>JANBPO010003772.1:14420152-15719848 GCA_024336825.1 Amorphophallus titanum
TCGAGCAGGGGCGACGGCTCCCTGTTCTCCCCCCCCCCCACTCCCTGCTACACAGACTCTCTCTCTCCCTCTCTCTCTTTCTCTTACTCTTACTCTCTCTCTTGGTGGCCGCTGGAGAACCCTCAACGCCGGAGCCCCCTTCTCCCTCTTCTCTCTTCTCCTTCTTCTCTTCTTCTTTCTTCTTCTCTTCTGTGGCAGCATCTTGGTGGCGCTCTGTATGCCTCTCCTCTTTGTTCACTGTGGAGAAGGGGGTTTTTATATCCCCAATAGCGGGAGCGCCCAGACATGAGCACCAGTGGCGGGAACGACGGGCATTAAATGGATTTGACCTTCTCATCCTTGGTGGCAGGGGATAGCCTGCGTGCCTTCCTCCTCAGGCAACACCTTAGCTGGCTCTGCTGCGCGCCGAGGAGCGTAGGGCATGGCATTGGATTTGATTTGCCGGCTGCACCGGGTGAAGAACAAGCCACAGTGTGCCGCTGGAGGGCCGAAAAGCTGTGCCGCTAGAAGACTGTCAAAGTGTGCCACTGGGGGGCTGAGAAAGTGTACCGCTAAAGGGCCCTGAGGGCGTACCGCTGAAAGGCTAGCCCGGGTGTGTCAGGTGGAAGCACCAAGGCAGTGTGCCGGCCAGGGCGACGGCAGAGCGTGCCGTGTGAAGGCACTTAGGGGTGTGCCAACTAGGGGAGCTCAAGGCGAGCCGGGTGAAGGGGCTCAACGTGGCGTGCCAGGCAGAAGCCCAGCATGGTGTGCCGCTGAAGACCTCTGCAAGGTGTGTCAGTGAGGCCATCTGCAGGGTGTGTCGTGTAAGGCCACCCTGAGGGCATGCCACTGAAGGGCTTTAAGAGGTGTGCCATGTAAGGCACCAAGAGTTTGCCGGGTGAAGGCACATGCATGTGCTGTTGGGGGCATCAAGAGGGCGTGCCGCCGGGGCAGACTTGAGCCCGTTGTGAGCATGAGTTGCGATCCGTTTGATTTTCTTCGGGGTCCCATGGATTGTGAGCTTCCCAGGGGCTAATTCTTCTTCGCTGTCGTGCTTCCGAAGATGGCTTCACGACAATGTATGTATTCGGGGAGTCTGGGTGACCAGTCTCTCCGGGGTTTCTTTGCTTGATGTTGCTACTGGTGTGAGACTGAATAGGACACATGGGCGCGTAATTTTACACGTCCACAGGTGATTGGTGAAGGGTTGAGTGGAGGGGTAATGATGGAGGGTATGACGGGTGATGGTGCGAGGGTTGGCGGGATGGCAGGTAGCGTGGTGGGCGTAACGGGGTCGCAAAGGAAATAGCTTGATAGAGGATGAGGATGTGATGTTCAGAGTCGGTAAGGTAGGTGCTCGACTCATGTTGGGAGTTGTGTCCTTGAGATGGAATCGTGGTCCTAACAATATGTTTTCCGAGGAAGAATTTATGGGTCCCAGTTGGTAGCTGTGAGCAGTTGGTGAGGCTAGCCGAGTGGTCAGCTATGATAATACCTTGTAAGTGGCTTTGTTGAGTCTGAGAGTTTTAGAATGTGGCAAGAAGGACCCAATTGTGGCGAGAATCTATGATGTCTAGATATTCGTATAGTTGGGCACACCGTTGACTAGACTTCTTTGGTGATAAGATGGCACTTGTCTATCTTGGAGATATGTGTTGTGGATTATTCAGGTTATGTCCGGTGGCTCTGTGGTGAGAGTGGAGTCGAGATTGGCTGGTGTCCATTTGGAATAATTGAAATGTAGATTCGATGAGATTGTATAATAAATGATGCTTGAGTACGGAAGTCCCAAGAGGGATGTCGTCGAATGAGAGACTTGGTCTCGTGACTAGCATGGAAGGAATTCCTCGTGAGTCTGAGTCCAGAGTTGATGTGGACCGAGGATTGTGAAATCTTGCCATTTGGTTTCGTCGTGCTCCCCAGAGAGGGTAGAGTTTACGTGAGAATTAGAATCGGATGCGGTGTCCGAGTGAGGATTGACTCGAGAAATGATAATGATATATGCAATAGTCAACGGATGGACCATTGACGTTTAGATCGAGGATATCGACCCTGGTGAAGGAGTATGTAAAGGAAAGTCGAGCAAGTAAGAGTTTCCTCATTGGCGAGTAATTGGTGGCTAATGAATGGACTTTCACAAACAGAAGATGTGGGTTATGGTGAATTGAGAATGGCGGGAGCCATGATCAGGCGAGGCCTCAAGTGGTCGATTATAAGATATACCTTTATCCCATATTAGATTTGGGATCTGTTGAAGTTTTGTGTTCGGATTGGAGCTGGTCCAGTGCTGTTATTAGGATTTGGCTTGCCAGGTATGAGATGGTTCATGGCATAGAGCCAATAGAATTATGGTAGTCAATTGAGATGACTATGTGAGCTGGTTGAGGCTCAGTGATGGTTGTCACTTGTGAAGGGCATGAGGTTAGTCAGCAGGCAAAGAAGTTGATATTTTATTCCGCCGAGTGTGAGATCGATGGTAGGTTTTTGTGGTGCAGGTCGAGTCTCCTCAGTATGTGAGATGGTGGCTAGGATGCCATGGTCAGAGGTTTTGTTGTAGCTGAGGTAATGCCAGACTTGTATTCTTTTGTGTGTGATACTCAGTTTGGGAAGCTATGTGCATTGTGATATGGAGCGGGATGATCTTGTTCGTGATAATAGTCTGGCTGTGTCTCTCAGGAACAGTGGTTTCGTAATAATTGAGGTTTTAACTAGAGCTCTAGGAGCGTAGCCAACTGGATAAGTTGTTCTTCCCCTGTGTGATAGTGGTTGCTTCAAATTTCCAGGATGAAATTTTTGTAAGGAGGAGAGGGCTGCTTAACCACCTAGATACACTTATGGGCCTTACACCTAAATCAAATGGGCCAAAGGAAAAGGGCACCCAACCCTAGGGCGCCAATTCATCAAATGGAGACTTCCCATGTGGGCGCTAGTCCCTTAGGTGCTAAACGTATTTCCGTTAAAAGGGTTAAGGTGAAGGGCGCTATTTAATGAAATGAAGACCCTTGATAGGGCGCTATTTAATGAATTGAAGACCCCTCATAGAGGCACTATTTCCTGATGAGTGCCCCTCCTCTGGGCGCTATATCCCTGCAGAATGAGAAATAGAACCCCGACTATAGTGTTTTGATCGAACTATGATACGGGTTGTTGTTCGGGAAGGATTAAATAGAGAAGGATTGATATATGGAAGTTGATGATCTATTAGGATTCCCTAAGTTAGAATTTAAGTTCTGATCAAACTCTAAACCCCATAGGTTCTTTTCCCCATAAATAAGTCTCTTCAGAACCCTTCTGAGGTTACTGCCTCTAGGTTCTCTTCATCGATGATAACCTACTATTGTTCTACTTCCTCTTCGGTTGAACGTAGAAGAGAGGACTTTGTTCCCTTGAAGCTTTTTCATCTTCTAGCATTCTATTCACGGACGAGCATGAAGGAGGTAACAGCTTCCTCCTCCTCTTCCTCTGCATCTGTCATTCTATTGCTGTAAGGGAAGAGCATCATTTTCCTTTGTCCATTGCAGAGCTGCTGCTACCTGCTTCTTCATCTTCCTGAATCAAGGAAGTGGCCGTCGTCCTGTTGTTGTGAAGCTGCAATTGTCTTTTCCACTGTTCCTGTCGGATCCTAGTTACAAACACTTATTCACTCTCGATTCTTCTCTGTTCATCATCTAGTTCGACCCTCAAGGTAGGTGTTCTCAAGTACTAGCCCAATCTAATAAATCCCAGAGCATGTGCATGCATATAGTCCTTTCAGTAAGGTTTTCAGTAGTTTTCTGTTAGTTTTCCATGTTTTAGTAAAAGGGCGCCCCTATATAGGGTGCTACTTCCTTTGAACGACCTTACAAACAGTCGTTACTTTCCTTGCTAATTAATAATTACGCATGTTCAAAATTTAATAACCATGAATCATGACATCTAATCTAATGCATGAGTATACTGCTAGTTTCCTGCTATTTTTCTCTACCTTCCCATGTGTTCCTTCCTGTAAAATTATTTTATTTGAAAAAGTGCTACTGTTCATGACAAATTTTCACATGGATGAAACAACGACTGGGACAAAGTCTCTATTTTGATATAGCGCCCCTGACCTGGGTGCTATATTCAAAAAACATGGCTGCTACCTGGGCGCCATTCACCCTGAGCAGGAATTTTCCAAATTTTATTATGTAATTGTATTAATAAAAACCTGAATAGAACGCCTTAACAGAAAGACTTGATTTAAAGAAATCATGGCACTGTGGCAGGCGCCATTTTCCTAATTATTGTCTTTCCGAGAGTTTTCTTGCAACCCAATACAGTGGGTTTATTTATGGCACTATATCATAATCCGTTGATATTTTCCACCTTTTCTTCTTCTTCTTCCTCCCCTCCCCACCGTGAGAACCGCCCCCCTCTTCTTCCTCTTCTTCCTCCGGTGTGACCGCGGCGGCGCTCCCCTCCGACTACAGACGGCGGTGAGGCGACGGCGCGACGGCAAGGTGATCGCGGCGGCGTGCGGTTCGTGGGAGCTCGTGGGAGATCAAGGGTTTTAAAGCATTCTTCGTGGATTGGTGACGATCCATCGTGTTTCGAGTGACCTCGAGGTAAGGTGACGGATCCCTAGCCCAACATTTACTTTCCCCGTGATTTCTAGGCCGACGGGAGGTCGAGAGGGGTTCCTTTCATGCCAGAAAGGGAAAACCATGTTTAAGGGGATCGAGGGCCGATTAGCATTTCACCGTGTTAATCGATGGTTTGAGGGCGCCGTTGGGTGCCTAGGGGCATGGGGATTAGTTCCCCCCCTTGTTTCCCCATCACCCGGGGGTGATCGGGGCGTGGAATGGCAAATCTCATGGTGGTTCACCATTCTCGGGTTGTCGGAATAGAAACGGTCCTAACAGGATCCGTTTCTATGGCTGCGCGGCCCAGAGGTTGACTGCCTACCGACCAGAGAGTGTCGGGGGAATACGCCGTCTATCGTATGACCGTTTCACTCCTCGACGACCTATAGGCTGACCGTTTTCCCCCGTGGAGCCAGCATGGCTCCCGAGGCATTTCTGATCGTTGCACAGTCTTGGGCTTAGCGGTCATGAGGTGGCCGTTTAGTCCCTTTGGATGGTCCCAGGTGAGACCGTTTAAGTCTCCAATAGTCATGAGGTGACCGTTCTGCTTTCCGTGCCATTGGGTGGCTTAACGGCCCCAAGGGGGATCGCTTAGATGCTCAAGCGGCCTAGTGTTGGACTGTTTAGGCCTTGAACGGTCTGAGGATGACCGTTTGTTTTCCCATTCAGTCTAGAGGTACGACAGTCCCATGGGAGATCATTTACCCTCTGAGGCGGCCCCAAGAGGGACCACTCATGTCTTACATGGTCCAAGGCAGACCGTGTCTATCCATTTAGGGGCGATTTGTTGGTGACCATCCCTGATCGTCTGGCAGTTCAGAGAGGACCGTCTCAGTCCCCGAGGTGGTCCATCTACTGATAGTTTATCCAGGAACAGCCCAGGGTGGACCGTTTCCTATGTGCTATCTGACCAGAAGTTCTTTCCTTGTCGATTCGAGTCCTAGGTGAGTGGACCTTAATCCACGCGCTAACTCGTGGCCTGACTGATGCTGAGCATCATGTGGGGGCCATGCGTTAGGGTGTCGTGGGTCCCGGGAGGTGGTGTTCTCGGCTTGTGTCACCGTGAGTCAGTATCGATACAAGGAGTGGTCCTTGTACTTGTCCGGTTCAAGCGTCATTTTTTGTTGACTAGAGAGTCTACTCCTTCAGCGACCCTCCACTAGTCGTAGCCTTTCGACACACGTGTGGTCCCACCAGGGAGTGGTGGCGAGGCTACCCGAGAGAGACGACTTTAGGCTGGTTGCCGTGGGCCTCCTACGCTTAATACGGGTAGAGAACCTTTCTTGGCCAGCTATCTGAATATCAACGAAGCGAGGAGTGATAAGAGCATCAATAGTAAACCTGCCGGTGAGCAAAGAGATTGCCACTGGCTTCGCTCTTAAAGAAACTGGAACCAATGCGAAGGAGCTCCTCCTAGCAATAGTCATCGAAAGTGCAGGCTCATCAACTCCAAAATAACTAGGGACCAGGACACGGACTGGCATCTTGCAGATAAAATCTTGAATGTTGAATTGCATAATCGGCATCGAGCCCTCCTAACTCAGCTCATCATCTCCCTGGGGACCAGACCCGAGGGGCACCAAAGGTAGCACACACCCACTCTGTGGGGTGGAAGTGGATAAAGAAGTGGAGGGAATAGGTTTGATAGGTAGTGGAGGTGAAGGCTTAGATGGTGTAGAGGCCTCAGGCAGTGGAGGGATAGCGGCGACGACAGCCTCGGGTGGAGGCGAAGGCAAAGATGGAGGTGTAGGTGAAGGCGAAGCTTGCTCAGGCTCGGGCGATGAAGGAGATGAAGAAGATGGTAAAGATGGTGAAGATGGTGGCGGTGATGAAGGCGATGAAGATGGCAGCAATGGAGAGGGTGGCGAGGATGGTGGTGGAGGTAATGGAGATGGCGGTGAAGATGGAGAAGGGTGAAGAGGAAGGTGAAGAGGATGGAGAAGACAAAGTGGAAGGCCGTGGCACCCAACGTCGGCGTATTGATACGGCACGCCGAGTGGTGATGGGAGTGGAAGTAGTGGTAGAGGTAACGAGAGTAGAAGGGAAGGCACTGTCCTGAGCAAGGGCTTGGGTTTGTCGAGGTTGTGGAGATGGCGTAGGAGATGGAGATGTCCTAGGTGAAGGAACGGGTATTGGAGTAGGTGACGGAGTGGGTGCAACACTAGATAAAGGATCATGGGGGTGCCTCGAGTCTTGTAGAGATGGAGATGGCTGCCGTGGCGGCGCCTCTTACTACTGCTGCTTACTACGAAGATGTAGAACAACCTTGCGAATGGCGGCCCAATCAATCCTCTTCTTATCTTCCAGGCATGCACAAACTCCCAGAACTCGGGACAATCCTCAACCAAATGCCCCTGCTGGCGGTGATAATCACAGAACTGAAGCATATTCCCAGCCGCGGGTCGGAAGGGCACAACCGGAGGGAGCTGCAATGCATGAGTGGCCATCAAAGCCCTAAAAATATTTGTAAAAGACTTCGGTAATGGCGGAGAAGGAGCCTGCTTTGGGCAAGGTGGATGCCGAGAGGTATGAGATGAAGTGGAAGGTTGTAGAGATGGTTGTGGGGGTTGCGTAGGCAATAATGCTTGGCCAACGGTGGAGGGATTTAGTGAAGGAATAAGTGGAGCAGTATGTAGGGGTATATAGATAGCATCCACCTACCGGGGATGTGGTGTTTCCTTGACTGAGGGTGGCGGTGGATGTAGGTATGAGGAGACGGGAGGCTGACTCATGGAGGGATATGCGAGTGTGTATGGGTATGTAGAAGTGGGAGGTTGACTCTTGCATATTTGCACAGCGTCCTCCTGATGCGGGGGCCGCTTGCATCTCATGCCGAGGTTCCTCCACCTCTTAATATAGTCAAGGGCCGTTTCATCAGCCCTCTGCTTTGTCGAGTAGAGTTCAGCCACTGTGACCTCCCTCTCTGTAACATGGAATCTTTCTCTGAATTTTCTCTGCATATCCGACCAGTCGCTGATCGACCCGGCCGGAAGGCTGGAGTACCATTCGAATGCGAGCCCTGTCAATGAGGACCCAAAAAACTTCAACAGGTATGACTCATCGGTGGCCAGATCACCCATGACAGTCATGTAATATGTGACATGCTCCTTCGGGGACCCCTTCCCGTTGAACTTGTCAAACTTGGGCGGCTTGCTGATCCCTGGGGAAAGCCGTTTGGCAGCATGGTGTGGTGGGTATGGTACCCGGTAGGCATCAAATGCGATGTGGTCGCCTTCGCCCCTTTCAGCAAGCTTCATCTCGATCATCTTCTCCACCATCATCCGGTTCATGATCGTGGGGTCGACAGGTTCTGGATAGAAATGTGCTGGCTATAGGTACGGGGTGACTAGGGTGGTCGCCTGTGGAGGTCACAGCAACGGAGGGGTCTGGTGCACCTGAGGGACCACCGGTGGCATCAACGGCTACGGCAGCCATTGTTGTGTTGTCACTAGGCTTGGCTCTGATGGTGGGGGTGCGGTGTAAAGTGGCGGAGGGTCAACAGAATGAACCACTCCCTGAGATGACTCACCCTGGACTTCGGGCAGTTTAGAGGCTGAGGATTGTTCTGTCTTCTACATCAACTGCTTTTTTAGTAGGTTTATCTCCTGTCGGTACCTCTGCAATAGCATCAGGACCGATGGGTCCATCGCAGTGGTGCTGGGGATGGCTTCCATTGCTCCCTCGGACGCACCCTCGGGTAGGATGTCTAGGAGGACGTCATCATCCTCTTCCGCCGTCACCACGTTGGTAGTCAGAACATTAGCTTCATGATCTGGCCGATGGTAGGCCAGGGGTTGTCCTTCCCCGCTTGCCGCGAGGCGCTCCCTTGCAGCTTTCGACCGTCGAGTATCTAGCCCCAGTCTTGCAGCCAGTCGAGCCAACTCGTAAGGCTCATCGTGGAGTCCCCCATATCGGCTGAACACGCCAGCCATGTTGCAGGCGAGAACCTGTATCTTTCTCCTCTGTTGATGAACCCCCCTTCTAGCTTGATCAGGGAAGGTCAGCCTCTGGAACACAAAGACGCTTGTTTCTTCTCTTCGCCTGGGGGCGACTCCATCGGCTTCTTCTTCATAGTCATGGGCGGAGCCATCATCATAGCCATTGTCGTCAACTGACGACGTCATCATTCCGTCTTCAATCTCCTCTTCGGCTATTGCTGACAGGCAACAATCTTCATTAGCTGCAGCAGCTTTCATCAGTCGTTGTTGTCCCAACGAGGGGTTGCCGAGCCCTCGGAAGTAATTCCTGACCAGAGCGGTAATCTCTCCTTGACCCCATCCTTGATGTAGCACGGGAGAGATTTGCCTTTCGGTCACCTCCCTTTTTTCTTTGGAGTCTTATTTTATATGAGAGCCCGCCCCTTCTTGGCCAGATTGGCAGCAAGGGTCAGTGGGGGAGTCTTCGAAGCTTCTGCCCCGGTCGCCTTCGTAGTTTCCCGTTTGGGGGTGGGCAGTAGGCTGGCAACATGGCGCCATTTGAGGCTTGCACGAACGTGAAATCCTCGAAGCTCCAGCCATTGCGCGCCAGGCAGCTTGGGTAAAGACTTTTGGTTGCTGGGAATCCCCAGTGATCCTTGCCCATTTTGTTTCTCTTCTTTCCATTAGCTCCCGTTGTTGCCACCAGATGAAGAGTGTTTGGGAGGCCATCGGATGAGTAGTAAGAACTCGTCACTGGATGAAGAGTATTTGGGAGGCCACCGGATGAGTAACAAGGTCTCGCCACCGGATGGAGAAGATTTGGGTGCCGCCACCGGATCCAGAACACCTGGAGAGCCACCGGATCGCAAGGCAAAAAACCCGCCACTGGATGAAGACTTCATGCCGCCACCGTATGAAGAACACTAGCCACGCCACCATTTGGCCATGGTGTGAGTGCCACCGGATGAGGATGGGAAGGACTCCACCAGACGGGGTGCTTCGGTGGGGGAACGTCACCGGATGGGGTGGTCAAGGGACCACCGGATGGGAGTAGGGCGGAGAGCCAGGCGGCGGTGAACTCCTTGGATGGGGAGTCTTGCAGAGTGGCGAAGCTGCGGCTGCTCTGGTCTGAGGCCAGTCGTCGACAGCAAACGGGGGAACACATCAATAGCCTCGTCCCAGAGCTCGTTGCGCGAGTACCCACTGATGAGCGCGTCCCACTGGAACAGGTTCCTCCGCTCAAGGCCATCGAACACCCGGTAGGAATCAGCTGGCGAGCCACACATGGAGTACATGGTGACTAGGCGGGTGGCGAGCACGATGTCACCCGTGAGTTCCTTCGAAGAGGACATGATGTCGTGGACCCTCTGCCTGACCTCCAGTGCTTCTCTCTTGCCGCAGGCCTACAGGAGGACACCGATGGCATCCGCACGTCGCAATGAGTCAGGCTCAAGGCCCTTGGTAGGCGAATCCTGGAGAAGCAGCAGCACGTCCTCGAGGTTGCCATCGCTACAAAGGTCGGTTATCCTCTGTTGGAACAGAGAGAGGCCAAAAGAAGTCACCCTTTTCCCCACTGTCACCTACTGCTGGTGGGGTGCTGCGGAGGTGGAGAGGGAGCTCCATGGCCTTGGAAAGGTGGAATCTGCCTTCCGTGCCGTGGAGGGTGGAGGCGTGCCATCCGGTGGTGGGCACGGAGTGATGATCCGGTGGCAAGAGTTGATCCGGTGGTGCGTGTGGAGCGTGATCCGGTGGGAAGTGGATGTGGCCGATCCAGTGGGAAGCAGAGGTTAAACAGTGGTATTCGGTGGCATGGTGTGAAGTGGCGATTCGGTGGGAGGCTTTAAGGTGTTCTCTGGTGGGGCATGAGCCACCGGGTATAAGAGGGAGAGGCCACCAGTTTATCGCTTATAAATAACCTATTCAACTTTTTAAATTACTTAATACTTATATTTGAATTTCAAAAAAAAATTAGAAAATTCTCAAGTGTTACAACCACTATCATGCTTAGTGAGAGCTCCTGGAAAGATCTACTTCGACCTTTCACAGATCACCATTTGATATGCTGAGAAATCGAAACAAACAAACATGCAGTAAGATAGCTATGCATATATAGGTATAGGTATGTACAGACTCGTGCATGTGTATGTGTTTGTTCATGCATGAAGAGAATCAGCTAAGCAGGTTTGTTATTATTATACACATTTTTTTATTTATCTTTATCACGAGATGACCATGGGTCAGTCAGAGCGAGATTGTGGAACCTTACTAGGGAGGGGTGACAGTTGGATGAGACTTCTTGATAAGTAACCAATTGATAAACAAAAGGGGTGATCAATTTCCTGTTGAAAGGTATAAGCCGACTTGGACCGGTGGAAGTCGACTTAAAGTATGGGGGGGCTGCATCGGCGCATGAATGATGAGGGTCCTGAGTCGGCACGGATGGTATTGAACTGGCGTGATGGAGACCAGACAACGGTAAGGGGTGGAATGGATTGACGCACGATATGCTGAACCGACGCGACAGGGAGTGGATCGGTACAGCAAGAATGGGCATGAGAAGATGGGGAGGGTGAATCAGTGCAAAGAGAATTTCCCTTGCGTCGGTTCACCTAGGTTGGGTGGTTTTGGCATCGACTCAGGTCCACATGGGAGCTCATGAAGCAAAGGAGTTAACATTGGTGATACGGGGAGTCGATTCAAGAGACTCTAGGAGACTGGTGAAGGGTATTAGAAACCCAAATTAATTTGTAACCTCGAAACGACGCCATGATGGGAGAAAGAGAGGTAAGTCGGCGCTTGAGGTAGAAAAGAGGTACAAAAAAAGGGGAATGAACTGACACGAAGGGAAATCCCTTCTGCGCCGATTCACTTACTAATGGAAGGGGACGGGCCGAAGGGCAAGGGGGTTGACGTGGTGGCACAAGAGGTCGACACAGATGTCCAATTGTCCAATTGTGTTGATTCTTAGGGATGATGAGGTCGATGCCATGGTTACCTGGAGGTCGAGGGGTCGACGCAAGAAAATACCAGGAGTTGACTGAGTGGTATTTGGTGAAGGAAGTTAAGGGAATGAATTGGTCTATGGCTTCCCAAATTTAGAATGCTTATTAAGTTTGTTAGAATCAGCTTATTCGACTCCCGTATCTCGCAGGTTAGAGTGCAATTCGATCATTCAATTTTCGTGCGAGGTTCGTACTCGAGCACGCTCTTAGTGCGGTTCGAGGTGGGCACACACACGCAACACCATACTGTCAACAACATCGCAAGTTTTATTAAAGATTATTATTAAATTTTAGTTTCAACCAAAGCTAAGTAAACGAAAAACCCTAGAATGCTATGAGTGAATTTCGACTGCATCTCCCCTCATCCCAGAGGATTGTAGGGGATGAAAAATAGAGATCCACCCACGAAAGAGTCCGGGACTGTCTCCTAACTATCGGGTGGACCGAAGGCGGTGACTCGGATAACCCGAATGGGAGTTGAAAACCTTGAGGACTAGCCTACAAGAGGTCTCAGTGACCCATGGGCTGCCATATCCCCATTTTGGAGACATGGACTTGACTATTGTTGGGCTGAGTGGCCCCTTAATATCCACCCTTCGGGTAAGGTCCGCCGGAGTACACATTATAGAGAAGCAAGCCTCTGGGGTTCACAGGCGGTTGAAGAGACTCCGAACAAGGGAGCTTGTTAATTGGGAAATGTTCCCCCCTACCCAGTGATGAGTCTATATATGTATTAGAAGGAAGAGGAAAATATCACAGGAGCCACGATCTTGCCCTGCACAAAGGGAACTACAGAGTATGCTTTTATGATCAGCAAATCTGTGTCTTCATCAGGGGCTAGAGAATTCTGAGACCTCGTGAATTATCAATGTGGCAAGGAATCCCAACATCTCGTTGAGGTAGGGATAAAATCGAAACGAGAAAACTTCAAGCATTAGGGATGGACTGTAAAGGAGGGATACATGCTACAAAACAGAACGAGCCATTGGCCTCACTTAGGAGGAGGTCACCTATTACAAATACAAGGGTTCCTACGAAATAGCATTCTTACACACAATTGAGTAAACACCCCATTGAGACATATGCAATGGGCCATTTAAATACATTGTGAAGCGATAAGATTCACCAGGAAACATTGAACAGGAAACTAGATGTATCAAATGTGGGAATGGCCCACGATCTCCACAACCCACAATTATGGGTGAAGGGACACGGGGCCGGCTTCACAATGGATATAAGAGCCATGACATCTATTAGGGAGGTTTGATGGGGAAAAAATGGAAACATATTGGGTATAGGAGAGGGGCTACGGTCTCCACAACCCATGGCTGAAGGTGAGGGGGCAGACGGCCAACTCCGCATTGGGTATGGAAGCATTATGTGAATCAATCACGCACAGAGCAAGTTTCCCTTATCAATCTCATAGAAAATGCAGATAATAAAGATACTCAATGAATCTCAGTCCAGACCCACAAACAACCCCAAGGAGGGGGATCAACGGATTTAATGTAGTCCCTGAGGGCGAGGAGGGGACAAGGCAGAAAATAATGATCATCAGAAGTTTGAGAAACCCATCAAAGAGTGATCATCCATCACTCCGGAGAAACATCTAGAAAATCGATTACATTCCATACAGAAAGAGAGATAGGTATTTATTGCCGCGATGGGCTTTTACAAACAAGCAGCATGACATCCTGATGGGTAATGTGGGGGAGCCGTGAGACTAATCACTGTAAGTGATAAAAGAAAAGAAGCTCGGGCTTAGTTCATCACCCATTACATGGATCAAATCAAATAAAACTACAATAGGAAGGAGGGGATCGACAATCTTTGGACATGATCACAGCACGACCCACCTGTGATCATGAAGAAAATAGAGTATCGGAGCTGCCCCTCCTCAGTATCAGAAGAAGGGATAGGACTCAGCGTGAGTGGCTCTCTTCTGACCTCCTTCCTGTCTCCTCTCCCCTTCTCTTCTTCTTCTTCTTCACTTGTGTCCCCTTCTTTTCTTATGGTGCACGAATAGAGGTTTTATAGGGGGGAACAGAGTATCAGATGAGGGACGGGACGACTGGGTAGAGCACCGATTCACCGGCCCGCTATCTTGCCCAGGGAGCGCGCAGTTTCAGCCTGTGGCTGAATCACCAAGCCAACTCAAAGGGGCGTTGACTCACCAATCTTGCATCAGTTCAACTGGCAAAAGAAAGGGGTGCACCGGTTCATGGTGTGTGTGCTGATTCAATAAGGTAGAGAGAGGGGCGTGCTGGTTCATCAAGCCATTCACAAGGGCGCCAATTCACTTTGGCCATGGCCACACTGGTTCAGCTGGTCATGGGGGCATTTTGGTAGATTTATCATCTCTGTAGTCCCGTTATCCTCGAGCTGACCCAGATGGGGGTTTGTCATCCTATACAGCCTTGGGTTTTGATGTGGCACCTTCGGAATGTAGATTTCGATATTTTTGGGTCTGGTCTATAGTTTCGAGTGGTTTTCGACACATGCCGAACCCGTGTCGGATCACTCGGGTTTCATCCTGATTCGACCTTTGGCATTGTGATTTGTGCCACCAGGTCGGTTCTATGCATATGCAGGGCATCTTCATTGAGTGGGCTATCACTCGAAGTATTTTCACCCTGATTAGGCTATTTTTTGGCCTCTTACAGACCTTTCTGACACGACATGTGCCCTAATCGGGTCACTCAGGTTTTCTGCTGATATCACCTTCGGCACCTTATTTTGGGGGACCAGAGCTATTCCTTCACCTTGGGAAGCTTCCTTAACGGGTGGCAGACCACCGGGTGTATTTTCACCCTGATCGGACGGGCACTTAGACAAAAATGAAGACACAAACATACAGTGACTCAATGTATTGCAATCATCAAAACAGTCATTTTCATATATCAATGATGCAATGTTTTATATGGTGACTCAAGATGTTACAATCATCAAAATAAGAGGTAGCTGGTGGCTGGTGACAAAAAGGTTAAAACTGCTATCAACATAACAACACACAACACACAGCACACAACACACACACACAGCACACCAGCATCAAAGCCCAAGGGGTACAACAGGGGAGACCCCAAATCCTCTACCCAGTTGGGCCATCATGAGAAGGCTGATGCTAGACATCCGCAGCTGAAAGATAAAGGTAAAATCAAAGTTGCGGATTTGGGCCCAAGGTTCAATCCTGTGTCAGGCCAACAAGGTCCAAGCCACCGTTTGAAGCGAAGTTGGCGACATCGCAAGACCCTCTCGGGTGTCACTTCGGTCAGCCAGAATTTTAAGAATTGTCGCCGGAGATAGTTGCCCAGCAATGAATGCCACTTTTCAACCACAGCCCGCTGAAAGGGAGTGGACTTGCGTCGCTCTAAGAAAGGGTCGCGGGTTCCAAAATGTCAGGCCACCTGCTCAAAGTGGAAGACAAGGCCCCGGGGGCAAGTCATTTCGCCCTGCGAAGCCACCTTCTCCTTCATTAGAAGAGGTTGCTCGCCTCAAGAAACAGGAAAAGAATCGAAAGAAGAATCTAAAGAGAAGATTGAAAAAACAAGCTGAGCAAGCAGCCGCCATGAAAGCCTCCAAAGGGCTTACCACCGTGCAAAGGTTGCAAAAACTCATACCAACTAGAAGAATATGTGCCGTTTTGCCCCACCAGGGTGGTCACACTCGACAAATATATCCCCTGGGAAAGGTTTGGGCAGAAGGCCCGGCTCCTCGACTGGCTCCGGGAGACCTTGCACCCTCTCAAGGAGGGCGAAAGAATCCCAATTCCAGAAGAGCTCTCACTATTCTACAAAGATAAGGAGCTCACCGTCGAGGCCCTTGAATAGGCAATGCAGGAGTTGTCATGTAACATGGTGACTATCCCGCCTCCTGACAATATAAATGCCTCCGTTGAAGAGGACAATGCCCCTGTGGCAACATACCAACGTCGATCGGCAAGGAATCGTCGAGGTTGCAGTCGGGGACGAGGGTGAGGGCGAGAAAACCCTTTAACCCTCGACCGAGTTATAATATTTAGAGGAGAGCAGTCGGGCCCCATCATCCCGGCACCACAGGTGCGGGGCATCCCCTTTATAATTGCATCCTTAGAGAATGCAGGTCCTAGTGCGGAGGCCCGAAGGCCAGGTGGCATCCCCTTCATGGTTCACTCTTCTGATGAGGAAGAAACTCCAGTCAACGTTCCCTTGTTAGCTCCAACCCCGGAGCAGGCGGGCCCTTCAGCCAATCCTGGCGAAAGAGAAGGCCCCTCGGGTCAGCCCGATCCAGATGAGTCTCAGCTTCCTGCGGAAGAGTCTCTGGCACCACTTTTTCAAGAGGGAGCGGGCGTGCAAGATGAAAGGGAGCGTAAAAATAAGAATAAGAATAAGAAAATAAAAAATAAAAAAAATGGGAGGCACCTGTAGGAAGTTTGAAATGTCGCACAGGAAAGGGGGGCTAGAAATCATCATTGCTGACTTTGACAACGGATTCCCTTTGAAAAGAATGGCCACGCGAGACACTATTCCCCATTTTGGGGTAGGGTCTTTTGAAACACGTCACATGAGAATAGCGTGGAAGAGAAGAGGCGTACAGAAGTAGAAATGCACAAGTGAACAAATAGGTGATAGGAAACTAAACTATTCCATTCATACATCTATATAAGTTGCCATGTACATCATGAGTGAAGGGGGTGGGTGTACAAGTATCTCTCTAACTCTCAGCACCACCCTCCTAGTCGTCCCTTTCCTCTCTCCTAAGATGAGGATCACTAGGGTGCCTCCTAGAGCTCTGCGAGGCAGTACTCACCTCACCCTGCGATGCCTGACCAACCTCGATCGCGTAACGACACTCCTCTGTCAAGGAGAAAGGAAGGCTACCCACGAAAAAGGAACCGGACTAACAGAGGCATGCCCCACGCTCCTTCACCCTCTGGTAGCGCTCCTCTCTCTCTCGTAGCCTCTGCTCCACTGTGCTGAGACTCAGTCGGAGCTCAGTCATCTGGGCCTCCATGGCCCTCCTCTCATCCCACTCCCTCCTCTCTCTCCCCCTCCTCTCCTCTCTCTTTCTCTCCCACTCCCTCTCCTCTCTCTCCCTCTCAGCGTCCCTCCGCACCACTGGGAGGGTGACCCTCAGCTCTAGAATGTCGTGGGGCAACTCCTCCGCATCGCGACGCCACAGCTCTACCTCTAGCTCCGCCATGGTGGTCACTCGGACGTCACGCTCCTCCTCAGCCCAGACCGCTCGAGTCAGTGCATCATGAATCTCCACTACCTGCCAAGGACCAATCATCTCATGAAATCAGTAAAAGAGACAAAATGTGTAATAGAAGTTCAAGGCAAGCAAACACTCACCCAAGCTGCGAGATTGCGCTCGGCCTCCTCAGCGCGTGTCATCGCGCTAGCCAACTGCACCTGGAGGGAGGTGACCTCTAGAGGAGGTGCCTGGGACCTGGAAGACACTCCACCTGTCATCCCTGCCTCCATTGCCTGCTGGACACACTGGAACAAAGGGACAAATGATAGTTAGTGACAAAGCATTAGGAATCCAAGTATCAAAAAGAAAATCAAAACTAAAATACATTGCATAAACTTACCAAGATGTCTAGCTCCTGTCGAGTGATAGTGACCTACTGCCTGGCATTCGCTAGTTGGGCCCACAGGTCGGTGATGATGGCGTCACGGGCATCCTACATTCATGAGCATTATGGTTAATGTCGCATACATATGAAAACATTCATAAATGAAAAAAATGTGTAATGTTCATTTCATACTTGCCCCTATTGGTCTCCCGAGCTGGAGAGGCTCTGCATGGGTCTCCCAGTAGCGCCGCAAGTAGTCGACATTGTCCTGTGCCTGCGACACTACCGGGACACCACCCTACTGCTAGTCATATTTTATTTTTATAAGAGGTGTTACAGCCATAGCCCTCATAGGACATCCAGAGACATCCACGGGACAGCGGGAAGACCACAAGGTCAAGCCAAGACAAACAGAAACTGAAGCACCGGCAAACCATACTAGTAGTCGTAGAATGGGCCGTTCAGGGACTGTAGCAGTCAAGGAGTAGGCCGCTCAACTCAGTCAATCCCCAAACCGACCTATTCAGCCAAACTACCAAAGCAGTCTAAGATGGACCCGCCATGCGGACTTAGCGATTCAAGAGTGAACCGCCAGACTCACCGTCCTAAGACATGGACCTAAAACAGATGGACTGTAGCGGCCCAAGAAAAGGACGCTACGATGATAAGAGGGACGAGGGTTAAGCCACCAAGGCTAACCGACACAACTACGGACCGAATCAACTACGCGGTCTACCAAGGGCCGCTCAAGGGAACAGAACGGTCTACACGAGGCCGCTCTGAGGAATAGAACGGTCTGGAAGAGGCCGCTCAAATGAACCGACCTACTGCAGTAGTTCAGTCAAAACGGTCAGAACGGTCAGGGAAGGACCGCTCAAAGAATGGAATGGTTAAGGAGAAACTGCTCCACGAACTGCCTTAGGATGCTGAACGGTCTATCAACCGACCACTCAATAGGCCAGAGGAAACAGAACGGTCAGGAAGGGCCATTCAACACAACAGGGGAAATAGCACGGCTGGACACCAGCCGTTCAAGGGGACTGGATGATCCACACTTGGCCGTGCTAGACACAGGGCTGTCTATCGTACGACCGCGTAGACGCCCACTGACCTACGCTGAATGGTCACACTCCAGACCGCGCCAAGCCCTATACGGCTACTGTTAAACCGTGTAGGCGTCACGGTGGGAGAATAGTGGGATCGGTCAGATTGAGGCCTTTCCACGCCCCGTTCATCCCGAAATGAGGGGATACAACCATAATGACACTACCGAACTTCCAGGCTCTGATAGGGGTCAAATCGATTGATAAACGTCGAGAAATGGGCAATTCTATCGAATTGACCCGAATGGGATCACTGGGTTTCCCGGGCTCCTACCAGCCCCGAATGACCACCAATCGACACGAAATCAGCGATAATAGAACGTTGACGTTCCAGGGAGTCGAACGGTACCAACCGATCTGAAAACCGTCACCACTTTTCGGTGAACCCTACGAACTCTCCAAAAGTATGATTTTCCCAAAACAAGCCAAAACCCACTCGTATGCTCACCGAACAATGCGAAACTATGGGGAAATGTAGAGGAGAAGTAGGTGATCCATCTCCCTACCTCCACCGAAGAAACCATGCGCCGAAGTGACTAAACCGCTCCGAAAGTCACCGAACCAACGAACCACGTCGGCTTTGAATCGACCGAGGGATCGCGCCACGCCACGCTTAATCCGTCGCCCCATCACGTGTCCCGTCCCGATCACTCTATCGCATTCCCGCCTCAGCCAGCTCGCCACGGTCCCGCGCCCCGCGTCGAACGGACCAAAGAGGAGAGAGAATGAGCTTTCTCCCTTTTTTTTAACCACATTACCGGCACAAGCGCCCTTTCAGGTTTCTGCCGGCACCGGTCCCCTCTTGCTTTTGCCTACGCGCCCTCTTGGGTTTTCACTTGGCGGGGTACCCGATTTTACCCGTAGCACCCTTTTGGGTTTTCACTGCAGCTGGGTTATTGCCATTTTTGCCCTTGTCCCTATGTAGGGACAAGTTCGGCAGGGCACCTCTATTTTAAGCCCCCCCTTTTTTCTTCTATCTTTTTTTTTGAGTATGATGAATGAAGATAGTTTGTAACTTGTTCGCTAGGGCACGAAGCCTTGCGCCGAAAGATAGGGTTCACTCATTGGCAAGAAGGTAATGCCAACGTAAAGAGAGAAGTCCTACCGATTTGGACGTAAGGTCCGTAATGGCGATATCGCGTGAGAGTTGGCTAGGGTACGAAGCCTTGTGCCAGAAAGGGGTTTGTTCATTGGCAAGGAACTAATGCCAACGCAAGGGATAAAGTTGTCGTTACCCATGCAGACGTAAGGTCCGTTGGGGGCACTATGACTCGGGGGGGCGATGCTTGGACTATCGAGCCATTTGAACTTTGTTTAGTCTTCAAGCATTGATGGCTGGACATCTGCTGGCCTAAACTTTGATCAGTGGAGCATCTATCGGCTTCAGCTCCACTTAGTTGAATATTTGACATCTGCCGGCTTGAGCTCCGATCGGCTGAGCATCATGCATCTGTCGGGTTTAAGCCCCCCGATTGGCTAGATATCTGACATCCATCAACTTTAAGCCCTGATCGGCTGAGTATTTGTTGGCTTAAAGCCCCGATGGCTGAACATCTGTCCGCTTAATGCCCCGATGGCTCAACATCTATCGGCTTAAAGCCTCGATGGCTGAACATCTATCGGTTTAAAGCCCCGATGGCTAAACATCTATCGGATTAAAGCCCCGATGGTTGGACATCTATTGGCTTAAAGCCCCGATGGCTGAACATCTGCCATATTAAAGCCCTGATGGCTGAACATCTGCCAGATTAAAGCCCCGATGGCTGAACATCTGTCGGATTAAAGCCCCGATGGCTGGACATCTACCGGATTAAAGCCTCGATGGCTGAACATCTGTCGGATTAAAGCTCCGATGGCTAAACATCTTCCAGATTAAAGACCCGATGGCTGAACATCTGCCGGATTAAAGCCCTGATGGCTAGACATCTTCTTTCTCTTCTTCCCTTCTCTTTTATGGAGAGGCCGGCGTAAAGACCACGTCTGTCTCGTGACTCTTCTTTCTTTTCTTCTCTTCTCTTTTATGGAGAGACGGGTGCAAAGACCATGTCTGTCTCGTGTCTTCTTCTTTCTCTTCTTCTCTTCATTTTTGTGGAGAGGCAGGTGCAAAGACCACGACTGTCTCGTGTCTTCTTCTTGCTCTTCTTCTCTTCGTTTTTGTGGAGAGGCGGGTGCAAAGACCACGTCTACCTCGTGTCTTCTTCTTTCCTCCCTTTTTTTTTCTCTTCTCATCAACACCTCTATACTGGGGCGTACAACCAACCCCCCACCCTATCTCATTCTCACTCATGCTCTCTATCTCTTTCACTCCCGTTCTCTCTCGTTCTCTTGTTCCTTCAGCTCCAACTACAGACGGAGGCGACCATGGGCGAGGTAGCAACGCTGGGAGGTTGCTGAGACGCGTGGTGGAGCGAGGATCGGTGTGGTTTGGGCGCGTTCCCGAACGGTGAATTCAAAGCCGATGGTTCGGTTCGCGTGGTGATTTTTGACGTGGTTTAGTCACCTCGGTGCTCAGTTTCATCGGTGGAGGTAGGGAGAGGGATCGCCACTTCGTCCTCTATGTTTTCCCTATAATTTTACGTAGATTGGTGCTCAATCAGGGGAGACCAGGCCAGTTTAGTGAAAATCATAGTTTTTAGGATTTGTAGGGTTCGCTGAAAAATGGCAACCATTCTCGATGTAGTTAGTATCAAATTGACCGCTGGGATGTCAGGATCCCAACCCCACTAGTTTTGTGTCGATCGGTTATCATTTGGGGCCGGTAGGAGTCCGAGAACCCCGGTGACTCATTTAGGGTCGATTCGTCGAAATCACCCTGATCTTACGTTTTAGTGGATGCATGTGTCATTTTTTGACTCCAGATATGTTGTATGATCATTTAGCATTGTTTTCCCTGCCCTTCGACGTGAATGGGGCGTGGAACTGGCCGATTCGACCATTCCACAGTTTTAGTCATCGAATTTGTGTAACGGTCCTTCCTGAGATTGTCACAAGCATAACGGTCCCTCGATAGACTGTCATTTCCCATTCATCATTTTTCATCTTTCGAGCTCATGGAGTGTGATGGACCAGACCTGGTCTGTTACAGGAGTATAATGCCCATGTCTAGGCGCGTTACGCTCTGGTTGTGTTCGAGGCCTGCTGTTGTTGTCAGTCCCTTGACGACCGTGTTGCCTCGAAGATCATGTCAGTCGATTTGCTGTAATGGATCTCTCCATGTGCGTTATGGTTAGGTAACGCACCTGTGTGGGTCCGTTATGTTGTGTTTGACTAGCATTTATCTGGCTATGGCGGGTGGTGTAACGCGCCTACCCCCATGCGCCATGTGGCTGTGGCAGACTCAGCTTGGTCCATTATATGCCGTTTGTCTATGTTAGTGTTTTGGGTCTGTTGGCTTTAACGCCCCTGTTGTGGTGCGTTAAGCTTGTGTAACGCGCCCATGGAGGTCCATTACATGCCCTGTATTTGTGTTCTGGTCCGTTGGCCATAATGCCCTTGTCCTGGTGCATTATACTGATGGAGCGCCCCTATGTTGGTGCATTATATGATCTGTGTTAGATTTTAACCATGTTTGCCCTGGCGCCCCTTCTCTGGTGCATTAGAGCAGGTAACACCCTTATGCTGGTGCGTTACGGTCCTGTTGTTGGCCATGATAGTCGTTGTTCTGTCCTTTGTGTTGGTCAGTCTTAGGTTGTGTTCTAGGGCGTGTTGTGTTTTTCCCTATTATTTTGATGATGCTGACACTATATAAATCACTATACATTTGCCTTGGCTACATTCTCATGAAAGTATTAAGATTATATATCAAAGAGTGACTTATGAATATTGACATCATCAAAATCATAGAGACACAACAGGGGTGGCTCGGTCGTGCCACCCCCGCCCCTTTTATAGGGTAGGCAAAATCAAGAAAGAGGAGAGAAAGAAAGAAAGAGGGAAAAAGAAAAAGAAGAAAAAAAGGAAAGAAAGAAACAAGAAAAAAGAGAGAAGAAAAAAAAGAGAAGAAAAAAAGAAGAAATAATAAAAATACATAAAAATATATACGCATATATATTAATATCAACATAATAATTATGGTAAATATGCATATGTACGTATATGCGTAGAAATGCACATATCATATATAAACATATATATGTGTACACATGTACGTACACAAAAACACTTCACCCACGACTCTTTTACGTGCCGATGTGTGTTCGAGTTTACGGACACTAGTACAGACAGCAGGACCAGGCTGAGATCATCACCTCCCTTGGGAGTCAGGGTCTCGAAAGCAACCCTGAAGAGCAAAGTGCACCCACATACACCACTCAGCTCATCCTTCACCCGCGCTACCCGTGGGTGGGGGGCATTTGTGGGCATGTGAAATCGCACTGCCATGTGTCCTGCTCGGTCTTGGATCAACAACGGCACCGAGTGAAGAAACCCCCCCGGAGAGATGGGTCACCCAGACTTGCCGAATGTGCACACTGCCATGAAGCCGTCTCCGGAAGCACGACAGTAAAGAAGAACCAACCCCAGGAAGCTCACAACCCATGAGTCCCTGAAAAGAATTAAACTGGCTGCAGCCCGTACTCATAAAGGGCCCAAAACTTCCTCGGCGGCACACCCTGATGCCTCTCCAGCGGCACGCTCTCTTGGGCCCTTCAATGGCACACCCGGGGTAGCCCCTAGTGGCACACCCTGCAAATGCCCTTCAACGGCACACCCTCGAAACCCTTAGCGGCACACCCCTAGGGCCCTCCAGTGGCACACTCCCTTTAAAGCCCTCAGCGGCACACCTTCAGAGCCCTCAGTGGCACACCATCAAGGCCCTTCAACGGCATCCCTGCAAGGCTCTTCAACGGCACGCCCGTATCGAAGCCTCCAGTGGCACACTTGCCTGAGCCTCCAGCAGCATGGCATTTCACCCATCCAGCGGTACACTTTAAACTTGTTCTCCACCCAGTGCAACAGGCAAAAGAGATCTAAATCCATTCCCTACGGCCCTTGGCACACAGCGGGGAGAGCTCAGGTCTAGCTGAGGTGTCACCCTGTGAGGATGGCACGTAGGCTACCCCTGCAGATAGGTACGGGGCGGGAGTCAACTCCCATTTAATGCTGGCTCGCCATCAGTGTTCTAGCCACTGAAGATATAAAGCCCCCTCCTCGCCACGGAGAAGAGAGAGACGAACTGATGGGGACATCACTTACCCTTTCACTCCGAGGGGTCCTGCTGCTCACCAATGTGTTCGCCATGATTTGTGGAGTCTAGCTATATAATTTTTATATTTTTCTTGAGTCATAATCATGTAATTTTTGCAAAGTTACCAATGGTGGTGGAGTTTGAAGTGCCACCACATGAAGCCAATGCGTGGTCCTCTGCCACTCCTGTCACAGAAAGCCTAATGATGCAAAGGTAGATGACTGAGCGAATTGTAGAGGCAAAATTTGCTCAACATGGTGAAGGTGTAACTACCGTTGATTTGTATAGCTTGCCCTATCCCCTTCATCCTCAGTTCAAAAAATTTTCATCTGATTGCCCAAAAGCCCCAAAACTCCAGAAGTTCAATGGGCAGGGCTTGCCACATGAACCCGTGGCCTATTGCATGACAGCCATGGGTGAGTTGGCATAGGAAGAGTCACATCTACTACAATACTTCATCACGTCCCTGATGTTGGGCATGTGTGGAACATGCTTGATTCTATTGTTTTGATGATGCCTGACCATGAGTCATTGATGAGTCTTATATGGATTTGATAATGCCAACATGTATAAGTTTCAGGTCAAAGTCAGTGCAATGATGTGAAGATAGAAGATAGGCTATGAGGTTTGAATTGATGCAATGGTCTCATGACACCCACTCTACTGCATAAATAAGCATTAACCAAAAGCCATAAGCCAACCCTCAGTAGCATAAGAAAGCAGCAGGCCAACATCAGCAACAACAACAGAACTAGACCAGCAAGCATGCATCAGCCAGCAGTAGCCAACTATCTCAATGCTGGCAGCAGCAGACGTCGACTTCTCCCAAGCAGAAATGGGAGTGCAAGGTTGGAGCTTAGGATGCTATCAAACAAATGAGCAAGGTCTCTTTTCATATTGAAATGAAGGTGAAATTGTTTGGAAAGAACATCAAGGGCCAAGAGTTTTGAATCAAGAGGCAGCATCGACCTCAAGCTCAAGAAGCGTCGACCTTGTTCACAAGGATAAGCAATGCCCAGACAGGCTCATAGATAGGTCAACCTCAGGCTCTCAGAGTGTCGACCTTAGAGCCTCACAGAAAGCGCTATACTTGCCCTTCTTCATGGCTGCCTCGACCTCTTCGTCAGACGCGTTGACCTCTTCAAGCTTCCAAGTCATAGGAGTCGACTCCTAGTGTCGACATCTCCTCGCGGATGCTCTATCGGGCAACACATGCGTCGACTGCACCTTCACAAGAGGTCAACCTCATGCTGTTCTCCAGAAGCTTTTCATCCTATTTCTGTCAACACGTCAGATCATCTAGGAACCACAACTCTCCAAAAACACTTCTTTTGAGGTCTGAGAAAGTTCCTAGTATTGTGGACTGTCCTCTTCATCATGAGGCTATAGTACAACCTTTTGGGAGAAACCTTTTTTGTAGCTACCAGATTAAGGAAAGGTCAGTTCTTCCTGTACTATTCTTTTTGGTCATAACCAATGAGATTACAGTCCAAGGGAGGTGCCAAGGACAAGAGGATTGTACCCCTCTGTCCTGGGCCAATGAGAAGGTAGTTCTGGAGGAGCTCTTTGTCGAAGACCATTATTTAGTCTCCAGCAAATCAACAGGAGGATCTTGGAGGGGATAGGGAAAAGGGTTTTGTTCCTTACCCCATGGTCATCGCATGGGCTTTGGTTTCACCTAATTTTGACCTTCCTAGGTTAAGTTATGAATTCCCTAAGGATCCTTCAATACTCTATTTAAATTTCTAGTTCATTGTGTTGATGGCTCCGAAGTGCACCCAATTTGGCCAGTGCCCAAACTGGTGATTCTAAGATCCTCTCCCCCTTAAAAATAATTTCGACCTCGAAATTAACTTGGAAGGCTTTAAGATTACTTACCGAATAGTTGAGGATATTCTTGGTGCATCTTGTCCTCTGATTCCCATGTTACTCCCTCAAAATGAGAATTCTCCCATAACACCTTCACCAGCCGGATGGCTTTATTCCTCAACACTTGTTCCTTCCAGTCTATGATCTCATTGGGCTGCTCCACCTATGACAAATCTACTCGAACCTCCAAGGGCTTGTACTCTATAACGTGTGAGGCATCTGGTGTTGTGTCCATGTGATTTTGATGATAGCAAACACTATAAGTCATCATGTGCTCATGTGTTGTTTTGATATAACCTTGATGATGCCAGACACTATGGAGATCCTTCATGTTACATCGTGTTTCATCGGTGCACAATCTTCATGTAGGCAAAATAACGTCGGTGCACATCCTGTGTGACCGCACACAAGGTCGGTGCACGCTTCTGTCTCTTGCATATAAAGGTCAGTGCATTTGTTTTGTAACATGCATATATAGGTCGGTGCATGTCATACCTTAAGAGCATACAGAGTCAGTGCACATTCTTGTTTCGTCAATAGAAGGTCGGTGCATACTTAGATAGTCTGCATATTATTGGTGCACATTTTGTTGGTCAGCATCTAAGGTCGGTGCACATTTGGTTGGTCTGCATACTAGGGTCGGTGCACACTCTCTTGTTCAGCATATAATGTCAGTGCATACTCTTTTTGTTTTCATATACGGTCGGTGCAGGTTCTGCACTGTGCATATAAGGTCTGTGCACTAAATTGCATTCATGTGACACAAGGTCCGTGCACATCATCCTTGTGTGATACAAGGTCGGTGTGCACTTCATCCCTGTGCGATACAAGGTCAGAGCATATCGCTTCTTGTGCATACCCAAGGTCTGTGCATGTCTTGTTTTATGTTACCTAAGGTTTGTGCATGTTTGCATGTTGATTTGCTTATGCACATAAATGAACCCTGAGACATGTAGTCACCACATAACAACAAACATCTAACACTCCCATTTATTTGCTAGGTCAGTCCCATGGTCGAGCATGTGGTGGATGAATCATCAACCAATGAACTTATCCCATGTGGAAGTCAAACTACTGGGTTAAGGGCACGTGATCCGAGGCAAGGAATAGAACAAATGAACCTACCACATAGATAGCTACATTGCCAAGATTCTGACACGTGGCTAAGGCATTCCAGAATCCTCTTGGCGGGAGTGTTCCCTCTACACACCCGAACCGTGAGTCCGTGGGACCCAAAGGTTGAAGCTCTATAAAACCTCTTTCTTTTCCGGCGATCTAAAGGTGAGAAAGTAGGTTTGACCGGGGATTTGACTGGGGGTTTTAGTTGGGTTTGACTAGGGTTTTTAGCTGGGGGTTCAAGTTATCAAAAGACCGGAATGCCCTTGTTATAAAAAGAGATTTGACCGATTTTATCCGCCCGACCTGAGCACGCAGGTTGATCCGCGTGTGAGGGCGCACGATGGCGGAGCATGACGCGATGGGTTGCTGAAAGTCCTGGTTTGGGCTCCGACTTATTGTAGAGTGGCTATAGCATACGCGCCCACCAAGTGCTCAGGAAAATTCCCGACACACGCGTGTGGGGCCGCATAAGGGTGCTGTGAGCTCCTGAAGCTTGTGGTTGGCCCAAATGAAACTTCCTTTGACTTCAGGGGGATGGAGGGAGGCGACCCGGGGATAGACCCCGGTCTCATTGCTAGGTGCCACATGACGTGGCTTGTAGTCAGGGTGCCCCCGGGTTAGCTCGGGTAGCTGTGTTGAGCGCGGGTAAACCCGCCAACTAAGTGATCGGGGGCAGGCCCGATCAATTGTTGATATTGCCATGGGTCACGGCTAGCTGGTTAGGACCCTTGGTTAGGCCCGGTTACTGGGCCGTCGACATGATAATGTCATTTGTCTGGTGGTCAGAGTGACCATCGCTCCTTGGCGACGAGTCGTATGATGCGGCAGGCTGTTCTGAGTCCCAGGTTAACCCGGTTGTTGAGGTGCCGGTAGTGTGATACCGTGTGCAGGGTGTCTGGGGGTGATCCCCGACTCTCTTCAGAGTGTCACTTGATGTGGCGAGTTGTCCCCAACCTTGGATCAGGCGCAATTATCAGAAAATTGACTGGTGCAGTGCCCTGTGTTGGGGAGCGATCCCTGGTTCTTATGTCGTGCCGCCTGGCCTGGCGACACATCTTGATTTCCAAGGCCGAGTCAACTGGTAGAGCACCTTTGGCATTGTGCCATTTTTCTCTATTTAGGGAGTATTTTCCTATGCTTAATTCTCAATTAATTTAGAGAAAATAAGCGGATGCCAAAACCCATCTTCCTATTCCCTGGACTGACTCTATTCAAGATGAGTTCCATTATGTGCATCCCTCCGTCCTTACCCATCATCCCTTCTGGTCTCCACACTTCGATGGTGTGCTCAACTCACAAGGCCGAGGGATAGGTGCCATTCTCCTCACTCCGGAAGGGGTGACGAGTCCTCTTGCATATCAACTCTGCTTTCCTGCTACCAACAACTTCACTTAGTACGAAGCTCTCCTGGCCAGATTGAAGCATGCCTATCTCTTGGGCGCACATTACTTAAACATTATAGGAGACTCTCAGCTTGTTCTGTGGCAAGTGCTATCCACATATCGCACTCGTGACCCGAAGCTCAAGTTATATCAAGATTTGGTCATTCTCTTGGCTAGACAATTCTACAAATTGATCTACATCCACACTCCTCGATCTCAGAATATCCTTTCTGATGCACTAGCATCGCTTGCTTCCTCCTTATCTTTTGCTCTCAGTCGGAGCACTGAGACTATCGTCATCCAAAGGTTAGATAAAGAAAATTCAAAGATGAAAAATAGAAACAATCAATCGAACTCTCAAACAAGAGAGCAATGTAGCTTCTGTAGAAGTAAAGACAACAAAGGACCAAGATCTTCAATCGGGCTCTCTCTTCTCTTTCTGGACTCCTCTCTCTCTTTCTCAGATGTGGAGTTTTTCTTCAGTAGGGATGAAGGACAATCGGCTCTATATTTTTCTTCAGTCCTCCTCTCCTTTTTAGTATGAGCTCCATCAGTATATATATGAGCTTGTTGAGAGAATGGAGTGTGGAGACCACGCTTCTTTCCCTGGGAATCTTTCAGAACCGATCAGGCCTCTATGCCACGTGTCAGGGACATGGACTCTCGGATCATGTGCCCTAATTCCTTTTCAGATCGACGTTCCAAGAAGTAATCAAATCTCTGTCATTTTAACCAACACTCAGTTAGCATGAGGTTCGTATGCAGAGAATAAAAATATGCACAGAGTTATGTCATGGAATGTGCACAACGTGCACGGACTTAGTTAGAAGGTGTGCACAGACGTGCATGGACTTGTTTACAGGAATATGCAAGGACTTAGTTTTAATAAGAAACATGCACGAACTCTGTGAAGACGTGCAAGGACTTTGGTTAGTCATAAAGTGCATAGACTTTAGTGTGCACAGACATGACTTAGACGTGCACGGACTTCATTTTGGTCCAAAGGAGAGAAAGTGCACAGACATTGAGATGCTCAGACTTTAGCTCAACACAAAGTGCATGGACTTTACAGAGACGTACACGGACTAGAGTGAACGTGCACGGACTTGGTTGATGAAGAAGTGCACAATGTGCATGGACTTCATGTGAGCACGAATGCATAATGTGCACGGATGCACAATGTGCACGGATGCAGTTTCCCTACTAAGTCCAAAACATGCATGGGCTTTGTGAAGTAGAGTCAAAACGTGCACGGACTTAACAAGAGTGTGCACGGACTTAACAAGGGTGTGCACGGACTTGGAAGAGTAACGTGCACGGATCTGTTTAAGGCATCCACGGACTTGGAACAGTGTGTACGGACTTAACAAGAGTAACGTGCACAGACTTGGAGTGTAGGTCGTGCATCAAATGCACAGACCATGCACGGACTTGGAGTGTAGGTCATGCATCAAATGCACGGACCATGCACGGACTTGGAGTGTAGGTCATGCATCAAATGCACAGACCATGCATGGACTTTAAACATGCGAGACGGTGGAATGTGCACGGACTTTATGACATGTAGCTCAGACTCTACATAGCTAAGGCAGATGTGCTCTGACCTTGCTATAGGGTGTGCTCTGACTTGGATTGAGCCTAAGACTTTATGTGCACGGACTTAATATATGCATGGACACAACGAGTGCATGAGAGAACCAATGTGCACGAACTATGGACAATGTCCACAGACTTTGAAGAAACTACGTGTACTGACTTAGTATCCATGGTGTTGGATTATGGAATTGCACGGACTTAGTTTTTCTACTAAGTCCAACAACATGCATGGACTTATACTCTACGTCCACCCCTTACTCCACGGAGTAAGGCTTCCTTGCAGTACAATGCAATAACCAGCAGACTCAGTCTGCAGATAGACGCTGTCACACAGCTTTACCCTGAGGAACACTCTCCCCAGAACTTCTGACACTGGTCAGAACAACACCACCAGAGGATCTTCCTCCCTTCCTCTGATTAACACAGAGGGAAAACCGACCGGAGGGACTTCCTCCCTTCCTCTATCAACCACAGAGGGAAAACTACCAAACTGGAGGACCTTCCTCCCTTCCTTAGGGGGCCACCCGGACTTGTATTTCTTGGTTGTTGGTGAGGGTCATCTACCTAGCGATGCCCGAGTTCCAAAGGGTGAGACTAGGAAGGATGGGGTTTGGTGAGTTTTTAGGGATAGATGTACTAAGGGTAGACATTGTCGTAGTGCAGGCATTAAAGGTGAGGTAGGATGTCGAGTGCGAGGCATTTATTTTCCCATGGGGTCACATGATCCCCACGCTTGAGGATGTGGCTTGGATCACAGGGCTACGAGTGCACGGCCTGGCGGTGAGTGGATAGACCTTTGGAGACTATAGGGAGATGGCTCAGAGGCTCTTGGGCCTGAGTTTGGAGGGAGAGGGGTGATCTTCCCTAATCCCGAGAGTGAGGCTTCAAAAGAGCCTTGGGTCTCAACACGGGGATGAGAGTAGGAGAGATCCCGACATAGCACCTTTAGAGGCTAGTGGAAGGTACTAGGTGGAAGGTAGCAGATGCTCCAGAATGGAGGGTAGACAGAATCCTCTGGTGCTTCCTAATCCTCATGGTTGGGAGGCTTTTACTAGGATCTCAGGGTTGTAGATGCCTAATTTTGGACATCCCACAGACCTTGTCTAGCCATCATAGAAGTGACACTTTCTCTTGGATGATTGAGAGTGTGGGGTCTCATCTCTGTCTAGGTAGGCTCCACCCTATTCTTTCCCAAGTCTCATCTCGTGGCCAATAGCCTAGAGAGTTTTTGAGGAATTATCATACATTTTACACAGATCCCTAGGTGACTAGGGTATTGGCCACCTAGAATCCTAAGGTGGCCAGGGTATTGGCCGCCCTACCAACCAAGGTGGCCAGCAACCTGGCCACCCAGACCTCAAGGTAAACTGCGACTATGGAGCTTAAATTGTCCTTTTGTTAGTCTTCCCCCAACCAGACATCTTAATAAATTCAATTGATATGCTAGGTAAAGTTAGCATAGGCTCCCTCATCATCGGGAATGATCACCTCTGAGGACAACCTTACAGCCTCATGATCATCCCCATTGAATTCAATTATGTCCATTAGGCCCACAGTAAAGCCAAAGGATGATTTTTGCTTGCCTCACTCACTTACCTTATTGAATGCTTCCTCTTTAAATGCTCATTTATTTATGAACTTCACTAACGTGTGTCTGTGCAGCTACAAGTCATATAGCATCGAGATTCACTCCACGCCGCCTTCTCCTATTATTATATAATACATATTATATAGAGTCCGGAGGCTAATAACTTTGGGCACATCTTCAGGGTGCAGCATTGATGTGGTGGAGTTCGGAGTGGGAAGTTACTTTCCGTTCCTGACCACTTCGTCAGATCACCTGGGTAGAGTTCGTGACTACCTTCGAGCGTACTTACAGTCTGGCCTGTCTTCGCATGGATAAGATGCACCAATTCCTAGATCTGGTTCAAGGTGACATGACCATGCTACAGTATCGGAATAAGTTCATCGAGTTGGGTCGGTATGCGCCGCATATTGTTGCTGATGAAGCCTTAAAGACCGAGCAGTTTCTCCATGGTTTGAGAGTCGAATTGAGAGTGCCGCTGCTTGCTACCCGTGTCAGTGTCATGGACGATGCATATCAGGCAGCAATCGCGGTTGAGCTCGATTTGGCGAGGTCTGTCGGGTTCTCTCAGTCCAGTGTCACTCAGCCGGTTGTGCCGTTTCAGCAGTCTTTTCAGCCGTCAGCGCCTAGAATTCCGTCTGCTGCGCCTACTCCTGGTGGTCCTTCGAGGCGGATGTTTAGAAAGTCGAAGAAGCGTTTTAACCATCAAGCATCTTCAGGTTTTGTACAGCAGTAATCGGCATCTTCTGATTCTGTGCAGCAGTCTGTTTCTCCTTTTCAGCAGCGCCGAGAGTTTCCCGTGAGTCAGCTGAGACCATGTTCGAGGTGTGGTGGCAGCCATCCCAGTGTACCATGTTCCTTACCGGTGGTTTACTATCGCTGTGATCAGCTGGGTCACGTTGTTCGAGATTACCCGATGAAGTCTGTGCCGGTACAGTTCTCACAGGTTACCCAACCGCAGCCATCGCAATTTCATCTTCCTGCACCACCTCTGCCTCAGCCGTCGTATCTGCAAGTTCCAGCTTCTTCCCAGTAATCTTCTGCAGCCTCTAGCCGGAAGCCGAGGAGCCGGATTACTCATATCACTCGTGCAGAAGCTATTACGTCCAATCTTGTAGAAGGTACGGTTTCGAATTTTGGTTGTTCATCTCGTGTCCTATTCGATTCAGGTGCCACTCATTTATTTGTTTCCGAGGATTTCCTTGCTCGTCTCGAGGAGCCGATAACCGAGTCACCTTGTGAACTGCTCGTTGAGTTACCATCCGGAGATTTCATGTCCACTCTATTTTGCCTGGAAGATTCTCCTGTTATCGTCAGCGACCGGCAGTTGCCAGTGAAGTTGTTTGCGCTGCAGTTGGCCGATTACGATGCGATTCTAGGCATGGACTGGTTAGAGTAATATCGTGCTGTGGTTGATTGCAGATCCAAGAAAGTCTACTTTTAGTCACGCAGGAAATCAACTTTCTATTTTCAAGGTACCTGACTCTGTTATTCTCGCTTTCTGTAGTTAGATGTTATTTGTTTTCAGTTTCCTCCTTGTTCTTTCTTGAAATTTCAAGGATGAAATTTCTTTAAGGAGCGGGGGATTGTAATGCTCGTGTTTTAGTGGATCCGTAGCAGTCCGGGTCTAGAATTTATTATGTGATTTTAGGTAATTTTTACGAATGTTTGGGCTATTTTTGGGCATTTAAATGAATTAGTATTAAACACACCCATTCTCCCAAGCACCTCTTGGCACTCCCTATACACCCTTTCATTCTCCCAAGCCATCCCCCCCATCTCCCAAGGGAGACTTCCCACTCTCCCATACACTCCTTCCCATCCTCAAGACAAGAGTTAATCCCCCATTAACCTCTCATTCAAGTCTAGGGAGGGAATCCCTCCTCCTTGCCAACCTACGCCCCCTCCCTCTCTCCCTCTCCATCCAGGCGGCAGCCCTCTCTTCCCCACCCCTGGTAGTGACCCCAGTAGCTCCCACACCCTGGTTCATCCTCCCCTAACCCCTCTCTCAACCAGGCAGCACCCAGCTCCATCCTCCACCCTTTCTACCTCTCTCTTCCCCCATTAGCACCTCCACCCACCACCTCATCTAGGACAGGTTCGCGGCAGTAGTGTACTATGGAGTTGTAGAGGCTGCCATGTCTTCATCGCACATCTGCTGGGGGTATATCATACATCCCTGGAAATCTCATCAAAATAGCTTTACAGGCGAGGTGGTCTGTCCGTCATCAGACGTTCCTGCTGTCCAGAGGACCCATTCTCCCTCGACTGCGTAGATCGGGCTTGGCCAGTGACCTAAGGCAACTTCCTGGAGCTCCCACGGCCACATCCCATGGCTTCTGGAGGCGCCGCTTTGCCGAGATCTTCTACCACCAGTCAAAGTCCATCAGTCAAAAGCGGCGACCCTTTCGGCATCCGGAGGAGTATTTTCTGAATTTTCTCCCTCAAGTGCTCCATTATGTCTGTTCCTGAACTGAACAGACACCCGTTCACCTCTTAGACTGCTTCGGACTGCTCGGACCTCCACTGACGTCCCTGCAGACGCCGTTTCAAAGAGGAATTGAAGACGGTTCCAATGACCTCATCCACGTTCGATTCCAAGTTTGGGGGCATTTGTGGTGACCACTCCTTCCTACTGCTGAAGTACCCCCGCTGTCAGAACTAGGAACCTGGGTCCCTGTTGGCGACCCATCCGCGACCAGCATCGGCGCCCAGGGGATTCAAAAAAATTCAGGCGTCATCCAGAGGCAATACCGAAGAGAATCCAATTGATCTCATCACTGGTAAAATTCAGGAGTGGCTGCAGCTACTACATCTCTGACAACCTGTCCCCCATTTCAGAAGGCGGGCAGAACCGACATCACTCACCGGTTCATTTATTTAAGCCTTCCCCTTCCCCGCCTGGCCGGCTTAGCGCCCCTCCCTGCGTGGAGGTAGCGCTTGTTGTAATCCACAATCCCCTCCCCTTGTCCAACCCTCCTGCATGAGGAGTGGTGCATGTATGTTATTAAACAGGGAGAAGCATCACCGACGCGGTGTGCGGGGAACCCACACTTCCGCGCTCGCCCTCGTCTCCGAACGGGGTCGATTTCCTCAAACCGACTGGGTAAGCTTGATGCGGGACGGACCCACGGACTCGACACCGATTGGGACTCTAAGCAAGCTTGGGTACGTCCCACGCGAGGGAAGCGATCGGACGTGCGCGGTTGAGAAACCGGCAACGAGTGGACTGAACTCTGTAGTTGTTATTTAATTGTTATAAAATATAATTTATTTCTATCAGAACTGTAGATTAATTCTGTAGATTTACTTTCCTACTATTGTTTAGAATTTCAATGCATGACTACACCAACCCTTTAACCCTTCCGATCCTTCCGACTCGTGGGTGACAGGCTAGGATTCGAATGGTATCAGGTTATTCCCGGTATCCAGATCTTGGGTTGTTACACTGATCCTCCTGAGATGGCATTGATGTGAACTCCTCGGGTGTGGTTATCGATCTCTTCCGTGGGGTCCACATGGGCATCCCGATGCTCGGCCACATATTGGACCAAATGCCCGTGGCGGATGAGGCTTTCAATATCATCCATGAGCTACTGGCAGTCACCGATATGATGGCCGTGATCATTGTGAAATCGACAGTGCTTCCGACGGTTACGACTTCGGGGGTCGGCCCTCATTGGCTCGGGCCGATGGAGCAGACCCGAGTCTTTGATCTCTCGATAAATCTCGTAGACAGGACTGGATAGCAGGGTGTACTGCTCGAACTTCCTTGCTGGCTCCTTAGGATCACCATCGTGATTCCTCCTTTTTCCCAGGTTGGAGGCCTGCTCGGACAATCACTTCTTTCCCCCTCCTTCCCTTGGCCAGGAGGATCCTGGCTAGCGGTGAAGACCTCCTCGTAATCTACATGACGTAAGGCCAAGGTCACAAGGTTGGCAAGGGTGACGGGGGATGGAGCACTAGTTCTCACCGGAGCTCTTCATCACGGGTAGATGGCGGAAGTGACATCAAGGCGGGGAATGCCCAGGGCCTCCACTTTAAAATGGTTAATATAGGCCCGCAGCTTTTCCCCCGGGACTTGCTTGAGTGCCAATAGCCCCACAATTGACCTTGGGGGTCTGTTCTCGACGAAACTCTCCTTGAAAAGTCGCTCAAACTATCGGAAGCCAATGATGCTCCCGAGGGCAAGTGCTCAGAACCAAGCCTAAACCTCTTGTACCAAGGTGGTAATAAATGCTCAGTACTTGATGGCATCCAGTGCCCTCTGCTTTATCATCAGGCCATCAAAGCTATCAAAGTGGTCGGCCGGATCGCCCAGACCATCATAAGACTTGAAGGCTGGGAGAGAAACTCTTGGACATATCTCGGCCTCCAGAATCTCGAGGGTGAGTGGGGATTGCTCCTCATCGTCCTTACTCACGGAGTTTTACTGTAGAGCGTGGAGTGCACGCTCTTGCTCGACAAATCGCTGCTCGAAGTCTCGGAGCAAAAGGGAGAGCTCTGGATGACCGTGAGATGGCACCGGGGGGGCTCCTAGTATGCCCCTGATCTCCTCCCTGTCATTTCGTGGTAGGGGCGGCCATCTCTGCAGGTTGATGGGGCGGTCTAGCCTCATTCCCCCTCCTTCGCTAGTTAGAGGAGGCCTCTTGTTCTGCAGCCAGAGGTGGGGATTTTGAAGGTCCACCCGCCATGCTCCAGATGATGTGGCCATCTTGGAGGATAAAGCGGCCTCTGGCTGTCAGCTGTGTTGGACACACTAATCTTCCCGCAAAATAAAAAGAGGGGAGTTGAGGGAATTCAAATTACAAAGCAACTCAGCCCATTCCCTCACTCTACTATAGATGAAAGAAACAAGAGAAGCCTTAGCTCTAGCTTGTGTCCTGAAGATCCTACTATTCTTTTCACCCCACAACGACCAAAAAGTGGCGTGCAAAATCAACCACCACACGATGCAGTCTCTTCTGGTGTGCTACCTCCTTCCCCATGTCACAATGAAGTGATGTACGTCACACTGCCGGTGAAGAACATAGTGGGCTCTCCTAGCCATCCCATCCTGGACTTCTTGAGAGTAGGTGCAGTCAACAGGGAGGTGGTCCAAGATCTCATCCTTCTGACCACACAAGCACTAGGTCGGCTAAATCCCCGAGAGGAATTGGTGCAACTTGTCACAAGTGGGGGTAGTCTCCATTGGAGATCCACCAGGTAAGGAGTTTCACCTTCAACGAGTTCCGCGGCTTCCAAACCTGAGAAGCGAGACTGTGGCACATATCTCCGTCTGAGATGATGGAGTAGGTCGACCTCACTAAGAAGGTCCCCTCCCTGCTCCACCTCCATGTCCAAGCGTCCTCCCTATCGGGCTGAGGAGCATAGGCAAGGAGGAGGCGAAGAAGGTCCTCAAGCTGCACAAGTTGGTCAATCCTAAGATCCCTTTTGAAGGTCAGTGCCCAAGTGCCTCCAAAAAGCTGGGAGTTGAAAGCTTGGGCGACCGACCCCAAAGGGCAATAGAAACAACAAAAAGGATGGGGAAGGAGTCCTCCAACTTGAAGTTACCGTACCATCTGTCCTTCCAGAAAAGACACTGATCACCTTTCCCTAGACAGACTCGCACGCCAGAAGAGATAAGTCCCTGCAACTCCAAATGCCACCTAGATCGGTGAGGAATGATGCTGCACTGGTGAGTCCAAATCCCAAAATCAACTCTTACAAAAGCATCTCTACCTGATAACCTGCGCCTACAAACCATTGTCACCTCCTCCCAACCTCCACAAGAGAGCCAAGTTAAATCTCTAACATCTTTGACCCCCAGGCCTCCCTCCTTACTTGAAGTCACCCTACCCCAGTTGATATCGTGCCAACCCTTACATCTCCCTCCACTCCCATGCCAGAAGAATCTACCCTAAATGGGATCTAGCTTCTTAGCCACGGACTTCGGAATCCGGAACACAGAGAGGAAGTAGGTAGGTAAACTGTCCAAGACAGATCTGCACAAGACAAGCCTGCCGCCAAAGGACAGAAGTCTCTCCTTCCATCCAACTAGTAGTCTCAAATCTCTGTATAATAGGGAGCCAGTCTGCACACCGAGAGCGCCTGGGGACAGAGGGAGACCCAGATAAGAGATAGGAAAAGCACCTACATTGAAGCCCAAAATACAAGCAGCCCTAAGAAGACCCCTTTCCTCCATATTAACCCCAACAAGAGGGCTTTCGTAGAAGTTAACCTTCAGCACAGTGGCCTCCTCTTGCAGTTCTAACAAGCCTCTAGCATCATCTATTAGATGATAAGTGGATGATCACGGCCGATCATGAACAAGTTTATTGCTGGAGAATTACACATTATTATGCAAAGAAAGTTCTTGAGAGGAAATTTGAGGTAGGTGAAATGGTCCTAAAGAGGAAACTCACTAAAGCCACCAGTCCGAAAGTCAAACTGCAAGAAAATTGGGAACGTCCCTATGTTGTCAAGGAGGTTTACTCAGGTAATGCATAAAGTTAGTGGATGTCGATGGGGTTGAACTCACATACCCATGGAATGGAGTGTACTTAAAGAAATTCTATCCATGAGACCTTGTATATAATTAAGTCAAAAAAAAGAAAAGAAAAGAAATCCCAAAAGTCGATGCCTGGTGTCACCATGAGGTCAAGTTATTGCATCCATCATTCATGATAGGATAGGGCCCGTTGAGGTCTGGTAGGTATCATGTCTTGATCCACCAGAACTGTGGAGATCTTTGTCCAGCCATATTGGCCTATGCTGACTAAATGGAAAACAACATGCACCCACGCACGTGTTTTATCCAAAGAGGGCCACATCGCCTATGGCAAGGCCCCACCCCGAAGGCCTCCAGGAAAGCCATAATCTTTGTTCTCCTTCTCTTCGACCAAATGAGACAGCTAGCGCCCTTAAAATGGTGAGCACAGGGAACCGAAGCATGATCCCCTCAAGGCGAGAGTAGGACCAATCCCCTCGAGCCTGGACAAGAGCATGAGAAGAGGGTAGTGTCCCCGCAGGGCGACCGCTGGGACCTGGTGAGTCGGTGCTTCCTCTTCCCGTGGGGGCATATGGTCCCCACGTTGGAGGACGTAGCCCGGATCATGGGCCTGCCCGTGCATGGGTCTCCGATAACTGGGAGTACTTATCCCGATTACCGCGACATGGCCGGAGAGTTGCTAGAGCTGGACCTACTGCATCCTGAGCGACAGTCCACCACGGTGATGAGAGCAGCGCTCCAGGACAGCCTGGGGCTCAGAGATGCAGGTATAGCGACCGACGAGCTGCCAGAGCAGCACCTTCAGCGACTCATGGTCCGAGCCAGATCGAGAGTTGCGGCGGCGGCGGGAGCAGAGGCGGACAAAGTTCTCCGACGATTCCTGATGCTGCTGTTCGGGCGACTCCTCTTCGTGACGAGGGCAGACGTGATCAGCTGTCGCTTCCTTCCACTCCTCGAGGACCTCTCCCACGTAGGCGACTATGCGTGGGGAGCGACGGTCCTCGCCTTTCTGTTTGACACCTTGGGCTCGACGACCCGGCGGACGATGCTTGGGGGCTTCTCTCCCCTACTCCAGGTACTACTCTGACCTTAGCCTGGTTCCTATGACTTCTAGATGCTTTCTAATGCTGACTTGCTATTTGTGATGCAGGTCTGGGCCTACCTCCGGCTACCCAGGCTCGGGCGAGGGGAGATGGCCTTCCCCAGTGCGATTCCGATCGCGAGACGTTGGATTGCACCCCGAGAGACGGGAGGGCTCAGGAGACAGGTCCGCGCCCTTCAGGACGACCTAGACACCCTACCAGGTGACCGGGTTGATGATGATCACACTTGTAGGATGAACTAATTAGAGACCTATTTTTTTAATATGTCTTGGTCCCTCCAGACTATGGGTGATAATCTCCATTTATTGCTTAATGGTCCACTAGATAGGCATGGGAGATATCAAGATAGGCATTAGGGAGGTCACAGACTGTGGAGGGATGCACATCACCGAGCACCTAGAGATATGAATCCATCTCAGTAGAGTAGCCCACCTTCTATGCAAGGCCCTCGTTGAGCATAGAATCACGATTGAGATTGTTGTGCTATGTGTGTGATTTTGGTGACAATAAAGCTTAATGTATGTGTGTAATTTTGATCATAACATAATTTCATCTATGGTTAACAAAGTCATGATGTGAATGAGAATGGATGTGAAAACTTGTCTCTAAATTCCAATCAGGTTTAATGAAGTCTAGAAATGCCAAAGATTTACATCTAAGATATGTTGAACCTATTGAATTCAATATATGCTAATTTGGGCTTAATTCTGCATGTTTCAGGTGTACTGGTTGACCAGAGTGACTGGCCGGTTGACCAACTAGGCGTTCAACCAACTTATGAAGAACAAGCCATAGACTTAGTGTTTAAAGTCAACTGATACAAGTCCAAGGTGATAGTCAAAAGAGCTAAGTGAACCTAAGCAATGAGGATGCTGAAGAAATTGAAGGCTGGCTAGTTTGTCAACTGACAAAGGCAACTGTTAGTCGACTGAGTTCCATCTTAGTTGACAGATATGGAAGTCAGTCGACAGATGTGCCAAGAGGTTGACAGATAATTCACCAAGCCAGAACAAAAAATGAGAAAGTGTGTCGACACTAATGGAAGTGTGTAGACACATGTAGCCTTTTAGCAAGCAGTCATTGGCCAGAACTGTGAAAGTGTGTTGACACTATGATAAGTGTGTCAACCTCCTTGATTCACTAGAATAAACCAAGCTATCAGAGGTCAAAATGTGTCGACCTAACCTTTATAGTTGGTCTACCCAACTAGTGATCTACTATGCTTTAACAAGGCTAGCAATAGCAGCAATAGTCAACAGCTAGTAGCATAAACAACAACAAGGCCACATGAAGGCTGAGTCGACACAATGGTGCTATGGCGTCGACACATCAAAGCCATCCAGCTAGTTCTCATCCAGCAACAAGAAGACTGTGTCGACAAAGTGAAGGTTAGTGCGTCGACACATCCTATATGGTGGAACTTGGGAGCATTAAGAGTGGGTCCCTCTTGGGCACATGGTCCAAGGAAAAATCATTGCACATGATTTGAGGATCATCGTACCTTAGTTCTAGAGATTTTTAAGAGACTGAATGACCTAGATTACATCTCCCAAGATGAAAGGGCTCAGATTCAATATCTTCTTTCTATAAATAGGTCACAATTTCCATCTGAAAAAGATAAGGGGAGCACACTTCAAGGCCAAGTAGAATTTTGCAGAGAGAAAAGATTAGCTCATGTTAGAGATGTATGCCGTACAAGCCAATCACAAGTGTTGTAATGACAGCATTTCTTGTACAATTTCATTCAATTATAACAATAATGACATTTCTTCATTACATCCTAACGCGTTATGGTGTATGTGTTGTAATGTGATGAAGTCCCTGAATGTGAGCAATGACGACTAGATCATGATGATATTGTGATAATGAGATCAATCATCCAGAGGTTTGTATTCTAAATGTTCCTGGTCGGGGGATCTTCATGAAGGGACATTGAAGATCTAGATAGATGAGTGCACGTGGTACTCTCTCACATGATGAGGGTGGCCGATCTCATAACCGCGGTGCAATGACATCAAGGTACACGTGTAGGTGCAGATTAGTGGAATGAGTTCACTGAACTGACCCGATCTACAATTCCTGAATGGTAACCATGCTGAAAGTCAATCATGAGATTCTAGTGTCACAGTAGCGCAGTTCGATCTTAGACCTGAGTCACCAAAGAGGTCTTGCATGGACTCCATTGAGTGTTTGATTACTGACGTATGAACTTTAGCTCTGTGGTTCTTTATAGTTGGTTATTCAAACTCGGTGAGATTCATGTGAAGATAATTGAGTGGATAACAAGGGATCATTCACTCTCTACATGGATGAAGAGAGAGAATACTCTATGGATATGTACTTAGAAATCCCTGGCCAGGGTATGGGAGTTCACTATGAAAAGGAGTTTTCCAGTGAACCGTAGTTAAGAGTACAAGGGTCCATAAGATCAGGAGGCATTAGGGTTTGATAGCATGACAATACCCTAATTCTGATTGAAGCATTATTTAGATGAGGATCTATAACTATGTGGAATCTGATGACAGAAAGGTTCAATGTGGGTTGCATCCCTCCTAAAGTCATTTGGGATCACGAGGTGTTGCTTGATGCCGTTCGTAGTCGAAAAGTCCATTAATCCCATTAAGAGTTAATGGGTTATAATTAATTAAGTTAAGAAGGGTTCTTAGCTTAATGGGCAGCTTGAAAACCAAATAGACTATTGAGCCTAGAGGGTCATACAGAATAGAGTAGTGGACAGACGGATAAGGATGAAAAATATAGACAGTTTCAGGGTTTTTATGAAAAATGTCGGAGGTCTATAAATATACGCTGAGGAGAGAAACCCTGACCAAGCATTGGGGTTCTCTCCCCTGGCCGCCCCCTCTCTCTCCTATCTCTCTTCTGGGCGCACCCCTCTCCCTCTCTCTCCTCCTCCTACCGGTGGTGGATGGTGGTGCTGAGGAGGGGTCGGTGCGTGGAGATCACAAAGGAAAATCCGTCTGATCCCGCTGCTTGTGTGGATACATCTAGAGGCCGGATGCTTGAATGGCCAGCAACCCGATGAGTCTCTACTCGATCATCTTCGGGTATATGGGAATTAATTAATTCCGTAAAGTTATAGAAATGTTCTTCCCGTGCGGGTTTTGATCGTTAGGTTTTCAATTTTGATTGCCAGCAACGATCCGCTCACTAGGGTTTCGATGTTTCTGCTACATCTCTGATCGAAACCTTACAATGGGAACATGAGACCATTATAACCAATGCATTAATATACTAGAGGTTACTGAGATACACAGCTGGGATAGGGATATGACCCATGCGCTGACCTGTGAGGATGGGAGCTGAAGTTGATTGTAGTATAGACTGCACAGATGGAATCCACTAATGACTCACATGAGAGTAGGATGTAGTAGGTATACATGTATAGAGCTCTCAAAGGACTAAATTCCCCTAGGCATTTGAGCGAACAGGCATTTGAGCGAACAAAGAGTGCTCATATGTGATTGGCGTAAGAGCCGAGGTGATCGGTATGAAATGGGCAGCTGCCCCCGGATAGGTTGGGGTTGAATGATAGGGAATGCAGGGAAGAATGCAGATTCGGGCATGTCGGGGATGGTGCCATAGCCCTCGCAACCCATTAACAAGGGTGAGAGAGCAAATGGCCGGCTCCCCAGTATGTCTATGTTGAGCTCAAAGAGAAGCATGAACGCTAATCGAACAGAGAGCATGCACATTAGATGCGCGGAAAGAATCTATGTAAAAGCAAGCAGCCTAGACCCGTATGGGGCATTGGGGAAGGGTTCTAAGAGTTGATATTTCCCATAAGGGCATTAACCTACTGGATAGAGCAGGGATAACACTCTAGAACCAGTCTCTCGGTGGGTAACAAAGTGAAATTCTGAGAATAGGACTTTATTTGGTAAATCGGGAAGGGCAAAACCACGCACACAATCTATCATAGTTGGATAGGCGGGCTCTAAGCCCACTCGTTATGCATCATTCCCCTTCGATCAGCGAAAGAAACACACAAACAAAAGGCGCGTAATAAAACCAGAGGGGCTGGGATCAGAAGAAATTTGCAAGGCTAAATATATAGATGTATCTAAGCACAGAAGCAAACTCTTCCATTCATTCCTTAATGGTCTTCTTTTATTTGCTGGTTGTTTTGCAGGAACTTCATCATCGACTCACAGGGCTCCTTGCTCTTGGCCGGCTAAGAGTGAGGATGGAAGAACCCACCACCTCTTGTTTCTAAGGCGATCATTATCATCTTACCCCTGCGAAGCCCAGGTATAGGTCTTTGGTGATCACATTCTTTCTATTTTTCTAACCTTTACACTGTAGGCTGTAGTAGTAGTTTGGAAGAGGGAGGACACACCCACGTGCACCCATCATTGTGCGGACATCTCCTTACAACCTTCCTTCTACTTCTACCTTCTACGCATACCTACAGACTGGCGATCACGGTGAGACACTGATTGCTCACTGTAAGTCTTTACATTAGAGTTTACTACATTCATTTCCCAGCAAATAGTTTTTTCCATCTTTATTTTTCATTTTTATTTGTTCTCTACGCCTGTTAGCACTTGGGAGAGTTACAGGATGATGCGGAACAGAATGAGGGACCGACTCTAGGTGATGTGAACCTCGGACTCTAGATGGAGACGCGACCAGCAACACTTGGACACTAAAGATGCCTTGGCCTGACACTAAGAGTTCCTATGCGCTATACGTCACTAACAGGAATGCAAGCTCACTCGTAGTCCCAAGCGAGGGACAGCGTGGATCCGCGCGGTTGGGAAATCGACAGAGTCAAGGGTGGTCGACTCACTTCTGTGCTCGGATCGAGTCACGAGACGAGTCACTCTCTCACTCACAGTGGTGACATGGACTCACGGGCTATGATCCTATCGCACTCACAGCGGCATATGACCATATACTAGCTAAGCAAAATGACGCCAAGAAGTTAGACTGTTACCTCTACGCTCCCGACGTGGGGAAGACGACCCCGGCCAAATCTGTACTCCCAGTTAACAAAGATTACAGCGGTACAAATGTTTCGACCCACTCCACACAGGGAGGTAACAGGTCATATGTGGGGCTCGCGAGTAATGGGAAGTGGGTTGACGGGCAGCATCTTGATGTCGCTCCAACGGTGCTGAAACCCGCATTTTGGTGCTGTCTGAATGACACGATCTCTGGGTCCGTAGGGCCCACGTGCTGCTCAGTCCTTCGGACCTGACGGGGTGGGTCCCGCTGTGATGGTGGCACCTGGTGGCTCGCTTCCCTGGATGGCGGCTAGGCTGGAACACCGGTCGGAGGCCGGGCAGCTCTGATCGCCAAGTGTTGGAGCTTGATGCCCCGGACCTGAAGCTTCTATTTTTCAGGGCGTGGTCCGGCGAGATCCATCGCTGCGATCTGTCATGACGTCGGATTGACACGAAATCGGTGCCGTTGGAAAGATATCTTGAAATCCTTCGACCCTCTATGCCTCCAGAAACTTTTAACTAGGCAGGAATTTCAATGGTATAATTTTGAACAGGGTAGTTTGCAGTCTCAGATCTGGTCTGGCAGACTGAGATCTATCTGAGAACTGGCATTGACCGCGATGTAGACCTTGGATCCAGGTGTTGAGTTATTCATGAAAGTTGTAGATAGGGCTTCCCCCTCCGACTCACCTCTCCTCTCTCACACTCACTCTCTTCTTCTTCACCTCACGGGCTCAGGGGAATCGAGCGTCTTCTCCTCTTCGGATAGGCTTCTCCTCTCAATGGCCGGCCAGGGAAAAAAGTCAGGGGGTTGCTCTGTCGAACCTGTAGAGTATATATAATGGGTTGCCTTTTCTTTGCTTGAACGAAAGAAACCCGCCATTTACTTCGTCTGCCAAATGAGTAGGCTTGACATGCCACTGGCATCCGGCGATTCGTGTCATACACTATCGTTCGTCCGAGGATGGGATGTTCACGGATTTGTCGAGAGGATCTGCTGCTACTGCCATCGCTGCCGCTTTACTGTCGAATGGGAGGAGGAGACACGGCTCGCGGCATTGAATGTTCTCTGTGCGCTCATACTGATGCAAAACAGAGTGTCAGAGTGTAGATGGGATGGCATTTGGGTTAAAACAACACGGTCACTATTCCCCCGCGCCGCTTTAAACCCATATGAAATTAGCACGCCGTATTAAGACAACCACAAGGGGTGCGCCGTATTAGTGAAATGCAAGGGAAAACTTTCAAAATGGGCAAATGGAAAATGGAGCGCGCCATATTTGGGGCATCAAAGGGGGTGTGTCGTTTTAAGGGAAAGCAAGGGATGGTGCCGTATTAACAAAAGCAAGGGGGCGCGCCGGTTTAAGGCCTCGCCGCGCCATTTTTAAGCATCGAAGGCATTCTTCTTGGAGTCGAGGCCATGTCTTCTGCTTGAGGGGTTTCCTTATCGGGTGGCGGGCCACCAAGTGAGCTCTCGTCCTGGTCGGGCGAGGTATGAGATTTATTCAGAATTTTCATCTTCGACTCGCTCTCGGGTGTCAAGACGTGCATGCTATATGATCATCATCATCATTTTCTGACGTCCACACCTGTCCACCAAAATGTACCTGTTCACCGCTACCCCGAGCCTGTGGAGGCGGGGAGGAGGAATGAGAGGGGCTTGGCCCAAAGGAGAGATGAGATGGCCGTGGATCCTCCACACTGTGCTTCCTTTAAGTTCTGTGCCCGACAGGCCAATATCCTGACAATAGGGAGAAGACTTGATCAACCTGCTGGGATAGCCCAGCTGGCTTATATCCCTCCGGTGTGAGGTTGACAGCTATCCCCCGTCCTCCACCGAGGACGTGATCAAGAAGAAATGACCAATATGGTCAGAAGCTATTTTCGGGGTTTGGGAAACCCCTCGTTAGGCCAGCAACGACTGCTCCGAGCGGCGGTTGCCGAAGAGGAAGACTGTTCGTCGATGGCAACTGAAGAAGAAGGAAAAAGAGAAATAACATCGTCTGTGGATGATAATGGGTATGAAGACGGCCTGGATAGCAAGGCCGATGAAGCCCCTCCATAGCTGGAGGAGAAAAGAAGAATATCAGTGTTCGAGAGATTGACCCTCCCTGGTCGAAACAAGAGGAAGGTCTACAGACAAAGGAAAGGGATGTAGGTTCTTTCTTGTAACATGGCCGAAGTGGCCAGTAAATCTCGGTTCGCGGTCCAAACGGACCCCGGTCGACGCGTGGGAGGTACCGACGGGACGGGCTCGACGCGAGGATCGCGCTGGTACCCTTCATCCCTCGGATCGTGGAGTGTGGAGATGCCTACGAGTGGAAGGACGGCGTGGCCCCCGTCGCCCGATCTGCACTGATTCGCGGTCTTCACCGCGCAAGAGGTAGGGGAACAGACTCCTCGTCTCACCAGGAACCCGTTGACGTCACATGCGTCGCCATCCGTCGCCATTTTCATCATTTTTTGTGTAAAACTCTATTTTGTGAAATTTTGGGTTAATTTCTCAATTTACGTTCCTCTCTCGATTTCTGGTCCAGACGGTCGCTGATCGAAGTAAGGGAGGTACCGTTGGATTGGTCGCATCGCGAGGATCGCGTTGACGCCCATCTTCTCTCGATCCGCGTAGCGTGGAGTCGAGTCGGGCCGGGAGGTGTCTTGTCGATCTCTCACCGGATCAGCATCGAATCGTCGATTTCGTCGTAGTCCAGGTAGGGGGATGGACTTCTTGTCTCGTTAGGACACCGCCGGTACCACATGCGTCGTGGTCCGACGCCCTTTTTCTCATTTTTTACACATATTTCTATTTAGTCTATTTTTAATCTTTAATGCTTGAAATCGTCTCCATGGGCATCGCCTTTTAATTTTGATGGCATGCGTAGGTTTAGAATGTTGGTATGGCATGGTAGGATAGTTTAGAAACGTGTTTCCCCACGTCCCCCGTCGATTTCGGTCGATCGGGAGGGGGTTTTAGTTCCAAACTCTGGAATCTCGAAACCCATGTGACATAGCGCACCTTCCCCGGTGCGTTATAGTCATTTGGCGCGCCTGTAGAGGTGCATTATCTCCCCTTGTGGCGGACTCCTCTAGGACCGTTATTATCCTTTAATGCCCTGGTATGGGTGCGTTCTATCATGCATGAAACTATGGGTTTTCTGTAGATTTTTGAGTTCAGGTGCCTTTAATGCCCCTGTTGTGGTGCGTTATAGCCCCTGTCTGTTCTGCTGGGCATCTGTTGCCTTTAGCGCCCCTATCCCTATGCGTTATATCCCTATAATGCCCTTGCTTAGGTGCGTTATATCCCCTGGTTAACTGTGGATTCGGATCGTTCTGGTGGGCATAACGGTCCATGGGAGGGGCATTATGTTACGATAACGCCCCACCCTTGGTGCGTTATAGCCCTTGTCTATTGTGTTGTGTGCCTGTTGACTTTAACGCCCCTACTCCTGTGCGTTATAGTCTTATAGCACGCCTGCCCGGGTGCGTTATAGTCCCATTTGACTGTGGATTTTTATGAGTTCTGTTGAGTATAGCGGTCCTGCCCCGGTCCATTATAGTATGTAACGGGGTGATCCTGATCCGTTATATACCTGGAGATTTCAAAAGAGTGTTTATGTAATTTCTAATGCATTTCAGGATTCATTCATGCCATGTTTAAAGTATTTTGTACACTGTAGCATTATTTTACATCCCAAAAGAGTAGCTTTCTCTTTCCTTGTGAAGTATTTTTTTAATTTTCAGATTTTCTATATAAACTGAACCTTTTCTTTTTCTTTTTTCCTCCTTTTCTTTTTCTTCTTCTTCCTCCTCCTCCCGTTGGAGAGCTCCCCCTCTCCCAACCGCGGCTTCCTTCCTCCCCGGGCGTTCGTGGCGATGCCTCCTTCACTCCGGCAATGGCGTGGCGGTGGCGCCGGCAGCGACGAGGCGGACGCGGGGACGTACTTTTCGCAGCGTGAGGTGGGGCGTGCGAGGGTTTAAAAGCTTCTGCATTGATTTCGGCAGAGCTTTCGCTCCGTTGAGGTAGGAGGACGAATCCATATGCTCATCCCTCCGTTTCCCTGGATTTGTAGGCCGAGAGGGAGCCGAGAGGGGTGTTTTTAAGTGGGTTAGGGCAAAAATCATGATTTTGGGGTTGTGAGTCGATCCACCGATTCATCGTGTTTTTAGCCGATCCGAGGCCGTAGATGCATGTTAGGAGTTATTTGGGGGCCTCCCCCTCGTTTTCCCCCTCTCCCATGGAGGTATGGGAGCGTGGTTGGTGTTTTGGGTCATTTCCCACCGGTTCGCCGCCGGGACGGTGTGACGGTCCCTCCAGAGACCGTCACAGCTTGTGACACCCCAGGGTAGGTGCGTCACAGTCTGTGACGCCCCACGGCGGGTGCGTCACATGGCACTATTTTACAATAGGGTGGTCCGTGGGCCTGATGGTCCCACGATAGACCGCCAGGGCGTGTGACGCGCCTAGGCTGGGCCGTCTGTTGCTGTTGAGCCATACCTCTCTGTGCCTCTTCCAGCGTTGTTGCCAAGCATACGGTTTCATGTTACCTTTCTTCTTCAGTAGCCCTCGCAGTGGATGGGGCTTCCTCTCCCTGTGACTCTGACTTCGTCCTCTCCTCTACTTTTTCTACTTCCTCTTCCCCAAGCACATTGTCTCGTAGCATCTTACTCTTCCCCTTGCCGGTCTTAGGTGCCATAGCCAACCCTAAACCCTCGCCGACGATAGACTGACTCGCAGATGACGGGCTGATGCGCAGACGATGGCCTTCTCCTTCCGCGCCTGTTTCCGCTCTACTAATCACTGCCGCCGACGGAGAAGATGAGCAACCAAAGAAGGGGGCGGGGGGAATCAACAGAAGAAACAGTCAGTTGATAATGCCACTGGAGGGAAAGACGCTGCCTGAAGTTTTACGACGCCTCAATGCGCAATGGAGGGAAAACTGCAAGGGCATTTTTGATAAGTTGAAATCGTGGCCCTGCTAATGAGTTGACAACGTCTTCAAATCTGTCAGAGCATGTCTCGGTTCGTCTGACCGGTGAAGTGGTATATGCCAACGTGGACCAATCGTTGCCATGAGTTGCAGAATGATGTGGCTTTGTGCACCACCAGTATTACTCATATTTGAATGTCTCATTCTTATGAATTAAATAGAGATATATTCTCTCAAATGGTGAATATTTTATTAATATTGCAAATAGTTAGCCACATTATTCACTTTTTTGAAATAGTATAGTTCAAATCGAATTGCTAAGACAAAAATGCTATTAGGTGAAGATTGAGGGTGTGAATGTTATAGCCTTTCCTACATAAAGGAGGCTAATGTAATGGTTTAAGGCATGATGGAAAGCTTGAGTTTTTGCAATCTCGTAGGGAGTCTTGCCCCTTTGTGCCTCCCTTCCCTCCATCTCCTTTGTGAGTTTGAGTGTTGCCCAGTGAGAGACCGTCCGACATGAGGCTGAGCTGCGCGAGGCAGTAATTATTCAGCCTTGTTCGCATCCACGGAGTTGTTGTCGATCCTTCCACCAACGCCGACGGTGTCAGCCGTAGTGACAATGGCCTCCAGCCCTGCCACCTTCACCTCGGCGACCTCCGCCAGGGCCTTAGTGCATTGCCAAGTGGCTTCGGACACCCGAACTTACTCCCAAAAGGCGTCTTGGATGTGCTCGGCTGCCGCCAAGGCACGTCCTCGGGACTCCAGAAGATCATGGAGGCCGGCATGCTCCTACTTCACTATTGGGAGCCGAGTAGCCAAGTTCGCCTACTCCGCTCCGCTGGACGCCAGTTGTCACTCGGCTTCCCTGAAATGGACCGACCATTAGCCAACAGCCTGGCCCATTGACGATAGGTTCTTTGTCGACAAGGTGAGCAGGTCCATACCAAATCTCAAAGTGAGCTACATCGCACGTTCCCTCGGCTTCAAGGCCTTGTCCATCAGCTTGTAGGCCGCGAACTAGTAGGTCAGCACGCCTGGAGCATCCTCGGGTTGGGGGACGGTGACATTGGGGCAAGCGCCATGTAATATCCCGAACCCTTCTGATCCTTCATTTCAGGTCCCGAATTTATTTTCTCGAGATCTGACATTTGTGCTACAGTCAATGCCAGTTCTCAGACAGATCTCAGTCTGCCAGATCAGATTTGAGACTGCAAACAGCCCTATTCAAAATTCTACCATCGAAATTCCTGCCTTGTTAAAATTTCTTGAGGCATAGAGGGTTGAAGGATTTCAAGAGAGCTTTCCAACGGCGCTAGTTTCGCGTCGATCCGGCGTCGTGGCAGATGGATCTCGCCAGACTGCGCGCTGAAAAATAAAAGCTTCAGGTCCGGGGCGAGCAAGCTCCAACACTTGGCAATCGAAACCGCCCGACCTCCGATCGGTGTTCCAGCCCGACTACCATCCAGGGGAGCGTGCCACCAGGTGTCACCATCACAGCGGGACCTACCCCGTCAGGTTCGGAGGACTGAGCAGTACGCGGGCCCCATGGACCTACAGATCGTGCCATCCAGACAGCACCAAAATGTGGGTTTCGGCACCGATGGAGCGACATCAAGATGCTGCCCGTCAACCTACTTCCCATTACTCCCGGGCCCCACATGTGACCTATTACCTCCCTGCGTAGAGTGCATCGAAACATTTGTATCGCTGTAAAATTTGTTAACCCGGAGTACGGATTTGGCCGGGGTGTCTTCCCCATGCCGGGAGCGTGGAGGTAACGGTCTAACTTCTTGGCGTTATTTTGCTTAGCTAGTATATGGTCATATGCCGCTGTGATACTTTCAAACTGCATGGTACTTACAATGCTAAAAATCTCATCATGGTTGCCATCATCAAAAAGGGGGAGATTGTTGCCCTCCTGATTTTGATGATGTCTACCATGATGTGATTTATTATTTTGTTATCTGACACTTGTTGCCTTGCTAGTACTTGTTTATAAATTCCTCTGCAGGTTGAAGAAGCTAAGACTACATAGCGGCGTCAACGCTGCAACACTGCAGCGTAGATGCAGCAATGTAATGCCAAGACAACGTCTGCTAAAAAATGATCTAAGGCGTTATCGCTCTCAAGTGAAGGCGTCAACGCCACTGTTGAAGGAAAAATGATCTGAGGCGTTAACGCTCTCAAGTGAAGGCGTCAACGCCACAGTTGAAGCCAGTACAGCGAATGCCTTAAATCCCTCAAGTCCAAGTGAAGGCGTCAACGCACCACATTGGCAGCGTGGACGCAACGGTTTGAAGCTGGACAAAGAACTGGCGAAGTCTTCTACTGCGTCAACGCAGCGGCTTGGCTGCGTGGACGCAGTAGTGTAGCTGATCTTCACGTCTTCATGTTAAGGCTGCAAACACCAAGGCGTCCACGCAGTAGCTTGATGCGTAGACGCTATCTTCAGCATTTTCTTCTGACTAAGGAACTCTTCAGTCTGCGTCAACCCTGGATGTCCAAAGCGTGGACGTTGCAGCTGGTCAAGCTACACTGTATGAAGCTCTCTCAATGCGTCAACGCTGTCAGCTCAAGGCGTCGACGCAGAGGTTATAGCCTGACAAATAGAAAGGGAGATTTGGATAAAGTGGGGGCCACTCTTCCCTCTGCTACTTCCAGAAGGCCCTCTACACGTGGATTATGATGGGAATCTTCGTGGGGCCCAACTCTGGGTGGGAAAAACAAAGAGAGAGAGTGAGAAGGGGATCTGGAAGTGTTGGGCAAAAACGGCATTGGATATAAAAGCAGAAATTAACTCCGGAAAGGTGGAGTGCAAGAGACAAGAGGCTGCGAGCGAACAGAAGAGGGTTGCTGCGAGCGAACAAGAAGAAGACACGGGCAAACACCAGAGAGCAGCGAATAGAAAGAGAAAGAAGAATCTGCCGTGGAAGCTGCTGAATTCGAAGAAGAAGAAGAAGAGCTGAGGAAGGGAACAGCCGAGCAGCAGAGAAGGAGAGAGTGATCGTGGATCTGATAGTCTAATCAGATCAAGCAAGATCTATCTGCTGTCAAAGAGCCTTCTCCAGAGACAGATCTGGAAATTGGTTCTGCCTTCATCCTTGTTTGTTTTCATTCTACTTTCATTTGTGCTTTCCTTGTTACAAACTGGAATCTGCTCAAGTTGTGAGTCAGCGGTTGCAGAGGTATTCCCTCTGGACGAGCAAGCTGTAATCCCCAGCGGGCAGAGGTGTGGAATCCTCTGGACAGCAAGCTGTGAGGCTCAGCTAATTGTAGGCAAGTTGTAAGGCCCAGCGGTTGCAAGCTGTGTTGCACAGCAGTAAGCCACACTCAGGATTGAGTGTGGGGTGGATGTAGGTCTCCCCATCCCCTATATATACTCTTGAGCTCTTTTTGGAGAGGATTGAGGAATAAAATTCAGAAAATTGCTAAAGAGAAGGCTGCGCCCTCCCCTATTGCTCTCTCTCTCTCTTGTGGGTGTGACTCCCACCACCACTCTTCTTCTCTTCCTCTTGGGTGCGATGCCCAAGCCGTCTCCCCCAGAGTACCTGCTCCTAGTGCTGCTGGGAGGTGACCTCCTTGATGTCCAGTAGAGCTCGGAGTTCCCCATTGTGGTCGTGCTGCAGCGTGGAGGCTTCTTGGTACCCTGATGTCCCGGGTGTACCCTGTGTGTCTGCCTGTAGGATAGAAACATGGTATCTAGGTTGGTTCGCCCCCTTCCCCATCTCAGTTCACCTTGAAATTTTTACTCTATCTTCCCCCATGTCTCTCCTCATTCCAGACAAAATTTCACGTCCAAATTCCATCTGTGTCTGAAGTTCCCTTTAGAGCATAGTTTCTCACGTAGATTGCACCTATGTAGGCCTATAGGGATAGAATCCATCCATAGAGACCTTCTCGCCACCCAAACCTTCTCCAAACGCCCTGAAAATTGGAACACGTATTTCCCACATCATAGCCCATCCATCATAAAAATTTCACGCCATTATGAGCCAGTTTGCCCTGCCTAATCCTGTCCACCATATCTGCTACCCAGTCTATCTGTGCAGTCCTACAAACTAGAGTCTCATAGTACACCACTCCCCATGCCCAAAACCTCCACTATGTCTGACCCTGCCGCTCACCCTCTATCTTCCCATGTCCATCCCCCATTCTTTAGAGAAAACCCAACCATAGAATCCACCTGGAAGCCTAATTTTCACGTTGTTCTTTCCCTGTCTGTCCTGCTACCTGCAGACAGGCCAGATTGCATACGTGCTTGCTTTCGGCGTTGCCCAAGCTGCCACGGTCATCTTCTGTGACCCTCCTTCCACTCGTGCCTCAGGTACATCCCCACCTACATCCCTGCCGAGTTTTGTGTTCAGAGGATGGCCAGAAGTCCCCATTCTTAACCTCCCCACCTGCTGGTCGCCTACACCTATGCACACCGACCTGCAGTCTGCCCACCATTCGTGACTACTCTAGAGGTCCACGTTAGAATCATCAGTTGCCATCTTCTTCCAGGAGGGTCGTCATCCACTGCTGCACACCTTCAGAGATGTTTGCTCCTTCCTCAGCTTCTGTGGCACGCCTTCCTTGCTGCTGGACCCAGGCCAACTAGTGTTGCAGTCCAAACCGTACCGGCTGGGCTGGGAATTTGGTCATGTAAGGCCCAAGAGGGGTATTACTGACCACCCTTTGCTGGGCCTAGCCCATGGCCGCCCTCCCTCTCTCTCCTAGCCCAAATTGGGCTGGGAAGGAGGGCGCCCCTCCCTTCCCACTCCTTTTAGGAATGGGTGGCCCCCTCCTCTTATCTCCTTATCTCCTTATCTCCCTCCTTTACGACTCTAGATAGGATAATAATGGTACTAATAAGATTCTTATTAGGATTTCTTTCTTGTATAATTCTTAAAAATCGCCAAAATTCACCGGACGAAACCTAGATCCACACCATTAAGGATCCGCTAAACTACGGGTGTTACACGGAGTACCATTCAAATTCGAGCCCCGTTAGTGAGGACCCAAAAAACTTCAACAAGTATGACTCGTCTGTGGCTAGATCGCCCACGACGGTCATATAGTATGCAACATGTTCCTTTGGGGATCCCTTCCCGTTGAACTTGTCAAACTTGGGTGGCTTACTGATCCCTGGAGGGAGCTGCTTGGCTGCATGGTGTGGCAAGTATGGCACTCGGTAGGCATCAAATGGGACATAGTCGCCTTCACTTTGCTAGGCGAGCTTTAGATCAATCATTCTTTCCACCATCATTTTGTTGACAACAGTCGGATCAGCCGGCTCCGGCTAGAAGTGCGTCGGCTGCAGGTAAGGAGTGACCAAGGTGGTTGCCTGCGGGGGAGGCTACACCAATGGAGGTGGCTGGTGCATTTGTGGTAAAATTGGTGGCATCAACGACTAAGGTGGGCACTACTGGGTGGTTGCCATGCTAGGTTCTACTGGCTGGGCAAGGTATACAGCGGTGGGAAGTCGCTTAGGTCGGCGCCTCCCTGCGATGACTCGGCTTGCATCACAGGTGGCTTAGAGGCCGAAGCTTGCTCCTTCTTCTCCATCAGCTACTTCTTTAGGAGTTCTATCTCCTACTGGTACTTTTGGAGTAGCATCAACACTGATGGATCTGTGGTTACCATATTGGGGATGACTTTTGTCGTTTCCCTTGATGCTCCTTTAGACTAGATGTTCAACAACACCTCCTCCTCTTCAGCTGTCATCACGCTTGCAGTGAGGGTGGTGACTTCTTCGGGCAATATCTCCTTTTCTTTCACTGTTCTCAACATCTCCCTTGTGGCTTCTGTCCTTCTGGTGTTCGGCCCTAGCCTTTCGGCTAATTGAGCCAATTCTCGGGGGTCATCAGGTAAACCTCCGTATTTATCGACCACTCCGGCCATGTTGCCGGTGAAAACCCACATGCATTTCCTTTGTTTGTGAACCTTCCTTCTTGCATGACCAGGGAAGGTTAGCCTCTCGAATACAGAGACTCTTCTTATCTCCCTTTGCCGAGGAGCAGCTTCATTGGCTTCAAATTCCAAGCCATCTTCGTGTCCATTGTCGTCAACCGACGACATCATTCCTCTTTCTTCTTTTTCTACAACTGCCATTAGTGGACAGTCGTCTTCTTTCGCTATGGCTTCTTGCAACAGTTGTTGTTGGCCTAGTGAGGGGTTGCCCATACCACTGAAATAGTTTCTGACCATACTAGTCATTTCTTCTTGCCCTAGTCCCCGATGCAGGACTGGGGAGAGTTGTCGACCTCCCACTGGAGGGATGTAAGCTAGCCGGGATCTTCCAGCGGGTTGCTCATATCTTCTCCCCATTGTGGGGACATTAGCTTGTCGGGCATATGCCCTAAAATTTACGCGGCGTGGAGGATCTGCGACAATGTCTTCTGTTCTCGGGGCCAGCCCCCTCTCCCCTCTCTCTCGGACGAATGGGTTCTCTCGATTGGCTCTCAGACTCTCTATTCTCTCTTCGGACTCTGCCCTTCTCTTCTATCTATCTTTTTTCTCTTTTTTTACTTGGTCGAACCACTTAGCCTTATGTAGCTAAGCCTTATTACGGGGTGGGAAATAGCACACCGGAGAGGCTTGCTTGATCATTTTGGCGCCCCAGGAAGAAGGGCACCGGGAAGAAGGGGCGCGCCAATGAAAGGGCATACCGGATAAGCCCGTTCATTTGACGTGGGTTAGACGGTGGGTCTCGGACTAGTTCTGGGAGTCCGTGATCATTCATCTCATCACGATCTCGCAAAACCTTGGTGAGAAGTCTTGACGAAGCTTTCGGGTCGACATATGGCCCTCTTCGGAACCTCGTGCATCTTCAGCTTGAACACGCGGGTTTTTCGCTGACACAGCCTTCAACACTGTGGTTCGTGCTGCTGGCTCAGCCTGACTCGTGCTCGAAGCTTTCTTGGGGGGTAGAATACCACCCAGGGTGTTTTTGCCTTGATTGGGTGATCATTTGGTCACCAACGGACCCAATATGCTGAGAAGCCGTACCCATGCCTGGTCATCGGGGTCTTCTACTGACAGAGCCTTCGGTCCATTATTCTGAAGGGCCAAGGGTGTTCTTTCACCTCCGGAGGATCTTTCATTCAGGTGGTGGGCCACTAGGTACACCTTTGTCCTTGGTCGGACAAAGGATGCGGTTTATGCAGTACGACCGAGTCGATGCCAGTTCATTCGGTAGGCTTGTCGACACTGCCAGTTTGTTGTGAACTCTCCTCGATTCTCCTGAGGTGAAGTCCTTGGCGTTCATACCGGGCGACCTGGGGCATTGGCAGCTTGAGAAGGCTTTGGTACATTGGCTTCCTTCAGCTTCTTTACTTCAGTGAGTCGTATCATTCATGCCCTTTAGGCTTGATCGCCACCGAATATATTTTGAGTGCCAACAAGAATATGCTGCTTGAGGCACATCTCCCGAATGCAAGGCTATAGGTCGTCCAGAATTTGGACGGCCTCAGGGACGTTGTCGGCTTGTCTGGACCAGCTAAAGTTATCTTCTGGTGGGGCTAGAGGGACCATGTCTCCTTTATGGAAAATGATGGACTTGTCCCTTCTGGCCTTTTTCTTGGACCATTGTTGTAGTCTATAAGTGATGATGAAGGTTGTGAGCTGCTAGACCCTGTGCTCGTCTGAGGCACACACGAGCTGGATGCAGTTTGGTGGTAGGCATATACTCTTATCGATTGCTCGGCTAATGAGATTAACCTCAAAATCGACTTTGCATCTCTTAGGGCAGTCTATGGTTGACTTGGTGCTAAGGCGTAGTCGGTGAAGCTTGGCCTTTTCTTTGTCAACAGAGAAGAGGTCCTCCTCCTCTTCTTCTGAGAGCTAGCCATTGCTCTTGCTCTTAATCACAGGGAAGGGACTGATTCCATTGAAGTAAAGAGCAGCATCGGCAAGGTTGGATTCTATTGGAGTGAATGGAAATAGGTAGAGTGCGTTCAAGCCAACTAAAGACAGGAAAGAAGAAAAATAACATGGAACATGGGGAGAGAAGAAGGAATGGAGGGGGTGTTGGGGTCGAGCCAGGGTGACTACTCCCTGCTCCCCTAACACCTCCCTGCTACATACTCTCTCTCTCTCTTTCTCTCTATTACTCTCTCTCCCTCCGCGGCCGTTGGAGAGCCCTACTTCTTTCTCTCTTCTTCTTCTTCTCTTATTCTTTGGTGGCTCTCTGCGTTTCTGCACCTCTGGGCGTGTGTCTCTGTTCGTATATGTCTCTCCTCTTGTTTGCCAGAGAAAAGTGGTTTTTATACTCCCAGAGGTGGGAGCCTTCGAACGCGAATGGCGGACACAGGAATGTGAGGGCATTGAATGGGATTTGACTTGCCTTGTCCTTGGTGGCAGGAGGTAGCCTGCGTGCCTTCGTGTCCAGCTGACACCTCAGCTAGGTCACTGCGTGTCAAGGATCTTTATTGCATGGCGTAAGATCTATTCTACCAGTTGCACCGAGTGAGGCAAGTCACAGCATGCCGCTGAGGAGCCGGGAGACTGTGCCACTGGAAGACACAGTGGGCGTGCCGTTGGAGCACTTGGAAACTGCACCATTGAGGGGCTTGAAGGCGTGTCTCTGGAAGACCTCTGTAGGGTGTGCCGAGTAGATGTCCAAGCTGGGCATGTCGGTGAGGGGCACCAATGGCTATGCCGTTGAAGGGCCGGACGGGTGTGCCGTTGAAGGGCCAGACGGGTGTGCCGTTGGAAGCACCTGACGGGTGTGCCGGTGGAGGAGACTCCACTAGTGTGCCGTTGGGGGCCAGCCGGGTGTGCCTTTGAAGGGGGCATGGGGTGTGCCGCTGGAAGCACCTGACGGGTGTGCCGGTGGAGGAGGCTCCACTGGTGTGCCATTAAGGGACAACCCGAGTGTGCCGATGAAGAGGGCAGGCCAAGGGGTGTACCAGCTAAGGAGCGTGCCACTGGGGGCAGGCGAATGTGCCGTTTGGGCGTGTTGAAGCCCATTACGAGCATGAGTTGAGATCCATTGGGTTCTCTTCGGGGCCCATAGATTGTGAGATTCTCAGAGGTTGATTTCTCTTCGCTATCGTGACTCCGGAGACGGCTTCACGGCAGTGTGTGTGTATTCGGAGAGTTCGGATGACCAGTCTCTCCAGGGGTTTTTGCTTGATGTTGTCGTTGATGCGAGACTGGATGTGACATATGGGCGTGTAATTTTTACACGTCCATAAATGCCCCCCACCCACGGGTGACGCAGGCGAAGGATGAGCCGGGTGGTGTCCGTGGATGTACTGGTTGTATCTAAGACTTTGACGTCCGGGAAAGACGACGCTCCTAGCTTGTGCTTTATTGCACGTACTTGCGCACACACACATGGACGCCCGCCCGTACATAAGAGTGTGCGGACGGAGTGTTCCCGCGTGTATGCACTCGCCATCGTGTATTATTATGTATGCATATAGGCATTGTTTTACATATTTATTACCATATTGTATATTTATATAACGCGGCCCGGGTGCTGGTATTGAAGCCGGAGCAGCTGGTACTGTTGCCACCGACCCCCTTCGGAGCTCTAGGTATGGCCTTGTTTGGGATACTCCATCCCCTTTTTGTTTGTTGCTTTCTGGTTATAACACTGGGACATTATATAATGCTGTGTCTCTTGACAGGTTTGGCGATGGAGGGGGATAACCCCTCCACGGAGGTGTCCTCGGGGAGTGGGGACGGAGGTCTACAGTCGAGGCAAAAATGCCCCCGAGTAGAGGCTGCAGTATCCGAGACTGGCGAGTCTTCTAGAGGACTCGGGGCTGACGGGGTAGCTGAGGTAGAGATAGCTCTGAGTAAGTGTTGTTTGCCTTCTTTGCTCTTGGCCAATTTAGCCATGGTAGTGGGCTAATCTTGCTTGGCTGGGTTTGTGTCCTACAGCTCCTGTGGAGGCTAGGGCAGAGGCGACCTTCTCACCCCCTTGGGAGGCGGACCCTCCCTATGCAGAGGGAGCTAAGTGTGAGATTGACACGGAGAGTTTTCTCCGACTGATGGACGAGATAGTGCCCAATGTCAAGGCCTTCCTTGACTTCGAGTCGTGGGAAGGCACAGGAGGAGCCCATTCAGGTAAGGGCTTCTAGCGGTGATCGTAAGTAGTGACTTCGTCCCCTTCTGGCCACTGATGTGACCGTCTGGTTTGTGCAGAGGAGGCAGAGATCGGGGGCTAAGGCCCCAACTGAGGCACTAGACGGAGAGCCTGGATAGGTGGGGGAGCCAACCCCCACGGTGACTGGCAGGTGTCTGGGTAAGTGTCCGATTACTTTGGAGGTTGTCTTTCTGTTGCAACTGCACTCTTGGCAAGCTAAAGTTGTTGACCTGGTCTGAGTCGCTTGTTTGGCAGGTGAGGATGCGGCAGCCACCATGGAGATGATCCAGGAACTGGTGGACGCCGGTCCATCAGTTGTCCTATCATTGTTCGGGGATGAGGCCAGGCAGAAGACCTCCGTGCCCCCACCCACCATCGGGGACACATTGGGCAGGCTACCGGGGCTGTTAGAAAAGCTGCCCCTCCCACCTCTGCCGACCGTGGTGTCGGCTTGCACGGTTGGGCTGGTGGAGTTGTCCAGCATGGGACCCTCAGGCATGTAGCTGAGTGCTTAGTTATTTCATGGTGGATTACTTTACTTTACCCACTCATGCTAAGTTTTCATTGGGGGTTCGTTGCAGGGACCTCTTCTCCCCTGGAGGAGGGAGAGCTTCCTCGGGACACGGCCCGGGTGGCCGGGGACGAGCTTGGTGTCGCTGCGTCTACTGGGTGCAACAAGGAGTTCATCGATATCGTGGGGGTCTCCGAGGGGGATGCCCCAGCTGGTGAGCTTCTTCCCTAACACCTTTGGCTTGGGAGTTATCTTTGTGTAAGACTAGACTCTGTAGTAGCCTGACTCAGCTCATGGGTGTGCAGGTGTCTCCGATTTGCCCGTGATTGAGGGTTCACTGGGGTGATGGGGACATCAGGCGATGTACACCTACGGAGGTTCCGGTTTGTGGTAGGATTCTCTTTCCTACTCTAGTGACGTCATTGTCTGGTTCTGGTCAACCCGGTTAGATCCAATGGTTGACAGGCGACCTTGTGTGTGTCTCGGGGGCTCTGTCCAGTTCGAGACATGGTTCTGGATGCAGTGAGGTATCGTCTTACCTCATTCTGTGTATCTAGGTGTGCTGAGGGTTCTCGGTGTTCCCTCAGTTGTCCGTGAGTAATTTCTTATGGTAAGTCGATTTCTCTGGCTTAGGATTAGATCGATTGGCGGTTTGTCTTGCTTTGTACGACGATCTTGACTCCGAGTTGTGAGACTCAAGGATCGTTGTAGTTTCAGGTCTAGCTGCCTTATCTTGAGTCTGTCGGTAGTTTCTTGTCCTGCCATTAGTGCTTCGTAGTACGTGTGACAGTGTTTCTTTACCTGTCTATACTCCAGCACTCGCGTTTTAGAGTCTGTGTCTCGTGATCCTCCACTAGTCGTAGCCTTACGGCACATTTCAGTGTGTCAGCCTTTTCGATGGGGCATTTCCCTATTTATGGTTCTTAAGCTAGTTCTGTGGGCCCCTAGTCCAACTGTAGCATCTTGCAGAGGGGGAATACTAGCTAGAGGCCTGGCTTAGGCAAGGGCCAGTGTGTGCACATGTGGTCAGGGGTGATAGGACTTACACTGATAGGCGTGACCCTGTCTAGTAACTCGCGATGATAGTTCTATTCTGGTTCTCAGCATGTCTTAGTCTTTGTCGTGCTTCTTCAGGTGGCAGCGCAGATGAGACACTTGTAGTCACAGCATATGACGTCAGTGGAGACAACTGGCTGTTCTTCTAGTGAGGGGAGTACTTCAGACACGTGACACATGACTTCCGTGTGACTCTCATGTTTCTCGAGCATCATGACCTTTCTGGGTTAGCCACCTTGTGGCTTTACCCGAGGTCAGTGTAGTGTTGTGTCATGTGAACAACGTTTTAGTTGTGTATGTGGTTGTGTCTAGATGAGCGTGCACGGCAATCGAGGCGTGTATGCTTTCTATCTAGTCTATCTAGACTTTTTCTAGGGATTTTGTCTTTTCCCTTTTTCCTTGTAGGCATTCGCTTGCTTAACGTCTTGTCAACGGATCGGCAACTTCTGACTTTGCCAGTTTAAAGTTCGCCCTTCTGTTGCTATTAGGAGTAGCTTGGGAGCCGAGGTTAGTTCGACAGCCGCGCTCGATCGGTATGGCTCTTCCCTTTTCTTTTAGCTTTTCTCTCCCTTGCCTGTTCCCTGCTCCTGCTTCCTCTTCTTTACAGCTTTCTAGTATAGTTTTCCTGCTTTGCTACACCTGTTGTTTTTGCTGGTGTTCTGTGTTACTGTGTGTTTTTCAGTGGGGATCTGCGTGACCCCTACTGAGCCAGTGACATGAGGCTCACCCCTGCTTTTTAGGTGGGTGGCATCGTTCCCCTTCCACGGTTCCTGGTGTGACGTGTTCGAAGCTACCAGCAGTACCTGCATCGGGCTTCCCCTGACTTCAGTGTACATCTTTCTTTTCTGTCCACATATATATCTCGGTGCTCTCTCTACTCAAGCCAATGAAGGCGGGAGAATCAAATTAAGCATCTGCTGTGAGTGAGAAGCTGCTCTTCAAAGGAAAGAGACAGAGCTATTCCGAGAGAGGAGAGCCAGTTCGTGAGCTAAGAGGAAAGTGAGAAAGAAGAAGAGGAGAGATTGAAGCAACTCGAGAAGCATTTCCAGAAAAGCTCTTGAACCAAGTTTAGAGCTACATTCAGTTTCCACCGTTACTGTATTTAGCCTTTCATTCAATGTATTTTTCCTTCTATCCTTGATTCTGTTCATCACGTTGTTCTCTGATAGTGCAGTGTCACACTAATCAGTGGTGTGGTCGGATTTGAGTCATCACATCTAGTTGGTTTACTAGGGTGCGAGGGTGTTCCTCGTGTGCGGCCATAGCACAATGTTTCTAGCTCTATTGGGTAGAGTTAGGGGTGTGTTCAATGGGGAGTTGAGCATGGTCTTGCCCTCTAGGCTATCAAAGGTAGGGAGGAGGCTGTTCCTCCAGTGTCAAGCTGTGTATCAGATGGTGTAGCAGACTCGGTCAGTGCTTGCTAGTGTAAGGAAGCCTCATCTGTATTGGGTGAGGGGTGGACATAGACTGCTGGAAGCAATTGAACTACCTAAAAAATCATTGTGCAGTGTGTTTGAATTCCTTTTCCTCTGTCTCATTTTCAACCTGGACTTGGTATATTGAAAGGCGTTGCTAGAATGATAGGTTAAGCCTATCTAGATAGCTTCCCCTTGCGTGATGAAGTCCTTAGGCTGGTCCTCTGCCTTGTACCAATTCTGGCATATTGATTAGCTGTAGGTGTGCCTTAGGTGTTCGTGTGTGTGTTTGTTTGATAGCTCAAACAAGCTTTGCTATATTGGTTCTTAGTTGGTCACTATCGAAACTGGGCCTGGTGAGATTTTTTCTTATCTAGTGGTTTTAAAAAGGGGTTAATCTATTCACCCCCCCTCTAGATCCACCTTGCCATTATCATCAGTCTCCACTGTGCATGTGAGATCCACTCCATCAATGTAGCATCAACACTATTACTTGGCCCTCATGCAACTAAAGATGCTGGCCTTGAGAAGATGCTATGGAGTCAGCTCCAGTTAAACTTGGAGTTGACTATACTTCTTCATCCTCTTGATTTGCTTAACTTAAAAACTGAACATCCGATCTTGCTCAACTAATCAACCTGATCAAAGCCTCTAAGATTGAAAGGCTTTCAGAGCTTGTCATGTAGGATTGAACTTTACAAATTCTTGACTAAATCCCTTCTGTCAACCTATGCTTTAAGAGTTCACACACATATAACACAAAAGCACATCAAGCATGATAGCACTAAAGCATATAAGGCATGATATTATCAAAATTACAGCTTAATGAGTCATAGTGTATGACATCATCAAAACCACAGGGATACAACAATCTCCCCCCTTTTTGATGATGGCAACACTATTAGTCATTAAGATCATTTAACCACAAATGTCAATGAATATACAGTAAGACTCTACTCCCCAATGCCAGGTTAACAAGTCCGTGCATCTTTTGTGTCTGCAGCCTATGCATACTGTAGCAAGGTCCAAGCACACTAAAGTCCATGCACCTTTGACTAACCCAAGTCCGTGCACTTTGTGTTGAAGTCTGTGCACATCAAATCCTGTGCACATTTTGGACTTAGGCTGATTGGCATTGGGTTGCATCGTAAGTCCGTGCACGTTTTACTCTCCAAGTTCGTGCATAAATAAGTCCTTGCATCTTTTGTATTTGAAGTCTGCATTGACTGTTGCAACGTCCGAGCATATAGAAGTCTGTGCACATCTCATGTCCGTGCACATTAAATCCCGAGCATCTCATATCCGTACACATAAAACTCCGTGCATATCTCATCTCCTCATGCATTGTAGAAGAGTCAAAGTCCGTGCATTTTCTCTCAAGTCATTGCACGCCTGCATCAAGTCTGAGTAGCATCAAGTCCGTGCATAGTCCAAGTCAGTGCAGGTTTTAATCTTTGCCATGTTTGAGCATATCTGTTAAAGGTCCGAACATTGTAAAGTCCGTGCATCTTTGTTCATACAAAGTTCATGCACGTCTTTCTTCAGTAGAGTCCGTGCACTTAAAAGTCCATGGCTACGTCTAGTGGTTCCATCACCTGGAAAGTCCAAGCACTCCATTGGGATACTAGGAGCGATCCAATAATCACAACTAGCATGGATGTAATATAGAAGTAGTGAAGCATGCATTAGACAGAGAATAAACATGTAATTCTAACCTTTACAAATTAGCAGAGTGTAACGGACTGGGTTGGGGGCGTTATGCGACTATAACGCGCCTCCCCAGGGCTGTTATGCTCACCCGCACACAGGGAAAACCAAATCCTGCAGACTATAACGCACTACCTTAGGGGCGTCATGCAATGTATGATGTGCCTTGCCCCACGCGTTATATTCTCCAGAGAACCTATTGAAAACGCACAGAACATAACGCACCAGGATGGATGCGCCATGTGGGTATAACACACCAAGAGCGGTCCGTTAAAGACACCCGAACGTTAAAAACTCAGAAAACTCCACAGGAAACCACAAAGTATAACGCACCATGACAGGGGCGTCATACAATGCATGGCAGACTGAGACTAGTCCATCATGCCTCAGAACCTACAGACCTACTGAAACTTCGATAGCATAGCGGCCCACGAGCGATCCGCCGTGCAATGCATAACGCACTCCCTGGGGTCCGTTATGCCGACTGGAAAACGTGAGGGACGAGTTCAGACCGAACTCCCCTCCGATCAAGCCGGATCGGCACGAAACAAAAAGGAAAGGGGTAGAGGAAGATGAATAGCATGATTTCTACAACTACGCCATACCCCAAAATGCAATTATACCACTCCTAACCAATTTCTAAAGCATTTAAGCCCTAAAACTCCCTAAAATGGGACTCGCATAGAAAATGATGTAAATGCCTATGGATGGGCATGCATGTGATACCAAAATATTCCTAGCGAAGTAAGGAGTCCATCCCCCTACCTCGATCGCGGTCGCAAAGGATCACACATGATATTGTAAGGAAAAGAAAAGAACAAGGAGTAATTAACATACTGGCCTGAGAGAACATCAAAGGGAGAACAGTCTTGATGTATCCAGCATAGGATAAGATGCTCATCAAAAAAAAAAAAAAAGATCAAAGTAGAATGTAGGAGACACTGAAACTCGCCCTTACTTTGATGTCAAGGATGGTGCCACCCAGCTTCAGTGCTCCTCAATCTTTTGAGTTCCTCACCCTTACTCTATGCACGGGCCATCCCTAATCCCACAGATCGGAAATTCGCGATCCATGCATGCTTGTTTCGTTCAGTGCAATCTAAACAAAAAATAGCAACTGTGCAAGGTCTGAGTCTCAGGGGAAGAAATTACACTTTTTTCTTCTCTCGTTGAAAAAGGGAAGGGTATAAGTTTAATATGGGGTCGGCATATAACGCATGGATTGGGTTTCCATAGGCATTGTGAATTCCGTTCACAACCCATTGAGGAAGCTTTATAGGTGACCCCGTGATGGGGCAGCTAGAGTGAGAAAGGGGAAAAAAGAGAGAGGAGGGATGGGAGGAGAATTTTCGTGGGAAGGCCTTGCTGGCAAGGGGAATCTGGATGCGCACCTTCTCTGTCGACCCTCCTCAACCGACCGAGGTGAGGGAGGAAGGCAGCCAGCCTTGTCTCTCTCCTTAACCAACGGGGCTGAGCGGGAAAGCCAACCCAACTTCTCTCTTTCTCCTTAATCGACCGGGTGAGGAGGGGAAGCCAGCCCACCTTCCATCTCTCTCCTTGACCAACCGGGGTGAGAGGGATCTCCTTAACGGAGCGGGGTGAGGGGATGCAAGCCATCCCACCTTCTCTCTCTCTCTCTCTCCTTACACACCCGTGGAGGGGTGCGCAGCCTACATAAGCGACAGGGTTCGGTCGATCTCGCTTGGAACTACGTCACCGGCTCCAGACAGTTGAGCTTTATCACCTCGCTGGCCAACTGCACCCGCCTGAAGACGTTGGCCATAAGCTGGGAGAGAGGAAGAAACTTGCCTTGCGTGTGACCTTGGACGGTGAGAGAGAGAAGCAGAACTGGCTGGGGATTGGAGGCCACTTCCGGGAAGTCGCACGGCGACTGCGACGACGAGAGGAGAGGAAGAGAAAGGGATTCTTCTGCGGAGGAGGAAGCCCCAGGTCTAGATGCCCTGGAACAGAGGGGTGAGTCACCAAGGGCGTTCTTGAGGGTATCTTTGTAGATATCCCCTTAACAAATAAGGGTATGCAAAAAGGACTCCCGTCTGATTCGTATGCGCGAAAAACCCCGAGTTGGATCTTCATTTGCAAAGAACCTTACTGTTAAATTTTCGTGTAATCATTCCAATATTCTGCAGAAAGATTCTGTTAAGCAAATTATAAATAAATAATAAATTCCGATATCCAAAACGCCCTCTTCTCCGCCCCCGCGCCTTGTCGCGCGCTGGCGCTCTCATGTAATTAAATACTAAAGTTTTAATACATATTGTCAGACTTCTGTAGATCGGAAAGGAGCTAAATCTACCAATAGAATAAATCTCAACTAACCAAGTGATAGGAAGAAGGAAGACCACCAGAAAGAAGAAATCAGATGCGTCCACTGACGACTTACACTGCATCTCAAGTAACTTGCAGTCTCGCTCGTGACAAGCGAGTGATGTAACAGTACCGCACCAAATAACTAGTCAGAGTAACACTCATTAGTGTCAGCCCAAGTCTCTAACCACGTGTGCACACACTGACTTATCGCCCTGAGCCAAGCCTCTAGCTTGTTTTCCCTCCCAGTAGGACACTACTGACAAGCGAGAGGGCCCACAGAAACTAGCTTAAAAATCATACAATGGGAACACCCCGCCACCTCTCCCAGGTGGGCCGACATTACACATCGTCGGGCTACGACTAGTGGTTCTATCACAAGGAGAGAGAAAGCTACTCTATCGAGACATAAAATAATGCCACAGTTTATAAAATACTTTAAACATGGTGCACATGAATCATGGAATGCATTAGGAATTAGACCTGCAACCTTTTGAAATCTCCAGGAATGTAACGGACCAACACCCCTGCGTCACACTCTATGACGGACCAGGGTAGGGGCGTTACATAACCTGTGACGTGCCTCCCATGAGCCGTTAAAGGCATCAGAGGGTAAAATAGCATGGTGAACAGGGACCATAACGCACCAGGGCAGGCGTGCTACAAGACTCTAACGCATGAGGACAGGGCTGTTAAAGGCACCCGAACGCATAAAAATCCACAGTTTTACGAAGCTATAATGCACCTCCATTGGCACGTTACACGACACTGATGGTCCCACGACTGACCGTCACATGAATTGCCTAACTAAGGTCAATGGTAAAATGACTAGTCAAAGATCACATAATGCACCTCTGTAGGCCCGTTACACCGAGTGTGACGCCCCTCCCAAGGGCCGTCACAGGACATGTAACCCACCTACAAGGGTCCGTTACAGTGTAACGATCACTGGAAGGACGGTTACACGAGCTGGAAAATGAGAGGGGCGAAGTTCAAACCGAACTCCCTCCCGATCGAGTCGGATCAACATGAACTTGCAAAAAACTATAAAACTTGCCAAACCACAACCTTCTACAGCTAATCCATACATCAAAACATAAAAACAATGCCCATGGAGTGATTTTTCAACAAATTAGCCTAAATTACACTAAAATAGAATTTTTACGGGAAACGAGGAAAAGGGCATCGGGCCACGGCGCATGTGGTACCGACCAGTTCCTAACGAGGCAAGGAGTCTATCCCCCTACCTTAATCGCGACGAAAATCGAGTTTAGGCCGCATACAGGCGAAGGGACGCCGCGGCACATCTCAACCCGTCTCGCCTCCACGCCCCACAAACTGCGACGAGGTCAGCACCTATGCGTTCCTCGCGACGAGCTGGTTCTGATGGTACCTCCCATGCCTCGATCCGCAACCGATGGCTTCGAAATCGAGAGAGTGGGAGAATGGGGGCGTGAGAGAGAGAGAGGGTGAGAGAGAGAGAGAATCGAGAGATTGATTCAATTCTATTTGTCAATTATGTTAGGGTTCAAGATAAACGAATTCTTTCTGAAACCCACTTGAAGAACAATAGCCAACTAACAATAATCAGACTTAAAACTAGACCAGTTTTCCCATTTATCCAATAATCAGACGGGGTTTAATACAGACCTATATATGTGGTCAGGTCTGCTCAGAGCAATGTTATTTACACCCCTACTTGGTGCGGTGCTGTTGGGCCTTCTGGTGAGAGGGCCGCGTGTAGAGAAACTGTTGGATGGAAGCGAGGGCTACTGTCGCTTCTTCCTCCCATCCCTTCTCCTTTCTCCCTTTTTCAGACCACCGAGTAACTCTTGACAATTAAGGAAACAAATGTCCAAGGCTGACATAACCAAGAACTCGATTTTTTTGAATCCCAAAGAAGATAGGGGGGAGAGAGATCATGAAGTGAGAGAGAGAGAAGACGGAGTAAGAGAGAGTGGGTGTGTACCGAAGAGGGCATTGCCGAGGCATGCGAAGCTGGCATTGCAGAGAGGCCTAGTTAACTTGGGGAAGCCTTCCCCAGGTGCGAGGAAGAGGGAGCGAAGGTGGCGATCCCTAGAGGATGGCCTCCACGCCCACGTCCTCTGTTTTCTCTACACCCCATCATCATCTAACCATACAACTTTCGGAGCTCCCCCATCATCCGCCTCCCCCTCTGCCAGTAGCACCACCCCCATCCCCTCCCTGACGGCTCACTACCGCCACCGTCACTGCAGGGATACGGCTACATCCCTTAGTGCCCACCCTGGGGTCCCCCTGTTGGCAAGCATGATCTTGTCGATCTCTGCCTAACTCAACTTGGGCCCTCCCTAGAAGGCCTCCTCCACCTGCAGGAACAACTTGTGGTCCTTGATGCCCAAAGAGTTATCCTCCATGTCCTTGAAGCCCCTAAAGTCACAGAGGGTGAAGTAGATGTGCACATCTGCCCTTCCCGACTATAGCACCATCGGGTCCACCCGTTCCTTCACCTCGCTCATGGTGAACACCATCACCCGCTCCTTGCCGCAACAAGAGGACACCCCGTCTATGTCACACCCCACTATAGTGGAAACACGGAGTGCATCACATCTATGCATACACCCTGAAAGTAGTAACACTGTGAGCATTCCACAATATAAAATCATTCATCATTAACCACACACTATGAAGAGATTAGCAATGAATACTTGTCATTCACAATCCACAATTAAGTACCTAAGTGTCTTAGTACAAGCTCCCCCGGGGAAACAAAAGCTAGCAAAACAAAGACTGCTATGGCATTGCTGGCCTGTAGTCACGAAGCCATATCTGGAAGCTTCCTCTCTTGCATAGCACTATCCAAATTTCTGAGCAACAGTGACAGATACTGCACCTCCTCACGACCCAGCACCTAAAATAGATTATACAACAGGCTGAGTATGACACTTAGTAGAACTCCTAACACTAATCGGGCGGTTGTACGCCAACAGAACAACTTAAAACTCTCACCCAACCTATCCGCAAGTTATACCATTTTATCCTTTATTTTTTTATTGCTATCTGGGCCTTTATCATTTGGATAGCCCCAGCAATCATCAGCCAATATGCATTGCAGAAATCTGCGATAGAACGGCTCTTGAAAGGCCTCTATTATCATTTCATTCATCAATATTACGAGTGATCGTCGCCCCTAAGCGGGGGACACATCTGGCAGTAGTCGTACATAGGCTTCTTGAGATTTCACACACCTGCCCCCAAAACGGGGTACCATTTATATCTTGCAGCATCTTTTCCAATTTCCTGCCATAGCTCGAGGGGTTTGGAATGCCCCTTAGAGCACATTGTTCTTTGGCTGGTGTGGTGCGGCCATATTAGCCACCCACTTCAAGCCGGGCATCTGATGAGGGCGCAATGGGCCCACATTGTACTCGCCCATTTGTAGTTCACCTTTCTTGATCAGGCCTTTGATGACATCTTTAAATATGTAACAATCTTTGATGGAATGTCCCATCATTTGATGATATAGGCAAAATCGAGGATCATCCTTCCTTTTGACATTGCTCGGTCTTTCGACTCGGGGAGCATAATTTTTCCACATTCTCGGGCCCACTTGAAGAGGGTTTGAGTCTTATCTTTTGGGAAGGAATATGACTTCTTCATTTTATCCGACTGCCTATTCGATAGGCTTAGTAGGAGAGACCCCGACTGCCTCTTTCTTTCTTCTCTGTTGTAGCTCAAAAGCCTTAAAATCTGAGGTGCATATTTCCTCTTCCGCCAGGCACTTGCTTGCTGATTCATCCTTCCAGCTCTGGGCAGTACTAGCCCGGTAATGCTTTGCCAAGAATGCCTCAACATCAGCTGTCGGATCATTTAGCTGTTCAAAGGTTCTGACTTTAATGTCCATCACCCTTTGTAGGATTTCATCTTTTAGATTTCTTTCGCACCTTTGAACGGCATCATCGTAACCTGGAGGGCACCTACATCTTTCACGAGGATTTCCCCCTTTTCTTATATAGTCCCAAGCAGACTCATCATCTCTTTGTTTAATTATCTGTGATTTGACCTCGGTGACTTCCCCCTCGTCAAGCTTCACCTCGGCCGCCCGCTCGACCCTTGGCTTGTTCATCATCGCCGGTGCTATCGAACATGGGTGGGGGCCAGTTGATTGTAGCAGCGAGTTTATCCCCTACATAGTATGAGGTATCATGTCTGCACCCAGATGCCCCCGGGAGTTTGAAGGATGTATCAAAGGCATGTGTTGTAGCTATTGAGAGGAGCTGCCCCCTGCATAATCATCTACTAGCCGAGGTGCAGCTGGCGACAGTGAGGTCCCGAGTGACTTAGCGCCATCTTGCAAAGCCTCAGATGAAGGCCCAGCTTGCCCGGGTATGGCTAAGTTTAAGCCCATCTTGCTTAATTTTTTCTTTATCTCTTCGGCTTCCTGCAACCTTTGATATAGCTCTGCTACCTTGGCAGGATCAGGTTGGGAAAAGTCAGGAGCACTGCCCCCTATCTCGATTTTAGGTGGATCCAATGGCATTTGATCATCATCACTGCAAACATCTTGTCCCTTGGAGGTTGACATTTTTGCCCCTATACCCTCACATGGAGGAGAGGTATTATGACATTCCTCCTCATCGGACAGTGGAAGGCATACTCCTTCATTTTCTTCTTCATCAGCTTGGGTCGAGCTAGATAAGGTTGATAATGTATTGCAGGAGAGAACAATGCTCCTCCCTCTATTCTTCGAGGTCTTCTTTTTCTTTTCCTTTGCGGCCTGCGTACGCCCCCGTGACAGGTCATCTAGTGTGCACGACACTTCTGATTTTTCTTTAGCTTCTTGTATCGGGCCCAAGGGTTCTAAATGTCCCTGTAGGATGTGTTCATTAGTGTAGGCTGTGGAAGCCTCAGACACCTCTTCAGGTAACAGGTGGCATAAAGATACCATATTGACTCCCCTCTTTAGATCGGGCAGCTCATGTGGACATAGAGGATCCACATTATGTTCATCCATCTGGATCTCCCCTTTCTTGATTAGACTTTCAATAATATTTTTAAATACATAACAGTCTTCAATAGGGTGCCCAAGTGCCTAATGGTATGGGCAAAATCGGGGATCATCTTTTTTTCAGGCATCACCAGGTCTCTTAGGCTCCAAAAGAGTGATTTTGTTATACTTAGTAGCCCATTAAAATAGGACTCGGGTCTTCTCCTTAAGAAAGGAATAGGGCTTGTTCATCTTGGCCTATAAATAGGAGCCATCTCGTCGATCAGCCGACTTGGCGGGGGGAGGGCAGGAAGCCCCTTCATCTTTATCTTTTTGCTACTTGAGCACCTTGAAGTCAAGTGTATGAACTTCCTTAGGTGCAGGCCGCTTATCATCCACTTTCTAGCTTGCAGTAGCAGGGGTAAAGGAACCACTTGAGAGGAAAGCCTCAATTTCTACCACCACTTTGTTTAATCAGTCGAAAAACCTTATTTCAATTCCAATCATCTTTTTGAGGATCTCTCTCCTCAGATTTTGTTTGCATATCTGCACCGCACCTTCTTGGTGCGGCAGACACCTACATCTCATACTGAGGTTCCGTCATATTTTAATATACTCCAAGGCTATTTCATCATGCTTCTGCTTGGAGGCATACAGCTCGGCCACGGTGACCTCTCTTTCAGCAGCGTGGAACTATTCTCAGAACTTCAGTTGCATATCTGGCCAATCACTAATGGATCAGACCCGTAGATTTGAATACCATTCAAAGGCGAGGCCCGTGAGGGAGGCCCCAAAGAACTTTAATAGGTAGGATTCTTCCGTGGCTAGTGTTGTGTCTCCTCTAGATTTGATGTTGTGTTTTGATGCTGGCAATAGTCATTGTGTTTTGATGTAGCAACAGTCATTTAATCTTGATATTGGCAACACTCTAGTGCTGTGTAGTTTTTACTGATGTCAGTATTAGGCTCTCTCAATAAGGTCGATGAACATATGTGTTACAGACTAAGAAGGTCGATGCACATATGTCGTTGAGTCTAGAAGGTCGATGCACATATGCAATATAATCTAGAAGGTCGATGCAGGTGTACATAGTATGCACAGCCAGGTCGATGCACCTTAACATAGTACACACTATCCGGTCGATGCACCTTGTGCACTTTGTTCACATGGTTGATGCTAGTGACCTAGCGGTTGAAGCATAAGGTCGATGCATGTTAGAGAAAGGTCGATGCTAGTGACCTAGCGATTGCAGCATAAGGTCGATGCATGTCATGGAAGGGTCGATGCACATTACAGGTAGGTCAATGCTAGTAATCCAGCGCTGGAAGCATAAGGTTGGTGCGATAGAGGTTATCATTCTCAAGGTCGATGCACATTGTGTATCTATTGTATAGATAGGTCGGTGCACTTACCTACGTTGATGCTGTTGTTCAAGGAGCACTGGCTTATTGGTAAGGACACACGCCGTAGCATATGCCGGTGTATGAGGCACGCTCGGGAGTCACTATGGCTCGGGGAGGACGTGGACGTGTGATCGAGCTATTTACCTGTCTCATTTCTTGCTTTAAGGCTTTATTGGGCCCTTTGTAGTCCTTGCATAGACAATTATCCTTTTTATTTTTTATTGGACCTCATGCGGGGAATGGGCTAGAGGTTAGTGGGCCAAGGGACTTGTAATGGGATTGGTCCAAGTCAAAAAAGGGTGGGAGTTTTTTTTAATTAATTTAAAGTGGTCAATGGTGGAAGTTGGACTTCCCTTCCTTGAATCAAGGAAGGGGGAGCCTCCCTCCTTGACCAAGGAAAAGGAAGGCCACCCCTCCTTCCATTCCATTCCTCTCCCACGTAGGTGCCATTCCCCCCACTCTTCCCATTAGGTTTTCTCCCCATCCCATATATATATATGCTCTTGTAAGGAAAAATTCAGTCTAATGCAGAAAAATTTGAGGAAAAATCTATGAGAGAGAGCTTCTGATTTGGACCCCCCTCCCGCGGCTTGGCTTTTTAGGCTTTGGGCCTTAGACCCCTCGCACATGGCCTTGCCTTTGGGGTTTGGCTGAGGATTGTTGTTTATAGACTTGCCCGGCTGGACCTATTGAGAGACGGACTTAGTCTCTTGTGGCTTGGTCTGCCCTTGTTGAGCTTGATAGAGAATTTTCTTAGCGACCTCTTTAAGACGACGCCTTGCCGTCGAATTCCCCTGTGCATCGATCTCTCCTCTTCGGATGAGGACTTCAATGCAATCTCAAACTTCCGGGCATTCCCCGATGGGGTGAGACACCCTAGCATGATATTTGCAATAGCGGGGATGACTCTTGGTCGTTTCATTGTAATAGGACAGCGGATCGTGCGTCATTACCCGACCTCCTTCTAGAAGCTTGTCGAAAATTTTCTAAGTGTCTTCCTTAGGAAAAGAACATTGATGAGAGGGTTGCCACCCTGGATACCATAATGTGGACCTGGGTGGTTGGGAACTGACCCCTTCCTCCTTCGGCTCCGGGAGTTGGATAGCAGCCGAGGCATGTACGACATTAATAGAGAAATTGAAGCTCTTTTGTACATGTGGCTGCAGCGGATCGACCAGGAAGTCGCCCATGTTGACCACCCCTCGCCTAATTAAGTCCTCGGCGAGGTCCTTAAAGGGCTGGCAGTTATGGATGATATGGCCTGTCACCTCATGGTATGGGCAATAGCCTTGGTGTAACGCGGCACCTGGTGCCTGCTGGTTGGGTGACGCCGGGAGGTTTAACAAGCCCGCTCGTCGGCACGCGAAGAAGATGTGCAGGGTCTTCTCGCGAGGGAAAGAGTATAACTTCTCTGGCTCCTCGCCTTCAGATGAATCCTCCTCACCTTCAGATGAATCCGAGGATTCTTCAGAGAGTCAACCCCTGATCGGAGTCCGGGCAGTGGGTGATACACCTGCCTCCCGTATATGGGTTGGAGCTAAGCCCCTGGCAAATGGGTCAAAGGGGAAGGTGGCCAATTGCTCGTCAATGCTCTCCAAGAATTGCGGTAGACGCCTTTGCTCCAGTTGCAATTGTCGGATCTCTTCTCGGATCTTCCGAATAGTCCTCCGCAACGCCAAGCATTCAGGGAGTGAGGAAGGAGCGGGCATTGGGCTGTTGATTTGAAGGTTTGGCCTCGGAGGCATTAGAGCTCAAAGCAGTCGCCACCATGTAGACCACATTAGTCTACCAGTTTGGTTGACTCCAAGCATGAGGCTGTGGTGGGTCGACTGCATGGCCCAACATATTTATCAAGCCCTTCTGAATGAGCTCTTCTACTATGTTTTTGAAAACATAGCAGTCCCCAACGGTGTGACCCAACCTTCGGTGATATACACAATAGGTAGGATCATCTGTTTTATCCACCTCTGAGAACTTCCGCGGGTCCGACAGGGTGATGAGCTTTTCTTTCATGCACAAATCAAAGAGCATCTTAGTATGCTCCTTTCTGAAGGAATGATACGTTTTCATACGTTTTGCTAACAGAGACGCCAAGCCCTGCCCAGATCCACTGCAGTAGAAGAAACTCTAGGTTGCAACTTCATCCATGACTTCCCCATGAGGTTTCTGGAAGCCTACCATACACCGACGGCTTCATCTTCCTGTCAGCTTCGCGACAAGCCTGATCCTGCCTTCATCCAGTGCCGGAGCTGCCAGGGAGAGCGAATCTCGTGGACCTGCGCAATCTGCCTCCGACAGACAACCAGAGACGGAGTGCAGAGGCACCCATGGCCAGCTCAATGAGGCTTCTGATGTGATCTTCGACTAAGGACAACTACTACAAGCCCCCTACACGTTCCAGAAAGGTGGAAGTCATTCGGTCACCGTAGTGCCCCATTCCAGCCATCTTCCTCGATTCACGTAGAACACCTCCAGCAGATCTAGGTTGGACCCATCTCTACTTCCCTATTCACCACGTTCTCCTCTGACCTCCGATGAGGACCCCGTTGGTCCCTGTACGTCGCCAGCTCATCCACGGTCATGTTGGTACTGATCTCATCACCATCAGAGTTCGGTGTAGTTCGTGGCGACCTCTGCACCTGTTCACTACTGCGCTGATCCAAACATAGGCATTCCGGACCGGCCCTGTTCCCAGAGCTACAACGGCCCTCTACGTTCTCTGATCAGCCCCAAATCCCTACAGCATCTTCCTGGACCAGCCCCAGTCGATCCAACTCTAGTCCCATTTCTAGCAACATCCGGACGAGCTCGTGGCCTCCCTAGTACCAGCACCCTGTCCCTCTGCTCCTGACAGGGTTGACACAGAGCAGCTTGAAAAATTGACTTTGCAGTGCCCCCGCCTGGCCTCCGGACGACCCCTCGTCATCCCCTACTGCTCGCTACCTTGTCCTTGGATGACCCAGCATTGGCCTCGCGACTAGCAACACCTAGAGGCATCCCCGGCTTCCCTGAATTCAGAGTGCTATCCCTGCCGAGTCAGTCCCGACAGAACCAGCTACACTTCTCTCCCCGCCCCACGCCTGGCTGGCTGATTGCCCCTCCCTACGTGGAGGTAGTTTTGGTTGTAATCCAAATTAACCCCTGCCCCGAGATCCCCCTCCTACGTGAGGTGTAGTACTGTAAAATTTTCATTTCAGATCTAGCGACACCAACGCAGCGTGTGGGCGTGTACCCACGCTTCCCTGCTTGCCCACGTCTCCGGCCGAGATCGGTGTCTTCACACCGATCAGGTGAGCGTCTGGAACCCTCCTTGCTAGTTGAGTTTTTTTTACTAGTTTAGTATCACTTTCGAATGCCCGTCAGATGGTGACGTGAGTGCCCATTCCAAATTCCATATACTTTGTGCCCACTGTGGAGTGAGAAGCGAGAGCCACCCCACACCCACGCCCATGGCGTGCCGACCGCCCAAAAGTTGGGAATCCCAACCCCTTAGGGGTGCAGCCCAAGCAAAGCCACATCCCAAGAACATTAAGGTCTTATTGTGCAGGTGGAATGGCGGTCTAGAAGGGGGGTGAATAGATCCGCCCCCAAATTCAAAAACTATTGCAGACGTTTGGAAGAAGCTGCCACGTGGATAACTAAGCGTTGAGATTCTGACACGTGGCTGAGAGCTTCCTGAAGCTTCTTGGCAGGAATGAGCCTTCCACACACCTAGTACGTGAGCTCGTGGGTCCCATACCAAAGGAATATTTAAGACCTTCTTCCTCCGAACAAGAGAAGGATTCCCCGAAGAGAAGAAATTCAGAGAAGAACTGAAGAAACAGAGAGAGATACAGAGACAAAGAGCAGAAGAGAAAGAGAAGTAGAGATCGAGAGAAAAAGTGAGAGTGAGATCAGAAGTAGTCTAAGTAAGAAAGAAGAAGCAGAGAAGCTTGAAGAGCAAGAATAGAAGAGAAGGAGAGGAAGCAAGTGCAGTGGAGAGAATTAGAGAGAGAGTGAGATCGAGAGAAGAGATTGAGTTAGAGTGAGAGAGAGTGATCGATGTTGAAGCAGCTTGTTCCATCTTGAAGATTAGATTTATTATTGGCCTCTAGATCACATCCAAGCCAATCTGCTCCTGTGTGAGCTATATTTTTCAAGCTTTTGTTTCACGTTTTCTTTGTTTTAGTTTTCTAATGCTTCATTTCAGTTTGCAAGTGGCTTGGTGTCAGTTGTGGTTTCCATCTGGTTTGGAGGAAAAGAGGTGTATGACCTTTGGGTTGCTAGTGACGGGGTGTCACTAGCGGTTTCCCTCCAGTTTGGAGGGAGGGAGATTCATCTCTAGTTCTAGTTCTATGGGTAGCGGAGCTAGGGTGCTGTTCTTGTGGGTAGCAAGATTAGGTTGAGGGATTTGTCTCCCTCGGTCCAAGCTGTGTGTCAGCGGATGTCGGCTAAGCTGTAAGACCCAGTAGTTTAAGCTGTGCTTCAGCGGGAAGCCTCACTCTGGTTTGAGTGGGGGATGGACGTAGGTCTGCGGGCTGCAAAATGAACCATCTAAAATTTACTATGTAGTGGTTTGATTATCTGCTTTGATCTCGCTAGATGCATGATTAGGATTACGCTATAATTGCACAGTTGTTAACAGTCTTTGATTAGTTACCTCTCTATATGTGTATGCACAAACTACATGTTAGATGCCTAGTTTTTTTTAGACCATCGATCAGTTATTCAGTAAGTCTTTCAGTTAACTTAGTCAATCAGTCTAATTCCGCAAGAGTTAACTGGACAGGGCTCAGTTGCTTAATTTCTTTTAAGAGTGAAATTTTTCAAGAGGGATTCATTCACCCCCCCTTTGAATCCGGTTTGCACCATCTACTAAAACCAACAATTGGCATCAGTGCAGGTCTTTGACTGTCCAGATCTAACGATCTGCAGAGGATCCTATCATCTTTTGGTGCTATTTTTGAGCCGTGGCTTATCATCTTGAATTCACTGCTTTGAATTGGTTATGATTTGTGGTAATGGCTCATCCTCTAGTATTCTGTGGTTCGCACATTAAATTCTGGCTACATCTTATGCATAAGCATGTTAATTCTGTTAATCCTCAATTGTGGAAGGTTATCTCTCACGGTCCACATAAAATTCCTAAAAATAAGTTTCACCCCCCCCTTTGGATCTATTATCTGATATTGCAGTTCGCGTTTCCACGCTCTTCCAACATGTATTTCTTTTTTGTTCTTTTTCTCGTTTACCGTTGTCTTCTGATTCCCTGTTTAGGGTGTTGGGTTCCTCCTGTGTGTCCAGGAGAAGGGAGACATTGTCTCTGACTGGGAGTGACTGGGAGTCACTCATAGGTTCCTCCTGAGGATTTAGGAGAAGGGAGTTTCATCTACACTTGCCCTATGTGGATTTAGAGGAAGGGAGACTTAGTCTCTGGTTGCGAGTGACAGGTAGTTACTCGTGGGTTCCCTCTGAGGATTCAGAGGAAGGGAGGTTGGACCTCCAGTTTTAGCCCTTTGGGTTGCAGAGCTAGGAGTCTGGTTTTATGGGTTGCAGAACCAGGTTGAGGGATTTGTCTCCCTCAGGTAATCAAGCTGTTAGGCAGCATCCTGTTGCAGACTGAGTATGCGTCTTGTTGTTGCAAGGAAAGCCTCACTCTGGTTTGGAGTGAGGGGTGGATGTAGGCGGACTGGTGTCTGGCCGAACCACCTAAAAATCTTGTGTGTAGTGGTTTGCCTTGTGCGTTTGTTCCTTATTTTCTACCTCCTTCACAGGGCAATTGATTTTGGTGTCTAGCTCGTTGCATTCTTGATCATACTGCTCCTCCTGCAAAGGCGTCTCTGAATTGAGTACTTAAGATAGTCGTAGTGGGTTTCACTGTAGTAAATCTTAGTACTAGTCTTCTGCTCCACTTAGTTTCTTACATAGTATTTGATGCTTGCTTAGTGGTCGAGGTTGAGTCTCAATAGAACATCCATTTGGATTGAGTCATCTGACTTTACTACCACTCGTTCCTTTCAAAGAAAGTTCCAATCAAAGTAAATTTTAAAAAGTGGATTCATTCACCCCCCCTCTGAATCTCAGCCTTGCACCCATACATTCCAACAATTGGTATCAGGGCGGGTCTCTAACTGTCCAGATCTAACTATCTGTAGAGGATCTTGCTAATCTATTTTGGTGCATTGCTACTTTCAGTTTATTGCTTTAAATCTCCTTGATAAGTGTTTTCAATAGCTTCTCCTATGATTTTTGATGGTTCAAATTTTAGTACTTGGCTAGGAGGCCTATGCGTGTACATAAACTCTATTGATTATAATCTATGGAGTCTTACATCTAAAGGCCCACACAAACTACCTCATGATCAGACCAAGTGGTCTAATGAGGACAGACTGAAGAACCGTGATAACATCACAGTTCTTAATATTCTAAAAGCTACAGTTAACACTAATTTATTTTCATTTGCTTTCAGGTGCACATCTGGAAAAGAAATACTGGACAAAGTGATTGCCAGACATGAGAAGAGGCAAGAGGAACACTGCTTCATGGCCAACCAGAGTGATCACAGCAATGAGACAACGTTTCAAGTAAGCTCCAGATCAGAAGATATTTCGTTTGATGAATTAGTAATCATGTATGAAGAGCTTTCTAATAGATATAAGAAAATAAAAACTGAAAATAAATGTTCCCTCGTATGGGGGATGTAAATGACGTCATGACCTTTATGGCATGGCGGGATTGGGTCCCGACCCGAACCACATAATCATCTAACGAAGTCAGATCGAGCGCACCGTGGGCTTCTACGAGCTCGAACAAATCGTCACCTTGGTGACTGGCACGTCCATGCACTCAATAAACCAACAAATGAATAAATCAGCCTAATTTAATTAGAAGTGCATCCACAGAAAGTAAATTGGCTAACGAGACGCCAATATAATTATACAATTAAAATAAATAACGATAAGAGCAGCAGCTAACAACGGGAACTAGCGATAAAAACTACATCTACCAACAGAATAACCTCAAGCATTCCAGTGACAGGAGAAGGACAGGGAAGTCCACCAGAAGAGAGAGACTAGAGGCATCCACTGACGACTTACACTGCATCTCAAGCAACTCGCGAGTCTGAACATGCCCAGCGAGAGATGAACCAAACTGTACCAACCAAGAACTTGTCAGAGTAACACTCATCACTGTCAGCTCTCGCCTCTGACCACGTGTGCACACACAGACCCCTGCCTAGGGCCAGGCCTCCAGCTAGATTTCCCTCCCCGTAGAGTGCTACGGTCGAGTCGAGGGCCCATGGTACTAGCTTAAACCGCTTGATGGGACTGGCCCTCCACCTCTCCCAGGTGGGTCGATGTTCCATAAAGTCTAGGGCTACGTCTAGTGGTTCTATCACATGAAAAGTCCAAGCACTCTATTGGGATTCTAGGAGCAGGTCACTAATCATAAAATAATGCGACTATAACATAGACGTAGCATGAAATGCATTAACTGGGAATTAAACATGCTATCCTAAAATTCCCAAAATAGCAGAGTGTAACGGACCAAGGGCGGGGCGTAATGTGACCATAACGTGCCTCCCCCGGGCCGTTATGCTCACCCGTGCAATTACCAAAACTCAGACATGCAGACTATAACGCGCCATTGCTGGGGCGTTATGCTCAATATGACGCGCCTACACCTACGCGTTATACTCACTCGAATAACCATCAAAACCACACAAATCATAACACGCCATGATTGGTACGCCATGAGACTATAACGCACCGGGATTGGTCTGTTAAAGTCACCCGAACGTATGAAACCTAGAAAAATCCACAGTTTTAACACACTACATAACGCACTACGAGAAGGGCGTTATGTTGGCCATGATGGCCCAAACCTAGTCCGTCATGCCCCACAACCTACAGACCTACAGAAACGATAGTTGCATAACAGTCCAAGAGTGGTCTGTCATGTAGAACATAACGCACCCCCAAGGGTCCGTTATGTACATAACGGCCTCTGAAAGGCGCGTTATATCAACTGGGAAATGAGAGGGATGAGTTCGGAACTGAACTCCCCTCCGGTCGAGCCGGATCGATGCGAAACAAAAGAAAATGGGTAGGAGAAGCTAAATAACCACTTTTTACAACTACAGCATGCATCAAAATGTAAATACAATGGCCATGGTGAATTTTACAAGTAATTTAGCCTAAAAATCGAGTAATTTTTATAAGGGGATTCATTCACCCCCCCTCTGAATCCGGGTTGCACCATCTCATAGACTCAACAAGTGGTATCAGAGCGGGTTGCTGTGTCATAGGATCCAACGATCGGCAGTAGATCCTACAGCTTCTTTAGTGCATTTCTGAGCATACATATTTTGGTGCATTGATTTGTTAGTCGACAATTTCCATGGCTCATCCACCGGTCTTCAATGGCTCTAATTTCGATTCGTGATTTAGTAGCCTACATAGCTATGTTAAACTGACTAAACCTGATCTGTGGAAGTTAATTTCACAAGGTCCTCACAGATTACCAAAGAAAATGTCTAAATGGACTGACATTCATAGATCGAAGTATGGAGAAAATCAGAAAGTCATGGAACTAATGAAGATAGCAACTAACAAGGCCTTCCATTCTTACTTTCATGATTACAGGTCAGCTAAGCACATCCTGAACAAACTGAAGACTACTTGCCGTACAAATGAAGACAGCTGCATGTTGGCAAATGGAAGTAATCAAAGCAGCCATGAGAGTGAGGATGACAGTCAGGTAAATCCCTTTGAGAGCTATACTATAGATGATTAGGAGGATGGATATGCCGATTTATTAGAGTCACATGAGAAGTTAAGAAAATAATATAAAAAGTTGAAAAAGGGTTATGGGTTGAATAGTTTAAATTCTTCTTGTGAAAAATGTCTGGAGTTGAAACAATATCATGATGCTTGTTTGTCTGATACCCAAATGCTTAAGAAACAAATTGGATTGTTAAAAATCAAAAATCAAGAACTAGCAAATGAGATTTCTAAACTAGAAGAGAAGCTTAGATCAGCTAGTGATAATTAGTTTTTTGCTAATGATCTAGTTCAGAATAAAGATTCATTGGAAGATCTTGAATGTGTTAACTCAGAACTGAATAAACTAAAATTTGAAAATGAATCTCTTAGAAAATCAGCTAAAGAAAATGAAGAAAAATTTGAGAAACTTACACAAGAGAAAAACTTGCTTGCTGAAAAATTTGATGCCATCAAATCTGTAAACATGGAGTTGAAGAAAAATATTGAGAAACAGCAAAGAGATTTGAAGGAATTTGAGACTAGAAGAAAACATGAAGTTAATCCAGATGATCTGATTCTAATAAATGAGTTAATTCAAAATGACAAGCTTAAGGAAGAAATTGAGAAGTTGAAACACTTAAACACCACCATGTCAGACAGATTGCTGGTCTTTGAAAAGGGTAAGTGTGTGTTGTCTGACAGCGAAGAAGAATTGGATAGGCTTAAAGCTGAAATTGAAAGAATTAAAACTGCCAATACCTCCTTAAGTGAAAGACTGGCCAGTAGTGATGAAGAAAATGTCAATTCTGAATTGCTCATTGTAGCTCTGGAAAATGGAGTTAAGGATTTGAAAGAATCATTGTCTAGATTTGTTGAAGGTCAAGACAACTTGGATAAGCTGCTGGGGATGAAAGTAAATTTTCAGAAAGAGGGGCTTGGATACAAACTAGTCAATAAGAAAGTAACGATCCTTGAGTCAGACAACTCGGAGGCAAGATCGTCACAAACAGTGGAACAAGCCACCAATCAGTCTACTCCTAAGCCAGAGGAAACAGTGCTCCACAGAAAATGACCCATGAAGACCCGAGGGGACACCAAGAGCCCTCAGCACACTTGGACACGCAACCGAGGTAGGACAGTACCCCGAGGCATCCAGAACATTGTCTCGAGTTGGACAGAACCACCGAGACACAGACAAGATCGCCTGTCAACCCCTGGTCTCTTCGGGTTGACCGGAACCAGACACGACAAACACATAGACACACAGAGCAATATACAAGCAGAGAAGATGACACTCTAGGCAAAGCGAACCACCACTCAATCGCTAGGTGAACCCGGCAGTCAAGGGACACTCGCTATGCCACCAGAGACAAGGATGCTGGCAGTTCTAGATTGAGTCATTAGGGGAGTGTCGCAGTCAGGGAAGGGACCGCACCCAGTCACCTGAACCGACCGATCCAGAAACCACTGACACACAAACACCGCCCTAGAACACAAACCTAAGACAGACCAACTCACGAAGAGACACAGAACAGAACAACGACCATCACGGCCAACAACAAGACTGTAACGCACCTTTATAGGCGCGTTACACGCTCTGACGCACCAAGACAGGGGCGTCAGGACAAACAGGCCTAAAACCTACACTTGAATGATGTAACGGCCTATTATAGGCCTGTTACACAGCTCTGACGCACCAAGGTAGGGGCGTCAGGGCGAACAGGCCTAAAACTAAAACCCGGATGCTGTAATGCACCCAGCCAGGCACGTTACACACCCTGGTGCATGAAGGCTGGTCCGTTACGGCCAACGAACATAGCCAGTCCAAACATCGGTCAAATACACTCTAACAGACTCAAGGAGGCGCATTACAGAACTCTGACATACAAGGGGAGGTTCGTTAGAGCCAACTGACTGACATGGTCTTCAGGAAGACACGATCTTCAAGGAACTGACAGGCACAGTCCTCAGGAAAGACCAGACTGTGATGCACCTCCATTGGCGCATTACAGTCATGTGACGGTCCTATGCTGGTCCGTCTCACCACCCCAGTCTCGAAGAGCCCGAAATGACCAATGGATGTAACGGTCTATCGTGGGACCATTACACATGTGACGGTCATTGGAACGACCGTTACACCAAATCGGTGAGCAAAATAGTAGAACGACCGAATCGGCCCGTTCCACGCCCCATTCACGCCGAAGAGCAGGGGAAACAAAGCCACACGACCATAGAAGATGCTTGGGAGCTAAAAATGCCACATGCACGCATCAAAATGTGAGATCGGGGCGATTCTGACAAATCGACCCAAATTGGGTCACTGAGGTTCCCAGACTCCTACCGGCCCCGAATGACGATCGATCGACACGAAACTGGCAGGTATGGTATCTTCACATCTTGATAGTCATTTTGACAATAATTATATTGCAAACCGTCACCATTTTTCGGTGAACCCTACAAACCCCGAAAATAACAATTTTCCCTCACTTTCTTCTAGTTGATCGCATCCATCCAGTGCTCAACAGTTGGTATCAGAGCGATTCTGATTCCCAACATCCTCGTGTGGATGCTATGAATTAGCAGTTCAAGCTGTTAGTCAGCGGGAAGCCTCACCGGATTTGGTGAGGCGTGGATGTAGGCCTGCGGGTTTGCAGACTGAACCACCTTAAAAATCCCTGTGTAGTGGGTTGTGTCTCTTGTGTGATTGCTCCATATTTTCAATCCCCATTCACAAGTTCGTGTGCTAGCTTCAACGAATGCAATCTTGATAGTTTTCCATCGCACACATTAACATATTGCTTACACACACAGTTAGTCAGTTCATTCACCCAGTTGGTGTGTAATGTGATCCCTGCAGTCCAATGCAGTAGATCTCACTTAGCTCTGAACCGACTCTTAAGGTGCATCGACCTCAGCTCACTACATAGATGTGATCCGTTGAAGGTGCGTCGACCTCATCAATTGAGAAGTGTTGACCTCAATGGTCTGTGCACGGTGTTCTGCCATTCTATTTTGAGCTGTTGCTATCAGATCTGCTGTACAGTATGTCAAATGCTCTATTAGGATTATCTTGCAGTCATTGATGTTTTATGTAGATAAGTTTTAAATTAGGCCAAAGTTTTTGGTAGGATCTATTCAACCCCCCCTTCTAGATCCAATTGCACCCCTTGGGACCTAACAGTTTGTTCATTGACCCGGACAGGAGGTCCAAGCCAAAAGGGTTAATTCCACCTTGATGAGATGGAGAGAAGAGTTTGTTTGTTCACTGACCTAGATAGAGGGTCCAAGACAACGGGGTCTATTTTTCGATGTCGGTGGGGTATCAGGTATCAACGTTGTTTGTTCATCTATTCGTTCGTTCATCGACCCAGGGTTAGTGTCGAAGCAAGAAAATAATGCTTCATTCCTTGACCTAGACAGAAGGTCCGGGCCAAGTGTATATTCGTCAGTACCGGTTGAGCATCAGGAACTAACATAGTTTGTTTGTCTAGTCATTCATTCATCGACACGAGATTAGTGTCGAACCAAGAAAATGGTGCTACATTCCTTGACCTAGACGGAAGGTTCGGGCCAAGTGTATATTTGTCAGTACCAAATGAGTGTCAGGAACTGACACAGTTTGTTCGTCTATTCATTCATTCATCGACACGGGGTTAGTGTTGAAGCAAGAAAATGGTCTTTCGTTCCTTAACCCAAATGGAAGGTTCAGGTCTAGTGCTTGTTCATCAGTGCCGACGGGGCATCGGGAACTGATGTGGTTTGTTATTTTGTTCATCTTTCATTGACACTGGGTTAGTGTTAAAGTGAGTGATTTTTTTTCATTTTTTTTCATTTTTGTTCTTTATTTCCCTTCTTTTCTTTCTTTTTCTTTTTTTTTGAATGGATATGGCATAGTCTCATGGGAGATCCGAAAAGCATATTAGCTCAATATGGGACACAAGGTTGCAACATTCATTGAATTCAGGAAGTGGTGCGTAATACAACTTCAGATGCTTCCCATTAACGGGTGGGAACTAAATTTCCCCCCTATGGTTGACAATAACATATGCCCCTCCCTCATACACTTTTTGGACCACATAAGGACCTAGCCAGTTTTCTTTCAGCTTACCTTTGGGATTGGCAGCCATGACCTCTCTTCTTTTGACTATAACAAGGTCACCCTTCTTGAATTCATGTCCCTTGACCCGCTTGTCAAAGACACGGGCTATGTGGGCCTGATAGACCTATATGTTCTACTGAGCTTGGAGCCGCTTCCCTTCTAGATCAGAAAGTTCTTCCAATCTCTGTTCTGCATATGTTTGGCCACCTTCGACCAGCCCATGCTAAATTGCAACCCTTAAGGAGGGAATCTCCAATTCTATGGGGAGGATTGCTTCTGAGCCGTACACCAAAGAGAATGGTGAGCAACCCGTTGGAGTCTTGTAGACAGTGCGGTACGCCCACAGTGCCTCATACATTTCCTCTTCCCAGTCTTTCTTGCTAGAGCTGACTATCTTGGCCAAGAGAATACATAAGGTCTTGTTAAAAGCTTCAGTCAACCCATTGGCCTATGGATTGTATGGAGTAGACATTCTCCAATCAACTTTATATTTTTTGGCCAACTTATAGACCTTCTAATTTTGGAAGTAGCTTCCGTTGTCTGAAATAATCCGGTTGGGGGTACCAAAGTAGAATATTATATTTCGACAGACAAACCTGACCACAATTTCTCCCATCACTTCCTTCAAAGCCACAGCCTCTGCCTAGCAGGAGAAGTAGTCTGTCATCACTAGAATGTACTTGCACTCTGTGGAGGCTGTAGGCAATGGACCTACGACGTTCGTTCCCCACTGGGTGAATGGTCAGCTAGGCGCTGTCGGATGCAGCTGTGTTGGAGTCTCTTAGGGACCACTGCATCATCTTGGCACTTCTGTCATGACTTAGCATATTTATAGCAATCATCGAACATAGTTGGCCAATAGTAGCCCAACTTTTTAACTTCAATTTTCATCTTTGGTCCTGCTTGATGGGCACCAGCCAACCCGGCATGGACCTCCTTCATGACCCTCCAAGCCTCCTCAATGGACAGGCAACAGAGTAGCACTTTTCTTTTGGTGTCTGCTACGATTCGAAATAAGATCCCATTCCAGACTTCATAAGAGTCCTTCATTCTGATCAATCTAATCTTTTCTTCTCTTCGCTTGGGCAGCTATTGGTATTTGAACCACTGCATTAGGGGCTCTCTCCAGTCGCGTGAGCCGACTACTTCTGCTGTGGCAGCTTCATATTCATCTTCTTCTGGCTCCTCTACCATACACCGCACCTAGCGCCTATTTATCACCCATATGCTTAGTGATCCATCTGGCGGGATCGCCAACGAGCTTGCCAGCTTAGCTAATGCATCAGCCTGTGCATTTTGCCCCCGACTGACATGGTTTATTTCAATGAAATAGAACCACTCCATGAGCTGCTTCATCTTGGCGTGGTAGGGGAGTAATTCAGGTTTTAGGACATCAAATTGTCTTTGAATTTGCTTGACGATCAGCATCGAATCACCGAAGACTTACAGCATTCGTATCTCCATGTGAAGAGCAACCTGGAGTCTGATTATCAGAGCTTCATACTCCGCCTCATTATTAGTGCAAGGCTTGGTGATGGAGCATGAGGTGTGCAACACTTCTTCCTCTGGGGACTTCAGGACGATGCCAGCCCCGACTCTTATTCTTGATCGCCCCAATGGGGATGTTTCTATTCTCGAGGCCCCATCGAAGTATAACTGCCAAGTGGTCTGATGGACTTGGTCGAGCTCCAGCATCTCATCTTCGGGGAGCTCCGTGATCAATGGATAGTCTTCAGGCACCGGGTGCACCGTAAAGAAGTCTGTGATAGCTTGGCCTTTAACGGCCTTTTGCGGCACATAAGTGATGTTGAACTCCATCAAGATGACGGCCCACTTGCCTAATCGGCCCTTCAGTGCTGGCTAGGAGAGTATATACTTTACGTGGTCGGCTCGGGATATTAGCCGCACCTCGTGCGACAGCATAAAGTGTCTTAGCTTCTTAGCCGCAAAGACCAGTGCTAGGAAGATCTTCTCAATCAAGGTATACTTTTCTTATGTCCCGACCAGCCTTCGATTGATGTAGTAAAGGGCTTGCTCTTTCCCTTCATCATTGTTCTAGGCGAGCATTGCCCCCAGTGAACATTCGGTGACAGCTATACACAAGATCAGCGGCCTCCCCTTGACAGGTGCCCCAAAAACTGGTGGGGTCTTCAAATATTCTTTTAGTTGGTCGAGGACCCTTTGACATTCTTGATTCCAGTAGAAGGGAGCGCTCATAGTCATCAGTTTGTGGAATGACTGGCACCGCTGTTGTACCCAGACAATTTCCCAGTGAAATATTAATAAATAAGGGTTTGGGAAACATATTCAGATTTATTTATCTATTATAATTTCATTATCATTATTATTATTGTCATTGTCATTATATATTTTATTATACATTTTTTTTAGGAGGAGTGGGCCGAAAAGGGGCTAAAAGGGTGAACCGGGCGAGCTAGAGCTAGTGTGCTGGCGAAGGCACCAAAAGGGTGCACCGGGGAAGGCAGGACGGGCGTACCGGTGAAGGTTGGAGAGTAGGGTGTATTGGGGAAGAATTGGGTGATGGGTGTACCGGGGAAGCCTGGCTGGTGAGCGTGCCGAGGAAGGATTGGGTGATGGGTGTACCGGGGAAGAATTGGGTGATGGGTGTACCAAGGAAGCCTGGCTTGCGAGCGTGCCAGGGAAGGACCGGGCGATGTGTGCCGGTCAAGGTGCAATTGGGGTGTGCTTGGCAAAGGTGAGGTCTGTGCAGGGTAAGAGGTCCGTGCAAGGTTTGGGCGAATGGGATGAGGTCCACACAGGCTGGGAACAAGGTCCGTGCAAGTTCTGGCGAAGTCCATGCAAGTTCTGGGGTTAAGGTCCATGCATGTTTGGACGAAGTCCGTGCGTGTTTGGGCAAAGTCTGTGCAGGTTTTAGGGTTAAGGTCCATGCATGTTTGGACGAAGTCATGCGTATTTGGGCGAAGTCCGTGCAGGTTTTAGGGTTAAGGTCCATGCATGTCTGGACGAAGTCCGCACGTGTTTGGGCAAAGTCCGTACAGGTTTGGGTGAAGTCTGTGCATGTCTGGGGGGCAAAGTCCATGCATGTCTGGGCGAAGTCCATGCATGTCTGGGGGGGCAGAGTCCATGCAACTAGGGTAAAGTCCATGCATGCTCAGGCCAAGTCCGTGTGTATGTGCAGGCAAAGTCCGTGCAAGTGTTGGCAAGGTCCATGCAGGGTTCGTGCATGTGGGGGCAAGAATGGCTGGGGTGTACCGACGAATACGCAAGCGAGCTGAAGGGTGTACCGGTGAAAGGGCGTACTGGCGAAGGGTTGAAAGAGTGGAAGCTGTGCCGTCAAAGGGGACTGAGGAGCATACCGGCGAAGAACTGGCCAGGGAGGGTGCTGGGTGTGCTGGCGGAGGGAGAAACAAAGAGAGAGAGTGTGTGTGTGCCGGGCTGGGATGGCCAGGGGCGTGCCGACGAGGAGAGCTGATAGGGTGTGCCGGTAGAGGGACACACCGTTGAAGGCGCCAGGCGAAGTGTACCGGCGAAGGGCAAGGATTAAATGGGTGAGGCAGTGTGCCAGAGAGGACCAAGCTGGGGTGTGCCGGTGGGGAAGGCACAGGCGTGCCGGGCAAGGTCTAAGCTAGTTCAGGTGGGGTCTGTGCTAGTTTGGTGAAGGTCTAAGCTAGTTGGGGCTGAGGTCTATGCTAGTTCGGGGTAGGGTTTATGCTAGCTAGACAAGGTCTGTGCTAGTGCCGGGCCAAAGTCTAAGCTAGTTTGGGGTAGGGTCTATGTTAGTTTGCCTGGGGTCGGTGTTAGTTGGGGGTTAGGCTAGTGCAGGGTTGAGGTGGGGTCTGTGCATCTCATATTTAATTCCTTCTGAGAGAAGAGATACTTGAGACTCTTATGATCAGAGTATACGATGAATTATTCTCTATAGAGATAGCGTCTCCAGATCATCAATGCAAATACTACCGCAGCCAACTCTAGGTCATGGACCGGGTAATTTTCTTCATGTTTCTTCAATTGTCGGGAAGAGTAAGCTATGACTGTTCCTTGTTGCATCAAGACGCATCCAAGGCCAATGCCAGACACATCAGTATGTACCTCAAACTGCTCTCCTTCAACTGGTAAAGCTAAGATTGGGGCAGTAGTTAGGTGATCCTTTAGAGCTTGGAAGCTTCTTCATAGTCCTTGCTCCATTCATAATGGATCTCTTTGCGAGTTAGCCTAGTAAGCAGTAGGGCGATCTTGGAGAAGTCCTTAATGAATCGCCTGTAGTAGCCTGCTAGACCCAAGAAACTACGGATCTTGGTAGCCTTTGCTGGTCTTTCCCAATTCTTGACAGCTTCTACCATTAATGGATCCACAGAAATCCCATCCTTAGAGATCACATATCCTAAGGACACTTCTTCCAGCTAGAACTCGCATTTACTGAGCTTTACATATACCTAATTTGTCCTCAATATCTGTAATGTAATTCTTAAATGCTCTTCATGTTCTTCCTTGGTCTTTGAATAAATCAATATGTCATCAATGAAGACCACTACAAATTGATCTAGATGAGGCCAGAATATGCTATTCATCAACTGTATAAAGGCTATAGGGGCATTCGTTAGTGCAAATTCGTAGTGCCCATACCTGCTCATGAACACGGTCTTATGAATGTCCTCAGCCTTGATTCTTAGTTGGTGATATCCGAACCTGAGATCAATCTTTGAGAAATACATTGATCCAGATATCTAATCAAATAACTCATCGATCCTCGACAGTGGGTACTTAGTTTTGATAATAAGGTGATTTAGCTGCCGATAGTCGATGCATAATCTCATCGATCCATCCTTCTTCTTTACAAATAGTATGGGCGCTCGCCATGGGGAAGTGCTCAGTCTGATAAACCCTTTCTTTAGAAGTTCCATCAATTGCTCTTTTAACTCTTTGAGCTCGGCAGGGGACATCCTATAAGGTGCCTTAGAAACTGGACCAGCACCAAGGACTAGGTCGATGGTGAAGGCCACTTCACTCTGTGGGGGTAGTCTAGGCAGATCCTCTAAAAATACGTCGGGAAACTCCCAAACTACTGGGATGTCTTCTGTCTTGGACTCCTTAGTTTCTCTTTTGGTGACACAAGCGAGAAAAGATACACACCCTTTCTATATTAGCTTACTAGCTTGGAGAGCCGAAATCAGAGGTGACTTGCTTTGACTCTTGGGGCTAGTGTAGACAAGTTCCAAGAACTCCTTGAAAGTTACCTTGTTGTTGTGGCAATCAACCATTGCCTGATACTTGGTTAGCTAATCTACTCCTAATATGACATCATAGTCTTTCATGTCTATGCATATTAAGTCTACTAGTAGATCATTCCCATTTACCATAACTTCACCTGAAATTCAAAGAAGGCATCTTTTTTATTGGCTAGGAAGAAAATCCATGTGAAGCGACTGAAGTCATCAACTAACACAGCCATATCTCTTACCATTGATGCTGGTAGTTTTTGTTGGTCCAAACAAGTCCATGTGCATGAATTCAAATGGCATGGATGAAAGGGGTTCATTCCTAAGTTTAAAGGGTTTTCGGGTTTGTTTTCCAAGGGAGCATGCTTCACAGATTCTAGTGTTCTTTTTGAATGATAGATTGGACAGACCCCTTATCATTTCATGCTTGGACAATTTGTGCAGGACACTATAGCTGACATGCCTCAGCCTTCTATGCCATAGCCATGCATCATTGGGCTGATTGGCAAACAAGCAAAGATTTTCAGAAAATGAACTATCAAGGTCTACCATGTAGACATTATTTACCCTATAACCTACGAACTTCACAGAATCAAAATTTTGTTCAAATATCTTACATTCATTGGAATCAAACAGTACCTTGGGGACTTTGTTGCACAGCTGGCTTATGCTGAGTAGATTGTGCTCAAGGCCTTCAACAAGCATGACGTTCTCAATGAAATTGGAAGAGTTCTTACCAACTATTCTTGTGCCAATGACCTTTCCTTTGTCTTTACCTCCAAATCTCACTTGTCCTCCTTCCTTCTTGATCAGATGACTGGATTTCTTTATGTCTCTTGTCATGTGCCTCGAGTAGTCGCTGTCTAAATACCATCGATTGTGATGGGCTGTTAGACATTCCTGCATAGAACATATTAAGTAGAAACTTTTGGAACCCAAGCAAATTTGGGTCCACAATCATTGTTGAAAGTATGTAGTAAATTCTTTGGAATCCACACTTGCTTAAATGGCCTCATTTTCTGTCTAGACCAGCATTGGTTGTTGGTGTGTCCAAGTCGGTTGTAGGTGTGGCAAACAGGTTTCATAGAGTTCATGAAAGGTGAATCAAATTGTGGTCTTATTTTTTGGTTTTTAAATGTGTTAAATTGGGTATGGAGGGTACCCAAGTTTGGTTGGCTATAGGTCCTTCTTTATTCCTAAACTTGTTCTTCTTTTTGGAGTCAAAGGCTGAGCTGCATCGACGTAGATCCTTGGTGCGTCGACCTGACTGCCTAGCCAGTCTGGGTTGGGTGGTGGTGCATTGACCCGATTGATCGGTGTGTCGACTCGATTGTTTAGTTGATCTTGGTTGAACGAGGGTGCGTTGACCCTGTGGACCAGTGCGTCGACCTTGCTACCTTGGTTGAGCTATGGTGCGTCGACTCGATTGATCATTGCATTGACCCTGAGGTTCAGCATGTTTTCTATAACCAGCATGATGGCTGCTTCCTTGATTCTTGGTATTTTGACCTTTGCTTTGAAGGTTCTGAACTTTGATTGTTCTAGGCTTATGGAAGTCCTTCCATGTTTGTTCTTTGGTTATTAGCTTACCTTTCCCTTTCTCAGGACAGAATGAAATGGTCTTTAGTTCAAATTTCTTTTTCTCAGCAGGGTTCAATCCCAACCCTTCTTTGCACGTCTACATTGGTTGGTAATCGCTCTCCAATGGTGAAATCTACAGGTTTGTGACCTGGGGTACTTCCACCATGCTGGAAGTTGATCATTTTCTCTCCTTCGGGTCTGCATGCACACTCTCTTCCTTTATCCAAACAATTATTCCTTTCATTGAATCTTCTCAAGATTGCTTCATTTCGAGCTTTTGAATCAATTCCTATCAGGTGGTGTTGATCGCGTGTCTCATCACACCTTAGCGCCTACTTTTCAATTCGCTCTCACTCCTTTCCATTTTACTTTGTGCCACTACATTCCACTCTGTGTCGCTCCCATGCAAAGCAGACGTGATATGGCACAGCTCTAAGATGATATTGGATGAATTGATAAACCGAGGACTTGTTGGACGCAGGAATGTTTTCCTTTCTTTTTTTATTTGTTGCAATTATTTGGTTTGGTTGTTTATTAAGTGTGCCAGTCACTGCCGTGACAATTTATTGTACGCTCGATCTGACTTGGTCAGTCGATTATGGGGTTCAGGTCGGGACCAGAAGTCCGTCATACTATAAAGGTTATGGCGTTAATTAGGCCCTTCCTAAGAAGGACAACCCTTGATTAAATGCCAAAGTAGGAGGCCTCAGGGGGCATTTAAAATATTAATATGCATATAATAAATGAACATGTAAATGACGAGCTTATTTAAATGCACGGATCAAATCCGATAGCATCTCCCCTTGTTTCAAAGTATGCCAAGTGAGGACAAGAGACCGTCCACGCAGTGGCGGGACGGAATCCGAACAGTGGTCAGGGTGCTCTCCCTCGATGTATGTCTTCGAGGAGACGTCCTAACTTGTTGGTTTTCCCCCAAGGGATAGAGCCAAAAGGGGTACGCATTGACAACGCTCCCTTGGCTTATTGGGGTTGTCATTATTGAATCACAGTTCCGACAGCATCTCCCCTTAATTTGGGTCATGCCAAAGAGAAAATAGGCCATCACCCACAGAGTGCCGGGATGATGGTCGGAACGGGAGAGCGCTGAGGCTCCTAAACAGTGTAATTGCCTTACAGCAACATTTTATATTCCCCTTTGGAAGCCGACGGGACTCATGTAGGGGCAGAGCCCTCCGAACTTACAGGGTTACATGTGGGTCCGATTCGGGACAATGGAATGTAGGGGAGGTTGACCACCATTAGTTTATCTCCTGAGACAGATGTGATGGCTCATTGGCATCCCCGGACAAGTCTAGCAAGGGTTCTCGGCGCGAGAGGCGTTGAACACATAGGAGCTCTCGGTGCAGTAGGTTCCCGACGCGGGGTTAAAGCTATCGGCCTGGCCATTGGCGGGAAGGAGGGGAGCAGCTCTCGGTGCGCTCGAGGTCTCGGCGTATGAACCCTCGCGCCGAGGGCTGTTCATGGCGCCGAGATACTCTGGCGCCGAGATGCCAAGGCATTCAAACGGAGCTCTGTTTCTGGGATTTTAGGGAATTTGGAGTGGAAATAACTGATTGTTCCAGGGATTTTGGGAGTCCAAATGTGGACTGTAATAAGGTACTTTGTTGCTATCATCAAAACAGAATATGATATGTTGCTATCATCAAAGCTAGACAACATATGCACAACAGGAAGAAGGAGAGGGGGCCTAACCCTTTGAAGGAAGGGAGCTAACATGTTTTTCTGAGTGTTCTACAGGGACAAGTACACAAGCAAAGAGCAACCACAAGAAACACAAGCTGTATCAAAAGCTGTTCCATTCCACTAATATCTGTCAGATGTACAAAAATGAGGCTGGATGTACAAACATATCTCTCTAACTCTCTCCTCCACCCTCCTCCTCTCCCCCTCTATGGGAGCTCTCTGCCTCTCCCTGTCCTCCACCCTGAGGAGGAAGTCTAGGTGGAGCCATCGACCCTCGTGAGGCTACACTCCTATCACCCTGAGCTCTCCTCTCAGTATCTACTCTCCTCTGATGCTCAGAGGAGGAAACAAGATAGTCTGTGCTTGAGTAAGCACTCAGGCATCCCTCAACTCGAGCATGCTCATGCCCTCGCTGATAACACTCCTCTGCATCTCTCGTGCGTTGCTCGGTAATCCCTAGCTTGGTGCTCAGCAGCACTCTCTCCATCTCCCTCTCTAATCTCACTCACTCCCATCTCTCTCTCCTTCTCCCATCTCTCTCTCTCTCTCACGCTCCTCTCTCCTTCTCCCATCTCTCTTACGCCTCTCCACACTGAGGAGGGTGCGCAACTCTATCGCATCTCGGGGAAGCTCCTCTGTGTCACGACACCTCAGCTCTGCCTCCGCCATCCGTAACTCTTGCTCCTGCACCCGAAAAACTTGGTCAATGAACAATATTAGTAAATATTTTAAGACTAAGCCAATGGGGTAGGTTGCTTACCCTCAAATGGAGGGCAACCTCAGCTGCCTCGGCACGAGCCACTGCACTGACAAGCTGGCTCTCAAACTCAGAGTGGTCGCAGGCAGGCTATGTCGAAGAAGAGGCACCATGGGAAGATCAAACTCTCTCTAGCTCTCCTCGCTAAATTAAAAAGGATTAACATCAATTAGCAATCAAGCTCAAAAAAAAATCATCAAGCTACAAGTAAGAATCTTACCAGCTCCTCCACCGTGCACTAGAGGGCATCGCGCTACTGGACTATGGAGTCGAGAAGCCCCTGCAGCATGGCTAGTCTACCCTCTAGATCAAATTGTGAAAATAACACAAAATGTTAATCACATAATCATGAATCTTTAAGGTTTGGAGTATGCTTAATGAATGAACTCACCTGTCAGTGGGTGCCACGGTAGACCCGAGTGCCATAGGTCTGTGTATAGGCCCCTAGGTAGGCCTCGTCTGAATCTGCTTCCGCAGGAACTCGTAATCCTCGTCGCTCCCAGTCGACCAGCTGGTCGTGCGCGTGTCGATGCCAGTCGTCTACTCCCTGGAGGCCGCGAAACCTCTGCTTGGGCTGAGGAACAGTCTCCCTAGTCGGGTAGCAGGTGCCCCACCCGGGGAGCTCTTGTTATTTCTGACACATCGGCCCGTGACCCCACCCCCGAGTTAGTGCCAGCATTTCCAACCCTGATAAGAAGGAAGTCATGGAGGAGACATATCAGGAAAATGTAGAGGAAGCTAAAGAAGATCCCAAGCCCAACTCCATCTTCGAAAAGGGCTATGAGGAGTATGATGAGCTTAAGTTGGGGGGAGAAGAAGAGGAAGAGGATTTGCCAATGAACGAACAAATTCCATTAATTTCCCTTCTTATATTTGAGGAGCCCTTATTCCAAGTGGCGGACAAGCAAGATGAAGTGGTGGAAAGAGAATTGAGTGTTTGCATAGACCAATCTTCTTGGGTAAGGGGGGAGCTGGACCTTCGGCTTGAAATTCACTCTAGACGGGCATCTCCTGATTTAGGGGAGGATGTGGATCTTTTACCCATCCCTGACCTTAGGGAATCCAAAATCATCCCGAATACTCTGCAACTCACCAACTGGTCAGATCCATCTGAGCCTTAAGAGCTCCCTTATGCCAAGGAGCACACTTATTTCTAACGCGGGATGATAGGGGACTCGAGACCAACTTGATGCGGAACTAGGACTCTAGGCGACAACGCGACTATTTGGACGACGCGACCAGCAATAACGTGAACAATAGGGCTAACTAGATGCGACACCAAGAGCTCCTATGGGTGTATGCCTTTCAACAGAAATGCACGCTCATGAGTCATCCCTTGCGAGGGAAGTGCGATGATTGGCGCGGTTGAGAAACTGGCGTAGAGTCAAGGGTATTCGACTCTTTTCACGTGCTCGGGTCGAGTCACGGGATGGATCACACACACTCTCTCTCGCAGTGGTGATAAAAAATGATAACGAGCTAGAATTTTATCTCACACCAGTAGCGACATACAAACATATACGAAATGAGCAATGTGACCAAGAGAGGAGTAAGAACGTACATCCATCCTCCAAGCGTGGGGAAGACAACCCTAGCCAAGACCTATATTCTCGGTACAAACAATTATCAACAAATACAAATATTATACCCACTCCACGCAGAGAGGTAACAGGTAACACGTGGGACCCGAGAATGTCGAGCTCGGGTTGACGGGCATCATTTTGGGCAGCTCCGGCGGTGCAGACACGTTGCTATTCGGTGCTGGCCGGACGACGCGTGCTAACGATCGTGGGGACCACGCTCCAGTCAAGCGACCGATCAGGTTGGGATTGGTCCCATTGCGAAGGGGACTTCTGGAGGAACGATCCCTGGGAGGCGATCGTACTGGATCGCCTTGTGGATGGCGAGGCGACCCGACTTGTGAGGCGTTGTTGGTTGCTATCCCGACCCTATTCTGTAGTTTCAGAACTACGCGACCCGACGGAGATAGCTACTGCGATCAAATCTGATATCGGATCAAAGTGAAACTAGCACCGTTGCGAAGCTATTTTGACGATCTACAAATCCATGATGTTACAGGAATTTTTTGGGTGAAGGATTTTCCATGGGAAATATTGAACAGATGATTCACTGTTCTAGAACAGGTTGGACAGGATCTGAGTCGCTGGAAGACGGCAGTGGAACGATAGGAAACATGGGCAAATGAAATGAACAATGGCAAACTCTTTTAACCAGGGTAAGAGAACTGTTATCAATGCAAAGGGAATTGGACCGAATGACGACTAAACAACTCGAACACCCGCCTTGCAAAGAAGAAAGAAGGAAAGATGTTTAAAAGAAGGGGAAGAAAACCCATGTGGACTGCACAAAAATTAAGAAAAAAAGAATAAAAGAAAGGCCTTAAGAAAATAGAGGAGGAGTGGGCTCCTCACAGCCCTTTCCCGGCACACCCTCTAGCTGAGCCCCTTCCCTAGCACGCTTCCAGCTATGCCTTGGCCGACACCCCCCCCTTTGCCGGTACACTCTTCAGCTCGCTTGTGCTTTTGCCGGTATGCCCCTTCGCCGGTACACTCTTCAGCCCGCTTGTGCTTTCACCGGTACACCCTAGCCATTCTTGCCCCCACTTGCACGGACTCCACATGGACCTGCTCAGACCCTCACTCAAGCTTTGCATGGACCTTGCATGCACACACACAGACCCCGACGTCATGTGCACAGACCTTGTCCCTAGCCTGTACAAACCTTGCATGGACTTTGTCCCCAGCTTGCATGGACATTACCCCCAGCTTGCATAGACATTAATCCCAATTGCATGGACTTTGTCCCCGGCATGCATGGACTTTGCCTGCATACGCATGGACCTTGCCTGTATATATGCACTGACTTCATCTCCATTTGCATGGACTTTGCTCCCGACCTGCATGGACTTTGCTTGAACATGCATAGACTTTGCCTGCACATCTGCATGGACTTCGCCCTGCATTGCATGGACTTAACCCCAAACCTACATGGGCTTTACTCCAAACTTGCATGGACTTTGTCCCACGCATGCACGAACTTTACTCCAAACCTGCATGGACTTTTGCCTGCACATATGCACGGACTTTGCCTGAACGTGCACGAACCTTGCATGGACCTTGCCAACACATGCACGGACTTCACCCAATATGCATGGACCTTAACCCCAACATATGCACGCACTTTACCCAACTCGCATGGACCTTAACCCAAACTCGCATGGACCTTTATCCAGTGTGCATGGACCTTAAACCCCAGCACATGCACGGACTTTACCCAGCATGCATGGACCTTAACCCAAACTCGCATGGACCTTTACCCAGTGTGCATGGACCTTAACCCCAACACCTGCACGGACTTTGCACAGTATGCATGGACTTTAACCCAAACCTGCATGGACTTCGCCCCCCCCCCTTTGTTGAAATCTGCACGGACCACATCCCTTGCATGCACACACACAGACCCTGGCTGCATCTGCATGGACCCTACCCAGCCTGCATAAACCTGCATGGACCTTATCTAAACCCTGCACAGACCTTACCTTCCACACCGGCACAGCCCCTGTCCAGCGCCCTTCCCCGGCACATCCCTTTCAGCGACACGCCCCTGGGCCAACCTCTCCCCGGTACACCCTGCTCTCCAACCTTCACCGGTACGCCCGTCCTGTCTTCCCCGGTGCACCCTTTTGGTGCCATCGCCGGCACGGGATGCGATGCCCTAGAAAGATTGATAAAAGTAAGAGAGGGAAATCCAGAGGTTCCAAAAAAAAGAGAATGGCCAGGGACACGATGCCCTGGGAGAAGAGATAGAAAATCTAGAAATTCTAGAGATAATGGTGAATCGGAGAGATTAGAAGTATTATGAGGAGGATCTAGAGGTTTCGGAAGACAGGGAAGATGAGGGTCTAGGGACCCAAGAGAGGGGAATAAATGTATATGCAAATGCATGAAATGCGAGGCATGGAATGCAAGAGTGAAAGCCTCCATCTTACCCAATGGGTGGCCCATAAGAAGAAATTAGTAAGTAGTAGAAATATGGATGGAATGGAATGGGGTGTGAAAGGATTGATGGGAAGCCCCTCAACATAATAATGCCCGCCCCTTCACAGCTAATGACGCATCCGAGCAGATGGCTCAATTGGTGGAATTAATGTCCATGAGCTCTCATCTGATGAAGTTTCAACAACTGTATAACCCAAAGTGAGCGGCATTTCTTTCGGCATGTAATCAAAGTGAAGGTCTGGGAGCTCTGCTTGTATAGTCCAAGGTAACTCCCATGATAGGTGAGGAGAATCAATATGAGGGAGGTGGGATTTCAGTACTGAATGGCCTAGTGTTCTTGGAATGTCTTCGTGAAAAGTTTTCGATAAAACGGGCATTTGCCCCTTTCATGGAAGTAAAAAAGAATTAAACTTAATGTTGAAGGCTTCGAGCAAGGGATGCCTTGCCCTGAACATGAGTATAGAATTCATCACAGCCTTAGCAATAGAATGTATCATCATGATATTGGAGGAGAACCCCTTCTCTTGACAAGGTATTTGTACCATGACGGATTGAGGGGCAATGAGAGCTTCAAAAGCATCTTTCCCAATGAACAGTGTGACTTTTATAATCTTGGCCTTGGGCCAACTTGGCATCAACTCATAAGAATTTTGCTTGGTGAGCATTGGCAGAGACTTGGCCTCTTCGAAGATGCCTGGCACAAGAACGTGGATCGACATCCGACAAATAAAGTCTTGAGTCTTGCAATGCACAACCATTACCAAATTCCTCTTGCCCGGCTCTTAAGCATCGTCATTGGCACATGTATTTTTAATCATACACCCACTCTGAGGGGTGATGGGGTGAGGTGAGATGGAAGCGGTAGGCCTAATGGGTGATGAAGGTTTAATAGAAGGCGTTGTTGGAAGGGTAAGTAGAGGTAGAAACACGGCAAGTTTCCCCCCTTGCTCGGAAGCAGACGGGGTTGGCTCGAGTGTAAAAAAAAGTGGAGCTTGCTCAGGGTCAGCCACGGGTTCGGGTAAAAGGTTGAGTAGAGGGTTAAGGATGATTGGCTTTGGGATTATAAGGATGGTGGGAGGTTTAGATGGTGGCGATATGGAGTTAATTGGTTGGGAAATGGAAGAAGTAGTGGAAGGCTCAGGGGAGGCCGGTGGTGTGGAGGTTAATTGTGTAGTTTGAGGGGGTAGAATCGTGGACGGTTTGGTGGAATGCCCTAGATCTTTGTCGATCCTCCCCATTCCGAGGAGGAGTCTCTTCCTCAGGGGCTTCTGGAAGACCTGTCTCGGGTCATCTCTTTCTAGTCTGGAGGAGGGTCCGCCCCTCCTCCATCCTCCGTCTCTATGGAAGGCATGCAGCTCTCCCTTTCTTCCCTAAATTCCGCCAGTCATGTCCTTCAGATGATGGCCCAGTTTGATCCGCCCCAACTTCAGGCAGTCTATTAGGCCTTGCAGGGGTCCAATGCCCCGTCTCCCATGATTGCACAGGGTCTGTCCAATCCTTCCATTGTTCAGTCTAGAATTGTTGGGCCCTGGGTCTCGCCCATTCTGATTGATCTTACTCCTGCCCAGCTAAGGACCATTCGATTCTCTAGTCTGGAGGCGGGCTGGTCCTTTGGCTCCACCCATCAAACTCTAGACAAAGGGAAGACCATCCTCCCTTCATCTATCCAGGCTGATTCTTATAGGTCCATTCCATTGGTGCCGCAAGTTCTTATCGGCCCATCTGACTTCGCACGCCCGCAGCAAGGGGTGCCCCAAATCCATTCTAGTTTGGGTCATCCTTCGACCCAATATCCTGCTTACAGGCCTCCTCCTCCACCTGTCTACCCTCCACCCCCTCGTCATGAGCTCCCTTCTTTCACTACACCTACGCCATCTAGGGAGCAGGAACTACTTGATAAATGGGACTCCATGCAACAACAGCTCGATTTCCTTCAGAAGCGGGTTGGCCCACAGTCGCTAGCTGATGTTCCAATTCCTAGTTTCCACCACATCTAGTTCCCTCCACAATCTGAGCTCCCAACGTACTACAAATATGATGGGAACAGCAATCCCTTTGATCATGTGAGGGATTTTATACATGGGTCAGCTCAATTTCAATATGATGATCACCTTATGATGTACCTATTCCGCCGATCACTAGAGAGAGTGGCCCTTGAATGGTTTTATGCTTTACCATTGGAAGATGCCGTGAGTTTTAAGGTAATGAAAGAAAAGTTTATTCAGACGTTCCAAGACCAGGTCGGCTCGGAATACTCCTTTACAGATTTAGCGGCCAAGAAAATGAAGGCAGATGAAGACTTTGCTACATATGCCCACAGATGGAGGGAGATGACCGCCCATGTGCCAGGTCATATTCCAGAGGAAGAAAAGGTCAAATTGTTAATCTCCAATGCTGCCCCCACATTCCGAAACATACTGGCCATGAATGACATAATAAATATGCACCAACTGTATAGCCAGGCGTGATTCATTCAAACCCAGTTCAAGGACTCCCAAATCCACTCTCTCTTTGAGGCTCAAAAGCCCAAGTATATTAGAAAACCTCAGGAGCCTGTCATTGAGGGAGTCCAAACGAATGAACAGGTGTAAGCCGTTGCATTCCCTTTTCCAAACCAATCCACCCAAATCTGCTTCCCGCAAAACCCCCACAATCCTTAGTTCACCACTCTGCAAAATCCTCCACCTATGTCCTCCGCTCCCCAAAACCCTACGCCTACCTTCCCCGCTCCACCGTCTACCTTCTCCGCCAAATCACTACATCCACCCTTCATGCTAAGATAGGGCCCATTAAGTTTTGATAGGTCTCGAGTCTTGGTCTGCTAGAACTGTGGTGATCCCTGTCCGGCCATGTCGGCCTATGCCCACTAAAAGGAAGGCAACATGCACATACACACGTGTTTTATTCAAAAAAACTGGTAGTATCGCCTATGGTGAGGCCTCACCCAAAAGGTCTCCATGAAAGCTGTAATCTTTATTCTCTCTCTCCTCGATCAAATGAGATAGACGACGCCCTTAAAACGCTAAGCATAGGGAACCGAAGTACAATCTCCTCAAGACAAGAGTAGGATCCATTTTCTCGAGCCTAGATCAGAGCACGAGAAGAGGACAGTATCCTTGCAGGCATACAAGAGGGATTCCAAAATGTCAAATGATTAGCTCCCTCGAAAAGAGAGAGAGAGAGAGAGAGAGAGAAAACAAAAAATGATGAAATGAAGCGACAAATCAAAGTCAAGTGAAAAACCTGATCGTAGTCGTGCCTGATCCCAATAAACAAAATCTCTCAAAATAAAAGGGGCAATAAAACGTAAACACTCGAGGCTTGGTCCGAAGTTGCCTGAAAGGGGAGAGTCGGGTAGGCCCCTGTTGGCTTACCGGGTTAATAGTTTTGTCAGTCCTCTCAAGAGGTTTACCCCCCACACTCTTCCTTCTCCCTTGAAGATGAAGGCTCAATGGAGGTCCCGAAGGGTGAAACCCGCTAAGGCCTACAACCTCGTTTTAGTAAAAACACACCTTTGGTTGTCCACTTCAAAAAGTAAAAGTCATCGTCGCGAAGTCTCGATGTTTCTGGCCGGGCAAGACCTTTATCTACCACCTTAATGTCTTCTTATTCTAACCTCGGGCTTAGGCCAATGCAGGCGCGTCACCTATAGGTGCGACGGCGTCTGATTCCAGGTCAGCACCGCGCAGTTGGCCGTTAGGGTTTCAGGGTGTTCCATTATATATCATCTAGAGTTGTGAGAAAATAGACCCGAGTTGGGCAAATCATTTATCTCAAATACTTTTTGGGTGTATCCTGACGGTCGGAAGCGACTGGGAGCCTAAGCGTGGCATGACGGTATTGTCATCAGGATGAGTATTAACCGGCGAGATTATTATTCGAGGAGTCTAGAGGTCTAAATCAACCTAGATGTATGCTTAGGATACCTAGGAGGTTAGTAAGAAACCCCTGTCCTCATGTAGGTTAAGTGCCATATAGGGTGGTTACCATGCGTTAGTAACAAAAATACACCAAGTCCTAAAAAGAAAAAAATAACAAAAATAACAAAAAATAACAAAAAAGAAAAAAAACAACAAAAAGGGGGGGAAAAGGAAAAAAAGAATAAAGAAAAAATAAGAAAAAGAAAAGAAAAGAAAAAGAAAAAATAAAATAAAAAAAATATAGGGTGTTTTATTTCAAAATAGTTGCCATTTTGAAAATCTAAAAAAAAAATTCATCACCATGTCTTGCATTCATGTCATGCATCGCATATCATATTTATTTTTCTAGCTGCCTATTTAATAAGGATTACCCCCTTGACCAAAAGTCAAGAGTTCATCAGTTGCAGGCAAGGGATTAAGCCTTGAACAGATTTAACCTATTTTCTTATTTTTTCTTATGCGCAGTTACAGGTCGAGGACGAAGCTCAGAAATCATGACAATCACCACAGCAAATGTAGAACCATGATCTACAAAGTCACAAGCCAAACTCAAATTCTATCTCATATCAATCAACTCATTGATTCTCAAACTCTAGTCATCATGAAAAAGGAAAAAAAGGTACAATCACTCTGTCCTCCTCTGGGCATCTCCCCGAGGACATATCTCTCTCAATGTCCTAGTATAAGCCTGGCGGGTCTCCGCCACCTCAGCTACCTCCGCAGGAAGAGTCCACACCCTGCTGATTCCCCACATGATCAAGGCGCTCTTGACCATCTGCTCGTCCTCCTCGGTACCGATCCTCCTCGCCTGCAGCACGAGAAAGTGGGATAGGGGTGGTAGGATCATCCTGGGCATCCCAGTCTGCAAGTAGCACCGGTGTGGGCTGTACATCGCCAGCACTGCATCACTCACGAGCCGCAAGTCCAGGCCCCACCCTCTAGGCAGCCTGATGTCAGTGTCAACAAGGAAGCTGGGACACATCACAAACTACTCTAGGGGTAGTCTGCCGAGGTACTGACGCCACTCGTCCCTGGTCTTCATGTCTGACGTCTTGCACTCAACCTGTGAAGAGAACCTGAAGGTGCCACCTATGAAGAAGAGGGGATGGCTCCCGTAGATCAGGTTAACTATGTCAGCATCCTCCCGAGGGGTGAACTTCATCCTAACTCCCATCCAACACTCCAGGAGAATCATGGAGCCAAACAGTGGACCCCCTAAGGCTACTGAGCTGAGACCCTCATAGAGATAGGCTAGGATGGCTTGGGAGATGGAAAGACCCTGCCAAAGGCCGCTAATGGTGCTGAGAAAGGGCAGATCTAGGGTATGGTTGGCTGAAGGGAACAAGATGGCACCGCATAGACAGATGGACGCAGCCTTAGCTATAGCCTCGTCCCACCCACACCTATTCCTACAGTACTCTACCACCCACTGACTAAGGGGAAGGAGGTGAATGTGGCGTGGGCCTATGAAGGTGTGAACCTCTCTACAATCCGGAATGAACCCCCCTAGAATGGCAGCTGGATCTATAGGGGCAGCAGTATGGCATATGGAGTCCTCCTCACCCACTTTGGACCTAGGAAAGGAAAAGTAGGTCTCCACCTCTTCTAGCAAGATGGTGGCCTCAAAGGATAGCAACATGAAGGTATGTTTCTGGGGATGCTAGGTCTCTATCATGGCTGAAATACTGTGCCAATCCAGGTACAATTTGGGGTAATTCTTGCCTAAAATCAGGAGAGGGCATAGGTGCCAGGAGTTAAGGATGTGGGTCACCCCCAAGGGCAATGCTCGGATAATTGGGGCCATCCACTTCAAGGTGGAATAACGCCTAGGGCCAGGGAGGAGCTGGAGAGAAAAAAAAGTAAAAGGGAAGAGAAGAGAGAGAAGAAAAGTAGGAGAGACAATGTTAAGAGAAATCAAAATGAAATTCAAATGAAATACAAACGTACCTCTCTCGAAGCGTTAGAACTCAGGTGGCGGGGAATTGTAGCCAGTCTTTGAAGCACCTCGCGCTCCTTCCTGGCCGGCTTCGGCCCCTCGTAGCTCACCCCTTCCATAGAACTCCCTCCTAGGGCCCTCTTCATGATGTCTTAGCAATGAAAGTAATAAGTTAGAGGGCTAGAGAAGTGAGGAAACAATGAGTCACGAATTTGGCCCCCTCTTCCTTATATAGAGCCTTGTCTAGAGGTTTAAACACACTAGGATTGAGTTGAGATAGTCCTAAACAGGTTTAGATAGGATTTGGGTCAAGTTGGGATAGAGGCATCTCGGGTTGGGACTCTCCAAGAGAGTCTCGATCAGGTTCCCTGCGTATTGCGTTGGGTGGTCTAGCGATAGACCGCACGTCCGGTTGTGTGGCCCTTTGTTGGCCGCACATGTGTTGAAGGATCATCACATCATGCGGTCGGGTACTGGCCGTACAACCCTTATATGCGGTCTATATCTTGCCGCATAAACCTTGTGTGGCCAAAGAGCGACCGCCCATCCTTTGCTGTGTTTGTTTGAAGCTCGTACCTCTCTCCACTCACCTCGTCTCTCTCGTAGGGTCGACGTACCTCTCTCCACTCACGTCGTCTCTCTCGTAGGGTCGGCGTGCCTCTCTCCACTTGCATCATCTCTCTCGTAGGGTCGGCGTGCCTCTCTCCACTCGCATCGTCTCTCTCGTAGGGTCAGCATGCCTCTCCCCTCTCGCGTCGTCTCTCTCGTAGGGTCGGCGTGCCTCCCTCCACTCTCGTCGTCTCTCTCGTGATACTTTACTAGAAAATTTTTTTGAGGTTTATAGATTTCCATGTCCTAGGTACCTCCTGCCCCCCCCAGTGTTGCCAGCATGTATGCCCCTTTGCCGAGAACTTCGGTTACCCTTTACGGGCCCTCCTAGTTTGCTGCGAGCTTTCCAACAGCTCCTCTGGGGTCTACTACGTTTGCTCTCCGTAGTACCAAATCTCTAGGAAAGAAGTGTCGTTCCTTGACTCGGGCGTTGTAGTATTGGGCCAACTTTTGTTGGTAAGCCACGAGTTTTACTTGGGCGCTTACTCTATCTTCTTCAAGTAGGTCCAAGTTTTCTCGTAATGCCTAGTTGTTTCTGGCTTTGTCGAAGTGTCCCACCCGCAGCGAGGGGTTAGAAATTTCTACTGGAACCACTACCTCCGTCCCGTATGTGAGATGGAAAGGTGTTTCCCCCGTAGCGGGTCTAGTAGTGGTCCTGTGGGCCCATAGGATGCTCGGAAGTGAGTCGATCCACGAGTCACCTGCTCGGTCCAGTCGGGTCTTGATGCCATGGAGGAGTGTTGTATTCGCATTTTCCACCAGTCCATTGGCTTGAAGATGCCCTACCGAAATATAGTGATTCCAGATCCCTAGCTCTGAGCACTTCTCCTGGAAGGCGGGGCTCGCAAATTATCTGCCATTGTAAGTTGTGAGAACTCTTAGGACCCCAAACCGACAGATGATGCTTCACAACATGAACCTCCATGTCGCCTCGCTTGTAATCTTTCCTACTAGTTCAGCCTCGATCCATTTGGTGAAGTAGTCAATAGTGACTATAAGGAATTTCTTCTTCCATTGTGCTTCAAGGAAGGGGCCCAAAATGTCCACCCCCCACCAAGCAAACGGGCGAGGCTCCATTAGGGTGTGTAGTTGCGTGGCCAGCTGGTGGTGCAAGTTGGAGAAATTCTAGCACTGCATGCACTTTCAGACGTACTCGAGGCAATTCTTCTGCAAAGAAGGCCACCAATACCCTTGATGGATGAGTGTCCGCGCGAGTGCTCATCCCCCTACGTGGCTTCCGCAGACCCCTTCGTGTACTTCCCAAATCGCTTGATTGGCTTCCATAGGGAACAAGAATTTTAGTAGTGGGGCTGAGAGCGATCGGTGATATAGTCGATCATTCACCACCGTGAAGTGGGCCGCCCATGCCCGCATGCGGTGGGCTTCGGTGCAGTCGCTTGGGAGCTGTTGTCTCAAGAGGAAATCCAATAGGGGATCCATCCAAAAAGGCTCATAGTCGATGGCATTCACCTCGGGTGTTGGCTCCTCTATGCTCGGCACTGCCAGCTCCTCTATCAAAATGGATCTGGAGCTACAAACCACGGTGGCAGATGCTAAACGAGACAGGGTGTCTGCTCGAATGTTTTCTTCTCCTGGGATATGGACTACTTTGAACTGGGAGAATTCTTTCGTCGTGGCCCTGGCTCTCTCCAGGTACTTGATCATGGATGCTTCGCGTGCCTCGAACTCTCCCTGGACTTGACTGGCGACGAGCTTAGAGTCAGTTCGGTCGACTGAGCCCCTTAGTTCGGTCAACCGATCCAGCATGCGTTGAACCCTTGTGGAGGGAAGGTCGACGTAGGTTTAGGGGCTTTTGCCCTTGGGAAGTTCGGTCGACCGACCAGCCCTGGCTGGTCAACCGAAATCCCCTGTCTTGGCCAGTTTTGGCCACCGGTCGACCTGGTTGTGACCCATTGGTCGACCTATGACCCCGTGGATGTCCCGGACATCCCGTGGGTACTGTGACAGTGTTTTTGGGTGTCTGGAAGTATCGAGTTATGTTGATTAGCGTGCATGTGGGTTTTAAGGGTCCGGATGACCCTTAGTGTTCCCAACTTCTGTGCTTTTGCTAGATCGAGTCGCCGAGTACCGGCATGAGTGCGGAGGGATATCCTCGCACGTCGTGAGCTTTCCCGAAAACATTTTTCGTGTGGGTCATGCGCATGGCCTTGGACTGTAAGTTTAATCACCCAACCTGGGACTGGAGGGTTTCTTAACTTCCCTTTGTAAGGGATTAGGTTTGGCAATCGTGCGCCGCCTCATTAATTATTTACTATGGTTTCTGACCTAGGGATAGGCCAGATTGATGGCATGGAGCTGTCCCTATATGACGGCTTTGACCTGAGTCCTGCGACTCAAGGGCCGTTGGATTTTGTAGGTTTAGTGGACTGCCCAGAATCTGGTGACATCGTGCCACCCACTTTCCGAGCTAGATAAGGCATGCTCGTACGCAGCTTGTCCGTATTTTGATGGTTTCTATCTAGAGTCGTTTGCTTAATGGCCCCCACTAGTCGTAACCATCTTACGACATACGTGTACTGACCCACCTGGGAGTGGTGGAGCGGCTACCCGGGAGAGACGACTTTAGGCTGGTTACCGTAGGGCATCCCACTGTGGCTGCTCGAGTCCGGGCTGGGAGAAAAATCAGCTAGAGGGCTTGACGTAGCGCAGTCAGTCAGTGTGTGCACACGTGGTCAGAGACTTCAGACCCGTGCTGACGAGCATGACCCCAACTAGACCCTTGTCTTATGGTCCATGTACAGTGTCTCAGTGTTCTCCAGGAGTGTGTAGGGAGACACTTGAGACTGTGGATTGAGTCATCAGTGGACACATCCGACCTTGCTTCTAGTGGGTAGTGCTCATGTCACTCAAGTGTAGCAACCCTAGTTTCTTACCGTTGTGACTTAGTGTTTGAGCGGTCGAGGGCATTCTGTTATACGGCTTCTACTTGTGGTTTACTACAAATAGCCTTGGTGCACGCGCGATGAAATTACTTTCCTATAATTATTAGATGTTATTCTTTTCTTATAGTTATTGTTCCAAATTATTATTTGCCACACCGTGTACTTGCTGTTGTGAGGTGGGGATCTGCTAGACCCCTACTAAGTTGATGAGACGAGGCTCACCCATTTTTATTTTCAAGTGAGGCACGACTTGCACGTTGTACTTCAGAGGCCTCACATGGAGCTGGTGGTTTGTCTTAGTACAAGTTTGCTAGAGACGGGGTATGCCTCGTGGTATTGTACCCAGGGGGGACTATCGCGACGGTGTGATGGCCATGGGGAGAGAGAAGGTTGGCCGGCAGGTGGAGTTGCACCGGGGGGCTGTGAGGAGGTGATGGAGGTTAAAGCGAGAGAAGGGACGTCCGCGGCGGTGGCAGTGGGTGTCCATGGTGGACTCTGGCTGGGGCTGGGTTGTGTTGGGAGTGCCAGGGGTTCACAGAAGTGAGGGCGCTGGGGATACGGGCGGTGGCCGGAGGGGCTATGTGAAGATGAAGGGAGAGGGAGGGAAGGAGAAAGCGTCAGTGTTCAGAGGGAGTGGAGAGCGGAGAGGTACTCCAGCGGGGTTGTAGGTGGTAACGAAGGTGGTGGCGAGGGGAGGTGAGGGGCGTCCGATGGGTGACCACGGTGGTCGGAGTCGGCGGAGGTGTGGTGAGGGGTGCAGTGGACAGAGAGTGAGGGGGGATGGGGGCTGCCACGGGGAGAAGTGTGTTGAGCGTTAGCAGGGGGTGACTATGGAGAGAAACGGGAGTGAGAGGGGAGAAGTGTGTGAGTGGCTAAGAGGGTGGCCGGCAATGGTGCTTTAGGAAGAGAGAGGGACCGGCAGTGTTGGCCAAAAAGAGGGGTAAAGAGAGAACAACAGGGAGAGGGGGAGCTGCGATGTGGGTTAGCAGAAAGGGGAAGAGATGGTCGGGAGAGGTGGTGCGTGAGGGTGGTGGCTGGGCTTGTCGGCGGTGGGGTATGTTTGTGTTAGGGAGAGAAGGAGAGAAGAGAGGGCAGATGGTGCAGAGGCGAGGTCGACGGTGGTGGCAGCGTGGGGAGGAGGTGCAGGCTGGCGGAGTGGAGTGAGGGTGAGGAGAGGGAGAGGAGGAGAGGCTGGATAATGGGGGGAGGGTGTCTGCCGAGGTCGAAAGGTAGACGACGAGGAGGCGTCGATAGGCAGCGAGAGGGGGTGGCAAGGCCGGTGAGGCTAGCAGAGGTGGTGCACTCGCATCGGTGGCGTGGAGGCTGACAGTGAGAGGAGACAGTGGCGATGTCGACGCAGAGGGGGGGTGGCCGTTGCAGTGAGGAAGGGTGGTGGTGGAGGTCCGTCTGTGTGGTGACGAGGGGAGGTCGGCGAGGAGGGGTTGTGGCCGCGGCGACGGCAGTGCATGCACAAGGAGGGGGTCAGCTGGGGGGAGTGCCCGCGACTGTGGGTGGCAACGGCGACCGGGGGTAGGTGGCCGCGGTGGTCAAAGGAGGCCGTCGGAGGATGGGCTCTCACCGCAGTGGGAAGGTGAGGCGTGGGCGACGACGTGGAGGTGACGAGGAGATAGGATGGGAGGGATCCCCAGTTCGCAAGGCAGAGAAAGAGGCCGAGGCGCGGGCATGCAGGGAAGGGAGATGGTGATGGTGTGACGTGGAGAGGGGGAGTGGGGAGGCTCATTGGCGGCGGTGTGTGAGAGGGAGTGGGGAGGGAGAGACGGTGGCCGACGGAGTGGTCGGCAGGGTGTTCATAGGAAGAAGAGGGGGGGCCATGATGGTTGCACCATGAGGAAGCGGCGAGGTTGGTTCTCCTTGATATTCACTGGTGTAGTGATGGGCTTGCGTGGTGCATAAGCCCATGAAAAGTCTAGATCTAGCACTGAGATGACTGGCCGACTACTGGGCCATAATGTTGGCAGAATTTTCTCCGAGATGGCCTTAAAAGACTGGACTGTGGACATACTTTTCACCTTGACCACCCTCCCTTAGAAAGGGAATTTGAGACACTGATGAGTAGTGGATGGTACGGCATTGAGATTATCGATCCACGGGTGACCCAAGATAGCCTTGAACATAGGGTCGATGTCCAGTACAAAGAATTCAATTGGCATTGTAAGAGGCCCAAGCTCGGCCTGAATGGTGACTACCCCGTGATATGCTCTTCTTGAATTGTCATATGCTGCTATGGTAGTCGGGGTTGGCGTTAGCAAATCTTCTGACAAGTTGCAAGCCCTGAGAGTGATGAGAGGGTAGACATTAATGGATGCTCCTATGTCCACCAATGCCACGTCTATGCTTACTTTATTTAAAATGATGGAAATGCATAGCGACATCTACCGAGCTTCAGGAGGTGCCAGCTCAGTCTCGAAAAAGTGATTGCATGCCCCTTGGAGATAGTTGCCAGGGCTGTTGGGAGGCTGTCTACTGCCATGTCTTTATTAACCATCACCTTTTGAAGAAAGTTGTGGAGTGCATCCTGGTGAAGTGTAGACCTCTTGATCAATTCCAGTACTGAAATCTTGGCGGGCACCCTGTCCAAGTGATGTAGCAGATCATATTGGGTACCCGGCAGTCGATCTATCTCTTCAGCAGCTAGTTGCGAAGACTGGGGATTGGGTGCAGGTGCACTAGTGGAAGGATAGCTCCTATGGAACAAACACCCACTCCATAGGGCAAGGTTTTATGCCGGCACGACATCAGATGGTGACTTAATGGGCCTGACGGGATGGATGAGTGGCGTGGTGGAGGGTGTAGTGGTGGAGATAATGGGGGTGATGGGTGTAGTGGAGGAGGCAATGGGTCGCGGGGGGAGGATGACGGACGAAGGATTAGACGGAGCCATGGTAATGATGGGCGCAGGTGCTGTCAGAGGGGTAAAGGTAGGTAAAATAATGGGGGAGGCAGTTGGTAGGGTGAGAGGTCTAGTAGATGATGGAAGGGTTTGATGTTTAAGTGGGAGAATGATGGGAGTAGAGGGTGCGGAAGGGTTGCAGTGGTTGTGGTGGAGGGCCATGAGCCGCTGAACTGAACTATCATCGTCATAAGACCACCCAGCGTCGGGAGCCGGGGGTTGAACAAGATTGACCTGAGCCGATGCTGGCGGCTGAGGTTGGGGAGTGGGAGGATGATTAGGCATGGGGTTCTGATGGATCCCTAGGTCTTGAACGGGCTGCTGCTACTATGGTGGCTGCTGTTGTGGTGGCGGTGCTTGTTGTTTCTGCACTTGTTGTCTCGGCACTTTCCTTCTTTTCTCTTTGATCTCAACAACAGCCTTGTGCATCTCGGCCAAATCTATATGGTGCCCTTCATGCAAATCATAAACCAGATCTAACATGAATCATTCTGTTCGTGTATCTATATAAACCATCATAAGCAAGGGGGTAAGTCTACAAGCAACTCACTAACTCTCACCATTGCCTCACCCTGCAGTGCCTGCTCAGCCTCAAGAGCATGACGCTTTTTTGCTGAGGAAACAAAGAGGTTACCAATGGAGAAGGAGGCCAAACTAACGGAGGAGCACCACACGCTCTCATCCCCTACAGCAGTGCTCTTCACCATCCTTCAACCTCCACTCTGCCACTCCAATACTCAACCAGAGCTCCATCATCAGGGCCTCCAGTACCCTCCTCCTGCCCTAATCTCGATGCCGCTCTACCTTCCCCTACTCACTTTCACTCTCTCCCTCTCCACTCTCCCCGTAATCTGGAGAGAAATCCTCAGCTCCAAGACAACTTGGGGCAAGTCCTCATGCCGTCTCTGTTCCTCCTCCAACTTTGTTATCCAGGCATTGCACTCTGCCACCTGAGCAACACACTCCTCCTCAATCTACACCGCGCGAGTCAGGGCATCTCGCATCTCCACTGCTGGCCAGAGCTGATCATTTTACAATGTTAAAAAAGTAAAACAAAACAAAAAACAACAACAACAAAAATTCAAAAAAATGAGAGAAAGTGAAAATCACACGCATTAAGCATCAAAAGTCCGTGCTTATTAGAAACAAAAGGGTTAAGGGCTGGGCACTCTGGGCCTCAATTTCCTTAATTTAGTTACATAAGCCCTCTACAACTCTCTGTCTTCCTTTATATGCACCATCACCTTCTGTGAAATGTTTATCTTCCACGATGCTTTGATCGTCTTCATGGCCTGGGCATCATCATCCGTGCCCAGCTCCCTTTTCTAAATTAAAGGAAAGTCGGAGAACATAGGAAAAGAATGACGAGGGAGGCCGATTTGAGAATAACACCAAATTTGGTTACACCGATGAGTTGGAGTTCCGCATCAGGAGTAGCTCTCGTGAGAAGCTCACATGGGAATAAGCATGCTGGTGCATAAGTAAATAGATTTTGCGCTATAGTGCTGAAATGAGTCCGTCAATCTCCACGTGTCTTCAGTTGGGGCACGTGATTGGTCACATTCTCGCCAAAGCCCAATACATCGGCCATGTAAGAGAGGGGGCTTTGCTGGAAGATCTGCGAGGGAGTCTGTGGTCCCTCACGATGGTTGAATTTGAAATGAAGATCAATCCAACAGTGGAGAAGAAGCATGCACCCATAAGGAGGCTGGCCCATACTGAAAGCCGTGAGACCACTGTAAAGGTAGGCGAGGACGGCTGAACCACTCTTTTGCCCTCCCAAAGTTCACAAATCGTGCCCATTTGATTTTCCTCTATGATGTTGTCGGTGCAAGGGAATAGGAGGGCTCCCGCCAAGCAAATTGTAAACCCCTCCATGAGTCCCTCCAGATATGCATCATCTGTCGGTTCTGCTAGGGCACTCATTGATGAGGACATCTCCCGGCATTCCCTATGGCACGAGGCGTCTCCGACCTCGTGACCCCTTGGAGATGTGGTCCTTGGTCGACCCGGTTGTGACCCAGTGGTTGACTTTCGGTCTCGTGCGTGTCCCGGACACCCCAGAGGTTTCGTGTCCATATTTTGAGGTGTCCTTGGGTTCCGTGTTATCGTGATTTTAGGCCTAGGGGCTAGGCTAGATTGACGGTGTCGTGCCATCACATTCAACGGTCTTGACCCCGAGTCTCGTGACTCAAGGATCGTTGGGTTAATAGGTCTAGTGGGCTCTCCAGAGTTTGGTGGTCTCGAGTCACCTGTTACTTCACGTTACCCGCGATGGGTGCGTGCGTGATTTTCTGTGTTCACGTCAGTGACCTTCCACTAGACGCAGCCTTCTTATGGCACGCGCGTGCTGACCCACCGGGGAGTGGTAGAGCGGCATACCCGAGTTAGACGGTGAGTAGGCTGGTTACCGTAGGGCCCCCGCGTACAGCCGAGTCTGGGCCGGTGGGGAAAATACCAGCTAGAGGACAGGCCTAGGGCGTATGGTCTGAGTGTGCACACGACGCTGAGGGTTCAGACCCGTGCTAACGAGCGCGACCTCAGCTAGTCCTTGTTTGTGGTACTTCTGGTTACTTGGTGTGTCTGAGTATCGCACTTGGGGTGTTGTAGCTAGACACTTGTGATGCGGTGGAAGACGTCAGGGGACGCATCCGGTCGTTCTTCTAGTGGGTGGAGCTCCGGTCACGTGGCGTGAGTTGTTGTGTCCCGGGTTTTCGTTTCTCATCTGCGAGACGGGGTTTCGGGTGTTATTTTCGGGAGCATTCCCGTAGCCGAGGTCTGGGGTTTCTGGTGAGTGTCACCGAGAGCTTTCCCTAGACGGCGTAGAGTTCACGACAGCGAGGTCGTAACCATGTTTCCATACCATTTGGTTTCGGCTCGGGCCCTGCTGTGAGGGCAGGTTTCTGCGACTGAGGCGTCGTGTCGTTTCCTGGTAGTGTGGCTAGGACGGTTCGTATCTGGTAGTCTCTCGATCGTGAATCAAGATGTTGGGTGCGTGGCTTGGTTGTCCCCCGACGGGAGACTGGGTCGTGTGTCGGGTGTGTGACTTGGTCGTCCCCTGGCGGGAGACCGGGTTGTGTTTTCTGTTGCCGGCAGGAGTAGCTGTAGTGTCGAGTTTTGACCGGCCACCGGTTTGCTGTTCCTGCCGTTACTGTTGTTCCTTCTGTGGCTAGAGTTGCTTTCCTTTCCACCGTTGTTTCCTCGGTTGGGATTCCGCGAGATCCCTACTAAGCCAATGATAGGAGGCTCACCCCGAATTTTCAGGTGCGGTGGTTCTTCCTCGAGGTTCGAGGGAGTGGCGTGGAGGTTCCTAGTTGTCAGCCTACAGGGCCGAGTGTTCATTTGACGTGTGGTACGTTTTACTATTTTAGACTGTACTTTCTGTTGGACTAGACTCTGTTGTAGTTAGATCGTTTATTACTGTTATTATATCTGTTGTCCTGCTTTATTTCCTATTTCTATGTACACCACACCTATCTTTTTATCCCTTCCAAGTCTTCAGGCTCGTGGGAGGCGGGCCAAGGGCTCAAGTTAGCTCACATTACTCTCGATCTCTCCCTACCCAGGAGATGATTACTCAAACCTAACACCAGCTTGATGAATTACAATGTCGAATTGATCCCAAATCCTCCTTAAGTGTCCCGTTCCTAGTTCAAGATCTTCAGCTCTCGTCATCTTCATAAATTCTTGCATATCGCCGTTATGGTGGAGTCGATGACCTGCATGTGCGCTTGAAGCAGTTTTTGTTTGAGTCGGCCTAGTTCTGACATGACCAATGTCTGATGACTTATCTATTTGGTCTTTCTTTAGAAGGCCCGACTCAGGATTGGTTCTTTTTGCTTCCTCAAGAGCAGATCGTGAGTTTCCAAGCCGTCCAAGATTAGTTCATTCAGTAGTTTTAGGACCAGGTTGGGCCCAGTTATTCTATGATGGATCTGGCCCATGAGAAGATGAAGCCTGATGAAGAGTTCTACACCTTTGCTGACCGCTGGCGTCGTCTTGCAGTGCAAGTCCCGGGGCACATTCTAGAGCACAAGCTAATCAAGATGCTAATATCTAATGCAATGCTGAAACATCAGTTTATCTTAGCCCTCAACGACATCACCTCTTGACAGCAACTTTATAAAAGAGCCCACTTCATTCACCAACAAATCCATGGTTCCCATGACACCGAATCCCCTCCACCGTCTATTGCCACTTACCCCTTACCATCCACATATACCCCTTTTGAATATCCCACATGTCAGCCTTCCTCCACATATCCCTCCATGAGTTTGCCCTACGCCTCCATATATCAACCCTCTGTGAGTCCACCTTCCGCGAGCCCATACACCCCCGCATATGAACCCCCTACGGGTCAGCCTTCCACTTTCGCATATCCGCCTGCGTCTCCACCCCTAGTTGATGGAACATCACCACACCCCAAGTAGGTAGATGCCGTCCACTACATTCCCGCTCCTGCGCCATTGCCTAGTCCTTCAACTAGCCATGCGCCTTCACCCACGCAACCCCCACTTCTTTCTACCCTGTCTCATACCCCTCAGCATCCACCTTGCCCAAAGTAGGGTTCTCGCTCTCCGTTGCTAGAGTCTTTCATTGATATCTTTTGGGTTTGATGTCCACTCACGCGTTGTCACTTCCTCCGGTTGTGCCTTGCCGACCCACGGTCAAAAATTTGCTTCAGTTCTATGATTTTCATCACCAGCAGGGGCATTTGGTCGAGGATTGCCCCGAGTTCTGGGAGTTTGTTTACGCCATGGTAGATCAGAAGAGGATAGATTGGGCCACCATTCATGAAGTTATTCTACATCTTCGCAGCGAGCAGCAGCAACAGTAGGCGTCGCCCAAGCAACCGTCTCCATCTATACAAGACCAGGGGCACCCCTGTGGTTCTTTGATTAGCAATGCACCCGCTCCATCACTTACTCTCCCACTTATTCTATCACCTATTTTACCATCACCTACACCATCTCCTACCTCATCTCCATTACCTCCACAAACCCAAGCCTCTGCTCAGGCAAACATTACCTTCACTTCCACCGCCACTTTCTTTCCATAGCACCTATGTAATTGTTTAGTTTAGCATATTAATGTTATTTCTAGCTAGTTTCTAACTGTACGTCCTGATATTCCACTTTGGGGCGTGACACACTACCAGTATGAGCTTTTTCACCGTAATGCAAAAACTCTGGAAGAGGCATATCAGGTTGCTCTCGAGTTGGAGCATTTCGAGGCACAGTTTGAGCCTACCCAACGATTGGGACCCTTTCTTCATCGTGGGGTTGAGCCTCGTAGCTCGTCGGGCACATATCAGAGGGCTCCCATGGCTCGACCACCGGAGCCCAGCTGTCCGCAGCCCACCCGCCCCACGGCCTCGCCATCCTCCACCGAGGGATATTCCACCCCAACCCCAACCATCTGCACCCATTGCCCGACCCATGGCACCTATAACTTCTACTCGTCCCCTGTTGCCTACACCCACACCCTCTGATCATCCACACTTGCCTGCACCCCCTATTCGTCGGGAGGATAAGGGAAAGGGGCCACCTATCGGGGAGACTAGTGGGTCACGATAGTAGTGTTATAGTTGCCAGGGATTTGGCCACTATTCAGGCCAATGTCCCACCCGTACATCACTCGTCATTGGGGACACGTGGGCCAGAGAAGCCTCTAGGGTTGTGTCTGTCAGCTATGAGGCATAACAGGAATTAGATAATGAATTCTTTTGTGAGGAGGAAGATGTCCACGGGAAGCCTCCAGACCTCCCAGATGCTCAGTAGCTAGTGTACTAGTTACACATGAGGGTGGTCAGGACCACCACTGCATTATGTATGAGTCTAGGGTCGTGTGTGAGTCTGTGTTTTATTATTTGTCCAATTTGTCAGGAGTCTATACATACATTTGTCGAGTGCATAGTGAGTCTGCATATGTCTAGTCTAGTCAGTCTCATGCAAGCTCATGGTGTCTATCCCTTTCGAGTATGAGGCAAGTTAGATCTCATGCGAATGTTCTTGATTAAGCTCGACGGCCTCTGGACTTTAGTGGTGACAATTAGGTGAGTATAGGTGACAAATGCTAAAATGGAGTAACAAATAACTTCACATTGGTAACAAATGAGAAGAAAGCTGAAGGTGAAGAAGAATAGAAGAAAGAGGAACTGTCGGAGAGAGAGACGTGCTCACTAGAAGACAAAGGACTTGCACTTCCTCACCAGAAGACAAATGTAAACAGTGATCAATACGCCTCTAAAGTAATCTAAAGAACAAGCGAGGGCTGACCACAGTTGTCAAGGTCAACACCAAGGCAAGGAAGGCTCTAGTCAACTTGTAATATGTTGACTCAAGTCACTAATAGTCTAGGCAAAGTCGATAGTCAAAGTCAAGCTTTTGTAACTTCTGAAGTCTAATTAAATGAGTGTCTAGCTTCGGCCAGTGACAGTGGACACAGAAAACTAAAAAAGTTTGTTAATAACAACAGAAGAAGACTAAACGTAACAAATACTCTCCTAAGGGTGTCAAATGAAGTTCAGCGGTGAGAAAGTGACATATAAGGATGACAAATGGATTTATGGCCGCAGCCCTTTGTCTGGTTCTGGATGCTACTGGCTCGCCTCGCTGAGAGGCGTTGATGTTATCTGGGGGTGGAATAGCCACCATGTTGCAGTTGCAGCCACGAAGTATCTATTCTAGCTATTCCACCGTGATCTCCTTGTCCTTATAGAACAAGGACAGCTCTTCTGGGATGCGGAGAGCTTTGCCTTCCTTGACCTTCTGGATCATTTCTTGGACCCAGTCTCTTAGGCGAGTTCATTTCTCCATGTCTTCCCACGGGATGTACCTATCGAGTAGGATGGGCCCGGTAGGGCAGAGAGGAATGTATTCCTCCAGGTTGTCGATAAGCCGTTATAACCTCTGGAGAGGCGTCAGCTCTATTGGGGACTGCAAGGCAACCGCTTGCTCGGCTTGCTTCTTGAGTCACTTCTTGAGGTTCTTCCTTCTATTCCTCTCTTGTTTCTTGGCAATGGCCATCTCCAAGGGAGTAGGAGGAGGAGGCACTGGAACTAGAGTTGACAGATTCCCGCGGGGATATTGTCGAGCCACTGGGTTTACAGGGCGAGGTTGGCGACTCCTCTTTGCCCGGATCTCGATCCAGGCCTTCTGATTGTTGTAGTTGGAAGGTAGCATCGATCACCTGCTCGATAACTTCGAGTGGTAGTTCCTGGTAAGCGGCAATGCTAGGACCGGCATCCGAAGATGTGGATGCAACTTGTTGCCTTAGCAGCAGTTGTTGAGGGAGTTTACTGGGAATCGGTTGACTCGTGCAGGCGTCCGAAGACGTGTGCGCGGTTTGATTTCTTAGCCGCGGTGGCGAGGGAGGTTTTCCCTGTCGAACTGGTGTACTGGGGCTGCTGTCTGAAGACATGTGCGCTGTTTGATGCCTTAGCTGTGGTGACTGGAATTTCTGCTAAGGAGGGGCCCGTGGAGCATGTCCAACATCTTGCTTAACAGTCTGACTGATGTGAAATGATCTAGGGACCGACCAAATGACCCTCGGACCTAGCAAGCAAGTAACTCACCGTCTGATAGCTTCACTCGAGCAGACTCACCCGCTAAGTGCACACTCGTGCTGCTAGGCAACCCAATAATGGTGGTGAGGGTTCGGGGTGAGACCTCGCTGCTCTGGGGGTTGGCTAGCTTGGGATTGAACCCCCAAGGGTCCAGGGATGCCCACTCTAAGGGGCGGCCAGCACGTCGAGGGCGTGGGATGTAATGGTTCTCTCGCAACTCGCCCGCGGTAGTCACTCAAATATTATTGAAGTCAGGATCGGGTGCTCTCTCACCACCGACGGAGCAACCCAAATGTAATACTAAACTAAGCAAAGTAAAAACCAGCAAGGAGGGTAACCGGACGCTCACCTAATCGGTGTGAAGACACCGATCTCGGCCCGAGACGTGGGCGAATGGGGAAGCGTGGGTACACACCCGCACGCGGCGTCGATGATGCTTGACCTAAAATTAATAATGTTACATCACTGCACCTCACACAGGAGGGGGGTTCTCGGGGTGGGGTTAAGTTAATTACACCTAAAACTAAGTCGAAGTGTTCGATTGGACCAATTTGACTGAGAAGCTGTTCGAGCGAACTAGGCTCTTCCCTTCTTGGTGAGCTTTTGTTGCTGAGCTCGATGCTGCCCATGTTGTTTGATGGATCTCTTTGTGAAGTTGGCCTTGGAATTATCGTTTCAGTGTCGCCTTGTCCTGTGTCTGCTCAAGTGTGGACAATTCGATTTGAGTCTGATCATCTTGTTCTACGACTGCATGACTTTTGACATAATTCCTGTGTCGAGAGCTGTTACGTACCGTATTTTCGTCGTGCCGTGCCTAACGGTCGATGTGATGTGAGGCTCATTGTCATATATAGGACATAAAGGTAAGCTGAGGTTAGTGCTTTTCCTTGGGCTTTGTGCTGAAGCTGGTACTCTTCTCTGTGGCACTTAGACTTTTTCTGCTTGGTTGCTCGCTAGATCAGTGCTCGGGGTGTGTTACATTGCAATTTTCTAAGATTGCGATGACACCTAATGTGTATTGAGATGTGAAGACCGAGGTTCTTTTTGATACCTTTGTGCATTGTGGAGTGCGCAGCGAAAGCATGTGGGCTGGTGACCCACAGGTCGAAGATTTCTTTTCGTATAATTCAGTCTATTCGAGAGAATTGTTCCTTCTCCATGTGACTCCATCTTAGCTACATGTGCCTAGACGTTGTCGTGACCGTGCCGTTGTCGGTCATTCCTCTGGTTTTAGCATGGCATTTGTGAGTTTTGGGGAAGTCGTCAGCTTTCCTGCTGATAAAGTACCCTCTACTCTGCATTTATGTGTTGGACCATTGTCTTGTCAGTAGCTAGCTGTGTTCCTTTTTCTGGTGGAGTAGCTTGTGACTCGATCAGATGTGATGTCTGAGTGAGGATTGACGTAATGTGATGTATGGTCCAATGCCGCTATTTTTGTTGTCATTTTTCCGTGTAATTATCATTGGCATTCTGTGTGCCTGGTGTTACCCGTCTCTTTTGGCACTAGAGCTGATGATGTCGTCAGGCTGTCAGCTGAAGGGACTATGTTTCCTTGTGTAAGCTGATGTTGGTTATGCCTGTCATTTCTAGCGATTCGTTTCTCGACATCGTGTACTTTGGCAATCGTGTCTCTTGCCTTGTGAGACATAAGCGACGTTGCCCTGTTTCAGAGGTGTCGAACTTGTGTTCACTGGTGATCGTGCTCATTCCCGCGCGCGTATCCGTGATAACAGTCAGACGTTGTTCCTCTGGACTCTATTTCTCGTGTTTTGTGATTATATATGTCAGGTTGTTCTTCCCTGCCTTACCCTTGTTGGTCCTTAAATTTTGAGGATGAAATTTCGTAAAGGATGGGAGGACTGTAACGTCCTGAATCTTTGGCGGATCTTTATTGGGACCTGCCGAATCTTTATTGAGTTTTGGATCCTTTTTGAAGAGTTTCAGACTGCCTTTGTAGTCCTGAGTTGAGAGCACTTCGTCCCAATTATCCTTCAGTTCCTCGACTCGTGGTTGCTATAGTCGCATTGTACTCTTCGCCAGGATCGTTTTATAGAATAGGGAGTGGATAAGGTAGCCGAAGGCCCTTTAGTGAAAGAATGCCTGCCCCTCCATGTTAATAAAAGTGTACTAACAAACGGCTCAATGGATAAAATTAATGCCCATGATGAAGCTTCAACACTAAATGATAGCTCTCTTGAAGGGCGAAGAGCAATAATGTGAGGGAGTTGAAAAGTTGGAATGGGAAGCTTCGTGTTGCCCAAGGATTGTGGTGGATGAAGAGTGTTGAATAAAATGGGCATTCGCCCCTTGTATGGAAGAATGGATTTGGTATTGGAGGGTTGGAACAAGGGGTGCCCTGCCCAGCCCTTGGGCATGGGCTTACATGGCATCAAAGCTTGACATTCTCTTCTAGTGAGCATCAACAGGTACTTGGCCTCTTCAATCATGCCCAGCACAAGAACACGGATTGGCATCCGGTAGATAAAGTCTTGCATCTTCACTAACACAGTCACAGCCAAATCCTTCTTGCCTGGCTCTCGATCACCTTCGACACATGCATTTGTAATAATACACCCACTCCGAGCGGAGGTGGAAGGCGGAGTGGAAGTGGTAGGCTTAATAGATGGTGGAGATGTAATTGAAGGTGTTGGAGGAAGGGCGAGTAGAGGTTCAAACACGTCGAGCTTCTCCCTTTACTCAGAAGCGGATGGGGTTGGCTCGAGTGCAACAAGGGGTAAACTCTACTCAGGACCTACCATGGGTTTGGGTAAAGGGGTAGATGGAGGGATAGGCAAAGTTGGGTTTGAGGTTATAGGGATAGTGGAGGGCTGAGATGGCGACAAAGGATGGTCAATTGGAGAAGGTTTAGTGGTGGGCTCGATGGAGGCCGAGGGCATGGAGATTGATAGAGGTAAAATGGGGAGAGGTTTAATGGGAGGTTCGACGGAGGCCGGTGTTGTGGTGGTTGATAGTGTAGGAGTTGGAGGTGTAAATGAAGGAGGTTTGGTGCTAAGAAAGTGCCAAATTTTAGGGGTGCGGGAGGTTTGAAGGATAGGAGATGGTTTGTGATGCACCGGTGTGGGTGATTGGAGTATCAACCTATCATCATAACACCAGTAGGTCTCAAAAATGGGGATTGGATTGGGGATGGTGGCATCATCCTGAGTAGGGAGTTCTTCGGGTGGCAGAGGAAGAGGAAAGCGGAGGAAACTTGGAAGGGGTGCTTGCAGAACTTCATCTTGACGTGCCATCTTCAATTCTTCATCTACCGGTTCTTCATTGCTGGGCTCAAGCGGACGCCATGGTGGAAGCGTATTGATGGGTGATGGGGGTGTGCAATGTTGCAGAGGATCTTATGGATATGGTTACGGAAGCGGAGGCGGAGGGCCATATGAATGAACGAGGTGAATGGGTGGAGACAGCGTCCACTTGATCATTAAAACATGTTGGCTCTTGCTCACTTGCGTTATTAATGCCATAATCATCTCTCCTCTTCTTCCATTCTTTCTCCATTTTCGTAATGTTGTTCATGAATGCGTGGAGAGGATTGACTTGAGAAGGAGGAGGAGGACTTCAGTTAATTCAGGGGTTAAGTGTGAAAAAAGATTTAAAACCAAAAAAATAAATATAACTCTCTTTTTTTTATCTCTCACGTCTCTCTCTCTCTCTCTCCCTCACTCTTTCTCTCTCCTCCCTTACCCTCTCTCACGCATGCGATGGCCGAACACCCCCTCCCCTTGGTGTTCATCCTTCCAGGTCGTAGACTAACGCTTGCAACACGTCTACGGGTTGCTCGTGTCGTGAGGATCACGTGGACGCCAGCTACGTCTCGATCCGCGGAGCGTGGATACAGGTATTGGCGTGAGATCGGCGTGGCTCCATTTGGCGGTTCGGCACCGGAACACCAGCCTCGTCGTGCAATAGGTAGGGGGATGGAATCCTTGTCTCGCTAGGAGTGCATTGGTACCCCATGGGTGGCCGTCCGATGCCATTTTTCTCATTTTCTGTGCATAAACCCATGTTAGTATATTTTAGTCTAATTTTCTGAAATTGACTCCATGGGCATCATCTTTAAGTTTTGATGGCATGCATAGCTGTAGAATTGTTGTGTGGGCTTTACAGGTTTGTTTAAAATTTGTTTCCCGTCGATCCGAGTCGACTGAGAGGGGTTTCTAGTCTGAACAACCCGTTCTCGTCACTACGGTAATGGCACGGCCATCTCGTGACAGTTCTGTAGTGCACGGTCCACTCCCAGACCATTTAATCCCGTTGGAAGGTCCTGTATGGACCGTGTAAGACTTAGCACGGTAGACATCTAACTGTGTAGTCCCTCTGAACAGTAAGGCGGTGTACACTAGAGTGGCCTAAGAGGGTCCGTTCAACTCGCTTGAGTGGCCCGTTGTTCGATTGCTTAGAGGACCCTTCATCCTTCAGAGCGGCTAACCCCTAACCGCTTAGTCCCTTAAACGGACCGTTCTTAGCCATGCAGTCCCTTAGAATTGGTAATGGCATGAAGTTGAGCGGCTATGGGAGAACCGCGTAAGCACATGGCACGGTTAGTCGTTCGACCGTTCAATCTCTGAGCGGCCATGTTCCAATTGTGTAATTCCTGCAGAGTTTAATTTGTAGCAAATTCATTCAATTATGCATTTAATTGCCGCATTATCACCATGTTTAAGGTATTTTATAAAACTATGGCATATTTTACATCTCGATGGAATTGCTTTCTCTTTCCTTGTGATGGAACCACTAGTCATAGCCCATCGACCTCTAGAGTCGACCCACCTGGGAGAGGTGAAGGGGTAGTCCCGTTGTGTGATTTTTAAGCTAGTTCTGTGGGCCCCAGTCCAACTGTAGCGCCCTACGGAGGGGAATACTAGCTAGAGGCCTGGCTCTAGGGAGGAGTCAGTGTGTGCACAAGTGGTCAGAGGATTGGACAGACACTGACGAGTGTTACTCTGACTAGTACTTGGTTCTGGTACTGTTACGTCTCTCGCTTGTCGTGTTCCGAGACTTGCGAGTTGCTTGAGATGCAGTATAAGCCATCAGTGGACGCATCTGGTCTCTACTTTCCTGTGGTCACCTTCTCTCTCCTGACGATCGATCCGAGCTTCGAAAAATGTGGAGGGGGTAAATGATACCCCCATCACCCCACCCATGGTAGTCATTATCTACTCATCCAGTATATGCTCTATTTCCTCACGCTACTGAGGTAACAAGGCTGGAGGTGGACGCTCTAGAGTGGTGTCACTCACAAGGGGTGGAGACGGCTCAAATGGCTCACTGGTTATCACCGCTGGGTCCCTATAAGCGACTAGATCTGAGACATTAGAAGTGGAGCTAATCCCGTAGTCCTCTGGCAAGTCCACAACATACGTGTTAGATCTGAATCGCCTTACTACTCAAAAGGGACCAGCAATGCAAGCGTGCAACATCTTCAAGGCCCCTGAGAGAAACCGTTCAGGCCTGACCCTGATCATGACATACTCGCCCTCCTGGAACTCACGATGGTGCTTGTGGGCATCAGCCAACTCTTTGTACCATGCATTGCTGGTCTCAATATGATGACATACATGCTCCTATAGCTGCCTAATATGATCAGCGAAAGACTCTGCTGAGTCAGACACACGGGACTGGATGGGAGATGAGACTAGGTCTATTGGCTTCCTAGGTCTACGGCCAGCAACAATCTCAAAGGGGCTCATGCCTGTAGACCTATTAACTGAGTCATTGTAAGGGAACTCTGCTAACTGTAAGATTAAGTCCCAATCCCTGACATGATCATGGACTAGACACCTGAGAAGGTCCCCCAAACTCCTATTAACAACCTTAGTCTAACCATCAGTCTGGGGGTGATATGCAGTGGAGAACTTCAACTGAGTGCCCCTCATATGCCATAGGATTTTCTAAAAGTAGCTCGTAAATCGCATATGCCTATCTGACAATATAGTATGGGGAAGTCTGAACCTGGAGACGCAGTGAGAAAAGATCAGACGGGCAACTCTGGAGGCATCAAAAGTCTTGGAGCATGGAATAAATAATGTCATCTTGGAGAACCTATCTATGACCACAAAGATGGAGTCATGCTTTCGAAGGGTACGGTGCAATCCCAACACAAAGTCCATGCTAATGTCCTGCCATGGACTATCCGGGACGGGGAGGGGAGTATAGAGGCCGATATTCTACTTCCTTTGTTTGGCCATAGCACAAGTGTGGCACTGGGCCATGATACGAGCAACATCCCTCTTCAGACTAGGCCAATAGAATCTATGCTCAACTGCCTCTATGGTCTTGTTCCGGCCAAAGTGGCCAGCAAGACCTCCCGTGTGCATCTTCCACGTAAGAATGTGATGCGGGATGATGACGCAGACTTAACGCCCAGTTGGAAATGCAGCCTGGGACTCTAGCAAGCTCGTTCTCGTCCCTAGCGAGGGAAGCGTCAGATTTGCACAGTTGAAAAACTGGCAGCGAGTCCAGGGTGGTCAACTCGCTCTCTCGTGCCCGGGTCGAGTCACGGGATGGTATCCCTCTCTCACACAGTAGTGAATTAAATATATCAAGAGCTAGATTTACCTACTCACATGCAGCGGCAGTAAAGCGTATACTAGGAAAGCAAATTCTTCTTTTTCTCAATGTCTTCCCACCCCTCTCCTCTTCGAAAGCGCCCTTCTTATAGCCTTAACCGGTCGTGGCCTTACCCGGTGCGCAAGTGGGCACACCAGTTTAGTGGGGGTATATTTATGCGCACCGGATTAGGAGCATTGGAGCGGGCCAAATCAGGGGCGTGCCGGGTTAATCCCCTTGTTGTGCTTGTTCGAGCTGGGTTTTGGCTCGTGAAATTAGGATTGACTCCGAGAGTCAACTTGAACTTTCATCTCATCGTGTCCCGATGGGATCGACATGAGAAGTATCGAGAGGATCTTCAGGCCACAAAATGGCCAATTCTAGTGTTCCCTGTGCCTTTAGTTTAGACATTCAGGTTTTTCACTGTCATGGTCTTCGACACTGTGGTTCATGCTATCGGGCTGGCTTCTCTTGTATTTGTAACATTCCCAGGGAGTGGGTCACTAGCCAGGGTAGTTTCACCTTAGCTGGGTAGCTATTTGGTTGCTAACGGACCTATCTGCCAGAAGATGTACTCGTGTCGGGTTACTCGGGTCTTCCGCTGATACGGCCTTTGGCACCTTATTCTGAGGAGTCAGAGATGCTCCTTGACCTCAGGGGGATTCTTATCAGGTGGCGGATCACCAGGTACATTCTTGTCCTGATCAGATGACAGATGGGGGTTTGTTCGGCATGATCGAGTCGATACCAGTTCATTGGACAGGCTGAACAGCACTACCGATTTGTTGCAGATTTCTTCTGACCATCCTGAGGTGGAGTCCCTGATGCTTTTGTTAGGTGACCCAAGGTTTCAACAGTTCGAGAGGACCCTTGTGTTGATTTTCTTCGGCTCTTGCACTTTGGCGGGTCGTATTCTTCTTGTTGTTTAGGCGTGACTACCCATGAACATATTTTGGGTGCCAACAAATGCCCCCCAGCCGCGGGTGTCGCAAGTGAGGGATGAGTGATGCGGGACCAGTGGATGTACTCGAACTGGACATATTCTTTGTTCGAACAGCACAGAGTGTTTATTTGGCACAATCGAGATGCTGTCAGAGTAGCACAACCCCATAGCGGCTTTAAAAACGGCGTGATCATGGCTTCAGCCGTTATGGTTAAAACGGAACCCCCCTGGGTGATTCCTAATCTGACACGCCCTTTCAAAATTTGAATTTAGGTGGGTGGCGCTAAAACGGTGCGCCCTTTGAGCGCGTCGATTTAGGCCCATCGTAGCCTCCTATATAATCTCCTTTTTTCCTTTTTCTTTTCATTCCCAATTAATTTGTGACCTTAACTTATCTCTCTTCTTTTCCTCTCTTCCCACAGCGGTGAGCATCCTCTCGCGACGGTTGCGGTAGTGGTGAGAGCCGGTGAGGGAGCGCTTCATTCTTTTCAATTCAGGGGATTCAAACCCCCTCATTCCAGGCTCCGGGAGACTCCTAGTAGGCTTATCCTCGAAGCTGCAACCCTGGGTATCCTGTTTGGCCCCGGTGTGACACCCACGACCCTTTTTTAGGGACCGTTCCTTAGTGAACGTGTTGGTAGAAGAAATTGATTTCCTCTTCCAGTGGGGTGACTTGGAGGTGGGCGAGCTGATCGATCTCCCTCCCTGGGAAGAAATCTTGGCCGAGATTATGAGAGACAAATGCAAAGTTCGGTGGATGACATATCAGCGAGGAATTTTAGTCGACCGCCAAGCTGGTTGGCTCCTGAGGCACGTGAAAGACAAAGTAGTGGAGGCGGATCGGCTGATGCGTGGTGTGACATTGTGCTTAGGCGGGGCATTGCTCTTCCCCACGTCAGGAGATGTGCTGAGGCGAGAGTATGTGGGACCACTTACTCTCCTATGGACTGGGCACTCCCTCTCTCGAGCAATGCTGGCTCACTTGTACTGTGGACTTACTCGGATGAGCTTGGGTGGTAGCACCATGGGGAGCCTCTACCTACTACAGATGTGGATGGAGATCCACTTGAGCTTCGATTTTGATGATGCGGTGACAACTACTTCCTGAATCTTCATGAAGAGCGCACTCTACCCAGCGAGGGCCATCTTTGGTCCTAAAGATCAAGTGGTGTGCAAGACGGCATTGATGAAGACCAGAGACCACTAGCAAGATTACTTGAACTTCCTACCCGAGGATTAGTTTGTATTCCTACTGATGATGTATCTACGCAATGGATTCAAAGTACGAGGATCGCAAGAGCAGGAGTTATGGCTTGTAGGGGCTAAGGACTTGGTGCTATACCAGGCCCACCATTGCCATCGCCAGGTGGGACTATCCAGACGGGTCCCATGGGCTACTTCGAGGGGAGCATTAATCACAAAGTGTCCTCTGGGAACTGATGCTGAAAGACGGTGGCTTCATAAGATTAGGAAGACGTGCAGATGCCATGCCAACATTGTGAAAGCTCAAATTGATATAGAGGAAGACAAAGATGAGTTGAAGCATTATGTGGGCTACTTGTGGGGTTTTAGGCCGGCCGTGAATGAATTCTTCATGAGATGGCTCACTTGATTGTATTAGTGTCTGTTCATCATTTTATCTTGATCAGCTAGTGAATGAAAGAAATGGATGGGAATAAACTATTTCTTTTATTTTTGTTATTTTTGATGGTGAATTCTTATTAAAGTGAATGATTATTTGAATACTAAATGAATGTGTCTAGCTAAATGAACATGAATCGTGTATTTTTTTCTTTTGTTCTTTTTTTTTACTTTTCTCTTTTTGCTAAATAGGGGGAGTAGGGATGGGGATGAGGCTGATAGTTGGCATAGCCGACCCCACACTGATGGAGATTAGAGAGAGAGAGAGAGAGTTGGATAACAACTACTTTTGTACACTGGGGGTATGCCCCTAGAATGCTGTAGCAATGGAATGCAATGGACATGTTTTGGAAATAAAGTGTGCATTCTTCAGTGTACTTGGCTTGGTTTGAGGCCATCTTCCCGTTTACCTATTTCAACTACACTTGAAAGGGAAAAAGGTTAGTGTAGTATGACATTAGCCCCCTGCCCGAGATAGATAGTACCTTCCTCGATGTAGGGTCAAAGGGCTAAATCCATTTTTGGTATTTTTGTCCTACTTTGACCAAGTGCAAGAGGACAAAAGGATACTGGAGGATACTGGTTGACTGGGCATGTGCGTACAAGGAACACGGGCGTTGACGTGATACTTGCGTGACCCCGAGCTTCTTGTTGTGTCTCCTCTGGATTTGATGTATAGTTTTGATTCTGGCAATAGTATAATAAGTTATTGTTCATTATCAAGTAAATGCATACTCATACTGTTGCATTATAAGGTCGATGCATATTCATGCGTTGAGAGAGTCAGGTCAGTGCATATATTCATTCCAGTCTAGAAGGTCAGTGCATATGTAGAAGTGTTGCATTAGAAGGTCGATGCATCTCCCACTGTATTGAACAAACATGTCGATGCATATATGTCATTGAGTCCAGAAGGTCGATGCACATATGCATCTTAGTCTAGAATGTCGATGCGAGTGTACACAGTATGCGCTATCAGGTCGGTGCACTTTGTACATAGTATGGTCCATCAAGTCGGTGCACCTTATTCATAGGTCAATGCTATTGACCTAGCTAATACTGTATAAGGTCAGTGCAATAGAGTTATCTTTCTTAAGGTTGATGCACCTTGTGCATCTGTTGTGAAGTAAGGTCAGTGCACCTTATTCATAGGTCGATGTTGCTAGGCATTATATGCTAGATGTTATTTCATCAGGTCGGCACACATCATAAGCAGGTCGATGCTAGTGAGACAGCAAATGCAACATAAGGTCGGTGCGACAGAGGTTATCTTTCTTAAGGTCAGTGCAGCTCATGCATTTGCATTGAAGTCAAGTCGATGCACCATCAATTCAGATTTAGTCTCTCTAACAGAATAAGGTCTACTTGTGTGATTTAAAGGTCGATGCTATTGTTCTTACTGGTTGCATGTGTTAGCTATATAGGTTGCTGCATCTTGTTTATGCATCGATGTATATGTAGCATTTCGTGCATTTACTCACATGGTTCATTCTGTGCTTATGATATGCTTAAGTCAAAAAATTCTTTGATCTTTCAGTATGATTAGATCTTCATGTAGCAACCCTGATAATTGAAGGAATAAAAGAACCTTAAAAGAATTAAAAACTAAAACCAATGTTCAAGGACCAACACATGTACACTTAAAACTACGTATATATCTAGGACCAAAAATAAATAGCGCCTCCTCTTAAGGCGCCATTTTATACATTGAAGACACCTCATGTAGGCGCCAATTCTGTAAGTAACGATCCCTCTTAAGGCGCTATTTCTTAAATTGAAGACCACTATAAGAGGTGCCATTTAATGAAATGATGACCCATGTTAGGGCGCCAATTCATCACGAAGAGTGCCAACTGTCCCACCAAAAATAGAAAGGTAAAAGACGTCCCCTGGTTGGGCACTATTTCACCAATTGAAGACTAATGAGAGAGGCATTATTTCTAGAAATAACGCCCCTCTCATAGGCATCAATTCCCTACAAACATTAAAATACGAAAGACATTGTAGTGTCTTGTTCAAACTGGGAAATTGGGTACAATGCTAGATATAAGTACGAACCAAGAGAATAGGTGTATTACTCTATCACACATAAGGGAACAAACAGATCTACTCTCCAAAATTCAAGGACTTCAAGGCAGTGACCCGGTGTTAATAGAGATCAAGGATAAGTTAGAAGAACGACCAGACTTCAAGCTAGCATTTGATGGGAGATTACTATTCATGGAAAGGGCTTGTGTACTGGACTGCCCAGAGTTAAAGAAGAAAATTTTAGAAGAAGCTCACCGATCAAGGTATACAATTCATCCCGCATCTACCAAGATGTACCAAGACTTGAAATAAACCTTTTGGTGGAACAACATGAAAAGAGAGGTAGCAGACGTTGTTTCTCGTTGTCCCACTTGCCAACAAGTCAAGGCGGAACACCAAAAGCCTACTGGTAAACTACATCCTCTGGATATTCGCAAGTGAAAGTGGGAGGATATCGGAATGGATTTTATCATGGGTCTATCTAAATCTAAAGGAGGACATGATGGAATATGGGTCATAGATCGATTGACCAAGTCAACTCACTTCTTGCCAATAAAGAGCTAATGGTCAGTTGATGTTATTGCTGCCTTATACATCAAAGAAGTTGTTCGACTGCATGGAGTTCCTGTTTCGATCGTGCCTGATCGAGACCCGTGCTTCACTTCATACTTCTGAAAGGGTCTACAACATTCGTTAGGGACAAGACTCAACTTTAGTACAACATTTCATCCTCAAATGGATGGTTAGACTAAGAGAACGAATCAAGTGGTGGAAGACATGCTAAGAGCTTGTATCATTGATTTCAGTGGAAGCTGACATGATCACTTGCCTTTGGTTGAGTTTGCTTATAACAACAGTTACCAAGCAAGTATACGAATGGCACTTTTTAACGCACTATATGGAAGGAGTTGTTGATCGCCCTTATGCTGGGACAAACTTGGCAAAAAGTAACTATTAAGACTAGAGATGGTGAGAGATATCACCAAGAAGATTCAACTAATTAGAGACAGACTCCAAATGGCTCAGTCTAGACAAAAGACTTATGTCAATATAAGAAGGAGAGACCTCGAATTTCAAGTTGGAGATCACGTCTTTCTTAAGGTTTTCCCTGGACGAGGCATTAAAAGATTTGGTGTTAAGGGCAAGCTTACACCAAGATATATCGGTCCTTTCAAAGTGTTAGAAAGAGTTGACAAGGTTGCCTACCGCATCGCCTTGCCTCCCCAATTGTCTGAAGTTCATAATGTGTTCCACATTTCTATGCTTAAGAAATATGTGCACAATCCATCCTACATAATAGATCATGGCAACCTGGTGATACAAAAGGATCTCACATATGAACAAAAGCTTTTAAACATCCTTGATCACGAGGTATGTGCACTAAGGAATAAGACAATTCCCATGGTCAAGGTCCAACAGAGCAAATGCTCAGAATAAGAAGCCATATGGGAAATCGAAGAATCCATGAAGAAGATATTCCCAGACTTATTTCAACATTGTGAATATACTTCACCCCCATGTTTATATGCAATTGACGCGAAGCCTTGGATTCCCTTAAGACCGCCGAGCAGGTTGTACCATTAAAACCCATGACACTTTTTGATTGCCATGTCACTCTAAAGAAACATGGAATATCGGCCCTCATGGTATGCTACTTGGATACCTTGAGTATGTTCTTGAGTTAATGGAATGGGAAACCATACCATACTATCACTTAAGTATTATGTGCCTCTATGTAGACACAGATTCTTTCTACCTTATCATGTACAAAGAATGAGCAACCATGTACATATGAGTGCTTATCCTTGATATCATGGCACCCATTAGGGAGCCAATTTCACCTGGTTTTCAACAAGTATCGTGGTTATACCATTTGGATCGTAGTACATCCTTACATGAAAATTCTATCATTGAAATTCTATTCCACAAGGTCTACCTTACATTCCTACAAGTTCATTCCATTGGAATTCTATATTTGCTATAACTATAGTGGATGTCGAAAATACATGACCCAATACCTGTGCATATAGAGCCCGATCTGGTCCTGGGAGGAGCACCCGAAAGTACTTGTGTCCATGGGAGCTATTATTGATCACGGTGTGACATTACATCGAAGTGCATGTCTTGCTAGATAAATGACATTCCACGACTTGTGCTTGCATCGTGCTTGACTTGACATGACATGACTTGCGTGGCTCGAAAAGGGTAGTATTTACTTACGTGATAACATGATAGCCAATTCTTTACATGACTTGATAAACGTACATGCTTGTTCATCATGATACATATTGACATGAATTCTTGAAAGACTTGATAATTCATTCAAATTATCTTTTGCTATACACTCTCTCTAGTGTCATTTCATGCGAACATGCATAGCTATACTTGCATTCATGTAACATGTAATTTACTTAAAGCAAGACTAGCACTTGAGATATAATTCCTATTGAGTATTCACTCACCTAGTATTTTCTCCTATTTTTCAGGTAATTCCAATGACAAGACTCAATCAGATGGGGATGGTTAGGAGTGAAGAGCTTAGAGCCATTCCTACTATCAAACGTGTTATCTAGTCATGTCTTTTCTATTTTCTTGAGTAATCCATTGTAATTTTCCTTTATTTGAGTCCTAGTTCTTTCATCAAGAGTTGTAATAGAAATACTTCAAAGCTATGGTGAATAAAGGATTGGGTTATCATTACTCTTGTGCACTCTATCTATGTGTCGAATACACTTACGCTCTGATTGACATGATCGAATATAACTCGTCACGCACTCCGGATTCCCTCCGCGCTCAGGGCGTGACAATACTGATGCTTCTGGTATTGGCCTCGGGTGTGTCTTAATTCAACAAGGGAGAGTCATTGCATACTCTTCTAGGCAATTAAAGAAACATGAAGAGAACTACATGGTCCATGACCTGGAACTAGCCGCGATAGTATTTGTCTTAAAGATCTGGAGACACTATCTCTACGGAGAAAAATTTACTATGTACTCTGATCACAAAACCTCAAATACTTATTCTCTCAAAAGGAACTCAACATGAGACAGAGACGTTAAAAGGCGCAGAAGATGGCCGAGCGTGCCCTCGTCGCAAGCCAGGCCAAGAGCGACTTCCTCGCCAACATGAGTCATGAAATCCGCACGCCGATGAATGGCGTCATTGGCATGGTCAACCTCTTGCTCGACACGGAACTCGCGCCACAACAGCGGGAAATGGCGCAGACGATCAAATTCAGCGCGGATGCGCTCCTAGGCGTTATCAATGACATTCTCGATTTTTCCAAGATTGAGGCGGGCAAGATGACCTTCGAAAAAATCGAATTCGACCTGTCCGAGACGATAAAGAAAACCGTGCAGTTAATGACTTCGCAGGCCGAAAGCAAGTGCCTAAGTCTTACCTACAGTTTCCGTTCCGATGTCGATTTTCGATTGATTGGCGATCCCAATCGCTTGCGCCAAATCCTGCTGAACCTGCTCGGCAACGCGCTCAAGTTCACCCATGAAGGCAGCGTGTCGGTTGAAATCGCCACTCTATCCCAGGCCGCAAACGAAGCGACACTCTCCTTTTCCGTCCGCGACACCGGTATCGGTATCTCCGACGAAGCTTGCAAGCGACTCTTCCGTCCGTTCACCCAAGCCGATGCCTCTACCACGCGCAAATACGGCGGGACCGGTCTAGGTCTGGCCATCTGCCGCAAGCTAGTGGAATTGATGGGTGGCATTATCGGTGTGACCAGCACTCCGGGGAAGGGTTCCACCTTCCAGTTCAGTCTCACCTTCGCAAAGCAAAAGAGAGTTCCTGTCGAGACAGCCTCGGATGCAACGACAACCGCTCAGGTTAACTCCCCGCAGGATGCGACGCGCATCCTCGTGGTTGAGGACAATACGGTTAACCAGAAGGTCGTCCGCCAGGTCCTGTTGAAGCTTGGTTACGCCAACGTGCAACTGGCCACAAACGGAATTGAAGCAATTACCTCGTGGGAGAAGGGTCGCCCGGATTTAATCCTCATGGATTGTCATATGCCGGAGATGGACGGCTACACCGCCGCACGCAAGATCCGCACCCTGGAAGGGCAGCGTAAATGGGCGGCAGTTCCCATTGTTGCCCTTACTGCAAGCGCGATGACCGGCGACCGTGAATCCTGCCTTGCCGCCGGCATGACTGATTACCTGACGAAGCCAATCGAAAAGCAGGCTCTCGGCGCCATGATTCGACGCATGCTTGATGCCGACGTGGCCCAATCCCCCTCTTCCGGATTTTTGGCGGCGTAACAGCGGTATCTCCACTGCTTCCACAGGCCAAAGGCAGCTCTGCTTGTGGCTTTGTTGTCTCGTCGCTCAGACCGCATTGGTTGCCTATTCGAGCGATCCGGATCCAACAAGCGCCAACGGTGTTCAGCACTGATCGCTTTTACGGAAACACGACGTTATAGATCGCCTGGCTCCTGTCGGAGAATGTCGCGTTATAGATTAGGTCGCCGGTCGACGGTGAGAAGCTGCGCGTCTGGCCGTTGACCAGTGTTTCCGCGGGCAGAAACGTCAGCGTTGTGATTGCCTTGCCGTTCAACACGTCGCCGGTGCGCACAATAAGTTGCAGCGAACCGGTCGCATCGACGGCGAAAATCCCTGTGTTGTTCGCAGCGGTGACTCCCGTGCCGGCCAGTGTGGCCATGAATATCACGCCCCCGCGATTCGTGGCGCCGTTAACATTATCGAGCGCCACTTCCGTGAACGACGCGAAGGTCGCGCCCGCAGGGCAGCCTGGAGCCGAGTCGCCTTGTTGTGCCACCAAGGTTAGGGTGCCGGTGCTGTTGCACCAGATCCCTGTGTTCGTCGCGGTATTCGCCGCACCGGGACCGATGTTTAGCGTCCCGCGAAATGCCACCGCATTATTGTCATTGGCCACCGGATCGCTGAATGCTGCGAATGTAGCGCTTGTACCGGGTGCGAGTTGTCCCGAGCGCACTATCAGTTGCCGTGTGCCGTTCGAGTCGTCGCCCCAGACGCCTACGGAATTTGCGCTAGTCGTATCGCCCACGTTGGGTGTCAGAGTCGCCGTAAAGGCGACGTGATCGCTGTCGTTAATCGATGCGTTCGAAAATTTCGCAAACGTCGCCCCCACCGTGCCGGCCGCGCTGCCGCCAGAGATCGCCACTGATTCGGGTGAACCGGGAGTCACCACTTTCACGATGCCCGTCGACTTATCTGTGTAGGTCGTGTTTGCCACCAGATGCCCAGTCACGGGACCAAATCCGCGCGTCTGGCCGTTCACATAGGTTTCCGTTGGCAAACACTGAAACCCCGCAATCGTCTTGCCTGAGTCGGTCAACTGTCCGGTGCGCAGCATCAGTGTGAGTGCCGCTCTCGTCGAACCTTCCCATACCCCCAGGTTATTTGCGATGGTCACGCCGAGCGTCGTGCTATCCGTCAGCGTTGCTGAAACAATGGTCCCGCCATTGTCGCTTAAGGCAAGCGCATTGAATGACGCGAAGGCCGCGCCACCTGTGCCCGGTGCCACCGAGCCTTCGCGAGCGATCAGTCCCAAGGTTCCACCGCTTGTAGCCCACACACCGTTCTGCGTCGACAGCGTCGCCTGTCCCGACGCCACCTTAAGTGTACCGCCAAAGGCCACGTCCTGGTTATCACTGTAAACCGGATCAGTCATCGTTGTGAAAACCGTGCCGCTTGTTCCCGGGGCCGCTCCTCCGGTCTGGGCGATCATGGTCAGGGTGGGGGTGCCTTGATTGGCCCAGATGCCGGCATTATTCGCCGTCGTCGCGCCTGTACCACTCAAAGTTGCATAGAATGCCGCACCGTCCTGCGCATTAACCGCTACACTGCCAAGCGTAGCGAAGTTCAACGAGGTGCCCGGTGCGTTGGTGCCTGTGGCCGCGACCTGCGTCGTTTCGAAGCCCAGCGTCGTAAATGATTGCACGCTGCTGGTGAAGGTTCCCGCCGCACTCACCGTCACCAGTTCATAATAATAGGCTGCATTCGGCTGCAGTGCGCCGAGAAAGCCATTGACCGTGACCAGCGAGCAGGGATTGCCAAGATACTGGGTTGGAGTCTGGTGGGAAGTGGCGAAAGTGGGATCGGTCGAGTAGACGTAATAAGCGCTGGTGATAACTCCGCCGGGATTGACGCCGATACCGACCCATGCGCCTGTAGCATCCAGCAACGGTGCGGAAGGGCTCGCAGCGAAGTTTATCGGCCGGGCAATCACGAGTGTTGCGGTGCCGCTGCCGGAATAATTCGCGTTGGCGACGGTGCCGACAACGGTATAACTCCCGACCGCAGTCGGAGCAGCGGTAACTCCGTTGTAGGTGAAACCGACGAGCAAGTTGGCGGGGACAGTTGTTGCCGTGGCGCGGACGGGCTGACCAGTGTACACCGCGTTGAGATTATTCAATGCAACTGTGACCGGAATAGGGCTGATGACGAGCGTGCCGGTCGCGGACCCGGTCGCGTTTGCGCTGAGAATGGTCGCCGTAACTGCGTAGGCACCGGCGTTAATCGGCGTTGTTGTGGTGCCGTTGATCCGGTAGGTAAAGGTAAGCGGCAAGCCGGCCGGCAGCGTTGTTGCAGAGGCCGAAATCACCGCGTGATTGTAAACAGCAGAGAGGCTCGAAGGCGTCAGGGTAACGACAGCCGCGGCGCGCGTGATCGCAAGCGTGCCCGTGGTCGTACCTTGGTAGTTGGGGTCGTTGACCGTAGCCCGCACAGCATAGTTGCCTACGTTAATGGGCAGCGTCGTGTTGCCATCATACAGCACCGTTACATTTAGACCGGGCGGTGTGGTTGTCACCGTTGCAGCATCGCTGTAGCCCGTGTAGGGCGCGTTTAAATTGCTGAGGACAATGGTTGTTAGCGCCTTCGCGATGACCAGCTTGCCGGTTGCAGTGCCGGTAAATGGAGGCTGGCTTACAGCCGCCACGACCGTGTAGGTGCCTGATGCGGTCGGTGGCGTCGTGCTAGCTGGGTAGGTGGGGCTGCTGTATGTCGCCGTGACGGGCAGTCCGTTCGGGTTGGTCGTAATGGTGGCAGCTTGTGATGAGCCATCATACGTAAGCTGAAGACCGCTCAAGGTCACGCTGACCTTGCTGCTCCCGCCGCCTGTTGCGGTGCCGGCAAGGTTGGCGACGAAAGCCTGCACCTGTCCCGTGCTGTTGGTGTAGGTGCCGACAACGTAATTCCCAGAGACGCCCGTGCAGGTGGAAGCCGTTGCACCGGGCGGTGCGATGATCGCATAGGAGCTGTTGGCGCCGGTGTAAATGAAACCGTGCTGGATGCCGCCTGCATCCGTGTAGGTGCCGGCAACCGTGTTGCCGTTGAGAGCCACGCAAGTGGTGCCCTTGGATCCGGAAGGATCGATCCTTACGAAATACCCATAGGCGGAGTTGTAGAGAAAGCCATGACTGATTTTTTGGCTATCGGTGTAACTGCCGGCGATTAGGTTCGTATCGACCGCAGCAATGTGCGTCCCAGTCGAGCCGGTTGGATCGATAGTGGCAAATTTGCCCGCATTGTCTATGAAGCCGTGATGCGTTCCACCGGCATCCGTGTAGGTCCCGACAGGACAAGAATTAGCAATGCCGCTGACCTGCAAGTTGGCAAATCCTGCAGGAGGAAGTACCGGCGTATAGATTTTTGTTCCAATATTGTAGAGAAAAATTCCGGTCGAAGAACTGGATTCGTCGCTACCGGCAACTACGCTGCCGGAAACAGCGTCAGCGTCGGAGGAACTGCTGCCCGTAGGCTGAAGGTTGATATAGCCAGATGTGCTGCAATTATAGACAAATCCGAACGAAGCACCGTTTCCGGTATTAATAGCATCGCCGACAATCAGGCCATTGGAAATGGCCTGGCAATAGCTACCGCTGCTGCTGGGCGGCTCCAGCGTCGTAAAAAGACCGGTCAGGCAATTGAAGACGAATCCGCGGTCTGTTGCCGAGCCAGAAGGGAGGTAGCTCCCCGCGACACATACGCCGTCAACAACCAGCGGTGAAGATGCGTCGAGGCCGGCGCCGGGCTGGATCGAGCTGAAATTAAGCGTGGTGTACGCTACTGTAGCTCGCAAAGGTGAGGGGACTATACCTAACGCTACGACTATAAAAGCCGAAAGGGCGATGGATACTGCGCTGTCACGGAAGACTACCTTCGCCAGTTTCGGCCCGTGAGGGGCCGAGTGAAACATAAACTCGAATGATTTCACCGCAGCCCTAAGGGCTTAGCGGCTGGGAGTTTGCAGTGGATGCTTCTAAAGAACCCTTTTAAAACACACGCACTGGATGCCCATATTATCGGCACGAGATACCGCGACATTAATTTTTCAGGCATTTCAGCCCTGATGCCGGCAATTTGATTTCAACTTGCGTTCCTTCGGCCAGCTTCAAGGCTGATATATGCTGACGTGGCTTGTCTGGGGATTGATTGTTAGTGTGACAAAATTCTCGGCAGGGGCGTTAGTCGGATTTTTCAGCGCCTTGGTTCTGTTGATCAGGGTGAGGCACCACTGTTGAGACGAGTCGAGGTTGACCGTGCCGTTAGCGAGGAACGTGAACTGCACATAGGGCAGGTTGCGCACCGACGCCGGAGCCGAAGCCGCCTCGGTTGCCGCGACGGGGCGGAGTCCTGCAGCGCCAAGACCGGTGTTGAGCAAGCTCGAGTATACTGTGCTTGAGTCGATGATTACGTCGCCGGGCAGTCCTTGGGGAATGGCTAGGAACTCATCGGTGTTCGATCCACTGGCCGACGCGGGAATGATCAGCGCCAGCAAACGGTAGGGTGAGTTGCCGTTGGGGTCGGGCGCCTTGGTCGTGTCCTGGTAAAGACGAACGGCCACGGCGCGATCGCGGGCGCTCGCCGTCTGCCGCGCGAGGTCCAACTGCGCAACGATGTTGGCGGCGCTGCTCCTGAGATAGGTGCTGCCGGTAAGCCCCTGCAATGCCGGCATCGCAATCGCGGCCACGATCACGAAGATCGCCAGCACCACGAGCAACTCGACTAAGGACATGCCAAGAGCGTCGGAACGGCGGGTGGGTGCCATGAGCATTTCCCATTGTATAATAATCCGCCACGCGGTTCACTTCCTATCAGTCCGATGCCGTCTTCCGAGATTCCCGAGTTTATTCCTCCGATCGATGCCCAGCTCAAGATGCCCACCATCCTGGGCAATGGTGCGCTCTTTAAATTTGGAGTTGGTGGCGGAGATCTGAACAAGGTCATCGCGTTTTACCAGGACGAACTCCGCAAGCGGCCCGGCGACTCCGCCTGTCAGGTTGACCTTGCCCTTCTTTACCTCTTCGTTCAGCGCAAGGATGAGGCTTACCGGATGCAGGCACAAGCTCTTGAGCGACAACGCGTTTTTCGCGTTGTGGGCACACCGGGCAAGGTCGTGCCGGTTCGCCAGCGCGTGCTTGCGCTCGTCGCGCCGGGTGATTTCACCAACAACGCGCAACTTGAGTTCATTCTCGATGGCGGCAACGTTGGCCTCGACGTCCTCTACCTCGTACCGGGCCTGCCGTTGCCGGACGCGCTGCCCGAGCACGACGTTGCATTTGTCGCAGTCAATGAGTCGGACGAAAATCTTTCCGTCCTGCAACGCCTCGTCGACCTCGTCCCGCGCTGGCCGCGTCCCGTCCTGAACGCTCCGGAAAGAATCGCGCGGCTTTCCCGCAATGGCGTGGCAACTTTGCTCCGCGCCGTGCCCAACGTCTGCGCGCCGGCTGTCCGGCGCATCACGGCGTCGGATGTCCAGTCCATCGCCGCGGGCCAGATTGATCTCGGCGATCTTCTGCCCGAGGCTTCGTATCCGATTATCATTCGTCCCGTCGGCGCGCACGGTGGCAAGGGCCTCGCCAAAATCGACAATGGAGCGGAGCTCTCGGCCTATTTGCATGGTTTCTATGGGGAGATTGCCAATTTTTTCATCGCACCGTTCATCGACTACCGCGGTGCCGACGGGCTCTTTCGCAAATACCGCATCGTTTTCTTCGAGGGTGAGCCGTTCCTCTGCCACATGGCGCTTTCCACAAACTGGATGATCCACTACCTCAACGCCGGAATGGCCGAGGATGAAACCAAGCGTGCCGAGGAAGCGCGCGCCATGGAAACCTTCCACGAGGATTTCGCGCTCCGTCATCGGTCCGCGCTTGCTGCCGTCGCCGCCCGGCTTGCGCTCGATTATTTCGTCATCGACTGTAGCGAACTACCCGACGGCCGCTTGCTCCTCTTCGAGGCCGACATCGCCATGGTCATCCACTCGATGGATCCGCCCGCGCTTTTCCCCTACAAGCAGCCCAACATGGCCAGGGTCTTCGACGCATTCCGCGCCATGATCGGCCGTGCTGCCTCGCGGCCGCTGGGGATTGAGTAGCGTATCCTACGACTTCACTTTGTCGCCACCGGCCGACGCTTCCTTGATGTCGACACGCAGGATCTTGTTGTTCGGTCCGACGTGCACAACTTTCTGCTTCACCTTCGCCGCCTCCTGCCGCGTCATCTGCTCAAGCGAAAGCACGATTACCTTGTCGCCCGTGTGGAAGAGCCTAGCGGGACAACCGTTGAGCTGGATTTCGCCATCCTTGCCCTGGATCGCGTAGGTCTCCCAATGGACCGCGTTGGACATGTTGTTGATGTGGACGAGCTGGAACGGCGCGATGTCGGCTGCCTCCATCAGGTCTCGACCGATGGTGATGCTGCCCTCGTAATCGAGGCGCGCCGCGGTGACCTGAACGCAATGAAGTTTGCCGGTGCAAACGGTGATGGCCATGCTGGAAGATAACTTCTGCGCCAAACATTGTCGATGATCGACGCGTTCAAACCTGCTTTGCCCGCGCAAAAATCATCTCTCGTACCGCGGCGTGGATGCGCTCCACCGCCGGCTTGCGGAAATTCCACTTGGCATTTTTCTCCGGCATGGGCGCGGTCATTGTCGCGTTTGCCTCATAGAGCAGCACTTCGCCGTCCCGGCCGAGACTGAAATCGGCGCCGGCGTAGTCGAGTCCAAGCGCGGTTTGGATGCGGCCCAGCGCCGCCATCGCGCGCGGGCCGAGCACACCGGCCATGTCCTCAAGATACGCCGCGTCCTCCGCGCGATGCTCCGCTGAGTGCGCCATTTCCGCCGTCGCGTAATGGATCATCCACTCGCGCGAAACCGCCTTGTGCAGCGGGTAAAGCCGGCCATTGATCATCATCGCGCGATACTTCCGAGTTTTGCCGTCGTTATCGCGTGCATCCATGTACGAGATGGCCAACAGGTTTTGTCCCGGCAACCGGGTGGCAGCACCGGCCAGGTCGTCGGCCTTGTCCACGCGAACGAAATGAGAGCCTTCGTGAAATCCCGGGCTGCGCAGGAGGAGCGGGAAGGTGAGGCCCTCGCACTCGATCCGGACGGCTCCCTCCGTTCCAGCCAAAACAACGCGTGGCACAACGATGATTTGCGGCGTCACCACATCCTGAAGCTGGCCGAGTAGCCGCGCGTTATCGGAGCGGCCCGTGGGCACCACGCTCTCCGGTCGGTTGAGAACCGGGCGTGAGGTTTGCGCCAACAGCGTGGGAAGTGCCTCGAGCGACGTGCCGCATTGGTCCGCATCGCCCACGGCGTTGACCACGAGGTCATGCGCGGGCAGGGGCGCCATCGCATCGTAAAAGTCCGGCACGATGTAGCAGCAGCGCAGGCCCAGGTTGACGAGAATGCGCGTGATCGGCGAGTTGCCGCCGCAGGGCGAGGCGAAAACCAGGACTCGCGGCGCGCCTTCCTTGCCGTGGCATGCCGGCGCGGGTTCCGGCTTGATTCGCTGCGCCTGACGCCGGTGCTCCAGCGCGGCTTCCTTTTCGCGCAGATACATGAGCACATAGGCGAGGCCGCGGTGCGCATCGGCGTGGTCCGGCGCGGCGCGCAGCACTGTCTCGTAATGCCCACGCGCCTCGTCCAGTTCGCCGCATTCGCGCAGGTTGTTGGCCAGGTTCACGCGCGCCTTCATGTCGCCCGGAATGGCCTTCACGACCTCGCGGTGCACCTTGAGCGCGGCTTTGTGAAAGCCCATCATGCGCAGCAGTGTGCCGAGGTTGTTCAGCGCCACGAATTGCGTCGGGTCCTTCTCAAGAATGGCAAGGTAGATGTCCTTGGCCTCTTCAAAGCGCTCCATCTCGATCAATAATTTTGCGCGCTCGATCGCCAGGTCGACGCGCCCCGGTTCGCTGGCCAGGAGGTCCTCGATCCGCCGCAGCGTGAATTCGCGCAGCGTTTGCGTCGGCGTGCCCTTTGCAACGCCCGGACGCGTGAACGCTTTCGCGAAAAACATTGCGCGCACCGCGTCGGCAATGCGCTGCGTCGCCGCACGACGATAGTCCCATTGTTCGCCCGCTTCCGGTGGCGCCACATTCATCGTGGCGTTCGTCTCGTAGATCATCATGTCGCCGTTCGCGCCGAGGCTGAAATCGATGCCGAAGTAGTCGAGTTTCAGCGCCGCCTGGACGCGCCGCAGTGTCGCCATGGCCCTCGGCCCCAGGACGCCGTCCATGTTCTCGAGGAAATTCCGGTCTTCCGCGCGGGCCTCGGCATGCTCGGGCGCGGTGGAACTGAAGAAGTGCACTTTCCAGTCCGTCGCCACGGCCGCGTGTGCGGGAAAAAGCTGGCCGCCGATGGACATCACGCGGTATTTGCGGATCAGGCCGTCGCTTCCGCGCGAATCAAGGAACTCGATGGCGGCAAGCGTCTCGCCGGGAAGCGGCGAGATCATCGCGGGCAATTCCTGCTCCGGTGGAAATATTGTTAAACACAGTGGGCTATTGGCCCAGAGCGGGGTCAAGCTGTAACCACAATGAGATAAACTCGGAGTTCAAGCATGACCCACGGAGGCATCATTAATGTCCCCAGGCATAGGGTCCAAGAGAGGTGAGAGTTTTGGGTTTTATTACCGCATTTATCATTTATTACTTGTATTATTATTATTGCTATTATCTTTTATTTCATTTTTTATATATATTATCACATCCTTTATCTTCTTTTATTTCTTCAGACGTGTGAAGGTTGACCCAAGTCAACACCTCTGCCTTAGCCTTTCGTTCCTTCATTGATTATCATTTGTTGACTTTACCCACATTATTTTAGCCCCCCTTTTTTATATGATTTGTTTCTGTTGATTTTCTTCTTTGGGCTCCTTTCTTTCTTCTTTCTTTTAATGTTAGCAAACGGGTTCATATGGGAGACAAATGAGCGGCTAAGAGTGACAAATAAGGCCTCAAGGGTCACAAATGAGCCCTTAAGGGTGACAAATGGCTAGGTAGAGGTGACAAATTTACTGTAGCACTGACAAATAGCTCAGTAGGGCTGAAAAGTAGAAGAAGAGGGTAATTGGAAGAAGGGGAGTTGACTCTGAGCTCATTTGGAGTCGACTCTGTAGTGATTTAGCAAGGTAAACTGAGAGCCTTCGATAGCAGTGGGGAAAATGTTGCCTAAGGGTGACAAATAACACCTTAAGAGTGACAAATAGAAGCTTTTGGTGAAAAATAGACCCCTAATGGTGAAAAATAGGTAACAAGGGTGATAGTGCGAAAAGAAAAGAAGCAGAGTTGACTCTATGAGGCTTTCGGGTCGACTCCCTCTTCACTTAAATCTGAGAATGCAGAAGAGGAGAAACGGCGACGCCTTCCAAGTGGCTAAGGGTGAAAAATGCGTAGCTAAGGGAGACAAATGGGCCCTTAAGGGTGAAAAATAGGTAATGGCGTGGCTGATTCAGGCAAATAGGAAAAACAACATTGGCATGCACCTCCCACGACAGGCCTCGAATGGTCAAGCAGATGTGAGCGTAGAAATTAGGACGAGATGCCTTTTCTTTTTATTGTTGTTGCCAATGCGTTATTTTTTTTGTTTGTTTGATCTTCTCCCTTTTTTATTATTTATCTCAACACCGTTTTGTTCGTGTTTATTCTTGACTAGTTTGACTATAGTGCCGGTGTAGCATCTTCAACAGTTTCATTAGTTCAATGATTTGTTGTTTCTTTATGTGTGATAATTGATTTTATCATTTTAGCCATTGGATCAATCCATGTTTTAGCATTAGTCCAGATTTCATTAAGTCCACAGTTGTGGGAAAAATTTGGCAGCACCTCCCTCGAACCGGTGCTTTGAAACTGAAAAATAGGAGCACATTCACAGAAGTTCTAGGATGACCCCAACATCAGAGCAAGTGAAGTCTGACAGCTCTATATTCCAGAATTGGGTGGAGAGGATGCCCCGAGGACCAGCCTGCCAAGGGGTATCTGCTAACCCATGGATGATTTGGTTTCCAGCCACACTATGCATCTTGTGCAGTTAATTACTACTGGCTCTGAGGCCATTCATGTCCAGCCCTCCGATAAAAGATCCACCAGAGAGCATGCTATGGAGGAGCAGATCCCCATGGATATGAGGTGGCTAAAAAGAAGTCTAAGTGGTATGAAATCATAGTAGGCCTAAAGACCTGATGAGGCCAGTTCCAACAGGCATTTAGGCAAACACCAGTGTGCTCGTGTGTGATTGGCATACTAGCCGAGGATGACCAATAGCGACCTGTCAGCGAATTGGGACGGAGCGGATGGACAAACATAGGAAATGCAGATTTTACCACATTTAGGACTAAACCACATTCCCTACAACCCATGGAAATGGTTGAAGGGGCCGATGGCCATCTCCTTACGGATATCTCTTGAGATAGGAAACCAAAAGGGCATACACATTGGGCCCATAGAGAACGTATAGCTCAGGTTCACAAAACTGAGTATCAAAGAGAAGTACAATTCAGACCTACTTAGAGAGTTGTGAAGGGGCTTATTTCTATTTACTATCGCCCAGGAGGGCATCTCTCCACTACAAGAGCTGGGGTGGTGTGCTGCCACTTACCCCATCTAGGAGCACAGAATGATACCTGAAAGCAGATCCTCATCTAGCAAATCGAGAGGGGCAGAACTCAAACCCAATCCATTAGGATGGGATGGGATGGACATGCTCCCTTCTCACGATATCACAATCTTCACCAAGTGATAAACCAAGAAAAGAACATCACCATAGAATGACAACGAACTGAGGGGATGAGGATTGGAGAGGAATCTACAAGAACAAAAATATGCACATCCAAGCACTAAAGCCCATTTCCATTCATTTTAGACAAAAAGGGGTACAACATACCCCGATTGACTAGCCTGGGAAATGTTTAGACAAGAGAAAAGAAAAGAAGAAAGAAAACAACATAGTATTACATAACAGGAAGAAACGGAAGGGGGAGGGTAGAGCATTGACTCCTCTCCCTCCCCATGCAGCAACTTCTCTCTTCTGATTTGATTGGTGATCCGCTCCGATAACAATTATTTGGATTGGAGCATGCACAGCTAAGATATAGAGGGGGGGTGAATGGATCCCAGTGAAAACCTTTGCGGAATTAAAAATGAACTACTCTTACTGATCTAAATTAATAATAGTGCTCTACTCACAGTGTAAACTCCTCACTCAAAACTAATCACACGGTTTGCAACCAGACTCTAGGAAAAGCTATTTTAAAGAGAATATCAACCAACAACCAAGTACGAGGTAGATGTTCGATCTAGGATCTCCTCACGCAAGAGATGACATTCCAGATAGGCCTAACTAATCTGTCCTGCCATGTCTTTTTATATACTTGATGGTTGAAGGCTTTCACAACTCAATGTAATTAAAATCTAATGCTAACTGTGAACGACCCTAAACATGCATCTAGTCGGAGCTGTAAGCACATAAGCAATCACACAATGGACATGGATTTTTTAGGTTGTTCGGTCTCAACCTTGAGACCTACGTCCACCCCACACTCAAACCTGAGTGTGGCTTCTGCTGACACATAGCTTAACTGCTGATCCACAGCTTCGCGGATGAATCCCTACAACCGTTGAGCAATACAGCTTGCTATCCGCTGACTAACAGCTTGAACAACTGAGCCTCATAACTTGCTAACCGTTGAGCACCATAGCTTACTGTCCGAGGAGCCGATCCTCGCCACTGAGCATCACAGCTTGCTCCACTGACTAATAGCTTGAAAAATAGAGATAAAAGAAAAATACAAAGAACTGAAAACAATAATCAAACGAAGCATGAAATTCAATATAGCTCAAATGAGTAGACGATTCTAGATCTGATCTAGAAATTATGACTTCAGCAGCGATCAGTTCTCATACTTCTTCTTCTCTTCTCTGATGCTCTGGTCTGGCACTTCTTCTCTTTTCTGCAACTAACTCTCTCACTCAACAATTTTCTCTCTGTGAACACTGGCGCTCTCACTGCTCTGAATTCTCTCTTCTCCTTCGATTGCCTTCTTCTTCTATTTTCTTCCTCTGTATTTATCTATGTTACTAAGCTTCGACTGAGAGATGCCCTTTTTATATGCGCAAGTTAGATCGTGTGGTCCCACACGAATTCATTCAGGCACGTGGAGAGAGTGTTCCCACCAATGCCTTTTAAGAAAAATGACTTAAAAGATCTACGTGTCAGATCTGGAGATGAAATGAATCCACATGGTGAGTTGTTCTGGTGGACAGACAACCTTGGATCATGTGCCAATTATCTCAACTTTAGGGCCACGTGATAACTTAAGACTTTGATGCACTCTGCCCTTCAAGTGTTTGATCGGGTCCTTGTCAATAAGAAATAAAGCATTTCATCAAACACCGATGGAAATCAAGTCCTTGCAAAACAATGATCCGATGTTAGTAGAGATCAAGTAAAATTTGAGTAATCGACCTGATTTCATGTTAGTCGATGATGGCAGATTATTACTTCGAGAAAGGACTTGTGTGCCTGATGTAGCTGAAGTGAAGAATAAGATCTTAGAGGAAGCCCATAGGTCCAGGTACACTATCCACCCTAGAGGTACTAAGATGTATCGGGATTTGAAAAAATCCTTTTGGTGGCCGAACATGAAGAAGGAAGTTACAGAATTTGTGAGCAGATGTTTAGTGTGTCAACAAGTCAAGGCTGAGCATTTCAGACCTGCTAGAAAGTTGAAGCCACCTGATATGCCCCAATGAAAATGGGAGAGTATTGGCATGGATTTTATCATGGGTCTACCTAAGACTCGCAGTGGATTTGACGCAATATGGGTTATCATTGATAGACTGACTAAGTCTGCCCATTTCTTATCCATTAAGTCTAGATGGACAGTTGATGTTTTAGCTGCTTTATATATGAAGAAAATTGTAAGACTTCAAGGGATACCGGTTAGTATTGTGTCAGATAGAGACCCTAGGTTCACTTCGCACTTTTGGAAAGGATTGCAAGAATCCCTGGGCACTCGTCTGAATTTCAACACTACCTTTCATCCATAAACAGACAAACAAACTAAAAGAATGAATCAGATTGTGGAAGATATGCTAAGAGCTTGCGTGATTGATTTTGGAGGATGTTGGAGTGAGCACTTGGCTTTGATTGAGTTCGCCTACAATAACAGTTACCAGTCTAGTATCCAGATGGCACCGTATGAAGCTCTTTATAGAAGAAGCTATAGATCACCCCTGTGTTGGAATGAGGTAGGTGAGAAACAATAGTTGAGATCGGATCTCGTTTCAGAATCATCTAAGAACATCCATATTATCAGAGACCGTCTGCAAGTGGCACAATCAAGACCGAAAGTTATGCCGATGGTAGAAGGAGAGCCTTAGAATTTCAAATTGGCGAGCATGTATTCCTGAAGGTTTTGCCCATGAGAGGAATTCGAAGGTTTGGCATTCGTGGCAAGTTAAGTCCAAGATATGTTGGCCCATTCGAGATTTTGGAAAGAGTTGGAGAAGTTACTTACAGACTAGCTTTACCACCTTAGTTATCTATAGTACATAATGTCTTCCACGTGTCTATGTTGCAGAAGTATGTTTGTGACCCCACTCATATCATTCAACATGTGGATTTAGAACTAAAGGAAGATTTGACTTATGAATAAAGACCCATCAAGATTTTGGATCGCAAGCAGCAGCAACTCAGTAATCGTTCTATACCTATGGTCAAGGTTTAGTGGAGCCGATAGGGAACGGAAGAAGCTACTTGGGAGTCCAAGGACCTTATTCGGAAGTAATACCCTGATTTATTCTAAGGTCGGTTATCTTACTCCCCATTTCGATACGTGCAGTGAATTTGGAGGACCAAATTTCTTAAAAGTGGGGGAGGATGTAGCACCCCGATATTATATTGAATAAAAATAATAAGATGTTAAAGGTTTCCCTTTTTTGGCAGGGGCAGCAGTTTCACTATCAACATGTATAATGGTTCTGAACATATGACCACAGAGACATATGTGGTAATTTGCCCTTTTTTTCTCCCTGCGTATTTGTAAATGCAGGCCTTTTCATGGGGTGGGAGTGGGAGTACACTGGATTTCTAGGTTACACATGGTCCTAATTTCAGATACTGTTAACTAATGTCTTCTTGAAAATTTTGCGAAGTTTTGAACACAACTAGTTGGTTAGTTCACACTTTGGGGGATCATGCAATCCATGGTCGTGTAAATTGGCTCATTATTGTTAACAAAGACGTTTGACTCATTTTGAAGGAAACATTGTGGGACTGGAGGACTTCCATTTTAATATTTGATTAAGAATGTGCTATCTTTGTTACCCTTTCAGATACCAGGAACCAGTCCAAGTCAACAATTGGTTTATACTCCCACCTTTCCAGAGATTGGCCCAATGGGGAGTGAAGTGGCTCCAGAGTTCATTGTTGATCAGGGCGTATACTATTCTGCTGCTGCTCCCAGTTACTATGGCTATTACTGTACAGGTAGAAGAAGAGGAGAAACTTTTGCATATAACTTATTCACAATGCTATTTTTGGCCATAATTTAGATTGTGTATTTACATCCAGTTCTCATCACTTTCTGGCAGGATTTGAATCACCTGGGGAATCGGATGACCGTCATAGGTTTTTTGGATTAGATGGTCAAGATCTCCATTGCTCGGTCAGTTTGTGCCCTTCTTAATCCAGTTACACCACTTATTATATAACTCTCTCCCCATTTCTGATGCCGTTTGTTCCTTTTTTTTTTGATGGACAGGAGATTCAAACTGAAAATTTGCCTTATGTATATTACACACCTAATTATGGATTTGCACATTCTCCTTACAGCCCTTACAACCCTTACAATCCTTACATACCTGGTGCTGTCATAGGAGTTGACAGCCCATTTGTAGGGACACAGCAGTACATTACGAATGTTGCATATCAGCAACCGGTCTCATCTCCTGCATATTTCCCAGTCGTTGTCCACTCTAGTGCAGATGTTATTCCAAATGTTGCTCCAGAACCTTTGCTATTTAATCCTGTTAGTTCCATTGCTGGTGGAGTTGATACCATTGGTGTAAAGTTTACACCACTTGCACCCGCATCTGTCGGTTCTACAATGCAGCAGTCTGATTCCCTCACCATAGGACCAGTACTTCCTCGTTCCCCAGTTCAAGTTCATCCATCTGAGGCACCAAAACAGTCTCAAGTTGATGCTATGCACACACAGCAACCTTCGCTAGATGGAACTATCGCATCTAGTGGTGTTCCTCATGTTGTAAAGGTATGACATGCTGTTTCTCTCTCCTTTTTCAAGGAAATCTGTTTACTTGTACTGCCATTTTAAGCCATCTATATTATGTGAATGACTAGGATAAGACTTCACGATGGTGCTGATGATGTATTCATGTTAATATATGTATAAGATTGTGTAATCATATGATAAGTCTACGGAAAGGGGGAAGGCAGAACCCCAGCCGGGTGGTGCGACCCCGCGGGGGTCACGCAACCCCGCTGGGGTCTAGCGGGGTCTGTCGGACCCGCCTGGCCTCCGCGGGGTGGCCACGACCTCCCCTCCGAGCCCTTCGCATCCCAGAGGAGTCATTTGGTCCCCGAGCACCCCTTTTGTCTCCTTTCGATGTTGTTTTCCTCCGTTTCTGTCGCCCTGGGTCAAAGAGAAGCCATGGTGGAGCTTTGCTCGGGAACAGAGGACCGTCTTGTTTCTTATTTGGTTGTGCGTCGCCGGGTGGGGAGGAATCTTTGCGCTCGCCCGTGCCGTGTGATACACTTGCTCGACCACTTTGACAGGTGTGCATGCTTGTCTTCCTCTTAATTTCCATTGCTGTGACGCCACTTGTGATTATATGATCGGGTCAATAGACCCTAAATCATGGAGGTACTCCGCGGTCCGACGACATCGGCGCTACATCGTATCTTTTTCGTCGGTTGTTTCGGGATGAAATTCTCAAAGTATTTCGAGAAAATTACAGGTGCAACAGAGGGGTAGGGCTTGGCTAAGACCAGGTTGAACTAGGCGACACTCTACTGCATTTGGGGATAGTTCAGGGAGCCCAGGAATACACCAGGGTGTCTCGTTGATTACCCAGATACGAGGGGTATTTTGGCAATTTTCTATGTCCGATGGCACTATGGTAATTTCACCCTTGTGGAAGTTTTATCACAATTTGGGGTGGTCGCCAGCCAAGGGTTGATTCTGGAAGGCTCAAAGGCTATTTTCAAGAGCCGTCGGGAATTATCGGGACATCCCAAGGTTGGAAGGACGTTTTTATAATTTGGCACGACCCTATAGGGGGGGTTTATTAGAGGCGTTGGGGCTGAAGGGCCGATTGTAGGCATCTCTTGAGTATGGCGAGGTAGGGAGGTCATTAAAGGCGATGCGCACCCTTCGCTCCTGAAGGAAAGATAGATGTGCAATTTTCCTTGTGGGAGGGGTTTATTCGCAATTTTTCTTAACTGGCACGCGTCGGGGGAAGCATCACACACCCTTACAAATTTTCATAAATTCCGTTGCAAAAGTTGTCGACGAATTGTCAACTGTACACAGTATCGTTGCCTTGAGGCGGGCGTATGTTCATTTCTAATATCCTCGAGAAGAGTATTATAGTCATTTCACGTTTTCATGACTGAATTAAATTTTCCCTCTGTCACCCGGAGGATATAAGAAGAACATGAACCGTAGGGTTGTGATTACAAGGCCCACATAGGGGCATAAGTACAAATCTAGCGTAGGGGCATAACAATGGAGCCCACGTAGGGGCATGAATACAAGACCCACGTAAGGGCACAAATACAGGACCCGCATAGGGGCACGACCATCAAGCCCACGTAGGGGCATAAATACAAGCCCGAGGTGTTACATACCCCAAGTGGGCCAAGACAACGAACAAGTCTTCTTCCTTCTCTCCGAAAGAAAAGTTCTCTTCGGAAAAAGTCCCCCTTCAGTGAGCCCCGTCGCATATAAATGATTGTGAAGGAAAGGTACAACCTGGGGCGGACAGATGTGGTTCTCATGAGACATCCTCCTGGTGCTATTGCTGACTCCTACAAACATAAAAAAATAAAAATGACTTATTGAAAACATTAAAGATGAGATGTTGGGTTGCCTCCCAACAAGCGCTAAGTTTAACATCTTCATCCAGATGTAGTGTGGCCCAATAACCAACATGTTGATTTCATGATTAGCCACCATAAGATCTCATCCTCCTTCAAATTTCAACCCTTATGCCATTGGAGGAAGAGATGATATGAATGCACAAATGGGCTAGAGGTATGCTAGGGGAGGCCCTGGTCAGAGAATGGTGGAGGAACATTGTTAAGGATGATGTCTTTGATTATGAAATATTCCTCCTCATAATTAAGACCTTTAAAAATATTATATGTGTTAATGTTGACCTCCGCATATTTTTCTTCAACCTCAATTTCAAAATTTTCAAGCATAATGTTGAGGTGAGAAAGAGTACAAGTGGGAGGAGTTCCTAAAGATTCCATAAAAGGGCTAGTGTTTAGGAGACAATGAGGGTCGAGAGTGAAATGGACGTGCTCCTCAACACACGGTTGATCATGAGGCTCAGGTGGAATTGACTGATCGGCTAGTTGCAAGATATCGGGGATGTGAATGGAGGTGCCCAGGTCAGGAACAGGTATAAAATTAACTTCCTCCCCAAGATCGTGAGATACCCAATTAGAATGGATTTCAAGAGGGGGATCTGGCTTCTCCTTTACCCAAGAAGAATGGTTCATGTAAACACTCAATTCTCTCTCCACCATTTCATCTTCTTTGTCGTTCACTTGGAACAAGGATTCATCAAATATCGGAAGGAAAATTAATGGCATTTGATCATTACCAAGCGCATCCACTTCCTTTTCCTCTCCCCCCAACTTAGGCTCATCATATTCCTCATAACCCTTTTTGAAGGTTGACTTGGGCTTAGGGTCTATGGGGGGCCCTTCACTAACTTCCTCTACATCCTCCTGATGTAACTCCTCCATGACTTCCTTCTTATCAAGTTTAGAAATATTTTGGATTTGAGGAATCATGGGTTGATTATATAAGCTTGCATATGAGTCATAATCAGGGAATTGATATTCAAGGTTTTCAGTAGAGTAGCTAGATAATTGATCCCCTTCCATTCCCTTGAGATTTTCAGAAAGTTAGTCCAATCAGGCCTGGATGGATTGGTTTTGAGCCATGATGAGATGATAAAATTGGTAAAAGCTCTCCTCCTTATTGACATCCAAGTGTGGAGGAGATAAGTACGGGGGGTGAGAGTCAGGCTGTGATGGATAGGAATTTGCAAGGGGATCAGATTGATAGTGAGGTGGCGGAGAGTATATAGATTGACCTCCATGTTGGACTGGATCATGGGAATCATTTGGGGCCACTTTGGTAACGGGTTAAGGTGGGTTAACCAGGGTCGGGTGATTTATTCTATGTTTGATACTTTTTTTCTTAACCCGGGTCGGATAGGGTTAAAGTTCAATTCCTCATTGACCCCTTTTACAGCTTCATATTTTTCTCTTGCTGTTTTTGTGTCTTCTTCAAATTTCTACATCCTAATTTTAAGTTTATCAATAACATTCTTCAAATTTTCATTTTCACATCTCAGATTATTTAAGACATTTTTGAATTCTTCTATTTCAGCAAGAGAGTTTTTCAAATTATTGTTCTCAATTTCTAGGCATGCAATCTTATCATTCAGAGTATTGTCATTAACAAGAGAATTTATTTTCCTTTTCAAATGCCTATTCTCCCTACGAACATCATCATACTTATCTAGAATTTCTGCATAGGCTTCTTTCCAATCACTATGAGTATAGTTTTCAAATGGGGAAGTTACCTCATCATCATCTTCCTTCTCTTCTTCTTCTCTTTTAGCCATCAGGCATAGTTTGTCTTCATTCTCGCTGTCAGATGAGCTGCTCTGACTATCTTCCTCTTCATTGCTCTAGGTGCTTACCATAGCTTTTCCCTTCTTGTTCTTCCACCTGGGTTGCTTCTCCTTTTGCAGTTCAGGACATTCTGCCTTTAGGTGTCCTGACTTCCTACAATTGTAACAAACAATGCCGTCAGTGATTTTGACAATATTAGATTTAAATATTGACGACATCTTCCCTGAGGAGTATTTTCGTCTGAACCTCTTACCCTCTGTCCTCAAAAATTTCATAAACTTTCTAGTTAGCATAGCAAACTCACCTGAATCATCCTTAGAACTGGAAGAGCTATGCTCACTAGAAGACCCTTTACTACTAGAATTTACCTTAAGCGCCAGGGGTTTTTTCTTCTTCTCTGACTCATTGACCCTCTTGAGATTCAATTCATATGTCATAAGGGAACTGATGAGTTCATCGACGGTGGTGGTCGCCAAGTTCCTAGACTCCTCCACTATAGTGACCTTAGTATGCCATATCGGTGTCAAAGATCGGAGGATTTTCCTGACTAACTCGTACTCACTATAAACCTTACCTAAACTTCTCAGACTATTAATAAGAACCATCAACCTAGCATACATCTTAGATATAGTCTCATCAGATGTCATCTTAAATGCTTCATATTCAGAGACTAGCATGTTCACTTTGGTTTCTCGTACCAAAGATGTTCTCTCATATATTACCTCCAATTTGTCTGACATTTCCTTAGCTGTGGAGCAAGAGGATACTCTGAAAAACTCAGTGGCATGTAGAGCACATTGCATAGCATTGACAGCACTCCAATTCAAGGTTGACCTTCAAATCTGCTCCAAAGTCTAGACATCTTCATCTTCAGGGAGTTCGAATGGACCTCGACTGAAAACCTTCCAAATCTCATAGTCTTTGGCACGTAAGAAAACCTACATATGATTCTTCCAGTAAGCATAGTTAGTTCCATCAAAGAATGACGGCTTACTTGTGGAATGACCTTCAGCAGTGAGTCCTCTAGCATCCATTTCAACTGATCTTTCCGGGATGTTAAGCCCTTAAGGAGAATTAGGCTTTGATACCACGTGATGAGAAATAGATGACACAAGTTCTTTAGATAGTCTGAAAAATGCCTGGTTGAAGTTGATCATATCATCAACTGGCCCCTTTAGCACCTGGGGCGGACTGGCAACTGCATATGCCATATTTTTCTCTTTGGACCGAGCTGATTGTGACTGTAATGTGCCTGGCTGGAGAGGACCTCTAACAAAGTGTTGACGATAACCCCATGTGAGCGGGCCTGAATCACCCATCATTGACAGTGCTGACTCTTGGTAGTCGAGACCCCGTCCATTCATCTTTTTGCCTTTGGGCACCGGCTTAGTGCGTCCTTGGAGTTGTGCTCCGAGGCCTCTCCCCGGTTCATAGCCTAGCTTGATAATAATGGACCAGCCTTTAGAATATTGGATCTTGGGCTTTTCCTTAACATTAACACGTGTAGTGACGGGCTTGCGGGGTGCGTAAGCCCATGGGAAGTCCAGATCCAGTACGAAAATAACAGGCCGACTGTTGGGCCATAGAGTAGGCAAAATCTTCTCTGAGATAGCTTTCACTGACTGGGACGAGGATAAGCTTTTAACTTTCACCACCCTTCCCTGGAACGGAAATTTGAGACATTGGTGGGCGGTAGATGGCACGGCACTAAGAGTATCAAGCCACGGGCGACCCAAGATAGCCTTGAACATAGGGTCAATATCCAGCACATAAAATTCAATGGCCATAGTGAGAGGCCCAAGTTCAGCTTAAAGGGTGACAACCCCATGACACGCCCTTCGGGAATTGTCATATGCTGCGATGGTTGTAGGGGTTGGCCGTAGAAGCTCCTCCGAGAGATTATAGGCCCTGAGGGTGCTGAGTGGGCACACATTAATTAACACCTATGTATCAACCAAGGCTGCGTCCACACTAACCTTGTTCAAAATAATGGAAATGCAGAGCGACATCTGTCGAGCTTCCGGAGGTGCCAGCTTGGTTTCAGAAAATGTAATCACCAGTCCTTTTGAAATCATGGCCAATGCTATAGGAAGGCTATCAACTATCATGTCTTCATTGACCATCACCTTCTGAAGAAAATTTCTCAGTGCATCTTGGTGAAGGGTAGATCTTTTAATTAGCTCTAGTACAGATATCTTGGCGGGAACTCGATCCAAATGATGCAACAGGTCATATTGAGTACCCGGCAAGGGCTCAGTCTCTTCTTGTTGATCTGCGGCCGGCTGGGAAGACTGAGGATTGGAAGTAGAAGCATAATTCCTTTGGAACAATCGACTGCTCTGTAGGGCCAGATTTTTTGTCGGCACGGCCTCTGATGACGGCAGAATAGGCTGAGTGGGGCGGATAAGTGGTGCGACGAAGGGTGTGGGGTTAGGAGAGTGATAGTGGGGGTAATGGGTTGCGGAAAAAGGATGGCGGGCGAAGAGGTGGGCGCGGTGATGATGGGTGTAGATGGGGGTGTAAGGAGCAATAGAGATGAGGGCGGAAGGATGATGGGTGAGGGACTGGCGGTAGGTGTGGTGGTGATGATGGGTGCTGGTGTGGGAGGAGGGTTAGATGGAAGGGTAGTGGTGCCATATGAGGGCGGCGTAAGCCGCACCGCTTAAAGATTAACACTGTTCTTTAGCCCCCAATTTCATTTCAGCTATTTCCCTTTCCCCACTTTAATTTTAGTCATATTCCCTTCCCCCACTTAAATTTCTGTTCAAACCCACGGTGAGTCATTTCCTGCAGCGATTCCTTTCCCCATTTCAATTCCATGTAAAACGTGCAGAGAGTAATATCCCGCTGCGGTCCAATTTCCATTCCATGTGTTTTCATCATCTCAACCTCACGGAGGGCAACTCTCCTCGGGGGTGTGTCCCATGTTTCACCGCTTTATCGTGTGTTTCCAGTCATCTCCTCCTCTTCTCCGTGTGACGTCGTTCACATAAAGGAGTGAGAAGCATTGGAATCAAACAAAACTTAGGCAGCGTGACCAAGAATCATAACGGTACCTTCTACCAACAGGGATGCCTCTACCTCTACTCTCGTCATGTGCATCACATGCCCTCAGGTTCTCCGTCGTCCCATACTAGCGGACCTCGGAAGAGGTGGAAGCTGGGCCTACTATTGCCGTTATGGCTGGAAGTGGAAGGATTGGCACGGCCTCTGAGGACACTCCCGAGCCATGTGTCCCACTTGACCACACAGGTAACACGTCACAGGCACCGAGCACTACCTGTCAGGGTGGAAGTTACTACATCAAGGACACGATCCCTGCTGACTGCATGTTGAACCCTACCATTGAAGTGGAGAGGGCTGCTGCACACTGCCCACTGATGACTGCCTTTGGTCTTGGCGGTATTGAAGTCACCTACTAAAACCTCTCCTAAACATCTTCTTGAGCTTCGAACCAAAGGATGATGAACCAATTACCGATGACACGGAAGGTGACGGCCCGAATCTGCCCGAAGGATGCTGAAAGACACTCTCCTACTGTATAGACCTCTATAGCCCACGATCGGACTGAGACTGACCAGCCCTAGTGTTGGCGATAAAAAAGGAGGGAAAAGAAGAGAATAATAAGAAAAAAAAGAAGAAGCAGTGGCGTGGAGTGTTTCACTTCCTCTCCTGAGAATCGCTTTCTCTCATGTTCTCCTCGGTAAGGCCCAGAAGAAGCTCGGTCCCCAGCTGGAATTTTAAGTTACTCGAGCTTATCACCCAACCCTCTCCCCTCTCTCACCCAGACCGCTATAAAACTAAAATAAAATTAGGGAAATGGAAGATCGAGGGGCCTACCAGGTCATGCTCGCCTCCCTCCATGGCACCGGGCCTCTCGGGCCCCTCAATAGCCAAAAGAGGCTCTTCCTCCTCCATGGCCACCTCTTCGAGCTCATGCACGACCCTCCTCAGGCGAGGAACTACTCGCCCCCTTTTCCCTCCACCATGGCTCAGCCCGCCACGTTCCATAGATCAAGGATTGGGGAGGAAGAAGAAAAGTGATCGAATTTTGCCAAGAAGAAGGGCCGCCCTGCGGCTCTCGACGGTTTAAATTTGATTTCAAAGAATAGAATGCGTCCTCGTGGCAGACGCATCCACCACAAAAAAGAAAATCCTTGGCCATCTCTCAAACTCAACACGGATGGAGCTTGCCAGATGACGGGTGTTTCAGGTGGTGGGGGTGTTATTAGAGATTACCAAGGCAATGTTCCTCTGGCCTTTTCTCACTACTATGCCCAATCCAATAGTCTTATTGCTGAAGCTAGAGCCTTTCTTGATGGTTTACTTTATCTACATACTGTGACCTCTTGGCTGGCAATCATTGAGTGTGATTCAAAAATTTTGGTTCAAATTGTTAACAAGCAAGTATTATGCCCATGGACAATCCTCACATATGTCTGTGACATCTGGAAAAGCATCTCTTCTTCAGACACAATTATGCACATATATAGAGAGGCAAACTCGGTGGCTGATTCCTTAGCTTCTTTAGCGTGCAGCACCAAATGTAATTCCTTTTTTATTCATCATGAGCTGCCTAAAAATATTAAAGGTGCAGCCTGATTAGATAAGCTAGGTATGCCTAGCATCCGTCTAATGTAATTGTTATTCTTTTTCAACTATTAATAAAATTTACCTCCTGGTGTGCGGTGGTGTCCCACCCTCCCTAGGTAGGGTTTCTCCAAAAAAAAACTATGAACCTTCTTTTGAAAAAGGCATATTTTGTCTTAATGACAAAATAGAGGGTAATGTACATTTCCTCCATTCTCTCATCAAGTCAGTGCATGTCTGCAGTTAGAGTATCAAGGTCGATGCATATTTTTCATATAGCTCAACATAGGTAGACGCACGTCTTTGCATAGTGCAGAATAGGGTCGGTGCATGTCTTTGCCATACCTAAATTACAGTCAGAGCACATTTCTAATCATGCATAGCATGTCTATGCACATTTTCATATAATGCTCTAGGTCGATGCATACTCTGTGCTAGTTGTTTTAAGGTCTACGCTCATGCATTGTCAAGTCGGTGCAATCTTTGGAACAATTCTTATGAAGTCGGCGTACATTTGCCTTGTGTCCATACAAGGTCGGTGCACATTGTGCCCTATGCTAAACAAGGTCAGTGCACTTTTTGCATTATGCATAATGAGGTCGGTGCACATTATGCCTTGTGCTAAACCAGGTTAGTGCACATTTTGTATCAAGCATATAAGGTCGGTGCACCCTTTTCAAAATCTACCTAGAAAATCGAGGCACGTGTGCTAGACATAAGCACAATGTCTGTGCACATTCATGTTCTATGGCTATCCATGTCGGTGCACATTACCAGGTGCACATACCAAGGTCGGTGTTTATTTTCATCTTCCCATCTAAAGTCTGAGTGCTTTTGTACCTTTGCACATGCACAGTATTCAGAGTCAATGCATATACGGTCTGTGCATGTTTCACGTTAGTTCATTCTTTTCATCAAGGTCAATGCACATGCTAGACTAAGGTCGAAGCAGTTACTGTCTCCACACTACCTAGTTTGTGCATCTTCTGTCATGCACTAAGGCATTTTTCTGAACATTTGTATGGCAAGTTAGATCATATAAATTCATTTCATTTTGCTTCAATATAAACTCTGATATACAATGTATTGTCATGCGAGGAAATCAAAAGGGATAATAATAATGACTTACACAGTATAAGAAGAACAGAGACATATCATATCTAGGAATTGGTCGATCAAGCATGTAACAAGGAAGTCATGTAAATAATTCCATGTAGGAATTCATTAACTTGTATCATAGATAAAAGAATGAAATGATTCAAATGAATGAAATGTCGTAATCATCACGCTAGTCATGCACTCAGTGCAATGCCTCACCCTATCATTACAACTCTCAGGGACACTAGTACTTTTTGGGCGCTCCTCCCAAGATCAAATCGGGCCCTTATGATGCGTTGGCATTGATTTGGTAGATCCAAGACCCCAAGTTATGTCTAGACATTTATTGGACTCGACCAGGAAAAAGGAATGGAAATCAACAAGCTATAACCTGGAAATAAGCAAATCTAGGATTTTATTGTAGCACAAGCCATCCACGGCCTAGCGACGAAGCACACAAGAAAGCGAAACAAACCAATATCTGGAAGCTACGTGGTCACACCTGGGCCGCTTAGAGAAAAATGGTCTTTTACTGGACCATGGAAGATGAAACTGGGCCAAGGAAAAACCCAGCCTGGTGCCAAGGTAAACGGTCCTTTAAGGGCCGCTGGAAGTCAAGGACAGTCTGGAATGGGCCATCTGACAGAACAAGACAGTCCATATCCGGCCATTCAACACAACAAGGATCGAAAGCCCACACGAGCGGTACACGGTCTGGACTAGGCCGCCGAAAAACCAAACGGTCCACAGACTTCCGTTCAGAGGGTGAAACGGTCCAGAGATAACTGTGAACTAAATGGGCCAAAATAGGCTAGAGTAGTAGCCTGAAATGGGCTCCCAGGCTGCCCAGAACACAGTGGAACTGAACCAAAGTTCATCCCTTAGTTCTCAGGTCAGTCTAGAGGCTTTAGGTTGACTTATTATGGCTAGGTCGAAGGAAGATCAAGGAAGATCAGCTAGCAAGACCTGGCACTAAGCCAGTAATATGCGGTCTCAAACGAGCCGCCCAAGGTGATTAAACAATCAGATTCAGGCTACGTAAGGACTCAAACGGTCCTATGTGGGCCACGAATCTGGACAGAGGCAAACAAGCCATCCGGTCGAGTTAACAGGTGCAGGACTTGAGGTACAACTTGCCCGACATCCTAGTGGGAATCCCAGGCTTGCGGGGACTGATGAAGGTCTCATAATAGAGGTCCTAGTCTGACGGAAGGAGTATCCAGCATAGAGTCCCAACTATTACAAGAATTGAGGGCTAATGAAACATCGAAAAATGAATGTATGGTGGTCAGTCAATACCACCGGAGTGGAATGACTGTCAAACAAAACCTAACAATTAATCCAAGGAGAGAAATCTTTTATTTTAAGCAACTTATATATCCATTCATGTAATAGTCAAGATGATATAATTGAATGAAAAGGGAGATGAAAGGACACTAGCAATCATGCTCATAGTTCAACAATTATCAGAATTTTTCCATATGTTCCATTTAAATTAGTGAGTTTCTACCCTACCCTAAATGAAGAAATATATATATAAAACTCACATTGCATCCCCGTCTCCCCCGTGACTCGGTGCTGAAGGAACAACAATACCGCCCTTGCGAGTTGGGCTTGAGCCTTAGGAATTACCCCGAGATGGCCATGACCCGACCTTGTCTTGGGCTGATATTCTGACTAAATCGGATCCATTTTTCAATCCAGACTCTTTCCGAGTTGTCATCAAGATAGCCGTACTCGCGGCGCACACTTGAACGGGTCCATCCCAGCCTCCACCGCGTTTTTGCCCCGGACCTTCGTCCGAACATAAGATGGTCCATGGATGACCGACAAGACCCGAATAAAATGAGACATCTCTCGTCATCCCGTACCCTACATCTGGGAATATCAATAGGGCCCTTGTGGGCCATGCTCAGACCTCGGGTTTTCCCCGACCATGATAACTGTCTGACCCATATCCTCTGCCTATAGTTTGCTTCCTTCGAACGCATGCTGGTTCTGGGATCTGACCCCGAAATAGTCACCCGTTGCCCTTAGGCATTGGAAATATCGATGACGCCCATGTAAGTCTAGCTTTGACCGCGGGGGGCCCACCACAGTGTGGTCGCAGCTTGATCTCACGCCGAGCCAATAAACTTACCAGTTTTTGACCGCTCTAATAAGGATTTAACTGAGCGTTTCCCGTTCCTCAGAACAATGAAATTGCCGCGCACCTGGCAAACATTTGAACAGATTTGCCTCGATTTTCACCGCATCCTCGTCACGGACTTTCGTCCGAATATGAAAGGGTCCATGAATGACCGACATGCTCGATCGCTCGCGTCTCGACACAGGCTCTTAGTGTGACGTATTCCTGCTTATTTCCCGAGTAATTAGCATTAGTTCTTTTGGCCGCAGGGCCCCTAATTTCGGCAATTAATCAAATGTGTTCTCTCGCATGGGAGATGTAAATGACGCCATGACCTTTATGATGCGACGAGATTTGATCCCGACCCGAACCACACAATCACCTGACGAAGTCAGATAGAGTGCACCCTGGGCTTCCACGAAGCCTGAATAAATCGTCACCTTCGTGACTAGCACACCCTCACACTAAATAGACAAATAAGCACACTAACAAACGAATGAAAAATTGAGTGAATTTTAGTGCGTCCACAAGTCTGGCACGTCCGGTGGGACCAATCCACCCTTCATCTCTTTGCCGAAATTAGGGGCCTTGCGGCCCCCTTCTTGTAATACTAATTGCACTACTTTTGTAAATGTAGAGAAAATCACACTTCGGCACGAAGAATGGCGACTACCTTCGGCTCCCAGCCCGTCAGGAGCCATGTCGAGGGAGGATACCTCGCCGTCCCCCTCAACTTTGGGAGCTTCCCTCCCGTGGTCGGCTTCCCCAACTTCCTTGGGGTGGCCTTCATCAACATACTGGACGTGGAAACGTCCGACGAGCCTGAGACCTACGCTCCCCTCCAGGGAGCCGTTAAAGCTGCCGTTGGCCGAGCCTCGGCCAAGGACAACAATGGCATCCCTGCAAAGACGCTGAACTGCAACGTGCAACACGTGCACTCGATTGCTGGCCCGACTCATCAGGGCTCGGCATCCCACCAGAGGAGGCTAAGGAACAATGTTGGCGCTACCCCGGGGCGCCGAATCTCCAACTCTGGAAGATCCATGACCATCGGAGGCATCCGTGTCCACCTAGATGGGCAGAAGTCTCAAATAATCCCAGACCACGTTGTCCCCACCATCCCAGTCCATAACTCCTTCCAGGGGTTGGAGAAGATGAAAGAGGGGGTGACGCCCTCTGTCCTGGTTGCGGCACCAAAGAATGTACCGGTTCATAGGCCGGCCGAATTGAAACAAGCCTGGGTTCCCAAGAAGGCCCAGCCCACTATGCCTGTCTAAGCGGGACCCAACATTTTTCACCCAAGGAGGGTCCAAAGAAATTAAAGGGTCAAGATGATGACCCCAATTTGCTAGCCAACAGTCGTTGCACCAACCCTATCGAAAGATGCCCATCGCCAGCAGCACAGGCGCCGTCGCCAGACCGCCCGCCCGACGCCCGTGGCCTGCACCCCTACTGCCGCCATCGGCGCGCGATCACTGGCTGATCTCCCTGACCGAGAGTGGGAAGGGATCAAGCAAGTAGTGAGGAGTTATCTCCAAAGCCCGGGAAGCACTCCTAGGGGTCGTCATAGACTATTGGGGGCGGCGGTCTCTGCCTTTCAAGAAAAATAAGAGACCCAACTAATGCCTGGCGCAGGATCGAGCAACTGTTCGGAGGAGTCGTGCCAGTCCCCTTTGCGGGCGGAAGCGCCACCCCGACGATCAGTTTTCGACAGATTGGTGTTCCCAAACAGGCCGTCAGGAAGGATGGTGAAGAGGAACAGGAACTGGAGGGTTTACACCTGTAACATGGCGGGAGCCTTTGGTCGACATGGGGTCCCATCCACAGACCCCGAAGAGGTAGCCAGACTCGCCACCAGACCCGATCCTCTCACTATAAGAGGGAGAGTAGTAGGCGAGATAGCGCCGGTGGACACCGAAGAGACCCCTCATGAAGAATCTTCTGTGGCCCTGGCTATCGATGTTGTCACCACCAGAGGCGCTAGTGGCGAGCCCTCCACATCATCTGAAGGCGCACCAGTCGAACAAGCGGGGGGCATACTTAACCTTCCCACCAATGACCCCACAGTGTTGTACATGATACAACGATATCAGAAGAAGATCGAGTTGTTGAAGAGACAACTGAATGAGAGGAATGCACAACCCTCAACATCTGGGCAGACCGAAGTTTTCCTCGAAGTGCCCTGGGGCCTCGGGCAGTCTTTAGAAGCACCTCCCCAAGGAGCAACACCCTCACCGGTACCCAGTTACACTGGGGGCATGCCCCTACAGCAAACACAATATACAGCACCGGTCCAGTTGCCAAATCTTCCTCCCCAAGGGTCTCCTATGCCCCCGCAGGCAGCTGTGCTGACTACCCTAGCCGCGCAGCCTGCCCATTTCTACCTGAGCCCGGTCGACCCAGCCGCCGTCAGCCGGTTGATGCCAGAGCAGATGATTGATATGAAGCTGGCTGAGAGGGGAGATGGTGATCAAACCCCTTTTGACGTCTATTGAGTGCCCTATCCGGCCCATTATGCCACAAAGAAGCTGCCAGTTGGCATCACCAAGCCGCTGAAGTTCGAGAAATTCAATAGGCAAGGGTCTCCTAGGGAGCACATCGCCTACTACATGAATGTCATGGGAGACTTAGCTGTTGATGAAGCTTATCTCCTGAAATTCTTCGGCTCGACGCTTACTGGGCTCGCCTTCGAGTGGTACTCAAGTTTGTCTCCCGGGTCCATTGCTGACTGGCCCGATATGCAAAAGAGATTCAAAGAAAGATTTTACATCATCGAAAGGGTGATTACCATGGCTGACCTATATGCCTCCAAGCAGGAGATTGATGAGACTGTCGCGGAGTATATCAACAGGTGGCGACGCCTCAACATGAGATGCAAATGACCACTACACCAAGAAGATGTAGTGCAGGTTTGCAAACAAAGATTGAAGCGGGAGATCCTCGAAAAGATGATTGGGATTGGAATCAGGTCTTTCGACTGACTGATCAACATAGTGGCAGAAATCGAGGCTTTTCTCTCCTCTGCCCCTGCCGCCGCAGGTCAGAAGGGCGCAACAACGGGTAATGGGGCCCTGTCCAAGGAGGTGCATACAATTGACTCCGAGACGTCCGAGCGACGAAAGGACAAAGGGGAAGGCCCCGCTTTACAGGCTAGAATGAGCAAGCCATACTCCTTTACCAAGGAGAAAACTCAGAGCTTGTTTGAATGGGCCTCCCAATATAACAAAGTCACTCTTCCGGAGCCGAAGAGGCCTGGTGATATCCAAAGAAAGGAGGACCCCCGATTTTGCCCATATCATCGGTGAAAAAACTACTGGAAGACAAGATGAGAGAGCTAGCCAAGAAGATCAGGTTTTCCTTGAATCGGGGGCAGACAAGGATGTCAAAGGGGCATTCACCAAAATCTATAAGAGGTGGTGTGCAGCAAGAGAGGGCCCAGCAGAGGAGAGAGGAGGAGGAAGAAGGTGTGGGGAAGGGGGAGAGTAATAATTTGTCCTCATGAGGATTATCTCATGGAATGTTAGGGGGCTCGAGAGAGGGAGAAAAAGAGGGCAATGACAGAGCTGATTAGGAGATGTAAGATTGACATTCTATGTATTTAGGAGACCAAGTGCGAAGGGAAGGGTGAGCCTCTCTTGAGGGAGTTAGGGGGGGCTAAACTTACCAAGGGCATTGTATCCTCGGCAGTTGGTAGGTCTAGGGGGATTTTAGTGCTATGGAACTCTTTTGGGGTGGAGGATGTGATGGCAGATGGGCATGTGAGTAGCTGGGCCATCTCCCTTCATTTCACCAATGTGAGGGATGATTTTTCATGGGACTTCACTGGCGTGTATGGTTCAGAAGGAAGGAAGGAGAAGCGACTTCTTTAGGAGGAGTTGATCAACTTTCATCTCTCCTCTAAGAGGCCGTGGTGTGTGGCAGGAGACTTCAACGCGGTGGCCACACCTTAGGAGGGGTTGAGGGTCTTGGGCCAGGTAGGGGAAATGGAGGACTTCTCATTGTTCATTGAGGAGGCGGCTCTACTGGACATCAACACGTCACAAGGCCTTTTCACTTGGTCAAACATGCGTACAGATGTTAGTTGCTCGAGGTTGGATAAGTTCTTGGTGTCCGTGGATTGGGAAGATCACTATCTTCATGTGCAAGTCCTTCCTTTGGCTAGAGTGGCGTCTGGCCACAAGCCCATGCTCTTGAAGACCAATCGAATAGTAGACAGGCGTTTCTCCTTTAGGCTTGAGAGGGTCTGATTTAGGGAGGCGGACTTCTTGGACACTGTCAGGGGTGCTTGGCAGTCACAGGTTGTTGAGTGGTCTGTGATGGTCACTTTGGTGTTGAGATTGAGGCACACTGCACAAGTTCTCAAAACCTGAGGGGCAGACAAAATCCTTCCAGGCCAAGCAACCAAGGACAATATTTTGCAATAGATTGACAGTTTGGACACTTTGGAGGAGGTAGGTTTGTTGGATGCAGAGGATAAGAGCCTTCAGGATTCCTTGAGGCGTCAATTTGAGGAGATCCTCTCCAGGAATAAAATCTACTGGACACATAGATTCAGGGACAAATGGATCAGAGAAAGGGACAAAAACACCGTGTACTTCCAGCGAATTGCTCCGGGGAGGAAGAGAGTTAATACTATTACTTGTATTAGGGTGGGGGAGTTCACCACTTCTTCAGATGAGCTCATCAAGGGCCTGGCTAGAAACTACTACTCTTAAGTTTCTTTTTTTTTTTTTTGAGTAGTTCAGACCCACGATAGCAGATGATCTTCTTCCCTGTCTCTCTCCTGAGGAGAGGGAGAATATTACTCAGAGTTTTAGAGGTTCCTTTCTCCAGGGAACCTAAGCAAGTTCCCCACTCAACCCACATGGATTCTACCAGGACTCCGTTGGTACAACCTGTCCCGCGATTGTGTGGGAACCCACGGTTCGCGAGGACTTATGAAGGTTCTCGAATGGAAAGGACCGGTTACACCCAAGTGAAAATTCCCGAGTGAAAGATCTATCTCCAATGAGAGGGTGTTCCTATCAATGTGATGCCGGCTCTTCCTAAGCCTAGCCCCGTACCTAGACCTACAACGTAAGCTCAAACAACAAGCAAATAATGACACAGAATAGAACAAAACAAAAATAGTTCATAACAAAAAACTGGGTAGGAGGTGGCCAGAAGGCTGGCCATCTAGAGCCTAGGCGGCCAGAATGATGGCCGTCCTTAGTGGCTAGGTGGCCAATGTATGGGCCATTCACAGTGAGTAGGGTGGCCAGACGATGGGCCGTCCATAGCCTTAGGCGGCCAGACCTTGGGTCGCTTACAAAAGGGCAAGGCGGCCAATGGTTGGGCCGCCTACAAGTCTAAGTGGCCAAGGGTATGGCCGTCTCCCACCTACAGACACACTAAAATAGAACACAGACAAACAAGCCAAAATGACAAACTAAACTAAAGAAAGACTTCTGTAGCCTTGGACTTTCAATACGACGAACTCACAGTGAGCGGTAGCGGGTCCCATTGTGATCTCCAGCGGGTTGTAGGCATCGGGAAAGACACACCTTTTGGGGGTGGTGCCGTGTGTCGCCATGGGTCGACACTGCCCCAAGGATGGCCCAACTCTATGGTGTATTGAAGTAGAATGTAATGTAGTAGGGTGATTGCCAGGGAAGTTTACCTGATTCCCGTAGGAGAGATGATCGCGTGGTGGTGCCTCAAGGAGGGAGCTTGTGGAGTCTCGACTTTTCCATTCTCAGCAGACCAAGGACGGAGAGCCCTGCATAGTCCGCTATACCGAAAGTCCTAAAAACAGAAGTAAAACTTGAGAAACACATAAAACACTAATTAGAACTGAATGATGTAGTAAATGCTCGATGTGACCTATGTAGTAGAAGAATATGGGGGTGGCTTTACCTGGAGGGGTGTTAGGAAGGGGGGATGGCCGAGGTTTTCGACCACCCACCTTCCCTTTTGTTTAACTTGAAAACCTCTATAGCAAAGGATTCTAACAGGAGTTTCTAGTATGTAGTGATGGACAAATGAAATATAGATATGTGCAGTGAAACAAAAATGGAAGCAGAGAGATCAAACCAGGAGGAGGTAGGAGGCTGGCCGCCCAGTGCCAAAGATGGCCAAGTCGATGGTCGTCCACCCTCTGGGAACCGTGAGACAGGTAGCGACGAGAACCAATCGGAATCTCGGAGCCCTCTCGTGAGTGATGGGGGGTTCCTCTCTCACACTGGGGAGGCTCTCCTTCACTTGGGGAACTCTCCTCGAAGACTCTCTGTTCGAATCTCTCCAATCCTCTTGTCTCTCTGTACCTCTCGAATCTGATCCCTTGTTCGATCTCCTTAGAAAAATGTCTAATGCATATACGTACGAATGGGGTCGTCGAGGCAAGCTCATTGTCATCTCCATAACCCTACCACTCACACACTCCAGGGCCCAGTGAGGGTGAATAGAGGTAGGTGCACCCACGTGCACCGATTGTCTCATTCTTTCCCCGCGCTGCCCGTGGGTGAGGGGCATTTGTGGACGTGTAAAATTTCACGTCCGTGAAACTCCTCGAATAAGTTCAGAGCAGACGCAACTTTAGGCACTGTCACGGCTCGTCTAGGCCTCCCAGTGAATAGAAGAACTTCAAAAGATAGTTCGTGGGACGTCCCCAAAGAAGCCTCGCATTCGAGGACACCTCACGTCCGACAAGGCACATTAAACCACAGGGAGTCAGACATCCCTGAATTAACACGTCGTCGTGGTTTCACCTCGTGACTGTGGTAGGGAAGAACACACCTGGGGAGTTTGAGTACCTCGAATCCCTAAAGAAGATCAACAATTGCGGGCAATGACACGCATATTAACCCACGCTCAGATGGGTGAATAAAACCCTTGACTAGAAAGGGGAATGTCTTTGAAGGTACTCCAGCAGCAAAGGCAGAATGAACCCCAAATGCCCTTAAGTCAATTGGGCCACAATTCCAACTAGGTGGCCCATGGTCTCCCTGGGCTTCGATCCAGTGGCAACCACCCCAGCCCTTCACAGGTGATACGGTTCCGCCCCCTTAATCATCCGGTGGCGCCCCGAGCAGTCGATACGGTGGCCCTCTTAGCTGTTCGAACTGGTGGCGTTTAGCCCTTCTTGGCGCATGAACCGGTGACCCCTCCGACGTTGTGATCCGGTGGACCCCCCCTGGCCCTTCCCTATTGGTGACCCAGTGGCCTTCGCCCGGTGGTGATTCGGTGGCCCCCCTGCGAAGCCTTCATCCGGTGGCGTCTGCATGGGCTCACCCGATGGCCCTGCAGGTCTAGCAAATCGGTGGCCCTCCCTCCGTTGATTGATCCAGTGACATGATGGCCTCTTCCATCCGGTGGCTCCAGCGCTTAAATGGAAACCGCAAGTGATCCTTTTTCAAGAACTACTGGGCATTACCTCTGCCTGGCAGTCTTAGCTCTGAAGCGCAATGGGAGCGGATCAAGCGTGCATGCTTCAGGCAACCTTCCAGGGCATACTAGCATGGCCACCAACCTCCTGCAGGCTCTACATTCGGTAATCCGATGGCAGGCACGGCAGAGAGAAGGGACGGGATGGAAGATTCTACAAGATCACATTGACCCTCTCATTGCCAAAGCCCCACTGTTCCAGCATATAAAGAGGAAAGAGAGAGAGAAGGGCATATACATGGAGAGGCATAGAAGAAGGAGGAGGGAGACCTTCGACAGCCTGCAACCACTGCCTGCCCTTCTCGCCCGAGCTCTGCGTGAAGAAGAGAGGGGAAGAACAAGGTGAGGAAAAAGGGAGAAACCCCGGTAAAAAGAAAGAGGAAGAAGGAGGGGAGGGAGAGAGCAAAGAGGAGAGGTCCTGGAGGGGGAAGAGCCTGTGCTCCGCCGTTTCTGCATTCCTAGCAAGGAGTTTTTCCACCCTTTGCCCAAGATTGGGTCGGGAAAGTTTGTGGTCTCGGCCATGAAGGTAGTTAGATCATTGTGCAAGTGTTGTAATGCATTTCTAGCTTATGTAGTGACCACAGGTGAGGTTAAGGAAGTGCCATCACTTAAGGAGATTAAAGTAGTTCGAGACTTCTCTGATGTCTTTCTGGAGGAATTGGTAGGGTTGCCGCTAGTCCGGGAGATCGAATTCTCTATTGATCTTTTACTCAATACGACACTGATATCTAAAGCACCTTATCGGATGGCACCAGTAGAGATGACAGAGTTGAGGAAGTAATTATAAGAGTTGTTGGACAAAGACTTTATTCAACCAAGTGTCTCACCATGGGGAGCCCCAGTCCTGTTCGTAAAGAAGAAGGATGGGTCACTTCGACTCTATATTGATTACCGGAAGCTTAATCAGGTGACAGTGAAGAACTGCTATCCTTTGCCTCGCATAGATGATCTCTTCGACCAGTTGCAAGGTGCTACAGTGTTCTTGAAGATTGATTTACATTCAGGATATCATTAGCTACAGATCAAGGAAGAGGACACTTTAAAGATAACTTTCCAGACCATATATGGGCACTATGAATTCCTAGTTTTACCCTTTGGTCTAATGAATGCCCTGGCAGCATTTATGGACCTCATGAACCGGGTGTTTAGGCCCTATTTGGATAACTTTGTGGTTGTGTTTATTGATAATGTACTGATTTATTCCCCAGACAAAGCATCTCACAGGGAACACTTGAGGATTGTTTGGAAACTCTTCGAGCACATAAGCTATATGAAAAGTTTAGCAAGTGTGAATTCTGGCTCAAAGAGGTTCAATTTCTTGGCCACGTGATATCTGGCAATGGCATAGTAGTTGACCTAACAAAAGTCCAAGCTACGTTGGAATGGGAGGCTCTGAAGACTCCCACTAAAATTCAGAGTTTCCAAGGGTTGGCCGGTTGCTACAGAAAGTTCATTAAGGGTTTTGCTTTGATTGCCGCGCCTTTAACGATATTAACAAGGAAAGGAGTGAAGTTCATATGGACTGAAGAGTGTGAGCAAAGTTTCTAAGAGTTGAAGAGGTGTTTGACATCAGCCCCACTTTTGGTCCTACCCAATAGCATCGACATGTTCACCCTCTACACAGATGCTTCGAGGGTCAGAATTGGTTATGTCCTAATACAAAATGGTAGGGTTGTGGCATATGCTTCCAGATAATTTAAGGAGCATGAGAAGAACTACTCTACCCATGACCTAGAATTGACAGTTGTTGTTCATTCACTGAAAATTTGGAGACACTTCCTCTATGGAGTCAAATTTGAAGTCTTCACAGACCATAAGAGTCTCAAATACTTGTTCTCTCAAAAGGAACTGAACTTACGACAAAGAAGATGGATAGAATTCTTGAAAGATTATGATTTTGAGCTTCAATATCACCCTGGGAAGGCAAATGTGGTAGCCAATGCTCTTAGCCGGAAGAGAACACTAATGCAATTAAAGGAAGAACAAGGGAAAAGAAGAAATTAATGAAAGAAGAATAAAAGAAGAAGAAGAAGAAGGGAAGAGAACAAAAGAAAAGAAGAGAAAAAGGGGGGAACAGGAAAGAACCCCAAGAGATAGAGCTCGAACCGGCTGCATAATGTCTGCCCATCCGGCAAACCCTTTGAACCGGCAGGCCTTTTGCAGCCCTATCTGGCAGCCCTTCAAGGGCCCAACTGGCAGCACCCTGCGGCAGCCTATACGGGCCCATCCGGCAGCCCAGCTCGAGGTTGCATTCGACAGACCTTTAAGCTGGTGATATGGCAGTCCTCATCTGCCCATCCGGCAGCTCATTATAGCCCTCAACCAACAGCACTAGGCTGATCCGGCAGCAACCCCCATCCGGCAAAGTCTGTGCTGAACCGACGGCAGCACGACGATCCGGCAGCAGCATCCTGGCTTGAACCTGCAGCACCATCTGCCCCAGGCAGAAGCGTCTGAGCCGGCAGCCCAACACTCCATCCGGCAGGGGTTCCCATAGGGCAGCGCTCCTGCCGAACCGGCAAGGGCGTCCCCCGTCCGACAACTTGCGACGCTTGGGTGGCCCCCAGCCGCCACTCCTCCCATTAATGGGCCTACAGAAAGGAAAACAAGCATGCCAGTCGACGTGATGCATGTGCGGCGCAGAGGAATAGGACATGACAAATGTCCATGCCTGTGCGGCACAGAGGAAGAGGACATGCCAGGCGGAAAGGAGGAAGACACGCCAACGGGCGTGCAACCGCTGCGAATATAAAAGGGAGAGGGGGTCGAAGAGAAGAGAAGGAGCGAGGAGCATTCAAAAAGCAGCGTGCGTCTGAAATTAAAAAAAAGCGAGAGAAGGAATATAGAAGAGAGGAAGAGGAGAGCAGGGGAGAGCTCCGAAGTCTCCGTGCCTGCATCTGCAGAGTGAAGGAGAGAAAGATGAGCGAGTGAGGAGAGGAAAGGTGAGGCTAGGGGGCGAGGAGTCAATGCTCCTTCTCCCCCTCCTGGTTGTATTTCTTTTCTTTTGTTCTTTCTTCTCTGTATTCTCCGAACTGTACTTGTCTTGATGCAGTCTCCCTCTTGGGATATGATCAATGAATGTGAAAGGAAAACAAGCATGCCAGTTGAAGTGATGCATGTGCGGCGCACAGGAATAGGGCATGACAAATGTCCATGCCTGTGCGGCGCAGAGGAAGAGGACATGCCAAGTGTCCATGTTTGTGCGGCGGAAAGGAGGAAGACACACCTCGCTCCTTCTCTTCTCTTCGACCCCCTCTCCCTCTTGGGATATGATCAATGAATGTGAATGAATGAAAGCTCCCCTATGGGCGATTCTTGAGCTCCGATGGCTACTCCCCGATCCCCATGATTGTCATCTGTTCTTTATCTCTTATGACTGCCGTTTACATCGCGATTATTGTTCTTTCGGTGGAAGTGAATACAAATGTGTCAATCTAGAAACATATCTGTTGTCCCCCCCCCTTCAAGAACCTGAACTTGGAGCTTATCCTCCGGCTTCCGCAAAGTCCTTCGTGGATCTCCTGAATGGCCTGGCTGGCCTCCGTGGGGAACAAGCATTTCAGCAGTGGCATTGACAGGGAACGACAGTACAGTCTGTCGTTTACTATTGTGAAATGAGCCGCTCTTGCTGCTGTGCGCGCTCGACAACCGCCATCTCCTCTTGCAGTTTCGGAACCGGGAAGACTTCCTGCAGGTGCTCCTCAAGGAATCTTTGCTCATCCATGGGAGGCCCTTCCGGTTCCATGCGTGGTCCATTGATTTCTCTCCAGACGCCGACTCCCCCGTCGTCCCCGTCTGGCTTGAGCTTCCAGCTCTCCCTGTAAACTTCTACAATGATGCCATGTTGCGCTCCATTGCCGGAAGCCTTGGACCGGTCTTGCAAGTCGATCGCAACACCACATGCCTGCTCCGAGGACATGCCGCTAGGGTGTGTGTGTTGCTTGATGTCTCCAGACCCCTTCCCCCTCGCGTCTGGGTGGGCATCGGGGGCGGTGGATGGTGGCAGCCCGTCGCCTACACCGACCCCCCCCTGTTCTGCAGCCGCTGCTCCCTCCTTGGCCACCGTGTGGAGGGATGCAAGAAGAAGCCTCCCCCGCCTCAGACTGGGCCGGGGATCCTTGGTGCTGGCCGGAGGACCGCTACCATCTCCGCCCCTGCTCTGCATGCATGTACTCCGTCTCCCGCCACTGTCTGGCGTCCCGTCGCCGCTTCTGCCAGCCACATCCCAGACGCTACCCCCCCCTCCTTGCTGGCCCTGTGGCAGCCTTGGGAGTTCCACCGCCGGAAGAGCCGTCTCCCCCGATTGCTCCGCCGCGGGACAACCAGCCGAGCCTCGCCGCTACCATTCTGGTCGCTACCACCGCAGAACCGTCACCGCCGGTCACTGTAGCTCCCAGTCCTCCTGCGGAGCCCACGTTCGCGCCCTGTCGGGTTCCGGCTCCTTGCGGACACACCGCGGGCTCGCCACCTCCGCCTCCGTGCATGGAGCCGCCGTGCTTCAATCCCCCGGCCGCTGCGGTGCTTGCCGCCTCTGGCCCGCCGTTTGCTTCAGCTGCCGCGGCCCCCACCGTGGCCTTCGCACTCGGCCTTGGTGGGCCTTACAGTTCCCCTCCACCCCCCGTTTCGCTCGTGGAGCCCCATCCTCCGTCCCTTCCCACCGGCGTGGCGGCGGTCACAGCTCCCGCCTCCTCTGCGCCTGCCCTCCCGGCACTGGACTCGGCCCTCCCCTCGACCGTTGTCTTGGGTGCTCCCGTGGCTGTGGAGGAGGAGCCGCCGGGTGCTGCGGTGGACCCGTCCCCCCACGGCCTGGAGGCTGCCCCAACTCAGTATCCTCCTCTTGCATCGTCCGGACGCCTCAACCCGGAGGCGGTCTCCTGGTCGCCGGGTTCGGATGCTGCGAGTCCGTCGGCTCGCCACGTCTCTGTCGAGACTTCCCCGTCCGCTTCGGGGTCGTCTCCCCGCATCTCCTTTGCCCAAGCCTTGAAGAAGAAGATCAACCGGGAGGCGCCGGGGCCGCAAAAGGTTGCTATCATTAAAACAGATATCACATCAAAAGCTAGATGAGCATGAGTAAGTCCCAGGGGACACAACAGAGACGAGGGCTAGAACTCCCTCGTTAAGGTGCCAAGACCCTGATAATGAGGAACGAGATACAGAATGGACAAAGATCAGCCCTAATCAAGGTAGGATAAAGCCTCGACAACAGCAAGAAAAAGGATAAGAACCTGGAAAGGATGAGGTCAAACAAGTAAAGAGAGGAGAATGGAAAGCATCCAACATGGTCTGGAAAAAGAGACAGTGATCACCCACCAGAGGCGGGAAAGAAGATGCATAAACCACCGACAAGGCCGGGAAAGGGTTGTAGGAAGCACCTGGAAGTTTCAGAGAAGAATCAGGTGATGTCTCGGGATTCAGATTGAAGATTGACGTAGGCTGAGACCCAGAAGGACGAGGATAGGGAAACTCCGGAGATGCAGAGCAAGATAAAATAGAATGGTAAAAGGACTAAGGAGGGGACGGAAAGATGATAGAAATAGGGTTAAGCGACGGAAAGCATACCACCCAAGGATAGGAACTGAGCAGAAGAAATGAGGAACAGACAGAAGAGAGAGGTGCAGTGAGCCCCTGAATGCAAAACTGGTGTCCCCTGAACTTTCGTCGCTGCTTCTTCTTGACTAAAATCTTCTTGGAATACACCCACCTGGTGCGGACTCGAGCCTTCAGGGTTCTTGATTTAGCATGTCTTCTCAAGTAACTGGCCCACCTGGCGGACGGCCTGGCCCAACTATAAATAGGATGCTTCATCGGGGTCATTGCCCCTAAACATGCAGAGCTAACCCTGGGTGGACATTCCTGAACCATGAACTCCTTGTGATGTTTATTAGAAAATTAGGGAGCTATGTTGCTTGGCATCAATAGCATAAGATTTGGCATCTCCCCTCGGTAACTGGGCATGAAGTGTAACTCCCCTACTGCAAGCGTAGGCCAATGCTGAGAGGGAGTAATGCGTGGCGTTGCCATGGCCATTTCATCCATGAACTGAGGGAGAAGAGATAGCAAATGTAGAATGCCCCTAGGTAATCTTGAAATGACGGCCAATTGCCTGCTGAACACAGCATTCATTAAGCTCTTTGCGGCCGCCTAGGTCAGCACCATTTGAGTGGAGGCTCTGGCTTGGCTACTAACCTAGACGCCCACCGAGTGAGGGGAGATAATAACATCAATAGCAAATTCCCTGGTGAGCAATGAGATTTCCCCTGTCCTTGCTCGGGAAGAAACTGGTACTAGCACCGAGGAGCTTCTTTTAACAATCGTCTTCAGAAATGAAGGCTCCTTGTTCCCAAAACCGCCAGGGACCCAGACTTAGACCGGCATATGACAAATGTACTTTTGGGTCTTGGCATGCATGATCAGAGTCCAGCTTGACTTATCATCTCCTCGGGAACTGGATCTGAGGGGCACCAATGGTAACGTGCACCTGCTCCATGAGGCGGGAAGTGATAGAGAGTGGTTAGAAGAAAAAGGTCTGAAGGGTGTTGCTATGACCGTTAATTTGTTTGGTGGTCGCCCATAGGGCCATTTTAATGCCACGATGGAATTCAAATCCTGCTTGTCTTTGCGGTCAAATTTGGACCGTTTTTAATTGGTGGCGGTCTTGAATGGACCTTTTCTATGTTGCTTTGGCTGAAATAATAAATGATCCTTTTAGCCTTAATTTTGCTGCATTATGTATTGATAATCTTTTGACTTGAACTACTTATCTCATGAATGCAAAACGCTTTTCATGACCTCTTATAGCCACACCATGCCTTCAACCCGTCAGGTAAGTCAGGTAAGTATTCTGCATCCTTTATCCCTTAATACATTACTATATGGTATCTATGATATATTGTCTTGAGAACCGGCTGGTTATTCACATGTTCCAGGACCTGATGTTCCCCTTTTACCAAAAATGATGATGATCCAGGTGCACGTGTTTCATCATCGGATAGGCCATTAGGTTGGGAAGGTTGGGGGACAATGGTTCTATCTCACACGTCGTGCGTACGGGTAGTGTCTTGACCCTGATTATCCCGGTCTAGCAATACTATTCTCGAGTATTTTCTATTTTATGACTTTCTTTACATTCGTTTTGATGATTTCTTTTATTTTAGCCTAGTATGCATCATACGCATCTTTTGAGCATTCATGACCTATGATCTGTCTGAAAGGGTCTCGTTGGTGAGGGATAATTGTGCGTTCATGGTTTTGGGTAAGAGGAACTATTCCACTTAGAATTAGAAGATTTTCTCTGGTCTGTTCACCTGGTTTGGTTGACTGAGAGTCCCTATCTGGAGGTTTTAGTCTGCTTCTTTACTTTCTTTTACTACTTGTTTCGATTCCCTCATTGTTTGTGGATTATGTCCCCCAATGTGGTTGCTTGTGTTTTCTCCTTTTGTTTATTTAGTTAATTTCTCTAGACTGGTGTCGTTTTGGTCCGATCATTCCTTGTGTTTGGTTCAGAGTTTCCCGGAAGATTCCGATCCCTTGTTGGTGAGAAACGGGCATCGTTTACCTTAATGCCCACTTTTCAGTCCGCTCCACTGCATTTCTGCTTCATCTCCATGTTCCATTTCGCTTTCGCTTCACCTCCACTCGCTCCCCTGCAAAGAGGACGTTAAGGAGGGGCATCTGTTGACACCCATTTTTTACCTTCAAGTTGGGTCATTCCTCTTGCCACAATTTTTGATGCCTCGAGTTGCCCATTACTCACTGGGCCATTTCCAGACTTATCCTTGGGCTTATTTTATGGGTACTTCCTCCCTGGCTAGGTTTGCTTTCGAGTTCGGGCTTAACGGGCCTTGATTTCACTTGGTCTTTGGGGTAAATGGGCTCATTTATCCCATTTTATTAATTTTCACCGCCCAGAATATACACGGTCTAGTGATGGACTGTGTAACGCTTGGACGATCATTTTGAAGACCGCGTATGTCTCTCAGAGTCCTACAGTGATTTATTTCTGGATTAATTTGCTATTTTCTAAATTTCCACCGATAATCCTATACACGGTCTATCGTAGGGCTCACTCCTTGTGGACGTGCACCCGTGTTTCCCCTTACGCCTTTGGCCTAGGGGAAACTCTGCCAAAATTTCGTCAGAAATTGACGGAGTCTTGGTCATTTCAACAATAGTCCCCTTATAGCCTTCATTCTTCATCATCTCATTCATCCTCTCCCTTCCATTCTTCAGTTATTTTTTTTTGTTCTTGGGTTCGTGGCACTTAGTGGACCTCTACCAAGGCCATGCGTGGTTAGGATCCTTGCAGGCGTGCCGGGGAAGGACGTTAAGGAGTGTACCGACGAAGGCCTTTAGTGGGTGTGCCATTGAGGGTTACCCTGTGGTGTGCCGGGGAGCGATGCTAAGGAGCGTGTCGGTGAAGGCCTTCAAGGGGCGTGCCGATGAAGGTTGCCCTGTGGTGTGCCGGTGAAGGCCACGCCAGGGCGTGTCGGGGAAGGCCGCTGGGGGTGTATCGGTGAAGGCCACTCCCGGGGCGTGCTGGCGAAGGACCTTCAGGGCATACCAGGGAGGGTGCATGCAAAGGAGTCTTAAGCTGCTCCTTTCTTCTTCTTTTTCCTCCCCCTTTTTGCTTACCATGCAGCCTTCTCCCCCTTCATAGCTCTTGATTTCTCATTGCTTGCAGTCCATTCTAATCTTTGTTTGTTGCACTTTACAGATCAATGGCTGCCTCGAGTGGTTCCTCTGCTCCCGCCATGGTTGGTGCCCGACGTGTTCCTTCGCCCCCAGTGCCGACTGTCACCTGGTTCAACATGGAGGAGTTGGACCGGGACCATGTAGAAATGGCAGCGTTGGCCAACTCCTCGAGTTCAGACACTGAGAGCATGGACATCCGAAGACTTGCCAGGACTGAGAAAGGGTTCACTTTTGATCGTGCCGTAGGGGACTACCGAGTGGATTACCCAAAGGACATGCACCTCATCCGTCACCTCAAGCATCTGCGGTCTCATGACAGGCGGGAGCTATGGACTGTGAAAGAGATAGAACGTGCGATCCTGCAGGCTCGAGACAGCCTATCACACGTCGTCCCCATAAGCATTCCGATGTACCTGGTGGGCGAGGCCCATGAATGGGAGCCCGTGCTGGGGCTAGAGGCTGTGCTACCGACGGAGGACAAGTTGGTGCGGACTCCGGGCTTCATTCCAGCCAAGTGGGACACGGCTGCAGGACGTGTCCAGGGTGAGAAGCAGCGCTCGGGTTTGTTCTTGGCTCCTCTGAAGTGGGGCTACAGAGAAGAGACATTTATTCTGTACTGGCTGGCGATCAGATTCAAGCACGGGCTGTCACTGGGATGGTTCGGGGAGCTAAAGCTTTAGACTGCACACAGCTTCCGGGAGGGAGCAGTTGAGTTTACCGAGCACGTGCTTTTCAATTATGCCCCCATACTCATTCGGGCCGGCGTGTATCATAGTGTTTATGCCTCCCGTTATGACTACCCAATTTCCAAGGGACTCTGTTGCGGGATGATAGAAGTATTCAGTGCAGAGACCAACACGTTCTATACGGCAGAGGGTGAGACGTCCTTAGATCTATGGAGCCTCAGCCAGCTCAGTGACTTGCCCATTGATGGGGAGCCCTATGAAGAGATTTACCTCCCGGACATGATGAAGGATGAGACCAACGGGGATGGCTACTACTCCTTGGGATACTCCTATCGGTACTTGATGAAGGCGTACTGAGAACTGTACCAGCTGGTGTACGGAGAGAAGCAACCTCACCGTGGGGACCGGAAGAGGGTCCGAATGACTTTGTGGCTGCAGTACTTCTTCGACGGGCCGAAGAAATATGAAGACTTCCCATGTGTCGGCACGGGCTACTGCCGGGTCGACCGGGCTTGGATAGAAGTGGGCGGGCTGCGCAGTCGGGGTGGTCAGCACAGCTACTTGAGGGGCCATGGGAGACCCCTGAGGGGGTGAGATCTGCAGCGAGGCCAGTGCCGGGTACTGTGCTTGCTGTAGGGGCATGCCCACAGAGCAGCTGGGGGTTAATGGCAATACTGCAGCTTGCAGAGTCGCTTCAGAAGATTGTCCGTTGCCCCGGGGCGCTTCCAGCAAAATCTCGGTCTGTCCGGACGTCGAGGGTTAGGCATTCCTTTCGTTGAGTTGCTTCTTCAGCAATTCAATCTCCCGCTGGTACTATTGTATCATGTATAACATGGCGGGGTCAGTTGTGGAGGGAGTGGGCATGCCCCCTGTCTCTTCGGCCGGGGCATCCTCGGATGATGTGGAGAGTCCGCCACAAGTGCCCCTAGTAGTGACAACATTGGCTGCCAGGGCCATGGAACGTTCTTCGGAGGAAGTCTCTTTGACGCCTGCCTATGCCGCTTCACTCGCCGCTTTTTCCTCTCCTGGTGAGGGGAGCCCACTTCTTCGGGGTCGATAGGTAGAGCCCCGTACCGACTAGAGAGTCTTGCCATATTGTAGGTGAAAACTCTCCAGTTCCTGTTTCTTTTCGCCATCCTCCTTGACAGCTTATTTGGGAACACTAGTCTGTCAAAAATTGACCGTCGGGGCGGCGCTTCCTCCCGCATAGGGGATTGGCGTCATTCCTCCAACCGGTTCCTTGATTCTGTGCTAGGCGCAGGTTGGATTTCCTCTTCTTCTTGAAGGGCGGAGGCCACTACCCCTAGCAGTCTTTGACGACCCATAGGGGTGCTACCCCGGCCTCTGAGGTAGTTTCTCATGGCTTGCTCGATCCCTTTCCACTCATGGTCAGGGAGAGCAGCCGGTGGTTGTGTGTCGGTGGCGACAGCAGGATGAGTGTAAGTTGCAAACGTCGGGCGGGCAACATGGTGACAACGCCTGCGACGTTGGCAGTGGGCATTTCCAGGCAGCACTGGTGCAGTAACTGCCAGTTGGTGGGTCACGGCCATCGCCTCGGCCTTTTCATCTCTTCGGCCCTTTCTGTGGCAGGTGTAGCTGGGCCCCACCTAGGCGGGTGCAGTGGGTTGGGCTTCCTTGGGGACCCAAACTTGCTTCAGCTTTGCCTGCTTGTGAGCTGGCGTGTCTTTCGACGCTACGGCCGGCACGATGGGTGCCATCTTTTCTTTCATCTTTTTCAATCCTTGGAAGGAGTTGCGGACTGGAATGGCTGGCACGATGCGGTTCAGAATCACTTCGGACCTCTGTCCATTCAGATGGACTCGGATGGTCTCGACAGTCATGGACTTGTCGGAACTAGAAATTCGGCGCCCCGTGGCAGTGCCAGCGTTGTTCCTCCCGAGCCTCCTCCGATGGGATGCCGAACCTTGGTGTGATGGACCGACAGCCTGGTGCACATGGTGCACGTTGCAGCCCAACGTCCTCCCCAGAATGCTGTTGCTGTTCTTGGCCACAGCTCGGCCAGTAGCAGCTTCCGTGGCTCCCTGGATGGGAACGTTGGACTCAGGCTCGTCAGACGCCTCCACGTCCAGGATGTTGACGAAGGCTACCCCCAGGAAGTTGGGGAAGCCCACGACTAGAGGGAAGCTCCCAAAGCAGAGCAGGACGGCGGGGTAGCCTTCTAGGACGTGGCTCTCCACGACTTGCGGGCCAAAGGAGACTGCCATTCTCGAAGTTGAAACGTGATCTTTCTACATTTGCAAAAATGGAACAATTAGCATTGCATGAAGGGGGCCGCAGGGTCCCTAATTTCGACAAAGAGATGAAGGGTGGATGAGTCTCACCGGGTGTGCCAGACTTGCGGATGAACTTTTCGATTGACTCGTTATTGTCGTTCGTTTGTTGGTTTATTGAGATGAGTTTATTTGGTTTATTAAGTGCGTGGGCGTGCTAGTCACGGAGTGACAATTTATTCGGGCTTCGAAGAACCCATGGTGTGCTCAATCTGACTTCGTCAGGTGATTGTGTAATTCGGGTCGGGACCACATCTCGTCGTGCCGTAAAGACCACGACGTCATTTACATCCCCCATACGAGGGAACAACTAGCAAAGTTTCAAGCTTTCACGTAGAATATATATATATCAAGAGAGTCAAGCATGTAAACGTATCAAGTCATGTTATGTGAGTTGGTTATCATTTTATCAAGCAAGTAAATACCCGTTCCAGGTCACGCAAGTCATGTCATGTCAAGTCAAGTACGAGTTGTGGAATGTCAATCTAGCAAGTCATGCACGTCGGTGTAATCCCACACCGTAATCAATATAGCTCCCATGGGCACAAGTACTTTCGGGTGCTCCTCCCAGGACCAGATCGGGCCCTATATGCAGAGCATTGAGACATATATATATTAGACATCCACTATAGTTTTAGCCAATATAGCGTTCCAAGGAATAACCATTGTAGGATGATAAGGTAGAATTCACGAATGAAGGAGTTCAAGGGTAGAAATTGAACAAGTATGACTCCTCATAATCATCACAACAAATCTCGAGACATGAAGTGAAACTGGGTAAATGGCGCTCATTAGGCAGTCGTGAATTCAGAAATAGCGCCCATATGTGTGATCGCTTATTCCTATGATTAGCACAGGCCGGATGAAAATAGCGCCCAGTACCTGGTCGCTATATCAGGATATAACGGTGCTAGATAGGTCACCAATTCCTTCTAGTGCCCATGTCAGTGTCGTCAATTACTGACAGAGAATAGACTTCTCAAAGAGGCCAATAACAGCGCTCTAAGAGGGCTAAAGTATCACGTTTCTTCAGAGTGACGTGATAAGACATGGTTTCATGGGTTTTTAGGGTACAACCTGCTCGGCAGCCTTGAGGGACTCCAAGGCTTCCCATAGACTTACGGAGGTCTCTATGATGAAATCACCAGTCTGAAGGAAGGAATATCCCGCGGAGGGTTCAAACATCACCGAGAATTAGGGTGTGATCGGTAGAAAATAAAATAGGGGCTCCATCTAAGGATGTGAGATGAGAGTGCTAAATAACCCGCGGTATGGGTTTGAAACAGATGAAAGATTCAAGTCACAGGAAAGCAACACCTACTTAGAAGTCGCCATTTACATAAATAGCGCCCTTCTGGAAGGTCATGCAATCAGAATTTATATAGACTTTTTCATGAATTTAATCCAACCGGACAGTCGTTCTGTATTCGGACCGCTGAAACAGCTGGCACGTATTTTCGATTCCCGGATTTTCCTGCTGAACGTGGTCCGGGACCTGTCCGAAGCGGGAGCGTTGGAAGAAAATGCGGCAGGCAGAAAGCTGGATCATGTTTTCGGGAAGATCGATCACACTTTTCGGACGGTCCGGCACGAAGACGTGGTGGATGGGATCAATAAATTCGTGATCGAACACCAGATGGATATGGTAACGATGATTCCGCGCAGACATTCTTTCCTGGAAAGGCTGTTCGATGAACCGAATACGCGGAAGATGGCTTTTCATTCCCAGGTTCCGCTGCTGGCATTGCACTCCCGGGAAGCCTGATCGTACCCAAAGACCGTGGACACCCGGAAAGCATGGGGAGTCTGACCCGCAGGGGTGAGACCGTTTCTAGTAAATTGCAGGAGATATCAAAATAATGAATGGGTATACAAACCTAAAAAGAAATGTAAAAGAGATTTCCAAAAGATCACTACCTAGGAAAGACTGGACAGACAGCATAAATGTATGTGATTGTTTCGACTAGATTTTTTCTTCCTTTTTTGAAGGTGCATTAATTTATTTAGACCTATACACTTATTTTCTTATGCCAATGTCCAAGAATGCTGCACACTTGCCAACAAGTGGCGAACCAGTATCTCTATCTGTTGAGCCATCTTGCAGGATAAACATTCTTGAACTTCCTCTTCAAGACAATAAGTAGAGCCGGGCCAACCAAGGGCCATGTAGTCACAGCTACAATATATGCCAGCAACCACATTGATCTTGTATTCAACCGCGAAAGCCGATAAGTGGACTTCTTTGCGGGAGCGACGACGCCATGGAGATCACAAGTCTCATCTCCTCTCCTTTGTCCTGAGGAGTCTGCAGCTTCTTGCACATCTCCGCCGGCCGATGTTTTCTCCTCCGGCTGGCCAGTCGCAGTAATTGCATCCTCACTTTGCCGGATGCCAGCCATATGACTACTGTTTAGGTCTTCATCACTGTCATGGTTTGCTGCATCATTTCCCATTGCCGTCACCATTCCATCTTCCATGACATCTACATATGGAGCCTTATCAATTGAAGACTCCAATGAAGAATGCAAGCCAACCGCATGTGTCTGCATTTGGAGATAATCAACAAACTAGTTGTGAGAAGGCCCCAACTAGGGAGTAGGCGACATTACCAATAGAACCCTCCTACTAATTCTAGTGACAAGCTTTCGGAATAGAATGGCTTAAGCACCTTTATTTGCCAGTGCATAAACGGGCTGGAATGTAAGACACCAAAGAACTCATCCACAGCTCTCACCCACCTGTGAATTGGTGAAAAAACAGAAAAATAAAACAACAGACCAGATCGCCCATTTAGATGCTCCACAATAAAGAACTAAGACATTATGCATGACTCAGCAGTTTACCATAAGCTACTTGCAGTTATTCCTTCAAAAAATGCTAGATGACCTCCATGAGCTGTAGTAGCCAAAACAATGTTTTTGTTTGCCCTAAATTACAAGCAAAATGAAGATGAACAACATAAAAGACCCATTGGTAATGATAAAAGCCATGGGCAGAATAGCCTCCGCAGCAGTACTACTAAAAGATGTAATTACTCTACCTGCATTCATCCCAAGGAATCGCTTCCTTCGTACAAAGAGGATCATCTAAGGCACTGATGCAAAGCAATGGCACTGCTACATTTCCCACGAAACTCGCACTGCTACAATGGCGATAATATGTATCTACAGTCTGACACAAAATTCTTCTTTAGTTCAGATTGGGATAGAAAAGTCAAGCAGGACCTAGTGAAGTACTGTTACCTCATAGTTTCCAACCAGACGAGTAGCATAGTTGTCAAAGTCCCTAACAGAGCGTGACTATTCAAAGATGAAAAGAGAAAAAGGTGTGAATCAGATTGCAAGAACAGACACACGTTATTTATTTTCAAAAAAAATAAGGGAACCTGTGACCCTTGCTCTGACGCCATTTCTTAATTGACGCCATATGTCTGGCCGTCAATTCCTACAGCTTCCTCCCTTTTCACCTGCCATGGTTTTGGTCTAAAAAAAAGAAAAAATAGGGTAAAGAGGCTTACCTTACTGGGTTCGGGCTCCATGAATCCTCCACGCAGAGGCCGACGGGTAGGAGGGGGTTGCTCTTCTTCTTCACCGTCTTCTTCCCCATCTTGGGCGTTGCTGCCTTCTTCTTCTTCTTTGTCATCACTACCCTCTTCATCTTTGTCCTCTTCACCACTGTCGTCATCATCGCCATCTTCGTCTCCTCCTTCGTCTTCTTCGTGCTCTGCTGTTGGAGCTTCTGCCGCCGCGAGAGGAGGCTCCTCACCGGCGTCCTCCTCGTCGATGTGGATGATAGTGGGTGCCATCACCCGCTGTCTCTTCCTGGTGCCGGAGCCGCTCACGTAAGTCATGGAGTAGTAGAGAATGGAGAGTGTGAGAGAGAGAGGCTACATGTTGGTCGCCACCGGTAGGAGATGCGGATGAGAAAAACAAAGGAAGGAAAGAAGGGAGGAACGAAAGGAAGGGTTTCAAAGCAAGGGAAGAAAGGTTAATGGAAGGATTCTACGAAAGTGAATTCGAAAAAAATTGACACCCTCGTATATGCCGTCATTTTCTTATAGACAACCGTTTAAGCAGGCATCCATTGTTTGGAATTTCAATTTTTATAAAATATTAGGAATCAATGACCGTTTTGTCAGGCGTCATTTCTTGATTGAACAACCGAGCACAAGGTCGCCATTTTGTGGCAGGCGTTGGAATCTGTGGGCTGTTAGACGATGATGAAACGCATTAACATCTTTTCGTTCGGGTATTATTTAAAAAAAAAGAATGAACGACCATGTGTGAAAGCGCCATTTAAACAATGAACGGTTGTGTGAGCAAGCACTATTAAAGGGATTGCTTGATTTTGTGTTTTATCATATAAAGAAAGGATTCAGGAATAAACGCCCATTTGGAGGGGTGTCCATATCAAAATGGGAAACTGTTGGAAAGGTGCCAATTATGAAATTTCTACTTGTTAACGGAAAATGGTTTAAAACGAATGGGCGACGGTGTGTGAGGCACAGATCCATGAATTAGCAACCTCTGTGGTAGTCGTCATTTATTACAGAGCTTCCTTTTTTAGACAGAATTGAGAGATTTTGGAAGATGTAATCACCATAGACACTTTCATTGGCTCAATCAAGGAAAGATCTTTTATTCATTAAAGAAAATGATCATTACATGCTCAGTGAGCCATTTTGAGCCTTAGATTCCTAAGGGTTGTTACATAAGTCTTCCATTGATCTTTGTCTTCTTCAATGCGCTCCATGGGCCGGTGTGGCTTGCTGACCCGCCATAAAGTTTGTATTGTCTTGATCTCCTCTTCATCGCCATTTGAGCCCAATTCTCTCTTCTTGATTGGTGGGAGATGAGAAGCCTCTTCAAAGAGATGGCGCGACCCCGGTTCATGGTGGCGGTGATTCAATACCTTGTATTGGGTCATCGGTATCATGGGCTCTCAGTTCATAATGGTGGTAATTTGATACCTAGTATCGGGTTATCGGTATTATGTACTCTAGGATGTTACGAGGATGGTCTAAATGCACTGACCTTCTTTTGGATGAACAGTAACATGCACCGACTTCATACAGCATGAATCAAATGATGCACCGACGCTAGTATGCAAATGATCTGTGACATGCACCGACCTAATCATGACATAAGCATAACATGCACCGACTTGCCACAGTGATGTGCACGGACCTTATCGTGCACAATGCAAGACATGCACTGACCTTGCGTGTGACTGGCAGCGATATGCACTGACCTTGTCATGCCATATGCACTGACCAATGCAAGACTTGCACCGACCTTATGTTGCCTTTAGACGTAGGTGCACCAACCTTGTATTGCGCAAGGTAGAGATTGCACTGACCCTGTCTTGCGGATGGCAAACTATGCACCGACTTCATGTGTACAGGATGCAAGGAATGCACCGACCTTGTGTTGCCTTTAGACGTATGTGCACCGACCTTACAGTAAGCTGCACCGAGGTTGTATGCGAAAAGTAAGCAATGCACTGACCTTACAGTAAACTGCACCAAGGTTATGTGTAAAGCAACAGAACTTGCACCGACCTTCCAACGAGGAACCAGAAATGTGCACCGACCTTATATGAGGTAACAAAAAAGTGCACCGACTTTAGAAATGGTGTGAGCATGAAATGCACCAACCTTATATGACTCAACATGAAGACATGCATCGACTTGAACAGTAAAGTGCACTGACCTGACCTACACTCTAGCAACAGTGCTTGGGCTTAATATGCATGCAGCAAGAGATGCACCGACCTTGTGTGCATTGAACTGATATGTGCACCAACCTTGATTTATGCAAGGGGCAACATGCACTAGCATCGACCTTAGTCTATACTAGCACCGACCTCGTGCAACATGCACTGACCTAAGTGAGTGTGCTACAGGAACTAGCAGAGACTTTGAACATCGAAGCAAAAATTGCACCGACCCTGGAGACTTATGTGCACAGACTTTGCATGAAAGAGGAAAACATGCACGACGTTGTGTGCTAAACAATGGAGTATGCACAGACCTTATTGAGTGATACTAAACTAGCATCGATCGTGAATGGAATGCATATGACACTAGCACTGACCCTATATGCTAGACACCGTGTGCTAGCATTGACCTTACCTTGTAAGACTTGATGCTAACAACGACCTTATGAATGCACCGACCAAGTGTTTGATGAAATGTCAAACACAAAGAAATGACATGCACACAAGGTATTTGATGAAATCTCATACACATAGACAAACTTTATGCAATTGCATACTTCATCATCATTCAATCTTTCATGCACACATATGATGATTTATAGTGTTTGCTCATCAAAATCACAGGGACACAACAATCTCCCCCTTTTTGATGATGATGACACTATGATGAGTCATAATGATAACCTCTGTCCGTGCATCCCCCCGCCCTCACAGACCATGGAGAGCCTGCGGCTTTCTTCTCCATGGAGGAGATTCGAGTTTCATGCCAGCCCTTCGATTATGCTATTGTCGCCAAGACCCCATTGGGCAGACCGGCCTTCCAAGATATCCGCCAACACTTCTTGCAACGGTTTCCCTTCAAGCAAGACTTCTTCCTTAGTGCCATTGATGGTCGCCATTTGCTGCTGCGTTTCCAGTCCAATGAAGATTTTCTGCTTGTGCTTCTCAAGGAATCATTATATGTGAAAGGAAAACCGTTCTGGTTCTCCAAGTGGTCGATGGCCTTCACTCCGGACGAAGATTCACCTATTGTTCCCGTGTGGATGGAACTCCCAGGACTACCAGCAAACTTCTACAATGAAGCCATGATCAGATCCATTGCTGGAAGTGTTGGCCCCGTGCTTCAGATTGACAAGAACACCTTGTGTTTGTCCCGCACCCACGCTGCCCGTGTTTGCATTCAGCTTGATGTTTCCAAGGAACTTCCCCGCCGGGTTTATGTTGGCTATGGCAATGATGGAAGCTGGCAGCCTCTGCTTTTCCCTGCACCGCCCATGTTCTGTTCCTCTTGTCGAAGGCTTGGTCATCTCCATGCCAAGTGCAAGAAGAAACCTTCTACGGCTGCTGCACCTGGCCCTGCTGCTGCTCCTGGCCCTGCTGCACCCCCATCCGCTGCTGCCCCCCCTGCGAGTGATCAAGATACCAGCCGCCCTGCTCATCTGCCAATTCCAAAGAAGGCATGGCGTCCGGTGGTGACCCCTCTTCCTTCTATTGGTGCCTCCATCCCTGCTGCTAGCATTGGCTGTGACCAGCCATCTACTGACGGGTTCCTGCATTCTGAATGCCCCACGGATGACCCTCCACCTGCTGCGGTTTCTGCTCTCCCCAATCTGCAATTGGAGACGTCAATTGTTCCTGGCCCTGCTGCTAGGACTGATGGTGTGCAGATTGCTGCTGTTGGCTCGCCTCTTGCTGCTCCCTTGGCCCATGTGTCAAGTGTTCCACCTGCTGCTGCTGCTGTGATCCCTTCAAGTGCTGCTCCTGCCATCCCAAAGTCAGCCCCTTCTGGTCTTCTCAACCTGCTGGCTGCGGACCCGGGCCCATCCTCTCCTTTCCTTGCTGATCGCATTGGCATGGGCGACCAGGCTGCAACCCCACATCTGCCCCGTGTTGGCCCTCCTTCGGCCAGCCTTTGCTCTGTCCGGGGGGAGGGAGATCCGGCTGCTACCTCCTCTGCACCCTCGGCTGGTGACTTGGCTCCCAGCAGTCCTTTGGGTATTGGATCCTCTTCTAATGCTGCTTTGGCTGCCGGTTCGATTGAGGTATGTGACAATGCTGATCAAGGCTCACCTTCTAATGCATCTGGTGGCTCCATGCCCACTATTTTTCAAGTTCTTCCTGTCCCTGGATGGGAACCTTCTGGGATTGCTGCTAGTGCCATTGCTGTCCACAATAGCTTTGTTGGAAAGGCTCCTATGGCTGCCCTGATGAAGTGAATAAGTAAGGTTTTGAATTGCACTTTAAAAAGAGAACTAGGTCTTTGCAGACCTCCTTTGTCATAACCTATATAAAAATCTGTGGCTTTAGTTTGTCTCAGACCAAGGGTGAAATAGTTGTTTTTGTCAAGGGGAGTTCTCAATTGTGTCAATGCTCTAGGATTTCTGATTTTTGCTTGTTGCCAGTGACCTTCCCCACTAGTCGTAGCTTTCCTATGTATGCATGTACGGACCCACTTGGGAGTGGTGGAGAGCTTTCCCAGTGTGATGATTTTTAGACTAGTTACCATAGGGCCCCTCGTCTTTGTAGCTTGAGTCCAGGCTGGGGGGAAAACTAGATAGAGGACTTGACATATAGTGCATAGTCTGTGTGTGCAGAAGTGGTTGGGGTGTCAGACTTGTGCTGATGAGTGTGACCCCAACTAATCCTTGTTCTGTGGTTACATGGTTAGTATGTCTCAATTTCTGCCTGGGGTGAGTAGAGAGACACTAGGGGCACAGACTAAGACGTCAGTGGCTGCATCCAACCTTGCTTCTAGTGGGTAGTGCTCCTGTCACTTGAGAGGTAGCGACTCAGGTTTCCTTATGATGAGGTTTAGTGTTTTAGCGGCTCAACATCCTTGCTACATGTGATCGAGACATGGTTCCTTGCTATCCTCGAGAGTCTTGTTCCAGTAGTGTAGCCGTGTTCCTTCATTGATCGACTAAGCCTCTACCTAGTAGCCTAGATTCTAGTGTTCGTCCTCCAGGAGAGATACTCCAACATAGGTTATCGTGATCTAGCATTCTGTGACCCAGGTTACAAGAATCCAGTTAAGTGTAGTTGTGTCTGATACTCGAGGTATCCCGACATCGTGCAAGCTTTTAGCAGTTAATGGTTTTCGCGTGATTATTTATGTTTATAGTGCTGCTCTTTCTGCCCTACTGCTTTTCCTGCTTTATTATTCTTTATGCCTTATTGGTGAATATGGGATAAGAAGTGTGCCATTCCGTGGGAGTGCAGCCTTCTAGTCATCATTCGGAGTGGGTGGCTTTGGTGGATGCCTAACATAATCCAAAATTTTCACAAACATGTGGACTTGATTGGCCAAAGCGTCAGCAAAGGACTGAGTGGACTCTTGGTGAGATAGCTTCAGATTAGATAAGTCTTTTTCTAGAGCTTCCATTGTCTCCCCATACCTATCTAAACGACCATCAATGGTATCCAATCGATCCATGATCAGTTGAACCGCCTCGGAAGGCATCCCTGTAGTAGGAACATGTGGGTATTGCTCTCTGGCCGGCTTTCTATCAGCATCGTCATCCTCTTCAAAACTGACTACTTGAGCAGCACTTTTCAGCTGTCGAACCAAAATCCCATCTCTCAATTCATAACCCATGTTGTGACATATAGTGGGAATGGTATAAATGTCAGCATCTCTTATTGTTTGGGAGGGCTCTTTAGAAAGATCAAGTGCCATGTATTCAAAAATAGTAGTTAAGGTTACGGCATATGCTAAAGTCCTGTGTTTGTCGTGGAGTGAAGCCTCACCCGGTTGGGTGAGGGGTGGACGTAGGGAGCCCGTCGTGGTCCCGAACCACCTAAAAATCTCGTGTCATGTGTAATTGCCTGTGTGATTGACCATCTCTTCTATCTCCCATCACAGGTCAACTTAATAGGTTTTTAATTCACTGCACATCACACATTGCTTCATCCGCTATCTGTGTGAGGGTTAATTTAGTTGTTCTATGCATTAATTATTCAAGTGAGATCGGAAAGGTTAAGAGAATATCAATTGTATCTCACGTTAATCTTAATCACACTTGAGTTTGAGCAAATCAACGTTAGTAATCTTGACTTCACTGTGTTTAGCTAAGAAAGATTTTAAAAATCTGCCATCTTGGCAAGGGGACAATTCAACCCCCCTTCTTATCTGCCATCTCTCTGGGCCAACAAATTTGATTGGGTCATGCCTTACCCAATGGAGGAGATCATTGCCATATGGATCATAGTTGACTAGCATTTTCGCTTATGCTGTGATTAGTCTGGCTGATGAGGTGTCTATTCTAGTGAGACAAGATGATATCTATAATAAACATGAGCTCTTCACAGACTTTGGCCACTATTGGGGTCCAGATGGTGAATTACGTAGAGCTGTGAGGGTCTATGGGGAAGAGTCTGAAAATAATGAAGATGAAGAGGAAGTCCAGCATGAAGCTCAAGGGCAAGCCCCACCTCTAGTTTAGGCCGAGGAGCGGCCACCTCTGCCTACACATGGAGATCAGGACATGTCACCTCCTCCACCACATGTAGATCTAGATATGCCACCTCCACCACAGTTCTATCATAGGGAGTCCTCCACTCAAGGTGTTGGACAATCTTATTAGGCAGATCATGAGAGTTTTATTAGGCACCTTTTTGGATTAGAAACTCGTGTAGATACTTTTGGGGGGCAACTTTTTGACCTTGGGAATTTCATTCAGACATCTTTTGACACCTTTGGTACTGTTCTTGACTCCATGTCAAGTCGGATGGATTCCTTCTCCCAAACTTTGGATACCCTCACTCAGAACATGGCCACCCTCACTGCTAGCTGTGCGGACTCTCGCCAAGCTTTTCAAACCAACAACCATTCTCTAGTCAGCCTTCAGCACCACTTTCTCAGTCAAGATGACCTTCTTAACTCCATCATCCACCATCTAGCTGATCGTGGTCCTCCACTGGGTCGAGACCCTCCGCCTCCTCAGTGATTGTCTTTGGGTCCTTGCGTCCATTTGTGATCCATTTTTCTTGTATCAAATCCCCTCTTTTGATGATGCCAAAGGGGGAGAAGTAGTTAGTGCAAGTTTATATAGTTTATGCTTGCGCGTCTCTATGGTTGTATGCATGTTTGGCATTGGACATTTGTGAGTGTCATTTGCATTAGTTGTGTCATTTGCATTAGTTGAGTCTTTTTGCTTTTTGCATTTGTAATGTCACGTGTCAAGTGTCCTTGCACCATGTAATGAATGTGAAATGAAATGAATGGAATGCATTTGGTATTGGACATACATTTGACCTCAATTCTTGGAGATTGAAAGGCCCTCCAATGGATCAGAATTTATTTCTCTAAGGCCTTTGTAAGTCTCTGTTAGCCTTGGAATCCCTCAAGGAGTCTGAGCAAGGTTATACCCTCAAAACCCTAGAAACCATGTCTTGTCATATCACTCAGAAGAAACATGATGCCGTAGCCATCATAGAGTACTATTTCGGTGTTCTGTTGGAGTCCTATTACTATATGGAATTTGCATCTAGTATAGTTGATGCTACATAGGAATTAGTGTCCGCTACAGTTGACGTGACTTTCCTTCATGCCTGTACTATTCAAGGGATTAGCGACCACCCTAGTGGATGCGAATTCTATAATTGACAGTGGTCTAAGTGGGTGCCAATTTGTTCTAGATTCATGAATGTCCTGGTTTTATGTGAGATTTTTCGCAAGGTCATCTTTACATAAAGTTCTATCCTTGAACTCCCTATTTAGTAAATCTACATTAATGTTCCTACAATGGTTTATTTCTTTAGAACTCTATTGGCTATAAATTATAGTGGATGTCTAGATATTTACGTGACTCAATGCCCGACATTAGTTGGGCCCGGCCTGGTCCTAGGAAGAGCACCCGAAAGTACTTGTACCCATGGGAGCAATATTGACTATGGTGTGGCATTGCACCGAAGTGCATGACTTGCTTGATTGATCGACAGCATTCCACTCTCTCATGACATGATACCTGACAAGATACTTGACATGACGTGATTGGCCTGAAATGGGTATTTACTTGTTAATAAATAGTCAATTCTAATGACATGACATGGTGCTTGTATACATGATATTCTTGAAATCTTGCTATTTCAACTATACCGTTCTCTTGTTCCATATTATCTTGAGTTCAATGATGCATAGCTATAATGCATTTCATGTAATATGTAATTTACTTAAAGTTAGCTTGTTATTAAGATGTAATCCCTACTGAGCGTTCACTCATCTAGTGCTTTTGCTTAATTTTTTAGGTAATACTAATAATGAGACTCAATCAAATGGGGATGGTCAAGAGTGATGAGCGTAGAGTCGTCCCAGATATCGAGCTTGTTATCGAATCGTGTCTTGATCATTATTGTAATGTTTCTTTTCTTGAGTCTAGTAAAGTCAGATTGAAATAATGATGTAAGATTGGATTATTAATATTGGAGTTTGATGAATGAAATGGACTTGGTTATTTCTCTTTAGTGCACTCTGTCTATGTGGTGATTACCTTGTGCTCTTATTGACATGAATGATATAAACTCGCCACGCACACCCGAGTTCCTTCTGCACTTGGCGCATGACATCCATTGATCAGATCGCCTTCACATTTCTACAGTGTGTTCCCCTTTTTTTTCCCTTTCTCTTGTTGCCTCGCTGTGTAACACCCCAGATTTTTGGATCGTGTCTCCGCGGGTAGCGAAACGTGTCTGAGTGGTCTTTGGACATTTATACCGGATTATCGGACCCATTAGTGGAGTGTTTGTGAATTGCTTTGGGTCTGCGGCGATGCGAGGAGACCCCTTGATATAAAAACTCGCAAGGACATACCGAAAAAAGCCAAAGGGGGCCAGCTCTGGCGAAAACCTGTAATGGCGACAGAGCTGGTAAAGAGAAAAATAAAAAAAATCCTCTCCCTCTCTGCTCCTCATCGACAAGGGTCGTCGACTGTGACATCCCATCAATGACAACCTCGACATCACTCCACGATGATGGTGACCCCTACACTCTCGAGAACCAGGCCACCCCAGTCCCAGTAACGGTCCCAGTTCCAGCACCGTGGCTTCAACACCTTTACAGGCCAGCCACCCAGTCCCAGTTCCAGCACCGTGGCTTCAACGCCTCTACCGGCCAACCACCCAGTCCCAGTTCCAGCACCGTAGCTTCAACACCTTTACAGGCCAGCCACCCAGTCCCAGTTCCAGCATCATGGCTTCAACGCCTTTACAGGCCAGCCACCCAGTCCCAGTTCCAGCATCGTGACTTCAACACCTTTACCGGCTAGCCACCCAGTCCCAGTTCCAGCACTGTGGCTTCAATGCCTCTACCGACCAGCCACCCAGTCCCAGTTCCAGCATCGTGGCTTCAACACCTTTACAGGCAAGCCACCCAGTCCCAGTTCCAGCATCGTGGCTTCAACGCCTTTACTGGCCAGCCACCCAGTCCCAGCTCCAGCACCGTGGCTTCAACGCCTCTACCGGCCAGCCACCTAGTTCCAGCACCGTGGCTTCAACACCTTTACAGGCCAGCCACCCAGTCCCAGTTCCAGCATCGTGGCTTCAACGCCTTTACAGGCTAGCCACCCAGTCCCAGTCCCAGCATCGTGGCTTCAACGCCTTTACAGGCTAGCCACCCAGTCCCAGTCCCAGCATTATGGCTTCAATGTCTCTACAGGCCAGTCACCCAGTCCCAGTTCCAGTATCATGGCTTCAACGCCTTTACAGGCTAGCCAACCAATCCCAGTATCAGTCACCAGTTCTAACGAAATAAAGATAACTAGCATGTAGGCGTCGACCCATAACCGACGCATTCCAGAACCAATTTTTGACCCTGGCCTCGTAGGTTGCCACATCTTAATGAACCTACGCTAACCCCACACAACACGGGCCCTCCTCTTCGAGGAACTGGCCCCCAACATCTGGTCTCTTCCCCTACTGTCCCAAGTACCCAGCCCTCAACTCCCTTCATTCAAAACCCAAATCTAGTTCCCCGTTTCAACGCCCAAAAATCCGGTGAACCCGACTCATTGCCCCCTGTATTAATACGTGGTAGGGAAGAATCAAGCAGACTAACAGTAAGTGGTCGCGAGTCCCTGCATCCGACACTGCTCCATGGAACAAGAAGTGGAACAACTTAGCAAATAACAACATCAAAATCTGGAATTTGTCATTGATACTCTGTAAAAGGGAGCCCAAGACATGCCCTTGGGGTAACAAAAGATGTACAATCCGGATAACAAAAAAAAGAGGGGAAGAAGTGATACAATCACAGCCCAGGCTCGCTCCCCTCAAGCGCCACCAGGGGAGACTCCGTAGCAGCCAGCTTCGCCTCCAAGGTCAACGCAAGCTGCACGCTCGCCTGGGCCCCTATCTCGGTAGTCCGCCACTCAGCCCTAGCGAGCTCCACGTCTCACCGCTGCACCTCCAGGGCCTTTTCCAAGGCCTCCACCATGCTCTCTGCCTCGCTCAGTCGCACGACACTGTCCCGAGCAAGTGACACGGCCACATCTGCACACCTCCTCTGCTCGGTAGCCGCCAACGCTAGCCAAGCCCTCTACTCCCGCACTTCTTAGATGGTCGCTAGCCGCTGAGCCCACTGCTCTTGAGCCTCCAAGAGCTGTAGGTACTCCGCCCAGATGCCAGCCAAGCCAGACATCCAAAGCTCGTGAGGGAATCCAAGGCCGTGGTAGCCTTGTGTGTGGTCCCTTAGCTACTGCCAAAGCTCCTCCGGAGAAGGCAGGGGATCACCTCCTACGTAGCTCCAGGCTCGCTGGAGTAAGGCCACACCCACGCTGGCATCCAGCAGTGGCTCCAGTGGTGAAACAGACGTAGGCCACTCGATCCCCAGCTCTAGGGAGGAGTGACCCATCTCAGCCAGCACACCGAAAGAACCTACACAACCCCACCAAACACAAAAGGGGTCAGCAACGTTCGGGACTTCCCTATGACAAGACAAGGTGAAAAATCTGAGAAATGTCCTAACTCTCACCTGGTGTGGCTCCCGTAGCACCTGCAACATCCCCGCTCGAGGTCGGTGAGGGTAACCTCTCCTCCACCTCGGCAGCATCTCCTGCTGGAGTCAAAGAGTGTAGAGGCTCCCCTGTAATTCGGTCATCCCTAGTGACCATGGGGGAGACGAAGGGCTCTCCCTGATCCTCCTCAACGGGAGCCGACACGTGCTCCTCCTCAGACTCCAGTCCTGGACATAACACAAGATGTCAACACTCTACCATAAACTCTGCATCAAAGCCAATGAGGAGGAGAGAAGGAGCTGTATATACCTTCCAACGCCGCCTCCATCTCGGCGTCCCCGACAGAAGAGGCTTCAGAAGAAGAAGAGCTCAAACTTGAGCTCTCGCCAGTCTCCATCGTTGCACTGCCACTGCCTGAAGAACCAGACGAGATCGCTGGTGAACCCCCAGCCACGGGCAAATCAGGGGCACCTGTGCATCGAGAAGCTAAGTTAGACTACTATCAAGCCCAGCCTCACATGAAGATAGCTCCCTAGTCAAAGGCGCTAGGGAAGAAGCTCACCAGTCGGGGCGTCCCCTTCGGAAACCCCCTCAATGTCGATGAACTCCTCGTCGCCCCCAGTAGCAGCTGCGACGGGAGGCTCGTCTCCTGACAGCCGGGCCATGTCCCGAGGAAGCTCTCCCTCCTCCAGAGGGGAAGAGGTACCTGTAATCGATCCGAGTCAAAACTCAGTATGGGTGGGCAAAGCAAAGTAGTCCGTCGTAAAAGGATCAAGTGTTCAATTACATACCTGATGGTCCCACACTGGAAGACTCCACCAACCCCACTGTGCAGGCTGACACCACAGTCGGCAAAGGTGGGAGAGGCAGCTTCGTCAGTAGCTGTGGTAGTCTACTCAACGTGTCCTCAACGGTGGGTGGGGGCACGGAGGTCACCGGTCCGGTCTCATCCTCAAAGGATGGCTGGGCCACTGACGGGCTGGCATCCGCCAATTCCCGGATCATCTCCAGGGTAGCCGCCACATCCTCACCTGCCAAACCAGCAACATAAATCAAGTCAATAATTTTGGCTTGCAGAAAAAGAGTTCAAAAATAATGCGAAGATTCCCCCCGATAGGAGTTGGGCACTTACCCTGACAACCACTAGCCACCGTGGGCCCTGGCTCGCCGGCATGGCTAGGCACTTCATCCTGTGCCCTAGCAGGGGGCCCGGTCCCTGATGCCTCTGCCTCTCCTGCATGATCCAGATGGTCGCAATAAGTAACCAGAGGCAAACCAAAGCCGCGGGAAATGCCCAAGGTTAGAGGCTCTTACCGGCACGGGCTCCTCCCATAGCTTCCCACGACTCAAAGTCGGGGAAGTCCTCCATGTTACTAGGGGGTTCAATCATCAGGTGCATAAGCTCCTCCATGTCAACCTCCCCTCTGGTTCCCTCTTCATGTGGGGAGTCCACCTCCCGACGGGGCGAGAAGGTCGCCTCCACGCCAACCACCAGTGGAGCTGCAAAAGATAAACAAATCCAGCAAAATAGAATTAGCCAACCATCTTGGCTAAACCAAACAAGGACGAAGGGGTCAGAGTGACACTTACTCAAGGTCATCTCTGCCTCAACCTGCTCCTCGGTCTCGGGTCCCTCAGAAGACCCACCAGCCTCAGCCGCTGCATCCTCCCCACGAGGACGGTTCCTCCTAGGCTGCAAGCTTCCATCCTCACCCCCTGAGGATGCTTCCGTGGAGGACTGAAAACACAATAAATTTAATAAACTGAACAAACTCAACAAAACTAAAAAATCCTATAAATCTAATAAACTTAACGAATTCAATAAATCCAACCAACCCAATAGATCAAACAAACCAACAAACTCAATAAACCTAATAAGCTTGAACAAATAAACCAACAAAAAGACTTCTTCACTTTGTCTTAGACCTTCTATCTGAGCAAGGTTTGTTGATCCCGACATTTACATAGGTCAACGTCCATATTCTATTCTAGCTTAGACCCTATGTCTTCGTCAGGTTGGTCAACTTCGACATGATGTCAGGTTGACATCTTCGTCAACACAATCTACCCTTGTTTCAGACCTTCCATCTGAGCAAGGTTGGTTGACTCTGACATTTCGTCAGGTTGACATTGATATTTAGCCCTGGGTTTGGGCATCTCATACATCTACATTCAAGTCAACCCTCACCCCAAACCTTCTATCGGGGCAAGGCCCATTGACTTCGACATTTTGTTAGGTCAACACCTATCCTATGTGCTTCCCTTGGCTTAGGTCTCACGCCTTTGCCAAGTTCGTTAGCTTCGACATGACGCCGATTCAACACTTATCCCATATTCTTCCCTTGGCTTATGCCTCGCACCTCTGCCAAGTTCGTTGACTTTGACATGACGTTAGGTCAACATCAACACTCATCCCATATTCTACCATTGGCTCAGGCCTCATGTCTTTGCCAAGTTTGTTGGCTTTGACATGACGTTGAGTCAACACTTATATTATATTCTGTCCTTCGCTTAAGCCTCACGTCTCTGCCAAGTTCATTGGCTTCGGCAGGATGTCGAGTCAACACTTAGCCTATATTCTGCTCTTGGCTTATGCCTCATGTCTTTGTCAAGTTCATTGACTTTGACAGGACATCGAGTCAACACCTATCCTATATTATGTCCCTGGCTTAGGCCTCACACCTTTGTCACGTTCGTTGGCTTCGACAAGACATAGTCAACATTCATATCCTATATTCTTTTCTTGGCTTAGACCTCACGTCTTTGTCAAGTTCATTAGCTCGACAAGACATCGGGTCAACACATATCTTATATTCTTTCTTTGGCTTAGACCTCATGTCTTTGCCAAGTTTGTTGGCTGGACATGATGTCAGGTCAACACATATCCTATATTCTTTTCTTGGCTTAGACCTCACGACTTTGGCACAAGTTCGTTGGCTTCGACATGACATCAGGTCGACACATATCCTATATTCCTCCCTTGGCTTAGGCCCCACATCTTAGCCAAGTTGGCTGATTTTGACTATCCGTCAAGTTAACAACCACATTCTACCCTGGCCCAGACCCTACATCTCTCCCAGGTTAGTCGATTTTGGCGTGGTGTCGAGACGACAACGGTGTTTATTTCTGCCCTTGTTCTGGACATACCGTCTAAGTAAGGTTTGTTGACTCCGACCTCTTGTTGGGTCGACATCAATATTTCAGCTTTGGTATGGACCTTCCGTCCGGTCAAAGAATAAAAAGACCATCTCATTTTTGGCTCAGAGATGTTGTGCAAATGTTTCACCTCGATCTTGAAAGATTATTCGCCATTGATCGATTCATGATCCCTAAAGATGAAAATTGGCTCACACACATGGTTAAAGTTAAAATCAATAATATGCGAGACCATCATATTTCTAGCCCTAGTCCGTACATGCTTACACTTGTCTTCCAATGGTATGAGGGTTGGAATTTGAAGGAGGACAAAATCACTTGGTGGCTCATTTTGAATGTCGCCTATCGGTTATTGAGTTACATTGCATCTGGCTGAAGACGTAAAACTTAGCACTTTTTGGGAGGCAACCCACAGTTTTCGTGATTTTCATGTGCTAATAAATGACTTCTTGGGAGGCAACCCAAATTTTTATTGTGGATTTTCTTTTATTTACAGGTTTGAATAAAGAATAAGTAGGGGGAGAGCAAATTGCTTGCACCTATGCCTCATCTTTAACGGCCAAGTACCACCTTTTATTCAAAAATCGAGCCCATCGAATATCACTTCTGTCAGGTTGTCCCATTCCTTTACAAACTATCATGTTTACATTGTTCCATATTCTATTATTCATGCCATTGAGGACAATGTCATTTAAGTTGGGGGGACGGAACTCATGATGCACATGTTGCATTCATATATAACCTCATTTTTAAAAAATAAAAAAAAACTAAAAAAATAAAATTTATTTTGAGTTTCATGATTCATACTTCCATTAAAAGTAATTCTGGAATAGAAATGACTGGATAAGGATGATAGAAATTTTATTTAATTTAGCCATGGAAAACTGATATAAGAATCTTTTTAAAGTTCACGTGCACTTTAGAAAAAAAAAATTCACGTTGCACGCTAAGGAAACAAGTGGGACAAGCCTTCTGCTATTTTGGGTATGTTGTCTGATATTCAGCACTTCTTAAAAAAGATATCTTTTGTAAGCTTTTTGTCAAGTTATGTATCAAAATTGGTACAAAAACATAATTGAAAAGAAAAAAAATGAGAAAAAGAAAACACCATGAAAAATACCCCGAATCTGAGTAACCGGGCCTACTTCACCTAAGACGTGTTGAGGTTCGTGTCAAAAGAAAAAGGGAACCTTGGTCTATGAAACCGGGTCTGCTTCTCCTAAGGCAAGAGTCGAGGTTCGCATTAAACAGTGAAGGGTAGTGCAACATCATGTGTGTAGAAAAATAAAAAGATCTCAAAGGGATGAAATAATAAGGCAAACAAAAGCTAGTATTCTTAATGCTCTGATTAAGAAGTGCAGGGTTGAAAGACACTTGTTCGGAATAGCAAATGGGGGACGCAATTCTCTTCATTGTGGACTTAGCATTTCACATGCACAAGTGCTACTGAATTTTGATTAGAATTCTTGATCATGTGTCTTAATTTCCTACATAAGGCTAGTATTTGTTAATGATTCCGGATTCCTAACCTTTAGTTGATTCTATGAAGGAAGAACTTGATATGAAAGTATGAACTTTATAAACTATTGTTGGTCCTTAATTTTTAAGTGTTTACATTGCCAAGGGACCAGCCACGAAATATTACTCAGAAAAAAAGATGATATCTTTTAAAGCATTTATCAATTCTTAATAATATATGATCATATATACCCAACAAATGGTGTCCAATCTAATTAATTAAAAGCGATGTCTGCACTTCTGTTCTCGCCTTAACGTGTTTTCAGTCATCGCCGTTGACTCAATTCAAAGCCGTGAGTTCATACAGTGTCTCTTTGACCATAAAGAGGTCGTAGAAGTTGGGACTCTAAGATGCTCATGTACATAAACAAACAGGTACACGCACGCACGCGCGTATATATGTATACAAATATTGACCAAATATTGACCGGACATGCAGCTAATCTTTGTGCGAGAATAGCCATAGTACGCTTGGATTCTTCCATCAATCACTCGTATTCTTAAGGAAAACATGTTACATTGCGTTGATAGTGACGAAGCTTAGAGTCGGAGAAAGAGAGGGGAGACTAAGATATAGAGTATGAGAAAGAGCAACCTTGATATCCAAAGATAAGTCGAGCTTTAAGTCTAGTAGTTACTTGCTCAGGGGACTTCTTCTTGGTAGCTCAGAGGGTATTAAAATCAACATGCTCGCGTAGAGCCGATTTTCAGACATCAGGAGAGCTCCACCCAATTTGTGTCTTCCAGTTGGTACCCTTCTCTTGAACTTTGTAATCTTTTTGGAATATTGGGTGAAGCCTAAAACGGTCACTCGGAGTCGGGACACCTGGTGGATGGGAAATGATGGCGGGGTTGGCCACTCCTCTGTGGGTCGAGGGTGATTACTTTTAATTCGACATGCATAAGACCTGAGTCCCTAAAAGTAGGAAAATAGTACTTAGCTCACGTTTCCTGAGATGTTGCCGCCGAGATGATGTCCCTTGAGACCGGAGACTTTCGGATGACCATGTGGCGGCACCTTCTCAGAGAGGACTCAGTCTGTCGCACCGGCTTATATATAGCTTGCGCAATGAGGGGCATTGCTCTTGGAGTCTTGCTTGATGACTCCCAATTTAGACGGTGGTCGCCTTCCACCTTACGGAGCTAAGATCCGCTGGGCTTCGAGGGCCTGGTCGGCCTCCCCACGCCGTATAGCCGGCGTGTGCTTGTGCCTTGTTGTGGTTCTCAGTAGAGCCGTCAAGACCTGGTATCGCCGTGAGTGTGCCTTGCCGAACTTCAATCTGCACAAAAATTCTTCATCGGTGTGATAATTTCTTAGGAGAACCCTTCAATACTTAAGTCAACAGATCAAGAGAGAGGCGAAAGTGGGGTTCTGAAGAGGTAGACAAGGCTCAAGATGAGGAAGCTGACGTGAGTTGGGAGGCACATAAGGGTGGCCATGGACCCCCAGTGGCTTTGCCAAAAGGGGGCTTAGCTTCCTTTGGAGGGAAATCTAGCAAGGTAGGAGAAGGGTTTTCTATCTTTTCTTACGCACTTGGAGGAGGTCGTTGAGACTCCCTTTTATATGCGAAGATCGGAATGAGATGCCGTGGTTGATGGGCAACATACCTTTGAAATGACTCCATAACCTGACGTGGTGTAGTAGGATGCGGCTCAGGAACAGGATGCCAGGCCTTGGTCGGCGGTGGAGGGGGAACGGGCATAGCGGCGGACTGAGGAGGACCCCTACCAAGCCCACCAGCCCCACTAGCAGGGGGGAGCTTGTTTTTGCAGTCGCTGGCAAGGTGACCGAGATGGGAGCATTCACGGCAGAACAGAGGGGCGTCTAGGTAGACGATGGGCTGCCAAGACCCACCACCTCCCATGCCAACCCAGATGCGAGGCAGGAGAGGCTTAGACACGTCCGATTGCACGCACACCCTGGCTGCATGGGCAAGGAGTAGGTAGGAGGTGTTCCTGTCCACCTTGAGGATAGGCCCGATGCTCCCAGTGATGGAGCGGAGCATCGCATCATTGTAGAAGTTGGCTGGGAAGGCAGGGAGTTCCAGCCAAACGGGAACAAGTGGCGAGTCGGTGTCTGGTGAGAAGCCAATCAACCACGCAGTGAACCGGAAGAGTCTCCCATGGATGAGTGAGCTTTCCTTGAGAAGAACCTAGAGGAAGTCATCATGGATCTGAAACTTTATAAGAAGGTGACGGTTGTCAAGGGCGCAGATAAGGAAGTCATGGCGGAGGGCAAAACGTTGGATTAGGTGCCCTCTGATATCCTGGAAGGGTGGATGACCATGAGGGGTTTTTACAATGACAGAATGCTGGAGTGGCTGGCAAGAAGTCTGGATTTCATCGAGGGAGAAGAAGGCAGTGGGCTCCCCTGAGTCAGTGAAGGCTGGGGAGTGGGCTTCCAGACCCAGAGACGGGGGGGTGAAGCTCTAAAAAATAGCCTGGGCAAATGAGGGGGACGGGGTGGTGGAAGAGTGGGCCAGAGCGCTCGTCGATAGCCCACCAACAGCCCATGGGGAGGGCTTGGGCGTAGGGGTCACACGAGCACCGGTGCTCGGCAACAGGGGCACCGCCGGGGCATTAGCAAGCAAGGGGGGAGCAGCACGGCCAGTGACGTCTACCTGAGCATGGGCGGTGAGTGGCAGACCGACCGGAGTTGCAGCAGGCAGAGGTGGTTCGCCGGTTGCGGCGGTGGCCAGTGGCTGGCAGCCTGAGTCCAAAGGCGGGGCATCTACGTGAGCGGCGGAGGGCGAAGCGGGGCTGTGTTATGAAAATAGGGCACCATTTTTGGCTGGTGTCCCATCAGAGGCAGGGTACGTGGAGGCTGAAGAAGGGGCAGTGGGTGGCAAGCCAGTTGGACATGTCATCAAAGGGTTGATGTCAACGCGTGGGGGGTGCTGCATAGATTTTATTGCATTACGGCTCCCCGGTAAGTGCATTCATCATACCATACTTTTCTCAATCCCTTCTTTAGAGGTTTTTCCCCCAAACAAACGGGAAGGTGGGTGGTCGAAAGTCTCGGCCATCCCCCCTTCCCACCACCCCAGGTAATCATGCCGCCATTTTTCGCGTTGTATTAATCCTATTTAGAGTAGTTGCTACACCTTCTCATACTAATGGCTATCTATTTCTTTCCCCTTTGTTGAGCTTCACTGTTTACATATAAATTGAAAAATTCAAAGAAGATAAGGATGATTTTCAATCTAAAATAACTGTGTATGAAGATGAATTGGCTTGTTTGGAAGTTGAAAAATAGAGTGCTTGTGAAAATATTGAAAAATTAAAAATTGAGAATGAGAACTTGATAGTTGAGTTGGATGAGCTTAAAACGAGATTGAGTGAATGTGAAAAATCTAAGATAGAACTACAAACCAACTTCAATACCATGCATGTTGAATTGACTAAATTGAAAGATGTTGTTCAAAAGGAGTTGAAGGGAAAAGAGAAAATATTTGAAATTGGTGAAACTAGTAACAAGAATGCTAGGAATGAGAAGAGAGATGTGGGACACTCACCCACAAAGAAAAAGGAATTTGTGAGAAACAAAACTCAAAATGTATTTGATTCATATGGCTATAATCATGTTGACTCTTGCATGAATTCTTTTATTGATAGATCATATATGCATAGGAGTCACTTTAGAAAATCAAATGTCACATGTTTTTATTGTGGGATGTTCGGCCACTCAATGTATGTCTGTGATCTAATGAGGACCGATGAGGAATACTTTGAAAAGAAAAATAAAATGTATTTCTCTTATGGTAGGACTAACACTTCGGGACCCAAGCTTGCTTAGGTACCTAAATCAACTTGAGAGTTATTTTGATTGTGCAGGTCTGTCTAAGAGCCAAGTGGAACAAATGGTACTTGGACAGTAGATGCTCCAGACACATGACAAGAAATAAGGACCTCTTCTCAGACCTGAAAGATAAAGATGGTGGACTAGTCACCTTTGGCGTGAACGACAAAGGTAAAATTGTTGGAATTGGATAAATAGGTAAGAATCCAAATCAGTCTATTGACGATGTTTCTCTTGTAGATGGTTTGAATCATAGCTTGCTTAGTATTAGTCAACACTGTGACAAAGGTCACAAGGTTATTTTTGAAACCACACATTACACAATTGTAGATAAAGATTCGAATGAAATAAAATTCATTGGGCTTAGAGATGGGGTGTTTATACAATTGATTTTGAAAATTTTTCAAATGAAAATCTTTATTTAGTTGTAAATAAGTCGGATGATGCATGGTTATGGCATCGACGACTTCGACATGCTAGTTTTAGCATTCTCTCTAAACTGTATAGAAAGGACTTAGTAAGAGGCTTACCAAAATTAAATTTTGATGTAAATAAAATCTGTGATGCATGTGCTATGGGGAAACAGACCAGGGTGTCTTTTAAGTCAAAAAATATTGTCACCACCACTAGACCCCTTGAACTCCTTCGCTTAGATTTATTTGGTCCCACTAGGAGACATAGTCTTGGAGGGAAACTTTATGAGTTTGTCATTGTAGATGATTACTCAAGGTTCACTTGGGTATTATTTTTAACTCATAAGAATGATGCTTTGTAGGAGTTCAAAGATGTATGCAGGAATTTACAAACTGATAAGGGGTATCAAATTAAAGTAATTAGAAGTGTTCATGGAAGAGAGTTTGATAACCATGGGATAAAATTCAAATACTAGAAAGTCATGAACAAGAAAATACTAGCAAGCATATAATTTATTACGAGATTGCCTCATGGATTTAACTCGTCTATAAAAAAATACTCCCGACGTAATGCGACGCCAGTGTTCATTGTACCCCATGATTTTTAGCACGTTTCTGGCTATCTGCTGAGGGGGCTAGCGTGGAGCCCTTGGACACTATCCGTGCCTGCTCTTGCTCTTCAAGTTACAGATCAAGCTACTTCCATGAGAAAATAATAACATTTCGGCCAATAGATAATGTAACCAAGGTAAAGAACACACTGATATAAGATCATGAGAGTTCAAAGATAAATTAAGACAAGGCCACGCCACGGAAAGAATCCGACAGCATAACGATATGTTCTTAGATTCTCATAATTCATTAAATAGCTTTTAATAAAGTATGGAGTTCCAGACTATCAATAGACCACCTAGGAACTTAGGAAAATTAACCCTAAGGTCAAACCTCAGGTTAGACAACATTTAGACAGAATGCGGTCATCTCTAGACCGTTTCTAGATATACACAGTCATGCCAGGACCGCTATCATGAATAAGCGGTCAGATCAAGACCGTTTCTTGACAGAGTCGACACTAGAACAAGAAAAGGGGTCGACAAGGTAGAGGAACTGGCATAACGCGGTCACGGGATGACCGCTACTTTACATTAGCGGTTGCCTGATGGCTGCGACTATCCAGGACTTAGAAAAACCAGTGGTATGATAGGTGCATTCTACTTCATTGGACTTTAAGGATACAACCAGCTCGGCGTCCTAGTGAGAATCCTAGGCTCGCGGGGACTTACGGAGGTCTTGAAACATGATCCCGTAATCTGACAGAAGGAATATCCGGCAGAGAGGTTCACAAGTCCAAGAGGTGTGTCTATAAGTGCAAGGTGTAACTAATGGCCACGCACCGGGCACGCGCCATGTACTTAAGAAAGACTGGAGATGAGAAGAGATTGTGCCAAAAATAATGATCAAACAGTAATAAAATGAGTTCATGAAGCATTTGAAAATATAACATCAATATAAGAGTATATGTTTTGGCATGAAAGTAGCATAAGTAGAAAATAGGTTTTAAAACAGATAAAGGACATCAAATCTATGATGATAAGTGAACAATATAACCAAATGCACTAATGTAGAATCATAATCGGGAATAAAACATAATTACCTAGACTTAACTTATATTTAATAGGGTGTTCTGCAATCTGTTTCGAGTTAACAAGTAACAGAACACAGAAAAGAAAAGACGGTCTCGGGAGGACCGTTTCTGATAGTAGTGATCATGCTGGGACCGGTAGCAGACTTTAACAGTCTAGGGAAGACCGCCTTCTGCCTACTATGGGCAGAAGGTGTTTGAAGCTATGTGAGGCCTATTTTAGGATAAATACCCTACATTAAGAAGTTCATGGGTTTTACCATGGTCGATGGTAAGCCCACAAGAACTCTTCCCAGTCAGCAATAGGTTGCACCTGGTCAGGCATCTAGGGCAGATGCCTGTAAGGAACCTCGATGACGCACAGGCCGATCGTCATGAGCATGTCGTGCGCGGTGGCGACGAGCGCGCCGGCGCCGAAGCCCATCTCGAACCGGAGCGTGATGTACACGCCGATGCCGAGCAGCGCGAGGAGCACGGAGAGGATGGCGTTGGTCTGGAGTCCGTGCGAGACGGTCGCGCCGACGGCCTCGCGACCGGAGATCACCTGGTCGGCGGTCTTGCCGGCCGGGAAATCCGACGGGTATTTCGCCATGAGCGCCTTCACGACGGCGGTGGCGTTCGCGAAGTCCTTCCCTTCCGGCGACAGTTCGCACTCGATGCGAAGCGTGGTCTTGTGGCCGGCGAGGTCGGTCATGTAGGTCGGCGTCGTGTCCTTCACGCCGGCGGTTTCGGCGATTTTGCGGACTTCGCCCTCGTCGATCTTTTTGCCAGGGGCGAGTTCTACGGCGACGGCTTCGCCGCCCTTGAAGTCCTTGCCGAGCGTATCCTTGCCGCGGATGCCGATGGCGGCGAAACCGGCGAGGATGACGATCCACGCGATGACGAACGAGCGCTTCGTGTAATCGAGGAAGTGGAAATCCGGCTCCTTCTTGAGGAAGGTGAAGCCGAACATGCGCGTGAAGAGACCGTTGCCGATGGCGAGTTCCTGAAGGCCGCGCGTGGTGATGAGCGTCGTGATGAGCGTCGTGACGATGCCGATGGCGAGCGTGATGCCGAAGCCGCGCACCGGACCGGTGCCCATGTAGATGAGGATCGCGGCGGTGAGGAGCGTGGTGATGTTCGCGTCGAGAATCGTCGGGAGCGCGCGCGTGTAGCCGGCTTCCAGCGAGGCTTTCAGGGATTTGCCGGTCTTCATCTCGTCGCGGATACGTTCGAAAACGAGGATGTTGGCGTCCACCGCCATGCCGACGGTGAGCACGAGCGCGGCGACGCCCGGGAGCGTGATGGTCGCGCCCATCGCGGCGGAAACACCGAGGATCATCACGAGATTCGCGACGACGGCGACGATGGCGAGCACGCCGCCCCAGAGGTAGAAGGCGACCATGAAGACGACGACAAGCGCGACGCCGACCGAGGCGGCGACGACGGATTTCGTCTGCGCGTCCTTGGCGAGCGAGGGGCCGACGGTCTGCATGTCCTGCTGTTGGAGCGGGACGTCGAGCGGGTTGTTGAGCACGCCGGCGAGCGCCTTGGCGGCCTCCTGATCCTTCGCTCCGATGGAGGCGCCACCGCCGTCGATGGCTTCGTCTCTCGCGAGACCGGGCGCCTGAACGAGTTTGCCGTCGAGTACGATGGCCATGCGTCCGTAGCCGAACTCCGGGTGGCCGGATTGTTTCTGGCGGATATTTTCGCGGGCGATTTTTCCGGTGAGTTCGGCGAATTTCACCCGGCCGTCCGAGTTGAATTTGATGCCGGTCTCCCATTTCAATCCCGTCGCGTCGGTGTCGGCGCGCGCGCTTTCGATGATCTTGCCGGAGGCGACGGCGTCCTTCGTCAGATACAGCGGCGTGTCGGTGACTTCGCCCGCCTGACATGGATTATGTATTTGAAGATGTTCATTAGAATTGAATATCCATTCTATCATTCAAGCTTTTGCCATCGCATAATGTAGCTTTATGCCCATTCAAAACTTGTTTGTGAACACTTTCACATGGCGCGAGATGAAAACTAAGTTTAGGATTTTGTTATCATCAAAATCACTTGGAGAAACTCAACAGACACGGCTGTCAACTGTGGCCCAGATATTGTGCTTTGGCTCTGAAGATGATGATGGCATGTCTTACAAAGCACCCATGTTGGAGCTGATCCTGATAATTAGTGCAGTGGAGGAAGTCTCGGTAGTGGCAACCTCTCCCACAACTTCAGACAAGGGCGTCGTGGTTTGGGCTTCAACACTGGGAGGTGGTTGGGCACCATCGCCGGCTTGTCTAATTTCCTCTAGTGCCGATTCCGTAGCCAGGGCTAAAGCCGTTGAGACCCTAGTCACTTCTTCCGTAATTTCTCCTACTTCTATTTCGGGAATGCCCTCAGCACCCTGGAATGATTCTCCGCCAGCGATGAGTTGCTGCTGCTCCAGAGCTGCGATCGGTTGGTCAGACCCAGCAATCACACCCGACACTTCCAAGCCCACTGCTATGATATAATATTTGGGGTATCGTAAGGCTATGGGCCTCAAGACAGGTGGGAATATCGGTGGGTCCATACCCAGGGGCGGAAGAGGTATCTTTACAGTCATGACCGGTAGGGCCACTTTGGCCTGAATAGCATGAGCCTTCAAAAAGGGGGGATAAACATGATATATCTCAGAGGTTAATATAATGACCGATGAGAAGAAGCAACAGACTAAGAAGGGCCAAAAGGAGGGGCTCTCTTACCTCAGCCAGCACCAAGCTCAAATCTCCAGCGGCAGAGGCTATTGTTCCCATCATCCTAGCCCCCAACCCTATAGAGCGACTGGGTGGCCCAAAGCTACTCCATGTCGGCCGGGGCGATCTAAAGGTGGTGTAATCACTTTCATATGTGGAAGATGCCCTAGCATCTTCAGTTTTCGATTCCACCGAAGGAAACTCCTCGTCACTAGAACCGCCACTATAGTCCACCTATTCTGTGGAAGACGAGCTTTGTTCTAGTGCCAGACTCTTTCCCTTCAAGGCAGATGGTTCTTCAGCTAGATAATCTCTGGGAGGGACATCTCCCTCGATAGAGACCTGATCGGTCGATTCCGTAGTGGGAACGATAGGTGAATGAACTTCGGAAGTAGGCTCACTCCTTGGAATGATCTCCTACTGAACAGGAGCTCCCTCGCCAGCCTCGACAACGGGAGGTGAAGGTGGTCGGACCTCAACTAAAGCTGAAATGAAGAATACTCATGTACGTTGAAGGCATAATAAACTGCGGGGGCCCTAGGGGACAAATCATAAATTACCTTCTATTTCATGACTGGGCGTGGGAGAAGGCAAATCCCCCTCAATGGGAGCTATGGGCACTCCCTCTTCTCTCTCTCCAGCTACTGAAGGGGCAACGACTGTGGGTAGGAAAATGCCTCCTTCAACCCCTTCGCCCCCATCTGCCCAACCAAAAGGAAAAAGTTGTAGATATTGCTTGATCCATATTTAAATCCTTTTTTTTCATATATTGTTGTTTGTTTAGTTTGAATTTTGAATGCTATATCTGACACTTCATTATATTAGGATGGGGCACTTCTTCAGCGTGCATTGACATTCTATAGGTTGGTTGTTGTATGGTTGGTTGATCTTGTTGGTGGATTTAGAATGCCATTGCCTTCACAGTGCCCTATGGAATTTGCATCTATGCCCGAGCATTTTGTTGATGATGCTATGGATCTGCTTATTTTTACTTCTCGAATTCCAAGGGCATTGGATGGGTTTGTCCTGGTATGTATCTTGTCAGACTTGAACATTTTTCTTTTCTTTCATTAAGATGGCTTCTGTCTGGGATCCTCAAGACTTGCATTCTGCTGTTTCTCCAATCAGGATGACTTTTTGAATTTTATCATCATGTTTATGGCAAGCCCTTCTTATATTAAAAATCCATATCTACGAGCAAAGATGGTTGAAGTCTTGAATTGCTGGATGCCACAGAAAAGGTGGAATATTCCCCTGCTAACTATTTGAATTCGTCATTTTTTATGAAGAAGACTTTTATATCTAAGTAATCAGTAAGCTGTTACTTTTGATTTAGTATGTTTGTCATTCGTGCAGTGGCGTATCTTCTACAGCTGCTCTTTTTGAAGGACACCAACTATCTCTTGACTACTTAGTCCGTAATCTCTTGAAACTTTATGTGGACATTGAGTTTACTGGTTCTCATACTCAGGTGCTCGATGTTTGGTATTTCATCTGTATATGCTTTGAAGAACTTTGTTGATCTTTGCCCTGATTTTCTTTAGTAAGACAAAAGAAAATCAAGAGTAATCTCCTCTGGCTGAATGCCTTTTATATGCAGTTCTTTGACAAGTTTACAATCCGTCATAATATTGCTGAACTACTTGAATACCTATGGGATGTCCCAAGTCATCGTAATGCGTGGAGGCAGGTGAGATGTACTCTTATTGGTTCCCATCATCCGATCCTTTTTTTGGTTGAGATTGGTGTTCTTTTGATTGTGTGGCTTATGGTTTCAGATTGCTAGAGAAGAGGAGAAAGGAGTATATCTGATTTTTTTGAACTTCCTTATCAACGATAGTATCTATCTTCTTGATGAAAGTCTTAATAGAATCCTCGAGCTTAAGGAGCTAGAAGCAGAGATGTCTAATTCTGCAGAATGGGAGAGAAGACCAGCACAAGAAAGGGAAGAAAGAATGCGTGCGTTTCATACTCAAGAAAATGTAAGTTTGGTCCTTCGTTTCTTTGAAGACGTGCGCAAGTGAAGCAACAACTTGGAGAAGTGTTCTTATGATGGCCTTCACTTAATCTTCGTAATTCTTTTTGAATTGCAGTTATTTGATTTCTTATCTTCCGATCTGAATGTTCCTTTTTCAGATTATCCAATTTGACATGAAATTGGCAAATGAAGATGTGGGAATGCTTGCATTCACGTTAGAACAAATACCTGCTCCCTTGGAAGTTCAGAGAAAGATTTCATGTTACAGAGAGGGAGGTCACAGTGGCCAAACTCTATTCAACAAGACAGAGAGCAAATGAGATAGCCCTTGATTATATTAAGAGGTGGAGGAATCTCGGAATGAGATGCAAGCGGCCCCCGCATTAGGAGGATGCTGTACAGATATGTAAGTAGAATCTCCAAAGAGAGGTCTTGGAAAGATGATAGGAATGGAAATTCGGTCATTCGATCAGTTGAACAACATTATGGCTGAGGTAGAAGCCTTCCTGGCCAGACCTGCCCCTGCATCAACTGTTGCCACAACACAGAAAGGTAAAGCAGCTGAACGGCGTCAAGCACCTAAAGAAGCCAACACCCTTGATATCAAGGTGTTCGAGCAACAAAAAGACAAAGGCAAGAAGGCGGTTGCCCCACAGCCTGCTAAAGCCAGAGATGGTAAAGCGGGCCCCTCACTACGGGATAAAATGAAGAAGGCTTACTCCTTTCCAAAGGAGAAGACCAGAATTCTGTTCGACTGGGTAACCCATTATGACAAGGTCGCCCTGCCTAAGCCAAAGAGGCTGGAGGACCTGAAAAGAAGAGACAATCTAAGATTCTGCCCCTATCATCAGATGTTGGGGCATCCAATTGAAGACTGCTATGTTTTCAAAGATATCATTGAAGGAATGGTGAAGAAAGATGAGATTGACCTGGGGGAGTATAAGGTTGATCCTCCACAGCCTCATGAAGCTCCTCCGAGGAGGGCTGCAGTCAACATGGTCTCTATATACCAGGCATTACCTGAAGAGATCTCTGAAGCCAGCACTCGACACACTTATGAAGCCTATTTTCTGGGCCCCATAAAAAAAGAATGGGGATGGCAGCAGATCCTTACAAAGAACAAGAAAAAGAAGAATGCACCTCGGCCAAAAGTGGGGGAACATGTTCGTGGCATCACGCCGCGACCTACTCCATCGGTAGTAGCACCTGTTTGGATTAACCCACCTGTAGTCATCAGGATACCTACACACAATCGGAGGAGGCAGACTCCACTGCCAGTGATCAACGAAGTTAGCCTTGAAGCCCGGAAGCTACAGAACTACATAGATACAGCCTGAACTAAAGCCTCTGCTGATGCAGGACCACATCCCATGGCAAGATCTAGAGCAGCTTTCACTCAAGCAAGAGGAAGAAGCTGACAAATCATCTGATAAGGATGGCAGCCTATTCTGGGGGCAAGCGCCAGCCAAAAAGAAGAAAAGGAAGAAACAAAAGAAGAAAAGAAAGGCCACCAAGGTCAACAAAGAATAGGTTATATCCTGTAATACCCTCTTGGCTCTCTTCACCTTACTCGGTGAGGAGGATGAGGAAGAAATATGCTTTACACCTGCTACCAGAGGAAGCTGAGCTGAGGCCACCACCGCTGCTCATGCAACCCGGTCAGGCCGAAAATGGGGGCGCCAGCCGCCCACTAATCATAATATCATATTCAGGGGCAAGCAGCCCTACAAGATACCTCCCTCGGAGGTCAAGGGAGTCCAAATCCCTCCTTCGGCAGGCCTTTACAACCAAAGTGGGGGTAGCACAACTACCCCCTCCTTCTTGGAATTTGTGAAGATATCCAATGGAAAGTAGCCTTGCCAGGACGTCGACCCTGCAATCGAGAATACTCACCCACAATCCCTGTAATCTTTCGAAGCTCCGGATACAAAGGAAGCTTGCCCGGTAGTAGCCGATGAAGGGCAACAAGCACATGGCACCAAGCAAAAGGGTGCAGGATCTGAGGCCGATGAGGCAGGCCCATCGGGGGCCACGGTCCAAGGCTCTTCCAAGCCTAGATGGGCAGAGAAAATGAAGCTGTCAAATATTCGAGCTGGAAGCAGGATAATGAAACTACTCAAGAAGCTCTCGGTAAGATTTACAATCTGGGAGATCCTTTCTCTGAGTGAAGAGACCGACAGGCGATCGCCACTACTTTGCAGACGCCTGCCCAATATGAGACATGCTTGGCTGAAGCACTATCGGAGGCCAGCACGACCTTCACTCAAGATGACATGCTACTCCCTACTACCTGCCACAATAGGCCGCTGTACATGAAAGGGCACCTAAATGGACGGGAGTTGAACAGAATCCTAGTCAATCTCGGTGTAGCTGTCAATATCTTGCCATACAGAATATATCAGGTGCACTACTTCAACGTGCGCCTCAAAAAAGTCAGAGATATGCATATTGCCGACTTCAACCAAAAGTGTGAAGTGTCACTGGGAGTAGCAGACTTCACACTCATTCTGACAGACTTCACTACAAGGGTGCAGTTTCATGTCATCGACTCCTACACCTCGTACAAGGCGATGCTCAACCGTCCATGGCTGCATGAAAATATGGTGGTGCCCTCCATGCTTCACCAGTGCATCAAGTATAGTCTAGAAGGGAAGGAGGAGAGGATATTTGCCTACCTCCACACATTTGAAGTGTTTGAGTGTCACCTGGCAGACGCTCATGTATATGCAGAACGGTCTCAAAAGACCTCTGAAGCCAAGACCCATACTGGGGCATCAAAAAGCACCTTTGGTGATGACTAGTTCCCTCTGCCGCAACGCAGATATGTCAAGCCCAAGACAGTCTCTCACATCACCATCACCGAAGACATGGGCAGGACAGCACCTCCCGCCATATACCCCAAAGCTGATGAAGTCAAGGTCGATTAGCAGCACGACCACATTGGAATCCCAGAAGGCCTTACAAAGCCAGTTCTTGGCCTCTGTAATGTCACTGTTGAGCCTTTCAAAGCTTGGGAGGTGGCGCAGATAGACAGCCCCAATAGCTTGTTCTATACAGCTGAGGAGCATCCTAACCGGGAAGACACTGATTGTGATTTGCCCGAAGACATAGACAACCCGTCAGTCCCCGTTCAGGGTCTGGCATTGACAACAAATTGGATGGCCGAGATGTTCCAAAAGTAGCGCATCCCTTTCGACCAGTCGCGCAAAGAAAAAGAAGCACTCTAGATGATATGGTATCCCACAAGTCTGGACAAAGAACTGAGACGTGTCTCTTAGCATCCAGGGTTGGGCTTCACCCTTGAAGAATACTATTATAGTGGGCACTATGAAGTGGACACCATCTCCACTTTGTATCCAATTGAAGACAACTCATCGGGGGAAACTTTCGATGAGTACCCAGCTGAAGCTGAACATGTGGAACCGGCTCGACCAAGAGACTCGAAAACAGGGGCCATGACTCCTTGCCAGTGCTAGGAGAAAGTCTATCCTAAAGAAGCGACCCTTCAGGCCAGATTTGACACGGCCAGCAGTAGCGAGGCCAAAGATGTTGAAGAAGTAGGGACGTCTCCCTCCAGTGGACCTCCACTGGTGATGATCTTAGCACCTCTCATACTAATCGGGGAGGCTTCTGCCAAAATCGATCAAGAGATGTATACTGCTAAAAAGGAAAAGGCCACCTCCATTGAGGACATGGCGATTCAAGAGGGTGAGACCTTCTCACCTTCTGCTACAAAGCTGTAATGCCTTTCCAGCCCAGCAATAAGCGACCACCAGTCTTCCATGACTACAAGCCTATCTGTGGGGGATGAAGCGGTCAACTCACCCCTCGAAACTACAACGACAGTGGTTTTGCTGATAGAACGATCCACACAACAGCTGCTGGCTGGGGCGGAGATCCCTATTGATGCCCAAATGAAACCAAATGAAGAGATCGAGGTCCTTGACCTTGAAGATGATATTGCAGACTTTGTTGACCTTCAGTCGGCGCCCCTGGAGATAGAGGATGGAGGCCAAGTTACAGTCGATGAGCTGATAGAAGTCAACCTGGGAGATAAGGATGATCCTAAGCCGACCTTCCTCAGTTCCCAGTTGTATGCTGAAGAGCAGAAGCTATATATCCAGCTACTGTATGAATATCGGGATTGCTTCACCCTAACGTCAGCTTGATGAACCTCAACACCGGATTGATCACAAATCCTCCTTAAGCATGCCATTCGCATTCTAAGATCTTCAGCTTTCGCCATCTTCACAAATTCGTGCATATCACCGTTATGGTGGAGTCGGTGATCCCTTTGTGCACTTGAAGGAGTTTGTTTATGAGTCAGCCCAGTTTTGACATGACTAACATTTGATGGCCTATCTATTTGGTCTATCTTTAAAACGCCCAGCTCGAGATTGGTTCTTTTCTCTCCCACAAGAGCAGGTTGTGAATTTTCAAACTATCCAATACAAGTTCATCCAGCAGTTTCAGGACTAGGTTGGGCCCAAGTATTCTATAGTGGATCTGGCGCATGAGAAGATGAAGCCCGAAGAGGAGTTCTGCACCTTTGCTGACCATTGGCGTCGCCTTGCCGCGCAAGTCCCAGGGCACATTTCGGAGGGGGAGCTGATCAAGATGTTGATTTCTAATGCAATGCCTGAGTACCAGTTTATCTTAGCCCTAAATGACATTTCTTATTGGCAACAACTCTATAGTCGAGCCCGCTTCATCCCCCAACAACTCCAAAGTTTCCTTGATCCCGAGTCCCCTCCATCGTCTACCACCACTAACACCTCGCCATCCACATATACCTTCGCAAATAAACCCTTCATGAGTCAACCCTCCATGAGTCAGCCTTCCGTCACATACCCATCCACGAGTCAGCCTTTCGCCTCCACGTACCCACATATGTCTCCGCCTGTGTCTCCCCCGGTCAAGGAAACACCACATCTCGAGTAGGTGGATGCCATCTATATACCCCCTCATCTCGTTCCGCATACACCTTCACCAAATCCCTCCGCCACTAGCCAAGCACTCTTGCCTATGCAACCTCCACATCTGTCTCCACCTCCTTCATCCCCTATCCCTCGGCATCCACCTTGCCCGAAATGGGCTCCTCCTCCTCCATTGCCGGAGTGCTTTACAGATATCTTTAGGGCTTTGATGGACACTCACGAGTTATTGATTCCTTCAGTTGTGCTTTGCCGACCCGCTGTCGAGAATTTGCTCCAGTTATGTGGATATCATTACCAACAGGGGCATTTGGTTGAGGATTGTCCCGAGTTCCAGGAGTTTGTTTATAGCTTGGAAGATCAGAAGAGGATTGATTGGGCCGCGATTCGCACGGTCATTCTACATCTCCGCAGCAAGCAGCAGTAAGAAGCGCCACCCAAGCAGCCATCTCCATCTCTACAAGACCCAGGGCACCCTCGTGATCTTGTATCTTGTGTTGCACCCCCTCCGTTGCCTACTCCAATGCCCATTCCTTCACCTAGGCCATCTCCATCTCCTACCACGTCTTCATAGCCTCCACAAACCCAAGTCTCTGCTCAGGCTAGTGCCTCTCCTTCTACGTTTGTTTATATTTATGTATATCACACACATCAATTTTTTGGCTTTAATGAAGTTAATTATATAATTTTCCAGGATAATCTCGGTCTCACATAAAATGAATATTTTTTTACAATTAATGGGCTCTCTGCACTTAGGCGCCCTCCCCCCTCTCTGGTGCTCGCTTTGTGCCTTTCCCCCCTCTCTCTGCTCCAGAGACAATCTCCCACCTCTCTCTCACTCCCACGCTCTCACTCTACTCCAAAGGCACCCTCCCCCCTCTCTCTCTCTCTGCTCCAGAAAATACACTGCTTTGGGAAAAAGTAGTTGGGGTGGGGGAGGAGGTTGCAGTGGTACTTGGCAGATGCCATAGTTGGGTTGTGGGAGGAGGAATAGTTGAGGGGAACGCGATGGTGCTTACCGGTGACCTTGTCATCGCAGAGGGGGCAGAGGTAGCCTCGTCCACACAGCAGAGCACTGTGGCCTCCACCCTCTCGTAGACATCGCACTGCACCTCCATCCCTTCCTCTTGTCAACCCCTTCCCTTGCTCTTTATTCCAATCTTCTTCTTCCCCTACTTTATAACGCAATATGGGTTTTTACGATGGAGACAAAATGAAGCTCAAATTCCATGCGATTTCAAGCTCAGATTTTGTTAGGAACTCAGCGACCTGCAAACACAGAAATATCTTCCTGGTGATGCTACAGCTACAAGGCTCCGCTCCCTCTGTTTCAACAGCTCGTGTCTCTTATTGACCTGAGTCGACCATGCCCTTTGACGAGAGCTAAGAAAATGACAATCCTCACCTCCTCCACCGCCAGATGCCCACCCAGATAAAAAAAAGAACTCCCTCAGTCCCTCATATGATCCCACTCCCCACACCAAGCAAAATCCTCTTTGTAGGTGAGTTGGGGGCATTGCAAAGGTCGATCGAAAGAAGGAGAAGGCACAGAGAGAGGACGTCGAGGAGGAGGGAGTAAGGAGATCAAGGGCAAGGTAGTAGAGGGATCTGATGGAGCTAGAAATGGGAGATGATAGGGGAGGCCATCCTCCTCCCTCTCCCTCTGCTCCAACAATGGGAGGACGGGTTCTCTCTCTCTCTCTCTCTCTCTCTCTCTCTTCTCTCTCTCTCTCTCTCTGCACGCAGGTGTTGTCGGAGACTCCCTCCCTTTATTTCTCAGTGCACGTACGGCACTCCAAGACATGGTTCTCCAACTCAGTGATCCATATCGGTACGACACACCCGAGTCACATGTGACTCGGGCCGACTCGATCTGACCCACCCCATCTCGACAGTCATTTCTTCTCCCCCTCTGGCACCCCACCTCACCCTCGGTAAACCCCCACTGTGGCTGACAATGCCTCTCCTGACTAAATCCTCGTCACCACCGCTAGATCTTTGTCGCCGTTGTCGGATCCTCATCATAGCACACCTAGAATGTTGAAGAGAAGCACCTAGAATGTGGCACGGAAGGATAGAGAGTGAAGGACGAGAGACTCAATCATAGTCAATCAGATCATTTCTCGTCGTGGATCCAAATAGATCCGCTTGAGTCGACAAACCATGCTTGCCGATACATATACATCCAAACATTTACCTATATCTGAAAGATGCCTAGACATAATGGGGATATAATTAAGTGTAAGACGCACAATGGCTTAACTCAGATAAATCTCTAATTAAATCCATAAAATAATCCTTACTAATCCTTATCTAGCCTTAATAAGTCAAAATGACAAGAAGGGAAGGAACTTAGGCCCAACCAGAGAGAAAAACCCATAAAATAAGACCAAAAAATGACCAAAAATGACCCAATAACCTGGGACAACATAAAACAAAGATAAAGAGAAGACACAACTCATTGGTCATAAAACGGGTGTCAACATCATCGAAACAGGGAAAAACCATGATTACTGACCTTTAGAACAATTTAGGGTACTGCTTCCTGATTGCTTCTTCTGACTCCCACGTGGCTTCTTTAGCTCCACATCTGCTCCACTAAACTTTGACCATCGGTATGGACCGATTCCTGAGTTGTTGTTGTTTCCGGTCTAAAATCATGATGGGCTTCTCTCCATAGGATAGATATTCCTTCAACTCCAGGTCTGCGTGTTGGATGATGTGTGAGGGGTCGTACACGTACTTCTGTAGCATGGACCCATGAAAGACATGATGCACGCCTGACAATCGGGGTGACAAAGCCAATCTGTAGGCAATTTCCCCAACTCTCTCTAAGATTTCAAACGGACCAACAAATCTAGGACTTAGCTTGCCGTAAATGCCAAATCTTCCCACTCCTCTCATGGGTGAGATTTTCTAGAGTACATGATCACCAACTTGGAACTCCAACTCTCTCCTTCTATTGTCAACATAGCTCTTCTGCCTAGATTGTGCCACTTGCAGATGGTCTCTGATAATCTGGATGTTCTTAGATGATTCCGACATAGGATCCAGTCCAAGCCATTGCTTTTCGCCTACCTCATCCCAGCACAAAGGTGATCTACAGCTTCTTCCATACAAAGCTTCAAGTGGTGCCATCTAAATATTGGATTGGTAACTGTTGCTGTAGACAAATTCTTTTAGGGTCAAATATTCATGCCAGCTACCTCCAAGGTCAATCATGCAAGCCCTTAACATATCTTCTATAATCTGGTTCGTCCTCTCGGTTCGCCCGTCCGTCTGAGGATGAAAGGCAATACTAAAATTCAGACAGGTTCTTAAGGACTCCTGCAATCCCTTCTAAAAATGAGAAGTGAACCTGGGGTCTCTATTAGACATAATGTTCATAGGTACTCCATGCAACCTCACTACCTCCTTCATGTATAAGGCTGCCAGCACATCCACTGTCCACTTGGACTTGATGGGCAAGAAATGTGCAGACTTAGTCAGTCGATCAACGATTACCCAAATTGCGTCAAAACTACCATGAGTTATAGGCAAACCCATTATAAAGTCCATGCCGATGCTCTCCAACTTCCACGGTGATATCTCGAGAGGTTTTAACTTCTGACAAGTCTAAAATACTCAGCCTTTACTTGCTGACATACCAAGCATCTACTCACAAATTCAGCCACTTCGCTCTTCATATTCGGCCACCAAAAGGTCTTTTTCAAGTCCCGGTACATCTTAGTAGCTCCAGGATGGATAGTATACTTGGACCTATAGACTTTTTCAAAGATTTTGCCCTTACCAATGGGCATGGACCCGTATTTGAAACGGGAGGCCTAGTGGCCGATGAGGGCTCTTTAACGTCGGTGGGACTGTTAATTACATGGTCCTGCTAGGGATATTCAGTGACAGCTAAGCATCAGATCAATAGCTATCTTTTATCATCATTGATTTCTTCAGGAGATGCTTCAAACAACTTCGGCTCGTGCCTCCGGTGCTTACGCCAAATGTCATCCTTTTAATGCTTGTTCTTAGAAGCTGCAGTTGCAGAGTCTTCCTACCTTTGCAGATGATGTAGTCGTTTTATTATCCCCTTGGGCATTCACCATGTATTCTTTTAACAGACCAAGGTGGGTGCATAGGAGAGCGCTCACACCCTCAGAAAGGGGATGAGTGGTTCGCTCCACCATACCAACCCAACAATGGTAGTTTCTTACTTGGCACGGACCAAGACATGAGGGGAGTGATATCTCCTTTGACCGATGCAGCCATCGAGGCCTCCTTTTTTTTTAATTTTCTTTTTTTTGGTGCCTGCCCCTAGAACAGGCCCTCTTTTTTTTCTTTTTTTTTCCTTCCCTTTTTTTATTTTTTTTTTGCATATCTCGTGGCGTTCGCCATTCTTTTTTTGTTGGCAAGCATCCGCATTCACGCTATGCGGGCCTGCTAGACATTGGCCTCAGCCAGATTTGTGAGGAGCAGTCGAGGCGGTAACGCTACGTGGGACTGCTCTTTTAAGGACAGATATTTGATGAGGGCGTGGTGGATCCACCTTATACTCGCCCATCTGTAATTCACCCTCTTTTATCAGGCCTTCAATAACATCCTTGAATATGTAGCAATCCTCAATGGGATGCCCCAACATTTAGTGATAAGGATAGAAGCGTGGATCATCTTTTATTTCAGCATCGCCTGGTCTCTTCGACTCCGGAAGCGCCACTTTGCCATATTCACGGGCCCACTCAAAAAGTGCCCTAGTCTTGTCCTTCAAAAAGGAGTACAGTTTCATCATTTTACCCCTTAATGAGGACCCTTGTTTCCTCAGCTCGGCGGAAGATGCCTCTTTCATTTTCTTCTTCTATTTCTCGAAGGCTTCAAATTTTGAGGTGCAACTTTCTTCTTGGGCCAAGTGTTTGCCGGTCGGCTCATTCTTTTGGTTCGGGGCTATCGAAGCCGGGCAGAGCCTTGCAAGAACTTCTTTGGCATTGGTTGCAATGTCACCCAGTTGTTTGAAGGTCGTGACTTCAATGTCAATGACCCATCGTAGAATATCTATTCTCAAATTTTCTTTGCAGATTTGAACAGAGTCCCCGTAGCTCGGCAGATGTCTGCACCTTTCACAAAGATTTCTCCACCTTCTTATGTAGTCCATGACAGACTCATCGTCCTTTTGTTTGGCTGCTTGTAATTCGACATCGGTGACTTCCTCATTGGCCATCTTTGTATTTATTATTTTTTCTGCCTTTAGCTTGTCCGGCTGCATATGCGGCCTCATCGGCACCTTTGACAGAGGTGCTTTAGTTGCCCCCTGACATGCCTGGGGGATCGACTGGGTCATGCTTCGTGTCCGGTACCGACGGCTCGCTGAGTCGATCCGTATTCTGGCTCGGGTGTCCTCACCAAAATGATTGCATTATGCATATTTTTCGCGAGGTGAATAAGGTGGCAGATTCTTTGGCTAATTTAGCCTGCAATGTGAATTGTAATTCTTTCTTTTCTTCTCAACAGTAACTTCCAAAACATATCAAAGGTGCTGCCCGGATGGATAAGCTAGGCATGCCTAGCATCCGCTTGATGTAATGATTTTTTGGTCCTCTTTTGTTAATAAAAATTACCTCCTAGTAGTGCATTGGTGGAGGGTATATCTCCCTAATGTGCCTAGGTAGGGTTTTCCAAAAAAAAAGGTTACCATCAAGGTCTGGTTATGATATTTGACAGCCCTAAACTTCAAGAAATTGATATCTAGGGTCATACTTTTTGATACGGGACGAATGAGCGACTCGACATTGTTGGATGCGATCCTTGGACTCTATGAGACGACGGGACTAAAATGATGACGCGACCAGCAATCGACACTAATGACTCGGCACCTAACTGAGATCCTGAAGAGGCAAACGTGCCCCAAACAAGAAGTACTCCTTCACGGTCATCCCCAACGAGGGAAACGCGTCGATCTGCATGATTGAGAAATCGACATTGAGTCTCGGGTGGTCCGCTCACTCTTGTGCTCGGAATGAGTCACGGGACGGGTCTCGCACTCACTCTCACAACGGTGACTAAGTTGAGCTAGCTAGGAAATAAACTACTCATATGCAGCGGCATATAGAACTTATACTAAATAAGAAAATAAGGTAAATGGGGAGGTGAGTGTACCTCTACGCTCCGGGCATGGGGAAGACGGCCCCGGTCGAGACTCGTACTCTCGGTGCAGTAATTAAACAATAGTTACAGTAGTGAATTTTATGCCCACTCCATGCAGGGAGGTAAAGGGCTATAGTGGGACCCAGGAGCAGCGAACTCGGGTTGATGGGCAGTAATCCGGAAGGGCTTTCGGGTCGGAGACAGGCTGCTGGTCTGGTTCGTTTCTACTGGGCCCACGGGAAAGCAGGCAGGTCCGGCTGCTAGGACGGTGGCATCCGGGCATCTCCTGGCTACGGCGACTGATTGGGACGCTACTGGGGGGTTGCTGGTCGATCCCCGGGAGCGGTGGTCACTGGTTCAGAGCTGAGGATTTATGGGAGAAATAACCTTGGACTGCTCTTGCTGGCCTGTTCACGGAACAGATTTGCGCGCCTCCACGAAAATGATCACCACACTCAGATCCGGTGTCGGATCGAGGCGAGAAAAATGCCGTTGGAAATTAGACTCACAGATCTAAAACATACTTGATTTTTGCATCTATCCAATGGTCTGATTTAGAATACAAAACTCTGTGCTCCATAAACTTTTCTAGCTCGGAATCCAGATCACACAGGATAAAATGAGATCTACATGAAAATGAATTTTGACCAAAAGGAAAATGGTAGATATGGACTCTGGGAATTTTATGGGTGGAATGGGGGGATGTGGGGATGGCAGTATCGGCCGAAACGTATCAGTTTCGGCCTATACCGAAACTGAAACGGACCTATTCACTGTAGCAGGTCCGATACCAAAAAAAAAGATTTTTTTAATGGTTTCAGACCGAAACCGACCGAAATCGGACCGAAACCGGACCTGCTCACTACAATTTTTGCCTTTTCTGACTGTTTTGAACCGGCTTCGGCCGAAACCGAAATCGAAACCGAAATCGAAACCGGTATGTTTCGGTTTCGGTCCTGGCCGAAACTGATACCGAAACCGGTACTGTCATCCTTGGCTACAGGGGGGGACTGGTTCTTTGGATGTTAGTTTTGGATAATCTACCTTTCTACTTTCTCTCTATCCTTTGGATCCCCAAGACAGTGGCTAAGAAGATTGAATCTATACATGCGACATTCTTTTGGCATGACAGTGGACAGAGGTGTAGGGGTTGACATGACATAGTGTGGGGAAGAGTTGCCACAAGCAAGGAGTTGGGAAGAGCGGGCATCAATAACATCAGAGACTTTAACTTGACCTTCCTATGCAAGTGGCTACGGAAGCTAGGGACGGGAGAGGACTGCTTGTGGGTACAAGTCATTTGATAGTGTTATTATGGCTGGGTTAGAGATTGGGATGTGGCACCAACATGTTAGCACCATATCTCACCCATCTAGCGAGGTGTCTTGTATTGTAAGGACATCTTATCCTCTAGTCTCTAGGTACGGCTGGGGAGGGTTGACAAATGGGTCTTTTGGAAGGATAGATGGTGTGGGGACCATACACTAGAGGTATCCTTTTTGAGGTTTTATGCAATTGCAGCATTGCCTATGGCTTCAGTCGCTCAGTCTTTTGACCTTCAGTTGTCTGGAGGTACTTGAGCACTGACTTTTAGGAAGAATCTTTGGCCAGAGAAGCTGGAGTTGCTTGAGGATCTTCTTTGCCTCCTCCTTGACTTTGCCGTACAGCCAGACGGAGAGGATGAGTGGTGGTGGAGGTGGGAAAAGGAGGGTGCTTTCTCTATTAGGTCATCATACTCTCTCATCTCCAATGGAGGGACGCACCATTGCCTTGCTTCACTGATTTTGTGTCTATGGAGCTCACTGAAGGTAAAGATACTCACCTGGATGATATCTCATGGGAGGTTGCCGACCCGAGATAGACTAGCTTCGTTTCTACATGATCTATCCCATGCTTGATGTCTTTGTGGAGAGGAGGAGGAGGAGACTTGGATCATCTTTTTGTAGGCTGCTCCTATGCACAGGACGTCTGGGGTGCGCTTGCTAGATAGACATAGGAGGATATCAACCTACCAAGCAATGTACATACCTTGATCTCTAATTGGGGCATAAAATGGATCTTCAAAGGATGGCTCATTTGGTGGATCAATCTTCATGCTACTTTGTGGGCTATATGGGGAGAAAAAAATAATAGAACGTTCAGAGGGGCTGCTGGAGGGGCGGAATGCCTTGCTTCCTTTGTAGGTGGAAGAGTGAGTGAATGGGGAAGGCTCTTTTGTAATGTGAATGCTCACCCAGTACAATAAGGTCACCTTGCCTGAGCCAAAAGGACTAGAGGACCTGAAGAGAAGAGATAGTCTGAGGTTCTATCCTTATCATCAGATGCTGGGGCATCCGATCGAAGACTGCTATGTGTTCAAAGACATCATCAAGGGCATGGTGAAGAAAGAAGAAATAGAGTTGGGGGAGTACAAGGACGACCCTCCACAATCTCATGAAGTGCCTCTGAGAAGAGTTGCGGCCAACATGATTTTCTTGTATCAGGTGTTGCCCGAGAAAATTGTAAAAGTCAGTACTCAACACACTTATGAGGCTTACTTTCTGACACCAATAAAAGAGGAACATGGATGGAAGCAAGTCCCTGCAAGGACTAAGAAGAAAGTCATACCTCGCCCGAAGGTGGGGGCACATGTCTGTGGCATCACACCGCGACCCATTCCTCAGGTGATAGCACCCGTGTGGCTCAGCCCGCCGACAGTCATCAGAATACACACGCACAATCGGAGGAGACCGAAGAGATATGCTTTACGCCCGCTGCTAGGGCAGCCCAAGCCGAAGTCGCAACCGCTGCACATGCAACTCGGTCAGGCTGAAGATGGGGGTGCCAGCTGCCCGCCAACCACAACATTATCTTCAGGGGTGAACAGTCCTACAACATACCCCCTCCAGAAGTCAAGGGAGTTCAAATCCCTCCTCCTTCGGGTTTATACAATCAGAGTGGGGGCAACACTGCCGCCCCTTCCTTCCTCAAATTACTAAAGACGTCAAAGGGTAAGCAGCTATGTCAAGATGCCAGCCTTGCAGTCGGGGGCACTCACCCGCAGCTTCAGCAACCTTCTGGTGGTCCAGATGAAGACGAGACCTGCCCGATGGCAGGCGGCGAGGGACAGCAAGGGGATGACACTAAGCAGAAAGGTGCAGAATCGGAGTCCAATGAAGCAGGTCTGTCTGGGGCCATAGTTCAAGGCTCTTCCAAGCCTAGATGGCAGAAGAAATGAAGCTGTCTAATGTCCGAGCTGGAAGCAGAATAATGAAGGTACTTAAGAAGCTCCCGGCAAGGTTCACTATCTGGGAGATCCTCTCCTTGAGTGAAGAGACCCACCCGACAAGCGATCATCACTACTCTGCAGACGCCTGCTAAATATGAGACATGTTTGGCTGAAGCACTGTCGGAGGCCAATGTGATCTTCACCCAGGAGGACATGTTACTCCCTACTGCCAGCCACAACAAACTGTTGTACATGAAGGGGCAGCTGAATGGTCGGGAGCTGAACAGAATTCTGGTGGATCTAGGAGTAGCCGTCAACATTTTGCCATACAGAATATATCAAAGGTATGACTTCAATGTATGCCTCAACAAAGTCAGTGATATGCGCATCGCTGACTTCAATCAAAAGTTTGAAGTGCCGCTAGGAGTGGCGGAATTCAGGCTCACCATGGCGGATTTCACTACCAGGGTGCAGTTCCATGTCATCAACTCCAGTACCTCATACAAGGCACTGCTTGGCCGCCCCTGGCTACATGAAAATATGGTGATGTTGTATTTACGCTCTTATGCGAGGTTCGTGGCTATGCGTGAATGAATGTATGTGTTTCCACTCTTTCTTACTGATGGTTTCTAATTGATCTTGATGATCCTGATGATCTCTCCCAGGCGTCACCCCGTGGAGCTTGCTTAAGGAAATGAGTAGGGCACTGGGGCTCAATTCACCTGAAGATGTTTCCCCTTTAAAAGATTTAAGCAACTAGCGGTTTTGCCTACTTTCTAAGGTGTCGACGCCGTTTGGTTACTCAGTATGATATGTGTATCCTTGCACAGTGGAAGAATGCCCCTCCCCATTTTCTTCTACTAATACCTCCTTCATTTTCAATGTTGCATCGATAGCATCTCCTCCAGACAATGTCTCCCAGAGCTAGCCCAATAAGCAGGCAAGGCCCTGGGATTTGAGTTGTCTGGAGGGTCCTTTCACTACCCCTTGGTGTGAGGCGATCATCTGATAATCCCATTAATGATTTTGTTCACCAGAAGGACCCGACTGGCCCAAATCCCTTCTCTATACTCCATCAGCGAGAAGGGAGAAGTGATTGATGATTTAGGTCGCTAACCTTTGCAGTCATTCGTTATTGGCCTTCCCCATTTGTAGTGTAAGCATTGAGCGTACCGTAGCTCTGATCGTGTTTTCATGGACCGGTGTGTCTATGCTGCTTACATCCACGGGGCTTGGACATTCTTTCCCCCCTCTGCAACCCACTAGAGAAAGGGGAATCTCTCAGGGAGACAACCCCTTCATGCCCATAGGGTGGCCCCCTCACTCGACACTCCATACGGCACTCTCTATTACCACTTTTCGATACTCTATTTTTTTTCACCGACGGTGATCTGGCGGGCTGCAAACATGTGATCTGGTAGCCTCCTCCCCACACAATTGAATCAGGGTGGGACCACGTGCCCGATCCGACTCCAGTGGGTGGGCACTGATCAGCCCCTCTCTCCTTTTGAGCATTTGATCCAGCGACCGGTGCATGGGCGATCCGGCGTGGCTGAGTGATCTTGACCAGGCATTCCTTTCTCCTTTGAGTGATCCGGCGCTATCTCTTTGTATCTGATTCGGCGCAACGCTTCATACGGTTTCACTCCAACTTTTTGATTGCGATTTTAGATTCTTCAGCCCCTCTCGAATCATCCTGGCAGCCTTAATTCCTTCGTAGACTAGCCCTCAGGATTATGGAGCCATGGGTAACTCGGTATGTCACTACTGCGAGGGCATCGTAACATTTAAGGGACTGTCTTAGATTTCTCGTGGACGAGTACCTGCTTCTCACCCCTAGTACTCTGGGTCTAGGGGAGATGCTGTCGAAGTCTCATCAGAGATTCAATTAATGACTAACCAAACGATGGACTAATCCAAACTATAGAGAAACGGATGAAAAGAGGTCCCAAATAGAATAAGATCAAAACTCTATCCATATTGAAAATTAAATAAGAAGGGGGAGTCATCAACATTCTTGAACATCATTTGCATCTTTGCGTATGTTCGGTCTTGAGTAGCGTTCCTCCAGGTTTTCCCAATCCAAAACATAGGAAAGATGGATGGTCGAAAGTCTCGGCCATCCCCCTTTTCGCCCCCCTTCCAGGTACGAGAGACCTCATTTGCATAATTCCTTTACTTTTCTGAGCATATACTACATGTCCACAGTCTAATGGTCTATTCTCTATTTTCTGGTTGATTTGCAGGAACTTCATCGTCGACTTGCAAAGCTCCACGTTCTTGGCCGGTCGAGTGCGAGGACAAGAAGAACCCACATCTCCCGTTCTTAAGGCATTCACGATCATCCTACCCCTGTGAGGCCCAGGTATAGGTCTCTAGCGATCACTATATCTCTTCATTTCTAACTGTGCACTATAGGTAGCAACATAGTTTGGAGGGAGGCGCAAGGCATCATCGCACCACGCCCACATCCTTTCCGGCGCCTACACTCACGTCTCAGGTGAAATGCGCCTGGTTACTCAATAGATCCCAACCATTGCTCTGTAATGAGTGCTTTGAATAAACCTCAAATAATATAGTTGTTTGACCACAATGCTCAAAGTGAAGTTTATCAACTGAATTGTTATGGAATGTGCATAACCAAACCATGGGATATTAGAATGTAGTACACTAGATGCATCAACAAGAGTAAGCCTGAGGAGTTCCTCCTTCAGGTTTCTCATTTTCAGACTTCAGGAAGTTGCTGACTTTAATTCCACAAATCATTTGAACTACCATGTTACAGAATGCAGGAGATTTCTTTCTGGTAGGTCAATCAATAGAGATCGGTCTTAGAAACGAATCTCCTTGTGAAACTAAGCACAGGAGAGTGGAGATTTGAACAACTGATGAATGGATAACAGATGACACATTCTCCCCCTCAGTAATTGCAGGATTTGAATGGCAATTTATACTCATGAGAAAATGTTTGAAGTGACAGCCATGAAATGAGAATTGAAATAAGGGGTTTAGGCATTACAGATTGACTGGAGAAGATGAGATTACAAATTCTTCAGAGATGCAACGCACAGGAAATGAAAAGTTGTGAAATTCTTGAATTTTCACAGAAGTGTCGACCTAAGCTAGATAGTGTGTTGACACAGAACCGTTTCACAAAACAGGGAGTTTTGGTGAATTTGAACTGTGGGGTCGACGCACACTAATCAGTGCGTCAACTCACTTGAGCCAAACAAAATAGTGAACCTATCTCAATGACATTCTACCAACTTCCCCTCAACCCATGGATTCTAAAACACTTAATGTGAGGACCTTTGATACTTGGCGGAGTATCTTCTCACACATAATGGGTGTTTTTAAATAGAGTTTGTCTGTCCTTCCACAGACCACCATTCTATATACCATTAGGTCATTCACACACACAACTTCCTATGACTCATGTAACCAACCAGACATGCATAATAGACTCCCCCTGACTGCAACAACCAGTGACCTTTCTAACTTATTTGACCAGAATTATGCAAGAACAATCAAGTGGGGAGTCTACACAGACCAAATTCTCTTCTTAAGGTTGAAAACCTTTCATTGCTCAGAGAAAAACTTTTATTATCTGCTGCGTTGCCCGAACCGGGCTGACCGAATCCTTACACTCCTATGTTGGTTCATGCCTTGCGGTCGTGCGATGGACCGCCATCGAGCTTTGCGGTCTCTAGGAGACCGCCAGGGTGTTCCTAGTGGTCAGAGCATTACCATTTTCTATTTTCTTAGTCATTTAGGGTACAGTAGGGTAGCGGCCTTGCGACTGACTGCCAGCCAACGGCTAGTGATCAGGCCAAGGAGCGCCACCCTACTTGGCGATCTGGAGATGACTGCCTACTGTTCGAATGTCTTCTGGTCCTTGCGGTCCTGGCTGGATCGCTAGGCCAGGCCTTGCGGTCCAGAGGAGACTGCCAGGCCCTGTGACGGTCCAGGGAGGACCGCCATGCGATTTTCATGTTTGTCGTATCCGTTTCACGCTATGATGGCCTCCGGTCGACCTGGTTGTGACCATGTGGTTGACCTTTGGTCTTGTGAGAGTCACAGACACACGTGGGTTCTGTGTTAGTGTTTTTAGGGGTGTCCAGAGGTATCGAGTTATCTCGATTAACGTGCCCATAGGTCTTGGTGGTTTGGGTGACCCCACGTGTTCCGGGCTTTCATGTTTTTGATAGATCGAGTCATCGTGAGTTGGTGCGAGTGTGGTGGATCTTCCTCGCACGACATGGGTTTCTCCAGAAAAGTGATTTCTGAGTGGGCCATGTGTATGGCCTCGGACTGCGAGTCCAGTCAACCAGCCTGGGGCTGGAGGTTTCCCGTGCGTCCCTTGGATGAGGGATCAACTCGGTGACTTGTGAGCTACCTTGGAGGTCATGTCACCGTGATTTCAGACCTAGGGATTAGGCTAGATCGACGACACTGTGCCGTCATGTGCGACAGTCTTGACCTAAGTTTCGTGACTCGAGGATCGTTGGGTTATTAGGTCTAGTGGGCTGTCCAGAGTCTGGTGGCCTCGGGCTACCTGTTACTTTGCGTTACTCACGATGGGTGCATGCGTGGCTTTCAGTGTTCATGTTTAATGAACCCCCACTAGTCGTAACTTTCCTACGCACGCGTGTGCGGCCCCACTTGGGAGTGGTGGAGAGCATGACCCAAGTGAGACTGTTGTTAGGCTGGTTATTGTAGGGCCCCCACCCGCAGCCTGAGTCTAGGCTTTGGGGGAAGAACCAGCTAGAGGGCCTGACCTAGGGCGCATGGTCTGTGTGTGCACATGTGGCTGGGGGCGTTGGATCCGCGCTGATGAGCGTAACCCCAGCTAGTCCTTGTTCTGTGTTCCTGGTTATTGTCTGGTGTCTCAGTCTCTGCCTAGGGCGTAGTAGGGAGACACTTGAGGCTGCGGACTAAGTCGTCAGTGAATGCATCCGGCCTTGCTTCTAGTGGGCAGGTACTCCCGTCACGTGACGTGAGTTTGTCGTGACTTGAGGTCTCGTTTCTCATCTGCGAGATGAGATTTTGCGTGTGGTTTCAGTGTCGGCCTTCATGTGTGAGCACAGGCCTCCACCACCGAGGTGTCATGACATTTTCCTAGTAGCGTGGCTAGGACGGTTCGTAGTCTAGTGGTCCCTGGACTGTAGGATCGGGGTGATCGTTTCCTTTCCGGTAGGAGTAGTTGTAGAGCCGTAGTTTTATCGGCTACCACATTTTGGGGGTACGTGTACGGCCGCCTTTCTACCGTTGTTGTTGTAGCCACTTCCGCTGTTGCTGTTGTTCTTGTTGTTGCTGTTGTTGTTCTAACTGCAGTTGCTACTTTTCGCTACCACCGTTGTTTTCGGTTGGGGTTCCGCAGGTCCCCTACTGAACCAGTGATAGGAGGCTCACCCCTTGTTTTCAGGTGTGGCGATTCTTCCTCGAGGTTCGAGGGCGTTACGTGGATGTTCTTAGTTGCCAGTTCGTCGGGCCGAGTGTTCACTTGGCATTTGGTACATTCTCTTGCCTTAGACTGTACTTTCTATTGGACAAGACTTTGTTGTAGTTAGTTGTTCATTTCTGTTAATTGTTGAATTATCCTACTTTATTTTCTATTTCTATGTACACTACACCCATCTTTTTAGCCCTTCAGAGCCCTCCGACTTGTGGGCGGCGGGTCAGGATTTGAATGGTATCGGGTCATTCTCGGTATCTGGATCTTAGGTCGTTACAGTTGGTATCAAAGCTGTGGTTGTGAAAGTACATGGAAATTCAGGATATTGCAGTGATGAGAATCCTTAAGGTCCAGTACAGTCGACAGCTGGCATAGGGTTTCATGCTTATTTTTTGCTCGATTTCTCGCCTGAGAGCGTGAGTGCGTAGCGTTGGAGCTATAAACGTGGTTGCTGCTCTGTTGGATTGTCGGCGTGGGGTCTGAGGATCGAGATCGAGAGCTTCCTCCCCTTGAGATGGTGGCCTCAGTTGTGCTGTGTTGGGCAGAGATTATCGGCAGGTGCATTGCTACGGTGCTGCGTTCGAGGAATCTGCAGCAAGGTCAGGTGGCTGACGAGGATTACCTGTGGATTGAGTGGCCGTGAGTGTGCTCTGGAGGAGCTGTTATTGTCGTTTGGGCCATCCTTGTTCGAGGTTTGTCTAGCCCCTGAGACGTTGAGATCGTGGGTCGAGGTAGTAGAGCGGGCGCTCTGGTTGAGATGTGCTCGGATGAGCGGAGGATCTTCTTGGATTGGGCTGTGGTCACCCTGGATTTGGTTCGAGATTGTGTGGCAGTGGCGAGTTCGGGACTCGAGGATGAGCATTGGTGGGTGCCGATTATGGCTCGTGTTGTGGCTCTTGGCGTGATGGTCCACACGGTGGTGGCTCGAGAATGGATCAGTGTTAGTATGGACAGATTTGAGATAATGGTGTCCGGTGGCTAGTGGTGCAGTGGCTTTCGAGCCTGGTGTTTTGGTGGATTTTCTTCGCTACTTGGTAAGCATTTGGCGTGTTATTGGTTTCGAGGTCAGAGGCAGGTGTAGGTGAGGAGCGTGTGACAGCGGCTAGCTTAATCGTTATGGTAGAGTGTGGTTGTCTGTGGGAAGCGATGCCCATTCCCTAGTGTGTAAGGGTGTTGGCGCTACTCCGGAAGGATGCGTGCCAGTTGGACAGTGTTCGTAAGAATTCGTGGCTGGTGTTGTATTTTTTGTGGTGTTGTGAATCGGAGCTTGCGGAGTTATAGAGGATGTGTAGAGCGTCAGAGGATTGGTTCCTTGGTGTGAGATTATCTCGGGTAGCGTGAGACGTGTTGTTGCCATGCCGTTGCTTGAAGCTTTGTGGTTGTGGCATTGGCTGGATGGAGAGTTGGAGAAATGTGTTGGCGGGATTGCCGCATGAGTACCATGTCCCTGTGTTGGAAGTTGTGTCCTCGGTCGAGATCGTGTTCTGGAGAAGTGATCTTTGGCAGATTATAGGTCCCAGTTGGTGGTCGTGATCGGTTGGTAAGGTTGATCGAGCGGTCGACCATGGTAAGATGTGTATTATCTGGGGACCCATGTGAATTGGTCGCTACGTCATCGACCAGCTTGCTATGGTAGCAGACGGCACTTGCCAGTTCTGGGGAAGTGCACCGTGGATTGTAAGAGGTTGTGACCCGAGACTCTGTGGTAAGAGCAGAATCGGGATTGGCAGGCGTCCATTTAGAGTAATTGAGATAAGATGGGATTCGATTGTGTAATGGACGATGTCTGTGTGCGGAGGTCTCTGATGAGACGTAGGCGTTGGATGGTGATCCTTTGTCTGTGACCAGCACGGGAGGATTTCTCAATAAGTCTGAGTTGAGTGATGTGAGGATCGAGGATTGTGGAATCCTATTATGTGATTTTACCGTGCTCCCCTGAGAGGGTAGAGTTGGCGTGAGGATCGGATCAGATGTGGTGTCCTTGCGAGATTGGGCTTGAGGTGTGACAATGGTCTGCGGATGGTCAGCGGATGGCTTGTCTCCCTTCGGATCCCAAAAATGAAACCCAAAATTATACAAGCACACATTACACACCAATTACAATCCCAATAAATACTAAAAAATACCAGGGCTCAAGATGGAGACTCCAGACTGTCTCCAAGCCAAAGAGATGCCTGCATAGCTCGAGTGGTGCTGCATGTCCGGTACTGACGGCTTGCTGAATCGTGTTTCTCACTAGCTCTGGTGTCCACACCACATTCATATGGCAGAACGTCAGGGGCACTGCCACTATCTACTAGGATCCTATCTACGTTATGGTGGTTTATAGTAGCCGAGATTACAAGAGCGTCAGCATGCGGGGTGGCCACCCCTTCCATGTCTTGGTCGGAGAAGACAAGAGCCTGCTGATCGCTCGTCGGAGGAAGAGCCTTAGGAGGTTCAGAGGCTTGATTGGCTCGCTCGACGTGATGCTTTCTTCCTCAGCTGCTATCTCCTCTTGAGGCCAATCCCCCCGAGATGATGTTGATATGGATTCCTTGGGGGCGGTTGTCGATTTCCTCTAAGGGGACCACGTGGTCCTCACGTTGTTCAGCCATGTACTGGAAGAGGTGCCCTCGGTGGATGAGACTCTTGATCTCGTCCTTGAGCTGTTGGCAATCACCAGTGTGATGGCCATGATTGTCGTGGAATTGGTAGTGCTTCTGGTGATTGCGACATCGTGGATCGGCCCTCATCGGCTCGGGTTGGTGGAGTAGCCCCGAGTATTTGATTTCTTGGTATATCTCATAGAGAGGGGTAGATAAAGGAGTGTAGCGCTCAAATTTGCGTGGAGGCTCCCTACGGTCGCCTTCTCGATTCCTCCTCTTCCCCTACCCAGAGGCTTGCTCAGATGATCACTTTTTCTCTCCTTCTTGCCCTGAGCCCGCGGGCTCTCGACAGGCATTGAGGACTTCTCACACTCTACATGGCCAGAGCCAAGGTCACCAAGTCAGTGAGAGAGGAGGGAGGGTGGAGCACCAATTCCCACTAGAGGTTCTCGTCACAGGTGTCTCCGGTCAGTGCGGTGATGGCAGAGGCTACGTCCATGCGAGAGATGCATAGGGCTTCCATCTTGAAATGGTTGACGTAGGTCGGCAGCTTTTCCCCCTGGGTCTGCTTGAGTGCCAACAACCGAGCGATCGACCTCGGGGGGCCACTGCCGGTAAAACTTTCTTTAAATAGTCACCCGAACTGTAGGAAGCCAGTGATGCTTCCTGGAGCGAGTGCTCAGAACCAGGCCTGAGCGCCCTGGACCAAAGTGGCCATGAACGCTCGACACTTGACGGCGTCAGACGCCCCGTGCAGGGTCATCAAGGCATCAAAACTGTCGTAGTGGTCGGTCGGGTCGCCCAAATCATCGTAGGGCTTGAAGGCTGGAAGGGACGTCCTTAGGGATAGTCTGGTCTCTAAAATGTCAGAGGAGAATGGAGATCGCTGCTCTTCCTCCTTTGAGGCAGAGTTTTTGTAGCGCCCGTGTCTTAATGGATCGGTAGTGGTTCGGACCCAGATCCGATTCTGTCGGATCTGTCGATTTTAAACCCATAAAAATTGGGCCATTTCGGCCTTGTGTTGGCGACGGTCGCCCCAAGATTGGGTTCTCAATGTACAGACTTTTATGGTTTCTTGCGGAGGGCTTGCCCGCGTGGTTGGGTGTTCTCGTGTGGTTTGTGTGCCCACAGAGGGTTCTCTTGCACGAGTCTAGCTGTCGGTGTTCATGATTTCTATTAGCTAGCCTAAGATGGTTTAACGACATGAGGCCATATTGTATCACAGTCTTGGTGTGTATGCGTGATCAGTGGTTCCCATGTGACTGCGTGATCTGTGGTTCCCATATGACTGCGTGAGTTAGAGTCCCATAGGAGTAAAACCCCGCTAGCGTAGCTTCCTGGGTGTCGTGCACGAACCGACCATGTGGCCGAGAGTTGTAGCTTACTGAGTGCCGACATTGCCCGACGGTGAGGTCGAGAGCTTTCCCGTGAGACCATTTAGGTTGGTAGCCGTGGGACCCCTCTCTGCTGTGACATGAGTCCTAGTTGAGGGGAATTACTAACCGTAAGATCTTGACGGAGGGGGAGTCCATCTGTGTGTGCACACTTGGTTGGGGGCTGCAGACCCGTACCGATGAGTACGACCCTAGCTAGTCCTTGTTGTTGTTGTGTCTTCGCCACACTCCTTGAGGGAGGCAGATAGGTGTGGGTTAAGCGGTACGGTATAAGATGTCACGGGACGCATCCGAACTAGGTTCTCTACCACACTCTTTGAGAGAGGAGGACAGGCTAGGGACAATAGGCGTGGTGTAAGATGTCAGTGGACGCATCCTACTGATACTAGCAAGTGGGTTCTCCGATCACCAGTGGTTCTGATTTCTCAACAGCATTGTCGCGACCGTCCCGGTAGATGAGAATATTTCCACGACGGTTAGATTGTGGCTTTCTTCCTGGTTTAGGACCGAGGTTCTCGACTTTGAGGTCGTGATCCTCCCGAGGGTGGAGGTTGTACTCTTGACCGAGTTGTCTCATTCCTTACAGTGAGGTTTTCATAGAACTGTTGAACCAGGTTGGGATAATATTTGGAGTACCTTGTCATGAAATCTATCCAACCATCCTGAACTTCAAAAATAGCACTCAAATCTGGGAAAAACTCATGCATCTCATCGAAATCAACCAGACGAGGATCCAGGATAGGCCGTGGCCACACCGGTGGTGCCCGTGGACGTGCAGGAGCTCGCTGTGGTGGATGGGCTTATCCCCCATTTTCCCTGGTGCTAGACTCTCCCTGGGTGAGGCACCAAGAGCTTTTTCTAGGTGCCATCTGGACAAGAAACCCGCTATGGAGATGATGGAAAAGACTGATGTCTTCCCTGGAGGTAGGAAGAGCACTGACGGATACACAACCGGTGGTGGACGGAGCTTTCCCACAACCTGGAGCCTAAAAGATGGCTGCAAGGGTGCACAATCCACCACGAGGATGTTGTTCCGATGTGAAGATGATCACGTCGGATCTTGCATGGATGGAGGGAAAATGGAGTTTTAGGACTTGAGAGAGGGGGCAATGGGGTGAAGAAGAAGATAAGCAAGTCATGGCGGCTTGTACGTTTTGTGATAAATTTGGTCATGCGGCTAAAGAATGCTGGAAGCATTTGGGCGCATGCCTACGATGCGGAAGTCAGGAGCACCATATGCCTAACTGCCCACTGATGAAAGAGCAACCATCCACGAGAAACAATGGTGGATGAAAGCGGCAGGCTAGATTGAATGCCTTGTTGGCAGATGAACCAACTCAAGAAGGGGAACTCATTGAAGGTACCATTCATATTCATCCCCATCCTGCTTTTGTGTTATTTGATACAGGTTCTACTCATTCCTTTATTGCTAGCTCCTTTGCAAAAACATTGCCTATTTCACCTGTTCCCCTACCATTAGATTTAACCATAGTTACTCCTCTAGGGTCGGGAACAGATTTGAAAACCTATTTCCCCAATAGTGAAGTCACTATAGATGAGCATAACCTTCCCTCTAATCCCCTATGCCTTGATATGGAGGGCTACGATGCCATACTTGGTGTTGATAGGCTTGTAGATCATGATGCCTATATAAATTGTGACAGTAGGATAAGTTCTTTCCAAAAACTTGATCTTCCACGGTTTTCCTTTCTTGGTATCAAATACCGGAATCATCCTTCTCTTATTTCATCTCTTCACGTTTGCAAACTCATTTCGCAAGGGTACGGAGCTTTCCTTGCCTCCGTAGTAGTTACCGAGTCTAAGGAGATCCAGATAAACGAAATCCCTGTAGTTAGGGAGTTTCCAGATCTTTTTCCTTCCGAGTTATCTGGTTTACCACCTGAAAGGGAGGTTAACTTTACCATTGAACTCACACCTGGAGTAGCACCAGTGTCAATTGCTCCTTACAAGATGTCCCCCGCGGAGTTGAAGGAGTTAAAAAAGTAACTTTAGGAACTGCTAGGAAAAGGCTTCATTCAGCCTAGCATATCCCCTTGGGATGTGCCAGTCTTATTTGTCAAGAAGAAGGACGGTTCTCTCAGATTATGTATTGATTATCGATAGTTGAATCAACTTACCATCAAGAATAAATACCCTCTGTCGCGTGTTGATGAACTGTTTGACCAACTTTCAGGAGTGGAATACTTTTCCAAGATCGACCTCAGGATAAGTTATCATCAACTGAGGATTAAGAAAGAAGACATACACAAGACTGTTTTCTGAAGTAGATATGGACACTACGAATTCGTGGTTATGCCATTCGGTTAAACTAATGCACCTGCTAAATTCATGCAACTGATGAACAATGTATTCTGACCTTATCTTGACCAATTCATAGTCGTGTTTATCGATGATATTCTGATCTATTCGAAGACAAAGGAGGAACACGAGGAACATCTAAAAGTTACTTTGCAAACTTTACGAGAACATCAACTCTATGCTAAGCTAAATAAATGTGAATTTTGACTTAATAAAGTCTCTTTCCTTGGCCATGTAATTTCTAAAGAAGGTATTACCGTAGATCCTTCTAAAGTAGAAGCTGTAAAAAGCTGGAGCCGACCGAGTACCGTATCTGAAGTTCACCGAAGTAACACAACCTTCAATTAATATATCCATGATATATCACATGATAAAATCATGATCCCTCACTCAATATAACTTTTTTAGAGGCGAGAAAATGGTCTCTCGAACCCCTTACCACACTCTTAATATTTGTTTATTGAGGAAGGATCGTCTGGCCACCCGTGGAAGCCTGCAAGCACTAGAAAAATGGCATCAGAAGGAGCCTTGGGCGTTACCCCAGGGCATAACCCTCCGATACTTAAGTCAAAATGTTAGAGGATGAAGATTAAGGAGAAATATAGGGGGGAGAGAGAGAGAGAGAGTTGAAAGGTGATTGAGCAAGCCTGGAGGGGTGGTCGAGCTTCTGCTAGAGTGCTCACCGTATCCAGTGAGCGCTCGGGGAGTGCTCGCTGGGCGGTAAGGGTACTCGAAAGATGGCAGGAGCTCTACTTCGTGGAATTCACACACAAGGCTTCGTGGGTCGGAGTCTCTCTCGCAGTGTCTGTCTATCTTCCTCCCCTGTCTGGCGAGGGGCCCTTTTATAGGGGTTGTCCTGGCGATGGAGGCTCATTCCTTGGTAGGGAAGGGCGTGAGTAGTGGGGTAACGCCTCTCCATGATCATGGGGAATTTCCCGTTAAGGGTCCATTTCTCCATAGTCAGACGGCTCTCAGGTGAGCCTTACGGTGCTTGTAAGGCATGCTCGCTTTTAGTGGAGTTGAGGCCAACATCGTAGGGGGTAACGGTCGATCATCGGAGAGTCATCTGGCATTTGTTGTGCCTGAGTTGATGCCCTTCGTGCGCTGGCAAATCCGAGGACTGACCACCTTGGGCCATCCGTTGTGGGCCATGGCCGTAGGTGGCCCATGGTGCAGATTGTAGATCCCTAGCTGTAGTGGCCTAGCGTAATGGGCCTTTCATGGGCCATATCGATTTTACATGTTGAACCCCGTGCATGATAACTTTGAATTGTAAAGTTTTGATGATGACCAAATACCATGTAATAAAGTGATTCGTGTGAATATGAATGGATTTACTTGACTCTTTTGGTTCAAGGAAGTTTTCATAGATGTTGGATTTATGAATAGAAATGATTTGAAGTGAATGAGTTAATACATGGCATTAAATGGTTATGATTTCAAGTGGTTTGGTTGATTCATAGCTTGATTGGATATATGGTGTTAAGTGTGGGCTTATGCATTGTTGATTACTATTTTTTGTTTTGTTTGTGTTCATACAAGAGTGGGCAATCTCTGGATCAAAATCCTCCTAGTAATGGTAATCATGTGTGGCAAGTCCTCATTCATTGGTTTTCATTGATAAGTGACTGATTTGCCTATTTTTCGTAGGATTGGAAAGAATGCTAGCACCTCATTTAAATCATTCGAAACCATGGTGAGATCTTTGCTTTTTGTACTTATGCGAATTGGGCAAAATAGGTAATCATTGAAGAAGAGTCAACTCCATGAGTTGACTCTCCCAGTCAATATGCTTTCATCAGTTTTGGCTCCTTTAACCTGAAATGCTTGAGAGGGTAGAAGAAATGGCCTGATAAAAGAAGAGGTATTTGTAGAAAAACCCCCTAGTTTTGAATTAATTGATTTACCTAACCATGTTTACAAATTAAACAAGGCACTGTATGGATTAAAGCAGGCTCCACGGGCCTGGTATGACAAACTTAGTACACATTTGACTGGGGAAGGTTACATCAGAGGTAAGATTGACCAAATACTTTTTACAAGAGTAATAAATGGCCACATCATCATTGTATAGGTATATGTGGATGACATTGTGTTTAGTTCAACTAATTCTAGCATGAGAGGTCTTTGGTTACTATTGATAGGGGGAGTCCATTCTACATACTTAATTAGCTGCATCTCCAAAGTTGCACTTTAGTCTATGTGCTGTCATGTTGTTCATATGTGCATCACCCTATGGTATATAAAATGGTGTTGTGGGAAAGGACAGATTTAGTCTGCCTGGAAACACTCACTATGCGTGAGGCGAGACCTCCGCCAGGTATCAAGGGTTCTTTCACATTGCATATTAGTGTCCATGGGTTGAGGGGGAGCTGCCATTTCATTATGAGATAGTTTCATCATTCAGTTTGCTGCATCTTAAGTCATCTTTCAATCTTTCTAGGCCAAGAGTGTCGACGCACCAATCCATGCGTGTCGACCTCTCTATTCGCACTCATCACCATTCACACTTCTGTGGAACCAGCCTGCTTCGACCTTCTGACAAGCTCAGGTCGACCTCTCACTCTCTTGTGTTCATCTAAGCTGGCTTACTCTTCACTTCCTATTGGAATGCTTCAAGGGGAGATTCCCTTCTAAGACTCTTCTTATTGACTGACCTCTCTAGCAGCAATCTCCTACATTTTTTTTATGATTGTTTAAATATAATGAGGCTTAAGGTCAACATCTTTCTGATCTGAAAACTAGCAACTTGGAGGAGAGACACCATAGGCTTACTACTGATGATGCCTTCTCATGATATAAGTTCTAATACTCCATGGTCTACTTATGTACTTTCAGTGGTTATTTTGGTTGATATACTTCTATTGAGTATTGTGATCAAACGACCATATCTAGTGAGACTTATTCAAAGCACTCATTGGCTAGCAATAGTCAGGATTTGTTGAGTAATCGGATGCTCTTCATCTGAGACGTGAGGTGGTTAGTGTCAAAAGGTAATATCTTGACTAACTCTGATCTGATAGAGTTTATTCATCAAAAAAGGGGAGGCTAGAAGAGCTTAACAGAGCAATGGCCCATGCTCACTGAGAAACTGTCACCCTTCACCAATGAAGTGGTAGTGGGATAGGCAAGAAGTGACAAGCTATCTCTGATCAAAATGAGGAATGATAGATAACTACACTGAGTAATTGGGACATCTGCATCTAACAAATGTGATTCCTCATGTAAAAAGGTGTACGCATATCTTGACTGTCAGCTCGGCCAAAGTGAAAATCAGAGGTGCAAGTTCAATAAAGTTCTCACTACTCCAACGTGTTTGACTTCAATACTCATGATTGTTAATCCTGAAAGGTCACTGGGTCTCATGTGGAAAAGGGCTATCTCACCTAGGTTTTCTACAGAAGGATAAATTCATAAGAATGAGTTTGTTTGCCCACTTTTAGTAGTTGGATGACACCCTGATCCCATTATTTTTCCTAGGTAATGGACGTAAAGAAAGTAGTTGAAATATCTTGTTTTCAGTTGTTCAACTTTGCGTATGTCAGAGGCTTTCTGACATTAATATCAGCCCTGCGAAATGTCAGTATTGTTGGCATGCAGGTAGCAGTATCTAGAAGTTGAAGATGCACAGCTTCCAGTTGCAAGAATAGAAAGCTTCTGCACCAACTATTCTGGAGCATCTCCATATTATTAGGAGACAAATTATTCAAGCCTGGCAAAGTTTTGTGGGTAAAGTTAAATTTATCCCACACTTGCAAAATGGAAACAGAAGTTGTTGCTCACACTTGGACTGGTGTCATTTTCATTGTCTTAGCACAAAGGCGCATGTCAATCTATGCTGTCTGTTTCCGTCCTGCCTTCGGCTCATTCCAAAGATAAGATAACAACAGGTTGCCCCCCTGGTTCAAAGTGCAACTGCAGCCAAATGGCATGCGCATATGATCTGCCGGGAAACTGTGCAAGGGTAAGAAGGGGTTTAGAAACTTGAACATCTTCGACAATGATGAAGTGGCTTTGGAGTTCGCAAATGGAGTCACATTGCACGAATATTATCAAGGCAACGGTGGGTGTGGATAATCGTTCAGGTCAATAATCCAATCTCTGGAAGGCAAGTCTCCACAGGGGGATCTCAAAGTGTACCTTATCAAGGCGGAGACAACAAAAATGGCAGTTTTTCCGGGTTGATGCCTGGTTCATGGAAAATGCATTAAGTGACATGATTTTTTTTACTTATTTTATCCTGAACCTGGAGCATGTGCTTTACAGTTGCTACAGGAGACTGAATATTAGACCATTTGCAACCTTGCTTTTGGGATTTTATCCTAGTGGTAACAAGGCAGCAATCTACGTCAATGAATGTTATAGGGGAAGTCTCTCCTTTTCTGCCAAATATGATGAGATTATTTGGAAGGGTGGGGTTCAGAAATTGTTCTGTTTAAGGGGATATTCTGTAAACACCTTGATAGAATGAAAGGTCCATCACCTTGCAAAATCCAATGTTCAATGCGGAGACAAAGCTAGGAGGTTTTGCCTACACTGAATAACCTAAGCAAGAGAGTTGAAGAGGTATGAAATTTTCCCTTCCACATGGAGGGGAATGGAGCATTTCTACACCTGAGTTTCAGCAAGGTGGTCAAGGGTTTTCCTTCAATCTGTCTGGGCAGTTGATGGCTGGACCTGCAGGAATAGGTTAAAGCTGATACAGTGGAATAAAATACAGAGTACCTGGGGTGGATGCTCTTCGGCTCTATTTGTTTGCGGGATAAATCGGGGTGCCTCGTCAAAAGTTATCCTATTTGCTTTGGTTGTTCATATAAGGTATTTCAGTTGAGTTAGGCTGCCGTTGAGGCCCCGCTAGGAGCGTGCCGTTGAAGGTTCAATAGGGCGTGCCCCGGGGTGGGGCCCCCGGTGGGTCCCCCCTACCGCGCGTGACCCCGGGCAGGTCTACCCAGTCGCGTAGAGGCCTGCCAGGGGTCGGGCGACCCCGCGCGGGTCTCCCTAACCCCGAACGGGTCCCTCTCTCTTTTTTGTTTAAAAAACCCTATAGGGCTTTGTAGTGTCCGTTGCTCATAGAACACCACATGGAGAGAGGAGAGAACACACCTCCTTATTCGTTGTTTGTCTTCCCCACACCGTGGATCAAGAAGAGGGGATTTGTACTTGTCCGAGCAACGTGATACACGTGCGTGGGACTTCTTCGGCGGTGTGTACACCATCCTTTGCATCTCCCTCTTCTTGCTACGAGGTTTTCTTTGTTTATATTGAACATCCAGGGAAGGAAAACTCCACCCCTTCGGGGTTTTGCTAGGAACCACATAATCTTGACAATCATGGTGGATTTAATCTGATTCTTGACCACCTCGCTTGCTACAAGGGGTTTATAATTGTAGAGACATAGAGGCCACAGAGTCCTAATGTGTGGGAATATTCCACGAAGTTGCAATTCGCCGAATATTGAATCTCGACCAACTCGAGGAAAAGGCCTCAATTTATCCAAGATAAATAGTGGGTGCAACAAATGTCCCCCGCTGGACATCCGTCAAAGCCGGAGGAAGGGGCAGATGGCCCATGTCTTCCGTGTTTTTTTTATTATTCCCGAGTCCATTGACATAATGGGGTTTTGTAGAACTGTGTCTGAATATTCTTATTATTGTCCTCGTGCTGGTTTGATCTTTAATTCGGCCTTTTCACTCATTGTTCTCTATTGCTCTTGGTCTTTGCAGCTTCTACAGACATGGCTCGCCAAGGCAAAGACAGAGAGGCATCCCGTTCTGATGATCATTATGTGCAGAGGACAGATAGGCCTATGCCAACTTTCCCTTCACGTAGCATCACTTCTGACAGCTCTGACACGGTGGACCGCAGATTTGCTTGGGTCGCTGAGGGCCCGACTGAGGGTGCTACTGCAGCTGAGGGCACTATTGACACCTCCCGCATCACGAGGAGACAAGGGGTCTATGTGTACGACCGCTCAAGAGGATATCCATCTCACTTGTCGCTAGACCGGCATCTATTGTCTTTTGTCTAGAGCTTTGTGCCTCCTAGTATGGAGGCTGATAACCCCCTCTTGCCAAGAGAAAGGCGTCGTCTCGAAGGAGCCATATTGCTCGGGAGGGACAGCATGCAAGGCACTTATACATTCTCCTATCTGAGCTTCCCAGAGGGTTTCATTCGATAGAGACAATATCCTAATCAGAAGAGTTTGAACTTCTTCAGGGAGTTTGATAGCTTCACAGTCCGAGTGGGACCATCATCGCTAGTAGTTTGGCACTTATCTGGGCTTCATAAGACCGCGGATGTTATATTAGATGAGATGTTTATGGCTCCCTCTGGGGGCACTTTTGCACATGATGACTATGACCATGGCTGCTTATTGGAGAGGATATTGGCGCAGAAGACTCCCAGCTGGTACTTTCTCAAATACAAGAGTTTTCCAACGTGCTTAAATTGAAAATATTCCTCCTCATGGGATCGACTCGTTCTCACCACTCTACTTGATTTTAAATTTTTTTAGTGAGTGAGTGTGGTAATTTTTGAAATTGTGGCACAATATTTTTAACGACAAGTGTTTGTGTGCATCAGCATGCTACCATACCTCAAGCTGTAGTGGTGGCGACGCCGCAGACGTTGCAAGCTCAACTCTGCCCAAGTCTGGTCGACCCGGTGATGATGAGTAAACTAATGATAGAATGAATGATCGACAGGAAGCTGGCTGATAGAGGCAGTGATGATTATGCCACTTTTGATGTGTATAAGGTACCTTACCCTGTCCATCATGCTGCTAACAGATTGCCCCCGGGCATCAATAAAACATCGAAGTTTGATAAATTCAATGGGTATGGGTCGCCGAAGGAACATATAGCCTATTACATCAACGTGATGGGTGATTTGGCGACCGACGAGTCCTACCTACTCAAGTTCTTTGGGTCCTCCCTCGCAGAGCTTGCTTTTGAATGGTAGTTGAACTTACCAGCTAGATCCATCAATGATTGGTCAGGCATGTAGCAGCAATTCCAGGAGTAGTTCCACGTCACTGAAAGAGAAGTGACTGTGGCCGAATTATATGATTCCATGCAGAAGAATGATGAAACTAGTTTGGAATACGTCAAAAGATGGAGGAACCTTAGCATGAGGAGTAGACGCCCGACACATCAAGAAGATGCAGTCGAGATCTGTAGGTAAAACTTGAAGCGGAAAATCCTCGAGAAGATGATCAGTATTGAAATCAGGTCTTTTGACCGGATGAACAATGTGGTGGCGAAGATCGAGACCTTCCTCTCCAGTCATTCCTCTACTCCTATTGCTACAAACCAAAAGGCCAAGCTGGTTGATAAGCAGCCAGCGCCCAAGGCATTCGAGCAGCTAAAAGATAAAGATAACGAGGTGGATAACCCTCTTCCGGCTAAGCCAGTTGAACAACAAGAAGGCTCTTCCTTACAGGCCAAGATGAATCAGCTCTACTCCATCCTAAAGGATAGAACTCGAGTCCTATTTGAATGGGCCACTAACACAACAAGATTACTCTCCCAGAACTGAGGAGACAGGGAGACGCTAGTAGAAAAGACGATCCTTGCTTTTGCCTATATCACCAAATGATTGGGCACCCTATTGAAGACTGCTACATGTTCAAAGATGCTATTTATAGTCTGATCAAGAAAGGGGAGCTCCAAATGGGCGACCACAAAGGGGATCCTCCACAGGCCCATGAACTGCCCGATCTAAAGAGAGCAGTCAACATGCTATCTTTATACCAACAATTACCCGAAGAGGTGTCTAAAGCTTGCACAACGCACACCTATGAATATGTACCACAAGAGCATTCTGGATCCCCAGGCTCAATAAAAGAAGTTGAAAAGAAGTCAAGAGTGTCGAGCACACTTGATGACCTACTGCAGGGGCAGATCTCAGCCACAAAGGAGGGGAAGAAAAAGAAGAAAGGACTCCCTAGGAGCTATCCTGGCGCAAGTGGACGATGAAGGCAAAGAGCGGGCAACTTATTATCTCTCTAGGTTGTTTAACCCAGCAGAGGCCAAATACACCGCCATGGAGAAGACTTGTGCCACGTTGGTATGGGTAGCACAGAAACTGAAACATTATTTCCTTTCCCATGAGGTTAAGTTGATCTCTAGAATGGACTCGATCCGTTATCTCTTAGAAAAGCCTATCCTTTCTACTAGATTATCTCATTGGCAGAGTTTTCTCTCTCAATTTGACATCACTTTAATCGTTCAGAAGGCAATCAAAGGATATGCCATCGCTGAGCATCTTGCCCATTTGCCTATTCCCTACACTGACTCTATCCAAGATGAGTTCCCTGATGAACACCTCGCTATCCTTACGCATCATCCTTTTTGGTATTTGCACTTTGATGGTGTGCTCAACTCTTAAGGCTAAGGGATAGGTGTCGTTCTCCTCACTCTAGAAGGAGTGACCATCTCCCTTGCATATCAGCTCTCTTTTTCTGCCACCAACAATATTGCTGTCTATGAGGCTCTCCTAACTAGATTGAAGCATGCCTACCTCCTAGGCGCATGTTATTTGAACATCATAGGGGATTCCCAGCTTGTTCTATGCCAAGTGCTATCCACATACTGCACTCGTGACCCGAAGCTCAAGCCATACCAAGATCTGGTCACTCTCTTAGCTTGGCGGTTCTGCAAACTGATTTATATTCACACTTCTCGATCTCAGAATATTCTCGTTGATGCGTTGGCATCGCTTACTTCCTCTTTGTCCTTCCCTCTCAGTCAGAGTACTAAGACTATCATCTTCCAGATACTGGACGCTCCTTCTCTTTAGGATCTTTGATTTGATAACCTTAGGAAAATTGTAGAGGTGAAGGCTGAGAAGAAGGATTTGAAGGAGGTTTCTTTGGCAGAATTAGAAGAGATCTTGAAAGAAGAGGAATTACCTTGATACTATGAAATTGAGCAGTATTACAAGGATGGGGCATTCCCAGAATAGGTGAATGCTCAGTAGCGCAAGGCCATTAGAAGGGCCACCGCGAGATACACCATCATCGTGGGAGAATTATATAGGTGCACTCTCACTGGAGTGCTTATGAGGTGCCTAGATGACGATGAGGCTTAGAAGGTAGTAGAAGCAACTCATTCTAATGAGTGTGGAGGTCATGTCAATGGCCAGGTTCTAGCGAAGAAGATCCTTAGGCAAGGCTATTATTGGTCCACTCTAGAGGAAGATTGTTCCCTCTATGTCCGGAGGTGTCTTAAGTGCCAACTCCATGCTGATAAAATCCATGCTCTTACTTCAACCATTCATCCTCTCTCTACTCCTTGGCCATTCTCCATGTGGGCTTTTGACATCGTAGGCCCACTGGGTGATCCCAATTCTCAGTCCAAGTAAAAATCCTTCTTTCTTACCACCACTGAGTACTTCACCAAGTGGGCCAAAGCTAAAGTGTATGCAGGGATCAAAACTACAACAATGTGCCGCTTCATCTCAAATTGCTGCCCGTCAACCCATGAACGGTCCTCCCGGGCCCCACTTGTAGTCCTTTACCTCCCTGCGTGGAGTGGGCAGTGATTTGTAGTTTTGTAATTATTGATTAATTGTATTTACCGAGAGTTACCGTACTTGGCTGGGGTCGTCATCCCCACGCCCGGAGCGTAGAGGTATCGTGTTTGCTCCTTACTCGGCATCTTGCTTTACTTGTATATATTGTATATGCAGCTACTAGAGAGCATGCTAGGATAACTTAGCTCGCTATATCAATTCAATCACCGCTGCGAGCGAGAGAGTGAAACCCATCCCGTGACTCAATCCGAGTACACGCAGAAAAGCCGATACCCGAGACTCATAGTCGGTTTCTCAACCGCGCACGGTCCCACGTTTCCCTCGCTTAGGGGCGCCCGCGAGCTAGAGTCCCAAGTTCGTTGACTCGTCCTGCATCAGAGGTTCCTCCATCTTCTAATGTAGTCCAGTGCAGACTCGTCGATCCTCTGCCTGGTGGCGTAAAGCTCCGCCATGGTGACTTCTCGTTCGGCTATGAAGAACCTTTCTTTAAATTTCTTTTGCATGTCGAGCCAGTTGATGATGGACCCTGCGGGCAAGCCCGAGTACCACTTGAAGGCGAGCCTTTTTAATGTAGATCTGAAGAACTTCAAGAGGTAAGATTCGTTTGCGGCGAGATCGCCCATGACGTTCACATAATAGGCAATGTGCTCCCTGGGAGACCCTTGCCTATTGAACTTCTCGAACTTTGGTGATTTGGTGACGCCAGGCGGCTGCTTCTTGGCAGCATGGTGCACCGGATAGGGTACCTGGTACGCGTCGAAGGGAACGTGGTCACTGTCGCCTCTCTCCGTGAGCTTCATCTCTATCATCTGTTCCAGCATCAGCTTACTTACAGCCGTTGGGTCGACCGGGCTTGGGTAGAAGTGAGCCGGCTGAGCCAATGGCATGGTCAACATCGTGGCTTGGGGTGCGGCAACAGAGCCTTGGAAAGTAAAGGCCGAAGGGGTGACCGGTGTCGTAGGCTGTAGCTGAGGTGGGGGAGAATTTCCTCCATAGTTGAGTGCTGGCATGGGTGTCGCCGCTTGTAGGGATGCCTCTGAAGTTTTCCCATTGCCCCCAGGGGTGTCAGGCAATGCCTCAGTCTGTCCGGAGGTGGAGGGTTGAGGGTTCCTCTCACTCAGTTGTTTCTTCAACAATTCTATCTCCCACTGGTACTATTGCATCATAAGTAGTACAGTGGGGTCATTCAAAGCGGAGCCGGGAGTACCCCCCCTTTCTTCCGCAGGAGCTTCCTCAGATGAGGTAGACGGCATGCCACTAGTGTCTCCGACAGTGATGACATTTGCGGCGATCGTCGTCAGGAGTTCTCCAGGGGCGGTGTCATCGGCACGGCCCTATATTATCTCAGTCGCTGCCCTTCCTCTCCTAGTGAGAGGGCCTTGTCTTCTAGCCAACCTGGCCATTTCTTCAGGCTCGCTGGGCAGAGCCCTGTATCTGCCGAACACCCCGGCCATGTTGCAGAAGTAGACCCTTTGATGCCCTCCTGCTTGGTCGGCTAGGGAAAGTCAATCTGTCAAAGACCGACCTTCACAACTGTGCTTCTTCCCGAGGCGGGGACGGATGGCCATCTTCTGGTATGTTCCTCGACTCGGCAGTCGATATGGGTCGGGGCTCTTGCTCTTCTGGGACGCTGGCTATTGCTTGCAACAGCCTTTGATGCCCAAGCGGGGTGCTTGCCGGGCCATACAAGTAGGCCCTCATGACTTCATTCACCTCCTCCTGTAAGTGGAAAGGGGTAGGGGTGTGTAGTATGGTTCTGTCTTCACCGTGTGACCGGTGAGATGGACGCCTTGATTCGGCGATGTTGCTGTGGTGTCGGGGGCACCGGTGATGGGCGTCCCTTGGCAATGCCGGGGCGGCAGGCCCCAGGTGGTGCTCTGCATCTGTTGGCCCAGCCGGCCTCCTCCTCCTTTGCCTTTTATGGCGGGCTTGCTCTAGCTCCGCCTGAGCCACTGGGGAATTCCAGGCACCCTTGGGTATCCACACCCTCTTCTTCTTCGCTGATTGGTAGGTCAGCTGACTTTCTGGCCTCTTGGCCTTGCTCAACTTCTTCTTGTCTTTTTCTGCCAACGGCTGGAAAGAGTTCCGCACCAGCGCATTAGGTACGACCTTGTCTGGGATCACCTCGGCCCTTCGTCCGTTCAGATGCACCCAGACGCTGCTGATAATAACTGATTTGTCGGAGTTGGAGATCCAGCCTCTGGAGGGAGCAGCATCTGCATGGCCTCTGTGACACCTCCTCCAATGCGAATCCGACCCTTGGTTGGATGGGCTGGGAGAGGTGCGCAGGTGGTGCATGAAGCAGCTCAACGCCCCGGTCAGGACGCGGTTACTAGTTTGGGCTGATGAACGGCCAGCAGCAGTCTTGGCGAGCCCCTGGATGAGGGCGCCTACTTCAGTAGCGTCGGACGCGTCCACATCCAACAGGTTCACGAACGCCACCCTGAGGAAGTTGGGGAAGTCGACAACGGGAGGGAAGCTCCCGAAACGAACAAGGATGGCTAGGTAACCATCCCGGGCGTGGCTCTCTACGACGAGCGAACCAAAAGTGACGGCCATTGCTTTGTTTAAGAAATGCCCTGCATTTGCAAATTGAACAATTAGTCTTTCAAGAAGGGACCGTAGGGCCCTCTAATCCAGCGAAGAGATGAAGGGAGGTTTCCATCCCATCGGGCGTGCCAGACTTGTGGACGCACTTTTCGTTAAGTCGTTTATTTAGTACGTTTATTAGTTTATTAAGTGCATGGGCGTGCCAGTCACGAAGTGACGATTTATTCAGACTCCGGGGAAGCCCTTGGTGTGCGTCGTCCAACTGATCAGACGATTGTGTGGTTCATGTCAGGACCGAAACCCACCGTGCCATGAAGGCCATGATGTTAATTACATCCCTCATACGGGGGAACATCTTTGATTAATCGTCGAAAAAGAGGGCCCTATGGCCTAAGCAACTATAGACTAACTGAGGTTGAGGAAGTTTAAGATGGTGTGGCAAGGTTTCACGCTGCCAAGAGGGGCAATATAAACGCGTTGGTTTCCCAAGAGCCATTTTGTACTCGTATGATCGTCCACTTGAAAGAACGCGGTAGGCACGGAACAAACCCGAGGAAATATCTACCGGAGGACGGCAACTTCAATGTTAGATTCGGAGGGGTCGGGTCAAAGTGGATATTGGCCCAGAGGAGGCTGGACTAGAACCATATCGAGGGGTAACCCTCGGGGTTCATAGCCGAGCCTCGGGGCAGCATTGATATTCTCACCGCATGGTCGAAGGGGAGAGAGGGACTTCCGAGGATGTACGCTAGGAGGTTGTAATTCTGTTTAGTCGGTTTTGATCACCCGTAATTACGAGTTCTATTCAGTTAGTATTATCTTACAATTTCCTAAGTTCAAGTGATGATGCAAGGGGGGTTCGGGGTTAATATAACGGAGCAGATGACCTAAAAAGTGTATCCAACAAATGCAGTGGCTAGCTCTTGTTCACACTAAATGCAGTGGCTATGGGAGGTGACGATGTGGTTATATGCCAAGGAACATGGCCTCTTGTCCACGAGATGCGTACATGTCCTTTTATTCGTCCGTGTAATGGATGCTCATGCTTATGCCTATCAAGGTGATGCGACGCCACAAAGCCCGATTCCCTTCACGTCCTTTAAGGTTCTATCGATTCGATGAAAGTGTTTCGTTGTCATTTATCAATTCGCTTATTATTATTTTTTTATGTATATCGTCCTAGCGAAAATTCGGTAACATCTCCCCCATACCCGTACACGGAAGGGGTAGAGCGGGCACACGTCCACAAGGAGTGACGTGACCCAACGTAAAAGATGCCCACCGGAGTGAGCTTGCTCACTATTGTTGAATTTTTTGAATCCGAATAAAAGTGTGCTTGCTGCATCAAAGGTTTTGCCAACATCATGACTTAAGTCATAGTAGCGGTAATTTCTTGAGGTCAAGGAGCCGATGGGTGGCATCGGGGCTATGCCCCCAGCACAATTGCATGGTGGCTGAGAAGCTATCATTTGAGGTGAACCCTAGAGCTCATTGGCACCACGTCGGGATGTTTTAGGAGGAGATTCCACCTACTATAAGGCTGATGCTTGTATGCTCAGCTTGCTCAATTATTTCTTCAGCATCTCAATCTCTTGTTGGTACTTCAGGAGTAGCATCATCATTGTTGGATCGGGAGAGGAAGAGGTGGGTGCATGGACCCTTCCCTCCAACGGAGCATTTGAAGCAAGTGCTGGCCTCTCGCCCTTGTCTTCAGTGGTGATCACGTTTGTAATCATAGTGACTACATCCGTGCTTGTTTCTTCGCCAACGGGTTACACTGCATCAGCTGCAGCCTTCTTCCTTCTGGTGATAGGATCGGGCCTCTTGGTGAGCCTAATCACCTCTTCAGATTCATCGGGTAAAGACCCATAACGGCCAGCCGCTCCGGCCATGTTACAGCAGAATATCTAGAGGTGCTTGTTCCTCCTTATTACCCTCCCGACCAGTCGCCCAGGGAAGGTTAACCTATTGAACACCGAGATCCTTGCTGTAGCTTGTTCATGGAAAGATGGTCCATAGCAACTGGGCCCTTCATCAGCAATTTCTTCCAGGTTGACTTGTACCCCCTAGTCTTCATCTTCTGCAGCCTTTATGGCCTTTAAGAGCCACTGTGTCCTTTGATGGGTATTCCCGAGACCCCGAAAATACCCTCGGATGGCCTGGGTAATGTCATCTTGCCCATTTGTGGGGCAGAGTGTCGATGGTGACATCTCGGGTAGAGCCGACAGCCGGTAAGTAGACTATCGTCATCGAACTATCTTGTTGCAACTTCAGTCGGAGGCATAGACATTCGCCTGCCAGCCGTAGCTTTGGAAGGCTGGTTTGGGAGGTGTCGAAGTTGGCACCTCTATTCTCCTTTTTTCTTCCTCTTCTTTTTCATCGAACCTGTCAACTTGAACAAGTTCCCTTCGAATAGCACCCGAGGTCCACCTGTACTTGGGCACCCATACTTGTTTCAGCTTGGTCTGCTTTGGGGTTAGACCTCCCCTTACTCTAGACTTGACGTGGTCTGGCCTATCTCGAGCCAGTACTTGGAATGAATTTTGGACTGGTACAGCTGCAATCACCCTATCGGGTGAAATCCTAGCATTGGTCGACCAACGATAGGGCATTGGTCGACCAAGTCATCAAGACAGGAAATTGTTTGGCTCTGTGACTGCGCAAATGTCGACCAAAGACAGGGTATTGGTCGACCAAGTCATCAGGACAGTAAATTGTTTGGCTCTGTGACTGCACAGATGTCGACCATAGACAGTCCCATGGTCAACAATGGATCTGAAAGGAAGCGAATGTCCACTTTAGACAGGCTCCTCCTAAATTACGGAGATACTCCGTAGTCCGGCGGTGTCGACGATACGTCGTGCTCCTCGTCGGACGTTGCATAGCAACGCTTCATTTAATTGTTTTGAAACAATTTTCGGGTGCAACAGTAGTACCACTAATGTATAAAATGAAAAGAGAATGTACAAGTATAGGCTGTCACAAACCCAAAAAATGTCAACCCCGAAAAACCTATACAACAAAAGGCCACACACAAGAAGTGTGGATTACCCTAATCTCCCAAACAGCCAGAATGAGACAAAATAAAGGAATTCACATTACATAGAATAGCGGCCCATTCTCTTACTCTGTTACAAACAAAAGAAACCATTGTGTCCTCGGCACAAAACTCCCTCCTGAAGATACGATTGTTCTGCTCCCCCCACAACGTCCAAAAGGTGGCATGAAGAATAAGTCACCACAAAGTCCTATCGCTCTTGATGGGCCAAGACCTATCCCAATGCCCAAGGAGGTGGTGAATCTCACTGTGCTGAATAAAGACGCAGTCGGTCCTCCTAACAAGCTCTCTCCACACCCCCTGTGAATAGGAGCAACCTACAAACAAGTGGTCCAAGTTCTCGTCGTCCTCTCCACAAAGACAGCAAGTCTGTTGGATGTCCGAAAAGAAACGATGCAGCATGTCCCGAATCGGTAGTCTCCCATGTGAGATCCACCATACTAGAAGTTTCACCTTAAGCGGGCTCTTTGGTCTCCACATCTGATCATGAAGGTTATGCCGAACATCTCCATCCGAAATAATTCCAATGGCATATCTAAAAGTGTAGGCACCATCCTTCTCCCACCTCCAAACTCATTCGTCCTCTGAGTCAGGTAGAGAATAGAGGGGTAGTAGGAGGGCGAAAGGGTCCTCCAATTGGATCAGCTCCTCACACCAGAGAAGACTCCCCACACCACATGTCCTTCCAAAAAAGGATTTTGTCGCCATTTCTCAGTCAAACACAGACACCAGAGACAAGAACATCCCTGCAAGAGAAGATATCCCTCCAAAGAGAAGAGGTTTTGTGTAGAGGCGTCTGGGCCAAGTCCCAAACTCTCCTCCTGTCAAAGTACCTCTACCTGACCAGTTGTGCCCATATCCCCTCCTCTCCATGACCCACCCTCCACAACCACTTGCACAAGAGAGCCAAGTTAAAGTCTCTGACATTCTTGATCCCTAGACCTCCCTGTTCCTTGCTAGTAACCAGTCTGCCCCAAGCTATGTCAGCCAGCCCCTGCATTTCTCCCCACTCCCATGCCAAAAGAACCTACACTGAATGGAGTCAGTCTTCCTCACCACCGTCTTACGGATTCGAAACATGGATAGTAGGGCTGTCAATGGGCCAGGCCGACCCGCCAGACCCGCGGGCTTGGCCCAATTTCGGGCTAGGCCGCAAGGCCTTTTCCGGCCCGTGGGCTCTTAGGCGGGACTAAAAGCCCGACCCGACTAGGCCCATGGGCCGGGCTCGGGCTTTAAGTTCAGCCGGCGGGCCGACCCGGCCCGTTCTCTTTTTTTTTCACCGTTCATCTTCATAGATATTGCACTTCATAAACTCATTTGGGTTGTGTTTCTCTGGTCATTTGTGTTGTTTTGCTGGCCTGCAGATATTTTAGCACGAGGCCCATCCCTCTTGGCCAGCTAGAAGGGGTGGAGGATTGAGTTCCTCGGCTTGGGATCAGGAGGCTCTGTGCGGTTCATTCCTGACCGTTTACTAGGGTTTGCGGTCTTCCTCAGACCGTCTCACTTCTGTCTACGGCCAACTTCAGACCGCCTACATTCCACACCAAGCCTTCTTCCCACGTTCACTTCAGTGCTGGTAGCAGCCTATCGTGCGGTCGTCTTCGTCATTCGGCGGTGGATAGAGGACCGTCTTCTTCCTGCACTAGCGCTGCATCCTTTGGGGCAAGTGGCTTCATCCATCTCCCTTTCCAAGGTACGTGGTGCTCCTTTGTTCGCACTGGATATCTTGGTGGCGATCACAACCTGTTAATGTATGTGAGTGATTGATTCGTTGCACGACTTGTTTCTTTCATGCTATTCACTCACACACACCCACATCACCTTTCCCCTTTAACCCACTTTCTTTTAGAGGAAGAGAAGATATCTACAATATAGTGAGTGTGAAGAGAGGAGTAGCGTATAGGTGGTAGAATATTAAGATGCAATAGGATACTCACATCATAATGCTATCAAGTTACACAAAGGATGCTAATACAGTAGATATACAAGTGCGGTGTGGCATTGTCGCCTAGGAGCCAGCTATCAGATATCATAATCCCTACAGTTGCACCTAAAGGCAGAGGAAATTACAATCTTAAGAGAAAGAGATCCAACAAAGGGGGGGGAGGGACCCTGGGCTCATATCATTTACCTTTTTACACAGCAAACCCTAGAGAATTTGGGAAAAGGAGAGACAGGAAGATAAGACCCTCCTAGAACCCACCTCTGCTTCCTTAGACGAAAAATAGAGTATCAGAAGATGGGACTTCTCTCTTTGCTCTGTAGGTTGGCTCTACTGGGAACGGGATGGCGGCCGCTCTCTCCGGGATTATTTCCAGGTAGGGTTTTCTTTTCTTATTTTCTTCTTGTTCTATTTTTCTCTCCTCTTTCTTCTCATCAGATTAGCCCTTCTTATAGGGTTTCAACTAATTGGCTTAATCTGGCGCAGGGGGTGAGCGCGCCAGTTTAGGGCCGCTCGAACAATTTTTTGCACGCCGAAATTAGTGGTGCCGGTGGAGGGGAGCGCGTTGGTATTGACGGCACCGGGTTAGCTTCCCTTTTTGTGTTTTTTCGGGCCGAGTCGGTCCGTGGATCTCGGACTGGCTTCAGAAGTAAATTTGATCCCTCATCTCACTCTGGCCCTACGGAACTGCCATGAGAGGTATCGAGAAAGCCTTCGGGCCATTGATTGGCCAATTCTGGTGCCAGTCGTGCCATTAGTTTGGTCACTCGGGTTTCTCGCTGACATGGGCTTTGGCACTATGATCTTGTGCTATCAGGCCGGCTTCATTCATCTTCGCGGCATCCTCAGCGAGTGGGTATTATTGCAATATCAGTGAATGATGACAGAGCTATGACATGATGTGTGGTGAGTAACTGGGTCACTTTTGATGGGACATCGGAGTAAGACATCTAACTTTTATTTACATTTGTATTCTTTAGTTTCATTTATACCCTTGGGTTAATTGAGTTGTAATTGTATGACATTATAAGCCAAAGGGTTAGTCATTAGGAATTAGTGGGTTTCTTTACAAAAAGACCACGTAGGCCTGACGGGATCCCCAACCTCTCTCCCATTGGACCACCTAGGCTCTCTAGGGCCCCTTGGGGTGGTCAATGGTCCAAGGAGGACTAGCCCCTCTTATCGACTCCAAGAGGGGGGCACCCCCCTCTCTTGTCCCCATGTGGGAATTAAATATTCTCCACCCCATTTACCCATTTTTATAATTTCTTCTTTTGACCACATGGGAGAATAATTCTCCAATCCCTTATTTTCCCCTCCCTAACCCTAGATCTGAGGGCAATTAAGTCTTTTGTTCATAGTTATATAACCCTTGTATTTCTATTTTTGTGAGAATTAATGAAGAATTATTGCATTTTGCCAAGAGCAAGCCTTGGGCGCCCCCTCTCTCTCCTCTCTGTTGGGGTGCAAGGCATGGATTTAGAGGGGGGGTGAATAAATCCCCTTTAAAAATTTACTTTGATTCAAAACTTTCTCAAAAGGACTCATGCGGAAATAAGACCAGAGAGCTCAATCTAACTGGACATTCAAGTGAGACTCACGCTTGATCATAAAGCAAGCATCAACGACTGTATGAGGACCAAGTGTAACCTAGTGAATCATATAGCAGTTCCTGTTAACATTGCAACCCATGCGAGACAAGACTCGAACACTTAGCACATGATAAGGTAGCATAACATGAACTGATCATACATCAGTTAGACCACCCATCAAACACTTAACCAACTATAAAATCACTACGCATACTTAACTCATAATAGTTCGCTCAAAGAACTATTGCCACGGGAAGCACTAAGAAGTAAATGTTTCTACTAAGCACTCAGACAAACACTTAACAGCAACATCAATTTCAAACTAAAATCATACAGAAAAGCTTCTGATATTGAACGCCCAAACAACCTGAGAAGGGGGGAAGAAGATATGGAGCTGTACGCACAGAACAAACCACGATGGCCAAGATATTTTAGGTGGTTTGATCTCAATCTGTGATCTACGTCCACCCCACACTCAATCCGAGTGCGGCTTCCCTTGCTCCAAGCAAGAAAAAGCAGACTCAGTCTGTAAACAAACGCTGCTTAATAGCTTGCCCCGAGGGAGACAAATCCCTCGACACTGATCCTGCAACCCAAGGACCTGAACCCTGACCTTGCAACCGGCAAGATCAGACACCAAAGGACCAATCCTCCCTTCCTCCAAACTGGGGGGAACCCATGAGCAACTTCCCATTACTCACAACCGGAGACTGTCTCCCTTCTCCTGAGTCCACAGGAGGAACCTGTGAGTGACCCTCAATCACCCACAACTAGAGACTCAAGTCTCTCGTGGGGAGCTTGCTTGAGTCCATATATGGCTTGCAAAGTCGACGACATGGAGTGGCGGTGTCGAAAGATCAGGAGGAGGCTGCATGTAGCCTATCTCAAAAAGGTCAGCGTGAAAAAAGCATTCTTCATATTAAGCTGAAAGAGGCCACTAACGAACAATTGCAATAGCAAGGAGAGTGCGAGTAGTGGTCATTTTGGCCACTGAGGTAAAAGTCTCCTCATAATCAATACCACACTCCTGAGTGCCCCAAGCCACAAGCTGAGCCTTATGATGCTCAATGCTACCATCAGACTTAGTCTTGACCTTATAAATCTACTTGCAATTGATAGGAGAAATGTTTGAAGGTAGTGGAACAAGATCCCAAGTCTTAGTCAGTTGAAGAGCCTAAAGCTCCTCTTCCATAACCTGCCACCATTCAAGAAACTGAATTGACGATAACTCTGAGGCTCCTAGTAGGTGCGAAGAGTAGCAAGGAAACTAAAGAATTGTAAAGAGTAGGAGTCAGCCAAAACAAGACTAAGTCTATCAAGAGGATGGCAGTTACGTGGAGGGTTACACCGTGGAGGATACACATGAGGTAGAACAGGAGTAGAAGGGTGTATCTTGTTCATGAGAACCACCAACATCGTCAACCAGCGGTATAAAAACATCGCCAGGATTAGGAGGACGATGACTGTAGACATGGACAATGGGAGATAGAGGAGGTGAGGAAGGCTCGAGAGGTAAGGGGGAAGGAGCAGGAGAAGGTTCAATAGGAGGAAAGTCTCAAATAATTGCTAGAGACAAGGGTCTAAGATCATACAAGAAAGAAAGATCCTAGGCTGAAACCTGAGAGGAAGAGGCAAAGAAAGGAACGTCCTCAAAGAAGATGATCTGATCAGAGATATGAAGCTAACGAGCTATAGGATCATAATAGCGATACCCATGGTGTTTCGTGCTATACCCAAGGAGAACACACTTAACTGCTTGCAGAGAGAGTTTTGTGCGCTCATGAGGAGGGAGCAGAATAACACACATGCAACTGAAGGTATGAAGATCCTAATAGAGAGGTTGTGAAGCATAAAAGCGCTTGTAGGGAGAGCACCTAGAAAAAATAGAGGACGATGTGATATTGATAAGATAAATAGAAGTGAGAATGGTTTCTACCTAAACAGCAGAAGGATAAAAGGTAGAGAGAAGAAATGCTCGAGCAATGTCAAGGATGTGACGATGCTTGAGCTCAGCAACTCCATTCTATTGTGACGTGTAAGGACATGATTGCTGAGGAAGAATCCCATGTGAAGATAACATGTCCCAAAAGTCAGCAGAGAGGTAATCGTGAGCACCATCAGTGTGATGTATTTTAATGTGATAGTGAAATTGGGTGTTGACCATCTCAGAGAACTGATGATAAATAGAAGGAAGGTTAGATCTCTAGTCATTAAAAAACCCAAGTGAAGCAAGTACAATCATCAATAAAATTGATATAATAGAGAAAACTTTTCATGGAAGGCAAAGAAGAGGGACCCCAAATATCAGAATGTCCGCCTTCAACATTTCCCTTACAGCTTCCACTCTTCTGGTGTTTGGCCCTGGCCGTTCGGCTAATCGAGCCAATTCCTGGGGGTGCTCAGGCAGACCTCCATATTTATCGGCCACTACGACCATATTGCAAGTGAAAACCCGCATACACTTCCTCTGTCGATGAACCTTCCTACTTGCATGACCAGGGAAGGTTAGTCTCTCGAACACAGAGACTCTTCTTCTCTCCCTCTATTGGGGAGCAGCTTCATCGGCTTCGAACTGCAAGCTGTCTTCATATCCATTATCGTCAACTAACGATGTCATTCTTCTTTCTTCTTCTTCTTCAACTGTCACTGGTGGGTAGTCATCTTCTTTGGCCGCAGCTGCTTGCAATAGCCATTGTTGGCCGAGTGAGGGGTTGCCCGTACCCCTAAAATAACTTCTGACCATGTTGGTCATCTCTTCTTACCCTAGTTCGTGATGCAAGACTGGGGATAGTTGTCGACCTCCCATTGGAGGGATGTAAGCTAGTCGGGCTCTTCCGACGAGTTACTCAAATCTTCTCCCCACTGTGGGGATATTGGCTTGTCGGGCGCATGCCCTAAAGCTTACACGGCATGGAGGATCCATGATTGTTTCTTCTCTTCTCAGGGCCAAGCCCCTCTCATTCTTCTTCCCCGTTTCAGCAGGCTCGGGGCGGCGACGAACAGGAGCCTCGTGGCAGACAGCCTGGATCTTCTTGGGGACCCATACCTGCTTGAACTTCTTTGGCCTTGGGGCCAACTCTTTTTGGCCTCGGAGGCCTTCTTCTTCTCTCTCAGCTCTCCTCCCGGTGAGGGACGGGAAGGAGTTGTGGGTAGGAATAGTAGGGACCACCCGATCTGGAGCAACTTGGGCGTCACGGCCATCCAAGAAGACTCGGACACCCCAAATAAGAATAGATTTCCCAGACGTGGAGAGACGCCCGGTAACAGTGGTGGCAGTGTTTCTCTGGAAGCTCCTCTGTTGACGTCTTCCGGGCTTCTTACTATGGACGGGGCGAGCCCCGTGAGTGACGTGGTGCACCAGGCAACTAGCGACTTGGATTGGGCCTCTCAGCAGGCCTGCATAGTGTCGGGCCTCTGGGATCTTAGCCTTCTTGTTAGTCTTTTCCCCATTGGGCTCTGGGGACTCCACTTGCAGCAAATCAGCAAAGGCAAGCCCCAAAAAGTTGGAGAAGCCTACAGCAGGTGGGAATGTGTCGAAAATACTGGGTACCACCAGGTACCCGTGCGCAGCATGGCTGGCGATGACTATGGGGCCGAAAGTCAGATCAACAAGTCCCGTCGACATTATCGTTTCCTGCAATAAATAGGCAAACAATTAGTATTCTTGGGGAGACCCCTGGGAGGCATCTCATCTTGGCAAAGAGATGAAGGAAGACTGTAGTCTGACCGGGGGTGCTAGACTTGTTGGCGACTTGGATGGATCTTTTATCATTTTTTTCATTTATTATTAGATGCATAGGCGTGCTAGTCACATAGGTGACAAATTTATTATGCGGGGGATCCCCCGATCGAGCTCGCTCCCCCTGTTTCCATGCATATATGGACGATTACGAACTCGATCGTCACGCACGAACTATATATATATATATAGATATAGATATGCGTCAATAAATTGCTCCTTTGCTTGAGGATGCATGCGGTATTGTACGGATGTACGTAAATGAAGCATGTGCACACCCTACCTAGGTAGGATGTCACACAGTGCATGTATATATGCTTGCTTAATTATGTTCCATCTAGCCTGTACCAGCTCCCCGGCCCTTATGTAATTATAATGTAATGCATGCAATGTTTCAGTTCATGATCCAAGAGTGCATGCAATAATATGATTTTCTTTATTTATTTTGATGTCCTCTCTAAACATGTAGCCGTTATAATTAAGAGTTTTATAGTCACTGGACGTGTGATTCGCACAATAACAATTTCTTAGAGATACGGTGATTCTCTCTCTCTCTCTCTAACATGTCTTCGAAGTGAACTTTACGAATATCTATTGAACTTATCAGCACTCAAAAATTTCTAAAAGAATTGTGATCATGAGTGGAGATTATAATAATTGAAATTCACAAAATTTCTTCCCAACATTATCGCCCTACGACACAGTACACTAATTAAGATAATGACATTAATGTGACTGCATCAAGTAGTATAGCGCTGCAAAACTCTTATCACTTAGGCTGCGTTTGACAGCACACAGCGGCGTTGCTTTCTACACATAATCTCCCGACATCACTTAATCTACTTCAAATGAGAAATGGCCACTTCGATTTTTGTGAGGATAATTTTTGCAGAATAGAATCAAGTACATATTGGATTTCTGAGATTACTCGTGATTATAAATTCTCTTCCACTGTCCATTTAGTACGGTTGGAAGATTTTTTTTCAAAAGTCATTTGCCATATGGTTGGCAAACCCAGCCTTAGAATTTATATGGTGTAATTGACCAGCTGCTCGTTCCATTTCTAATCAATCGTACGTGAAACGTGGAAGTCTTCTAGCAGAACCGGCTCATTCACATTAACACCACAAGTTCTGTGGGGGGAGATTAATTAGATACTTAATAAAATCGTGTGCTTCCCGTGCATCACTCCCCTTTAATTTGACGAGTCAATGCGCATCGAATTGAAAAAGAATTATAGTGGTTGTGAGCCGCCCTGCATGCATGCATGTGTCCCTTCATGCATGTGATCATAATTAATTCTCAGCCATAATAATTAAGCAGCTGCCCAGTCAATTTCACGTCTTCAATGAGCGTCGTCTGTTAAGATAGTCTCGTCCCGAAATTTTCCCCGATCGACCTGCCCAGCTGGGGAATTGTCATGTTGTGAAAACGAATATATTATACACCACAAAGAAGTAGAAGTTATAAGCAGTCTGTAACCATCCATATATCACGGTGCCCTGCTAATGGTTAACCACATGGCAAAGTCTTACATGATAATGTCATATTCATCTAACATGGATATATATATTAATAAATGTAAATTTATCATAAATTTTTCTACATTAAATAATGTGGTGAATAGATCACCCCCCTTTAAAAATGACTAGCTAAGAAAATTCACTATAAGCTTAGTTTCGATAGCAACCAATTGGAAAACAATATAGCAAGCCTAGTTAGTGTTAACAAATAGACACACTCACAAACAGCTAAGGTGGACTCACAGTGAAACAATAAGACAAGACTGGTACGAGGCGGAGGACTAGCCCAAGGACTTCCTCATGCAAGGGGAAGCTATCCAGATAAGCTTGACCTATTGTTCTAGCAATGTCTTTTGATACACCACGTCAGCTTGAGAACGGGGACAGAAAATATGGAAATCAAACCATAATTGCACCAAGAACTTTTTAGGTGGTTCGATTACTATCCAGTAATCTACGTCCACCCCTCACCTGATCAGGATGAGGCTTCACTAGCACACGAATAACCACGGATGAATCTGCTTACAAAAGTTGATCACATAGCTTCCCACCAGAGGAACAGCATCCTCCCATCCTCTAACAACCCAGAGGGAAAGAACTGCGCTCAACTCTACCAAGTAGAGTTAGAACCACAGCAGATGCACGCTTTTGCTTTTCCTGCCTTCATTAGCTTGAACAGAGTGAGCACCGGTATATATATATATATAGAACATTTGAATCTTCGACCTGGCATTTAATTGAATTTTCATTTGTCTAAAACTTTTGGAAGGAATTATCTGATACTTCAACTCAATACTAACCTTGTCAGGTGCCTGGGATCGTGTGCCAATGATTGGGGATTGAGGGCACGTGACTCCCTTAAGTTCTCTAAGCTTCTTAGCTATTTTTCACCCTTGGAGACCTATTTTACACCCTTAACGGCTATTTGTCAGACATATTAGCTATTTGTCACCCTTAATAGCCATCAGCTTAGATCCTTTGTCTTTGAGCTTGAGCCGTCACCTTTAGTTCTTCTTCTTTCACGGTTGTGAGTTCCTTTGAAAGTGGATTCGATTCCAAAGGCACATGGAGTCGGCTTTTCTTTTTCACTTTTCAAACATTTAGCCATGTTGCTTATTTTACACCGTTAACAACCCATTTGTCAGCCTTATCGTCTATTTTTCACCGTTGTTCACCTATTTGTCACCCTTAATCAGCTATTTGTCACAGATATTGTCCATTTGTTTTCCTTGGCTTCTTCAGTTGACAGCTTTACTCTTTGTGATGAAACGTTGACTTTGACTGGTCAATGTTTGATTGGTCATCTTGACTAGTATTGATCTTGACTGAAGCTGATGTTAACTTGGTCAACTCTGAGTGGGTTGACTTTGACTGAAGTCCACTTAACTATCATGGGGTTGACTAGAGTCAACCCTTCTTCTTCTTCTTCTCTTCTTAATCTAGATCGAACTGGCTTTGTTTCCCTTCACTTGAAGCAACTATGATATATTTGTTATTGGTAACAACTATTTTTCACCACTAACTAGATATTTGTCACCACTGTCTCTTCATTTTTCACCCTTAAAGCTATCGCCAGTAGTTGGCTCCCAAGAAGACTTGCGTGGACTCCAAACACCATGGTTATCATAGCCTGGTGGAATCTCCATGTATACCTCTTCTTGCAAATCCCCACGAAGGAAGTTGTTTGTAACATCGAGTTGGAAAAGTTTCCACCCAAAATTAGCAGCACAAGAAATCAAAGTGTAGAGTTCATCTTTGTCACTAGAGCAAATGTTTTATCATAGTCAACTCCATATATCTGAGTGTAACCTTTTGCCACCAAACGAGCTTTATACCAATCAACCACACCTTCAGGGGTGCATTTCACAGTATACACCCATCTATATTCCACTGGTCACTTTCCTGCAGGCAGTGACACCAACTCCCAAGTCTATTTTTTTTCAGGACTTTTATCAACATAGCTCCCTTCCAGCGTGGATTAGCCATCGCTTCCTTCTAATTCAAAGGGATATTGGTAAGGGACAAGGAAGTAATGAAGCACCTAAAAGATGGAGACAAGGACTCATAGGAAATATGATTAGTAATATCATACCTATAATGAGCAGGAAGAACAATAGATCTGGAAGGCCTATGAATAGCAATAGGTATGTCAAGCTCAGAAGTGAAAGGGACATTACCAGAAGAAGGTGGACTAGAGACTTCTCTAGAGGATGACTCTGGGAAGGTTGGCATGTGCACAATGGAATCATCTTTTGTCTCCCCCTGCTCTCTAGACTCCTCCTAATCTACATTATCTCCCATCTCCCCTTGTCCAGCATCATCTCCTGCAGCTCTGATGATCTCCCCCTCATGTCTAGTTTCAGCAATGGGAGAACTAGGCATGAAGAGAAACTCATCCAAGGTAGAAATGTCAATCATTTGTTGACTCTTCCGCTTCATTTCTTGTCTAATAGCCGGTGTGGCTCCATAATATGCCTCATACTCTAGAAATGTGACATCTATACTCACCAACACTTGTTTTTCTAGTGGAAAGTAACACTTGTACCCCATCTAAGTAGCGGAATATTCAATGAAAACACACTTCAGTGATTGTGGTCTAGCTTTCCAACTGTTGACATGTGATCCCACACAAAGCACACACACCCCAAACACTTGAGGAGGTACAATATAAGTAGTTTGTCCCTTTAGGCATTCAAGAGGAGTCTTGAATCCTAAGGTTCTCAACAACATTCTAATGTCAAATATGCTACAATTAAAGCCGCTTCTCCCCAAAAAAACTTAGGCGCATTCATAGTGAATAGAAGTGATGTAGTAACCTCCAAGAGATGCTTATTCTTTCTTTCAGCTACACCATTCTGGCTAGGTGTGTCAACACAAGTCATCTGGTGCACAATACCCCGATTCTTCATATACTCTTGAAACTTCCCATGAGTGCATTTAGTAGCATTATCTATGCTAAGGACCTTGATATGAGCACCAATGCCATTCTACAAATTTATGAAACTTAAGAAAGACTGAAAAAACCTCATCCTTGCATTTTAAAAAATATATCCAGGTGGCTCTACTATAGTAATCAATTAAAGTCACAAACCACCTATGACCAGATAGTGATGTAGTATGGCAGGGACCCCACACATTAGAGCCCGAAATGGCCACGAGCCGGCCTTACCTCGGGTCGACATTCTGATTAAACCAGACCCGTTTGCCGAACTAGACCCTCTTCAGGTCGCCATTGAAATTGCCGTGCACTCGATAGATATTTAAACGGGTTTATCTCAATTTTCACCGCATTTTCACCACAGACTCTCGTCCGAATATGAAAGGGTCAATGAATGACCAACATGTCCGGTTGCCCGTGTCTCAGCACAGGTTTTTGTGTGGTTTGTTCCTGCCTCTTTCATGCGCAGTCAGCATTAATTCTTTCGGCTGCAGGGCCCCTAATTTCAGCAATTAATCAAGGGTGTTCTCCCGTATGGGGGATGTAAATGACGTCGTGACCTTTATGACGCAATGGGATTCGGTTCTGATCCAAACCACACAATCACCTGACGAAGTCAAATCGAGCGCATCATGGACTTCCATGAAGCCCGAATAAACTGTCACTTTGTGACTGACACGCCCCCGCACTAAATAGAAAATAAAAAACCCTAACAAGCGAAGGGAACATTGAATGAATTTTAGTGCGTCCACAGAGCCGACTCAGGGGTAGCAGTGATCGAGGGAGAAAGATTGAGCGAGAGAGATCGAGCTCAAGGAGAGGCTCGAAAGAGAAGGAGCTTGAGAGAGGTCGATCAAAAGGGAGATCAGGAGAGAGACTCAGAAGAGCAAGAGGTCGAGCGAAAGGGAGATTGAGAGAGTGATCGAGCTAGAGGGGGATCGAGATAGGCCGAGCGAGAGGCTCGAGAAAGAAGAAGAGGAAAGCAGGATCAAAGGGAAGCCGACCCAATGGATCGGCCCCGATTGCAGCAGGCTTCAAATCACCTCTATTCAGCAAGCACATGGATGCATAGGTAATTGGATATACGAGCATGCTCATCGCATGAAAATGAATCATTTATTCCTTTGATCATTTCTTTAAATACACTGCTTCTCTTTCATTATTTCTAGGATGGCATTTTGTTCGATTGTCCTCTTCAATTCAGCATTGCTCTTGATCGGTTCAATTGCGTTGTGTTATGTAGAGAGTGCGTTGTAGTTTGTTCAATCATTTGTTCATCACGAATGCTCTCTTCAGCCTCTTTCTTAGTGTTGGTTTTAGCATTATGTCACTTATTTAGTCCATGTTTTTTTGCTTTAGTTCATTTTTGTTAAGTCTACAATTCTAAGAAAAATTTGGTTACACCTCTCCCGGACCCAGGTTTTGGGGTGAAAAATAGGAAACACATCCATGGAAGTTCCGTGATGGCCCCAAACAAGAAGGACACGCACGAAAGTGGCAACGTTCAAGGATGTGCATGGGAACAGCAACATTCTTAAAACTCGAATTGGGCATGAGCACCTCGAGGATTGGCCTACAAGGGGCGCCACTGACCCATGTTTTTTTTTAATAATTGAAAGAGTTCTCCAGTAATGGGAGAAGATGATTCATTGGAAAGTCTTTGCTCTATGTGTCTTTACTGCAACCAGAGAGATGAATGTCTGCTAATTGTTTATAGGCTAAAATTTCAATAATTTCTATATATTTTTTAAAAAATAAATTATCATTTTTTTAAAATCACGTGACTCTTGTGTGTCGAGACCTATTAAGGGTGATGGTAGTCTCTTATTACGAGACAATCAGGTGGCTTCGAGAGCTCGTGTGCGGTAGAAATCCACGTACGCTGCTGCTCTGTCGCTTCCCAGTGCGGTAATTAAAACTCACAATTAAATTGGGGGAAACTTCGAAGGAATGTTAATGGGCCAGGTCCAGCGACCTGGTCCGGGCTCGAACACGTGCAGACCCAGCATAGACCTTGTGACTCCTGCTAGTGTAGGACCACTTTTAGGCCGCAGAAAAACTTCGGCCCCGCCTGGGTTCTCCACGTCCATATACACATTTGTATTTTGTAATATTGATGAATATATATCTCTCATGACCTCCAGTAATTCTTCTATGATTCACTTACCCTGTCTGATCCGATAAATCTACCTGAGTCCACAATCTTGTTTGTTAAGTTCAGCATTGCCAAATGCGGTACTGTGATAACGATGAATTTTTCCTTTTTAATCATCACATGCATCTGACTTTGTTCTCATGGTTGACGTAGAGGTCGAGATTCATGACCTCAATTCATGAATTACACTCTTGAGATTTATTCGATGGGGGAAGAATAAGATATTCTCGCGAGATAAACTTGCAGATATAGAGACGTCATAAGAAACTCTAAGAGTTATCCCAAGAGATAATACTTCGATACTTAAGTCAAACAATTGTGAACGAAGAGAGGGAGTGTTTAGAAGCAGGAGAGTAGAAGAAGAGCCTGAGAGGTTGGGGTTGCATATTGCCCTGACCAGGAAGTAGGAAAGCAGAAAGAGAGCTCAAGGGACTGAGGTTGCATATCTTCCTAGATGTCTGGTCACGGTCCTATTTATAGGATCTTTCTAGAGTTCGTCCATTGATCTTCGAGTTTTGACTTGGAGCCGTTGGAGGTTGTCCTAGTCGTGGAGACATGGGCTGTCCGCCTACTTGCCTCACATGGCAGGGGAGGCAGGATGTTGACTCGCCGTTCTTTCGTTGGCCTGGACCGTTCCGTCATTAACTCGGTAATGCTTATCGGAGATGCGGATCGCTCGTTTGTTAGCCTCACAGGAGGGGGCGGCATGGGCGCTAACCCACCGTTCCTTCGTCGATCTGATCGTTGTTCTGCCATTAATGCAGTGATAACCGCTAGAGACGTGCGTCGTCCCGCAGGATGATGGGGACGCACGGCGTACGGTGACTGACCTGGGACTAGTCTTCTAGCAGGGCTAGGCGGGTCGCGTATTGGACTGCCAATCGGTTGTTGTTGAGTCCTGAACCATGAGCAGACTGATACTAAACCTTATTGGACCCGGTGGATTTATCCCTCCTCGGTTGCTTTTCTGTATTAGATAATGTAAAATGGCCCACTAAAAGTGATCAGACAACTCCCAATGAATATAGGAAAAAGGTTAAAGAAAATATAACATTCTTATCAATATAACGACAAATGTTGTCTTTGGTTGTACTTAATGAACACATTAAACTTAAACCAATTTGATCCTTTTAGACATTCATAGTCCTGTATAACAGAAGATTCCTAGATAAAATATTTTTCAGATTTATAATCATGGTACATGGATTGAAATCTTCCTAAACACAAGAAAATCAGGACAAGGAAGTTTGAAAGTAGACAATTTCCAGCACATAAGATGATGACCAGGTTCAAGAGAATTTGTTTAGCGTGCAGCAGGATGAGTGTCAAGTTTGACAAAGATTTTCAAAAAGATGTGCGGCAAAGGATATGCAGCATGTATGAGGGCAACTTGAAAAATGTTTAGCTGAAGTTATGACAACATAGTTCACTTGTTCAGCAATATGTAGTAACGTGAAGTATTTTCATACAGACTAGCTTCATGATATAGGCGACAGGAGTATCAATCACGGATATCAACAAGGAATATGAATTACGAAGCAAGTTAGTAATCAACTAACAACTGAGATCAGTACTTGGTAGAGGTTGGATCCAAGGATCTCTTCACGCAAGGGGCAACTTTCCAGATAGGCCAAACCTAACTTTCCAGTTACGCCTTTTCATATACTTTCTAGTTGTTACAATGGGTGAGCAAGTTTAGCAGACAGCTGATAGATTAATAACAGTGAAAGTCAAGCAGGTAAAAACAATAAGCTCCCCCTCAGCAAATTTAGAAGTAGCCAACAGTAGATTCTATAGCAGATAAGCATGAAAGTCAGATGAGCTTGAATAAATAGCAGACCAAACAAAGTGAATTTTACTTCACCTGCACCAAGAAACATCAGGGTTCAAAGAACACAACCAAGAGAGAGTTTCAGACTGAAGATGAGCACTTAGGTTGACTGAAATGAACACTTTGGTCGACTGAAATAGACTATGAGTGAAATTAATGGCAGATCAGCAAAATGTTCAACCAGACAAACAATCCATGACACATGCTCCCCCTGAGTGTATACATGAGCTAGCAATCAAAATATGACATTTGTGAGCATCAAATGTTTGCAGCTAGAGATCAACCATAATTGAGCATAAGAGCAATCTTTAGAATGCAGGAACTCCCCCTTCTTGAATGCACTTCAAACATAAAAAATGACATGAATTCCATGTAGGGAGTTCATTAATCTGAACACATATGCATATGCATGTGACACAGAATTGCCTTGGCTGACTCCCCCTGTCTATATGCATTATGTGACTGAACTCATATTGTAGGATATGCGATGAAAACTATTCAAGCATCAAACTGTCATGATTTATGACCAATATGTAAGATCCTACACACATAATTGACCCATGGTACTTGGCGGAGGACTAGTCTCTACGCATGATATGGGTTTTTAGACAGACATAATCTGCCCTTCTCCCAGCATACCATTTTATATACCATTGGGTCATGCATGAAAGTGCAGTGCAAATGCAGTCCAATATGCAACTCAAATTTTGATATCATTTTGCCAAACATAGATGTATACAGATGAAAAAAAAATGCAACAGATTTTCAATGTTTGTGTAAGATGTGCTTGCCCCGTTTAGGGGATATAGCTATATAATATGCATGTTTGATATAGTTTGCTTGTCTGATTGCTTGAATTCAGTTACATGTTTTTAGGTCTCTCATGTTCATACCTTTTCTCATATTATATCATGTTTGTTTGATTACTTTTATCATGTTTGTCCACTAATTTTTTGTTGATGACAAAAAGGTTTGGATCATAATGCATATGAACAACTCATACACAGCAAGCATACACTTTCAAACTCAGACAAATGTTTTGACACGTGAGTTAAATTTCATACACACATCACTTATTTTGTCATCATCAAAAAGGGGGAGATTGTTAGATCTTCGTGTTGATTTTGATAATTGAGTTTTAATGATGACAAATTGTGTGTGGATATTTTGATGAACATTGAAGAATGTTTCCTAATCAAGGTGTTTATATTGTGTTTATCTTGCTTTGAAGGTACATAATCCTTACCCCTGACAAATGACCTAGTAGGACTGATAAGGAGCTCATTCGAAGAAAGAAATTCAGAAGAGAAGTCTACTCCAAAAGTATTTGGAGCCGACTCGGTGGTAATTTCACATGGCAGACAAATAAGGGTGACAAATAGCTCACTACGGGTGACAAATGGAGGATAAGATTGTCAAATAAGTCTACACAGGTGAATGATGGATGATCAAGCTAAAAGAATGGAAGAATGAAGAAACGGAGTCGAGTGGAGTTGACTCCAAATGGTCTTGGAGTCACGTCAGACATGGTGAAGCTCAGATAATGAACAGAGTTGACAAAGGCGTCGGCTTAGAGGTGAAAAAAGGGTCGTAAAGGTGAAAAATAGGTCACAACGGTGACAAATGGCTGGTAAGGCTAACAAATACACGACAGAGCTGAAAACATGACAAATGAGGTAGTGGAGTCAACTCCATAAGGTTTTGGAGTCGACGCCAGGCAAGTTATAGCCCGCCAGAAGCTTCTTGCTAGCAGTGGTGAATAAGGGTGACAAATGGGTGTTAACGGTGACAAATAGGTGAGCAATGGTGTAAAATGACTCACAATGGTGACAAATAGATAAAGGCAATGGCTCAAGTAGAGAAGAAAACATCAAAGACGACGGCTTATACTGCTAAGGGTGACAAATACCTTCCAATGGTGATAAATGTCGTCTAAGGGTGAAAAATACCTTTTAGGGGTAACAAATGGATGGCCAATGCAGAAAAAGAGCCAAACACGTGTGAATCACTTAGGTGGACTTCATCTCTTCGGCCTCCAATAATTGGCACATATCCGAGGACGCGTGGTAACCCTCAAGGCAATCTTCCAGAAGACTCCTTTATGGAGAATATTCTTTACTTTCCATCATGGACCAATCAAAAGGGGCTGAATCATTTTCTCTCTCTGTAATTCATGAAAAGCTCACCTGGAATATGAAGAGTAATGGACGACCCAGATTAAGTTTATCCAAGATCAAGGGTCGAAATTCTTCTCCAGCTCTATAAATATACTGCAATGGCCTTCGATGAAGGGTTGATCGAGCAGAAGCACCTGTGCAGTCAACAAGTCAGTTAATTATCAATTAATTAATTTATTAATCAATGAATAAATTTAATAAATAAAATAAATAAACAAAAAAGAGAGGCACCCACAATCTGGCATGGCTGGTTGGACCAGTGTCACCTTTCATCTCTTTGTCGAGATATGTGGGCCCCAAGGCCCTCCCAAAGAATGCTGATCGTTGGTTCATTTGTGCTTGCAGGCAAACGATGACGTCAATAGGACTAACTCATGTCAACTTTGGCCCCGCGATCGTCGCCAACCACGCTGAGCATGGGTACCTGGCAGTGCCCTCTGTCTTCGGGACATTTCTTGCTACCGTAGGCTTCCCCAACTTTTTGGGGTTGGCCTTTGTTGATCTGCTTCAAGTGGATTCCTTGGAGCCTGCCGAGGAGACTACCAAGAAGGTCGATGCTTTGAAGACTCGATGCTGCGCAGGCTCATTCAAGAGTCCGATTCTAGTCGCCAGCTATCTAGTGCACCACATCACTTCTGGGGCCCACCCCAATCCTACCAAGAACTCCGGAGGATGCCAGCGGAGGGGTTTTCGAAAGAATACTGCTACTGCTACTGGGCGTCTCTCTATGTCTGGCAAGTCTACGCTGATCGGTGGAGTCTATGTCTTCTTGGATGGACGTGACACTCAGATGGTCCCAAATCGGGTCATCCCCGCCGTATCTACTCGTAACTCCTACCAGGCCCTCTCTATGAGGAGAGCTGAGAGAGAAGAAATCGGCCGCCATGGCCGAGAGAAGCTGGCCCCCAGGCCGAAGAAGTTCAAATAGATATGGGTCCCTAAAAAGACCCAACCTGCTCGACAAGATGTACCAGCCCGCTATCGCCCTGCATGTGATGGAGCAGAAGTGAGGAAAGAAAGGGGCCCGACCTCGAGGAAGAAAGAGACGGTCGTAGACCCTCCATGCTGTGGAAGCTCCAGGGCCTGTGCCCGATAAGCTAACATCCTCACAGTGGGACAAAAATTCCAGCGACCTGCCGGACGAGCCCAGCTTGCTTACATCCCTCCTGTCGGAGGTCGACAGCTATCCCCGGTCCTACATCAAGGACTGGGACAAGAAGAAATGACCAACATGGCCAGGAATTACTTCAGGGGTCTAGGCAACCCCTCATTGGGACAACAATGGCTGTTGCAGGTGGCCGAGGCTGAAGAAGACTACTACCCACCAATGGCAGTTGAAGAAGAAGAAGAAGAAAGAAAGATGACATCGTCGGTTGACGACAATGGGTATGAAGATGTCTTCTATACTGGAGCTGATGAGACCACCCCACGGTGGGAAGAAAGAAAAAGAATTTTTGTATTTGAAAGGTGGACCTTTCTGGAGCATGCAAAAAGGAAGGTCCACCAGGAAAGAAGAAGAATGTAGATCTTTACCTGCAATATGGCTGGCGTATCTAGCCGATGCGGAGGGCTTCCAGAAGATCCTCACGAGTGGGCTCAATTGGCCGTGAGGCCAGGGCCGAACACTCGAAGGGTAGAAGCCGCACGAGAACTATTGACAGTGGCTAAGGGAAAGCAAGCCTTGGTCTACCACCAACATGATGATGAAGCTACCATCCTGACCGCCAATGTGGTGTCGGTGGAAGAAGAAGACGATGTCTTGCTCGACATCCTGCCTAACGGTGCATCCAGGGAGACGACTAAAGCTATCCCCAGCACTGCAACAATGGACCCATCGGTCCTAATGTTACTTCAGAGATATTGGTAGGAGATAGACCTACTGAAGAAACAGTTGATGAAAAAGACATAGCAATCATCAGCCTCCAAGTAGCCCGAGATACAGGGCGAATCATCACGGGGAGCCGACAACCAGAATGAACCTCCACCGCTCGACACTATGCCCCAGCAGGCAGAACCTAGCCTGGCAACAGCTCAACAATGGCTACCACAGTTGCTGATGCCGCTAGTGCTACCTCAGAGGCACCAGACACCTCCATTATTGCATCCTCCTCCGCAGGCGACCACTCTAGTCACCGCTTACCTGTAGTTGGCACATTTCTACCCAGAGCCAGTTGATCCTACCATCATGAAAAAGATGATGGTGGAAAGAATGATCGAGCTGAAGCTCACAGAAATAAGTGAAGGTGACTATGTCGCGTTTGATGCATATAGGGTGCCATATCCACCGCATCATGCTACCAAGCAGCTCCCTCCTGGGATTAGCAAGCCGCCAAAGTTTGACAAGTTCAAAGGGAAGGGATCCCCAAAAGAGCATGTCGCCTACTACATGACCATCATGGGTGATCTAGCCACCGATGAGTCATATCTGTTAAAGTTCTTCGGGTCCACACTGACAAGGCTCACTTTTGAGTGGTCCTCCAACCTCACGACTGGGTCAATCAGTGACTGGTCGGATATGTAGAGGAAGTTCAGAGAAAGATTCCATGTCACAGAGATGGAGGTCACTGATGTGACACCACTCCTTGGACGTAGAAAGCAAGCACGAACCGAACGACGGACTCACTCAAGCGGATTCACCCACGTCGCGTACACCAGGGGTCTGTCGGTGGACCGGTGATGATGGTGAGGGTCCGAGGATAGACCTTGGGGTTCTAGGTGTATGGCTGGCTCAGGGAGGACCCCAATGCGCTAGGGATGCCCAATTCGTGGGTGGTCAGCACGCTGAGGGCGTGGGGATGAAAGTTCACTCTCACAGCTCACCCACTGTGGTCACTCGATTGATTGGCCTTTTGGACCGGGCACTCACTCACCGCTGACGGAGTAACCAGAAATAATACTACACTAAGCAAGTAAATGCCAACAATGAGAAGTGTGGTCAGAAGCTCACCTGATCAGCGTGAAGATGTCGATCCTGGTCGGAGACGAAGGCGAGCGGGGAGGCGTGGGTATGCACCCGCACGCCGCGTCGATGTAGCTTCGGATGGCGATCTGCTAGTACAATCACTACACCCTCACAAAGGGGTGGGAAAATTAATTATTACAATCAAAACTACCTCCGCGCAGGGAGGGGCTGTAAGCCGGCCAGGCGGGGTGGGGGAAAACTAAGCTAGAAGCCGAATGGAGGGAGCTTGTCGGTTCCGCCAGCTCTTAGGACAGCTTGATAGGCAGTCACTTTCGGCACCGCCACAGGCTCTCCTGAACTCTATTGTTGACGAAACCAGTGGAAAAACCTCCTGGGTTGGCCCAGGAGGACATCCAAATTTTAGGGGGACTTCTGGTTGATGGCGTTGGTTGGGGTAGAGTGGTGAATAGGGTGGCTGAACTCTGGTTCTGGTAGCTCCTGAGTTACTGCAGTAGGAAGGCAAAGTCACCACGGTCGCTCCCGAGCTCTGATTCTGGTGTGGCTGGAGTCGATGGATTCATTGGTGAGTCCTCTTCGAAACAAGACCCACTGGGATGCCGGAAGAGGTTGGAGTAGACAGCAACAGCCCAAACAGTGGTTGGATGTTTGTTCAGTCCCAGAGTGGACAGAATAGCGCACCCGAGGGAGAAAATTGAGAAATCACTGCTCCGGATGCCGAACGGGGTACCGCTTCTTGGAAATGGAATAAGACTTGTCGTAGAATCTCTCTGCCATGTGGTGCCTCAAGAAGCACAGGAATGTGACTGTAGGAGTTTTTGGAAGTTGCTTTAGGTTGCTGACCAGACCTATCCTGCGCAGTCGGAGAAGAATGGCTCTCTTAGGCAGCCCCGAAGTCAGACGACAGCGAGACCACAACGCTTGGAAAGCTGCTTCGAAGAGCTTTCCAGCAATGTAGAATACGCCACCAGAGGATGCGCGAGGGAGTAGTGGCAGGCTCTGAAACTGGACTCTCCTCTGCTACTTGTGAACTGGAATGAAAGGGTGGAGATAGGTAATGAGGAATGGGGTAAATGGGAGGGGGGAATGAGGTGAATGTGTGTGGGGGGCGACCCCTGGTTGTGAGGGGAGAAGGAAGAGGCGGCCAAAAGTTACAGGCCGATCCCTCCAAAACTCTATATATTATGTGTGATTTACACTAGTTACAAGTTATGCCACCAACCATTCTGACCTAATTATCCTCTAACTATATAGAGCGGCCATATCATAAAGCTCATAAGTAACTTAAAACACGTGGACAAAAATGCCCCTGTGCAACACAAACTAGCCACATGGCCTACACTCCCCATCAACTTGAGCATAGATATCTTAAATGCTCGGCTTGGACAAAGCAACAAACTCATCTCAAGACAGCCCTTTGGTAAAAACATCAGAAATTTGATCTGCCCACTGAACATATAGGGCAAACGGATTCCCTGGAGTCCAACTTTTTCCATATGAAGTGACGATCGATCTCAATGTGTTTGGTGCAATCATGCTGAACAGCATTGTTAGCAATGCTAATCGCTGTCTTGTTGTAATAATAAAGTTTCATAGGAACATGAACTTGAAGTCTAATGTCCTGTAGAAAAAGTTAGCATCTTAGTGACTCCCTGTGCAATGACTCCATATGCAGCTTTTGCACTTGACCTTGCACACACTGTTTGCTTCTTGCTGTGCCAAGTAGCAAGATTCCCACCAAGAAAGGTGCCATACTCTATAGTAGGCCATCTATCATCTCGAGAGCCTACCCAATCTGCATGTGTAACCCTCAACATTAAAGTGTGTTGCCTTGGTATATAACAATTCTTGGCCTGGACAGGACTTGGCATGCCTCAGAATTCTTTCAACTGCTTGCATATGAGGCTTGTGTGGTGCTTGGATAAACTAACTAACAATGCTCATAGCATAAGTGATGGCTGGATGTGTGAGAGACAAATAAAGTAACTTGCCAACAACGCGTTGGTACGCTTCTTTGTCATGATCAGACAACAGTTCACTTGTAGTTTCGCACAACCTATGATTTGACTCTATAGGAGTATATGTTGGCTTGATTTTTAAGCAAATCAAGGGCATACTTCTGCCGACATGTCTAGAGACCATGTTGGGATTTTGCAACTTCAATGCCAAGAAAATACTTCAGCTCTCCAAGGTCTTTTATCTCAGACTCTTTTGTGAGGGCCCTCTTGAGCTTGCTGATTTCTGAAGTATGCTCACCTGTAATAATCATATCATCAACATAGACAAGAATTACCACCACCTTACTATCCTGCCACTTTGTAAACAAGGTATGATCAGAATTGCCTTGAGAATACTTAAAATGCACCATGGCAGCATGAAGTCCCTCAAATCAAGCAAGAGGAGACTGTTTCAATCCATATAACACCTTTTTTCAAACAACACACCCCCCCTTGCAGCAAGCACGGCGGTGGCTGCATAGAAGACGCCCTCTTGGAGACATGGAAGGCAGTTTTGATTTCGGTTTCGGTTTTGGTTTTGGCCCGAAACCAAATAAGTACTATTTTTTACTAACTGCAAGGCATCCGGTTTCGCCCAGTTTCGGCCTATTGGTTTCAGATCGTTTCGGTCCGAAACTGATACGTTTCGGCTGATTCAATGCCTTGTTGGCGTTTGGCTCGACAGATGCCTTGGCTGTTCCGTGAGAGTCAGATCTATGTGTCGAGGGATCCCAGAAGAGTGGTCTCATCCCAAGCAGTGTTCGGTGTGTTCTCTGTGTTTATTGGTTTGACTTCGACCACTTGGTTAGCCTGTTGTACATAGATGTCGTGGACGTCCTATGAGGGTTGTGACCATGTTATAGGGTGTTCAAAAGTGCCATTGCACTGAGTAGTGTTTTGGTGTATTTCGAGAGTCATTGTGATTTCTGGTCAACCCAGTTGTGACCCAGTGGTTAACACGCGACCTCGTGAGTGTCTCAGTTATCCTGTATGGATCGAGACTCTAGTTTTAGGCGCTTGGAGGTATCATCATACCTCGATTTGTATGCCTATTGGTCTGAGGGCTTTGATGTTCCCTCATGTTTCGTGATTTGTGTTATACGGAGTCGAGAGTCCTAAGTGCAACTTGAGGCTGGGGACTTGTGTTTTATTATATTTTTGGTTTAGGGACTAGGCTGATTAACGGTATGTTGCCGTGTTGTGTGACAATCTTGACCCGAGTTGTGTGACTTAAGGATCGTTGTGTGTAGGTCTAGTTGTCTATCCTGAGTCTGGCGACAGTTCTATGTACTGTCTTGTGCCTTGTGTTTCGTAGTACGTGTGATAGGTGAGTGCTTACCCTGTATATACTTCGATGTTTCTTTCGGAGAGTCTTTGTGTCTAGTGAGCCTCCACTAGTCCTAGCCTGACGACACTTGGTGTCGGCCCACCTGGGAGTGGTGGCGGGGCGAGTTCCCGAGATACGATTTTTAGGCTAGTTTTTGTGGGCTCCCTTACTTTGTAGTAGCATCCTACTGGGGGAGAAAACTAGCTAGAGGCCTGGCTCAAGGCATTGGGCTTGTGTGTGTACACGTGGTCAGGGGCATTTGGACGAGCGCAGACGGACGTGACCCTGACTAGTCACTCATTACTGTTGTTCCTTGCACTTGGTACAGTGTCTCAGTCACCGTGTTCGAGACGAATGTTAGATGTTTGAGGCGCAGTGTAAGACGTCAGTGGACGCATCTGGCTTTTCTTCTACTGAGGAGGTGCTTTTGTCACATGACACGTGACTTGTGATTTTGTGACCGGTTCTTCATCATGGTTGACGTAGTGCTTTGGGTAGCCTTTGTCTGGCTTTACAGTGGCTTGTGTAGTGGACACGACGGTGAGGTCGTGTGTGTGCCGGTGTTTTGGTTAGTGTTATGTGGAGCCTACACGTCTGTTGTAGCATGACGTGCTCTGGCAATGTAATCGGGTTTTCTTGAGATTAGTCTGGCAACTCCCTACCAGATGTGTGGGAAGTTGTGTCTTTCCTGATTAGGAGTAGTTTAGAGAGCCGAGGTTTTATCGGCTGCCATGGTTTGTTTGGCTTTACCTCTTTACTTCTGTGTTGTTACTCTTACTGTTGTTGCTTTTACTGTTGTGGTTACTGCTGTTACCGCTTTGGTTTCTTGGCGGGGATCTGCGAGACCCCTGTGCTGCGTTGTTTATTTTAATTACGAGTTTGGTAATTATTTGAGATTGGTCATCGCATGTGTTTTAACGATGGGCCTCGTGACACATTAGGCCCACACCATTGAAATGGGTAGAGTCCACAAGCTGGGAAGCCAAATCGATGGCCACCCATCAGATCTGGACAGTAAGATCAATAGCCCCCCAGACTGGAAGAATGCCAGTCATCTGGCCTCCTACCTTATTTAAACGTCCAGCAGGCTAGCTACCTTCTGGTAACCATTCGTTAAACCCCACAACCCACATTCTCGTCCACTCCAGGGATGCTCCCTGTGGTGCCACCCACTCTGGGGGGGTGTTGCGTGTGCAAGCACGCACATCATGGCCTAAGGATTGGCCCAGGGGGTGCTCACAAAGATCTGGATGGGTTTTTAAAGTTCAAAATGAGGAGGGAAACCTCTTGTTCCTTGGGGAAAACCCCCCTGGCACCCTAGATATGAAAGGGGCGACAAACTAAGAGTAACGATGGGGTGGAATAGAGTAGGAAATGGGAGAATGACTCTGTAAGCAAGGAGCAATCCCGACTTCCCCCTGCGACCTTCCCATAGCGAGATGGAGGCCAAGAGACATTGGGAAGTTCGCTATAGACGATCATCATCACATGCTTCCAGAGCTCTTTTCTTCAGCAGAGTACGGCCAAATTCTTGGCCGCCCAATTCATTTGAACGGCCAGGACGTTGGCTGCCTAGATCCTCCACACAGTCGTGCATTTGGCTGCCTCCCTGGTTTGATGAATAGTCCCCTATTTCCCCTGCCCCTTTTCATTCTGCTGCATATATAATTGTTTGTTAGTAGTTTGTCATTCACTTCACATGATAGAATTCCTCCTAGCACCCTAAATCTAGAGGTTTTAATCCAAAACAAAGGGGTGGCAGGTAGTTAAAAGTCTCGGCTACCCCACCTTCCTAACACCCCCTACAAGTAAACATTGCCACTAAATCTTACGTCACTTTCATTTTCTAGACATTTACTACACTTTTTCTTGACATTTACTGTACTTCATTAGATCTAATGAGCATTTTCCTCCTACCTTTGTAATTATGTTCCAAGATTTTGGTGCAACAAACCACACGGCTCTTCATTCTTGGTAGGCCAAGAATGGAGAATGTGAAACACCATGATCTTCCTCCCTAAAGGCAACTATAGGACCATCCTTCGAATGGAAATCAAGCAAACATCCCTAGTGATCACCCTTTTATTTTTGCCCTGTAGTGGTAGAATTCGGCTTGGTACAATTCTGCATCCGCAGACTGGCATTGTGACCATCTTTGCCAATTAGCACTCTATCACCCAAGGGCCCAATTTTGGCGCCTACATTGGGGATAGTGTTTCATAAAGGTGCCCCATGGAAAGCTTGCGAGGCTAGTTGGCGAGCATGAGAGGTTGTTCTCTAATTGGCCTATTGAGTCTAATTATCCCTAGTGGTGGTAGGAGTTCATGGTGCAGGTCACGTCCTTAGGTTGTGCGAGAATGTGTTAGGTGATACCCACACGGCTGCATCGACCCACCTAGTAAGCACATCTGTCTGATGCGGGATGGGATGCGGACCTAGGACTCTAATTGAGGACTCAACTAGATAGACACTATGACCAGCAATGACACGAACAACTGACCTACCTCGGCTCAAAACCAAGAGCTCCTACGAGGTGGAACTACGTCAACAACAAGAAACACAGACTCACAATCGTCCCCAAGCGAAGGGAGGCGCATGGATCCACATGGTTGACAAACCGATAGAGTCAAGGGTGATCAACACACTCACGTGCTCAGATCGAGTCATGGGACGGTCACACTCTCTCCCTTGCTGCAGTGAAGTAAAATATAATAGGCTAGGATCCTACCAATCACACAAGCAGCGGCTTTAAGAGCTCATACGGGACTAGCAAATATGACAAGAGGAGGGGTGGAATGCATACCTCCATACTCGGGGTGTAGGGAAGACTCCCGCCCAAGACACACGACTCCCGCCACAACAGAGACTAAATGAGTATGGAACCAAATCAAATGCCCACTCCCCGAAGGGAGGTAAAAGGTTACACAAGAATTTCGGGAGGAATGTGCTTGGGTTGATGGATAGCAAGCCGATAGAGCAACGGTGGCAACGGTGCATGGTGAATCCTCACTGACTGAACTGCACCTCTTAGATAGCCTGCGATCTGCAGCATGGAAGGAGCGTCACGAGCACTGGGACCGGAGCAAGGGGTCTCTGATGAGGTCCATCAGTGGATGACGAATGCCCCATGTGAAGATGGTGGCCGAAAGGGCCAGCTAGTCGCTCCGGTGTCACAACGATCTAGTAGTCAGAAGCAGGCCAACCTGCACAAGAGCAAGCGACCAGCAAGAAGGGAAGCGTGGGACGATAGCTTTCGGTTGTCCTCTGAGCGTGAAATTTGGCTTGGACATTGGCGTGGATGACCTCAAAGAACTGAGCAAAGATGGGGTGCTCGAATCAAGTGTGGAAATCAGGGTGACCCGATAAGCAGGTGACTATCTGGTCTGGTCTATCTGTAGGCAGCCAGATAGAAAGCAAGAGATAGGCATGGGAATGGGACTTCGGGCAGAGTGTCGGGCTGGGATTTAGTGGAGAGGTGGTGTAGGGGTGTGGGAAGATGGCAGAGGGCTCTTGGGGTCATGCATAGAGGAGATTTTGGGTGTGGGGTGAGGTAGAGATGGGGAGCCTGACTGCAGTCAAGTGGAGGCAGACTGCACACAGTAGAATGAGGGTGATGGGAGGAGGGGTGAACGGACTCCGAAGGGTGAGGGGCGGTGTTGGTAGATGTCTAGGGATGTGGAGAAGACGTGGACCAAGTTTCGGGGTGAATGGGGGCGGATCTGGGGCATGACCTTCTGGGGAATCCGATCCTATCTTTGCAGATCTGCACAGGGGCAGACTGCATAGATCAGAAAGGAGGGATTGGTAGGGAGGGATAATGGAGATCTGGTGGCGTGGGGTGGCTAATGGAGGGAGAGGCTGGTGGGAGGAACATGCAGCAGTGGGGTGGGGGTGATGGGTCTCGGATTACTTTCGGGGGTCCCAGAGCGCATTTTGTGGTTTACGCGTGTTTTTTCCTGATGAGCCTTCGAAACCCCATAAAGGGTGAACCATTACGTTCTCCTACTCCAGATCGAGGAAATAATTTTGTCCCAATTTTCCATATTTTTCGTATTTTTTAGATTGTCTATATATAACCCTTTTCTTTCCTCTTTTTCTTTTCTTTTTCTTTCTTCTTCTTTTCTCCCCCATGAGCACGTTTTGGTGTATCGGTTGGGCTTAGCGACCCCCAGTGGACCGCTAGGCCTGGTAAGTGGTCACGTGACTGACTGTTACCCATTGGGTAGTGGCTAGCCCAAATGCATATGATCGTTTGTCCTATTTGGTCATAGCACCCTTGGGGTGCGTATTTTTGACCGTTGGGAGTCACGTGTAGGGTTGCAGTCTGGGCATGATTGTCTCTTTGAGCCTTGCGGTCCAATGAGGACCGTTTGGTTTGGGTAGTGGCCTGGTGATAGACTGTTTTCCCCTCTGTGGCTCGGACTTATTTTTCCATTGGTTCGAGGTCAGTTTATTTGGTACGGTTAGTTGTAGAGAGCTTTTCCGTTTATTTGTTATTGCTTGCTGCCACTGCCGTACTCCTGCTAGGTAGCATCACCTTTCGTGCTTGTTCGCACTTTGATGTCTTGTTTCTCTCGTGCGAGGTGGGGGTCCACGAGATTCCTACTGAGCCTATGAAATGAGGCTCACTCTTGTGTTTTCAGGTGAGGCGGGGTCATCGAGAGGCGCGACAGAGTTTTAGCATGGTTCCAGTAGCCAGGGTTAGCCACTAGTTGCCAGAGCTGGGGTATGTCCCGTGTACTTGTACTTTTCTTTTTGTTGACTGTACTTATATTAGACATGAGATACTTTAGACCTTGTAGCTATTTAGTGGTTATGTATCTTAATTTCTGTAATATTTTTTTTATTATTGTGCTAGTTGTATAACTATTTAGCTTATCTTGTGCCCTCACACCATCCCTTAACCCTTCTGAGTCTTTGCACTCGTGGGTGACGGGCTGAGGTTCGAGTCACATAGGATCCTTTCTGGTACTCAGATCTCGGGTCATTATAGCTCACCTTGGGTTAGTCCAGACCATCCCAGTCTTGGAACCTTAACACATTGTCACACACGTGACTGGCACGCCCTATCGTGAGTAACATCAGTAAAAGATATAATGATATTTTATTATTATCTTGAATGCTTTCACGTGGCATTCCCCCCGACGAGCCATAGCTCCCGAAAAATCATTATAGACGTACATGTAGCTAAAATCACAACACGCGAGTTTGAGGGGGCACGGAACAATAAGAAAATTGTTAACATGTGACCGATACGGCTCTAAATACCTTTTCACACCCCGACGTGGGGCTTTCAAGGTTTTTCAACATGCTCTCTCCAACTAGCTCCAACATGCCCCCGCGAGGAGCCCTAGCTCCCCATCGTCAGTGCCGCTGCTCTCTCCGACTAGCTCTAAAATTCATGGGTTCTAGATGGTTTTCCTACACATGCATCTAGCGCTAAAGTAAGGGAGAAACACAACCACAGAGAGACAAGATTTTAAGGTGGTTTGGTCTCTGCTTAGAGACCTACGTCCACCTCTCACACAACTTGGTGAGGCTTCACTAGTGCAAATACACTACCACTGATTCACAGCTTCCAACAGAGAGACAACCTCTCTCTAAGCCGTTGCCACACAGCTTGAGGGTACACAACCCAACCACCATGGACCAATGAACTCACTGTCCATCTTCCGCAAGTAGGTAGTAGTAGAAGAGTATAGTTTTGAGAAAAATAGAACAGAAAATTGATAGACCAGATAGAGTATGGAATGGAAGTTCTATGGAGAAAGAAGACTCCTATCTGGGTAGGAACTGGACGAAGCTTGGGCTTGGTTTTCCTCTTCTTCTCTCTAGGTCTTCACCATGAACACAAGAGAGGAGGTAGACCAGCTTCACAGCTTTCACAGGTGCCTAATGATCTTCCTTCCAATGAGAACACCTGAAGGTGAAGGAATGATCTACTCCATTTCAGACACGCCCGTGGCACTAGGAAGAGAGCGTATTTCTTCCACGAAAAACTTCTTCTCTGTCGGCTTGCTTGCCTCGTCCACTTTTCTCTTCTTGCCTTGAAGAAATAGCTTCTGCTACTTCTTTTCCCAGCTTCACGTCCTTTTTCTTATCTTCGGCTTACTTTTCCCTATAGTCACTTCTCCATGTCCACCTTGCTATTCCTGCTGCTTCTTTTATGCTCCCCCTTATCCTCTTCCTCCGTGTGCTCAATGCCCCTTTCACTCTTGTACCATCTCTTTCCATCTTGAGCAAATCCACCTTTTTTCTTGAACTCTCTGTGCGATATGCTTGTGTAGAGTATGTCTCCCAGCTGACATTGTTTTGGGTCAAGCATACTTTTCTTCTGCCAGCAGCGTACAAGGTTGGTAGCCCCTGCTTTGGTAAGAGATAATCTAGGCCATCCATCTCCATCAGAAAGGCCTGAATGCTAGAATGGGGTGTTTTTTGATTGGCCTTGAAGTGATAAGGTGCAGTGAGTTCTCATTGGCTGGCCAATCTGCTTCATGCGGTACACTGTAGTTTCCATAAGCAGGTCAAACATATCTTCATCAGGTACAATATTTTATCCTCACGGTATGACCCCTTTTTAGATGGAAACCCTTGCTATTGGACCAGCTAAAAAGTTGGTAGCTTTTCTGACAACTGGTCTTCCAGATCTCTGTACTATCGAAGGATGTCCCTTTCAATGATTTGGAGTGGGACTATTAGGCCCAAATCCCTTTTTCATTTAAGTATAAAAAGGACGCTTTCACTGCTTGGACTTCTCCATCAAGAGCTTTGAGGTGCACCATCCTGATGATCATGAATACCCTGGGGTGCATCGTCTTGATGATCATGACTACCCTGGGGTGCACCGTCTTGATGATCATGAATGTACTAACCTTATGTTGCTATCGCTGACTCTGCTCACTGAGGCATTTCATCAAACACCCTTTTGCTACAGTGATCTTGTTTAAAACAAAACACACAAGGTGTGTTCATGTTCATGTTGCATAATTTTATTCTTTTAGAGCATTGATACTACACACGTTTGGCTAATCCACTCTATTTTTCTTGTTGTTTTATTTTGCAAGGGTAATCAACGTAAGAACCCCCTTCATCGGTCGGCCGATTGAAGGAGGAAGGAAGAGTTCACAAGCCCCCGCTTCTTTACAAGGTACTTGCGATCATCTTTATCTTTTGAGATAACCCCTCTGGTGATCACACTCCTTTTAGAGCATCTCATGCCCCATTTTCTCATTTCTCTTTGTTTTCCATGCTTCATCGTCACCCCCTTTTGATTTATATTTGTTTGTTCTTTTTTTTCATGTCTTTGTGACACGTTCACAAATTTGCGATCATGGTGGGACACTTATTATTTTTATTTTGATTATCCCTCCTTTGGCACCCTCATGTGCCCCTCCTTTGACACCCTCGTGTGCCCCTCCTTAGTGCTCCACGTAGCACACTGCCCTTGTGCACCACGTGCACACCTCCCACTGGATTAGCCAACTTCTAAACTATCCATACCATTTAAGAAAGAAAATTTGCTTGATGTTAGCTAAAAATTGATTAGCACCTTTGTTAAAGGCATTATTTTCGTGATTAACGACCTCTCTCAGAGGCATTGTTTGAGTGTTTATTTTACTGTTGATAATCAAAGACTCATACCAAGGCGTCAGTTTTACTTATTACTTTTTATTACTGTTCGCATATATTTGACGCCCCTCCACAGAGGCGTTGTTTGCCTATTTAACGCATAACGCCAAGGCATCATTCTTGATTACTGTTGTTTTTTATCACGGTCACTGCATTGCTATTGATGCCCCTTTTCAAAGGCGTTGTTTTCATACTCCGCGCCTCACACCAAGGCGTTATTCTATTTCTGTTTACAGTGAGTAGCGACTGGTATCAAGTCACCGTTTTCTGAGACTGTGACTCCTGTCAGGTCGCCATTTAGTTCTGTTTTCATAGAGCCTTAGTTATTGCTGTTACTTTCACCTGTTTGCTTCATTTACTGATTGTCTGATTATTACTGCTTGATCTACCTGCATTAGCTTGCATTCCAGGGCATTCGGTTGAGAGACCTCCTCTCTCTACACTCTAGGATCTTACACCCTTTTCTTGGAATTGGAACAACCCTCCATTGAGCATTCTATCTCTTTAGATCGAAAATTCCTCTTCCAAGACCTCCGTAAGTCCTCGCACCCGTGGATTCCCTCACGGAGGCCGGGCCAGTTGTACCATTTGAAGTACCCAGAGTTTAGTTAACCCATACATTGGTGAGGAGAGAGAAAGAACTTAGTTGACCCGGAGATTACACCCAAACTTGCAATTAGGACTCACATTGGAGAGAGAGAATTGATCATGCATTTAAAAAAATCACTTTAATCTCAAAAGAGAAACTTAAAATCTTGCGTTCATCACAACTTGTGTGAATAATTTGCTTGATTGGGTGATTATCTCTTGCTTACATTTGTTAGTCCAAGGCATTCCCACATAGAGGCGGGATGGAATCCATAAAAGATCGGAGCATGTCAATGCCCAGATATCACTCGGTGGGACTAAACCTTGAAAATACTTGTATGCCGAGGCATTTGATGTCGCTATTCCCAAGAGGGAATCCGTAAAAGCCGTGCAGATGCAGGACTCTTCAGATCCAAAGGGGTTCGGAGATTACCCAACATTGCGGAAATCAGGATTCATTTCGGTACCATCTCCCATTGTTTCGGATCATGCCCAAGGGGATATAGGTCATCCATCCATGGATCGCCGGGATGGAAGCCAAAGAAAGACGGGCATATAGCCCAAGATCAAAAGGGATCAAGGCATAATAGGACGATATCTTCCATGATGGCATTCGATTAATATCCCCCTTAGGGAACCACCAGAGAACATGCAGTGGCAGAACTCTGGGGACCAGTGGGTTTGAAAGAAACATCACGGACAAACCAATAGAATGTAGGGGCAAAACCCCATTAATTTAGCTCCTGTGTACTGGGATGAAGAACCATGGCTTCCCACTATGTGACAGAGGTTTGCACGAAGGCCAATGAGGTTGCGATATTGGGTTCAGATTAGGATCAAGGTTTATTTGGGCTGCTGGGAGTTTAAGGGCTTCACAGTGGTTCTAAAGGACTGGAGGTTCTGGAACACAAGGGGGAAATTGGCAGCACGCTGTGATTGGCATGGGCAGACTCAGGGTGAGAACTTCTCGACGTGATGTCCTCTCGGCGCGGTATGGGCCTCGGTACAGGAGGGAGTCAGCGTAGGGTTATATCGATGCAAGTATAATATAGGTCGGTGTAGGTCTCACTGGGTCGGTGCAGATCTTACTGGGTTGGTGCAGTTTTTTTTTATTAGGTCAGTGTAGGTTTTTTTATTTGGTCGCTCTTGGCGGGAGGAGGAAATTGGCAAGCGGCCTCTCGGCATAGTCTGGAACCTGACGCGATGGGTTATCGGCAGGAGGGATTATCGGCACGGGGACGCACATAGAAGGGCAGGTGCTGAGGGGTTTATAGAGGTTTTGGCCTTCTTCATCTAAGGGGTTTCGAGGGTTTTTTTAGGGGAACTGGCCAAGAGTCCTGCGGAGACTTGGAAGTCCTGGGCAAGATTTTAGAGAAACAGTGCCCAAGAGATCTTTTAAGGGGAGTCATTAACTTCACACACTCTGGGAGCCTGACAGCTATTAAATCTCATGAACCAAGTTCTGATCATATCCTTCCTTCAGTTTCACGAATGAGAGACCCCGAGACGGACTATCTTGGGCCCTCACCGTGGATGAGAAGTTTATGAACAAATGGCGAGAGGAACACCCAATCTAATTTATGCACGTTTGGCACGACTGCACTGGCTATAGAGAATTACTCACATCCCAGACAGGGAGGTAGGAGAGAGAAAAAATCTAAAAATTTGGTACTCTTATTTCATTCAATCGATTGCATACATATATCTAGCACGAAAGCCACGAGATTACATATATATGTATACACTGATAGCCCTTGAAGATTTACCAGACCCATGCCAACCAAATAACCCTTCCGAGCCCTGGCTTGTGGGTGGCGGGTCAAGATTCGAATGATATCGGGTTCCTCCCGATACCTGAATTCTGGGTCATTGCACTCTCCCTACTGTTGTGTCCTGGGTTTTGATGATGTCTGACTATGACTCATTGATGAGTCTAATGTGAATTTGATGATGTCAACATGCATTGAGTTCAGGTCAAAGAATTTCAATAAGTATGACAAACAGTCAGCAAAAGAGCCTGTGCAGTCAGTCGACCGATTACAAATTCAGTCGACTGAAATACAAGCAAGTCGACTGATATTCACATAGCCTGGCAAATACATCGACAGATTTCTCCAAGTAGCAACAACAGCTAGCAACAATCTCAGCAAGGCCAGCAACAACAATAAGCAACGATAGTAGCAGGCTGCAGTGGGAATCCTATGCAAGGGCAGATTGGGGAGGTAATATTGGCAGATCAAGGTATCATGAGGCTAGACGTGAATTTGGAAGTAGCAAGACTCATATGATCACATATGGATGAGGCAATAGGGTGAAAAGAGATAAGTCATCTGATGAGGAACACTTGATCTCACAACAGATAAGTGTGTCGACCCAACCTCTCAGGTGAGTCGACCTACACCTTTACAAAAAGCTATATACCCAGAGCAAACAACAAGGCTGCGTCGACGCAAGACTGTCAGTGCAACGATACATCTTCTCTATCAAGTCTAAGCCATGGGAAATGATCTTCACATTGCATCGACACAAGACTTTCAATGTGTCGACACAACTTCAAATCCAGTACAGATATACCTAGCATTCTCTTCAACTGTGTCGACGCCGTCCATCTCATATCTGAATACGTCGACTCAAGACAACCTACAAGAAGCAGCTTCAGGAGAACATTAACAGGTTGTGTTGACGTAATGCCTTCAGTGCATGGACATATCTTCACATCCAGCATAAGTTGCGAGCAACATTCTTCAACTGCGTCGACACCATCCTCATGATGCGTCGACACAGGATTGAGTCTAGGAACTGATTCAATAGCGCTTTACAAGAGTGTGTCGACTCACCTCACTACATGCGTCGACCCAACTGATATTTCAGCATGCCTTAGCAACTATAGCAGCCAGTAGTTTAATAAGTTAATCACTAAGCTGCATCGACACCATCTGTTCGGTGCGTCGACACAAGATGGCTTACAAGCACTGGTTTAGGATCATGTTAGAAGTGCGTTGACACACACACTAGAGTGTGTCGACACAACATGATTGGCTTGATGCCTAGCACGCGTAGGCAGTGAGCTACGTCGACGTAGTCCATTAGGTGTGTCGACACACCTGAAGTAAATTTAAGGCTAAATCGACTTATAACGGTACTCTGGCAGATTTCAAACAGGGCCACCCAGTCATGTGATTTCTCACTCCAGGTCAACATGACTCATCTCCAGAACACGGGTCTCGAAGTCTGAGAAGGTCCTAGGATAACGATCTGTCATTTTCATCATAAGACAATCAGAATACATTTTGTAGGCTCGGAAAGACCCCGAGTTCGTCTGCAACGAGTTCATCTACATCCGTGTTCCTGGGCTCGGGCGGCAGAAGCTGTTGCTTCGTGACGCCCAGGTCGAGGGTTTGTGGCATTGGCACGACAATCGGTACTCCCTGACCCTGAAGGCCAGGCAGATCGGTTGGTCAACGATCGCTGCTGCCTACGTGCTGTGGACCGCTTTGGGCGGTCCCGACCGAGAGATCATCCTCATCTCGAAGAACCAGGAGGTCGCGGTCGATCTGCTGGGGCGGATCAAGTACGCCTACAACAACCTGCCTGAGTGGTTCAGGGCCAGAGCCCCCAAGCCCGTCAACGACCGCCAGGACAAGTGGATCTTCGACAACGGAAGCTCCATCTTCTCGTCCCAGTCCCAGTCCGACCCCGCTCGTGGTTCCAGCGCCTACCTGATCGTCATTGACGAGTGGGCGTTCCTCCCGAACGCCGAGGAGTCGTGGGCCTCGATCGAGCCCGTGGCCGACATCGGTGGTCGGATCATCGGGCTGTCCACCGCCAACGGCTCGGGCAACTTCTTCCACGATCTGTGGGTTGGGGCCGAGACGGGCAACAACCAGTTCAAGACGATGTTCCACTCGTGGCGGGCCGTTCCCGAGAGGGACGACGCCTGGTACGAGCAGAAGCTGAGGGACAACCCCCCGCATGTCGTTGCCCAGGAGTACCCCACTTCGGTGGAGGATGCTTTCCTGCGGTCGGGTCGCCCCGTGTTCGATGTCGATGTGCTCCAGAAGATGCGGAAGCACTGCACCAAGCCCCGCGTGGGGCAGCTACTGGACAGGGCCTGATGATCTTCAAGGAAGACACCAGCGTTGCTGCCGATGGCCCGCTGGCCATCTGGGAGCTACCGAGAGCAGACCAGGATTACGTGATCGGAGCCGACGTGGCCGAGGGCTTCGGCTACGGCGACAACTCGTCTGCTCACGTGCTGTCGGTGCAGACCTGGAACGTGGTCGCCACCTGGCACGGGCGCATTCCAGCCAACGATTTCGGTACCGAGCTGAACAAGCTGGGACGGTTCTACAACACCGCCCTGATGGGCGTGGAGAACAACGGCCCAGGCTTGGCCACGATCTCCACGCTGAAGAACCTCAACTACCCACGAATCTTCCGCCAGCGTTCCGCCGAAGACGACGTGAACCTGCGGATGGGTGTGAAGTTGGGGTGGATGACCACCCGCAAGTCCAAGCCCAAGATGATCGAGGACTTGGACGCAGCGCTACGGGATGGCTCCCTGGTCATTCCCGACAAGCACACCGTGGCCGAATTGCTCACCTACGTCCGTGATGACAAGGGCAAGATGAGCGGCAGTCCCCACGATGACCGTGTGATCTCGCTGGCTATTGCGGTCCAGATGCTGAGCTTCGCCCACGCATCGGACTTCAACAAGCCCGAGGAACGGCCTCGCTGGTCCCGCCAGTGGTGGGGTGAACAGGCCAAAGCGGCAAACGTTCAGGTGCTGCGTCCAGGCAATCAGAAAAGAGCGTTGAGAAAAGGGCATTTAACTATAGTCAACCAAAATGATGAGATGAGATAATCAAAGAGGACAGTAAGAGATAGAACAATTGTATAACAAGAACTTTCATGTATTTGGCCATAACAAGCACGCAAGTACAACCACGTAATGTAGAGTCATGAATTTTCATGTAGAAGTGAATGTTATAGATTAACACGCTAGCAAGTACTTTGATACAATGCCACACATTGTCATTACAAACTCCCATGGACACTAGTACTTTTGGGCGCTCCTCTCAAGACTAGACCAAGCCCTTAATGATGTGTTGGCATTAAGTGGTGGATCCAAGATCCCAAGCAAAAATCTAGACATTCAATATTTATCGGCCAAGAATTCCAAGGATAAGCTCAAGTAACCAAGCACTAAGAGTGGAGGCAATTCCTTGGGAGGAATTCAAGAGATAAGTCATAGGGATAAGACTTTAAGAACCAAGATTTAAGGCAATTCTAGTAGCAAGTTCTGGCATATAACATTAATGGGGTCGTGAAAACATCAGGGTAGTAGCCTGGAGAGGCCAAAGCCCTACGAAAGCTTAGATATAACAATTCAACACAAGAAACACGAAAGTTTGAAAACTGGGCAAGGACGCGGTCCACGCAGCACTGCAGTCTCATAGAAGCAGTTTGGGCAAGTCTGCTTTCAAAAGGGGAAAAAAGCTCATGTGTCAACACACTAGGTAGGTGTGTCGACTCACCATACGAGGAATGATAACACGGTCTAGCGACTTACCGCGATCTCAAGGACGCGGTCGAGACAGGGCCGCGTTCAGAGGATGGCCCAAAGGGATGGAAATCAGTCGACAAAGGCAAATATGAGTCGACAGAACTGGATATCAATCGGCTCGAAATAGGTTATCAGTCGACTGAATAGGATATCAATCGACTGAAAATGGGTTATCATTCGACTGAATAGGATATCAGTCGACTGAAAATGGGTTATCAGTTAACTGAGACAGACTGGCATGTTGTCCTAAGAGAAGAAGAATGCGGTAAGTCGACTATCTGCTATCTGGTGGTCGTGGTTCTCAAAGGGCCGCATTCAGGACAGAGTTTGGCAGAACTAGGTCTCAACCTCGTACCACCCACTCAAAAGCCAGTTGAATCCCATCCCATCTAATAGGATGCGGATTTTAAGGGTTTCAGGGTACAACCTGCTTGACATCTTAGTGGGAATCCTAGGCTCGCGGAGTCCTACGAATGCCTTATGATAGAGGTTCTAGTTTGATAGAAGGAATATCCAACGGAGGGTTCCAACTATCCCAAGAATTAGGGTTTCAAAATCACGAAAAATAATGGCAACAGTGAGTCGATACCACCAGAGTGGCATGACCCACAAACAATCCATACAACGCATTAAGTAACATTGGCTAGCAAGCCATAGAAGCACATAAATTTCAAATGTTAATAGGTTTACAGGAATTATTCTACTCTTTTCATGAAATACATGGAAGAGAAGTAAGCATCAAGGAACAAAGAACATGCATCTTATTCAAGATTTCTGCTTCTTTATGAGATTTTCCTTAGTGAGTTTTTCAGGGGTGATCGGGCCTTGCTTGTAATGGGCAAGTACTCCTGTCACACGACACGTGACTCTCATGACTCGAGGTTTAGTTTTTCTATCTGTGGGACATGACTTTTCAGGTATCTTCTGCACGCTTTACTAATGTAGTGGTTTAGGATTTCCTGTAGGGTTACCTAGGTTCCACCCGTGGACAGTGTAGGGTTCACGATGGTGAGATCATGACCGTACCCCCAGACCGCGTGGTCTTGGTTTGGGCCTTCGTCTGCGAGGACTGGCCTTCATGACAGATTTGTCATGGTTTTCCCTTCCTAGTAGCGTAGCTAGGGTTTTTCGTTAGTTCGTTGGTCCCCCGACTAAGAGATCAGGGTTTGCTTTTTGCACCATTAGGAGTAGCTTATAGAGCCATGGTTCGGCCACCATTGTTACTGTACTTGGTACGACTATTCCTTTCACCGTTGTTATTACCGTTGCTACTCCTATTGTTGTTGTTGTTATTATTGTTGTTATCGCTGCTATTTAGCACTGTTGTTTTGTGGTGGGGATCTGCGGGACACCTACTGAGTCTATGAGATGAGTCTTACCCCTGTCTTTTTAGGTGTTACGATTCCTCCTTGAAGTTCAGAGGTGCAGTGCGGAAGTTCGTAGTGCCAGCTTACTGTGGACGCACTTATATTTTTTAGTTATCTTGTTAATTTATTTATTTATTTTATTTAGTTCACTTATTTTATTTTGATTTATTAGTGCGTAGGCGTGCTAGTCACAAGGTGACGGTTCATTCAGGCTCCAAAGGCCGAAGTGGCCTGGAGCCATGGGTGCGTGCCATCTAACCGATCAAACGATAGGGGTAAGCATTTTGGGGTCGGAACCCACCATGCCATAAAGGTCACGGTGTTAATTACATCTCCTCGAAGGGGAGAAAACTCTTGATTAGTCACCAAGAGAAGGGCCCTATAGCCAGAAATTTACATTAATGATAAAAGAAATAATGGATAATTCAAAAAACACATCGAAAGTTTCCATGAGGGTGAGGGCATTTAAGCCTATTTGTTTGATCATCGCATGCTCCGTGCTCAGAAAGCATTATGAGTCAGACGCCTAGCAAAATCGTGAATGACATTGAAAAAAAATGTCTGTCAGGAATACGACAAGCGTGATATCTAGTGATAAAAGAGAGCGAGGTGAATCCCGATAGAAATAGGTTGAATTCAAAGGGTTGTTGGCCCAGGGCAAAGTCAGGCCATGATCATGGCGGGGTGGTCCCCGATGTTAGGTCTAACTGGATCTAGAGGGGGGGTGAATAGATCTAGATAGAAACTTATCCCCCAAAAAAGATCCACTCAACCTAAGAACAAGACCATCAGAAACTCAGATCTGATTATATCTAAGAGCACAATTTTAAAACTGAAGAACTAATAGAGAGACAAAACCAAAAAAAAGGCAAATAGCAATGAGATGGATCTGCATGCAGTGAACACGTCAAACACTTAAGGAAGGCCTGACAAATTCATGGCCTGCTGGTGATCCACCTCTTTCGTAAACCTCAGCAGCCTCTCGTGAAAGCTCCTCTAGTCTGCCTGTAATCTCATTGTAGAAAAGATAACAAGCCGGACCAGTTCTTCCACAGAAACGATTCTTCTCAACAACAAGAGAAGTCACATTTCTTCTCCACGGATCAGGGTCGGTCTTATCTCTGTGGAGTTTAACAACGATGTTAGCAATCTGTTCTGGCCCTGCTGATCCTCTAATCTGGCCTTGTCTGTTAATGTGGATCACAGCACCGACCCAAATATTAAGGTTCATACACAGCATTTTCAACTTCGTGGAGATTTCGTCGAGCTGTTTCCGCTCGTCACCAGAGTGATCGCTAACCACGATAGACAGGTGGTCAAGAACAATATAGCTGCAACCGAGAGCAGCCATATGCCTAATCTTGGCGAGAACAGCATCAATGTCGTTAGAACCGAAATGATCCCAAATAACAACCCTGTTGTGATTAATGACCGCATCGAAATGCTTTCTTAGTTCTTCTTCAGTTCTTTCTGTATCAGGCAGGTGGTAGGGTTTGGACGCCTCCACCGACATTAGGCCGATAACAGTATCGTAGTTGGGCTCTTCCAAGTGAAGAATACCGACACCTTCTCCTGTCTCAATAAGTTCCGGAAGCATTAGAAGATGATGTTCAATATGCTTCATAACACTGGTTTTACCAACACCAGTATCAGCCGTGAACAACATAACCTCACTTTTACGAAGGCCGTAGGTCATGTGATTAAGACCAGCCCAAGGAAGAGGAACAGACTTAGGAGTCTTGTGGTCCTTAATCTCCTCCCACATATCCTTACCGATCTTCAGACCGTCAGGAGTGTAGACAGGAGCCCGGAACCATTCTTTAATGTAGTCGTCCTCAAGACCCTTCATCAGATAATCGTTCGCATCCTTAGCGTGTCTTAGTTTAAGAATGTGAACCTTTCCGGGAGCAAACAACTGAGCTACTTGCTCTGCTGCCTTCTGTCCCGGCTCATCGTTGTCAAAACAAATAACGACCTTTTCGAAGCTATCTAGATACTCAAAATTGTCCGCACAGTTTTTCTTGGCTTCACTAGCAGATTTAACGCTAACGCATGGATAACGTGAGCCAGTAAGCTGGAAACCGGCCAAGGCGTCGCATTCCCCTTCAACAATTGTGATAGCTTTTCCGCCCGCTGGGAAAAGTTGTTGACCAAAAAGAGTTCCTCTTCCAACATCACCTTCCCAGAAAAAAGCTTTCTCGCCTTTACGACGAACTTTGTTGGCGACGTGGGCGCCATTCTCATCGAAATAAGGATATACATGACCGACCTGACTTTCAGGGTTTGTGTTAACAGTAACCTTGTATTTGTTTACCGTTCCAGAAGAGATGCCTCTATCCCGAATGGCAATCTGCTCGCCCCCCGGAAGCGGTGTAAGATTTCTATCAATAGCGTGGCGGATTTCATGTTTGTCCGGAATAGCGTCCTCTCCTTCGTGATAGTTGCAAACAAAGCTCTTGACCGTTTCCTCTCTTCTTCCTTGTAAGATGAATGTTCAAGTTATTTAGTCGTTGTCCAGTCCGGTCCTCTTCGTGTTGTTCACAGTTCTTTTGTCTTGGTTGAAGTATTTTATCATTAGTCATTCCATTTGTTTGTTGCTTCCTTTGGTACCTTAGCATGTTATTGTCCCATTTGTTTGTTGCTCCCTCTTACCTTCATCATATTATTATTTCTAACAAAAATTCGGCAGCATCTCCCCTTAACCCGAGGGTAAGGGAGATACAGGGAACGCGCCCACATGGAGTGGCGGAACCCGATAGTCGGAGGTGGGCACCCAAGAGCGGCAACACCTTTGATAAAACTTTGAAAGATTCGGAGGAAACGACGAGTGGGAGGCGCCTCTAAGGCTGGATAAGGTGCACTAGGCAATAAAAGGGACTGGAGACTAGTGTGCTGGCAAGGGAGTCTAAAGGGGCTGGAGAGGTGTACCAGGCTAGGGGAGGCTGGTGTGTGTCGCTACGGGGCTGTGCCGGGGAAGGCCTTGAGGGGTTGAGGGTGCACCGGGTGGAGAGTGGCATGGGTGTGCTAGGGGAAAGCCGTGGGGCGTACTGGCGAAGGGCACCTCGGGAGTGCTGGGGAAGAGCTGCTGGCGGGCATGCCAGCAAAGGGATTTCACGGCGGCAGAGCATGCCGGGGAAGGGCAGCTCCAGGTTGTGCCACTGAAGGGGTGTGTCGGTGAGAGGTTGGCTCAGGGGGGGTGCCGCTGAGGGTTGGGAAGACTGCACTGGGCCAGAAGACTGGAATGCACTGGGCTGGGGATCAGCTCAGGGGAGTGAAGGCTGAGGGTTAGCTAGGTGGATTGGATGTGGAGAGGGGAAGAGTCTGGGGCTTTTGGCTTGATCGGCTTAAGGGGGGAGGGCTTCAACCAGTCCAAAGGGGAGGTGGAGTAGAGGGGTCAGCGAACCCCACGGGAGGACCGACAATGTCAAGGGTGAGACATGTTCAACAGGGGAAGGGAGGAAACCATCGGAGGAAGAAGAACCCAAACACACACATACAGGGGCTCAAACACACGGAGGCAGTGGGGAAACTCAAAGAGTAGGAAAATTATTTTATTCATAAAAAAAGGGGCCACAAAGGGCCATGAACATTTCAAAACCATGGATTGAAAATTACAATGATGGGAGGGGGAAGAAAAGAAAGGAGAAGAAGAAAAGGGAGGAGCTGGGGTTGAGCAGGGGCGACGGCTCCCCGCTCTTCCCCACTCCCCCTGTTACACCTCTCTCTCTCTGTCTCTCTCTCTTACTCTCTCTTTGGGTGGTCGTCGGAGAGGAACCTCACGTCGGAGCTCTCTTCTTCTTCTCTTCTTCTTCTTCTTCTCTTCCTCTTCTTCTCTTTTTCTCTGTCTCTTCCTCTCGGTCTGCTTTTTGTGTTCGTCGGAGAAGACGCCTTTTATACTCCCAGTGGCGGGGAGCCTTCGGACGCGACTGACGGGGGCGGGAGCGTGGGGCATTGATGAAGATTTGACTTGGGCATCCTCAGTGGCAGGGGGGTAGCCAGCGTGCCACCTCCTCCATTCGACACCTCAGCGTGGTCGTTGCGCACCAAAAATCTATAGGGGGATGGCGTAAGATCTTCCTTGCTGGACGCGCCATTAGAGGGAAGCCAGGGCGTGCCGTTGAAGGTGCGCACGGGTGTACCGGTGAACAAGACGCATGGGCGTGCCACTGAAGCCTTGGCGAGGGTGCTATTGAAGAGCCCAGAGGGGCGTGCCACTAAAGGCCCACGCGAAGGGTGTGCCGTTGAAGGCCCACGCGAAGGTCGTGCCATTGAAGGCCACAGGCGTACCATTGAAGGTGCGCTAAGCGTGCCATTGAAGTGGATTTGGGCCCGTTTCGAGCCCGATTAGTGGTCCACTTAGTTCTCTTCGGGGCCCACGAGTTGTGAGCCTCCCAGGGGTTGATTTCTCTTCTCTGACATGACTCCGGGGGCGGCTTCATGACAGTGTATTGTTCATTCGGAGTGTCCGACTGGCCCGTCCTTTTCGCAGTTCCTTCGGTTGAAGTTGTTTGTCGATGCTGGACTGATTGGGACATGCGGACGTGTAATTTTGCACGTCCACACTAGCTTTATGACTTTGTTGGCCATATACTAACACAGCTGCCATATGAGTCTAGTAGTAGTGGGTGGATTCGAAGACGGCAGAGGGGATCCGATCACACCCTGCAAATTGCAATGCAGGGGATGCGGCCTGGCCAGGCCTCTGTCCTCGAGCGCCCGCAGGGGGGTGGTGGCCCCACCGTCTGCGGAGGTCCCACGATGGGCACAGGTCCCAGCCGCATGTGCAGCGCCCACATCTCAGCTCAGCGGGCACAATCCGCCAATCCGTGGGCTCACCATTAACGGCCCACCAAAATATGGTGATCTCCTTCCTTGTCAACGATGGGGCATGGCACGAGGACTTGGGGGTGAGGGGGTTATACCAAGGGGTGACTTTAATAATAGAATAACGATGAATAGGATGAGTTATTCGGTCTACTCATTCTTAATCGAGTTTAGTAGTATGGTTAAGTTATCTGAGACGATTAAGATTAAGACCCTTATTCTAGGAATAACTCATTCTACTGTTTCACATGAAATGAGTTATTCTCAGAATAAGAATAATTTATCAAACTCAAAAAGAGAAAATGTAAAGAATAACTCACTCGGATCCACCTCTAATAATTTATCTTAAACTGTTATCAAAGTGACTCTAATTACTACATAAATCCATCTTGGTGCAATATAAGTTGACATGATTCAGATCAACTCGGATTAAACCCATCCTAAATCTGTATTTGTGCATATATCCTTCTAAAGATGCGATGCCCACTCTTTCATCAACCAAGTCCCAAGTTTGGAGCATATCTAAATGTGCGCATGTGTGAGAGAAGAGAGAGAGAGAGGGGGGGTGGCACCAGAGCCGAAGTGTCTGGAGTCTATATTGCCGCATGCCCAAGATATGTTGCACACCTTGCGCGTGCACATACTCAAGTTTCTGATGGGCCACCACGGCAAGGGGGTTGGTGGAAAGGAGTACGACTAGATGCACATTATGGGTGCGTAAGATTTTTAGTTTTTAAATTAATTAAAATGAGTCTCAAAATATTTTAATTTGACATGTAAGTCACGTCATCATGTTAAAAATAAATTTAAAATAATTTTTTGCCAATTTCATATTAAGAAAAGTGTATATCAAAATTGAGGCCAAAATCATCTCATTGATCCAAAATTAGGATGACGTCTGCTCTCGAGCACCATCAAAATTAGGCACCAAGTTCGTGCAGCTCCATTCTTACCAATCTCTTTGAAGTTTCTGTGTCTGGTCATTCAAATGCTTCTGTCTTTTCCTCGGATACTGAAGGAGACAGCCTACGGGGGCCACAGCCGACCCCTCAAAGCCAGCCAACTTTGACAACTTGAGGTGGTGGGGAGGAAGACGAGAATGCCATGGCAGTCATGTGGACTCCGGAGCTTGATTCTGACGAGAACGAAATTTAATTCAAAATTGATTGACAAAGATTTTTGTGGGATTCGAATAAAAAACTGCTGTCAGGATGCGTGTGAAAGAATCGGTCTTGTGCATTCGATCCTAATAATTTAGGGTCCCTTCAAAATCAAGATAGGGACACGAATAGGTCACCCGACCCCGCATAGATATCATTGAGTGTGTGGAGTCTACATTTCTCTCTCCTCGATTCACTTACTCTATTCTACCGTCAAACAAGTCCTCGATGTTTAATTACTCTCCACGCGAGGTCCACAATAGGACTCTAGCACTCGAAGTAAGCTCTCACAAGATTGAACAATCAAACTTGTGCATGGAGTATCTCTATTGAGAGAAAGTGGTCGAGGATGTCAGAGGCTCGTGAGAGGTTTTGAAGTATGAGCCTGTGCAAGGGATCTACTTTCTCTTTAAATGTTGTGCATGCATCAACTTCTCGCACATCCCCCAAGTGAGAGACAGAGGTGGCCAATCCTAGTTCGGGCCAACCCACAACATGGTGCCCTGACTGGCAACCATGGCAAGACTTAAAGTCTCTGCCCTTCTCAAAAAAAGACACCCGAAGACTACTCAATATTCTTCTGGGTGGGAAAGAAATTTTGGTGCGCGATCCTCCAAAACGCCACCTCAAGGCAAGCTACGAGAGCCTAGGCCAAGACCCACCCACCTCACATGCAAGCAAGGAGGACCAAGCTGCCCGAAAAGAGACTAAAGATCTCCTTCAACAAGGAATAATTGGCTCATCAACAAGTGAAGTCAGAGAAATTACCGAAGGATTGCTTAGTCAAGTGCCCTTGGCAGAAAATTAGAATCAAGGGGAACAAATAAACTCACCTAATTATCAAGGTGGACCCAACACTTCCACAAGACCATTACCTTTCCAAAAAGGGGTAAGGGGTCACTCCTCAAACAAAGCTCTAGGCCAAGTAAAGCAGAGGAGGGGTGCGCAGAGGCAATCCTGAGGATCAACCAAAGAGGAGAAAGCTCTCGCCCAAGCCAAAAAGGTGAAGTCCAAGTTCAAAACCTTAAGTACAACTTAAAGCAAATATAAAGGTTTTAAACTTAAAGGAGCAATCCCGAGCAAAGCCTCGAACAAAGCTCAAAAGCTGAGGCTCGTAAGGAAGATGCCAAACATAAGTCTCCGCAAAGCCAAAATGACAAGACTTAGAGAGAAGACGCAAAATCAAATGTCGAGCAAAGCCAAAAAGACAAGTCTCAACAGGATAATCTCAAGTTGAATGTCGAGCAAAGCCCAAAAGGTAAACCTCAGTAGAAAAACCCCAAATCAAGTGTCGAACAAAGCCAAAAAGGCAAGACTCAACCAAAAAATCTCAAGCTAAACTATGGGCAAAGCCAAAAAGGCAAGACCCACGAAGAATACCTCAAACTGCATTCTGAGCAAAGCCAGAGAGGCAAGTCTCAGCAGAAGAATTCCAAGCCAATCTCCAGACAAAGCCAAAAGGGTGAAGCCAAGCCAAAGTTCCCTGAGTTAAGTCTCAGACCAACTCAAAAGCAGGTAGGTAAGAGGTCTGAGGCGGCATTGACATCTCAAGACTTGGTCTTTATATGGCCAACTTTCAAAAATTGTCGCTCGAAATAATCAAGGAGACAATTAATGTAACATTCCAAATGCATGAAAAAGAGGTCGACTGGGTCGATGTGACCCCAAAGAAGTGTGGTCACCCTAAACCCCATAAAAGAAAAGTTAGGTTCAATGGCTCCAATTCTGGGGGTATTTTCCAGCCGCCTACAAAGACAAAGGTTCCTTCTCCCGCTGAATTAGCGCGAGCTAAAAAGTAGGAGAAGAATAAAAAGAATAATCTGAAGAGAAGATTAAAAAAATAAGTCGAACGTGCAACTGCCATGGAAGCTCACAAAGAGTTAACTCCTCTACAAAAGCTACAAAAGGACTCTCCGTTGTCATTTCTATCGTGCCTTTTGTATGGGTGTGTTATGATGAACTTATCGTGGGGTGAAATTTGGATTCGTTGTTGGAGGATAGGTTAGTGGTGTTGTACCTCTATATATCTCGGCACATAAACTGAAGATGTCGTCTAACTTGAGGTAGTGGAGCCCAAATCCAAGTTTCTCTATGGTGCATCATAGAAAATCTATTCAAATCAGAAAAAGATAAGTGACATCATCACTGGTTACTTCGAGATTCTAAATTTTGATCCTAAAGATTGGAAAAGATGAAGTAATCAGGAAACTTACAGAGATCAAGAACTAGAAGGGTCTGCTGCCACCAGCATGATATCAAAGTAGTTTGTCTTTGTGCCAGTGCCATAAAACCTATGTATAAATTGCTTCAACGAGCTGTTTCTGTCCTCTGATTTGGGCTCAATTCGGAACTTGCGTGAGACAACGAATTATGCCGTGACTGGGGAGCCATATAATGAAACAATGACATGCATTAGCACCAATAGAATTACATGCCAACGGCTATCATTCTATAATGTCTCTTTTGCCACACCTTTATACCAAACAGGTAAAAGGGTGAACTTGAAATTTGTTGCTCCTGAGTGCAGGAACGTCAAACTTAAGCTATTCACTTTGACCATCCGATCTGATGGTCGGACAATGGATGTGACTGTGATAAAAGAGTGAAATAAAGTGGGGCACCGTATATATCATTTTTATATTGACATAGTATTTTCAAGATACGCTTTCATGATCCGGCAAATTTTCTTCCATAAGAAGATGCCACCCTGCTTCCCATGGCTCTCAGAAAAAGCATCTGGATTTTTAAGTGTGAATCTGGGCATCAAAATGATTACATTAATATATCAAACTATTCAAAAGACAAAACTCTAGGCAAGAAAATGATATCCAGTTACATCGTTTGACAAGCAGATAATTTTAGAAATCATAAATATTGAATTTAAGCTATTGTAATAACGATTCTATACGATCATGAACGACAAAATCAACCATGTGATGAAACAGAGATCTACCTAGTTTAAGATCAGCACATCTGTTGATAAAGGAGAAGGGACGAATAGGGGTGTGTTTAGGTTATTGGGATGCTCAACTAAAACCTTAAAATAAAAAATAATATGGGCCACATTATCTTCATAGATTATTTTTATCTTTTTTCTTATTGCATGGATTTTTGTTAATAATTTTAGAGATGAGAAAATAACTGCCACACCAAGGAATTTGAATTGATCACCCTTTCATTACCTCTCTCTCCACCCTCTACCTGACAGACCATATTTGTCATGCCTGATTCGTCCTTTATGAAAGTGTCAGCCACACTATTGTTAGCCTCACTTTTTTATCTTACATGGAATGACGAGCCCCACGTGTCCCCAAGTGACGGTGATGATAAAGTGGCAGATGGCAATGCTGCAGTTCAGAAAAGTTTTTTTAGTATTTAGCCTAAAAAATTAACATTAGATAAACGTCTCCCTAATCCACTTATTTAGTTAATCAGCCACCCAAAAAGGACTAACACAATTCTAAAAAAACCCAGAAAAAATACTGAAGAAAATGAGAAAATGTGACATTCAGTGAAAAGCATACCTAATGCTCAATCAGTACAATAAGGAAAAATGAAGAAGAATACCTTAATAAAGTCATTCAAATCTAACATTGAATCCTTTGTGTAGCCAGCTTCCTCCAAAACATGGGTCAGGGCTTTCTATACAGGAACAAAGTAAAAACCTCAGAATAGCAACAAGCAGAAGGGATAGTAGGACTGCTAAACCATAGCAATGCATATGAAATAAGTGAAAAGGAATAAAGAAATAACTTTCCAGAAACATTTTGATGCAGTCTCAGCTAAAAATGTGAGTTGCAGTGGTTCTAGCTATAGGGGGGAAAATACAACGAAAGAAACTAGGTAGAAAAAGTTCATTGTTCAGGTATCTGCTATTCATTCACCAGGGTTTCTTTTTATTTTTGCCCCAATACTATTAATTCGTATGGTATATGTAATTCTTGAAGGCATTTCTATTTCAAGGAACTTCTATGAGAAACACTTCATTAAAAGTTCTCAAATGCAGCCAACAAAAGTCTCACAACAATAAGTTAACAAAATGATCTAGCAGCTGTATCTTGCTTTTGTCACATATCTAACTATTAAATTCACACCCATAGAGCTACAAAATTGATCCACCTATTACTCTGGATTGTATCAATAAAAAATATAGCTCTTATTTAGTGATGTTGACTGATGGAAACGCAAGGCCATCAGGTTGAAATCTATAGCGCTAGGCCATTCACCATTTCAGCTTAACTTGTGTCGAATTGCATGAGTCAACTTGGATATTGAGCTTTGCAAGACCCAGTACAGTTCTGGATCCTAAGAGGATAAGATAAACCGACCTCATAAAGAATCATTACAAACTTGGCATGAGTGGACAAGGCACGTGCTATATTTGTACCAAGATGGTCTGAGACAATTCAGTTATTATTTATTCCTCAGACATTGTGCATTTATTGATTGCCAAATATTCAGTTGTCAACAGAAACAAAGTTCATCTCTTTTCACCATGCACAAAAATATAGGTTGCTTGTACTGTTAAGCACTTCTACCTAGGCCATGTACCGTGTAGATGCACAAGGCCTATCCAATGGAATAATCCACACACCAGATGTGCAAGCTGACCTGTATTGGCTTGTGTAGAATAGATCTGTAGGCTGACCTATGCGGCTTGTGTTTGACTCGTGCAAAGTCTATCAAGCAACTAGGTTGTATTCTCTATTAAGACACTTGACTTGCACTGAACAAACACCTCACGTCTTGATAAGATTCATTAGGTTTTTTAAAAAGAATACCGCAATGACTATCCCTTGGAATCACCAGAAAAAGTTGCTCCAGTAGGTATACAACTACCATCTCAGATGGAAACTTGTTCAAATTTTATCCTACCCCTGATCATTCAATTTCAAGATTCAATCAGATTGAAGTTCAGGATATTTCACAACACTGGAGGTATTTGTCTTTAAACAGGAGCACTTTTTGGGAGTGGGATTGATGCGAAAATTAGTGAATTCTGCTTCTAAGCACTGATCCGGCAAAATTCGAGTATGTACTGTTACTTGGATGCCAGATTTCATGGGCCAAGCTATTCATTTCTGCTTTGCTTATTTGTTATTTCACCTTCCTTTGCTCACAATATTTCTTAAAGTTCCAAGAGCAGCAATTTCATCTAGGATTTTGTCTGCTGCATTCACATGTATATTAAATAACAGTAGCTACCTTGCTTTTCTTTCAGGCAGTAGGTCATTTCTGCTTGATCCACAATTAACAGCTGCATGTTTATTACTGTCCAGGACCTGTGAAGTCTGCGGGTCAGTTGCGAAGAATGTCATCGGTCCAGGTGAGGCAGAGTTCATCGAGCAGTGGAATGACACCAACAACACTGCTCCAGCTGTCCTCACAACTGAAAACCAGAGCTTCTGGCGTGGGCACCGCTTCCTCAATTTCCTCCTTGCCTGCTTGGTGTTTGCTTTTGTTGTCTCTTGGCTCTTTCACTTCAATGTCCCCGGCTAATCCCCTCGGCAGACATATATTTCTCTGTAGTATGAGTTGGTTGGTACCTGTTTGATTCTTGATAACACCCAGCTGCATAAAGTTCACAGAAGACGGTGGGGTTGGGTTGAGTGAGGGGGAGGATTTGGCAGAAGGAATGAGGGTATGTGATGTCTCTGATGACGGCTTCGACATGAGATTGTTGTGGATGCTCTTCCTGAGTGATTTACATGGCCACTTTAATCTTCTGGGTATGCTTTCTACTTATTGAAGAACACCTTCGCTGACCCCCCTCTTGATAGCACCTTAGATTTGATGTTTAGGGTTCTTATTCCCCCCTTGTCTGTCCAAGTTGATTCTTCTGTCAGGTTGTTCTACTACTTCTGGCTCTTCTGGGAGGTTTCTACGGATGAGCTTCGATTAATTGTATTGCCCTCCTGGGAAGTCGATCAACAAAAGAGAGGTAATGGCATTATGATAGCGTTATGTCCTCAAATGTCTTTGCTTTGTGACACCTTTCTGAGGAACCGGCAACAGTTCATGAACGGCAGGAAGGGGGAGTTTTGGCAGAAAGAAAACCATGTGGTTTGATCATGCCCTTCTGTTGGCGTGTAACCAAAACCATAGTCGGTAATTATAATAAATTTCTTCACCATGATGCATAGCTTTTGGACAGGGATACTCGATCATTTCTTGACAGCTCTCCTTAGCTTTGATACCTAAGGTTCTTATTCGAAGTACTCATGGCTCTCAGTTTCCTTAGTAGCCGATTGAATTCGTTCAACGTCTCTTAATAATGCCGCAGGATATCACAAGATAATAAGAAATAAGATATAATGATCAAAATAAAAAAAATATACATGCATAACTATTATTCATGATTATGTACTATGTAAGTAAAAAAGTAACAATAATATGGTTAAATAAATTGACTTAAAATTTTGTAATACTCCATTGACCTTCACTCTTTATAATGGACATTTATGTTCTTTTAAAATGATTATCATCGCCAGCAGGGGCATTTGGTTGAGGATTGCCCCGAGTTCCGGGATTATGTTCAAGACCTGGAAGATAAGAAGAGGATCGATTGGCCTGCCATTCGCAAGGTTATTTCATATCTCCACAGCAAGCAACGACAACAAGTAGCGTAGCCCAGATAGCCATCTCCATCAATTCAAGATCAGGGGCACCCCTGTGATCCTTCATCTAGTGTTGCACCCTCTCCGTCGCCTACTCCATCACCCGTTCCCTCACCTAAGCCTTCTCCTACCCCAACTCTATCAACCCAAGCCTTTGCTCAGGCTAGTGCCTCCACTTACTCCACTTCTTCCACACCCGCTTCTACTCCCGACGCCACCCGACGCGTCGTGTCAATACGCCGACGGTGGATGCCACGGCCCTCCTCTTCGTCCTCCCCACCTCCATTACCATCCTCATTACTTAGCCCACCACCATCTCCATCTCCACCATCTTCCTTGCCCGAGCATGAGCAAACCATGCATTTGCTTTCGCCTTTACCCCCTCCTACACCTCCACCTTTGCCTCTACTCCTCCTCCATCACTTAAAAATGCCTTATCCATTGAAGCCTCTACACCTTCTAGACCTTCACCTCCACCTTCCAAACCTATGACCTTCACTTCTTCATCCACTTCCACCCCACAGAGTGGGTGTGCATTGCCTTTAGTGCCCCTTGGGTCTGGTCCCCGAGGAGATGATGAGCTGAGTCAGGATGATTCAATGCCGATTCTGCATTTCAAGATTCATGATTATATTTACCGAATGCCGATCCATGTCCTGATCTCTAACCATTTTGGGGATGATGTGCTTGTATTTCCAATGACGGTTGCCAAGAAGAGCTCTCTTACGTTAGTGCCAGTTCCTCCTCAAGCGAGACCGATGGCAATCTCATTGCTCACTAGGAAGTTTACCATTGATGCTATTATCACCTCTCTCTCCATTGTAGTTCAATTCACTGGCCAAGAGGGGTTCTTTACCCAAATTGTGCTAACACATACGGACGCCAAGAGTTTGATGCATTCTATGTTCAAGGGGCAATTGGCCATATTCTCAACATCTCCCAAGGACATTCTACACATTTTATGTAATCTTCCTCGGTTTATTAGCAAGCCAGCCACGTCAACGCCGCATATTACTCTCCCTCAGTTTCATCCTTCTTTTCTAGCAAGGGAGTTATGCTTCAAGGCTAATTGTCGAGTGGAGTTGCCGAACCCCCCAGGGTCCTTGTGCCGAGTGACAAAACTCCATGGTTTTGCAATGCTGATTTGTCTAAGGAGTCACCTATTCAAGAATGCCCACGTGATGTTAGCATTGGGTGTGTAGGGGCAACCGCCCCAGCCAAGCTACATATTCATGATCGGGCCAGGCCGTCTACCAGATGGGCCCACTATTTGTGAAGATGTTTCAAGTCAAGAAGCCCGAAGGTCCAAGTCCGCGCCAAGCGAGTCCAGTACAAGCAAGTTTCTGCCAAGAAGAGACGGAGGCGCAAGTTTAGGGGATGCCGTAAGCCATTGGTTTGGTGCAAATTCGCAAGAAAGTGCTCACTCCTTCAGCAAAGGGATGAGGGGACCACTTCACCACGTAGGAACATAGATCGAGATGTTTAGCCCAAGTGGGGGGCTTTAGTCATCAGTACATGGTTAATACCGAAGCAAAGAGAAAGAGTTTATGCATTGACCTAGATGAAAGGCCAAAGCCAACTGGATGAGATCAATCTCGAGGAGGGGTTGGTGCCTCATGTTGAATTGAGGAAAGGTAATTATTCATCGACTCGGACGAGAGGAGTTTATGCACCAGCTGACGTGCTCGAGTGGAAAGTTCGAAGCAAAGGGACCTTTTAGTTCATCAACTTGGACGGAAGGTCTTGATGGGAATATCAAATGAGCTAAAGATCTAGAGGGGGGGTGCACGATAAGAAATTTGACCTATAGCCATGAATTTTACCTACGTTTCAAGAAAACGTAGGTATATTTGAAACGTAGGTATATACAACTTATTCTGACGTATTTTAAATTACATAGGTAAATTTCCTACGTTTCATTATAACGTAGCTATATGGTCACCTTTTTCTGATGATTCTAAATGAAGCATCGAAAAATATTATGTGTACCGACGTCTTCTGAGTAAATGTTAGAATAGACTTTATATATTGCTACGTTTTAAGAAAAAATGTAATAATAAATTATTTCATAAAAAATTAAAAATAAATTGAAAGCCTAGGAAATGAGGGTGACTAACATGGCGGCAAATTTGGTGCTCGATTTTTTTCATTTTTCAGACTTTTAGCACCCGATTTTTCTCCATATTCTGCCTGTTCTCTCTTTCTCTTCCTCCCCAAACCCTTCCCCTCTCATCTCCTTGGATCTAGTCGAGACTCTCCCCGCCGCTGTGAAAGAGGAGGTCCTCTTCTTCCACCTCCTCCTTCCCCTCTACCGCTGGACCCTTCACTCCTTCTCATTCCCTTCACAGTCGTCACCGGCGAAGGAGGACACTCTCCAATCCAAGAAACACCATCAGCTTCTTCCTCACCCGGTGGCCACCCATCAGCTTCTTCCTCTTCTTCTTCCTCACTCGATAGTTGGAATCCCACCTCGCCAAGTCCTTACCATCATCTTCCTCCTCCCATTCGCACTCTTTCTCTCTCCCCTTCCATCGATGGCCAGCGACGACATGAGCGGACGTGGCCCGACGGTGATGCCAGGGGGATGTGACACCGACGACGATGGTGGTGGCGGAAGGTGGGTATAGGGGAGAGCAGGGGTGACGATGCTAGGGCACGGGGGCAAGGTGAACGACGATCGTAAAGGCACGCAGAGCGGCGGCCTCGCCAGTAGGGGCGAGCAGCGGCTTCACCGGCTAGGGCGAGTAGTAACGGTCGCGGGCTGGGGGACGATCTGACGAGCAGTGGCAGTAGTGGCCATGGTTTGCTACTCGGGGCACAGGGATGGCGATTGACTACGTGGGGTGGCAATCCGGCGGGGGGGTTTAACCCTTGGAGGTAGGGGGGATGAACCCTAAGCTTCCCGAAGTTCAAGTAGAACCACAAACAATCACATGACATCAGAACTTTTAGGTGGTTCAGTCCTCCAGACCTGCATCCACCCCACACCCAAACCGGACTGTAGCTTACTACTGGCAAACAGCTTGAAGACTACTGCGCATCATAGCTTGCATACAAACTGATGGGCTTTACAGCTTAGCTGACTACTAACTAATAGCTTGACCGCTGGGCAATACAGCTTCACCACCGCTGCCTAACAGCTTGATCCACTGGGCCTTACAACTTAGCCTCCGTTGATACACAGCTTACCGAAGGTTTGAAAGGAAAAATAGAAACAATAGATCTGAACATAAGATGACAGATATAGATCTAACACCACTACAGCTCTTTACAGAGCAGACAACCATAGATCTGATCTAGTGGTTGTAATGATGCCTTCAATTCTCCTCCTTGATCTCTAAATACTGATCCCTTGTTTCTGCAACTCTTCTCCATCTTCCTTTTCTCAACAAACTCTCACGATCTCACTGAGGCAGATGGACTAATCTTCTCTCTTAGGTGAATTTGAGCCTTTGTCACTCACTTCGCTCTCTTCTTCTCTTTCTTGATGTGATTCTACTTTTTCAATCTACGCTTTCAGATGATAGTAGTTTTCTATTTAAAGAGTATCAGAGATTTTATGTGGTCCCCTCAAAGAAGTCTGCTTGGCACGTGGAGGGAAGATTCACGCCAAGAGATCTCTAGGAATTCCTTTCCACGTGTCAGATGACTAAAAGCTTGCTGCCCACATGTCAGATAGATCTAGTGGGAGAATCACCATGGATCACGTGCCACTTACTTTCTTGGGATCTCGTAACCTTGGATCACGTGCCCCGCTTTAAGTTCTGCCAATCAGAGAAGATATACAATCAGGCTTGCTAAATAGGTGTTCTAAAAAATACCTTAGTGCATGACAAAAGATGCTTAGACTTGGTAGCGTGAAGACAATAGCTACTTCGATCTTAGTCTAGCATGTGTATTGACCTTAATGCAAAGAATGCACTGACGTGAAACATGCACGGACCGTATATGCATTGACTCTGAATACTATGCATGTGCAAAGGTACGAACATGCCCAGACTCTAGATGGGACGATGAAAACGAACACCAACCTTAGTACGTGAGAGTGCACCGACCTTATATGCTAGATGCAAAATGTGCACTAACTTTGTTTAGCACAAGGCACAATATGCACTGACCTCATTATGTGTAATGCAAAATGTGCACTGACCTATTATTGCATACTAGCATATGTGCTCCGACTTGCAAATGCACAAGTAAAAACATGCTCGGACCTATATGAGACAAGAGTCAAATGTTCTCCGACTTGACAATGCATGATCGTGAATCTTAGAGTAACTAGAGTAGAATATGCATCAACCTTCGTTTCACTTAGGCCACGATCTTCATCAACCTTAGAGTGTTAAGTCCAAATGTACACCGACCTAGGATGTGCAAGAACAAGGATGTGCATCGACCTTACGATCTCATGTGCACAGACCTGCTATACTCAACGGTGATGTGCATCGACTTTGGATGAATGTGCTTAGACCTTAGTGTAGCTAAGGCAAAAACATGCATCTACTCTTATTTGTAACATGCAATGGTGTACATCGACCTTGGTTAAACAAAGTGAAAATAAGCACCGACCTTGCACATTCTAACTTGAGACATGCTCTGGCTTGATGAGAAGATAAAGGAGGTGTGTGTTGACCTTAGTTTTGACACTTAGACAAAAACGGCCTTCTTCAAATGAGGGATTATGTACATTTCAGATCTAACATGACTTATAGCTTGTCATTATCAAAACCAGGGTTCCAACAATCTCTCCCTTTTTGATAATGACAACTATAAGTCATTTACGTTTTCATTGCAAAGAATATTTCACACATTTATTCCTTTTAACACTCAACCAAGACTTAGCCCAAATGTCAATGACATGCATGGTTTTCATTTTATTCATGTATGATGCAATGCTATATGCAATAGTGACATTTCTGTGTACATTAAGAAATATGAATTAATATTTGACTGAAAGTCACAGCACACTAGTGATTAGCTACAGAGGATCAGTCTTTCTCATTCACAGAAATGTAGACAATAGATAGTTTTTCCAAAACAAACATCGACAACAATTTTTTAGAAACAAACATCAACAAGTTCTCCATTCCAACTCAACCATCGAAGTTTTCTCCATACAGAAATAATACATCAAAAACTAGAAAACCTCAAACAGAATCTCAGGTATCTCAGGCTCAGGAAACTGACATGACCAAGCACAGACCTCTCCCCCTTTGTCATTAGCAAAAAGAGGCAAGTGAGGAGACTTAGACATCTGCAGGATAAGATCTGCTGGAGCTGGCTCCACTGGTTCTAGTTCGTCTGACTAGAGCTCTACTGGAGCTGGCGCCGCCGATTCTGGCTCCTCGTAAAGGTACAACCATGGGAAATCCTGAAGAAATTCTGTCCACTTTGGTGCCAAGAGCGGCAAATTTTGTCATCATTTTACTGTCATTATGCTGATCTCAACATGTAGGTCCTTGACAGTAGTAGACAGATCCACAAACCATTGTTGGAACATGGTGCTCATGTTGTCCAGCTGAGAAGTTTGTTGGTGGCGGATTTCAGCCATTGATGTTGATGCACTTGTAGCTTGACTGGTGACCACATCTCTAAAACTGCCAACAAGGTTTTGGACCTATTCATGGACATCATCCAATTTACCATAGATGTTGCCAAGTTGAATTAGACTCCCTTGGACTTCATCTGAGATAGTATTGATTCTTTGGGAGATGGCTTACTGTTCTTGTCAGATGGCAGTCAGCTATTCATTAATGGCTTGTTGTTCTCTTCTAATATCAAATGCATGAACTAGCATTTGTGTTGACTTGGCATAATGGTCAGCTTGAATCTGCCTCAAGTTGCTGATCAGAGATCCAGCTTGTTCACATACATGCAGGAGAGAGTCCAAGAAGCCATGTAGCCTCTCATCAGATCTAAACTTATCCCGGACAAATTTCTCCCATTGACTATTGACAGTCTATTCAACATGAAGCATCCTGGCATCTATTCTTTCTATAGCATTGTGTAACTGCATAAATTGTGCATTCATTATTTGAAATTGATCTAACAGTAAGTGTACTAGAGATGGATGCACTTCAGCAGCATATTGCCTTACACTTGGTCTAGCTAAAGTGGAAGCCTGAAACTCAGGCGGGATGAAGGGTTCTTCAGGTGACATAGGTGGTTGAATCCCAAACCCCATCACTGACCCTTGATGTGATCCATGGTCATCTGCAGGGCCAACATACTCTTGCTGTAGAATATCAGCTTCTTGTTGCACTTCTGCCTCTTGTGGCTGTTCCACCCTTTGTTCCTCAACCTGTTCAGGCAGTGGTGCTTCAATTTCAACTTCCTGTGGCACTCCAGTGTCCTCTCTCTGTTGATCTGGTTGCTCCTCAACTCGTGGTTCTTGCTCAATATTATCATCCTCATTCAATTGTTGCTGCTGTGACGGCTGGCCAATTTGCTCAATGAGTTCATCAATTTGTTGGTCCAAATGCTGTAAAAACTATTTGCTCCATTTCCTGTTGCTCCTCCTCTTCTTGCAGATTGAGTTCTTGTTCCACTTGAAACTCTGGCTGTGCTAGCAACTCCTGCTCAATGTCTAGTATTTGACACTCCCCCTGATAGGGTGCTTCCACATGAGATTGCTGAGGCTGATCAGCTGCTTGAAGCTCCCCCTGAGTTTGTGCCTCTGCCTGACCTTGATCAAAATGTTCCATAGCTTGTTCCTGCTACTACTCTGACTCTGCTTGTTGCAACTGTGACACTCTTTCCTCATCCACTAGATGGGTAGGCTGCACTGCTGCTATCTCCTGAACTTGACTTGCTATCACATGGCTTTAAAGAATTAGCGACGGACCTCCCGGGCGCCAATTTAATTGGTGACCAACCATATGGATGCCATTTCTTGAATTAATGAAATAAAACAAATAGAAGATCTTTTTTCCTGATCATGGTCGCCAGGCGACTGCGTTCAGAGTGTTTCACCGGATGGGCCTGGATTTCTTGGGAAATGTGCATCCATGCCCCTGGACGCCAATTTTTTAATTGGCATCCGCCGTAGATTACGTGAATTTATGTTTTATATTTTAAAATTATTTTTGGTGTGATTTTCGTGTAATTTCAATTGGTGCCAACCATAGAAGACACCAATTATTTAAATGGATGTCCAGGACCACTAACGCTCATTCTTCTTGATTATGTGCATCCATTTTGGTGGACGCCAATTCTTAATGAGTGTCCAGGGGCCCAGATGCCATTTCCCTTGCTAGTTTTGAGTGCATGATCCCATACAAAATTTGGATTTATTTAAAATTAGCAACTATTCACTCAGACACGAATTTCCTTTAGATTTTTGTATTTTAACTTTAAATTAACATCCACGATGGTGGACGCCCATTTAATGTGCGACCACGGGATTTGACGCCATTTTTCTGAGGTTTCCAAACTCACCCACGGCTCCTTCTTTCTCCGGTTTGGAGTCCTTTTCAACTAGGGAAGGGTTCCTGTGGCTTTCCAGAGATGGGAGAATTCCTCTTGCCATGATTATCTCATTGTAAAATAATTATCATAATTATTTTGGGAATTAGACTCACGATCTCCCAATAAAAACCCTTCGTCTTCCTGTGCGTAAGAGAGGGCTGACTTCATTACAGAGGGGAGGTGCCGCCAAGTCTCTGGCTCAAGGAGAAGTCTTCCTCACGTCTAAAGCTTCATGCTCTTGGAGGCTTCCTCCCAAACGTCCATCCAAAGCCAAGACGGCATAAAACCCACAGGCTCTTTATTATTTCTTTCTTTGTTCTCCGCTCTTTCTGTTGTTTGTTTTTTTATTGCATATAATTCATTCGCATGCATGCATCATCTGCATCCTTTTATCTCCCATCTCAACCAGAATTCCCCCAGTGCAACACTTGCACATCCCCTCTTATATTCATTCTTCATACTCTTTTCCCTACCCTTTGCATAGGGGTTTAAAGGCCAAAACGTCAATAAGGTGTGTTCATCTCGATGATCTCACGTTTATACTTACACTTAGGATTTGATACTACACATCCTGATTTTCTAACCATTCTTTATTTGGTGTTGTCTTCATTTTGCATGGGTAATCAAATAAAGAGAAACTCTCTTCATCAGCCAGCCAATAGGAAGAGAAGGAAGACACTCACAATCTTCCCCCCGCTTTTCAAGGTATTTATTAGGATCCCTCCTTTATTTATTATTTATATTCATTGAGGCCCGCGTGTCTCTGGCGATCACACTCCCGTAGCATCCACGCATGCTCCCATTCCCCCATCTTTCCCATTCATATTATATTTTATTTATTTTAATCTAAGTGGATTTTCTTTGAATCTACACTACAGGATAAAGAAAAGGACAGTCTATCGTGTTGTAGATTGCCTAGTATGATGTTGATCAATGTAGCTTCAAGAACCCTAGGAAATCATTCATCCAAACGTAGTGGGGGTAGCTTCAGTTGAGGAAAATAGACAGTCTCACACTCTATTAATTTCTCTATATCTGCATATTTTATACAAAGTGACAGTTCTTGGGATGTTGAATACCAATTGCCTCCTTGAACATTAACACACTCTGATGGGCCAACATTGGAGGTATTCATTTTAAATTTATTTTTTAGCTACTACATTAGGATATTTACAGTTTTGATACTTCACATGGCAGGCACAGAAGCTACTGGATGACATCCTAGACAAACATCTTGTGATGGTGAGAGATCTTACACCCATTCCAAGTGAGAAGCCACAGAGAACTGATGGTGGTGTCAGACTGTTTAGGAAATCCGCTCGAGGCATGATATTGGATCCTATTGGTATAAATTGATGACCATAAACGACCTTTGAAAAGAAAATTGAAGACCATGTGCAATGCCTTATTTGCAAAACAGCTTTCTGACTTCAAAAAAAAAAAGACAAACAAACACTCAAAACTGACAGTTCTTACCAGATCCTCATCCCCAACCGAGGAAGAGGCCGCAGATTGTCCCAGGAGAGAAGATTGATGAAAAATCAAAAAAGGTTTGAGTTTGTTGTTTGATGCCCAATGTTTTAGTTTATTATTGCCCATTACTAGAGCCTAGTTTCACTGTAAATGCAGTTTAGACACCAGGTAGAAGCTGCCACTGTCGATGGCAATGATATTGTGGTTTCTGCAAGCAATGCATCGGAACGAGCATTGGCTCGATCTGAAGCTAGAGATGCTGCAAGACAGGCAGCAGCCAAAAGCGAGGAGGAAAGGGTGGCGAAGCTGAAGAAGCTAAGGGGGGAGAAGTGGCTGCCATCTATAGCCCGTGAAATGCAGGTCAAGTTTCAAATTCCTGCAGCATCTCGTGTGGCATCACAGTTGCAATTGAACTTCTGAAACCGACTTTATAGCTTTTCCTATAAACAAAACCCGGTTTACCATTTTTCTGGTCCATGGCTTGCTGTCATGCTCATTCTTATGATGGCGCATATGAAACAGACTGCAAAGATATCATGGGCAGCAGATTCCCTCTCATTTGCTTTGTCTCACATGTGCAGGCCGAAGTCGGAGGTGGGAAGGTGACTCCACTGGAGCACAGAAGCTGAGTCTGATCTGAGATGTAAGTCGCTAACCTTTCTAGAGACTGATCTCAGAGGGTGAGAGGTCTGATTCTAAGTTCGATTCACCAGTTAGACATGGCCATCAGTGCTAGGCGTGTTTTTTGTAGTGCAAATTGAGTAGGTTGGGTTATGCTGAGATGAGGATTAAGCAAATTGAGTAGGTTGGGTTATGCTGAGATGAGGATTAAGCAAATTAGTCGAGTTTTGTACCGAGTTCAACCCGTTTATGTTCTGTTTGTCTCAGCTCACCAGGTTCTCTCGGGTGACTTCCGAGTCGATTGGGGAGAGAAAGAAAACCTAGGACAATTTAACCGATACTCTAGGTCAGTGCGACCTAGGCTCTAATACCAACTAAACTGTCACGCCCTGATGCGGAATCTCGGGACGTACAGTTAGGGGCATGCGAGCAAGAATTTAATAATATTTCGAACCATTGGCTCTTTTTCCTTCGAAAGAGATGAATGAGTATTTATATCACCTGAGAATTGGGGATTTTCTCCTTTTCACTCCTTGGATCTTGATTGGTCTAGATGGCCACGAAAATGGTCTTCATGACTGAATTCCATTAGCCCAGGTGGCCATCAATATATTCTTTAGAAACATCTTCCATAAGTGTTGCCACGTGGCCTGGGATCACGTCCCAGAAGATGAATTAGAGAGCACGTGGACTTACTAAAATCCTCACGTGCAACATTGATAGGTCGAGGCATCTTCAGATGTGCAGATGCAGATGAGCTTTAGAGTAGATTCTGAGCTTGATGCATCAGGGCATGTGATTGATGTATCAGTGCATCACTGAGTTACTTCAGTGCTATTTGTCTATTAAATCCCAGAGCGAAGCTGACTGCATTGAGGCAATTCTTCGATGCGCCGATGCAGTTGAAGAGACAATCTTGTTGTGTAAGACTTGAGAATGCTTCTGGTCTTGATGCGTCAAGGCATTACAGTTGATACGTCATTCCAAAGACTTGATGCTTGAAGCAAACATATATCCCCCCAAAAAGAAACTTAAGAAAACTATAGTCAGTACTTCTGTCAGCTTTTCTATCTCTATCTCTTTGTCTGTCTCTTTCCCTTTTTAGCTCTTTATCTCTTGTCAACTTTCTCTTCTCCTCCATCTTTATCTTCTCTCCCTTTGCCATCAGTAAAAAGGAGGGGTTCTTCAATGTGAGTGGCTAGAGGCATCATCTCTTCAGTTTAAGTGGAAGCATCTTTGGTGGAAGGACCTTGTAAAGGAAGTGTTATGTTCTGAAGTGAAATCCGTAGCTCTTCAGCATTCTGATTTACTCTTTGTGCTACTATTCTGAGGTTGTAATCAGTATAAAAGTACCTTTCCAGAAGAGCTTCATGGAATAATTCCATCTTTCCACTGAGGACTGTAGTTTCAGCTCAGATCATATTTGCAACATAAGTAAGTTCATTCTGGGAGCCAAGGATAGGAGTTTCAGAGGTGGATAATTCCCCTACAGCAAGAATTGATATGGGTTCAGCAACATAGTCTGGATGCCACACATCCTCTTGGTCTTCAAGAGGTGGTTGAGGAAAGTGGTCCACGAAGACAGTGACCATGTATTGCACGTCATCAGCTATAAGCTATAGCTTATCTGATAGACCAGTATAACACATGGCAATGTGATCATGCTAAGCCTCAGTCTTATGGAAATACTATGTAACTATTTTATAGTAGCTCATAAATCTATCACTTAACCTTCCAATTTGATTTCCAGCTATAGAAAGCACTCCCTGAATGTCCCTTACCAGTTTATTGAAATTCCTGTCAGCTTGTTTCTTATCCCTTTGAATAGACGCACTTGCTCCTCCTCGATGTTCTTGATCGTCTCAATCATCCTATCAATTCGTGCTTGGAGAGCTTCACTGTGAAACATTGCCTATGGATAAAACATGTTTGATTTGTTGCTTGAATATTCTGAGAACTAAGTGATGATTCTTCTCCAGTGTGATTTGGTTCCTGCATGGGCTACAAAAGGATGGCTGCGTTTTCTTTCTAAAGAGTATCCCACTCTGGCATTTCATGCAAGTATCAATAAGTCCTTTGGAAAGGTATTGCATTTGTTGATCATTCTTTTTTCTCTTGTATATCATCCATCTGTGTTACTTCATGTCTTTTTGTGTTTCATCTTCATCTTTGTTACAGGGCTCTTTGCTTTCGGTTCTTAGGCAGTTTGCCCATCTGAAGAGTGACAAGCAAGCCATATCTGTGGGATTTGTTGGGTATCCCAATGTAGGGAAATCATCTGTTATTAACACATTGCGTACAAAGAATGTAAGTTAGTTCACAGCTTAGGTAGCATTTATTTTGTATTTGCCATTTTTTTATTTGGGTATGTGCTAAAACCTTCTGGATTTGTGCCTCTGTGCAAATGTGGATGTAGAAATTGCCAAACTGGTAGCTAGAGATGTCCATCTAACACTTTACGGGTGTAAGTCATGATGTAACCTCTAAAGTGAGTGGTCCATCGTATGTAATCGCCCTTCCTGGGGGGACATGAAGATGGGTTGTCTGCATGTGTGTGAGCTTCTGGAAAGCCCATTGTGATTGATTCCTGTATGTAAATTCCAATTCCTAGAATGTTGTTGATGACTCAGCAACACGTGTGACATTTTATATGGGGCAACAGAAATATTAGAAGTGGGCTATACTCATTAAAATATTATTTAGTATGTCCTTGACTCACACTTGTGGATACACTAGTAAATTCTCTTTTCTGGTCATCTATTCAATCTGTCACTGTAAATCAGCCAGCCCAGTGTCCTGATGAAAGTTCTGATGTGCAATTTCCTAGTTATTGACGCATTTCTATCAATTCATATAACTTTGAAATATTCATAATTTTAAGAATAAATGAAGATAGTGATAGGCTCGGAGAGAGACATAACTTCGTCTTCATGTAGACGAAAGTCCCAGGCATGCTAATGCTCCGTAAGCTGCATGTTTGTATTATCACCTGTAAGAATTTTATTTGGTTAAAGGGTTTTCCCTTTCTAATGTTCCACACTTCCTATGGTTCCTTTCTTGATTATTTTCTTGATAAAAGGAGCTAACATGCATCTTTGAAGGATTATATATGTTTTAAATTTGTGGGAATATCAAAATATATCAATGTTGCTGTCTCGTTTATTGCCCATTATCAGATAACCTGTTGGGTTGACTGGGGATATTGCTGAATTTGATGCAAGCAAAGATAAATCAATTTGGTGTTCTATTCACAGTATATCTGTTTTTGGTTTGACTTTTAAAGGGGCATTATTTTAAATATACAAAATTCTGAATGGCAGTAGAATTTTTTTTTGCATCCTGCCGTGAAATCATACATTGGTAAATCACAAAGATGGTGCTTCGGATTTAATTCAAAATTGACTTAGAAGGGATATGAAATTAAACTTGATACATCCATTTATAAAGCATAATCTAAACAAGACTTAACTTCTAGCCTATGTGAATTAACCCCCACACTTCCATTGATCAAGCAAGTATTGAACAAGCAAATAAGTAGAAGTCACATGTTACACTCACATTTTGGGTTCAGACACTGGTCCAATAGAGCAGCAAGTATCATAGAATCCAAACCTCCAGAAAATAGAATTGCTACAGGTGCATATTTCTCTAGTGAAGTCTGGTAAAGATCTTTCTGTTCAACACGATAACATCAACACGTGAACTTCTTAGAATCAATCCAAAACAACACTTCAACAGCCAATTATAGAACTATATAGTCAGTTTGATTTATTAATCTGGCATTGCCTCCTAAAAGTGATTTGTAAAAAGAAAGAAGAAAGCAACATGGAAACTCAGTGCAAGATGGAGCGGCTGCAGCTGTCAGCAGTAAATTATACTGATGGTGACACTGCCAATAGCATAGACAAGTTGAAGTGCTTTTTAATGGTGTCACAGAGACAGAAAGACAGATGTGCACACAGGAAAACAGACAGACAGACAGATGTGCACACACACACACACACAGAGGTAAATGATGAGAAGCTGTAATTCACTACTAGGACATAAGCACAATGTACATATAAACGATTAGGGCATCCCCCGAGACACTGGGAATATATACAAAAGAGATAAATGACCAAGTGATTAGGGTCTCCCATGTTCATCATTGGAGGTCTTTCTTTTCAGTGAAAACCTTTTGACTATACCTTTTCTAATATAAAAACTTATGGTGGGAATTCGATAGTGTGGTAAAATAGGTAGGTCGTGCCTGGTGCCAGACATACCTAGCAAACTGCTTAAGAATTTTTCCACTCGCAAAGAACAAGATAAAGCTGTACTTGATTCAGAACCACACTGCTTGAAATAGGCATTCATTTCCCATGCTAAACAGTCCAAAGAGGTAGCCACAATATAAGATCATCATGTGATAATTACATCTTAGCATGCTTCATGGCCACAGTTACTGAATCTTTCATAATAAATACAGTATGAATGAACTAGTTTCCTGGGCAGGCAAGCCAGCAAAATCTAACTGAAATCTTGTGCATCAAATTATGATTCTATAATATGAGCCCTATGTACAATCTTTTTAAATCAAGTATTGGTGGAACAAGAAGAGACACCACTAGAACCTGAACACACAATGTGATACACTTGAAGGACTGGACCAACGTATAAGAAAAGATGGCCAATGTTACAACAAATAATTTCATGCAGCCAGCTTAAATATTAGGAGAAACATAAAAATATGGGGGGAAAAGGCAAAGCAGCAAACTCAACATGGTTCCCAGATTGTTCATGAATTGTGATAAAAAATTGTAACAGCTGGAACCTGAAATGTGGAGTTCAGAGTTGTGCGGCGCATTACAGATTCCCTCAGAGCAACCAACACCTATTAGCTAGGTAGAGAGCCTATCCACGTACTGTCTACATTTGTTGTATGCTTAGAGGTAAAAACTGTAGATTAAAGAGTCATGCCAAGAAGTAACCTTATCCTTTTGTTTAACATGTATTTTTCCAATTCTGACATTTACATGATAAGGTGAAGATACTATGATAAGGCTGAAGGTTAAGATAGACTAATTTGTCAAGGATAAGAGAAAAGATAGGGGGCTCCCATGGCATACATAGTAGGATAGCTCCGGCTAACAAACTGGAGGTCTTGTGTTCAACTCCCATGGGTGAGGGCCTGATGAGTTAGGGATCCCCCTACCCAAGTTGTTTTATCAGAAGGCTGGGTTCCCCGTTTTGTAAAAAAGAAAGAAAAAGAAAAAGAAAAGAAGAAAAACAGGAGCCATTCTCTGACAGTCTGACCTGATACTCTGATAGGCAGCCATTTGCAGAATTGATAGGCAAGTTTCTGTCATAAACTAGAGAGGAGATATTCTGCAAAAAAGATGAGTCAAACAAGATCAAGATCATTTTACTTTGATACTTTACCATTCCAGGGATCCTTAAACTTCTGGACAGAATGACCTGCTGCATGGCCACCAGTCTCTACTTTTCTTGTGTCACATATCATTATATCGTTCTGTTCATTCTCTCCGAACTACAGCCAGTTGGTTTTGTTTCTTTTTTGTTTCAAGGTGACAGCCAGAAAACATAGTGCTTTAAGCATTACACATCATCTCAAAGAATGACCATAGGATCCTGCTTACCATCCACCATATTTATCATAATCCCATTCTTCATATTCCATTCCTATCAAAAATATATGATTTCTCTAACCTTTTTTCCTCTGCAATCCCATTCCTTCTCTGAAGGACTCTTTACTAGATTTTCCCATATTCTGAAGTTTTTTATGACAAGCAACCTAGCCATCGCTGGCAAATTGTAGAGTACTCCAAGCTAGCCAAATGCATTCATTGGCACATGGGTGCGAAACCTGAGACCTTGTTTCTTGAGGCAAGCTCCTCGGGCCAACTTCCCTATGGCTAGAAGCTTATGTTGGGTTTTTCTATGCACATCTTTTGTAAAAGATCAATGCTCCTCCAAATGACTAATACCATCATGCAATATGGGGATTCTTTTGAATCTAACTGAACAACACCTAGCAATTTGATGGTGAATCTAGACCTGTCAAGACTGGGGGTCGAGAATATGGTTTCATCAAAGCCATGAAAGGATAATCTTTTGGTTCTTTGACCAACCATTAAGATAGGATTCTATAAAGGCATTAAGTTTCTTGATAGAATGAGACTTGATGATGATAAAAACACACTTAGGATCTGAGCAGTAAAAATGCTACTGCATAACGTCAGAAGGCACACTAATTCGCATAGTTTTCACCTTGAAAAGTAAGTTATGCCCTAGAGATAGGATTTGGGACTTAGGGCAATTCCAGCATTTCCCATCGTGGTTCCATTGCCTAAAAAATTAAATTAACTTGGAATTGACTTTATGTCCAATAATCCCACGGCATCCAGCTTCAGCAGAAGTTCGACGACTTCACGGAGCAGGTGCCCGTCAGCGACGGCAACGCCGCCGTGAAGCGCTACAACAGCGACGACCCGCGCGTGTACATCAACACCGTCAAGCGCCTCGTGCTCTCCGGGCTGACGATCGATCTCGTCGCCTCGGCGCGCGTGCTGTGCGCGAACACCGGCGCGCCGACGGCGAAGTCGCCGCTCTCCGGCATCTTCCTGGACTTCGACAAGTTCTCGCTGGAGTTCAACAAGGCGCCCGTCGTCGAGGACCTCGCCTTCAACGGCGGTCGCAAGCGCAAGAACTGCGAGGCCATCGGCATGATCTCCTCGAAGAACGTGCTCGGCTCCATGCAGTGCAACATCGCCGCCGCCGCGTAGGCGAGTCCGCGATGTTTTCAAGGCGTCGCGACGGGCCGGGGGCAGCGACGGCGGGCATGAGTACGGACAAACACGCCGTCATGGACGACATGGCGAAGCAGATGCTCGACGCGTTGTGCCGTGAAAACGGCTGGAGCTACGAACAGGCGAAACGCGAGATCGTCGAGGAGCTTCGCATTCGCCGCCTCATGGCGCTGAAGAAAGCCGAGAACGAGCAGATCGCGCTTGCGAAGTCCGGCGCGCTCGACCGCCGTCTCGTGAAGGTGGACGGCGACGACTTGTTCGAGACCCACCGCATCCACGGCACGGTGTATTTCGACCGGATGACGAAGTACGGTAGCGACTGCTGGAAGGACGACGACTTCACGAAGCGTTTCCTGCAAAAGAACCCCGAGTGCGTCGTGCGCAACGAGCGTCCGCTCGTTATCATGGGCCACCGTTTCGCCCCGGAGCCTGCCGCTCCGGCTCCCGGTATCGTGGCGTAACGCCTTTCCGCCATGTCGTCCGTCTCCTATCCCACGATCCCGCTGGCGGAAGTGCTCGCCGGCATCGCCTCGTTGCGCGGCCTGCCGCCCGATTCGCTTTCGGCGATCGAGACGGCGGCGATGCTCCGTTTCACCGATGCGCGGTTGCGCAAGGCGTGGACGTGGGCCGCGTGGCCGGACTGGTCCCCCGTGGAGTCGCAGGCCGTTATCGGCGAGTGGAGCGCATCCCGCGCCTACGCCGCCGATGCGACCGTGTGGTTCCCGCCTGACGGCCTGTATTACACAGCCCCGACGGCCCCGGCGGCCGGCGTCTCTCCGCCCGCCGCACCGTGGGTAGTCGCGTCGCCGGAGGCCAAGGACATGGAAACCGTGTTCGGCGTGTACCGGTGCGACCCGCGCCAAAAGCCGCGCGCCCCTCGTTGGAATTTCGTCCGCACGAACGTCGGCATCGTGCTGCTCACCGTTTTCGCAGCCCACCTGAAGCTCTTCCCTGTGGGCGGGTACGGCGACACGCTGGGCGACCGGCTCTATCATCTCTTCCTGCCGGCGCTGACGTTGGCGCTGAGCTTTGCCGCCGTGCTGATGCGCAACCTGCGCGCCTCGATCATCGAGGTGATGAATGCCGAATATGTCGATTTCGCCGCCGCCAATCATCTGAAAACCGATTATATAGAGCTGATTATATGATTTGAACTCTGTTTTCAGATGAATAAAAATGGAATCCAAGAAAGCGAGAACTTTTTTCGCGGGGGGAAGCCCAGTGGATCCATCCAAATCGCGCTATGCCGATCTGCCCGTCGCCGCGCAGATCATCCGCAATGCGCCGCTGCTGACTTTCTTTCTGTCATGCGAGCCGGCAGCCTTTGCGCAGCGCATCCCGCCGCCGCTGTCGCTGCATCCTCAGGCCCGGATCGTCCTCAATATGTGGTCTTTGCCTGACGCGGATCAGATGACGGGGTTCGGCGAACCTGCGCCGACGGCGCGCTTCGTTTTCCGGGCCGCCTGTGGCTCGAGCATTGGGGCAGTTCCCCTGCCGCGCGTTGCTATGCCCATCGGGCCTCGGGGCTCGAGATCGAACCGGGCGACACTTTTCTCGAGTTTCAGGATGATCGCGTGATCGCGACGCTGCGCCTGGGGAGCCGGACGGTCGTGAGAGCCGAGGCCCGCATCGGGCGCGGCTGCACGGGAACGCGTGCCGGCCACTCGATCTATTACGCCGAGCGCGACGCCGCGCAGGGCGGACGCGAGATGGCGCGATTCCAGGTTCCCTGGATTTCCGACAGCTACGACGCCGGCGACGCGTCCGTCGATTTCGCCTTCCCCGGCAAGGCCGAGGCCCTGCGCTTCATGGCCAACGGGCGCCAATCCGTGATCGGGGTGAGCTTTCGCAGGATCACGCTCGTGCCCTACCTGGCCAGCAACGCGGTCGGCCCCGCCACGCACGCCATGTCCGTGAAACTAGAATCTGTATTGAAAAGACGCCTGTAGGCTCGGGCGCCATACGTTGTCGATTTTGTAGGGAACGATATCCGTCACGCCGAGATTGCCGGTTCTTGTATCCGCTGTCTGAAACCCACCCGTATAGGCAACGAGCGCATTAAGACCCAAATCCATATTGGGCGTCAGCTTGTACTGGAGCCCGACTCCGATCTGGGCCGCAGGGCTGACCTGCGTATGATTTCCTACATTGCTTAGAAAATCACCTGTCGCCTTGTCGCTTTCCACCACGCCCGAAAGCGTGTTGAAGGCCACGCCCAGCCCCGCGGTAGCCTTGAATGCCAGGGCTTTCGTCAAAGGCACGTCATAGGCCACGTTGGCCAGGATGGCGTCGGTGACGGCGTATCCCGCATAGCCCGAAGCTTCTCCGATGGCCGGAAAGTCGGCGTCCCAGCTCACGCTTCCGCGCATGTGCTGATAGCTGATGAAAACGGACAGGTCGGAGAACTTATACCCTGCATGGCCGCCGAATCCGACCGTATTTCCCAGCTTCAGGTGATTGACGACGCCTCCGCCGGCAAACGGCGCTCCGCCATTCTTGGTGCTGGACGATCCTTGCGTCGTGCCGGCAGATATGTCCGGGCCGATGAAAAACCCGGATTCCTGGGCAAATGCGGAGGCAGGAACAGCGGCTGAAACAAGAATAAATAAAAGCGTCTTTTTTAAAGGAAACATCCACTCATCTGACTCATTTGTTAATCTCGAATTCCAATTAGAATCAGATACATGAGACTCCTGACCTGTAAAATCTAACTCTATCCTAGTGGGTGGACGTGCATGTGGGACAGTCTGAAAATATTTAACTATCTGCACAAATAATAGGTCATGTGCAACGGTGGAGAGTACATGAAATTCTCTAAAAAAAACTCTAACTACGTCTATCCATACATGTCTATCATCTGCTACTGGTGGGACTGGTGCTAGAGGTGTTCAAACTCTAGACATGGAGGAAGATCCCGATCCGCTCGGCACTGGTGGTAGGGGTACCCTAGACGTGGAAGATGATGCCCCGGCTCTACTGTGAGAAACATATCCTCCCGTAACTGTGTCTGAAAGTAATCTCAGATATTCTCTCGAACTAAGGAACATGCACGGCAATCCCGTCCCACTCTCTCAAGGTGCTCAGCAATCTGTGTATGTCAGTGATGTAATGTCCACAGTGTCTACAATGCACATGTCGATCGCCCTCAACAGTGTACTCGTGCTCCTACGTAGGGTGGCGTCGTCTGTCCATGATGACCTGCAAATGTTGAAAAGTTTTGCATCAGTAACTTGAAGGGCAAGTGTAAAACTCAAGACATGAAGAAATAAATGATTAATTTATAGTTGCGTACAAATATAAACATATGGTACATACTCCTAATCATATGGGCCCAAACTTGGCTACATCCCATCTCTAAATAATCTGACATTATGTGGACTTCGCAGATAGAACAAATAGTCTTCATAATGCATGGAACCTGCATAGTGCTCCTAGTACATGCGTACATAGTATTCATACTGTTTGGAACCTTGTGAGTGCATGATTGGCGGTGGTGTAGTTGAGAGCTGACTGTATCCTTCGGTATATTATGACATTGAAGCATGGGCATGAGGATATAGGTACGATGGGAAGAATGAACTATTATTCTGAGAATCGTCATGATATCTAGGCTAGTACGGCCATGATCATCCATACTCACTTCCAGATCCCTGAGAGTCATGTGTGCTCATCCTCTCAATATCAGACAACATGTCTTGATAGCTGGTATTGTCTATAATAGAACTTCAATAGTAGGGATCCCAATAATCAGCTATCGACCTTGCCCCTGACGGTGGAGAACCGTGGTCCTCATCTTGCGTGGCATGTGTAAAGTGCTGCTCCTCTGTCGATACCACACGTTCGTGGACCCCATAACCTCTACCTTGACCACTGCTATACTCTCGGCCACCCGCACTAATATCCCCATGACGACTCCATTGACCAGGAGAATCGCCACAACTATGGGATGAAGACTCTGTCTGTGTACTTTCATCCTCGGAGTCATGATTCCCATTGATGCGGGGCTCAACAGATGGCTCAAGAGTGTCGTCATCTACATTGAGATCTAATGTCTCCAAGTCTGCAATGTCTATCGAATTTATTTATGATTGCATGTCCTTTTTACTCTTGAATAATGTGGTCCTTGATGATTTCTTCTTTTGTGAAGCAGGCAATAGGGGGTCTTTAAGGCGTTACCCCTTGCCATCTATCCTACCCCGGGGACACCTTGCCTCGAAGACCTGCTAGAGGATGTCAGAGTCCGGCCAGGGATCATCAAGCCAGTAGCAGAGCTTGACTGCCAAGCAGTCGAGCAGCTGAGGGCCTTTGAGGTGCTGAATCCTGAAGGTCCGCCCACCATCTTCTATGTGGCCGGAGAAAAGCTAGTCAGAGAAGATGATGATTGCCGACTCCCTGACGAACTGCATGACCCACACGTCCCGATCTTGGGGATCCCTCACATGACTGACCGGATAGTCGAAGTGGCTAAGAGACAATGAATTCCCTTCTACCAACCCTCCAGCCGGAAGGAAATGTTTGAAAGGATGTGGAACCCGCCGAACCTGGATCGAAGGCTACTGCAAATCACCAAGCACCCGGGTTTGGGCTTCTCACTAGAAGATTACTACGAGGCTGACATGATATCGGTTTCGGCTCCACTCACTGGTGACTTCACCAAGGCTGCAGCTCCACACGACGCCCGCCTCAACAAGCAACTTATGCCTCCAGCAGAAGAGGTACAAGATGAAGAAGTGTTCCTTTGGATCCCTCTCCCCCACAGGCGCATGGGGAAGATCTCACCCTCTTCTGAAGGGTCAACCTCAAGGGACCACAACACCAAGGTCCCCTCACCCCCATCCGTTGGCGAAGCAAGAAGTGAAGGTGCGGGCCGTGCTCCAGATCCTCCCCGATACGACCCCATTGTGTTGGCTCTATATCATAGGCAACAACGGGAGATCAAGATCTTGAAGGCACGATTGACCGAATTAACTACACTGGTGGCCGACTTGATCCAAGGCTCCCTCCACCCATGGGGTGGAGATGCATCTTGGTCTCGGGACACCAGCCCTGACACCTCCATCCTATCAAGGAGGGGAGCGAGGAATATAGTGCGCCCTTCAGCCAGAGAGCCAGCCAGGCGAGGCCTTACACTACAGGAGAAGCTGTAGAGGCCTTACTCCTTCCCTAGGGAGAAGACTCGAGGGATCTTCAACTGGGCCTGTCACTACGGTAAAGTCTCCCTCCCGAAGTCCAAGAGGCCTCAAGATACCCGAAGAAGCGGTGACCCTCTGTTCTGACCCTACCACCAGATATTGGGTCACCCAATTGAGGACCATTATGTCTTCAAGGACATTGCCCAGGACCTGATTGACAGGGACGAGCTTAGAATGGGAGATTACGTGGTCGCCCCGCCGCGGCCCCATGTGGCAGGGGGCCCCAGGAGAGGCATCTACACAATATCAATTCAGCACCAAGCTCCTGAAGACGTAGCCACCTCGGCCCTTGCTGGAGCTATCGATGATGATTACTTGGAGGACCCGGGAGTAGCCCTGTGCCTTTCCACACCTGAGAGCCCCTCATGTCCACTGATCGTGATCCAAGGAGAGAGCGAGGTGAATGCGGCCTGCGTGCCCGATGAGGTAGAACAAGAAGGGGCCTACGGCATCCTCGAAGCCGAGGATGGTGAAGATCAGGACTTTGTCGACCTGCTGTCGGTGCTGCCAAAAATTGAAGATGGCGGTCAGGCCACCATCGATGAGCTGATCGAAATTAACCTCGGCACAGAAAGTGATCCCAGATCGACCTTTCTGAGTGCCCTTATACCTCTACGGGAGAGGGAACAATATGTGAAGCTGCTCCAGGAATTCCAGGACTACTTCACTTGGAACTACAAGGAGATGCCCGGTCTTAGCCCCGAAGTGACCCAACACATATTGGCTATTGATCCCAAGATGGAGCCAGTGAAGTTGCCTCCCTGGTGCATGCGGCCAGAATTGATAAATCAGATCTGTAAATAAGTCGACAAGCTCATAGATGTCGATTTTATAGCAGAGAACCAATACACCACCTGGCTGGCCAACATCGTATCGGTGAAGAAGAAGAACAGACAGATTAGGATCTGCATGGATTTTCGCGACCTGAATAAACCTGCCCAAAAGATGACTTTCCGGTGCCCATCACCGAAGTAATGATTGATGGAACTACTGGCCATGAGGCCTTGTCTTTTATGGACGGATCGTCTGGCTATAACCAAATCTAGATAGCTGACCATGACTGGATCCACATAGCCTTCAGGTCACCCAAGGGGATCTTCCATTACAAAAGAATGTCCTTCAGCGTCAAGAATGCCGGCGCCACGTACCAGCGGGTGATGACCAAGATATTCGCCAAGCTACTCTACAGCAAGGTCGAATGCTGCATTGATGATCTGGTCATCAAGATGAAGAAGAGGGGCGATCACCTGAGTGACCTCAGAGTCATCTTCCAAAGGCTCTGACAACATGAGTTAAAGATGAACCCGATGAAGTGCGCCTTTGGAGTCTCCAGCAAAAAATTCCTGGGTTTCATTGTCTGACACAGGGGGATCGTGATTGACCCTTTAAAAGCTATTCAGGAGCTACTGCCCCCGAGGAACCTGGGAGAATTAAGGTCTCTGCAAGGCCAGCTAGCCTACATCCGTAGGTTCATCTCTAACCTGTCAGGACGCTTCCAGCCGTTCTACAAATTGATGATGAAGAGTGCACCATTCAGCTAGGATGATGAATGCTAGGACGCCTTTGACCAACTGATGGGTTATTTGAAGACCCCACCTGTGCTGGGGGCACCTATCAAAGGCATACTGCTCATCCTTTACATAGCGGCTACCGAATATTCGCCGGGAGTAATGCTCGCCCAGAACAATGACGAGAGGAAGGAGCAGGCTCTCTACTACCTCAGCCGAAGATTGGTGACAGTGAAAGCCTAGTACACTCTGATCAAGAAAGTCTGCGTCACCTTGGTCTTCGCGGTCAAGAAGCTAAGGCACTACATGCTATCCCATGAAGTGAGCCTAATCTCCAGGGCTGATGCCGTCAAGCACATCCTCTCCTAGCCAGTCCCGAAGGGACGTCTTGGCAAGTGGGCAGTACTCCTGATAGAGTTTGACATCACTTACGTGCCGCAGAAGGCCATTAAAGGGTAGGCCATCGCGGACTTCTTCGCAGTACACCCCGTGCCCGAAGACTCCCTCTGGCCACGGAGCTACCCAAAGATGAAATACTGGAAGCGGATCAAGTCCAGTAGGCTGTCTAGCAGCTGTATTTCAACGGGGCCTCCAGAACAGAAACAACCTCCTCTCGGCATACCAAGACATGGGCTGGAGCTGGCATCGTCCTAAGGTCTCCAGACGGAGAGGTGGTGCACACTTCGTGCTGCATTAACAAGCCCTACACAAATAATGAAGCAGAGTATGAAGCTCTGATCATCGACCTCCAAGTTTCCCTGCAAATGGAGATCAAGATGCTGCAAGTGTTTGGTGATTCACTGCTGGTCGTCAAGCAAGTGCAGGGACAGTTTGACGTCTGAAAACCTGAGCTCCTCCCTTACCATGCTAAGGAAAAGGGGCTCATGGAGCGGTTCTACCTCATCAAGATAGGCCATGTCGCCAGGCGAGAAAATGCACAGGCCGATGCCTTGGCGAAACTGGCAAGCTCATTAGCGGTGCCGCCAGATGGATCGCTCAGCATCCGAGTGATAAATCAGCACCAGGTTCCTAGCATGTTAGAAGAATCAGGGGAAGGAGAAGAATTTAAGGTCATCAGAACAGAAGCTGTCAGCCTACCCGACTGGAGAGACCCTCTCATGCAATGGTTCAAGTATCAACAACTACCTAAGCAAAGGGAAGAGAAGATCAGTCTGATCAGGACAAAGGGCTCCTACGAGCTCCGAAACGGAATATTGTTCCAAATCATGGCCGACATCAGACAAAAGCTACTCCTCCAATGCCTATCCATGGAAGAGGCCTGGAGGGTTATGAAGGGGGTCCATGCTGGGACAGCTGGTGTGCACCAGGCAGGACCAAAGATGAAGATTGAAATAAAGAAGCTTGGCTATTAGGGCGGTGGCGAGGGCTTTCTCGGTCGCGGCCTGGCGCTTGTCGGCGCGCGGCCAGCCGACCAGGTCGCGGCGGGCGGCGTCGAGCTCCTGGAAGCTGAGCTTGTCCGGATTGGCGTCGGCGAAGACGAAGCCGGCCAGGCGCTGGGCCTCGGGATTGCGCAGGCCGGTGGCGGCGGCGAGGAAGCCGGCATGGTCGCCGGCGCGGGCGGCGATGAATGCGGCCTTCAGGCTGGCCGCCTCGGCGTCGGACAGCGGCGGGGCGAGCGGCGCGACCGTCGCCAGCGGGCGGCGCGTGGTGATGTCCTGCGCCCCGGCCGGGCCGGCGACGGCCACGACGGCGGCGGCGATGGCCACACCGGCGAAACGACCCCCGAGACGCAAGCCCCCTCCTATTCCGCGGCGACGGCGGGCGGGTCGAAGGCGTCCACGCTCTTCCAGTCGTCGCCGTGAGGATAGGCGAAGGAAATGGCGCGGATGCGGCCCCAGTCGATCGAGGCGTCCTGGAACGAGGCTTCGCCGGTCTCCTGGAAGTGCCTCACCGCGCGCAGCAGCAGGCTGCGCGCGCGGATGATCACGTGGTCGCAGGAGCCGAGGAACTCCTGGTTGCGGTCGACGATCGGGCCCATCGACTCCTGCACGGCGAAGTCCTCGTAGGCGTTCGACCGGCCGGTGATGCCGGACCAGTGGCCGTCCTTCATCGCCTGGCGGTCCTGCTTCCACAGGTCCTCGGGCCCGCCCATGTCGGAATTGAAGTGGTCCGGGTCGCCCGACCACTTGCCGAAGGCGTCCCACAGCGACTTGGGCAGGGGGCCGGAGGGGTTGTAGGCGATGTACCACTGGGCGGTGGTGACGTCGTCGATGGGGATCGAGTGCTCCGGCCGAAACTGCGTCACCGCCGCAAACGGGGTGCGTTTGCCGTGCTCGACCTGACGAGCGATGCCGGCCCAGGGACAGTCGAGAGCGGTTTCGCCTTCGGATTCGATCGGGCACGCGGCGATCGGTCCATCGCCGGCGACTTCCGCCGCGCGGACGGTCGAGAGCAGGCCGAGAAGCAGGACGAGTACCAGAACTCCGAAGGTTTTCATGCCCCGTGGCTATCACGGGGCCGTAATTTGCCGCAAGGCGCCTTCAAGCTCCGGCCAGGCGAAGACGAAACCCTGACCGAGGATTTTCGCGGCGCTGACGCGCTGTGAGGCGAGCAGGGTCTCCTCGGCCATTTCTCCGAGGGCGAGTTTCAGAGCGACCGCCGGGACGGGGAGAAGCGAGGGGCGGTGGAGGACGTGCCCGAGGGTTTCGGCGAAGGCCGCGTTCTTCATCGGAGCCGGGGCGACGAGATTGTAAACGCCCCTTGTCTTAAATCGTTCTTGGTTTCTTACATTCCAGTCGGAGCATTCATTATTGATTGTGTTGTTATCAGCTCATTATTGAAATTGTTACATTACTATCCGTACTTTCTTGTTAAAACGTGGAGATTAACTTGATTTATACTTGAAGATGCGATCGAGCACTGATTGTGTTCAAGGACAGGATGTAGTGTGTTTTAACTATGGGAAGCCAGGTCATAAGGCTATTGAATGCTGGTCAATTTTTGCTAGAATAAATCCTGTTTCTTGTTATTATTATGGAAAGCATAGCCATATAGTCAAGGACTGTTGGCATGTAAAAAGAAAAAAAAATTCATGATAACAAACCTGATTATTCTCAATATTTCAAAAATCATGATTATCAAAAATGCCTGAAAAATTTAGGCTCTTGTCATCACTGTGGTCAATTCGGACACTCAATAGTTGATTGTTATTTCCCAAAAATTGATGACCTTAATGCCTTGAAGTCATGAAGAACACCTAATAGAGGTGTCACTAGTAGTGGAGGACCCAAGAATTCTTGGGTACCTATGTATTCAAAATAAGATCTATTTTGCAGGTGTGCCTTGAAGAAGAAAATAAGAAGGGGTTAATAGATTCAAGACACATGCAGTTGGTAAAACCCCATTTCTAGTTTAATATTAGTCTAAACATTTGCACTTCAAGCTTGAACTGTCAGCTAAAATCTCATACATACATGTTTACATCTACATCTTTCATTTGAATTATTTTTCATGAGTCTCTGAATGCATATGTTGATTTATTTGTGCTTACATCAGAATGAGAGTGAATTGCATATCATAGTCTAAAATCTGTCAGATGAAACTTAGTTGTTCATCTTGCTCAATTATTTTTTTTGAAACTTTAGTTTGCTGATTAAAAATCTAAACTGCATATGTTTGATGCCTGCATGTGTTATCATGCATTTTCATGCACAAATTGAAATATCTAGAATGCAAATAGCACTGCATTAGTTGTGCATCTTCATGCATGACCCTATAGTATATAAAATGGTACGTTGGGAGAAGGGTAGATCATTTCTGTATGGAAACTCACACTATGTGTGAGGTGGTCTTAGGACCTACGTTCTCTGCCAAGTATCATGGGTCAAATTTGCATATAGAACATCTTAGATTTGCATGAGCATAGCTCAGTTACACCCTACACATCTTGTTATGTTAATGTTGGTATCTCAGTGCATTGAGTAAGGGGGAGTACAATATGTTGTATGAACTGTTGAGAATGTCTGTTCCTTGAGATAAGGGGAGTCAAAGCATGCATCCATCCGCTCATGCATGAACTAGTGCTCATCAATTGTGTCTAACTCCAAAAGTTCATTTGAAATGGTTGAACACCCTGGTTTGTGCTAAAAAAGAAACACAATTCTTGTATATCTCATTTGCTAGAGAAAGTGAGTCGATACTCCTCTCAGCTACATCGACCTCATAGTTCATTTCATCAGAAATCAAAGTTCTATGAAATGCACTGCATCGACACTCTGCCCACACTGCATCGACCTATCAGTGCATTCTCATCCACAACAAATGTTCTAGGAAATTGTTGTGCTTTGACCTCTATTCATAACAGGTCGACATAGTTAATACATGCTGATTGCATCTGTGTCTCCTTGCATACCTATGCAACTGCTTGAAGAACTGATTTTTGCATAGTGCTATCATCACACCACCGATTTCTTATCAATCCTTTGCCCCAAGACAGCTCCTATGGCGTAGTCGGAGGCATCGCACATGATTTCGTATGGCAGTGACCAATTTGGTGATTGAAGAATTGGAGCTTGGGTCATGGCTGCCTTCAAAGAATGGAAAGCCTCAAGACACGACTTATCTAAGGACCTGATGACGTGACGTGAGGGTCAAATAAATTTGAGACAAGAGTTATTAAAATAATTAAAAATATATTAAATATTATACTAATAATATCGATAGATGTAATTAAGCCACGAGTAATGCTGGATCCTTCCCACTTGATTGGTCCAACGGCTTACACAATGCTCATCTTTTGCATTCATCATTAGATGATCACTTCCAGGGATGCAACCTCGAAGCGCACAGCATAGCATTTTATATCAATCTTAGAAGACATGTGAAGACTGATGCCGATGTTCAATAGAAAGCACTGTCCAAGTTGCTCATCCAATTGACGAATAGAGACAAGGGTGAGTGGCTGCAATTTTTGTTATCTCCTGAAACCCTCGATACTGCTCCATTTTCTTCACTTTTTCATACAAGGGTGCAATCTAAAAAGAATGTGGTTCAGATCTTTGCCTTCCAAGTACATTAATATTGTCCTGTTAAGATTATTGTTATTATTATTATTACCCACCAGTTTCTTCTTTATTTACCTTACCATGTGTCTTCTCGTCTGATTATCAACTGGCCGTTTAGGTGAGAGAAGTTACCATTATTTTCTGATGTTGCAAAGAACTAACAACGTTTTTGAGTGCATTCAGGTGAAGAGCTGGTGCCATATGCAGGACCTACACCGCCCATTGGTGTTCACCGCTATGTATTTGTCATCTTTAAGCAGAAGGGAACTTTGCAGGGGATTAAGCCGCCATCATTCCGAGGCAAATTCAAAACTCGCGTCTTCGCAGCACAGAACGGATTGGGGCTGCCGGTGGCTGCCCTCTATTTTAATTCGACGAAGGAGTGGACCAGCACAGGCTACTGAATGAACAGAGATCAACAAGCATGCATGACCAACCGCATTGTTCAAGGAGTACAGCTTTCTCCAGACTGGCTTTCTTGCCTCTCACGGCAGAGCTGAAGATCTAAGAACAGTTCTGGATAATTAATATGGTTAACAACAGTTCAGAAGATCTGTGAACAGTTTCAGCGTTCTGTAATTGTTGTGGTTAGACGAGTGTTACGTGCGTAGTGATGCTTTTATTGTCAATGCCGAAGCTTACTGCCTTTCACTCCATTTGCTTCAAAAACTAAACTGGAATCTGGTTTAGAGTGGTGTTTCCGAAATGCACTTGGTTTGTATATAATTATATATCCCCTCCAAGTAACCTTGCTAGGCACCACCCTGTAGAGGTTAATGTCTAGGTTATACATATAATTACCCCTTAAAGTCATCTTAATTAATAGTTCTCACCACCCTTTATTATAGTATACGGAAGTCTTTGGGGGTACATTTATTTGTATCCTAAAAGGTATCTCTGTTGACATCAGCCTGCAGAAGGGTGCAGTACCATGAGCAAGCTCAGAGCCAGCCCATCCAATTGCAATGGATTGGGCATGGAATTCTATCGCCCTCTGGCCCATCAAATGGATGTTTGCATTCAAGGTTTGTTCCACTGCCCGGTGAAGGGCTGGCTTCAATGCACTGTCCCGATCCCATACTGGATCAATGCCCCTTGGGCAATATCAAGCGCAGTCCCCTTTCCAAAAATTTATCTAGGTCTTGTTTGTATTTTCTTTGACATTCGATTTCGTGAATCTGAGCTCTACGATTTCCATGTATTAAATATATAAGCCCTATAATCACTCAGTTTAAGAGGCGCCCATGGATGAATGGCCATTTGCCTTCTCACCCATGTCATGGGTTGTTGGGCCTTTTTATTCTTAAAATCTAATGGAACTTATGGTCCTACTGCTCTCCCTCTGCTCTATCCTTTTTATCAGGAGGTTGTTGGCTGATGTATTTGAATCACTCGTGCTTCCATGCCAGCTACACACATGCACAACATTGTTTGCATGAATGCTTGGTGGAATGCTGCTCAAAAGGGGCTCCCACATTCCCACATCAGCAGCAACTTCCTTCCTTGCTCCTTGCGCTATAGCGTATGTTTGTCCCCACCCGAGGTACAGGCTTGCCAGTCTCCCACGCATGGCCTGTGATCTTGCACACTAGAGCAATAACATTCATCCTCTGATTTCATGAAAGTTTTTTTAAAACTGGGGACCTATGATTGGGAATGGGGCACATAGTGATTTTACACCACTAAAATATTATTTGACCACCCTCAATCCCCAGGGGTCTACTACCTTATAGCATGATCTCTAGTGGATGATTTATCAGAGGGTTGGATACTAATGGCCTTAAAGCCAGCAATAATTAATTCCACAAGAGACATGATGTGGATGGAAACCAAATTATCCCTGGGTCAGTAGAGCTCCATTTGTAGTCTATTCCTCAAGGCATTTTCTCTACCCAATCATGGGACATGGGGTAGCCGGTCTTGACTTACTCTACATTTAGGAGCCATCTCAGAATTTCTGTGGATGCGCTTCCTATTTTTCACGCCTAGACACTTTGGTCTAGGGGAGGTGCTGCTCAATTTTTCTCAAAACTATGGACTTAACTAAAATAAGCTAATGCTAAAGTATAAGCTGAGCTATTGCTACAATGCTAAAACAAAGACATCAAACACAAAAACAAGAAATGATGTTGGACCAAGGATGATGCTGCAGGGTGCATGTTTGTACTAATCCAATCAAACTAGTTAAGAGTACATCTCTGCGCAAGTAATATGTTCGAACGAATCAAAGAGCAAATCTGAGCAGAATGTGACTAAATGAAATTGCTATTCTGGCAGCAGAGATAAATAAAAGATCATTTGCTTCGAAGAAATAAGAAGCAGAAATAAAACTATAGACCAAGTGAATGGCAATCAATGAATTGATCAACAAATAAAAAAAATTGCATGGTCATATGGCATACATGCATTCCTTGCATATACATATGTATATTTTCTAAAGCAAAAATTGAAACTAGCATCTCAAAACATCTTTATTTAGAGCTACTATAATTTTTTAGTAGTTAACTAATAGTTACGAGATAACAAATTACAATAAGAGAATGAGAAACTAAGACAAGTTAGAAAATCATGAAATCATAAACTCTAACATAACATAAATAGACTCACCAAACCATTAGAAAAATATATGAATAGCATAACTTTCATGCGTTTCATCCTTGCTTGCATCTCTCTCTCTACCTTGCATATTCTCCCCTCTCTCCCTCTCTTTGACTTGCACAGCCATGCACCTCTCTCTCCTTCTTTCTAATTTGCAGAACTTTTATCCATGAAATAAATCTAATTTGTGATCATCCATTTATGTGTGCATTTAATATCTATGAAATAAATCTAATTTATTCCCTTTCTCATGATAATACTTTTTTTGAATTAATGTGATGAGAAATAATAAAAAAATTAACCAAACAAAGAACAATAAAAAATTTGACAAGGCAAACAGTAGAGACAATAAGAAGCTAAAGCATAGCTGAACTGAGTAGGTGCAATAATGGACAGGAATAGACGGGTGGATTAATTATTTAAGAGGGAGAGGGAAAGTCATATCTCATCAACCAGCCTAAATACCATAGGTTTTGTTCCCTATGTAACATGATAAAATGTGACGTAAAGTCATATCTGATCAACAAGCTTTGTTCCCTATGTAACATGATGAAATGTGTGCACTTAATATCCATGAAATATGATCAACAAGTTTTGCTCCTTAAAATAATGGGTGGGGTGTATCAAATAGAATGAATCACAAAATTGATATCAATAGGTATCCGATGTTTGCACATACCTAACGATTTTTCGAACAATTTTGTGACTGATTCTCAGTCTTTGCAGTGATGGAATAACTTGAAGACAATAAAGATGCTATCATGTACGCAAAGGGTTGTGACGAACAATTTTCTAAACCATCTCTCTTCTCCCCCTTCTCTTTTTTCTAGGAGTTGGGGGGCCACAAATAGAGATCAAGAGGAAGAGGATTCTATAGCTCCCAACAACTTCATCATAGCAAAGGAATGCAACAGCTTGCCATAAATTAACCATCAATTATTCAATGCTTTAATTGCACTCGAGAACTTGTAATGTACTAAAAACAAATTGTCTTATTTATAAAGATCAACAAGATTTTAAAAAAAGAAGACCAATGCTAACTAATGCATATTTTTATGAGAAAAAAGGGTAATGAAATAAAGATAAGTTTCCCAATGTATGACAATGGAGGCGCTAAGAAAAGTTTGTATTGACTAGATAGCTTTGACTCTAACTGCACTAAAAATCCAGAGGGAACTCCATTAAGTAACTTCACAGCAACACAATTTGTCTTATCAAGTGTAAGGAATGGTCAATGAACTACAATGACCCGCATGAATAACCAAACTCCTATTTTTTCTCCAGAAACCTGATAGTTAACGGAAAATTATAGATTGCACCGTCAGATATATGAGCCAAAGTTAAGATATGAAAATTGCAAGGAAGATCGTTATAGACATCATCATGCCACTTCTGAGTAATCTTCCACGCTCGGGGCGTGACAACGCGAGTCTTTTTATTTGGAAGCGCGGGCTTCGAACGGTTGCTTGGGTCTGGAGGTCATATTGTTACAACGATGGCGCCTTTTTACCTGCCCTAGGGCTTTGAAGCAGTCGTTCTATCTTGGGAGCCTATAAGAATCGCCATTGGGTTTCCCGAGAAACCTCACCTACTTCAAGTGTTACCGCGGCCGTTAGTCGCCCTTCTTCAACTTCCTTATATTTTGGCGTGGGCATGTGATGCATTTGGCCTCCGATGCTTATGCACTGCTGGTGGTTAGCTTTGTACGTTTCCCTTTGGCGGGGAAGTTGCTGCTCTTTTGTTTCTGTGGGAGTATAAATGTTCACCCCTTGGGAGCCTAAATGCTACCATCGCTTTCATAGGAGTAGGGATGCTCGCTTCTGGGGTGCTCGGAAGCTACCACCATTTCCGAGGGGAGCAAGAGTGCCCGCCTCTAGGAGACTTGGGAGTCACCTTCATTTTCGAGGGGAGTGGGAGCACTCACCTCTAGGAAGCTTGGAAGCCACCATTTGTATTTTGGAGGTGAGTGTACGTCCAACTCATGAAGAGGAGAGGATTATTGCTCCCTCTTGGTAGCTGAATAGCTACTAGTGTTTTTACGAGAGTATGAGTGCTCGCCTCTAGGGAGCTCGTAAGCTACCTTCGTTTCTGAGTAGCACAGGAGAGCTCACCTCTACGGAGCTCGTAAGCTACCTTCATTTTCGAGGGGAGTAGGAGTGCTCGCCTCTAAGGAGCCCGTAAGCTACCTTCTTCATTTCTGAGGGGAGCAAGAGTGCTCACCTCTAGGGAGCTCATAAGCTACCTTCGTTTCCGAGGGGAGTAGGAGTGCTCACCTCTAGGGAGCCTGTAAGCTACCTTCATTTGCGAGGGGAGCAGGAGCGCTCACCTCTAGGGAGCTCGTAAGCTACCTTCTTCATTTTCGAGGGGAGCAGGAGTGCTTGCCTCTAGGGAGCCCGTAAGCTACTTTCATTTTCGAGGGGCGCAAGAGTGGTCACCTCTAGGGAGCCCATAAGTTACCATTGTTTCCGAGGGGATCAGGAGTGCTCGCTTCTAAGGAGCCCGTAAGCTACATTCTTCATTTCTAAGAGCAGAAGTGCTCGCCCCTACGGAGCCCATAAGCTACCTTGGTTGAATGCAGCTGGCGACGCTTTTGTTGGATAGTTAACAAAGTGATTTATTGATAAACCATTTTGACATTTACAGAGTTCCATGTCCGAGGTACCTATCGCCCCTCCAGGGTCGTCAGCCTATATGCCCCTTTACCAAGCACTTCAGTCACCTTGTATGGACCTTCCCAATTGGGCGCAAGTTTTCCCATGGCGGGTCTAGGGTCCACCATGCTTGCTCACCATAGTACCAGATCTCTAGGGAGGAAGTGGCATTCTCTGACGCGAGCGTTGTAGTACTAGGCCAGTTTCTGCTGATAGACCACGAGTCGTGCTTGGACATGCTCTCTATCTTCCTCGAGCAGGTCAAGGTTTTCTCACATTGCCTGGTTATTCCTGGCTTCGTCGAACTATCCAACTCGTAGAGACATGTTGGATATTTCAATCGGTATGACCACTTCTGCTCTATACACGAGGTGGAATGGAGTCTCTCCTGTGGTGGCTCTGGCGGTCCGATATGCCCAGAGGATGCTCAGAATGGAGTCCACCAATGAGTCGCCTGCTTTCTCCAGGTGGGTCTTGATGCCATGCAAGAGGGTCCTATTGGCATTTTCCACTAGACCCTTTGGTTGGGGGTGGTTGACCGAGGTGTAGTGGTTCCAAATCCTAAGCTCCGAGCACTTTTCTTGAAATGCTGAACTCAAAAATTGCTTACCGTTGTCAGTCGTGAGAACTCGTAGGATCCCAAACCGACAGATTATGTTTCGCAACACAAATTTCCACGTCGCTTCGCTTGTGATCCTTCCTAGTGTTCTACCTCAACGCATTGGTGAAGTAGTCGATGGCGACAATGAGAAATTTTATCCTTCCTTGAGCTTCGGAGATGGGGCCAAGTATGTCTACCCCCCACTGAGCAAATGGGTGAGGCTCCATTGTGGCGTGTAGTTGTGTCACCGACCGGTGGTGTAGGTTGGAGAACTTTTGACATTGTGGGCATTTGCAGACATAGTTAAGGTAGTCTTGCTACAATGTCGGCCACCAGTATCCTTGCTAGATAAGGGTCCACGCGAGTGCTCGCCCCCCTACATGACTTTCGCAAAGCCCATCATGTACTTCCTATATGGCTTGCTTGGCTTCCATTGGGAACAATCACTTTAGAAGCGGAGCTGAAAGTGATCACCAATATAGGGTGTCATTGACCATCGTGAAGTGCAAAGCGCGTGTTCGCGTGTGGCGGGCTTCGACATGGTCGCTTGGGATTTATTATCGTAGGAGGAAATCTAAGAGTGGATCTATCCATGAGGGTTCATAGTCAATGGCGTTCACCTGGGGCGTCAGTTCATCCGTGCTAGGGGCTAATAGTTCCTCTAATAGAATGGATCTTGAGCCTGAGGTTGTTGTCGAAGATGCCAAGCGAGATATGGCGTCTGCTCAGACATCATCTTCTCTGGGGATATGCCCCATCTTGAAACGAGAGAACTTTGAGGCCATTGCCTTGGTCTTCTTGAGGTATTTGATCATGACTAATTCTTGAGCTTCGAGCTCACCTTTGACTTGGTTGGCGACGAGCATGGAATCACTGTATGCTCGCACACTGGTGGCCCCTAGGTGTTTTGCCATTCATAGCCCTGAGAGGTGGGCTTCATATTTGACCACATTATTCATGGTTGGGAAGTTGAAGCAGAGGGCGTATTGTAATTCTATCCCCTCTAGCGACTGTAGGACTAGTCCCACCCCACTACCAGCAGTGCAGGACAATCCGTCAACATATAGCTCCCATATTGGTCCCAAGGATTGATCTGATGGGTGCTCTTCGGGTATGGTGTACCGAGCGACGAAGTCGGCGAGGGCCTGGGCCTTGATTGTGGTCCTTGGGCGGAATTTGACATCGAACTCACCCAACTCAATCACTCAAATTACCAACCTTCCTGATGCATCAGGATTCTGGAGGACTTGCCACAGTGGTTGATCGGTGACCATGACGATTGGGTTTGTCAAAACGTACGGTCGCAACTTGTGGGTGGCTGTGATCAGGGCCAAAGTGAACTTCTCCATCTGTGAGTAACGGAACTTTGGCTCCTATAATGCCCGACTTACGTAGTAGATGGGGCTCATAACGTTGCCTTCTTCTCGCGCGAGCACTACGCTCATCGTGCTCGATGTCACCGATAAGTACAGGAGCAACTGTTCTCCTTTCCGCGGCTTGGAAAGTACAGGAGGGGACGCTAGGTACCACTTCATCTCTTTGAATGCCTATTCACATTCCTGATCCCATTTGATCTGCCCTTTCTTCTCCGGTGCATTATTGGCTTGCTTGATTAGCCGGAAGAAGGGGAGGCATCTCTCTGCCACTCGGGACAGGAACCGAGTTAGGGCGGCGACGTGGCCAGTGAGGCTCTGTACGTCCCTCACCCACATTGGTCGTTGCATTTCCAGTATTGCTCAGATTTGGTCTGGATTTGCCTCTATTCCTGTATGGGTAACGAGGAACCCGAGGAACTTTTCCAACTTTACTACGAATGCGCACTTGCTTCGGTTGAGCTTCATGTTGTACCTTCTGAGTGTCGCGAACATTTCCGCCAGGTCATGGAGGTGCTTCGCCACTTAGAGGCTTTTAACGAGCATGTCGTCGATGTAGACCTCCATGTTACGGTCGATCTGATTGTCAAACATATGGTTGACCAAGCGCTGGTAGATGGCTCCCGCATTCTTGAGCTCAAAGGGCATGTGGGTGACCGCCACCGCCTGGTGGATGGAGCTGTTTCCCGCCTATTGCTCCTCGCCCGACGCCTTCAAGTGCCCGACCGACGACACCGGTTTCAGCGGCACCTACAAACCCACTTGGACCCGCGACGGCCAGACCCTCCCCAACGGCAAGGTCTCCTACGGCGCCGCCGGCTATCAGGACGGCACGCATGACTTCAAGGCGCTGGGAAGAGAACCCGCCGCCCTCCCGGCCCCCGCCCGCTCCATCCTCTACACCGAACAGCAACGCGCCGACAAACGCCTCTCCCAAACCTGGTATGGCTACCAGCCGCTCTATGCCTCCCAGATCACCTTCCCCCACCCCGGCGGCAAGGCCAACTTTGTCTTCCTCGACGGGCACGTCGCCGCCCTGTCCGCGACCGAACTCACCCAGGCCGTGGCCTCCGGCGGCGTCATCGTCGATTCCGGCAATCCCGCCTATCGCTAAACGGCTTCGCCACCCAAACGCGCTTCACACTCCATGCCCTCGTCCCGTCTTTTCCGCCTCCTGTTGCTCTTCTCGCTCGCGCCCGCCGTCGCCGCCCTGTCCTGCGCCGCCGCGCCCGACCCCGCGCCGCCCCTCAACTACCGCCTCGGCGTCGCCACCCACTTCTCCCACAAGACCCCGTGGATGGACACCTGGGATGCCGAAAAATACATCCCCATGATCGCCGGCCTCGGCGTCGGCTGGATACGCGACGAGATCACCTGGCGCGACACCGAGCCCGAACGCGGCAAGTATCGCGTCTCCGCCAACACCCGCAAGTGGATCGGCCTCGCCCGCGCCCACGGCCTCAAAATCATCGCCTGTTTCAACAACAACAACCCGGCCTACGCCAACCCCTGGGACCCCGATGCCTACGCCAAGGCCGCCGCCTGGCTCGCCCGCGAGCTCGACGGCCAGGTCGATGCCATCGAGATCCTCAACGAACCCTTCGGCGGCTACGCCGCCACCCAAAACGACGGCCGCCCGCACGACTGGACCGGCCGCGACCCCAAGGGCACCGACTCCCCCTGGCTCGCCCGCTACCTCAAGCTCCTCAACACCGCCGCCGACGCCATCAAGGCCGCCAATCCCCGCATGACCGTCATCGGCCTCGGCTGCACCGCGCCCCAGAACTACCGCCTCCTCGACCTCGGCGTGTCGCGCAACGTCGATGCCATCACCGACCACCCCTACAGCTTCCGCTTCACGCCCGAGATCGTGCCCGATCCCGACAACGAGTCCTACCGCCGACGCGTCGGTTTCGCAGTGGCCGATGCCGACGGCACCTTCGCCTCCTACATCCGCAGGTATCTCGACCCCTCGCGGCAGCACAACGGCCCCCGCCAGCTCTGGATCACCGATCACATCTCCTGGCACCAATATAAAACCGAGCGCGATTCCGCATCCGTCAAAACCCTCAAGATCGTCCCCAACGGAATCCAGCTTGAACTCAAGTCCGGGGCCGATCCGAAGCTCTACGATCTGCCGCTCACGCTGATCAATCGTCGCGCGGACCTGCGCCTTACGGGTATTTTATACATTGGTGCAAGGTGGATGGGACCACTCTGTTCTGGTGCAGCCAGGGCCGGCCCAACAGTGCCTTGTAAGATGTGCTGGAGTTAATTACATGAAATTGGACTCTGGTGACGAAATCCCCAAGAGCCAAGTTGAATTCTGCCACCCCCATGGGCACTTCGCACTTCTGGTTGAAGCCCGCGATCTTGATGTTCTTCACTTCGACTAGGTGCACGTCGAAGTAGTGCTTCTGATACACCCGGTAAGGGAGTATATTGACTGCCGCCCCTGGGTCAATCAGGACCCTGTTGATGGGCTGTCCATTCAGCTGCCCCTTCATGTAGAGCGGCCTGTTGTGACTGCAGGTGGGCAGGAGCATGTCGTCCTCCGTGAAGGCGACGGCCACCTCCGGTGACATCTCCGCTAAGCAGGCCTCTAGGTGTGCCGGCGTCTGGAGCGCGGTGATGATGGCTTGTCTGGTCTCTTCGTCCAAGGACAACATCTCCCAGACAGTGAACCGGGTCGGGATCTTCTTAAGGTGCCTTACTATGCGGTCGGCGGCCCGAACCTTGAGTAGCTTCATTTCTTCGGGCTTGCCACGTCTGCCCCCGGTCTGGCTCTGGGGCATTGAGTCGGAGGACGGCTCCCCCGTCGGGTCAGATGGAACTGTCTGAGGTGATACACCCTGACGGGCCTCCCCTTTCTCTTGCATAAATTCGGCGAGGTTGGGGATGCCGTCGAATTCCTCCGTTGGCTGAGACGGGGTCGCCAGTGGCAGGATCGGGGGCTCATTGGCTGGTGGAGCTGGGGCAACACCGACCTTCTCGGCCGACCGAGACTTCTGCGGGTTCTCCTGACTCCCGGCACGTGACCGCAAAAATTCTGCAAACGACGGTATGCCCTGGCTTCTTGGTCTTTCAGGGTAGAGACCCGCGGGTGGAGGGATCTCGGTGCCTCGGACGTCGGGTTCTGGGACCCGATATGGTTGTTCGCCTCTGAGCATAATGTTACTATCGTCTTGCCGGGCGCGGCCCCACTTCTTCCCCGACCGAGTGGCATGCTGGGAAGTAGAAGCTTCAGCTTGGTTCGCCTCTGGAAGGTTGCAGAGCGCTTCATCTCCTTTCTCCTCTAGGGAGAGGGCGGAGTCGAACAGTGTTGAGAGGGTGTTGCAAGCAACGACGACCCCTTTCTTCCTCTTGCTCCGGGGTCCTCTCTTCTTCTTCTTCTTTTCCCCAGTGGTCGGAGGTAGCTCTCGGGGGAGTTCTCCCCACAGGGCGGGTTCTTCTTCCAGTTGGGCTTCCGTGCCGGGCTCCAACTCGAGACTCTGAAGTTCTTCCCAAGGGACATATTCCCTCAGCTCGACGGGCCGGATCTCGGGCTGTTCGTACTCTTCGAGCCCGTCAATAAGGTTTTGAAGTCTTTCCACTGCCGGACTAACTTCCTTGTGGATCCGCACCGGGACCTGCTCTTTCTTGTTGAAGGTGGGCCTTCGTATGACCAGCCGAGGGGCCGTGTCGTGCCATACGGGGTTCATTCTTGGGTCCCGAATGGTCAGTTGCACCTCTAGTGGGTGCCTTCCACACTTCTTGGGCATACAAATTATCAAAATGTATCAATTTGCAATCATTCATACTATGCCCAAGTACTCCACAGTAATGACAAGAAATGTTTCTCCTTTTGAAAGTAAGTTTGTTCTTCCATACTTTCATATCATCCTTTTTCAACATGTAACATTCATGCATAGGGTGACCATGTTTACCACAATAGAAGCAATGCACAGAGGTCATGTTCACATGTGGTCTTTTAGCATGAACGTAAGAATTCTCAATTCCATTTCTTCCGTTTGCAAACATTCTTTCATCTTTAAAAACATTCATTTTCTTGCATGCTCTCAGTTCGTCAGATTTCATCAAAAGGCAATCATGCATCATGTGACCAATTTTACCACAATAAAAGCATGAGATTTTCTTTGTGGAAACATGTGTACATGCAACATGATTTTTCTTTTTCAGACTTTCATTTGATCTTTTTGTTGTCTGAGAAGAAGATTGATTTGGAGACCCATTTGATGTGCTGGCTATGTTTGAACTGTGCACAAAGGATGTATGAACTTTATTTTCAAACTTCTTTTTGTTCACAGGATTATAGCCCAACCCTTCTCTTTGGAAATTGACCTTAGTCCCCAAGATTTTGTCTAGATTATTTTTCCCATCAACAAACTTAGACAAGGAAGCATTCAAGTCAACAATCTCTTTTTCAAGAGATGCAATGAGTAATTCATAGGAAACAATCTCATTTTCACAAGAAATGATTTGTTCATTCAATGTGGCATTGATGACTTTATAGCTTTTCATTTCTTGTTCTAACATCTGCACATTTTCACATCCATCAACATTTATAGATTTACCTTTTTCAGAAGCAAGCATCTTTTCAGACAATGTTGTATTCAAATGTTTCAACTTTTCATTTTCTTCTTTCATAGATGCAATGGTTTCTTCATGTCTTTGGATATGAATCAAGAGGGATTCATTTTCAGATTTGAGTTCCAAGCATCTATCACATGAAGAATTTTCAAGATTTTTTAAACTGCCTTCAAGTAATGAATTCTGAATTGATAAAGCACTATTTTTCTTTTGGAGTTTTTCAATTTCAGAACACCTATCACAAGAAGTATTATCATGGAGAGCATGTTCAGTTTTCTTTTTAAGCTTTTTATTTTCAGATTTGACTTTCTTGTATTTTTCAAGCAACGTATCATACAAATCCATAAGCTCATCAAAAGAAACTTCCTCACCTTCCGAGTCTAGCTCGGAGCTTTCCTTACTTTCTGCATCGTGCTTGTCGGCCATCAAGCACTCGGCATCCTTTGCCACTTCATAGTCCTTAACCAAGCATTTCAATATTTCCCTAGCCGACCTGCATGATAAAATAAGTGAAAATTTATCAAGATCAATTGAACTTCTAAAAATATGTAAAATCTTAGCATTATCTTTATATCTCTTTACATGTTCAATTGTCCACATAGAAGCATCACTAGGCACTCCAAATGAGTCACCTTCGGCTTGCTCTCGAGTGTCGAGACGTGCATGCCGTATGATCATCATTATCATCATTCTCTCTCATCATCATCATTTTTTAGCGTCCACAAATGCCCCCCACTCGCGGGTGGCGCAAGCGAGGGACAAGCGCGCGGGACCCGCGAGTGTATCTTCCTATCTGGCAGGTGGTCGACATCGGGGTAGCGCACCATCAGTTTCACGTGAACGGCCATGGTCACGCACATTACATCAATTGGTTCCGACAATGAGCCGGACTCCAATTCTGATCACATCGTCAGCATTGGGCCTATGCTAACTCAAGGAATTAGGTTCATCTGGCTTTAGATGTGAGGTCTAAGCCCTTCAGGTCGTAACGAGCATCGTAGCGGGATACTGGTCTGATGTGAATTCCCGGGAAAGCGCTCACTCCTTCAGCGAAGGGATGAGGGGATCGCTTCACCGCATAGGCACGCAGACCGTCATGTCAGAGTGGGGGTTTAGTCATCGGCATGGGGTGACTGCCAAAGCAAGGAGGGTCTTTCTGATCATCGGCTTGGACGGAGGGTCCGAGCTGAGCAAAGAGGTTCTTTTTGGATCATCGACTTGGACGGAAGCTCCGAGCTGAGCAAAGAGTTTCTCTTTTTTTTTGATCATCAACTTAGACGGAAGGTCTGAGCCGAGCAAAGAGGTTCTTTTGATCATCGACTTGGACGGAAGGTCCGAGCCAAGCAAAGAGTTTCTTTTTTTTTTGATCATCGACTTAGACGGAAGGTCTGAGCCGAGCAAAGAGGTTCTTTTGATCATCGACTTGGACGAAAGGTCCGAGCCAAGCAACGGGATTTATTTTTGTTCATCGACTTGGACGGAAGGTCAGAGCCGAAGCAAAGGGGTTTATTATTGTTCATTGACTTGGACGAAAGGTCCGAGCCGAAGCAAAGGGGTTTATTTTTTTTTGTTCATCAACTTAGACGGAAGGTCCGAGCCGAAGTAACGGGGTTTATTTTTTTGATCATCGACTTAGACGGAAGGTCTGAGCCGAGCAAAGAGATTTTATTTTTGATCATCGACTTGGACGGAAGGTCCGAGCCATGAGTTCATGCGTCCGTGGGACAAGATGAGATGGTGTAAGTCAGAGGAAAAAAAATTTGGTGGGAATTGATGAATCGACATCCCATCGGTGACTTTATCGAGTTCTCCCCCCTTTTTTATTATTATTTTTTTTCTTCTCTTTTTTTCTTCTCTTTTTTCTTTTTTCTTTTTTCCTTTTCCCTTTTTTTTATCGGCTCGATCGCCAATGGCTGAATATTAAACATCTGTCGGTGTGAACACTGACGATTGAATATCTTGATCATCCTCAACATCTATTGTCGCAGATTCCAGTGGATTGACCTTTCGATCATCACTGACCCTCATTGAACATCATCGAATCAACTCGAATCAACTTCGAATCATCTTCATCATCATCGGAACATCTGTCGGCGTGAGCGCCAACGATTTAACATCTTCATCATCATCAGAACATCTGTCGGCGTGAGTGCCTGCCAGTCCGCGTACTGATCCGCGAACCGGATCCTCCAGTCCGTGGCCTTCGTCCGGCCACGGGTCTTCCTGCCAATGCCTCGAGGCTCCGCCACCTCGACCCACTCCTGGTGGAGGCCGAGGGTCCTCATGACCAGTCGAAGGCGCAGCGGCTCGATCTCGTTCAGGCAATGGAGCCAAATCTCCCGCCCAAATAGAGGTCGACCCGCAGTCACCCAAGACTGGCCCTCCTCGGTCATCCCCAGGTAGGGTCTCCACACCACCTGCATATCATTAAACATTATTAGTCAAGAAGCACAATCATTCATAAGCATACATTCATTTAGGGTAGAAGCGTACCAGTGAGGGAGGGAAGTCTCTGAACTCCCTCCGAAGTACGTGAAGCTCGAATGCATGTGGTGCCCCACTCACGTAGGGCAGCCACCTCCTCGCCAAGGGGAATGTACCCTCATTCCCCGGTCGCACATCAACTCTCCTCATCGGCATGTAGATATGACTCCAGATCTGCATTTTAGTTTGCATTAGTCCCATGCATTAAATTAAGTCATTTGCATTCATAATCATTTATGAAAAATGTGTACCTGTAAAAATGGTGAAAAGCCGCTGACAGCCGTCTCTCGCCCTGTCCCAGTGGACAAGTCAACAATCAGGTGCGCCAGCATCGCCGCTCCCCATGCATATCTCCCCACGCTCTCTAGGTCCTCCAACACGCTCAGGAAGTGACAATTCATGATGTCACCCTTCGTCCCCATCAGCAGCCGTCCCAGTAGAAAGAACAGGAACCGCCGTAGATCAATGTCAACTCTCTCTCTCTGGTCTCGGTCATGGCAGTAGGTGGTACGGGCTCTCTCAATCAACCTCTCTAGCCAATGGGACAGGGTTTCCCTAGACCTCTATCTGCAATCCTCTAACCCCATAGCCCCGGTCAAATCTGTCCTGTAGATGGTCCTACACTCTCCCTCGGCTATGGTCTCTAACCCTAGAAGGTGCTCAGCTAGCTCACCGTAGTCGGGTAGGGTAACCCCACTCACTGCCTCACCATCTACTCTAAGGCCAGTAATCCTAGCCACATCCTCTAAGCTAGGGATCATATGCCCCCAGGGCATCAGGAAGGCTCTGCTCGTCCTATCCCACCTCTCTCTAAGGACCTGAATCAGGGGAAGGTCAGGTCGGATAGGTTCAATGCTAAGAAATGCCCCAAAACCCATGGCATCTACCCGAGCCCGCTGGAAATCAGGAAGACCTAGATAGGCTGCCAAGACCTGGATCTAGGAGATCCGAGTCCTCATAAGTCCCTGTTCAAACATCAGACATAGAGAAGAGAATGCGCCAGCATCGCCGCTCCCCATGCATATCTGCCCACGCCGTCTAGGTCCTCCCGCACGCTCAGGAAGCGACAATTCATAATGTCGCCCTTCGTCCCCATCAGTAGCCATCCCAGTAGAAAGAACAGGAACCGCCGCAGATCAATGTCGACTCTCTCTCTCTGGTCCCGGTCATGGCAGTAGGTGGTGCGGGCTCTAGATGGCAGTATCGGTCCACACTGATACGAAATTGGGCTTGCTTACTGTAGTAGGTCCGAAACTAAACAAAAAATATTTTTAATGGTTTCGCTCGAAATCGATACAGGTTTTGGCCCGAAACTGGACGTTTTCGGCTGAAACGGACGTGAACTCCCCTCTTAAGGGGAGTTCACTTCCTGTTCTCCCTCAAATTCTCAGATCTGAGGGAGAAGGGAGGCAGGGAGAGCTGCTGGCTACTGCTGCTGCTGCAGGGTAAGGGAGAAGGAAGGGTTTGCTGCTGCCGCCACTGCCGCCGTTTCTTCGAGTTTGCAGTGTGTAGCTGTGTTTTCTTGGCTCTCGTTCCTACTAGATCTTGTATGTTTGTATTTTTTTGATTGGTTTGATAATTTTTTTTTGTTGTAGGTAAGGTTCTCTTAAATATATTAATTTTCATAAGTGAAATATGTTAAGACTTCAAATTAAATCATAATTAGCTATTTAAATTTAGGACTTTTGTCTAATTAGGTTTAATTAGGGTCATTTGAAGCTCAATTAAGCTTCATCCTCGAATGGTCAAGTCACTTTCATCATTAAGAAGAAGTACATCAGTGCATGAGCTAACTGAGAGGACTAGTGCTGCTGCTTGAGAGGACCCAGTAACTGAGCAGTTGAAGCAAATTTATGTGAGGCACATGCTAAGGGGAAAAGGACTCATGCCAAAGATGAATGAAATGGTCACACTAAAAGAGAAAAAAACATCTTCAAAGGTTAAAAGGCGACTGATTTCTTATGGTTCTGATGATCACAGTGTAGTTATAGGTGCTACTACTGGCGGTGGCACATATGCACCTACTTCCTCCTTCCATGCAGGCACATGTATAGGATACAGTCATAGTGAAGGAGGATATGATTCACAGAGACAATATGGCATCCATCAGGTTATCGAGGTGGCCAACAGGAAGCATGCATTTATGAGTGTGGTCATCAACCAGAATTTTAATTTTATCTAGTTCCACCCAGTAGTATTTATAGGTCAACATTCTGTTCTCATCCTCAAGGTTATCCTATTTAATGCATTTTATTTCATTTGTGTGGAATTTACTGTTTAATTGTTGATTTAATTCCATTAGGCGTCGTATTTCAATTCTAGAAGCATGCTTAGGCCTGTATAGTTGGTATGGGTCGTGTGGATTAGCAGGTTTTTGTATTCCGTCGCGTTCCCGTCGATTTCCATCGACCGGGACGGGTTTTCGATTCTAGTTCACGGAGTCGCGTACCCAGGTGGTATAACGCATGTCCCCTGGTGCGTTATATCCATTTAACGTGTCCCTAGTGGACCGTTATGTGAATAGTGCCTGTGTTTTCTGTGGTTTTTATAGTTCGGGTGAGTTTAACGCGCCTCTGGTGGTGCGTTATACTCTTCGTTGTGTGTTGTAGGTCCGTTGTATATAACGGCCCTGTACCCGTGCGTCGTGCAATGTATGACGCACCTGTATAGGTGCGTTATATGCTGTGGTTTTCTGTAGGGTTTGACGTTCTGGATTATGGTCGATGGATTTCGAGGTTCTGACATGTCAGAACTCTCGTTGACCGTGCCTGCCTCGAAGACTGGGTCAGTCGGTTTGCATAACGGATGTCTACCCATGCGTCATGCATTGGATGATGCACAGGTCTAGATCCGTTATGGTCCCACTGACTGTGGTTTCTGTCTGGGTTGAGGGGTTGGCATGACGCGCCTCACCCAGCGCGTTTTGTGGCTATGACGGACGGCCCCGGGTCCGTTATGTGCCTGTAGCCCTTGGCTACTCGTTTTGGATTTCGTCCTGACTCATAATGCCCCGAAGGCGGTCCAAGAAATGGACGATATGCCTCACTATATCAAAGAGATGTGCAGAAAGCAACGAATTCCCCAAGTTCAAGACCTAGCCAAGCATGAATACTTCCGTCGATTGTGGAATCCTTCTGAAGTTTGGGGGCAACCCCCTTTCTCTAGCAAAGATACGAGGAGACTCGGATATAATCAAGAAGGGGATTTCCAAATCTACTATGTAGTCAACACAGTAGGACTAATGCCTCCAACTAATGGTCGGATAGACCCGGAAGCAAATTTGATAGCTCCGAAGAGGAAGAGGAAGATGTCCTAATGCTACCCTCTTCAAGCCCTATTGATCAGCCCCAAGGGGCTCAAGGAAGCTCAGTCAGCCTATCCATTGCTCAAGAGGGCAAAGAACAGCCGACCAAGTCAGCTCCCAACAAGGAGCCTAGTGTAGTCACAAACTTCCAAGGGGTAGAAGCAACCCAAGGCAATGAAAGAGGAACTCTATCGTCGCCAACAATGATGACGAAAAAGATTTCATCGATCTGCAACCTGCGTCGCATAAATTGGAAGATGGCAGACAAGCTACAGTGGGCTAATTAATTAAGATCAATCTAGGGGAGGCCAGAGAATATCGGCCAATCTTCGTCAACACTCTTCTAAATGAAGCAGAAAGACAAGCCTAGCAGTGACTATTACTAGAATACAAAGATTGCTTTGCTCGGACCTACAAGAAGATGCCTGGGTTAGATCCCTCTGTGGTTGAGCACGAGCTGACAAAATCTCCCACAGCAAACCTCATCAAGCAGCCACAAAGGCTCATGCACCATGAGCTAGAACTGCAGGTTATGGCGGAAGTAGGCAAAATGACAGATGTGGACTTCATTGAGACACGCAAGTATCCAGTCTGGCTCGCCAACATCGTGCCAGTGAAAAAGAAGAATGGTCAAGTCCGAGTTTGTGTCGACTTCAAGGACCTAAACAGGGCATGCCCAAAGGACGACTTCTAGGTGCCAATCACTGAAACAATGGTTGACATGACCGCAGGCGACAAGGCTTTGTCCTTTATGGACAAGTCGTCAAGCTATAATCAAATCCGCATGACGACCAAAGACAAAAATCACACAACCTTTCGGTCTCCCAAAGGAATCTTCAACTACAAGAGAATGCAATTCGGCTTGAAACATGTTGGCGCTACCTATCAAAGGACCATGTCCAAGATATTCGACGAGATGCTACATGATGTAGCTTAGAAATGAATGTACTAGATTTAAATAGTATCAAAAGTCCTTGAAGGATATTTATTGGGAATGTCAAATTATGAAATAAAGTTATTATTTTGTCTATTTGTTGTTCATACTCATCATCTGAGTCTCTTAATCGGCCCGCTTGTATAACTGTTCACGCCTTGATATTTCTGCCTTGTTCGGGATGTAGCATGCTCAATTTCATGATACCACGGTAATTCCTCTTCTTCCAAAATCTCCTCTAGCTCTGTTAAAGAAACCTCCTTCAAATCCTTCTTCGTAGCCTTCCCCTCTATAGACTTCCTAAGGTTATTGAACCAAGGATCCTGAGGGGATGGTGCGTCCAATCTCTGGACCACAATAGTCTCAATAGACTGACTGAGAGGAAAAGCTAAGGAGGAAGCAAGTGATGCCAGCGCATCGACTAGAATGTTTTGGGAGCAAGGAGTATAAATATAGATCAGCTTGCGGAACTGCCTAGCCAAGAGAGTGGCCAAATCTTGATGTGGCTTAAGTTTTAGGTCACGAGTGCGATATGTGGAAAGAATTTGGCGCAGGACAAGTTGAGAGTCTCCTATGATGTTCAGGTAGCACTCGCCCAAGAGATAGGCGTGCTTCAATCCGGCTAGGAGAGCCTCATACTTGACAATGTTATTAATAGTAGGAAAAGAGAGCTGATATGCAAGAGGGATTGTCACTCCCTCTGGAGTGAGGAGAATGGCACCTATCCCTCGGCCTTATAAGTTGAGGGCACCATCAAAGTGCAGGGACCAGAAGAGATGATGGGTAAGATCAATGAGATGCTCATCGGGGAACTCATCCTGGATAGAATCAGTGGAGGGAATAGGCAGATGGGCATGGTGCTCGGCGATGGCATATCCATTGATTGCCTTCTGAACGATGAAAGTGATGTCGAATTGGGAGAGAAAGCTCTGCTAGTGAGCTAACCTACTAGAGAGGACAGACTTTTCTAAGAGATAATGGATCGGGTCCATTCTAGAGATCAGCCTAACCTGATGGGCTAGGAAATAGTTTTTTAATTTCTGAGCTACCCAAACCAATGCGGCACAAGTCTTCTCTATGGTGGTGTATTTGGCCTCTATTGGGTTAAACAACCTAGAGAGGTAATAAGCTGCCCGCTCCTTGCCTTCATCATCCACTTATGCCAGGACAACTCCTAGGGAGTCCTCAATGATAGAAATGTATAGGATCAAGGGTTTCCCAGGGACAGGGGGTTGAAGCACGGGGGGATTGGTCAAATAATCCTTAAGCTCCTCATAGGCCTTTTGACATTGTTTGTTCCATTCAAATTTGACACCTGCCTTTAACAATTCGTAGAATGGGCGACATCTTTGGGAATGTTGAGATATGAATCTTCTAATAAATTGTAAACGCCCAATCAAACCCCTAAGCTCTGTAATGTTCTTTGGCGGTGGCATTTCCATGACAGCCTTTGCTTTGTTCGGATCAATTTGAATCCCCCTTTTGCTAACTATGAACCCTAGTAGTTTCCCTGATGCAACATATATTTTGGAATTTTAAAACTGACGACCTAGAGTAGGACGCTTACTTAAATTGGCGTATTTTGAAAGGGCGTGAAATTTTTAAAAGACGCCATTGACTAAGTCGTTAGTTAAAAAATGTTTTTTTCTCTTTTTTTTTTGTTTTTTATGTGACTAAAAGGCGACCCTTGGAAGGGCGCTAATTAACAGGAAAATTTTTTGTGGAAAGAAACAGATCAGTCTTGAAGCCCTGGAATGTCGCTATCCAAAATTCATTAATCATTCTTAGGAGTTGTAAATAGAAATCAACGTGCTTGGTGGGTTTGTTTGACTCCTGACTTTCATGGACCGTCCTTCTGAGTTGACCTTGGCGTTCACCTTCGAGTTTTTCAAAGTACACCACAAAGGGGGAAGGAAGAATAATTTGGGGAAAGTTCTTGAGAGATTTTAGAGAGCTGGGGTGCTTCCTTCTCCTGCCCTGTTGCCTGTTGGGATTCAGTCTTGGGCATAGGGAAATTTTGTTGCCTTTTGCCCTTTCTTTTCTTTTTCTCTTTCTCATGTGCATGCTTACGACCAGGGTTTTCCCTGCGGGGCTTTGCCACTCTTGACATGCTTATCTTTTTGCTTTGCAGAAAATAAAACCTAATTGTACTTGGGCTTTTGCGGCTTATGTTCCCTTTTGGGCCCTGACTTCCACCTACTAGGGCGGCGGACAGGTTCAGTTATCACCCCTTAACTCTTACTTTCTTTCGCAAACCGAGGAGAAGAGAATGTGTAGCATTTATAAACTCTTGGTTTGGCCTTGGCCTTCCTTGAATTCTGGACCATTCGAGTTCAGGAGTAAAACGTGTTGTGTGTGAGAGTGTTGATTCAAATTTAAAACACCAAGACTGAAGAATGAATTAAAAGATCTCGAACTCTCGCGACCTCGCGACCAGTGCGTCCCTTTTCTTTTTCCATTTTCTCTTTTTTTGGATTTTTATGGGTAGTACTTTTTCAAATACAAACCATTCCAAGGGTGAGCTAGTTCGTCCCCATCGGCGTTAACCAGCTTATATGCATTGCCAGGAAAAGCACTTTTTATTATGAACGGCCCTTCCCAGTTTGGTTGGAGTTTTGAGCGTGGCCCTCCTGGTTTGACAAAAATTCTCTTTATTACCATCTCGCCGACTTTAAATTTTCTCTCAATTACTTTCTTTTGATAAAAACGTGAAAGCCTATTTTGATAGACACGCGCATGTTCGGCGGCGGCCAGTCGTTTCTCGTCCAAGAGTTCCAACTGGGCAAGGAGTGATTCACGACGATCCTCAGTCGAGAACTCCTTATCCAATTGTACTCGGAGAGATGGAATAAGAATCTCATAAGGAACCACCGCCTCCATCCCATAAGTGAGGGCAAAAGGGGTTTGCCCGGTGGGAGTGCGAATGGAGGTACGATAGGCCCAAAGAGCTTCTACCAATTTTTCTGGCCAGTCCGCAAATTTGTTAGCTTCACACGTCTTTTTAACAATTTTGATCAATGTTTTATTTGTTGCCTCTGCTTGAATCACACACCAAAGCATCAAAAGCCCATTTTTTATTCGAAACAAAAGGGACTACATCAAAGGCTGGGCACTATGGGACTCAACTTCCCTAACTCAGTTACATAAACACTCCACAACTCTCGGTCTTCCTCTATCTACACCGTCACCTTCCATGGGATGCTTGCCTTCCACGATGCTTTAATCACATTCACCTCCTTTACATCACCTTCTGTGGCCAGCTCCCTTGACTTAATCAAAGGAAGGTCGGAGAGTATGGGAAAAGAATGGCGAGGGAGGGCAATTTGTGGATAACACCGGTGCGCATTGTAGAGGACAAATTCGGTTGCACCAATAAGTCGAAGTTTCGCAGTAGAAGACGATCTTGCGAGAAGCTCACGAGGGAGTAAACATGCAGGCGCTTGAGTAAACATGTCTTGTGCCATGGTATTGAAGTGAGCACGCCAGTCTCCGCATGTCTTCCGTCGAGGAACGCGATTCACTACATTCCCACCAAAGCCCAATGCATCAACCATGTAATAAAGCAGACTTTGTTGGAAGATTCTGGAAGTAGTTCGCGCCTCCTTGCGGCAGTCAAATTTGAAATGGAGATCAATCTAGCAACTGAGAAGAAGCATGCACCCATAAGGAGGCCGGCCCATACTGGTGGCCGTAAGATCGCTATAAAGATAGGCAAGGATAGCTAGCCCTACTCATTTGCCCTCCTAAAATTCACAGATCGCGCCTAGCCGATCTTCTTCCACAATATTGTCAGTGCAAGGAAAGAAAAGAGCCCCAACTAGGCAAATTATGAATCCTTTCATAATATCCCCCAAATGGTCATCGCCTGTCACTTCCCCCAGTGCTTTCATCACCCAATCTGTAAGCTTTTGGAGATTGATCCCCTTTTGAGTCTGGACGCCCTTAATAGCTCCTGTAGGCATGAAGCTTCCGAGAGCATCCTCAGAGGTTACCTTCTTTAGCATGGGTGTTGTGTATGTGATTTTGATGATTACAAAATAGTTTTGTTGCTTAGCTTTGTGCTTGAATGATTACAAAATGAGTTCGTGATTGCTTGGCCTTTGCTTGAATGGTTCTCCATATTTTCATGTGCTTGAAATACTCATAAGACTTCATGAGAATTATCTCTATATTGCTCATGCATAGAATGAATGCTTGGTCTTGTGAACATTGCACTAAAAGCTTGATTGAGGATACTTTGTATTGAATGAGTGTGGAGAGTTATATATGAGCTTCATCATGTTTCTAATATATTTCATTGGTCTTCATTTGATATGAGTCAAAGAATTTCTAAAAGATGGATTATGTGAAATTGGCCTGATTGTGTTCTTCTTGAAAGCATACAACTTCAAATCATTATTTTTGACTATAGAAGTTGGTGTGCATGACTTGGTTGAGATGCTTATTTGGTTGACTTGTGAATGAGCAAGTTTTTTCATGTTTGGAATTCACATTTTCACTATTGAGGTCATGGCTTTTGAATTGATGAAGTTTCGGGTTCATTTGGATGCCATTTTGTTCATATGGTCAGTGTACGTGCTGACGAAGTCAGTGTACGTGCAAACTAAGGTCAGTGCACATGCAGGGGAAGTCAGTGCACATGGGCTAAAGTCAGTGCACATGCAGGGGAAGTCAGTGCACATGGGCTAAAGTCAGTGCACATGTAGACTAAGGTCAGTGTACATGCTGACGAAGTCAGTGTACATGCAAACTAAGGTCAGAGCACATGCAGGGGAAGTCAGTGCATGGTCCGTGCATATGCAGGCTAGGGTCAATGCACATGCAGACTAAGGTCAGTGCACATAAGCTGAAGTCCGTGCACATGTAGGCTAAGGTCAGTGCACATGCAGACTAAAGTCAGTGCATATAAGCTAAAGTCTGTGCACATGCATGGTAAGGTCAGTGCATATGCAGACTAAGGTCAGTGCACATGGGCTAGAGTCAGTGCACATGTAGACTAAGGTCGGTGAACGTAGGCTAAAGTTCGTGCACGTGCAAGCTAAGGTCAGTGCACATGCAGACTAAGGTCAGTGCACATGAGCGAGAGTCAGTGCACATGCAGACTAAGGTCAGTGCACGTAGGCTAAAGTCCGTGCACATGCAAGCTAAGGTCAGTGCACAAGCAGACTAAGGTCAGTGCACATGAGCTAGAGTCAGTGCACATGCAGACTAAGGTCAGTGCACATGGGCTAGAGTCCATGCACATGCAAGCTAAGGTCAGTGCACATGCAAACTAAGGTCAGTGCACATGAGCTAGAGTCAGTGCACATGTAGACTAAGGTCAGTGCACGTGGGATAAAGTCCGCGCACATGCAGACAAGGTCTGTGCAGCTATAGGCCAAGTCGGTGAATATGCAAACCAAGCCAGTGTGGGGTGAAGTCAGTGCATGCCCCGAACCAAGTCTATGCAACGCAAGGTGAAGTCTGTGCATGGTCCGTGAATGTGGGGGCCAAAGTCCGTGCATGTTTACACGGGGTCAGGGTTACAAGGGGAATGAAGTCCGTGCATGGGCTGCTTGGGGTTGAAGACATGAGGGGATGAGTGCGTCGGGGAAGGCCATGGATGTGCTAGTGACTGACGAGGGAGACCGTGCCGGTGAAGAGGTGTACTAGCGAAGGGTGGGCAGGTAGGCATTCCGGTGAAGGGCTTAACAACAGCCAGAGGGAGGCGACACCATTCAATGAGTGTACCAACGAGGGGGAATAGAGGGTGTACCAGTGAAGGGGCCCAAGGGCATGCCGTGGAAGAGTCTAGGAGCGTGCTGGTGAAGGGGGTTCCAGAGTGTGCCAGCGAAGGGGGTTTCAGAGCGGTGTGTACCGGTGAAGGGCCCACTCCTCCTTCATTCTTTTAAAGCCTTTCTTTTCTTATTTTCTTAATTTTTGTACAATTTTATACAAATTGTCCCTTCCACCCCCTGCAGTCGTGAGCGCTTGGGGTGCTTAGTCATTATTTGGACCAGTTACCCTTCGTGTTGCCCCTGGTTCTTTTCACCTTGGTTAAAGCATTTTTTTATTGTTGATTATTTCATTTGTTTGTTGCTCCCTTTCGCCACAGCTGGTATCAGAGCGAGGTTGTGAAGGTGTATAAGGATCTGAAATGACTGCAGTGGTCCAGAAGGTCCATAAATGTCCTATACAGTCGGCGACTGGCTTAAGGTCCGTGTGTTTTATTGATTCGCGATTGTTTTCTTGATGCCAGGTGTGTTATGGCGCCGCGGAGGAGAGCTCGTTCCCAGCAGGGGGAGTCGAGCAGTGGTTCAAAGGAGCAGAGTAGAGCCACGGTTCCAGAGAGTGCTGTTGGAGGTGCGCGAGCTCCAGGGATGGACGATTTCTTTCGAGGCATGTTTGACTATGTCTTCAAGCAGCGGCAGCAGGGAGACCAACAGCAGAGAGGAGATGCTGGCGAGGTTCGTCATCTCGAGGTGGTCCTGGTCGGGTGCTGAAGGAGTTCTTGCAGTTTCAGTCGCCTTCTTTCGGTGGGCAGTCAGATCCAGAGGTGGCCAAAGAGTGGCTGGGTGATTTGCAGAGGATCTTCAGTGCGATGGAATGTGCTGAGGAGGAGCAGGTGGTGTTGGCTACGCATCACCTTCACGGAGCGGCCTGGACTTGGTGGATGTCAGAGTGGGAGGTGGCGTTCCTGTCTTGTCCCCTTCGGTAGATCACGTGACAAGAGTTTGTCGTGGCGTTTAAGCATGCCTTCTGTCCATCTTTCATCAGGACGCAGAGGCTGCATGAGTTCATGTAGTTGACCCAGGGTGACATGTCAGTGATGCAGTACCATGCCAGGTTTGTTGAGTTGGGCTGTTACGCGTCTCACATCATCGCGGATGAGGAAGTGAAGACTGATCAGTTTGTTGGTGGTCTTAGGGTCGAGTTGAGGCACCATCTTCTTGCATCAGGTTTGACCACTTTGGAAGCGGCGTGTAAGGCAGCGTCGGCGTTGGAAAGAGATTTACAGAAGGTTTGAGGGCAGGGCAGTGCTGGTCAGGTGTAGACAGGTTTTGGTCTGTTAATGGAGGTTCAGCAGCAGAGTACTATCCAGCTCTCAGCCAGTGGTTCCGTGGCAGTATAGTCTGTGGCTCCTATGCCAGAGTCGTCATCCTTTAGCTCGAAGCTCAAGAAGTTGTTCAAGGAAGCTGGTTTTGACAGGAGGCGACAGAGTCACAAGGAGTCGCAGCAGGAGTCGATGGGTAGTGTGTAGCAGTCGGTAGTTTTTCAGTGTCAGAGTTCGGTGAGTGGTGCTCGGGGCAGGTGTCCCAAGTGCAGTGGTTCTCATCCAGGCAGACAGCGTTCAGTGCCCGTGATTTACTTCAGGTGTGACCAGCTAGGGCACATGGCACGTGACTGTCCGCAGAGACCGAGTCAGCCGCCTGGGTTTCAGCAGCAGCAGCAGTTCCAGCCGTAGCAAGTGCCAGCACAGCCGCAGCAGTACCAGCGACATGAGCAGTTTCCTCAGTTGTCCCGGTCAGCTACTGTAGGGAGGCAGAGATCCCGAGGTAGAGTGACCCACATGACCAGGGCAGAGGTTGAGGCGATGCAACTGGTGGAAGGTACTCTTTCGATTTTGGGTGGAAATTGCCCATGGGTTGGGCAATACCATAGGAATGAGGACGTGGCCCTCTAGAAAGATTGTGGTGAGAATTATAGTGAAGTTGAGGAGAATACGATGTGGATGGTTGTGCATCCTCAATATTTGGATTAAGCATGTTGTTATTGAAGCAAGACATCATGCAACAATCAATCAATAATCAATCAAAACAAACAATGTCACAAGCTTCCCACGCTGGCCAAAGTGCATCACCCCCTTCATCGGAGAAACTCTAAAAAAAACACGATCGCCAACAGCAAAACTAAGAGGCTGCCTTCTCCGCTTAGCATAGCTCTTCTGCTGACTCTGGGCCACCAACATGCTCTGACGGACCAAGTGCACGACATTCACACACTGCTGCACTAACTCTGGCCCCGTCAAAACACGCTCACCAACCTCAAACCAATCAGGTGGAGTCCAACATGGTCGCCCATACAATGCCTCATAAGGAGCCATCCCAATGCTCGAATGATAGCTGTTGTTGTAGACAAAATCCACCAAAGGTAGGTGGTGAATCCAACTCCCCTGCCACTCCAGGCAACACGACCTCAACATGTCCTCCAAAGTCTGGATGGTCCTCTCCGACTGACCGTCCGACTGAGGATGATAAGTAGAGCTAAAAGCTAAGTCAATGCCCAGAGTCCTATGGAAACTCCTCCAGAAATCGGATGTGAAACGCAGATCTCGATCTGACACGATGGAAATGGGAATCTCATGTAGAGGTACGATCTGCTCCACATACAAACGTGCCAGCTTGGGCACACTCCAGCTGACTCTGATCGGTAACAACCAAGCCGTCTTTGTCAGCCTATCCACGAGCAACCAAATGTTATCATGCCCACTCGGAGTCCTCGGCAATCGCACTACGAAATCAGTGGTCACGTGGTCCCATTTCCACGCGGGGACCTCCAAGGGCTGAAGCGTACCACCTGCTCGCTGGTGTTCGGCCTTCACCTGCTGACAAATCAGGCACCTGGCCACAAACTCGGCAATATCTCTCTTCATACCAGGCCACCAGAACTGTCTCTGCAAGTTCCGATACATCTTTGTCGCACCCGGGTGTACAGTGTACCTGCTCCCATGAGCCTCTCGCAACACTGCACGCTTCACCTGCTCCTCGGCTGGGACGTACAGCCTACCTCGGAATCTCACAGCACCGTCCTCGCCGAGCTCCACATCAGCCAAAGCCAAAATCCGGGGGAACTCAGGGTCTGCATGCTGAGCCTCTGTCACCTGACAGCGGATAGTTGGGGTGATAGTCAAACTCACAAGCACTGCTGAGCCCGGCTCTCGGGGAACCTTGAGCCAGAATGTCACTTCGGGCACTTGTTCCTAGAGCCTCCACTTCCTTAACATCATCGCACTGACCACGACCTTTCGACTCAAGGCATCGGCAACGACATTCATCCTGTCTGGCTGATAAGATAGGGTGAAGTCATAATCCTTCATATACTCCATCCATCGCCTCTGCCTGAGGTTAAGGTCCTTCTGAGTGAACACATAGTCTGATTTGTCAGATGAGCGCACAATAAATCTATCACGCATGTGACTAGCACGCCAATCAACAAATAATTAAAATTATAAAAGATGAATAAATAAGACCATAAATCGTGTCAACAATCTCTGGCACGCCCGGTGGGACCTAGTCACCCTTCATCTTTATGCCAAATTAGGAGGCCCGACGGCCTCTCTTAAATTCTAACTGTGCGTTAATTCTATTTGCAGGAATCAAAGATGACGAGTGGATTCGCTTCCCTTCACTTTGGCCAACAGGTCGTCGACGTTCATGTTCGCGAGGGCTACCTGGCGGTGCCCGTCATGTTCGGGTCAATGCCCCCAGTCGTCGGACTGCCCAACTGTCTGGGCCTCATCTTTGTCGACCTGCTGACGATCGATGACCAGAAGCCGGAGGACGCGGCTAAGACTTCACCGACGGCTGCCGGTTCAAGAAGGAACCGAACAACTAGAGCTACTCCCACAATCGTGTCGTGCCTCATCCACCATGAGGTGAGAAGGAATGCCGCCCCTGCTGCTGCTGGAAGAAGAAGGGGAGCTGACAGAAGTAGGTCGATTCGTTACTGTGAACCGTCGAGTATCAAACTCTGGGAAGACCATGATGGTCGGGAGCATCAGGGTCAACCTCAACGGCCGCCCAAGAAACATCCAGCCGGATGTGACCGTTTCGGCAGTTCAGACTGCCAACAGATTTCAAGTGCTGGCTACAAAGAGGGCCGAGATGGAGACAAGAGAAAGAGAACCACTGGCACCCCGACTGACTAGATTCAAACAGGTCTGGAGGCCAAAGAAGATTCAAAGTCAGGTCCTGGCTCAAGCTGAAGATGACACCGCTGCCCACCCCAGAGTCGGAGGCAGAAGGGATAAGAGAAGACAACAGAGGAAGGTTGATATTGCCCACCTCAGAGTAGGGGGCAGAAGAGATGGAGAAGTGCCAGAAAAAGATGTTGTTGCCCGCCTCACAACAAGAGGCAGGAGAGATGGGAAGAGACAAGAAAAAGACATTTCCACTGCCCGCCCTGGAGCAGGGGGCAAGAAATGGAGGAGAGAAGAAGATGTTGCTGATAGCCGCCCATGGGTCGGGAGGATAAATTCCTGGCTGGGGGGGAGGTTTGTTGCCAGTCACTGTGAAGGTGGGAACAGGAGATTTAGGAGGAAAGAAGAGAGAGGAAGAAGAAATCCGGTCTCTGCCGCTGTACAAAAGAGACCCAGGGCCTGTGCCAGACAGGCCGACATTTTCAAATATTCCAAAGCCGAATATGCTACTGCACACATGACAAGGCTGGCCTATCGGCCGAGGGTCGAAGAAAGACTGTCACCCCGATCGGAGTTGCAGGGGCGCAGCCAGGAAGAAATGAATCGGGTAGTGCAGGATTACTTCCACTACCTGGGGAACTCCTCTCTGGGACAGAGAAGGCTATCTCGTGCCCTGGGCACCTTGTATGAGGAAGGAAAAGAAACTTCAGAAGAAGCAATGTTCGGAGTCTCCTCTTCCGACTCCAATGATCATCCGGCGTGCCGGCCCCCACTCTAGTTGGGAATCCCAGACCCTTAGGGGTCAGCCTAAGCTAGCCTCGACCCTTGGAACGATTGGGTTCCACCTTGGACCCTCGCCATCATCGCCCGGTCGCCTTCGGGGGATCGTGTGCGCCATGAGAGCAAACCGTTCGCATGAGTCCGTGGTCTCCGTTATATGCTTGCTGGTGTAGGTCCTAGGGTTGTCATTGCATCCAACAACATCGTAGGGCTATGCCACATCAGGAGAGTTTCACCTTCCTTGACCTTCTGGATCATTTCTTGGACCCAGTCCCAGAGGTGAGCTCATTTCTGCATTTCTTCCCATAGGATGTAGCTATCGAGTGGGATGGGCCCGGTAGGGTGAAGAGGAATGTATTCCTCCAAGTTGTTGATGAGCTGCTGTAACCTCTGGAGAGGCGTCCGCTCTACTGGGGACTACAAGGCAGCAGCTTGTTTGGCTTGCTTCTTGAGCCACCTTTTGAGATTCTTCCTTCTATTCCTCTCTTGTTTCTTGGCGATTGTCGTCTCCAGGGGAGTAGGAGGAGGAGGCACTGGGATTGGAGTTGACAGGTCCGTACGGGGGTACCGTCGAGCCGATGAGCTGGCAGGGCGAGGTTGGTGACTCCTCATTGCTCGGATCTCAATCCAGGCACCTTCTGATTGTTGTAGTTAGAACGTAGCATTGATCGCCTGCTCGATGACTTCGAGTGGTAGTTCCTGCTAAGCAGCGATGCTGGGACTGGCGTCTGAAGATGTGGACGCGGCTTGTTGCCTCTGCCACGGTTGGTGTGGGAGTTTACCGAGAACCAGTTGACTCGTGCTGGCGTCCGAGGATGTATGCGCGGTTCGATGCCTTAGCCGCGGTGGCGGGGAAGGCTTCCCTTGTTGAGTTGGTGTATGCCGGTGTCTAAAGACATGTGTGCGGTTTGACGACTTAGCCGCGGTGGCTGGGAATGCTTTCCCTGTTGAACAGGTGTACTGGGGCTGTTGTCCAAAGACATGTGCGCAGTTTGATGCCTTAGCCGCGGTGGTTGGGAAGGCTTTCCCTGTTGAACTGGTGTATTGGGGCTGGTGTCCAAAGACATGTGCGCGATTTGATGCCTTAGCCATGGTGGCTGGGATTTTTGCCAAGGCGGGGCTTAAGGAGCATGACCAACATCCTGCTTCACCACCAGACCCCTGTGGTCTGGCTGAGAACAGGGTCCGACGGCACCCGATGACATCTGGGGACCTTGTTGCCCTTGGTATCTATCTTGATCTCACGTGCCGGATGACCTTTGTAATGGTGGACCTGACCTGTGAGATGTAAGGAGAACCTGGTTCGACGGAGCCAAGGTCTCGCACAACTTTTGCTTCCCCTTTCTATCATCGAGTGTCAAAGACAGAGGTAGAATAGGGGGAGGACGAGAAGTGCTGGAAGAGTCCATCCTGGTCTCACCTACCAGGACATCTTCTCGACCGAGAAGGACTCGAAGGAGTCTTGCAGTGTCTTCCTTGGAAAAGGGGAGAGACTCAGAGGAGTGGGCCCTTCACCGGTGCAGACCACTTTCCCCTTCACCGGCACACCCTTCAGTCTACCCCTTTGCCTTTAAACCTTCACTGGTACACCTCCCCAGGTATTCCCTGGCACATTCAAAACCCCCTTCATCGGCACGCTCCTAAACTCTTCCACAGCATGCCCTTGGACCCCTTCGCCAGTACACTCTCTCTTGCCCTTCGCCGGCACGCTCCTTGAGTGGTGCACCCCTCCCTTTTATTGTTGCTAAGCCCTTCACCGGCACACCTGCCAGGTCACCCTTCGCCGGTACACCTCCCTCACCGGTACACCCTCTTTGCCAGCATACCCTTCCAATCCTCCAACGGCAAGCCCATGGCCTTCCCCGGTGCACTTCAACCTCGTGCAACCTTAACCCCATGCGGACCATGCACGGGCTTCATCATTTTGCACACATAAGCCCTGCCCACATGCATGGACCCTGCTTGGACTTCACCCCTCCGCATGCACAAGCCTTGTACAAGCCCTGCACGGACTTTGCATAGCCCCTGGCCCTATCTGCATGGACCCTGCTTGGACTTCACCCCTAACATGCATGTACTTTGCCCAGCATCACATAGACTCAACCCCGTGCATGTGCACGAACCCTGTACGGACCTTACCTCAAATGCACTGACCTTAGTCTGCATGTGCACTGACCTTAGTCTGCATGTGCACTAACCTTAGTCTCCACGTGCACTGACTTCATCCCATGTACACTGACCTTAGTCTGCATGTGCACTGACTTCATCCCATGTACATTGGCTCGGCCTGCATGTGCACTGACCCTGCACTGACCTTGCCCTCTGCATATTCCTTGATTACACTGACTTTTCCTCCATGTGCACTGACTTCGCCATCATGTACACTGACCTTATCCTCGGCATATTCCATAGGTGCACTGACTTGGCCTGTACGTGCACTGACCTGGCCAGCTTGTGCGTCGACCTTACCCCCCATGTGCACTGACCTTCCTTCAGCCCCTAACCCCATGTGCACGGACCCTACTCGTATGTCCACCAACCTTGCACAAGTTTTGCACGGATCTTGCACTGACCTTGCCCCTAACATGCAGGGACTTAGCCCCTTTGCCCAAAACCTACATCCGTGCATATGCACAGACTTCATCCCACAACCTGAACATCTTGCACGGACTTGCCCAGTCCTGCACGGACCCCATTCTTACCTTGCACGCATCTCCATGGATTTGGCCCTCATGTGCATGGACTTAACCTGCATCTGCATGGACTCAGCCTGGATCTGCATGGACTTAACCTGCATGTGCATGGACTCGGCCCAGATCTACGTGGACTTCATCAAAACATGCACAGACTTTGTTCTTCAACCCCGTGCATAACATGCACAGACTTTGTTCTTCAACCCCGTGCAGAACATGCACAGACCTTGTTCTTCAACCCTGTGCACAACATGCACGGACTTTGTTCTTCAACCCCGTGCAGAACATGCACGGACTTTGTTCTTCAACCCTGTGCATGACATGCTCCGGAAGACGACCCTCTTCGGGCACCACGGGCTGCCGGAGAGGAGGCAGCGGAACGAGGAGCTTCAGTCCACTATCTGACCGAAGGAACGACACGATTTGTGCCACTTCCTCGGTCGAAAGTGACTTCGGCTCGTCTGTCTCCCCCGGAGCCACCGTCCCTCTCGGTTTGGCGATTGCCTTACGGGCCTCCCCGGAGCGCACCTCGGGGGAACTCTCCTTCTCCTGGGACGCAAAATGGAAGCAAGGATTAGTATTATAATAAGCAAAGTGGGCTACCCAACCATTGGAAGTAACAGGAAGGCTCCTAGGGGCCATTTTACCTTGACCAGGGGGACGGTCCGTTCATCCGGCGCTATCTCCCCTTCCTCCAGGGCCTCCTCAGCAGCTAGGGTAGTCTCTGCAACCGCCTCCTGCTGCAGGACCCCGACAAGAGCCGCCAGCTTCCCCAAGCCGACGCCAGCGTCCCCGGGTCGCCCGACCGGCACGTCGGGTAGGGGCACCTCCGAAGCCTCCGGTCGAACCGTTCCCTGCAGACGAGTCGAAAAGATGAATGTCGGGAGACTAAGACTAATTGCAGAAAGGGGAGCCCCGTGTGAATGGGCCCGCACTTACAACATCCTCTCCAAGGGCCGCTTCGTCAGAAGAGTAGTCGTAGTCTACCTTCTCGCTTGAGGGGGACTCGCTCGAAGTCGGCTCATCCCTGGCCGGGGTAGGGACGCCTGCTCGAACGCCCTCAGCCTCCTCCTCACATGGGCTCGGGGATGGTGGGGCCCCCGACCTCAACCTCCGCCTCACGTACATCCGCTTCGGCTCGGGAACCGCCGAAACTCCTGTATGCACAGGGGAAGGTGCGAGGGTAGCTGTACAACAAAGAAAAGTCCTGGTTAGGCGAAAACCCACGAATGCATAGCACAAGCCCCCGGGCCAGAGGAAGAAATTACCCTATTTGACCACCGCTGCTGGGGGCAAGTCGGGGATCGTCTCCTCCGGAAGAGGCACGGTCCCGGAGACACCGACTTCATCCATAGTCGGGGCAGGTGTCGAGGCACGCTCCTCCGCAGGGCCTAAAAGGAAGAGAAAATCCACATAAGAAGCCTTGTTTCACGAGGTGGAAAAGACACTAAGTAGGGTGAGAGTCACACCAGTGGGCCTGCTGGGCTCGGCCAGAGTAGCTATCATGGTCGCCTTGAGATCCCTCATCTCGATCTTTTTCTGCTCTAGCTCCTACGGGCTAAACGTCACCGAGGATTCCCCTACCGAGAGCCTCCTCACTACAGACGGGAGCAGAACAGACACAAGTTATATAAACGTGAGAGGCCTCCCGGCGAGGAGGGGGAGCAAAGACCGAAAGTCATCAACGTTAAAAGACCTTATCGACAGGGCTCTTTGGCTCAGCCCGGGGCGAAGCAAATGCAGTAAAGGAAGGGACCAGCAAAGGAGAGGATGTCGAAGCCATCCGTGACACCTCCGCCCTTCTCCGCTCTACCTCTTGTTCGGTCGCCGCCCTCGTAGCGGCGAGCGAGCTCTGGGTCGTTACAGTTGGTATCAGAGCGGCATTGGGGAAACGTGTAAAGAATTGAAATTACATGTGCTTGTCTAGAACAAGTCTAGTCGTGTCGTCTGTTGCTGGCTTAGGATGTTTTTCGTGATTATTAATATGTTTTTCCGTTGTCGTATGTTTTAGATGCCGCCCTATAAAAGAAGAGCTCATGTTCCCCTGGAAGAGAGTGGCAGCGTTCCTCCTCCTGTCGTGCCTGCTCCTCCCCCGACTGTGCCAGTCCCTGCTCCTACTGTGCCAGCTCCGCATGATGACTTACCCGGTGGCCGTGGTATAGCACTTAAGGAATTTCTGCTGTTACACCTGTCGACATATGAAGGTCAGTCAGATCTGGATGCTGTCAGGATTTGGATCGAGGCGACTGAGCACGTGTTTCGATCGATGGAATGCGTAGAGGATGAGAAGGTCATGCTTGCTACTTTTTAGCTACAGGGTGCAGCATTGATGTGGTGGAGTTCGGAGTGGAAAGTCACCTTCCATTCCTGACCACTTCATCAGATCACCTAGGCAGAGTTCGTGACTACCTTTGAGCGTACCTACAGTCTGGCCTGTCTTCGTATGGATAAGATGCACCAATTTCTAGATCTAGTGCAGGGTGAGATGACCGTGTTACAGTATCGAAACAAGTTCATCGAGTTGGGTCGGTATGCATCCCATATTATTGCTGATGAAGCCTTAAAGACCAAGCAGTTTCTTCGAGGTTTGCGGGCCGAATTGAGAGTGCCACTTCTTGCTACCCGTGTCACTGTCATGGATGATGCATATCAGGCAACAGTCGTGGTTGAGCTTGATTTGGCGAGATCTGCAGGGTTTTCTCAATCCAGTGTTGCTCAGCCGGTTGTGCCATTCCAGCAGTCCTTTCAGCCGTCGGCACCTGGTGCCCCGTCTATCATGGCTACTTCTGGTGGTCCGTCGAGGTGGATGTTTCGAAAATCCAAGAAGCGTTTCAACCGTCCAGCATCTTCGGGTTTTATGCAGCAGCAATCGGTGTCTTCTGATTCAGTTCAGCAATCTATTCTTCTGTATCAGTAGCGTCGTGAGTTTCATGTGAGTCAACTGAGACCATGTCCGATGTGTGGTGGCAGCCATCTAGGTGTTCCATGTTCCCTGTCGGTGGTCTGCTATCGTTGTGATCAGTCGGGTCATGTTGTCCGAGATTGCCCGATGAAGTCAGTTCTGGCGTAGTTCTCGCAGGTCACCCAGCTGCAGCAGTCGCAATTTTGCCTTCCTGCACCACCTCAACCTCAGCCATCATTTTTGCAAGTTCCTGCTTCTTCCCAGCAATCTTCTGTAGCCTCTAGTCGAAAGCTGAGGAGTCGGATCACGCATATCACTCGTGCAGAAGTAATTACGTCAAATCTCGTAGAAGGTACGATTTTGATTTTTGGTCGTCCTGCTCGTGTGCTATTCGATTCAGGTGCCACTCATTCATTTATTTTCGAGGATTTCCTTGCTCGTCTCGAGGAGCCGGTGACCGAGTCACCGGATAATAATTAGTAAAATATCATTGTATCTTTTATCGATTTTACTGTGTGAGGGCGTGCGAGTCACTTGTGTCAGACTGTGTTCAGGTTCAAATACTGGGATGGTCTAGACTAACACAACGTGCGCTAGCTCCTTCTGATCACTAATTAAGCAGATGATGGTGGGCATCAGGTCGGGATTGGAGACCTGTCGTGCGATAAAGGTCGATAACAACGATAAGAGGGGAAAATGTTTGATTAATCGCCAAGCAATGGGGCTGCATGGCCCATAAGTCGATTCCTGTAAAAATGTAAGAGAGAGCGTGTTGAATAGCCTTGAAAGCCCCATTCACATCGGGGTGCGAAAAGGTATTCAGGCCGTATCGATCACTTATTGACCATTTATGATTATTATGTGCCCCCTCAAACTCATGTGCTATGAAATAATTGCCGACACGTCTATAATGAGTTCGTCGGGAGCTAGGGCTCCTCGCGGGGAATGCCACGTGGAAGCACTCAAGACAATAATTAGTAAAATATCGTTGTATCTTTTATCAGTTTTACTGTGTGAGGGCGTGCGAGTCACTTGTGTCAGACTGTGTTCAGGTTCAAATACTGGGATGGTCTGGACTAACACAACGTGTGCTCCTTCTGATCACTAAGCAGATGATGGTGGACATCGGGTCGGGACTGGAGAATTGTCGTGCCTTAAAGGTCGATAACGGTAATAAGAGGGGAAAACGTTTGATTAATCGCCAAGCAATGGGACTGCATGGCCGATAAGTCAATTCCTGTAAAATGGAAGAGAAAGCGTGTTGAGCAGTCTTGAAAGCCCCATGCACATCGGGGTGCGAAAAGGTATTCAGGGCCATATCGATCACATGTTAACCATTTCTGATTATTATGTGCCCCCTCAAACTCATGTGTTGTGAAATAATTACCGACACGTCTATAATGTGTTTGTCTGGAGCTAGGGCTCCTCGTGGGGAATGCCACGTGGAAGCACTCAGGATAATAATTATTAAAATATCGTTGTATCTTTTATCGATTTTACTGTGTGAGGGGCGTGCAAGTCACTTGTGTCAGACTATGTTTAGGTTCAAATATTGGGATGGTCTGGACTAACACAACATGCGCTAGCTCCTTCTGATCACTAATTAAGTAGACGATGGTGGGCATCGGGTCGAGACTGGAGACCTATCGTGCCTTAAAGGTCGATAACGGCGATAAGAGGGGAAAACGTTTGATTTGTCACCAAGCAATGGGGATGCATAGCCGATGAGTCGATTCCTGTAAAATGGAAGAGAGAGCTTGTTGAACAGCCTTGAAAGCCCCATGCACATCGCGGTGCAAAAAGATATTCAGGGCCGTATCGATCACATGTTGACCATTTCTAATTATTATGTGCCCCCTCAAACTCATGTGTTGTGAAATAATTACCGACACGTCTATAATGAGTTCGTCGAGAGCTAGGGCTCCTCGCGGGGAATGCCACGTGGAAGCACTCAGGATAATAATTAGTAAAATATCATTGTATCTTTTAGTCGATAACGCCACGACCAATGCACACGGGTCCCCAGACAATACACTTCTTACCATGGTCGATCACTCGATCAACCTCACCAGTCGCTCACGGCAACCAACCGGGACCCATAATCTTGTCAGAGATCACTTCTCCAAAAATACGATCTCACCCAAGGACACACCTTCCAACACAGAAATAGGGTACTCATGCGACAACCTCGCCAGCACGTTTCTCCCAATTCTCCATCCAGCCAGTGCAACAAATCACAATGTCTGAAGCAACGGCAATGCAACAACACGTCTCACACAACCGAGACAATCTCACACCGAGGAACCAATCCTCTGACGCTCTACAGATCCTCAAAAATCCGCCCATAGCATCCAACGCTACGTACGATCCTCCACTGCACACTCAGATCCACATGCACAGCCACCACAATGACAACTCGGGATCCTCCATCTCGACAATCCTCTGCAACTCCGCAGGCTCCGATCCTCAACACATCGAAAATCACAACACTAATTATAAATTCTCACGAACACCGTCCAACTGGCACGCGTCCTTCCGGAGCAGCGCCAGCACACCCTTACGTAGCAAGGAAAACGGGCAACACTTCTCACTGGCAACCACCTTGCCAACACACGGGACGTGTCTCGCATGGACTTCATGGCACACGAAGCCCAACCAATCCAGACACATGGTGCAAGACAACGAACCTTATCCCAACGTGATCTCCTCCCACCAGGGAAAAACTCAATACCCCTCTGACCAACGGAAGGTCCCCGTGCTCGACCTGACCTCGAACCTTACACATGCTGGGAATAGCACCTTCCAGCCCCAGAAAAATCATTACTCCCGTCAGGTCAGCACCTCCGACTAACTCACCAAGTGTCTTGTCAGACCACGATCACAACGCCTCTCGATGCACCACCGCTGCAATTCCTCGAATAGCAACACACTACGCCTTGAGCCGCAGCACAAGCCATAATCGGCACGAGCCAACACTCATCCTCGAGCCGCAAGCGCACCACTGAGCCTTCACATCTCGAACCAGATCTAGGGCAACCACAGCCCAATCCAAGAAGAGCCTCCGCCTATCCAAGAACACCTCAACCAGAGCGCCCGCTCTGCCACCTCGAACTATGATCTCAACACCTCAAGGGCTGGATAATCCTCAAGCTAGGATGGCCAACCCGATAATAACTCCCTCAGAGCATACTCAAGGCCACCTAACAACGAGCAATCCCCTCCAGCCACCTAACCTCGCTGCAGATTCCTCGAACATAGCATCGCAGTGGCACACCTGCCGGTAACCTCCGCCCGATGCAGCACAACCGGGGCCACCACCAATGAGGGAGAAGGCTCTCAACCTTGATCCTTAGACCCCGCGCCGACTCTCCAACAATGACAGCAACCACCTTCACAGCGCCAACGCCGCGCACCCACACTCTCACGCGAGAAATCAAGCGAAAATCAAACACAAAACCCTATGCCAGCTGCCGACTGTACTGGACCTTACGGACTCTGATCACTGCAATATAGAGAGCATGTTTTAGGGTCCTTAGCTCGATCTATTTATTTCACTGCTGCGAGAGAGAGCGAGCCATCCCGTGACCCAACCCGGGCACGAGGTTGAGAGTTGACCACCCTAGCTTATTGCCAATTTCTCAACCGTGCACGTCTGAACGCTTCTCTCGCATGGGACGAACGCGAGCTTGCTAGAGTCTTAGGTGTGCATTTCCACTTGGTGTCGAGTCCGCGTCTGTCGTCCCGCATCAGCCTACATCGAAAACATGCTTGTCAAGATGCCAAAGGCCGAGGATCATCTTACCGACCTAGCCGAGACCTTCGGCACCCTCCTCAAGTGTAGCATGAAGCTCAACCCCGCCATGTGTGCCTTCGAAGTCAGATCAGGGAAGTTCCTTCGCTTCCTGGTGACTCAGCGCGGGATTGAAGTGAACCCCGACAAGGTCCATGCCATCCTGGACATGCGGCCACCTACTTGCGTCAAAGACGTCCAGCGTCTTACTGGGCGCATTGCCACACTCAACTGTTTCCTCTCTCGGGCGGCCGAACGATGCCTACCCTTCTTCAAGCTATTGAGGGGACCTAAAATGGCATCTGCTACGTTCGCCTGGGATGAGAAATGTCAGAAGGCTTTTGAGGAGCTCAAGGAGTTCCTAATCTCACCCCCGGTACTATCAATGCCGATTCCGGGTGAAGCATTGTGCCTGTATCTCTCGGTGACTCCTTTCACCGTAAGCTCAATTTTAGTACGAAACGATGCGGGAATCGAGAGGCTAGTCTACTACACCAGCAAGGTGCTCAATGAAGCCGAAAGGAGGTACCCTGCAATCGAGAAGCTTGTTCTAGCACTGGTTACCTCAGCCAAGCGCCTCCGACCTTACTTCTAGGGTCATTCCATCGTCGTGCTAACCGGTGAACCACTAAAGAAGATTATTTCTCACCCTGAGGCCTCAAGGTGTCTCGTCAAGTGGGTCATCATGCTCGGGGCCTACGACATCTCTTACTACCCCCGCGTGGCCATCAAGGGATAGGCCCTAGCAGACTTCATCGCAGAGAGCACGGTCCTGCTCAAGGAAGAACCTTCGTCGACACAAGGACCCGTCTAGGACTTGTTCGTAGACGGATCGTCCAACTTGGCTGGCAGTGGTGCTGGTGTGCTCCTCAAGTCGCTCGAAGGAGCTGAGCTACAGTATGCCTTGAAGTTCAACTTTCAGGCATCCAATAACGCTTTCGAGTATGAAGCCCTCATTTCGGGGGCCAGGATGGCGCACCGACTAGGGGCCGAGCGAGTCAGAATCCACACTTACTCCCAACTGGTCGCTAGCTAGGTCAACGGTGATTACGAAGCCCGAGAGGCACCGATGATCAAATACCTTCAGATGGTTTGAGGGTTAGCCTAGCTATTCGAGAGCTTTGAGGTAGTCCAGATAGCTCAGGAAGAAAACTCCCACGCGGATGCCCTCTCTTGCCTGGCCTCCTCCCCCGGACCGGAAGGCACTCGATCGGTCTTCCTCGAAGAGCTAGAACAATCGAGCCATAGAGAAACAGTGCTAAAATGACAACAACAGTAGCACTTGTAGGATCGTGGCTCCGTACGGGACACGGAACCATAGAACACAATTGTAAGCTGGGTCACATCAAGGCACAAGAATAGCTAAACACACGGCTACAAGGGACTAGTCATGCATCGAGCAACTCACCAAGAAAAGACCCATAACAATGAGGAGATGACAATCTCGGGGAATGCATCTCAAGAACCACGCTCACATCTTGAGAGTACAACACCCAAGAAAAGACATGCAGAGCAGAGGGTACTCAATCAGCAGGAATGCTGACAGATTCATCAATACTCGCAAATGCTAATGCCAACACCAGAATGACTCCAGCAAAAGCACGGTAACAAGACCACATCAAGGCACAAGAAGCCAAGACAAAGTCATATCGAGGAAAGTAATTCTCTCGACTGGCTAGAATCTGACAACAACGATCCTTGACCTGTGGGTTATTAGCCCACACGCTTCCGCTGCACACTCATACAACATACACAGGCATCAGGAATATCTCGGCATCCGCATCTCAGCACACATTCAGCACCATCACAATTCATAAAAATCACAAATAGCACGCCATGAGTACTGATCTAGCAAACAACTGATCACAATTAGCCTAAGTGGAAAGGAAGGAGAGTACTAGCTTCAACACAAAGCCCAAGGAGAAATGTTAATCTCAACTTACCTTCACGCCCTGAAATAGCTATCGAGCCTTCACAACACATCGGTTGCTGGACACGACACGACAAACATGGTACGTAACAGGTCTTAACACCATGACAGAGTCCAAAGCCAAGCAACTGTAGAGCAAGGAGAAGATCATGCTCAGAAGAAATATCATCCACACTTAAGCAGACACAGGACAAAGGTATCACTAAGACAACGATTCCAAGGATTACCTCAAAAAGACTCCGCCAAATGGGACAAGAAGAATGAAGCTTACTAATAGTAGCTCACCAGGAAGGGAAAATCCTGGGTCGCTCGAGCATCTTCTCAATCAAGGAATCTAATTGAGCACTTTGACAGAAGCGAAACACATCAAAAGCTGCACAGACTTAAGCTGGGACGACCAAAATAATGTAAGAATGTGTACGACCATCATACCAACATTGAAAGTCATCAGCCACCTGAACAAATCACGGAGAAATCTCGAACAATGTACAGCAGATTCAAGCCATCCGGTGAACACTGCCAAGTACAGCATGTGTTGAACCTCTACTATTTTATTCCTACTATTTTGATGATGTCATATACTAACTGTCAACTCTTTAATTGATCTGTCATCTAATAACACTTATTTTATGTGCTTAATCTGAGGGTGATTTGCATCAAAATCCAATTGCGTGTTCATCAGTGTGCATACTATGTACTTGGTCTTTGCAATTACTTTTATACTTGCTTGTATTGACAAGTCTTCTTCTGTTGCAAAGTCCGTGCATATTCATGCATTCGCTGTGTCCATGCATAGGTTAACCCCGTGCATATTAAGTCAGTGCAAGTTCAACCCTGCACACTAAGTGCTTGTGTTCTGTCCTGAGTCAATCAGGTCGCTCAGATTCTAGTTAAATAGCTTAACACTCTTGCGAGTTAAGTTTTAAATTGGTCAAGTTTTCATAGATATTCATTCACCCCCCCCTCTGAATACATCGTATCGAATCCAACAAAAAGTACCTTCCTGCCACATACCGTCAGTGACTTATCGATAGGTGGTAGAGTCTCAGCTAGGGAGATCGATCCGTCTCTGAGTACATCGCTGAATTTGATGAGTATTTTCTGCAATATGGCGTCACGGAGGAGAGCACCATGCCTATTTCTCACTTCAGTCATGGTCTGCGGCCCCACTATCAATATGAATTATTTCACCGCAATGTGACCACCGTGGAGGATGCATATCAGGTTGCTCTAGAGTTGGAGCAGCTCGAGGTAGAGTTTGAGCTGGCCCAACCATTGGGGCCCTTTCCTCATCGTGGGGTTGAGCCTCGTAGCTCGTCAGTCCCATATCAAAGGGCTCCCTTGGCTCGACCCCTGGAGTCCACCCGTCAGAAGCCACCTAGGCCTCACCCTCTCCCACTGAGGGACGTTCCACCTCAACACCGCCCGTCTGCACCCATTGCCCAACCCCCGACACCCACACCTTCTACTCATCCACTGTTGCCTGCACCCCTTGTCCGTCGGGAGGATAAGAGCAAGGGGCCACTTGTTGGGGAGACTAGTGGGTCACGACAGCAGTGTTATTGCTACCATGGGTTTGGCCACATTGCCAGCCAATGCCCCACCCGTACATCACTAGTCATTGGGGACACACGAGTCGGAGAAGCCTCAACTTTAGGTCTTGTGTCTGTCAGCTATAAAGCCGAGCCAGAATTAGCTGAAGGGTTCCTTCGTGAGGAGGACGATGTCCAGGGGGAACCTCCAGACCTCCAAGATGCCCAGTAGCCAGTGTACTAGTTACACTTGTGGGTGGCCTAGACCACCACTACATTATGTATGAGTCTAGGGTCGTGTGTGAGTCTGTGTTTTGTTATTTGTTCAGTTTGTCAGGAGTCTATACCTACGTTTGTCTAGTGCATAGGGTCTGCATACGTCGAGTCAAGTCGGTCTAATGCAAACTCGCGGTGTCAGTCCCTTTCAAGTGTGAGGCAACTTAGATCTCATGCATATGTTGTGGACTTGCCTGACGAATATTGGATCAGCTCTATCTTCAATGTGTCAGATCCAGTCACTTATAGGGACCCAGCGGTGATTCCTAGTGAGTCATTGAGCTGTCTCCTTCCTTTGAGAGTGACCCCACCCCGGAGTGTCCACCACTAGCCTCATTCCCACGGCAGCGTAAGCATATAGAATATATACAGGATGAGCAGGCGACGATTACTAGGAGTGGAGCGTACCCACACTACCTGGTACGGTGACGGATCCGTAAGAGCCACGTGAACAACCACACCCCTTACTCGACGGAGTCAAGTTTCTCCCACCCGGGGAGAATTGATGGGGACATCAAAGCAAGACCACTAACTTCTTTTATTTTTATTTCTCGCCACTGCCCCTCAATGTCGCTCACGACCCGGGCGATTCCCGAAAAATGGGACATGATAAAAGCTGGGTCAACAAACAAAGGAGGCAGATCTTCCCTCCTGAAGCGCTGCTCCTCGGCTGCTCAGATGGCGTCGCGATGCTCCCGGAAGACATTGAACCACCAGTGGGCATAGTGAATATCAAGTAGCCCCGACGCTCCTGCTCTGGGACCGGGTACCCCTGTCCCACCTCGCGGCAAAGGAAATCTTGCCAAGTTGTTGAGACTAGATGCACGTCCCTGTGCCTGTATAATCGAAGGGGCAAGAAAAATTATCCACTTGAAGGGATAGCCTGATCATACCCAAAGTTTCTGGCGAACCGGTGTGGGTAATAGGGCTCAAGTATCGCCGTGCTGGAGCATCGGTACACGAGGACACTGGGACGAATGCTGACGACCCACTTTGCCAAGCCCTGGGGGGAGAGTAAAGCATGTGTAGAAACTCTACTAACCACAGCATCTCCCTCTTGCCCAGTATAAGGGCGGTAAAGGTAGGAGTAGTAGTCAAGGGTTAGGCCCTCTCCTCTCTTCACGGGGACGAAAGACAAGACTAGTCGAGCCCCTACTAGCTGCATCATTGGGTCCTGTGATGGCTGTCCTATGAACTAAAAAGTCAACGGCACCGTTGGATTTTCAACCGGAGTCCTCCTGGACAACTCTGGAAACAACAGTCCTGCCCAGACACTCAGATAATGAGTAGGCAGCAATATACTCTTCTCTCGTGACGACGAATGGGAAGACAAATCCCCAAGCGAATGGAAAATATTCGCCAGGGCTGTTGGTGCGATGGCAAGCCTCTGTCCACAAGCAAGCAAACATGCCGGGTATATCACCTCCGGCCTCAAAACCCCCTCCTCCCCATGGGGGACCACGAAACTGGCCAACCAGTACGCCAGATAAGCTGCCAAATATGTAATAGAAGGTAGCTTCCGTGAGTTCCAGCCCTATGTTGGTGCAGGCAAGTGACGAGGGTGAGAGGGAATATCTACTACGACCTCCCTGCACTCCTCCCAGGTGGTACCGGACTGCGCGAACTCCTCATAGAAGCAGAAAGGGCCACTGTAGAAGTGACTCACCCATGCATTCAGGGTCACCCGTGGTGTGCGAGGAGTCCGGTCTTTGCCAACTTGGGATGAATCCCTCCAAGTCTTCATCAAAAATCTGAAGCAATATGGCAAAGTGTACCGCCAGGCGTCGTCAGTGGAGCTAAGGTGCAGGTCATCCAGTGATAGCTTCTCGTATGGTCTCCCGCAGATTGGGAGACCAGAAATCCTCTGGAAAGTCCAGAGATCCAGAGAGGTCTCTCCCCCAGCTATAACAAAAGTGTTCTAACGGCGGTTAAATGTCTCCACTAAGGCCTGCAGCAGGCCAGTGTGACACGGATTGGAGTACAAGGTGGCAGTCACTGCATGACGAATCCCCACCCTATCCAGCACCGACCGGTAGACGAGCAAAACGCCCCAGAGCCACTCTGTTGCGCCGGCGAGAAGTCCATGGACCACGCATGGAAACGGAAGGGCCTCCCATGAATGAGCAAGGACTCCTTAAGCAAGACCTGAAGGAAGTCATCCCGGTTCCGAAATTGAATGAGAAGGTGGCGGTTGTCCAGAGCGCACAGCAGGAAATCCTCCCGGAGCGTAAAACGTTGGCCCAGATGGGAGCGAATGTCCTGGAAAGGAGGCCGGCCACGGGGCGTCTTCGCGATGACCGCGTGTTGGAGAGGCTTGCAGGAGACGTGAACTTCATCTTGTGAGAAGAACGCCGCAGGTTCGCCACCATCTGTAAAGGCGGGCGGATGGATCTCTAAGCCAAGCTCCGGAGGAGAAAAAGATTGCAGCAGAACTTGGGCAAAGGATGGGCCTGGAGGGGCTGCAACGGAGGGGAGAGAGATTGCAGTCGGCCGCACCGCCGGCCAGGCAGACGTCGCCGGAGGAGCCGCGGTCGGACGAACAGCAGCCGAGCGGAGGCGAGCTAGGGGTGCCCCGTCGTGGGCTGGGCGGGGAGGTGCAAGACGGGCAGAGGCGGGGTCGCGAGGCAAGGCCGCGGACGAAGGAAGCTGGCCGGCGGTCGAAGGGAAGGAAACAGGGGAGCCTTGGGCCAAAAACAGAGCACCGTTTTTGGCCAAGGTCCCATCCATGCAGCTACCGGTGGGGCCCAACCGGGGGGCATTCGATGGCAGCGAAGGCAGGTCAGCGCACAGTACCCGAGCTGGGCAGGCCACGTCGGCTTGCGTGAGAGGCCTTCCATGCTCGTGTCGCACGCGGATAGGGTGAGCCACGTTGAGGTTGACCGGAGCAGGCGCCATGGCAGGGTCGAAGTCCACCGCCCGAGGCAGGGGCGCAGGGATCGCCGGCGGCACACCGGCCGGTGTCGAAGCAGGACAGAGCAGAGACGCTACGGTAGAGGCAATGCCCGAGGCCGACCGCGGCAGGGGAGGATCACCGGCGGGGAGGCCGGCGATGGCAGGGGCGAGAAGAGAGCTCCCCACTGCGGGACCGGGAAGGGCCATGCAACCCGCGGCGGCGAGAGGAGAGCTCCCCACAACGAGACCGGAGGGGGCCAAACGAACCGCGGCGCCCAGATCACCCAGAGGGGGGGAGACCGCCGGAGCAGGGCCAACGGAGACACCTGCCGAGGAGCCGTCACCAGCTGGAGAAGAAGCACAACCAGGAAGCGAGGTTCCCGGCGCGGAGTCCACCGTGGGGCAGTCGCCGGTGGAGGGCCATGCACCAACCACCAAAGCGGCAGGGGGAAGAGCGGGACAGGCCAGGGAGGTAGAGGGGGGAGGCACAGTGCCTCCCCCCTCGCCGGCGGCCATGGACGGAGATCAAGGGCTGCAGCCGCGAGCAACCCACGGTGGCGAGAGGGTCGCGCGAGGGAGACGCCAGAGGGGTGGGAACGGGAGGAGAGAGAAACGCATGGGAAGCCCCTTCACCGGGCGGTGATCGGGGCGTGGATCGGCGATTTTCTGGGTTTCCCGCCGGTTTCGGGTGCGGACTGAGATATCTCAACCCACTCTCTCTCTCCTCACTCTCTCGAATCTCTCTCTCTCTCCACCTCACGCTCTCTCTCTCTCCATCTCACGTTCTCTCTCCTCCGCACCCCCATTTCCTCGATTCGCAATCCAAACGGACCTCAGTTGATGTGTGGGAGGTACCGACGGGACGAACTCGACGCGAGAATTGCGCCAGTACCCTTCTTCCCTCAGATTGTAGAGCGTGGAGACGCGTGCGAGCAAGAAGATGACGTGGCCCCTATCGCCTGATCGGCACCGATTCGCGGTCTTCGTCACGCAAAAGGTAGGGGATCGGACTCCTCATCTCGTCAGAAATCCGTCGACGCCCTCTACGTCACCATCCGTCGCCATCTTCCTCATTTTCTATGCATTTCTTCTTTTGGGAGATTTTAGGGTTTATTCTCGATTTACGTACCTCTCTCGTTTCCTAGTCCAGACGACTACTGATCGAAGCCGAAGAGGTACTGTTGGATTGGTCACGTCGCGAGGATCGCGTTGTCGCCCACCATTCCTCGATTCGCAGAGCATGGAGTCGAGCCAGGCTAGGAGACGCTACGTCGCCCTCTCACCGGTTCACCATCGTATTGTCGTTTTCACCATCATCCAGGTAGGGGGAAGGATACCTTATCTCGTTAGGACACCGTCGGTACCACTTGCGTCGTGGTCCGACGCCCATTGTCTCGTACTTCGTGCATATTCTTAATTAGTACATTTTTAATCTTTTAATGCATTAAATTACCTTTTAATTGTTGAAATCATTTCCATGGGCATCGTATTTCATTTCTAGTGGCATGCTTAGGCTTGTATGATCGGTATGGGTTGACAGGTTCAGTAGGTTTTGTATTCTGTCGCATCCCCCATCGATTTCGATCGATCGGGAGGGGTTTCCAATTCTGACCTCCGGAGTCACGAAACCCAGGTGACATAACGCGCCTGCCCCGGTGCGTTATGGTCACTTAACGCACCCCTAGAGATGCGTTATGTGGTCCGTGTCTGAGTTTCCTAAGGATTTTCATGTTCGGGTGACTTTAACACGCCCCTCCTGGTACGTTATGGCCCTTGTGTTTTGAGTTAAAGGTCCATTGCCTTTAACGCCTCTGTCCCCATGCGTTATGTTCTGTATGGTGCCCCTGGTGAGGTGCATTATATGCCGTAGTTTTCTGTGGATTCTATCGTTCTGGAAGGCATAACGGTCATGAGAGGTGCGTTATGTCCTTTATAACGCCTCACCCTTGGTCCGTTATATCCCCTCGTCTGTGCGTTGTGTACGTGTCGACTTTAACGCGCCGTTCCAGTGCGTTATAGTCCTATGGCGCACCTGCCTTAGTGTGTTATAGTCTGCTTTCCCTGTGGATTTCCTGAGTTCTGTGAAGCATAGCGGTCCTTCCCCGATCCGTTATGGTGTGTAACGGGACAGTGCCAGTCCGTTATATACCTGGAGATTTTAAAAGCTTGCATGTGTAATTTCTATGCAATTCATGTTCCATGTGCGCCATGTTTAAAATATTTTGCCTGTCTTGTGCCATCTTGAGTCTGTCTCGAATAAGCTTTATCTTCTCGGTAGTATCCCTGATGATATCGGGACCGAGAAATTACCTTTCTCCCACTTCATTCCAGCATATTGGTGATCGATAGCTTCTCCCATATAATGTCTCGAAGGGTGCCATTTATATGCTAGCTTGGTAGCTATTGTTATGTGTAAATTCCACTAGAGGCAAGTGATCATGCCAACTTCCTCCAAAGTCAACAGCACAAGCCCTGAGCATATCTTCCACCACTTGGTTTGTCCTTTCAGTTTGACCATCAGTTTGTGGATGGAATGCAATGCTAAAGTTAAGCCGGATCCCTAATGAATGTTGGAGACCCTTTCAAAATTACGATGTGAATCGAGGATCTCTATCAGATATAATAGTGACAGGGACACCATGTAATTTGACAATTTCCCTGATGTATAATGCTGCTAGTACATCCAGAGACCATTGACTTTTAATCGGTAGAAAATGAGCAGACTTAGTTAACCGGTCTATGATTACCCATATGCCATCGTGTCCGTCTCTTGTCTTAGGTAAACGCATGATGAAATCCATCCCCATACTTTCCCATTTCCATTCGGGAATATTCAAGGGGTGTAATTTACCAGCGGGTTTTAAATGTTCTGTCTTTGCTTGCTGACAAGTGAGACAGCGGGACGCAAAATCTGCTACCTCTCTTTTCATGTTTGGCCACAAAAAGTTTCTTTTCAAAACTTGATGCATCTTCATAGCACCAGGATAACAGCATACCTTGACTTATGTGCTTCTTTCATGATTAACTTCTTAGTGTCTTTATGATTCAGCACAAAAATTCTTCCTTTAAATAGTAGTCTTCCATCATTTAAAATATAAAATTCTAGTCTCTGATCAATATTATCTGTAATCTCCAGCAATGTAGGGTCATTCCCTTGCAAATGACTATGTCCTCAATCAGTGTAGGTTGAGACTTTATATTGGTAATTATACATCCATCTCATTCCCTGTCAATATCAAGATTCAAGTGAGAAAAATCCTAGATAAGACAAGTCATACCTTTCCTGAGGCTTGCTAGAGTAGCCCTCGATCTTCTACTAAGAGCGTCAGCTACAACATTTGCTTTCTCTGTATGATATTGAATTGTAAAGTTGAAGTTCTTGAGATACTCTAACCATCTGTGTTGTCGCATATCTAATTCTTTCTGGGTGAAAAGATATTTCAGACTTTTATGATATGAGAATGGAGTGAATTTCACCCCATAAAGATAATGTCACCAAATCTTCAAAGTGAAAATAATCGCAGCTAACTCCAGATCATGCACAGGATAGTTCTCTTCATGACGCTTCAACTGTCTTGAAGAATAACAAATCACCTTCCCATTTTGCATAAGAATGCAACCAAGGCTAATGCCTGATGCATCCGTATAGACTTCAAATCCACCACCCTCAATGGGTAATGTTAGAATAGGGACTGTAGTGAGGTGATCTTTAAGAGTTAGAAAATTTTCCTCGCAGTCTTCTGTCCAAATGAAAGGATTTTCCTTTCTTGTAAGTCTAGTAAAAGGAATGGCGATCTTGGAAAAATGCTTAATAAATATCCTGTAATAGCTAGCTAAGCCTAGAAAACTTCTTACTTCTGACACGATCGTTGGCCGGCTCCAGTTCTTAACAGCTTCCACCTTAGAAGGATCGACATCGATACCTTCCTTTGAAATAATATGGCCAAGGAATGAGACTTCCTTAAGCCAGAACTCGCACTTGCTAAACTTTGCATAGAGTTTGTGTTGTCTCAACGTCTGTAAGGCTATTCTTAAGTGCTCTTCATGTTCTTCCCTTGTTTTAGAGTATATAAGAATGTCATCAATGAAGACAACAACAAACTGGTCAAGATAATGCTGGAAAACTTTATTCATGAGTTGCATGAATGCTGCTAGGACATTGGTTAACCCGAACTGCATTACCACAAATTCATAGTGGCCATAACGACTTCGAAAAGTAGTTTTATATATGTCTTCATCCTTGATTGTGAGTTGATGATAGCTTGACCTAAGGTCTATCTTGGAAAAGTACTGTACTCCCAAAATCTGATCAAAGAGCTCATCTATACGCGGCAATAGATATTTGTTCTTAATTGTCAGTTGATTTAGTCGCTGGTAATCGATGCACAGCTTGAGAGATCCATCCTTCTTCTTGACAAATAGAACTAGTGCACCCCAAGGGGATGTGCTAGGTCGGATGAAACCCTTCTCTAACAACTCCTCTAGTTGCCTCTTCAATTCCTTAAGTTCTATGGGGGACATCCTGTAAGGAGCTATTGAAACAGGTGCTGCTCCGGGAATGAGTTCAATAGAGAAGTTTACTTCCCTTTCGGGTGGTAAACCGGGTAAATCTGATGGAAACACATCTGAAAATTCATTCACAATGGGGATGTTTTCTAAGATGATCTCCTTGGACTCGGTGACAATCACGAAAGCAAGAAAAGCTTCACAACCTTGGGATATAAGTTTGCAAGCATGAAGGGAGGAAATGATGGTGGGATGTTTCCTATATTTGATACCAAGGAAGGAAAACCTTGGAAGACCTGGTTTGTGAAAGGATATTATCCTATTCTGGTAATTGATGTAGGCGTCATGGTCTATTAGCCAATCCACACCTAAAATTGCATCACAGCCTTTCATATCAAGACATACAATGTTTGCAGGGAGATTATGTCCTTCTACCATTACCTCACTATCAAGGTAGTAATTTGTAAGTTTTGTTCCAGGGCCTAAAGGTGTAGTAATGGCAAGGTCTGATGGAAAGGGAACTGATGAAACTAGCAAGGTTTTTGCAAAACCGGCGGATATAAAGGAATGAGAAGCACTGGTATCAAATAGTACAAATGCAGAATGGGAACAAATTTGGATGGTACCTTCCATAAGCCCATCATCCCTGGGCAGTTCATCATCATCTAGAATAACATTGAGATGAGCCTATCTCTTGCGTCCACCACCGATAGGTTGATCCTTCATAAGAGGGCAGCCTGGCATGCGATGCTCCCTGCTGCCACATCGTAAACAAGCGCTGAGGCGCTTCTAGCATTCTTTGACTGAATGGCCGAACTTCTCACAGAAGGAGCAAGCCGCCATGACTTGCTTGTCCTCTTCCTTAGCTTTCTTATTTTTCTGGTAACTACTACTGTTCCCATTCCTAGATCTCTTCCTGCTATCACAGGATTTGTAGGGCTCTGTGATGCTAAACTTTTCCTTCTTATTCTGCTGATCAAACCTTCAGCTTGACTCATCTCCTTTTCCCTTTAACTTTTCTACCTTCTCCAAGGTCCTTTCACACAAATACGCCCGTTGGACCATCTCCGCATAAGTAAGGATATTTTGGGTCCTGAGCTGCTGAATAAAATCGGGTCTTAATCTGTCCATAAATCGATTGGCTTTCAATAAGTTGGTACTGACCAAATAATGTGCATATGGCGCAAGCCTGGAAAACAGTAACTCGTATTCCGCCATCGTCATCATACCCTGACGCAAAGAAGTAAACTCCACAGCCTTTCGCTCCTTGACATGCTCGAAAAAATACTTGGCACAAAATAATGTAAGAAAACGTTCCGATGTATGTGGTGCATCAACTGGCCGTATTAGAACCGTCTTCCACTATGTACGGGCATCTTTATTTAGTTAGAATGTGGCTAAACAAACCTTCTCTTGGTCAGCACATTATATGACCTCAAAGATATGGTTCATCTCATCAATCCAATTTTTAGCTTCGTTTGGATTTGAGGAACCATAGAATCGTAGAGGGTTTAAACTCTAGAAATACCGGTGTAAATCTCCATTGCCTGCCCTAGCGCCAGCTTGGGCCATAGTTTGTAATGCCTGGGTGAGGCCTGCAACAGTTTGCTGCATACCATCCCAATCTACGCGACACGCGAGTATCCAACTGGTTCTCGAGATAACGTAACTTAATACTATATAGTAATGCATTAAGGGACATAGGGAACGAAACACATTACCTGACTTACCTGACAGCGGGCCGTCAAGCGAGTGGGTGATAATGCTGCAAGGCAGATTGTCAACAAAGTTTGTAGAGAATATCATCAAAATAACCAAATTTATTAAGTAAGCATGATGTGCATAGAAAGAGCTCACAAATATGCATTCACACAGAAGGACGGCCCATTGTGAGCCGCTCATAACAAAGAGCGGTCCAAGACAAGCCGCATAACAGCAGGACATTTTGAAGGTGATATTAGCTGATGTGCGGTCCACTATTGGCCGCTCAGGAAGGGTGGTCTATCGCATGGCCGCACAACGCTGTGGAGTTTAAACAAAAATGCTGTGGAGAGCAAAGGGTGCCAAAATGCAACCGAGCCCCCCCTTCTCTCTTCTCCCTTCTATTCTCGCTCGCTCTCAATCTCGCCCCTCCCCTCTTCTCCTTCCAACGATGAGGAGCAAGATCCAAGCACGCCGACCACCGTCATCGACCGGGGAGGAGGACCCGCCACCGTTGCCCATGGAGGACGTGACGCCGGCCACCTCGTCCACCGCCGCGGAGGAGGCGGCGGCCATGCCACCCACCATCGCAGAGGAGCCCGTCACGGAAGAGGAGGCCGAGGAGATGCCACCAGAGGAGCTTGCCAACGAGCCGGTGGCAATGGGGAGAGTTGTACCAGACCCCGAGGTAGGCTTCAAACCACCCCCATTGTCATTTTGTAATTATGCATGCTTAGTTTGGTAAGGGGGCGGGTTTTTTTGAATGCTAGAGGACTAGTTTGGGGGCCTATGGAGGGCACCCGCTGGTGGGGAGGGCCATCACCGTCGTCGGGGAAGATGACGGTTGTGCGGTCCTCAATCGCCCGCATGACAATGAACATGCGGCCTATATAAGGCTGCACAAACCTCCTGCGGCCTAGGCACGCCCGTACCAACCCTGATAACCGACATAGGAAAGGCGGGCAATAGATGGCCACACAATGAGCATGTAGCCTACATAAGGCCGTACAGCACACTTGCGGCCCAGGAACGGCCACACCATCTTCAAAAATCGACATACAAAAGGTGACCACTAGTGTGCCGCACAAAGAACATGCGGCCTACATCAGTCCGTACAAACCACCTGTGGCCCTGGAGCGACCGCACCAACTTCAATAACCAACAGACTATAGGCGGCCACTAGTGTGCCGTACAAAGAACCTGCGGCCTACATAGTGCCGCACAAATGACCTGCGGCCTAGGATTGGCCGCACTAACCTCAATGCCGTGGGGACCCTGAGCGGCTAAACTCTGGCCGTACGTGATGATGTGTGGTCTTATGAGGACCGTCCATCCTGTAGAAAAATGACCCCTTTTGTTCTCTTCCTTTATTTTATGAATGCTTGAATTAATTAATTTTATTGAATGCTAAAAAAATGGATAAATAATGCAGGGAAAGCACAGGTCTCGCATCCCTTAACCCCCTCTCTCCCCTCTCATTTCTCACCCTCCCTTCTCTCTCTCGTTTCTCTCCCGTCTCTCGTCCTCTCGATGCGGGGCGCATGACAGTGTGGAGTTGGCTGAGGCGGGGACGCGTCGGGGAGATCGGTTCGCGGGATAGAGTGGTGATTTGAGCGTGGCGGGCGTGATCCCTCAATGGATTTCGAGATCGGCGCGGTTCCGATTCCTGGCGATTTTTGGCGTGGTTTAGTTGCTTTGGTGCGCGATTTCTTCTGTGGAGATAGGGAGATGGATCACCACTTCATCCTCTACATTTTCCCTATCCCTGTACGTCGTCTGGTGCTCGAACGAGTGAGATCGAGCTCGTTGGGGTTTTGTGGGTTTTATAGGCTTCGTCAAAAATCGGCGATGGATTTTACACCTGTTGGAGTCAATGGACTCCTGGGAACGTCAGCATTCCATTGATACCAATTTCATGTCAATTGGTGGTCCGATTTGACAGTGGGGAGCCCGGGAAGTTCGGTTGTCCCATTTGGGTGATTTCGTTAGAATCACCCATTTCTTACGATCCGTGCACCATTTTGACTCCGGATGGAGTCCATGTGATTGTATGTGTGTCCATGGTTGTATCCCCTTCGTCTCGGCACGAATGGGCCATGGGAAGGCGAAGATTGGGCCAACCCCATGGTTTGCTCGCCGTCACGGTTGGATGGTCGAACTAGGTGCTATTTATGGCATGGGCGGCCACGCCTGGACTGTTTATCTCTGTCTAGTTTTGGGGCTTGTGCGGCCACACGATAGACGGCACATGGTATGGGTGGCCCAATAGGGTCCGCCTATCCCCACTTGGGCGGCCATCCTATAACAGCTTGTCTTTCTATCGGGATGTGTGGCCAGGTCCAGACCGCCCATCCCAGTTGACCCTTGGTCAACAGTAGAGTGTCGGTCACGATAGGCGGTCTGGTCAAGACCATTTTGACTGACACTGTAGTAAGTCGGTTCCATCTAGCAGTCTGGTCAAGACCGTTTTGACCAGGAACTAGACTGGGTCGTGGGCTTGAGTGGCCAAGACTTGATCGCTCATCCCCTTGGGCGGTTCGGCCCTAACCGCCTATCCCCCTTTGGATCTTAGGCGTCTGACCCTTGAGTGGCTCTCTCTAGACCGTTCATGCCCTTGGGCGGCCCTCTTATGACCGCCCATCCCCTTGGTGTTGTCCGTTGGCCGTAATGGCTGTTTCGTGTCGGTCTGTCTTAGGTTTGTATTATAGGGTGGTGTCTGTGTGTCGGTAGTCTCTGGATCAGTCAGTTTAGGTGACTGGGTGCGCTCTCTTCCCTGACTGCGACAGTTCCATAATGGCTCAATCTAGAACTACCAGCGTCCTTGTCTCTGGTCATGTAGCGGCTGTTCCATGACTGCCGGGTTTGCCAAGCAGTCAAGTGATGGTTTGCTTTGCCCAGAGTGTGGTCCTCCTGTGTTTTCGGTGGGCCGACACGGACGTCGTCGGGCTACGACTAGTGGTTCCATCACAAGGAACACTTCCATGATGTCTTCCCCGATGAGCTTCCGGATAAGCTACCACCCATGCGCGATGTGCAACATGCCATCGACTTTATGCCCGGAGCTACCTTACCCAACCTTCCCCACTACCGCCTCAACCCCACCGAGCATGCCTAGCTTAGGAGGCAAATTAAGGAGCTCATCAAAAAGGGCTTCCTTCGCATTAGCAAGAGCCCATGTGCCGTCCAGGCTCTTCTCACACCCAAAAATGACGGAACTTGGTGCATGTGTGTGGATAGCCGAGTCATCAACAAGATAACGGCCAAGTATAGGTTTCCCATCCCTTGACTAGATGACATGTTAGACATGCTAGCTGGAGCCACCATCTTCTCCAAGATTGACCTCGAGAGTGGCTATCATCAAGTTTGCATTAGGCCCGGGGACGAGTGGAAGATCACCTTTAAGACTAAGGATGGTCTCTATAAATGGCTTACCATGCCCTTTTACCTTTCCAATGCACCAAGCACCTTCATGTGTCTCATGACCGAGGTTCTTCAGCCCTTCATTGGCATCTTCTTAGTTGTCTACTTTGACGACATTCTCATATATAGCCAATCCAAGGAAGCCCACCTTGATCACCTCAAGAAAGTGTGCACCATTCTTAGGAAAGGGAGCCTTTTTGCCAACCCCGGGAAGTGTCATTTCTTGACTAATCAACTAGCCTTCCTAAGATTTATTGTCTCATCTCAAGGAGTATCCATGGACCCCGAGAAGGTCCAAGCCATGCTTGAGTGGCCGAAGCCTAAGACCCTCCATGAGACCCGAAGCTTTCACAGGCTAGCCACTTTCTATAGGAGATTCATCTGTGGATTTAGCACTATCACCGCTCCTATCATGGATTGCCTCAAGAAGGGCACTTTTCTGTAGACTAGGATAGGCTCCAAAGCATTCCTGGAGCTCAAGGAAAAGATGATCTAAGCCCCGATCCTTTGACTACCCGACTTCTCTGAAGTCTTCGAGGTCACTTATGATGCATCCAGGGTAGGGATTGGAGGTATTCTTAGCCAAGAGGGTCACCCAGTAGCCTATTTTAGTGAGAAATTTTGTGAGGCTAGGATTAGGTACTCCACCTATGACAAGGAGCTTTACGCCATGGTGCAATCCCTTTGGCATTGGAGGCACTATCTCCTACCCAAGGAGTTTGTGATCTTCTCGAACCACGAGACTTTAAAGTACCTCAACACCCACCAAAAGCTCAATGTCCGTCATATCCGTTGGGTAGAATACATTCAGGCCTATACCTTTGTCCTCAAGTACAAGATGGGTAGTGAGAATCGCGTCTTTGATGCGCTGAGTAGGCGGGTAGCCTTACTTTCCACTGGCCAGGTGGAAGTCATCGGATTTGAGAGAATCAAAGAGGAATATCCAAATTGTCCCGACTTTGGGACTCACTACAACACCCTCCCCACTCAGCCCCACAAGGAACATGAGGGATTCATACTCCAAGAGGGGTATCTTTTCAAGGGAGCTAGGCTATGCATACCCCGGACGTCACTTCGTGCAACAGACGTCGAAAGATGTCCTCCAGCTCTAAAATTCCCAAGAAGGGGTGGCGGGTCAGCTCCTACAATCGAGACTCGGTGGCTTCCAGCTGTGATAGTTTCTCTTCAAGAGAGGCGGCTTGTCCTTCAGCCAATTCAGCCTCCTCCACACTCTGGACTTCCTGACGCTCAGTCTCCTGTAGCTCAGCCTCGGCCCTGGAAAGTTCAGCACATAGTTTATCTATCCTAGCTGTCAGAGAGGTCTAGCACTGTGAAGATGTATTGGCTGAATCCCTCATCTACTCCACGGTCCCTCTCAAAGAGGCAAGAGTGGTTTGGCATTCAGGTCATTCAAGTTTCATGGCCGTTAGCTGATCGACCACTTCTCGATCGAGGAATTCCCTTCGGTTCACATATTTTAACAACAATATCACCCATGGCGTCCAGCCGTCCATGGGGCAGCCAAAAGCCAATAACGAGCGGGAAAGGTGTTCCACCAAGCCCCACAGCTGCACGTAAGTCAAATCCTGGCTGGCCATTATGGTCTACTGAAGGCTTCCCAAGAACTGCCACACCAGGTTGCTCGATGACTGCAGACCAAGTGGTGACGTCTCGAGAAGCTGGAAATCTACCCTGCTATCAATGGCAGCCCATATGTCATCGCTCGATTCAGAAGACGACGATGGTATAACTCGTAGGGCACCCGTACTGGAGCCGACCCCAGCAGCAAATGTAGTGGAAGAGGTCTCGATCATGGCAACCTCCCTACCAACCTCTTGTGGCGAACCTGCACTGAGAATCTCCATAGTCGGGGACACTTGCTCTTCACGCCCAGCCTGGCCGGCCTCCACAGAAGCTGATTCTGTAATAAGGGCTAAGGCCCTGGAAGTCCCAGCTTCTTCTTCAAAAATTTCTCTCGCTTCTATTACGGGAAGACTCCTCTTCTCTGGGAGCAACTCTTTGTCGATAACGGGCGACTGAGATTCTGTAACTTCAGTCGATTTGCCAGCCCCCATGATTACCCCAGGTGGCTCCATGCCTGCTGTCGCCGTATAATCCTTGGGATATCGCAAAGCGATAGGCCGCAAGACTGGCGGCAATGTCAGTTGACCCGCACCTAAAGTTGGGAGAGGTATCTGCATAGTTATAGTTGGTAGCACCACCTCAATCTGCACCATGAATACAATATGCGTCAGGGAGCTGATATAAAAATAATGAGAATAATTGTGAAGGGAAGACGACAGAGGATCCCCTACCTCAGCCGGCACTAAGCTCAAGCTTGCAACGGCGTCCTCCGTAGACCCGACCCCCACGCCTACGAGTTGACCAGATGGCCCAAAGCCACTCCATGCCAGTCGGGGTAGACTAAAAGTTACATAATCACTTTCATAAGCTGAAGATGCCCCGACATCGTCAGTTTTCATCCCAGTAGGCGGGAACCCCTCATCACTGGAGTCACCGACATAGTCAACCCGCTTTGAGGAGGAAGTGCTCTCTGTCAGCTCTGGACGCTCCACTGTCAGACCAGATGCCTCTACGGAATCCGGCGGAAGCTTCTTGAATTGATGGTGGAGGGGATAGGGCACGTTGTACAAATCAACGGTGGCCACACCCTCCCCACGCTGAGCAAACTTCGCCTCGACAATGCGCTCAATCATCTACTTCAGCGCCATAAAGCTTTTTGCAGTAGGAGTAGCAGACGACCGCACGTTGACTTCATGTGGCGGGACTTTGAAATCCACTGCCAGTGGTAGCTTGCAGCAATGACAGAGGCATTGACTGCTGCCGGAATGGGAGAAGGCTGCTGGTCTGCTCCAGCAAGCGCCGTCAGAGGCGGGGCAGGAACCTCTTTTTCCCGCAGTAATGCCTGCAGAAAGTTCTTAAGCTCTTGGTTCTCCCATCGAAGCTATTCCAACGCGGGAGTCCACGTCTCTTCTCCCGGTTCTTCTTCATGCCGGGAGTGAGTGTCCCCATCAATACTGTGGACGTCCTCTTGGCGCTCCTCCGGCCGTACCGAGTCGGGTTGAAACGTCCCAACCGTCGGTGCCTGTTGTGTTTGCGCCAAGATTCGGGACACGGGCCTTGACCTCCTCAAATATTGAAAAGGCTGATTGAGCTCTCCCGAGGTGTCCTCCGGTTGCTTGTCGCCAGAGGTGGCGTAACAGGTGAACACTTTAGTAGTGTTATTAGTCACATGAACCACTCGTTTCTCCCTGGGCGGTTGTCGGTCCGGCCTGGGCGACTCCCTTAATCTGTCAAAGACAGACACTCGGGATGTGGAGGCTTGAGGGGAGCGATCCTCGTCCGTATGCGTGGAACTAGCCCACGGGGAGGTGGGCCGCACCTTTTTGCCTGCTCCTCGGTGCTGTTGCCCCTGTAGGGGCTGAGTTGTAGACCCTGGAGAGACCGAGGCCTCGGTGCTTGTCGGACTCCGCATTTGTTGAAGATCCGACATACGAAAGGGCTCCTCCGCCCTTGCGCGCCTTATGATTCGGGCCTCGTCCTTGGTGACCCATATCTTCTTCAAGTGGAGGTGGCGCTCCTCCACTGAATTGCCCCCTGACCGTGGCCGGGGAGCGGATGGCTTGGGCCGCTACAGGGGACCCTGAGTTGTTGCCGATACGGCAGGCTTCTTCTTCCTCGCTCCGTCCTCCCGAACTTGTCGGAGGAGCTCGAAGCGGTTAGAGGTAGAGATTGTTGGGACATGACGATCCCGTGGCAGAATCGGCTCGCCTCCATCGAGCCGAATGCGAATGTCTCCGACAATTACAGTCTTGCCGGAGCGGGATACTGCCGCTGCGGACTTAGTGCCCTTGCGGCTTCGGCGTTGCCCCCGTTGAGCAGGGGCGGCGTTAGCGACGCTTGCCGTAGGCTTGATGTCACCATGGCGACGGCGGCGTTGCCCCCGTTGCGCAGGGACCGTACCTCTAAGGGTAGCCGCCGTGAAGTTAGGGCCGTTGCGGCGACGGCGCTGCCCCTGTTGTGCAGGAGCAGCGTCAACTGTAATCTGGTTGACCGAGAAGACTCGGCCATTTGATGGGACGAAGGGCCTGACACCCCTGGGAGTACAAATATCTCTCTAGCTCTCGCCTCCACCCTCCTCTCTCCTGCTCTCCGCCTCGCTCTCCTCCTGAGGGCGTGTCTGTGGAGGGGGCATGGACCCCCGGGAAGCTGATAGGGCTCGGGCCCGCTGCTCTGCACCGTCCCTCGGGCGAGTTGAGGAACCGATCATGTAAGAAGTGCTAGCGAAGGCGCTCGAGTGTCCCGTAGCTCGTGCACGCTCCTACCCCTCTGAAGGCGCTCCTCGGTGATCCGCAGTCACTCCTACACGACGCCCAGCTGCATCCTCAGGTCCGCAAGCTCGCGCTCGCGTGCTAGCTGCTCCTCTCACTCACGAGCCCATTCTGTTGTCCGCTCCTCCCTCTCTCGAGTGCGCTCCCTCCGCTCCATCGCAAGGAGCACCCTCAGCTCGGCCACCTCGGTAGGGAGCTCCTCCTGCTGACCCCGCACCTGCTCGAGCTCAGCAACCCGCTGGTCACGGGAGGTAACCTCGGAACGCGCCAATGACAGTTGCTTCCTTGCCTCTATCAATTCTATTGCCTATATAACATCATATCATATCATTAGTTTTGAAGAGGAAGAATGTATGAATGTTGATTCACAAAGCAAAGTAAAAACTCACTAGCGCGCTGCGGTCGCGACACTCCCTCACAACGCAGGCGAACGACGCCTGTAGCTCCTCCGTTTGAACAGGGTAAAAGGAAAGAAGGACATAAAATTTTATGAACACGTAATGGCATAAATGAATTCAAGTTTAAAAGCTTACCCGAGCGGCAAGGTCGCGCTCCGCCTCCTCTGCTCGAGCAACTGCCCTGCAAGCTGCTCCTCTAATCCGTCAGTCCCAGTGCTTGGCCCCCTCGAGCTAGAAGCACCGCCAGTTCCCCTCCCTGTTGCTCCCTGCTGGGCACGCTGCATCAAGAAAGAGCGATCATCAGTGACTAATCATCAATAATTCAAGGAATCATTTACATATGCATAATAAACACTCACCAGGGTCTCCAGGTCAGCCCGTGTGGCTGCTAACTGGGCCTCTAGACTATGAAGATGGACCTGCATGTCCATCGCTATCAAGTCCTGCGCATCCTGCATTCATCACATGATTAGTTGCATAATAAGCATAACATCATGTAGGAAAGGAAATGCATTTTATTTACTCACCCCTGTGACCCTCATCTGGGGTCGGCCGACGTAAACCTCCCAATAGCGCCAGAGGTACTCGGAGCTGTCCGCCGCCTGGGAGGTGACTCTGGTCCCGCCATGGTGCCAGTCCGTCTACTGGTCTGCGAACCTAACCCTCCAGTCAGTCGCCTTCGTCCTCCCACGAGTCTTCCTCCCGATCCCGCATGGCTCTGCGACCTCAACCCACTCCTGGTGAAGGCCGAGGGTCCTCATCGCGAGGCGTAGGTGTAATATCCTGGATCTTTGGCAGATCGTTGTTGGGTCCTGTCGGATCTCTATTGAGTTTCAGATCCTTTTAGAAGAGTTTCGGACTGCCTTTGCAGCCCTGAGTTGAGAGCACTTCGTCTCTACCCTGCAGCACGACATGCTCTACGTCCTACGCAGCCATGACGTCCCACTTGCCTCGGGAGTTGAAGCTCCGTAAGAAGTTCAGCATGTGCCTATCCTTGGGGGTGATCCCACCGGTATTCAACATCCCGCTCGAAGGTATAGCCGTCCTCGGCCAAGGCGAGCCTCCCAGAGTCCATGGTATCAGTATCAAACCCAGAAGACCCCGCGAGCTCAGCTACTTGATCATGCTTCCAGTCCATGCTCCCTACATTTAGCCAGTTCACGGCCGGGGGAGTAACGGGAGTAGCAGACTTGGCGCCGGGAGTAGCCGAGGGAGAAGAACCACTGGGAGAAGCCATTTCCAACAGAAGCATCAACAAACAAATGATCAGAATAGAAGACCGCAGTTGGAATAGACGGCTAGAAAAGAAGGGGGCTGTTGTTGAAATGAAACGAATAGAGCTCGAGAATTCTGACGAAATTTCGGCAGAGTCTCCTCTAGGCTGGAGGCAGAAGGAGAGAAGCGGGTGTGCGCCAACAAGGAGTGATGGCCCCAAAAGTCATGGTGCACACAAAAATGGCAACACCGAGTTGATTTTCACCCTTTCGGTTCACTTGGCCATAAGGCATTAACTGTTGCCATCCCCTTTGGACCGATGGCCCTTGCGGGCGTTCGATCCGACGGCACTCGCCAGGCTTCAGCCCGGTGGCACCTGCCAGCCCCATCTGGTGGCCCACTTAGTGCCCGCGATCCGGTGGCACTCCTTCAGCCGTTGATCTGGTGGCACCCCTCGCAATCCAGCCCGCGATCCGGTCGCACCTTTAGCTACCCAATGCAGTGGCTACCCAGCGCCAGTGATCTGGTGGCCCGCTACCAGCCCCTCGAACCAGTGGCACCATGTGAAACCCCCCTCGAACAGGTGGCTCGCCCTAGCACCCCGGCACGGTGGCATCCCCCCTCCACTCGAATGGTGCCCTCCGATACAGTGGCACCGATGGCAACAACTGGCTGCACACCCCCTCACGCACAGAGGACCGGAGATGAAGAAGAAAGAACCAGAAGAAGGAGAAGAGTAGGGGAAGAGGAGAAGAATAGAAGGGGAAGAGGAGAAGGAGGGAAGAGAAGAAGGGGGAGACGAGGGGTCAGGGCTAGGGTTCCACAGTGGCCGTCCCTCCCTGAGGAGAGGGGAAGAATAAGAGAAGAGAGGAAGAAGAGAGGGGTGAAGGGCTCGGCCTCCTCACCCTCGAAACGACAGCGGCGATGGCGACGACATCGACGGTGACCTGTGGCGGGGTAGACGGACGAAGGAGAGAAGGAGGGGAAGAGGTGCTTGGGATTCGGGTGTTTTGAAATTCAAAGAGGTGCAGGGGAGGGGAAATTTGAAGCTGGCCACCTGATGCGGGACGGACACGGGAGACCGACTCTAGAGACTATGGACCTCGGACTCTAAGTGAGACGTGACCAGCAAGACACCGACAAGAGGGCTTGGGGGCCCGACACTAAGAGATCCTAGGGCTAGCGTCGCTAACAGAAGGCGTATCAGAGCAGTGTTGGGGAATTGTATTAGGAATTGAAATCTGCATTGGTCCAGAGCAAGTCCCTTTGAGTCATTCGTTGCTGGCTTAGGGTGGTTCTTGTGATACTGATGTGTTTTCCATTATCGTATTTTCCTAGATTCAAGATGCCTCCTCGAAGGTGAAGAGCCCCAGTTCCTCGGAATGAGGCTAGTATTTCAGCTGCTCCTGCTGTACCGGTACCTGCCCAGGCTGCACCTGTTCCTATTCCGCCTGTGGAGTTGCCCGATAGTCGTGGACGAGCACTGAAAGAATTCCTACTGTTCCATCCACCGACATTCGAGGGTCAATCGGATCCCGAGGCAGCGAGGGAGTGGTTGGATGCCACTGAATGCGTCTTCCAATGTATGGAGTGCACCGAGGATGAAAGGGTTATGTTGGCCTCTTATCAGCTTCAAGGTACTGCACGCACGTGGTGGACATCGGAGTGGGAAGTTGCCTTCCGTTCCTGTCCGCTTTGACAGATCACATGGGCTAAGTTTGTTGCTACATTTGAACGTGTCTATACTCCAGCCTGCCTAAAGTTAGCTAAGATGTATCAATTTCTGAAGCTGACACAGGGCGAGATGTCAGTGCTGCAATATCGAGATAAATTCATTGAGTTGGGCCGATATGCACCCCACTTTTTTGCCGATGAGACTATGAGGACTCAGTAGTTTTTGCCCGGACTGAAAGCAGAATTGGGCTTGCCGCTGTTCGCTACTCGTGTCACTGAGTTGGATTCCGCATATCAAGCCGTCGTCACGCAAGAGTTGGAGTTGGCGAGGACTCGACGACTTTCTCGGACTGGGATGGTTTTGTCGGCCGTGCAGCATCAGCCGCCCCACCAGTCGTCTATTTCAGGAGTTTCTCCCACCTTCTCTCCTATCGATAGTGCTTCCTTCGCACAATCTCAGGGCAGAGATTTCCGTCATAAGAAAAAGAAGAGGAGGTTTGACCAGCCAATGTTTTCAGATCCACGTCAGCAGTTTGGTTCTTCCGTTCGGCCGCGTCCAGATTTCGTTGCTTTTCAGCCAAGATTATGTTCCAGGTGTGGTGGCAGTCATCCGGGTGTGCCGTGCTCTCTGACGGTTGTTTGTTATCGTTGCGATCAGTTGGGGCACATTTCCTGTAACTGTCCGTTGAGGCTGCAGACGGTGCAGTTCTCGCAGACTTCGTAGTCGCAGCAGCCACAGTTCTGTATTCCTCTGCCGCCTCAATCTCAACCGCTTCAATTGCCTGTTCCTGCACCTTCTCAACAGTCATCTATAGCTACCTGTCCGCCGAGAGCCAGAGTTACCCGCATCACTCGTGTGGAGGCATTGGCATCTAATCTGATAGAAGGTACGGTTTCGATTTACGATCGCACAGTGCGTGTTCTTTTTGATTCAGGTGTGACCCATTCGTTTATCTCTGAAGATTTTATTGCTCGTATTGAAAAGCCGGTGAATGAAGTTTCCTGTGAGATGCTCGTGGAGTTGCCGTCTGGCGATTACATGTCTACTAACACCTCGGATTGGGACTCTCCAAGAGAGTCCCGATCGGGTTTGCTGCGTAATGAGTTGGGCGGTCTAGCGATAGACCGCCCTTCCTGTTGAGCGGCTCTTTGTTGGCTGCATATGTGTGGAGGGTTCATTACGTCATGCGGCCGGTTGTGGGCCGCGCAACCACTATATGCGGTCTAGATATAGCCACATAAACCTTGTGCGGCCTGAGAGTGGTCGCCCATTCCTTTGCTATGTTGCTTGAAGCTTGCCCTCATTTCTTAGAATAAGTGCCTCTCTCCTCTCGCGTCGTCTCTCTCGTGGGGTCGGCGTACCTCTCTCCTCTTGCATCGTCTCTCTCGTGGGGTCGGCATGCCTCTCTCCTCTCGCGTCGTCTCTCTCGTGGGGATGGCGTACCTCTTTCCTCTCGCGTCATCTCTCTCGTGGGGTGGGCGTGCCTCTCTCCTCTCGCGTCATCTCTCTCGTGGGATCGGTGTACCTCTCTCCTCTCGCGTCGTCTCTCTCGTGGGGTCAGCGTACCTATCCCCTCTCGTGTCATCTCTCTCGTAGAGTCGACATGCCTCTCTCCTCTCACTCGTCTCTCTCGTAGAGTCGGCGTAACTCTCCCCTCTCGCGTCGTCTCTCGCGTCGAGTCGGCGTGCCTCTCTCCTCTCGTGTCGTCTCTCTCGTAGGGTCGGCATGCCACACTCCTCTCGTGTCGTCTCTCTCGTAGGGTCGGCGTGTCTCTCTCCTCTCACGTCGTCTCCCTCGTAGAGTCGGCGTGCCTCACCCCTCCCGTGTATCTCACCCGTAAGTCGTCCACGGTCCGAATTTGCATATTTTCATACATACATGCATCACATAAGAAAATCAACAACAAAAAAATAAGCTAGGTCACTATCATGTCACATCGTGTACAGGTACAGAGTACAAAACAAAAATCAGGCCGCCCCCTCTGGCCTGTCACTGTCACCGTCTCCCTCTTGTCTCTTTGATGGCGGGCCCATCGTAGAGGTTGCTCCCTCATCTCTCTATCGTCGTCGGCATCGGTCCTCCTCCTCATTCCTCTGTCGCTGAGAGGAAGTCACGAAGAAGCGCCCGACGGAGCCGTGGGTAGCCTGACTGCCGCTCGGGGCCGCACGGCTACCGCTCATCCCGCTGCGGGAGCGACTAATCTCTCGGTAAGCCCGCACCTCACCACGCAGCTCGAACGCCACCAGGCGAAAATGCTCCAGCTCCGAGGTCGTGGTCCGGAGTCACTCCACCTCTGCCCGGAGGACCGCCATCTCCACCGAGTCTGACGGTCTGGCCTGTGCTAACCACTCTCGTAGGCGGACTCACGCTCTATCGACTCCCACGAGTGGATGCTCCACTCCAGCTCCCCACATAAGTGGGTCACCTCCTCTCTCAGGTCGAAGCCCTGCTCCAGCTCCTCACGCAGGTGGGCGGCCTCGTCCTGCACCAATACGAGCTCCTCTCGTAACTGGTCACCCTCGCCGATGGCGGCGGTCAGCTCTGTCACCTGCACACATGCATTCACCATAGGTCGGATGGGCACTATTTGGGACCGGTGGTCAAGGAATGAGTGGTGGGGTGGTGAGCTAGAAAGGGTGGGTCCCTATTTGAGCCATTGGAGTATGGCTTTATTGATGGTGAGGGTGCCATGTGGCTTTTGAGAAGCCGGGCTATGTGGGGTCGGATGGTTTATGGTGGGTGGTTTGGCAATAATGGTCGGTGCATGGTGCACCCGGGGTGGTGAGCAAGGTTGGAATTGGGTTGGGGTTGGAAGTGGAAGTAGTGGGGGTCTAGGTTGGGGTAGGTTTGGAGTTGGAAGTGGAAGGTGGATTGGGTGAGGAGGTTTGGGTGGTTTGGATTTAGGAGGTGTGTCCCGTTTAGGGGAGGATAGAGGGGTTGTGGTGGAGGCCAAGGGGGTTTGTGGGGTGTGGGTTTGGTAGGGAATTATGGGTTGAGGGGTGGTGGCCGTCGTGGACCTAGGTGGATGATGTGATACGACCTCGGACCTACATTGCAAGCACAACTCGCAACTCAATCGGGCCGATATTGGCGGCCTACTCACCCGGCACTCACCCCAAACCCGTGGGTAACTCGGTGATGCCGAGTGGAGGATGTAAGGGCTGGTCTCTTGCTGGTAGAGGGCCAGCAAGACCAGAGGGTCTCTCAAGGGGGTATGATTAGTCCAATCCTAGTGGCCGACCCGGTGCCGAGGGCACGGGTAACACTCACTCCTACGGTGATCACTCGAAGTCCGGGACTTGCGAGATCAGACACTCTCTCTCTCCAGCTAGCATAGCTATGAGCTAATATTGAATGAAAAGTACTGTAAATAGCATAAGGGAAGAGTGCTTACTCGACTGGTTTGAAGAAACCGGTCCCGGTCGGAGACGTGGGAGCGCGGGGAAGCGTGGGGCTTACCTACACCGTGGCGAGGACGCTTCAACCTGTTCAAGCAATTACAACACTATGCCTCACACAGGAGGGGGATCTTGGGATGGGGGTTAAATGATTACAACCAAAACTACCTCCACATAGGGAGGGGCCTTCAGCCGGCCAAGCGGGGAGGGGGAAGACGAAGGCACGGACTTCTCGCAACGTCGGAGTCGAATCTGTCCCCTCTCAGAAATAGAGGACAGACAGTCGATGCTGGAATTCTTGTGAGTGCTCCTGGACTCCTTTGGCAGCAGGACTAGTGCTGAAACTTCGTGAATTGGCCTATGAGGATGCTGGAATTTTGGTAGGAGCTGAGGACATCGTCACTGGTCGTGGTGGAGCTGGAAGTAGGGACTCTGTTCTCTGGCTCGGACTGTCTTGGCATTGCAGCTTCTGGAAGATGAAGTCACCACAAACAGTCCCGAACTCCGAATTGAGCCCGGTCAGTGGCGTTGGAACCGTTGACGAGCTGTCTTCGAAACGAGACCCACGGGGGTGCCAGCCGATGTTGGAGCAGGTCGCAGCAGCCCGAACACTGATAGGGTGTCAGTTCTATCCCAGGGAGGACAGAACTGCGCACTCTGGGGAGAAAAGGGAGAAGAAATCACTCCGGTGGCTAGGGGGACGATCCCTAGCCTCTTGCATTCCTTCCCCGCGAGTTTTAGCCCGAGGCGAGGCCGAGAGGGGTTGTTTTCGCGCCGGGAAGGGTCGTCCATGCCACAGGGAGACTTCGATCGATCCGCCATTTTACGCTCCGATTCAGCGTTTCAAGGGCGTAGAAGCATGCTAGGGGGCTTGGGGGTTGATTTCCTTGCATTTCCCCCTCTGTGGGGCTTGTATGGGGCTGCAAATGGAGTTTTTCGACTGATTCGTCGTTTTCACGCCAGTGAGAGATAAACGGTCGAACCAGGGCCCGTTTATCCCTTGTGTGGCCCTAGCGTGACCGCCCTTTTGCTTAGCGCGCAGTGGGCACCCCCATGTGCGGCCATGGTCTGACCGCCTAATGGCTTGGCGTGCACTGGGTATGTGTGGCCAGTCGTGGGATCGCACATCCTATGTGCAGCCCCAAGGTAACCGTCCATCCCGTGAGTTTTGACTGTTGCTTATGACTGTTGCACAGTGCACTGGGGTGTGTGGCCAGAGTCAGGCCGCATGACCCTTCGTGCTGCCAGGGGCAGGCCGCACGTCACCTGGTGTCGTTGGCAGTGGTGCGGCCAGAGTTGGACCGTACATGCCTTGTGCGGTGAGGTCCTAGCCGCCCTTCCCTTGTGCGGCCAGGGTCCAACCACACATGTGTTTTTACCGTTGGTGCATGGACGGCTGTGCTAGACCGCCCATCCCCCATGTGCGGCTGAGAGTCAGCCATTTTTCCTTTGTGCGGCCATAGGTAGACCGTATATGTTTCGTCTGGGCCAGGAGAAGGATGGTCTGTGGATGGCCGTATATCCCCTGGTGTGGTCCCTGTTCGACCGCATGTCCCTGAGCGGCCCAGAGTGGACCGTTCAAGGGGCAGACCTGAACCAGTATTGCTTCTTTGGTCGATTTGAGTCCCGAGAATGTGGGCCTCAGTCTGCGTGCTGGTCGTGGTCTGACAGATGCTGGGAATCGTGTGGAGGCCAGGTGTCGTGGTACTGTGTTGTCCTGGGAGGTGTGTTTTCAGCTCGTGTCACCGTGCGATGGTGCTGGTATGAGGAGCGTTCCTTGTACTACCGGTTCCGACGTTGTTTTTCGTAGCTTGAGAGTCTACTCCTTCAGAGACACTCCACTAGTCGTAGCCCGCCAGTATGCGTGTTTTGGTATCCACCTGGGAGTGGTGGGACGGCTACCCTGAGGATATTTTTTAGACTGGTTTTCGTCGGGCCCTACGTCGTCAGCCAGAGTCCGACTGAGGGGAAAACCAGTTAGAGGCCAGACCTAGGATGCATGGTCTGTGTGTGCACACGTGGTTAGGGACGGTGGGCGCACGCTGACCAGCATGACCCCAGCTAGTCACTCGCTTTGTGGTTACTTGAGTGTGTCTGAGTCTCGCACCCGGGGCGTAGTAGCTAGACACTTGTGACGTGGTATAAGACGTCAGTGGACGCATCCGGTCGTTCTTCTAGTGGGAGGTACTTCTGTTCTGGACAGGGAGTGACAGACCATGCACAACCAAAACGTCGTGCACATGACACAATACTACACTGACCTCGGGCAAACCACAAGGAGGCTGACCTGGAAAGGTTACAATGCTCGAGAAACATGAGAGTCACGCGGAAGTCACGTGTCACGTGTCTGAAGTACTCCCCTCACTAGAAGAACAACCAGCGGTGTCCACTAATGTCTTATGCTGCGCCTACAAGTGGCTCGTCTGCCATTCGTCCAAAAGCACGACTGAGACCAAGACTCTGTCAGAACCAGAATAGAACTACAGTAGTGAGTGACTAGCCAGGGTCACACCTGTCGGCGCAAGTCCAAAGCCCCTGACCACGTGTGCACACACTCGCTCTCACCTAAGTCAGGCCTCTAGCTAGTATTCTCCCCCCATAGGACTCTACAGTCGAGCACGGGAGCCCACAGAATTAGCTTAAAAATCAAAAATCGGGAAATGCCCCGCCGTAAAGGCTGACATGTCGAAACGTGCCGTAAGGCTATGACTAGTGGAGGATCACGAGACACATACTCTAAAATACAAGTGCTGGAGTACAGACAGGTAAAGAAACACTGTCGCACATACTACGAAGAACCAATGGTAGCACAGGAAACTACCGAAAGACTCAGGACAAGACAACTAGACCTGAAACTACAATGATCCTTGAGTCTCACGACTCAGAGTCAAGATCATCGTACAAAGTAGAATAAGTCGCCAATCGGTCTAATCCTAAGCAAGAGAAAATGACTCACCGTAAGAAACAACTCACGGAGACCTGAGGGAACACCGAGAACCCTCAGCACACCTGGATATGCAGAACAAGGTAAGATGATACCTCAGAATATCCAGAACCATGTCTCAAACTGGACAGGACCACCGAGATACACACAAGGTCACCTGTCAACCACTAGGTCACACCGGGTTGACCAGAACAAGACAATGACATAAAAAAGTAGTACAGAAGACTGCCCACAGTAAGAACACTCCTGGCCACCTTATATCATGGTCATAGCCCTCACAGGACATCGAGAGACATCCACGGGACAACGGGTAAACCATGAGGTCAATCCAAGATATACGAAAACTGGAATGTTGGGAAACGACACTCAGAGACCGCCCTAGGACACATACCTAAGATAGACAGACTCGAGACAAGCCATCATGGCCAACGAACGAGACAACAGATAAGACTCACTGGGCGATCAGAAGAAGGCCACTCGGTGAGATGAACGGTCCAGATGGAAGCTGTTCAAAGAGGGATGAATGGTCTAGAATGGACCATTCAAGGGGGATGAATGGTTGGGGGCCAATCGCTCAAAAGAACTGACCCCTAGACACTAAAACGGATGGACGATTAGGACTGGGCCGATGTAATGCCATGGATCCTTAATGGGTCTTCTCGGATCTTTATTAGGTCTTTCAGATCCTTTTTGGAGAGTTTCGGATCGCTTTTGTTGCTCCTGAGTTGAGTTTTACGATCCGTGTGGGTTTTTCTCTCGTACAAGTTACGGAACCCTGCGGTGAGTTTATTCCAGACATTTGGCTTCTTACCTTTCAGGAGTTCATAGGTAGTTTTCTTATGGACGGGTCTTACCAAGGCTCTGTTGATGGTATAGCAAGCGGTGTTAGCCGCCTCTGCCCAAAATCTTTTGGGAAGCTGACTCTCCATCAGCATAGTTCTGGCCATCTCAATGATTGTATGATTTCTTCTCTCCACTATGCCATTCTACTCTGGAGTCCAGGGGGAGTTGCCGATCTGTCGACAAGATGCCAGGCCTAAAGTGAAGACCTGCAAGAACAACAAGAAAACCTAGGAAGACCTAGAGAGACGCAGACCCAGACGACACGACTAGAACATCGTGCACACTATCCCACACATGACCAGAACGTCATGCATACGATAGGACACTGACCTCGGGAAAAGCCAAGAGAAGGCTAACCCTGAAAGGTCAAGATGGACAAGGAACATCGAGAGTCACGTGCCACGCGACTAGAGTGCCTCACCACCAGAAGAACAGCCAGCTGCTTCCACGGATGTCTTATGTTGCACCTACTAGCGTCTTGTCCACGTGCCCTACTGCAAGGACTAGGCTGAGACAAAGACACTGCTAGAACCAGAACAGTACCATGACGCGAGTGACTAGTCAGGGTCACGCCTGTCGACGTGAGTCCAAAGCCCCTAACCACATGTGCACACACTGGCCCACTGCCTAAGCCAGGCCTCTAGATAGTATTCCCCCTCCGAAGGATGCTACGGTTGGACTGGGGGCCCACGGAACTAGCTTAAGAATCGTAAATCGTGAAAGTGTCTCACTACAAGAGCCGTCACGCCGAAACATGCCGTAAGGCTACAACTAGTGGAGGCTCACAAGACACAGAGACTCAAAACATGGGTGCGAAAGTACAGACAGGCAAGAGAACACTATTGCACGTACTTCAAAGTACCAATGGCAGCACAGCCACTGCCGACAACTCAGGACAAAGCAACTAGACCTACTCATGTAATGATCCTTGAGTCTCACGACTCGAAGGCAAGATCATCACAGACAGCGGAACTAGGCGCTAATCAATCTACTCCTAAGCCAGAGGACACAACGCTCCGCAGGAAACGACACACAGAGACCCTGAGGGAACACTGAGAACCCTCAACACATCTGGATATGCAAACTGAGGTAGAACGATACCTCGAGGCATCCAGGAACACGGTCTCGAATTGGACAAAGCCGCTGAGACACACACAAGGTCGCATGTCAACCCCTGGTCTCACCGGGTTGACCGAAACCTGACACGACACATACACACAGACACCTACAGACACACATACAGCATGCACAAGCATTCCTGGCCATCCCATCATGGTCACTGCCCTCATAGGATGTCAACAGACACCCACGGATCATGGGCAAACTACGAGATCGAGCCAAGACTAGCAGAAACTGGAGCGGTGGACAAAGACTACACTCTGGGCAGAGCGAACTATCATTCAACTGCTAGGCGAATCTAGTAGTCAAAGAAAGTCACTGTAAAACCAGAGACAAAGACACTGGTTGTTCTACTCTTCCTCTTCTTCTTCTTCTTCGTCTCTTCTTCTCCTTTCCTTCTTCTTCCTCTTCTCTTCCATTCTTCTTCTCCGTCATCTTCCTTTTCATTCGGGGAACGACGGAGCCCTAGGCTCCTCCCCTTCCCTCTCTTCCTCTTCTTCTTCTTCGTCTCTTCTTCTCCTTTCCTTCTTCTTCCTCTTCTCTTCCCCTCCTTCTCCGATGCTGTGGGAGATGATGGAGTCACCAGTGGTGCCGGATTGGAAGGCACAGGGTGTGCCGGACACAGGGCGTGAGGGTGCGCCGGGTAGAGTGGAGCCAGACGCACCGGGTTGTAAGGGCATGAGTGTGCCGAGATAGAATGGCACCGAGTGTGCTGGGGAGCAAGGGCATGGAAGTGTGCCGGGTGAGGGGCACGGGCAGTGCGCAGGGATAAATGGGGGCACGACTGTGCCGTTGGAGGGGGGCATGACTGTGCCGAAGAGGGAAACACTCAGGTGTGCCGGGTGAATCGACAGGGGGCGTGCCGGGGAGAGACCACCGTAAGTGTGCCGAGCCAGCGTGACTGGGGTGTACCAGGGAAGGCCACCTCGAGTGTGCCGGGCAAAGGCGACTGGGGAGTGTGCCGAGTGGAGGCCTTAGGGTGGCATACCAGCGAAGGGCACCTGGTAGTGTGCCGGCGAAGACCGCCAAGGGGCGTGCTAGCGAAGGGTGCTCAGGACTGTGTCGGTGAAGGCCGTAGGGGGCATATCGGGCAAGGGCACCCAGGGCTGTGTCGGTGAAGGCCGCAGGGGGCGTGTCGGGGAAGCCTAATCTGGTGTGCTATCGAACGGGGAAACGAGCACTTCTTCAGTCGAGGACTTCCGGTGTTTGCCCCTCGGAGCCCATCGTCTCTTTGTTGGGGCCGTCACTCCTTGTGGACGTGCACCCGTGTTTTCCCCTTACACCTCTGGCCTAGGGAAAACTCTGCCAAAATTTTGTTAGAAATTATGGGCGTTGTGTTTATTTCAATTGTAGTAGAACCCCTCTGTAAATTTCTTCTCCTTTGCTTGTGGCTTATTCTGCCTTGGAATCTTTTTGCATCTTGCAGATAAATGGCTATCCCAAGTGGTTCTTCTGCTCCCACGCCTGTCGGTGCTGGACTCGTCCCTTCGCCTCTGGTGTCGACCGTCACATGGCTCAACGTGGAGGATTTGGACTGGGAGCACGCAGAAATAGCAGCATTGGCCAAATCCTCGGGCTCTGATACCAAAACAATGGACGCCCAGAGACTTGCTCGGGCTGAGAGAGGCTTCACCTTCGATCGGGCTACAGGGGACTACAGAGGGGACTTCCCGAAGGACAGACACCTTATTCGCTTCTTGAAGCACCTTCACTCCCGAGAGAAGCGAGACCCGCGGGTCGTGAGGGAGGTTGAGCATGCAGTTCTACAGTCCCGGGACAGCTTGCTATACAACGTCCCTAGGAGCCTCCCAATGTACTTGGTGGGAGAAGCCCGGGAGTGGAAGCCTGTGCTGGGGCTTAAAGCCGCGCTGCCGACAAACAACACGACTAGAACGTCGTGCACACTACCCCATGCACAACCGAAACGTCGTGTAGGCGACAAACACTGACCTCGAGTACAGTCACGAGAGGGCTAACCCGGGAGGTCACGACGCACAAGAAACGTGAAGAGTTACCAAACTACATCCACCAATAGAAGAAAAATCACAACTTCCCCTGATGTGACACCACCTTGGGGGTGGCAGCCACTCGACCAAAAGCCCCTTGGACCTATCTGTGCAAGCAACCTAGCCAAACGGTGGATTCACTCAAGCGGGTTCACCTGCGTCGCACACACCCGGGTCCGTAGGTGGACCGGCGATGAGGGTGAGGGTCCGAGATTGGCCCTTGAGGTTCCAAGGGCTTGGTTATCTTAGGATGGACCCCCTAAGGGCCTGGGATGCCCAATCTCGGGGGCGGTCAGCACACCAAGGGCATGGGATGTAAGGGATTGCTCTCGCCTCGCTTCGCGGTGGTCACTCGATGTACGAAAAGTTGAAACAGGCACTCACTCGCCGTCCGATGGACAACCAGAAATAATACTAAGCTAAGCAATGATAAAACCAGCAGAGGAGAGTGACTCGAAGCTCACCTGATCGGCGTGAAGATGCAGATCTCGGTCGGAGACGAGGGCGAGCGGGGAGTGTGGGTTCCCCGCACACTGCGCCGATGTAGCTTCCCTTGTTCAAATTTACACGCACTACTCCCCTCGCAGGGGGTTGGACTAGGGGATGGGAAATCAATATTACATCAAAACTACCTCTGCACAGGGAGGGATGCTAAGCCGGCCAAGCGGGGAGGGGACAATTGCTAGGTTAGTGCCGGAAGTGCACTTCTCCGGTTCTGTCCAGTTCTGGAACGACAGGATAGGGGGTCGATGCAGATGCCGCTGCGCATGCCCCCAAACTCAGAAGTCACCGAAACTGGTGCTGGTTCATCGCTATCAGACCCTGGTATGCTGGGGAATTTTCGCGGACGGATCCATCCTCGCCATCGGCCGGGGTGGCTCCTGGAACAGGCTCTCTGCGCTCTGGCTCAGGCTGATCCCAGGGTGTAGCAGCAGCTGGTTGTAGCCGCCACGGCCGCTCCCGAAGTCCAATCATGGGGGGACCAAGTCAAGGACGACCGTGGATGAGTCGGGAAATGCTCCTCCGGATGGCGAACAGGACGCCACTTTTTGCTGATGGATGTAGACTGGTAGTAGAAACTCTCAGCCGAGTGGTGCCTCCATAAACTGTGGGATGTGGCCGTGGGAACTCTAGGAAGTCACCTCAGGTCACTGGCCCGGCCTGATCTGCACAATCAGGGCAGAACGAGTCCTCCGGGCAGCAAGGATGTCAGATGCCGGCAAGACCACCACAGCTGCGAAGCTTTCTCGATGAGATTTTTGTCGATATATGGTACGTCTTTAGATGATGCCGAATGACTATGGGACAGGATCTGCAACTCGGGCCTTTGCTGCTGCCTACGAACTGGATAGGGTATAGTGGTGGAAGGGGGTGATAGTGGGGAGATGAGGTACCATAGCACTGCTGGCCCTCTACCAGCAAGGGACCTGCCCCACATCCCTAACTCGGCATCCCCGAGTCACCCCCGGGTTGAGTGTGCGTGCCGAAGAGTGTCCGCTTGTGTAGGCCTCTTGGCCTTGTGGTTGTGCTTACAAATCTAAGTCCAAGGTTCATTGGTCTTGTGGCTACCACCCCCATAGTGGTGTCACATCAACCGCTCAGTCACAACGGTGCCCCTTGGCACCCAACTGCTAGCCATGCCAGTCACATCGTGGCCCACTGCATCTGATCGCTCAACCACTCAGCCACAACGGTGCCCCCAGCACCCGATTGCCAGTCACTCCAGTCACATTGGGGCTCCCGACACCTGATCACTCAACAACTCAGTTATAATGGTGCTCCCAACATCCAAATGTCGGGTCCAGACTAGCTCTGATGGCGCCCAACAACTCCAATCCCACCTGTGCCCACGGCACCTGACAATTCCAAGCTCAATGGCCTTTGGTCACTCCAGTCATGGCGATGCTCACGCCGTCCAACCACTCTAGTCTCAACCGCGCCCAGCCGCTCTAGTGACAAACGGTGCCTATGTCATTCGGTCGCCTCGACCTTGGTGATGCCCAACTACTCTAGCACAACGATGCCTATGGAACCCCTACTACCCCGACCTCGACACTGTCTCATTACGGGAAGATATTGTGACGCCCCTCGGGTGGCATCCTGTTGAGTCGCAGGTCCTCTGATGGACACTATGTACGGATATAGAACTACCCACACAATAACGCAATGACCCGGGGGCCGTCACGAATGACGAAATTATCTCGTGGCTTGCAAGCACATGTAATCGGGCTCTCATGCCCCCACATAAATGTCTTTCATGGCATATGAGTCATGTAATCCAGTCAGGGAGCGGATCTCCCACCTCACTGGAGCCAGTCTCTATGTCCCCAGTTATCCCTGTTGTGTTGTTGTTGCCCTATCGATGTTGCATGGACTAAGCCCTCCCGATGTCTCGGTGTCTAGGGTCCCTGACTCTCTTCTTTGGCAGTAGAAAGAAAGGTGTTCGGGCTCCGACCGATGTAAAATAAACACCGATCGCTTGCGGTGGATGGGGAAGACGTCTAGTATATGAGCCCCCACAATCATCTACACTCGTGCCTGCAGAACCTCCTTCTCTCCACATGACACACAATGTTTCGTGCTCACATGCCATGCCCTGGGGATACATCCCTAGTTAAACATTTGGTTCCACAGGTGATCGTCAAGAAATCGACTGGCATGCCCAAATTCCATCCAGCCATCCCTATTCTAGTCTTTCAGAATGATTAACCATACGCCACTCCCTCTAGTGCGTTCCTATCATTCTTTCCACCCTCCTTTCAATACCCTCGGAATCCCTGTGTGCCAAATCGACCCATCTTGGCCTCCCGTAAAAGGCGAATATGCGTCCCCGCCATGAGGGAAAGGAATAGAAAGGGAATTCCCCGCGCGCACGTAAACAACCATCAGTTCATTCATGGTACATTACTGATTTGATCTCCTTATCTTTGTAGAACAAGGAGAGTTCTTCTGGGATGAGGAGCCTTTCGCCATTCTTGATCTTCTTGATCATGTCTAGGACCCAACTTCGGAGGCGAACTCGCTTCTGCATTTCTTCCCATGGGATGTAACTGTCGAGTGGGACAGTGCCGGTAGGGCGAGGAGGGATGTAACCCTCTAAGTCATTGATGAGCCACTGTAACCTCTGGAGAGGGGTTGGCTCAGCTGGGGATTGTAAGGTGGCTACCTGCTCAGCATGTTTCTTGAGCCGTCTTTTGAGATTCTTCCTCCCAATCCTCTCCTGTTTCTTGGCGATGGCTGCCTCCAGGGGAGTAGGATGAGGAAGCAGTAGGGCTGGAGTTGATAAATCCTTATAAGGATGTCTCCGAGCTGGTGCCTTGGCAGAGTGAGGTCAGTGGCTTTTCTTCGCCCAGATTTCAATCCAGGCACGTTTCACTTGTTGTATTTGGAGAGCGGCATTGATCGCTTACTCGATGACCTCGGGTGGTAGCTCCTGGTAGGCTGGGACACCGAGACTGGCGACCGAAGATGTGCACATGGTTTGATGCCTTACCCACAATGACGAAGGAGGTCTGTGATGAGCTGGTATGCTGATGCTGGCGTCCGAAGATGTATGCGCGATTTGATGCCTTACCCGTAGTGGCAAGGCCTTTTGTTGAGAGGTGGACTGGGAGATGTGCTTGGCCTCCTGCTCCTTAGCCTTGCCTTTATGATTTGACTGGGAGTAGGGTTTGGTGATAGCTGAAGACGTCGCAGGGTATTGTTACTCTGGGTAGTCGCCCTGGTTTCACGTGTCGAGCGGGCCTTGTGGCGGCGGGCCTGACTCACGGGCCGGAGTCGCTGAAGGTTTTGAAGATGTCTTCTTGGTAATCTGGACTGGATTGTAGGGCAGGCAGTGAGGACCTGATGGTTCGCAGGTGTTGGCACTCAAAATATGTTCGATGGCAATCATGCCTAAACAAGAAGAATGATGTGGCCCACTAAAGTACGAAAGCCGAAGAAAGCCAACACACAAGGGTCTTCTCGAACTACTGGAGCCTCAGGTCATCTAATACGAGCACCAGAGACTTCATCTCAGGAGGAAATCAGAAGAATCCACAATAATTCGACAGTGTCACTTCACCTGCCCAATGAGTCGGCATCAACTCGGTCATGCCACATGAGCAACGTTCTTTATTCGAGCAAGGGCAAGAGCGTACCTTGATGCGGGACGGACCACAGACACGACTCCAATTGGAATGCAATCCTTGGACTCTATGCAAACTCGCGATCGTCCCTTAGCGAGGGAAGCATCGGACGTGCACGGTTGAAAAATCGGCAGCGAGCTAGGGTGGTCGGTTCTCTCTTGTGCCCGGATCGGGTCATGGGACGGTCACGCTCTCTCACTCACAGCAGTGATGATACAACAATATAGTGAACTAGATATCCCTACACATGCTCTCTAGCAGCGGCATAAAGATATATATACGAATGAAAGCAAATGCCGAGAAGGGAGGCAGGACAACAGATATAATAACAGAAATAAATAACTAACTACAACAGAGTCCAGTCCAACAGAAAGTACAGTCTAAATTAGTAAAACGTACCACATGCCAAGTGAACACTCGGCCCAGCGAACTGGCAACTAAGAACCTCCACGCAACGCCCTCGAACCTTGAGGAAGAACTGTCGCACCTGAAAACCTGGGGTGAGCCCCCTATCACTGGCTCAGTAGGGGTCCTGCGGAACCCCAATCGAAAATAACGGCGGCACGAAAAGTAGCAACTACAGCTAAAACAACAGTAACAGCAGGCATAGCAAACCCAGTGGCCGGTAAAACCTCAGCTTTACAGCTACTCCTACTGTATTGAAACGGAACCCAACACCTCGATCCCACAGTCGGGGAACAACCAGACACGAACCACCAGACTACGACCGCCCTAGTCACACTACTAGGGAAACGACACGATGCCACTGTCGTGGAGGCCTATCCTCATAGATAAGGGCCCACCGAAACCATGCGGTCAGGAAACACAGTCACGACCTCGCCGTCGTGAACTCTACGCCGTCTAGGGAGAAACTCTTGGTGACGCTCATCGAAAACCCTAGACCTCAATTCTGGGAGAACGCCTGGAACTACACACTAAACTCCGTCTCGTTGATGGAAAATGAAAACCTGTGACACGACAACTCACGTCACGTGACGAGAGTACCACCCACCAGAAGTAAGGCCGGATGCGTCCAGTGACGACTTAGTCCGTAGCCTCAGGTGTCTCGCTATGACGCCCCAGGCGGAGACTGAGACACTGTACAATAACGAGGAACACAGAACAAGGAGTAGCTGAGGTCGCGCTCGCCAGTGCGGGTTTGCCGCCCTCAGCCAAGTGTGCACACACCAACCGTACACCCTAAGTCAGATCCTCTAGCTGGTTCTTCTTTCGAAGCCCAGACTCAGGCTACACGTGGGGGCCCTACGGTAACCAGGATAAAAATCGTCTCTCTTGGGTAAGCCGCTCCACCGCTCCCGGGTGGGTCAGCACACGCGTGCCGTAAGAAGGCTACGACTAGTGGGGGCTCACAGAACGTGAACACAGAAAACCACGCACACACCCATTGCGAGTAATACGAAGGAAGAAGTGGCTCGCGACCACTGGACTCTGGACAGTCCACTAGACCTATTAAATTCAACGGTCCTTGAGTCACAAGACTCAGGTCAAGACCGACGCACGTGATGGCACAGCACCGTCAATCTGGCCTAATCCCTAGGTCTGAAATTACGGTGACACATGAAAAATCTCCAGCCCCAGGCTGGTCAATTGGACTCACAGTCCAAGGCCATACACACGGCCCCTCAGAACTTGGAACACACACGGGGTCACTCGGACCCCAGGACTCACGAGCACGCTAATCGAGATAACGTGGTATCTTCAGACACCCAAAAATACGATCACGATCCCCACGGGGTTCTCGGGACACTCACGGGGCTAAAGGTCGGTCATTGGATCTCAATCGGACCGACCGGGACCCAAAAATAGCCCAAAATTATAGAATCCTGCAGGATAGAGTAGACGATAAATTCTTTAGATATCCCGAGGTATGGAGGGGCTGTGTACCTGAAATATTTGCAATCCATACAGAGCAGAATGCAGAAAAAATGAAGCACTAAATGAGTCAAGGGATTTTGACTCATCTCAGAATGAATACATATAGATGGCAGGAGGAAAACACTATTTGGCCTCAAGTACCTTGCCATTACAACATACAATGTTGAAATTACAAAACAGATGTCAACCAAAATTTAAAAGGCAGTGGTTTTATCAGCAGTTAAACAGGGTATCTCACATAAGGGCCCCTTGAGTTACAAACTCCCCCCTATTACATGTCACTTCATCATTTGCTAACGTCGAAGTAGAGATTGTAGCTCCGAGGTGGGCCTCTACTTTGACATGCCTCTTTAGCAGCTTCTCTAGGTGTTCAATCCTCCTCAGCTCTACGCATTCCTCTTTAAGCTTTAAATTATCTTGATCAGCCCCACATGTGCAGCCATATGACAACTGAGATGTGGCACTCCAAATTCATCACACCATCGGAAGAAGCAACATTGCTGGATAACTACAAAGTAAACGTCAAGATCACGTGAACGAGAATATACTTGACATTTCAGAATCGGAGAGTCATGGTATCTTGCATTTGTAATATTATCTCCACCGATGTGTTACTGTTAGACTAGCAGTAATGTCACAGATGCTAGCCACCACACCAGCACCTTACCTCATGCCACTTTGTTTACTGTGTAATTTCTTCACCCATTGTTCTCTACGGGCACAATAACATAATTACAATTAAACAATGCAGGTAAAAGGCACAATAACACACTACCATATGAACAATTAAACAATGCATGTAAAGTAATCAACATGGACAACCTAGTTGACAACATAATAAAAAGAAGGATTTTTTACATGAAAACTATTATTAGGTGATAGAAAATTAGCTCGCCCAAATAGTTATCACCGCTGCGAGAGAGAGAGAGAAATCGTCCCATGACCCGATCCGGGCACGATAGTGAGTTGACCACCCTAGCTCTTGCCGGTTTCTCAACCGCGCACGATCACACGCTTCCCTCGTTAGGGATGAACAGAGAGCTTGCTAGAGTCCAACGTCGGTATTCAACTTGGAGTCAAGTCTGTGCGTCCGTCCCACATCAAATTGGTATCAGAGCGTCAGTTGAGTCTAGGGTAGTCTTTGCATGGTCTAAGTCGAGTCTAGGAGCATCATCATTTTAAAACAAAAAAAAGTGTATGTTTTTGGTTTGCATTGCATCCCAATACTCGGTATATCAAAAGGTGTTACCAGACATCTAGGTTAAGCCTATTTGGAAGGTAGCCTCCTTGCGTCGAGAAGGTCTTCAGATTGGTTTCTCTGCCACGTACCAGAATTGGGTTAAGTCTAGGGTCTTAGAGTCTAAGTGTGTAGTGAGTCAGCATTCCAACTTGTCATGTTGTCTTAGGGTCGTGTTTAGTCCATTGTCAAGTCCATCGTGTCTCCAATTGTCAGCATTTTCTTCTTCCTCCCCCAAAGAGAGTCACGCCCCCTTTCTCTCTCTCTTCGGCAGACGACGACTGCGGCACGCTCCCCTCCAGCTGCAGATGGCTGTGGGCGACGGCGTGACAGCGTAGGCGGCGGCGAGACGGTCCCGGTGGCATGTGGCGTTCGTGGGAAGCATGGGAAGAATGGGGGTTTCAAGGCTTCTTTCGCGATTTGTGGTCGATCCGGCACGCCTCGAGGCGAGATCGAGGTTGGGTGACGTTCCCTAGCTCCCCGTGTTTCCTTCACGTGATTTCTAGCCCAGTGCGAGGCCGAGAGATGGGTTTTCATGCCGAGAAGGGTTTTTCCATGATTTGGGGAGAGTTCGCTCGATCTATGGATTTCGGCCGCGATTCGACATTTTGATGGCTTAGATGCATGCTAGGGGTCCCGAGGGAGCTTCACCCTTGATTTCCCCCTCTCCCATGGAGGTATGGGAGCATGGTTGGGTTTTTTGATCGTTTCCCGTTGGTTCACCGTTGGGACGGTGTGGCAGTCATTCCAGTGACCGTGACAGCTTGTGACTCCCTAGGGAGGGTGCGTCACAGCCTATAGCGCCCCATGGTGGGTGCGTCACATGGCGCTGTTTTGCCAACTGGGAGGTCCGTGGGCCTGACGGTCCCATGATAGGCCACCAGCACGTGTGACGTGCTTAGGTTGGACCGTCAAAGTGACGATCCGACCGTTGGCATCCGACCATTATGGCTTCCGACCGTTGTGGTTTTTGACCATTGGGGGTCAAGGCCTCTGACGCACCCAAGGTGGGGAGTTAGAGCCCTGTGATGCCCCTATACGGGAGCGTCAGAGCTGACGCAACCCATCCTTCTAACGCGAATGGGCAGGACCGTCAGTGACGCCCCGAGGGGTGTGCGTCACAGCTAGTTTCGGTCTGACTTCTGACGCACCAGTGGTGGTCCGTCAAAGACTGTGATGTACCGAGCGGTGTGCCTCACAGCTAGTTTCTTCTCCATCTTCTGACGCGCCTAGTGAGGACCGTCAGTGTTTGTGACGCACCAGAGTTGGCATGTTACAGCCGACTTTGCACCGAGTGCCTGACGCACTTGTGTTGGGCCGTCAAACTTCTGTGACGACCTAGAGTTAGACCGTTAGAGCCTGTGGCACTCCTGTGTTGGACTGCCAGGCTCTGGACTGCACCGAGTGGTTCACAGCCCTGTTTCTTCTCCGACTGTGGTCATCGTATGGTGGTGCTGGTACGTGGGGCGGTCCCCATACTTCTTCGGGTCCGGATATTATTTTTCGTTGGCTTGAGAGTCTACTCCTTCAGCCACCCTCCACTAGTCATAGTCTACTTACACATTTAGTGGTCCCACCTGGGAGTAGGTGGAGAGGTTTACCCTGAGAGAAGATTTTTAGACTGGTTTTCATCGGGCCCACGTCAGTCGCCAGAGTCCGGTTAGCGGGAAAACCAGTCAGAGGCCAGACCTAGGACGCGTGGTCTGTGTCTGCACACGTGATTGGGGGCAATTGGACCCACTGAAAAGACTAGTTTTTCCCCGATAACGAGGGCCCAACCTGTCCCACTAAGAGTCCCCCAAGGTTGGCGTGCATTAAGTGTGGCAATCCTTGGCCGAGTCTATCTCACTCATGTGACGGTGGCTCTCTTAGGGCCATACCCTGGGTATGCTCCTGTCCTTTGAGGGAGAAGTAGAAGAAATCTTGGGGATAAGCCTAGTGTTGGGATAGAAGCTTTTAGGGCTCGAATCCCTCCCGTGACGACCCGATCGGAGATTCGGTTTGCTATGCCGGGGCTTTGTATCCATCATCGAACCTTCATCCACTCTAGGCAGGCCTACGACTTGGCTCATAACGTCCTGCGGAAAAATTGTATTGCCACTCTTGCCATGCCTAGTTTGATTTTTCATGTTTCTTGGAGCACTTTGAGATTGCACTTAGTGCTTTGATTGATGTTGTCAGCTTTTAAGACGGTGTCGCATAGTAGAGGGACCTTTACTTTCCCTAGATATGGCCAAAGAGAGACGGTGTCGCATAGTAGAGGGAAAACTTGACCAAAGTTCCATGTAGTGTATGATTGTCATGCTCGGGGTCCTCCTTCGCGATCAAGGGAAGGGACACCTTGCTACTGGATCGTCACTAGCCTGATTGTAAGGGAAAAATCACATAAGATACGACCCATTCCAAGCATGAGACGGCTCCTCACCTTCCGTGCTAACTAGACGGTACACATTCCCTGGATAAGCTTCTCTAACGACGAATGGCCCTTCCCAGTTACGTTGCAATTTAGACGTAGGACCTCCAGACCTAATGAATTTACATTTCAAAACCATATCACCAACTCGAAATTTACGTTCGATTATCTTCTTTTGAAAATAACGCGAGATTCTCGTTTGGTAAACAGACACGTGATCGGTCGCAGTTAGCCTCTTCTCATCCAAGAGTTCTAGCTGGACGAGCAACGCCTCCCAACGTTCATCGAGATTAAGTTCCTTATTGAGCTGCACCCTTAGGGAAGCGTTCAAAATCTCATATGGGAGCACCACTTCCATCCCGTAAGTGAGCAGAAAGGGGGTTTTTCCCGTAGGAGTACGGACGGAGGTGTAGTAAGCCCATAGAGCTTCCACTAATCTTTTAGGCCAATCAGAGAACTTGTGAGATTCACATGTTTTCTTTATGATCTTGAGAAGGGTTTTATTAGTGGCCTTTGCTTGACTGTTGTCTTAAGGGTAATATAGAGATGAATGATGCAATACAATATTGAACTTCTTACAGAGGTCCTGGCGCTCTTGCGAGATGAACTGGGGCCCATTATCGGTGACGATATTGCTTGGCACTCCAAATCACGAGATGATATTCTTCATGATGAAGCGGCACACCGTGGTAGCTTTGATTTTCACGTACGCTTCCACTTCGGCCCATTTGGTGAAGTACTCAGTGGCAGTAAGGATGAAGAATTTTTACCTGATCTGAGAGTTGGGATCACCTAGCGGACTTACAATGTTGAAAGTCCACGTGGAGAACGGCCAAGGAGTAGAGAGAGGATGAAGAGATGAAGCAGGACCATAGATTTTATCGGCGTGGAGTTTGCATTTAAGACACCTCCAGACATAGAGGGAGCAATCTTCCCCTAGGGTGGGCCAATAGTAGCCCTGCCTAAGGATTTTCTTCACTAGAGCCTGTCCATTGACTTGACCTCTACACTCGCTTGTATGGGCTGCCTCAGCCACCTTCCAAGCTTCATCAACATCAAGGCACCTCATGAGCATTCCAATGAGTGCGTGCATGTACAATTCTCCAGCAATAATAGTGTACCCTGAGGTGGCTCTTCTAATAGCCTTATGCTGCTCGACGCTTGCCCCTTCCGGGAATGATCCATCCCTATAATACTGCTCAATTTCATGATACCAAGGTAATTCTTCCTCTTCCAAGATCTCTTCCAACTCTGCCAAAGAAACTTCCTTAAGATTTTTCTTCTCAGCCTTCGCTTCTATAGTCTTTCTAAGGTTGTCGTACCAAGGATCCTGAAGAGAAGGAGCGTCCAACCTTTGGACGATGATAGTCTCAGTGCTCTAACTGAGAGGAAAGGACAAGGAGGAAGCAAGCGATGCCAGTGCATCGACAAGGATATTTTGAGATCGAGGAGTGTGAATGTAGATCCGCTTACGAAATTACCTAGCTAAGAGACTGACCAAATCATGATATGACTTGAGCTTCGGGTCACGAGTGCGGCATGTGGACAACACTTGGCACAGAACAAGCTAAGAGTCTCCTATGATGTTTAAGTAACGCGTGCCTAAGAGATAGGCTTGCTTCAATCTGACCAGGAGAGCTTCATACTCAGTAATGTTGTTGGCAGCAGGAAAGCGGAGCTGATAAGCAAGACGAATCGTCACCCCCTCATGAGTGAGGAAAATGGTACCTATCCCTCAGCATTGTGAGTTAAGCACACCATCAAAGTGCAGAGACCAGAAGAAAAGATGGTTAAGAATAGAGAGATGCTCATCAGGGAACTCATCCTGAATAGAGTTAGTGCAAGGAATAGGAAGATGGGCAAGATGCTCAGCGATGGCATATCCTTTGATTACCTTCTGGACAATGAAGGTGATGTCAAACTGGGAGAGGAAGCATTGCCAATGAGCAAACCTACTAGAAAGGATAGGCTTTTGTAAGAGATAACAGATCGGATCCATTCTAGAGATCAGCCTAACCTAGTGGACTAGAAAGTAGTGCTTCACCTTCTGAGTTACCCAAACTAATGCGGCACAAGTTTTCCTCATAGCAATGTACTAGGCCTCTGCTAGATTAAACAACCTAGAGAGGTAATATGCTACTCGCTCTTTTCCATCATCGTCTACTTATGCTAGGACAGCTCCTAGGGAGTCCTCAATAATAGAAATGTATAGGATTAGGGGTTTCCCAGGGACAGGAGGTTGTAGAATCGGGGGATTAGATAAATAAACCTTCAAATCGACAAAGGCCTTTTGACAGTCTTGATTCCATTCAAATTTGGCCCCCGCCTTTAGCCGTTCGTAAAATAGGCGGCACCTCTGAGAATGTTAGGATATAAATCTTCTAATAAACTGCAAGCGTCCAATTAATCCTCAAAGTTCCGTGATGTTCATTGGCGGGGGCATGTCCATAACGACCTTAGCCTTATTAAGATCAATCTGAATCCCCCATTTGCTAACTATGAAGGCTAGCAATTTCCCTAGAGATACTCCAAATACGCATTTCATGGGATTCATTTTCAACTTATATTCCCTAGCTCTCTAAAGCACCTTAGCCAGAATAGCGGGGTGTTCCTCTTTGGTCCTCGGCTTCACCAAAATGTCATCCACATAGGCTTCCATATAGACATACATCATATCATGGAATATAGCCATCATCGCCCTTTGATAGATGGCACGTGCATTCTTCAATGCAAGCGGCATTACCACATAGCAGTAAGTGCCCCAGGGCATGGTGAAGGAGGTTTTCTCCTGATCTTCCAGAGCTAGATGTATTTGGCTGTATCTAGAATAACCATCCATGAATGGCAAAGCTTCATACCCGACTATGTTATCCACTAACACGTCTATGTGAGGTAGTGAAAAATCATCCTTGGGACATGCTTTGTTCAGATCCCTGAAATCAATGCAAATTTGCACCTTTCCATCCTTCTTGATGATAGGGAATATATTTGCCACCCACTGGGGATATAAGACAACTCTAATAAACTTCGCCTTATGCAATTTGTCAACCTCTTCTTTCATCCTTAAGGCCATGCGGGGGTGAAATCTTCTTAACATTTACATAACGGGTGTTGCCCCTGGTTTAAGTACAAGTCTATGTTCCGCCAAGGAGCGGTCAAGACTCGGCATGTCCTCATATGACCAGGCGAAGGAATCGCTATACTCCCTTAGAACCTTGATCAATTCCTCTTCAACCTCTGGAGAGACCCAACCCGTGGGCTATGAAAAATGCACAGAAAAATTTGAAAAAAATTTAGAAAAAAATAAAAATAAAAAATGTAGAGGGTAGGGGTACCTACCTTGCTCCTTTCGGGGACGATTCCTCCCCCACGCATTGGTTGGCGAGGGGGAGGGGCTTCTTCCTCCTCTTCTTCTTCATCGCCGTTGTCTTCTTCTTCTCCCTCTCCTTCTTCTTCATCACCGTCTTCTCCGCCTCCTCCTTCTTCTTCTTCTCCTTCGTCTTCTTCCTCCTCTCCGTCGCTTTCCTCTTCTCCTCCGGCTTCGCCGCCACCGACGGGTGATCCCTCGCCGGACGGCGCTGCCACGGGGGCATCCTCCTCGGCTACGGTGAGAAGCTCCTCCACGTTAACTTCCCCGTCGCCGCTTGTGGGGGCCGGTGATGGCGACGACGATGATCGGAGATGGAGTTCGGTTAGGGCTTGGGGGAGGGTTTGCAGAGCAATTGAGGAAAAGATGATGTAATGGATCGAATGGTTGGACAGAGGGGGGAAAGAAGGGTTTTGTTTCGAACATTTGAAAATAATTCGCGCCCTTGAGAAAACCGTGGTTTCAATTATTGACGCCCCTCTAGAAGGCGTTACTTTAATATCTGACGACATTAAGATGGGCGTCATTTTTAAAGTATCTGGGAATTTGAACGGGTTGTCAGAGTGTAGTTAATGCCGGATTGATTGATCCAATGGCTATAATGATGGATTTTAATTGACGACACTTAAAGGGGCGTCAAATGTGGAAATTCAAGAAATTACTTTTTGAAATTGAAGGTTAATAGCGCCCAGTTGAGGGGCGTGATTTTGAACAATGCCGTTACTGAGAGGCGTCAAATTGGGGTTTCAAAAAGTAATTAGTTTTTATTGATGACCCTAATAAGGGCGTGCATTAAATGATTGACGACCTTGTGAAGGGCGCTGTTTAGATGATTAACGCCTTACTAAAAGGCGCGTTCTCAGGAAACGTGAACAGAAACTCAATTAAGTTGGATGATTTGATCAATATAAGTATACATTTGGGCTCAGTTGAGGAAAGATCTTTTATTTTATTCAGAAAGAATCATGATTACAATCAACAGGCCGTTTTGGACCTCATTTGCCTAAGGGCAATGACATATGATTTCCATTGCTCCTTCTCTTCTTCTACATTTTCTATGGGTTGATGCAGCTTGCCAATCTTCCAAAGAGCTTGAATAGTCTTCATTTCTTCTTCGTCTTCATTGGACCCAAGCTCTCTTCTCTTGATGGGTGGGAGATGTAATGCTTCTTCTAAATAATGCCGAGGAAGTCCAAGTTGAGGAAGGCACCGGTGCGGGTTGTAGAGGACGAAGTCGGTGGCACCCAGTAGGCGGAGCTCCACTCCGGTCGATAATCGAGCTCGTATGGTGTGTATCTTTAAGAATCGCGGAGCGCTTGTAAAGAGGTTCTTTGGCATGATCTTCAAATGTTCTCTCCACTCCACTCTTGTCTTTATCTTGGGTATCCGATTTGTTACGGGAGGGCTAGAGTGTGCCGTGGAAGGCCAAGCTGGGGTGTGCCGGTGGGGAAGGCACAGGCGTGCCGGGCAAGGTCTGAGCTAGTTCAGGTAGGGTCTGTGCTAGTTGGGGCAGGGTCTATGCTAGTGTGTGGTGAGGTCTGAGCTAGTGTGGGCAAGGGTCCGAGCTAGTCTGAGCAAGGGTCAGAGCCAGTTGGAGCAAAGTCTAAGCTAGTCTGAGCGAGGGTCTAAGCTAGTCTGAGCAAGGTCCAAGCTAGTCTGGGGTAGGGTCTGAGCCAGTTGGAGGTGCGCGAGCTCCAGGGATGGATGATTTCTTCCGAGGCATGTTTGATTATGTCTTCTAGCAGCGGCAGCAGGGAGACCAACAGCAGAGAGGTGATGCTGGCGAGGGTTCGTCATCTCGAGGTGGTCCCGGTCGGGTGCTGAATGAGTTCTTGCAGTTTCAGCCACCCTTTTTCGATGGGCAGCCAGATCCAGAGGTGGCCAGAGAGTGGTTGGGTGATTTGCAGAGAATCTTCAGTGCGATGGAGTGTGCTGAGGAGAAGCTGGTGGTGTTGGCTACGCATCACCTTCAGGGAGCGGCCCGGACTTGGTGGACGTTAGAGTGGGAAGTAGCGTTCTAGTCTCATCCCCTTCGGCAAATCACGTGGCAGGAGTTCGTCGTGGCATTCGAGCATGCCTTCTGTCCGTCTTTCATTAGGACGCAGAGGCTGCGTGAGCTCATGGAGTTGACCCAAGGCGACATGTCAGTGATGCAGTACCATGCCAGGTTTGTTAAGCTGGGTCGTTATGCGTCTCACATTATGGCGGATGAGGAAGTGAAGATCGACCAGTTCGTTGGTGGTCTGAGGGTCGACTTGAGGCACCATCTTCTTGCGTCAGGTTTGACCACTTTGGATGCGGTATGCAAGGCAGCATCAGCGTTGGAAAGAGATTTGCAGAAGATTCGAGGGTAAGACAGTGCTGGTCAGGTTCAGGCAGATTTTGGTCAGTCGATGGAGGTTCAGCAGCAGAGTACTGTCCAGCTCTCAGCAGGTGGCTCCGTGGCAGTGCAGTCTGTGGCTCCCGTGCCAGAGTCATCATCCTTTAGCTCGAAGTTCAAGAAGCTGTTCAAGGAAGCTGGTTTTGGCAGGAGGCAACGGAGTCGCAAGGAGTCGCAGCAAGAGTAGATGGGTAGCGTTCAGCAGCTGGTAGCTTTTCAGCGTCAGAGTTTGGTGAGTGGTGTTCGGGGAGGGTGTCCCAGGCGCGGTGATTCTCATTCAGGCAGGCAGTGTTCAGCACCTGTGGTTTGCTTCAGGTGCAATCAGTCAAGGCACATGGCATATGACTGTCCGCAGAGACCGAGTCAGCTGCCCGGGTTTCAGCAGCAGCAGTTTCAGCCCCAGCTAATGCTATCACAGCCGCAGCAGTACCAGCGACAAGAGCAGTTTCCTCAGTTGTCTCGATCAGCTACTGTAGGGAGGCAGAGATCCCGAGGCAGAGTGACCCACATGACCAGAGCAGAGGTTGAGGCGTCGCAGTTTTTCATGATACCACGGTAGCTCTTCTTATTCTAAGATCTCCTCAAGCTCAGTCAATGATACTTCCTTCAATTCCTCCTTCTCAGCGTTCTTCTCTACGATTTTCCTAAGGTTATCGAACAAAGGATCCTGAAGAGAAGGAGCGTCTAACCGCTAGACCACAATGGTCTCGGTGGAACGACTAAGAGAGAAAGAAAGGGAAGAAGCTAGCGATGCCAGTGGCTCAACAATGATATTCTAGGAGCGAGGAGTATGGATATAGATGAGCTTGCAGAACTGCCTAGCCAAGAGCGTGACCAGATCTTGATAGGGCTTAAGCTTGAGGTCACGGGTGCGGTAAGTCAAAAGAACTTGGCACAGGACTAATTGAGAGTCTCCTATAATGTTTAGGTAGCGTGTGCCTAGGAGATAGGCATGCTTCAGACCAGCAAGGAGAGCCTTATACTCGGCTATATTATTTGCGGCATGGAATGAGAGTTGATAAGCAATAGGAATGGTTACTCCCTTTGGAGTAAGGAGAATGGTGTCGATTCCACGGCCCTGAGAATTTAATGCATTGTCAAAGTGCAAAGACCAGAAGGGGAGATGAGTGATCACAACAAGGTGTTCATCAGGAAACTCATCTTAGATCGAATCAGTGCAAGGGATGGGAGAATGACCAATATGCTCGGCAATGGCGTACCCCTTGATCGCCTTTTGGACAACGAAGTTGATGTTGAATTGAGAGAGAAAGCTCTGCCAGCGAGCTAATCTGCTAGAAAGGACAGGCTTTTTCAAAAGATAACGAATAGGGTCCATCCTAGAGATCAGCTTAACCTCATGGGCAAGAAAATAGTGCTTTAAATTCTAAGCTACCCATACTAGCGCTGCACAGGTCTTCTCCATGGCAGTATACTTAGATTCAGTAGGATTGAACAGCCTAGAAAGGTAGTATGCTGCCCGTTCTCTTCCTTCGTCATCCACTTGAGCCAGGACAGCTCCTAGGGAGTCCTCAATGACAGAAATGTACAAGATCAGGGGTTTACCAGGGACAGGAGGTTGTAGAACTGGGGGATTAGACAGATAAACCTTAAGCTCCTCGTAGGCCTTTTGACATTGCTCATTCCATTCGAATTTGGCCCCCGCCTTTAACAAGTCATAGAATGGGCAGCATCTTTGCGAGTGTTGGGATATGAATCTCCTAATGAATTGTAAATGCCCAATCAATCCTCAAAGTTTAGTAATGTTCTTTGGCGGGGGCATGTCCATCACGGCCTTTGCCTTATTCGGATCAATCTGAATCCCCCGTTTACTAACTATGAACCCAAGTAATTTTCCTGATGCAACTCCGAACACACATTTCTTTGGATTCATTTTTAATTTGTACTCCCTAGCCCTTTGTAACACCTTAGCTAAAATGGCGGGGTGTTCTTCTTTAGACCTTGATTTCACCAGGATATCATCCACATAGGCTTCCATGTACACATGCATCATGTCGTGGAAGATAGCCATCATCGCCCGTTGGTAAGTGGCACCTGCATTCTTGTCTCCAAATACACTAGGTATTATCCAAACCTAGTCCAGCAATTTTATGAGAATTTAGTTGAAAGGCATGGAGAACTATTTACAGTTATTCAAGATATTAAGATTCATATTGACCTGACCTCTTTCGGCGTGCCTTAGGAGTCTCAGTCTGGGGTGCTGATATGTCTTTTGGACATGGTGATGTGGAGGATACATTCATTGCTATGACAAGTTGTGATTATATTCGTGATGTGAGTGACTTAATCTGGCTAAACACCAATTATTTTCCACCACTGCAGCGTGTTCTACACCACATGTTCACTACATTAATTTATCCAAAAGGTGGGAGTAGAAATGAAGTGACAGAGGTTCATAGGCTCCTCTTTTACCATGTCATGAATGAGAACTCAGTGAATATGGGTTGGCTCATGACTAATTTGATTGACTCATGCCGAACCAACTTGGGGCGATCTCTCCCTTATGCATCACAGTTGACAGGAGTCTTTATCTATGTTGGGGTAAATTTGGCAGATGAAATGTCCCTTCAAGTTTGCCAAGACGATATCTACAATAAACATAAGATTTTTTCAGATCTTGGATATTACTGGGTGAAGACGGTGAGCTTACCAGGGATGTTCCAACCTATGCAGAACAATTTGCAAATGAAGAAGAACCACAACAGCAGCAGGATCATGAGGATGCACCCCCTCCAGTTCAGGCGGACGATCAGCCTCCCCCACCTTCACCTTATCATATGGATCAAGAGATGCCACCTCCTCCATAGTTCTTTTACCGAGAGTCCTCTACTCAGGGTGCTGGTCATTTCGCTTGGGGGGATTATGAGGCTCTTGATAGGTGTGTCTTAGGCTTATAAACTTGAATTGACTCCTCCCTTGGGTGACTAGACACATTCATGGACACTATAACTAAACGGATAGATTCTTTCACTCATGCTCTGGACTCTATATCTACCCATATGGCCACTCTCACCTCCAGCTACGAGGACACTAGTGAAGCCTTCCGGCTAAACAACCGTGCACTTCTTAGCATCAATGCACAGCTGAAGCATCACGATCGTGTTCTGCATTCCATTGAGGACCGTCTTTCTCCACCTCCACCTCCTCCTCCCGCTCCTACTGCTGCTAGCTCCGACAATGAAGATGATGCTTCTGATGATGACCATCACGAGGGGACTCCGGATCACCCCGCTCCGTAGCTGTCCTTGTGTTTCCTCCGTGTCATTTCTATCCACATCGTTTGTATTCCCCTCCCCATTTTGATGATGCCAAAGGAGGAGAAGTAGTTATGCAGGTTTTATATAGTTTATGCATGCATGTTCTCTTGTGGTTCGCTTGTTTGCATGAATCATTTGCATTCATTGTGAGTCATTACATTGTCTTGCATTTTGTGAGTCCTTGTATTGTGTCACTCCTTGTACTAAACCAATGAAATGAAATGGAAATGAGGAAATGCACTTGGTATTGGCACCTACATTGGTTCTACTTGTTTTATTTCATCTCAAACATTGGGCGTATATGAATGAATCACTCTATAAAATCTTAATTGTGTAAAAATATTATCTTAGTTAACTTATGTTGACGAAAGAGAGAATATTTGAAGAATATATCAATATTCTCGTTAACTGGATGTTAAATAACCAATATACCCTAGGTTAATTACGTGTGTGAGTTAGAGAGAGAGAAAGAGCAGAGGGGGGACGACGAAGGGGGGAAACCCCCTCCGGTGCTTGTGCAGGCATAAGATAGGGGGAGAGTTTGTGATAGAGAGAAAGAGAGAGAGAGGAGGGGAGGGGAGGGTTCCTCTCCGACGCCGGCACCAATGATTTAGAGAGAGAGAGAGATGAGAGGGATAGAGAAGGAAGAGAGATGGGAGGAGGAGAAGGGAGAGAGAGAGCGGTAGAGAGGGAGAGGGTGTCGGAGGGGAGAAGGGGGAGAGAGAGAGAGCGGCAGGGAGGGGGAGGGTGTCGAAGGGGAGAAGGGAGAGAGAGTGAGACGAGAGGGATAGAGACGAGAGAGAGAGAGAGCGGCAAGGAGGGGTGGGTGTGGGAAGCGAGAAGGGAGAGAGAGAGCGGCGAAGAGGGGGTGCATGTGGGAAGCAAGAGAAGGGGAGGGTGCCCGAGGGAAGAATGGAGAGAGAGAGATGAGAGGGACAGAGACCGAAGAGAGAGAACAGTAGGGAGGGGGAGGGAGAGATCGATGAGGGTGTCGGAGGGGAGAGTGAGAGTCGCTCCATGTGGGAGTGACTCACTCCCGAAGTCGCTCCCACACATAGCGACTTTCTCTCCCATCCTCACTCTCTCTCTATATCATTCTCTCTCTCCCTTCTCCCCTCCAACATCGTCCCCCTCCCTGTCGCTCTCTCTCTCTCTCCCTTCTCTGCCTCCCGCAGTCAACCCCTCCCGGCCGTTCTCTCTCTCTCTCTCTCCCGTCTCTATCCCTCTCATATTTCTCTCTATCCCTTCTCCACCTCCCACACCAACCCCCTTCCCACTGCTCACTCTTTCCGTTCTTCGCCTCCCGCACCCAACCCCTCACCGTCGTTCTCTCTCTCTCTCTCTCCCGTCTCTGTCCCTCTGATCTCTCTCTCTCCCTTCTCCCCTCTCACATCCTCCCCCTCTTCGCTTCTCTCTCTCCCTTCTCTGCTTCTCACACCCACTCAGTCCTCGCCGCTCTCTCTCTCTCTCTCGTCTCTATCCCTCTCGTCTCTCTCTCTCTCCCTTCTCCCCTCCGGCACTCTCCCCCTCCCCACTGCTCTGTCTCTCCCTTCTCCTCCTCTCGTCTCTCTCCCATCTCCATCCCTCTCATCTCTCTCTCTAAATCCTTGTTGTCGGCGTTGAAGAGGGAGACTCTCCGGCGTCCCCCTCCCCTCCTCTCTCTCTGTATCACACACTCACTTCAGCGCCGAAGAGGGAGAGGGGGCTCAGCAATGACATTGGTGGAGGGAGAAATTTTTTTATTTTTTTTAAATTGAGGGTAATTTACTTTTTGTATAAGTCTGGTTAAAATTAATCATGGTCAATTTCACGGCCGGTAATGTGCGATCATGTAATCCATCCCCCAGCCATCGGCATAATAATAGGTGAGATGTAGTTGTTTGCCCAGGATGGCCCTCCCCGGGTCTTCGATCTTCAGCCTGTGCACCTGAAGAAGGACATACAGCCAAGTAGTGTCCTTGTAGTTTTCGGGCCTTCGCTCCTCGGCCCGCATGAAGGCGCGATATGGGCAAGTCGGGTCAACCTCCGACCGCCAACTCTTTGCCGAGGTGCCCTCCTCCTCTGCCGAGAATGGGTAATTAATTAAGTCTAGGCGATCGCCTCCGACGCCGCAGAGGTCCCAGAGAGTCTTCTTGAAGTCATCTTCTGCCACCGGGGGTAGCTTAACTTGCGGCATCGGTCGGGTTTTTTGAGCCTCTTTGTGCGCAATCAGGTAGGCGGCCACCTTGTCGCTCTTATCGTGCCACAATCGGAGGAGGTGCTCTGGGTCGACGTCAAGGACGGGCACGGGCTGCCGACTCAAGAACCTTCTCTCCGGTCCATCCCAACAGTCAGTCTTGTGTAACCGGTAAAATCCTGTCCGGGTGTTCCACCACTTTACATACTCTGGTGTCACCCGCGGGACCCGGCCAGGGGCTAGTACTCGGAAGGTGGCGGTGTCTGCCCGGTGGAAGAAATCCCACCAGACCCGGGCGGTCTCAGTAGTCAAGCTCCCCTGAAGATTCCGCGTTGCCAGAGTAAACTGGGCACTGTGTGAGGGGATGTGCTGATCGTACCTGAAATTGCACCCAAAACGGAAGGGGTAATAAGGCTCCAAAAGTAGGTTAATCCCCCTTCCTGAATGCCAGTACACTCGGGCGGATCGACATTGCCCAATCCCTGAGCTCAGGCTCCAACAGCGGGTGGGTCACAATCTCCTGACTAATGGGGTGCACGTACTTCACCACTTGATCATCTTTGCACTCCCATTTGTTGTTCACCAGAGGGCTCGAGTGGGCAGCCAACGTCCAGAAGTGAATGGAGTCTACCGCGTCTTGAGGAACTGTTGTCAAGCAACCCCTGATGTCGTAAAGCCTCAAGGAGGTAGAGCTCGGCTCTGCACTCACGAACTCCAGCATTCACGGCACTAGTCCCCAGTCCTGGATGGCGCGGGGAGCGAACTCCGGGAATAGCGAGCATACCCACGCATTAAAGAAATGCAATGGGAATACAAACCGGGCCAACCATGAAATTTGGTGAATGCTCACCTCCCCGAGCGTCTTGAATATCAAACAAAGGGCGGCCAGGCACAGAGACAGCTTGATCCCCCATGCCATCTGACAAGCGGGGTAGATGGCGTCTGGCCAAATGATGGTCTCGTACTCGTGCGGAAAAGGGAACGAGCATAACCAGTACGTCAGATAGGCGGCACAATGTGTCAGTGGATCAACCGCCATCGGATTCAGCCCACTCAAACGCCTCTTTGAGGGGATCTTCACATCTGATTGGGCTTAGCTCGTTTCTTGCGGGCAACGACCATGCTGATGCATGGGAAGTCTTCATACTTCTTCGGCCCATCAAAGAAATACTGCAGCCGCTGCAACTCTCGGCCTGGCCCGGACCACGAGCCGCTGAAGGTGCTACTCGGGCAGCTCGCCAGTCGCTATCCCCGCACCTCTGAGCCCCAGGCTGTCCTGGACCGCTGCTCTCGTCACCGTGGTAGACTGCCGCTCAGGATGCAGCAGGTCCAGCTCAAGCAACTCCCGGGCCATGTCGCGGTAATCAGGATAAGTACTCCCGGTCACCAGAGACCCATGCACGCGTAGGCCTATGATCTGGGGCACGTCCTCCAACGTAGGGACCATATGCCCCCACAGGAAGGGGAAGCACTGACTCACCGGGTCCCAGCGGTCGTGCAGAGCATAAAGTAGAGGTGTGTCAAAATGACACACCTCAATGCTCAGGAGTTCGGCGAATCCCATCGCCGCTAGCCTCTCTCGCTGAAAGTCCGGCAGTGCCAGATACACCACCCGGACCTGCAGCCATGAAATCCGGGTCCGCCGCTTCCCCTGCATTCATTTCATATCTCAATAAATAAGAATGAAATTCCACACTTTGCCTTATGAACGGTCCATCAGGAGCCGCCCTGTCACTCAGCGGTCATATCTGAATCGCCCTATTCTGCCCTGTCTATGCTTTGGCCGGTCGGGGATTGACCGCCTGATCCACCCCTCGCTTAGCTTCCCATGCCTCACTCTCCAATAGAGCGGTCCTTGGTAGACCATCTACATCATATACGGTCTGAGGCAGACCGTTCAAACTCAGCATCATTCCCCGTATCACGGTCCAACCATGACCACCCTATGGCTCAACAGTTTGAGATAAACCGTTCCATGCCTGTCCCTTCATATTCTAAACGGTCCTTAGTGGGCCGTCCAATGATTTGAACGGTCCAGTGTGAGCCGCTTCGTTATGTCAGTTTGCAGGTTTTAAACGGCCACCCCTGGGCCGTGTTATATGGAACGGTTCTATGTAAACCGCTTTGGTTGATTGGACGGTTTCTGTGGAACCGTTTTGTGTCGTCTTCCCCAACGGCGTATCCCGTCGCCGTGGGTGGCCCAATGGCCACCATTTTAGCCCCTGAGGGCCGTATTCCCCTTCCCAATCACCTAAGCTAACATGCATGGCCTAAAAAGAAGTTTGGGACTAGGGTTTTGGCCACCTACCTCCGGGTCCCGGGCGGCCTTCGCCGTCGCCTCCGCGACCGGTGGCGCTCCCTCCATGGCCTCTGCAGCATCGACTGGTTCTTCCTTGGCCGCGGGCGTCATGGGCTCCTCCTCCACGGGCCTCTCCTCCGCCGGGGTTCCTCCCTCCGCGGTGGGCTTCACCGCCGGTCGCGGTGACGGCATCCCCTCCTCGGCCATCGAATGCCCACCTCTCCTTGGTGCGCGGTGCTTCACGGGCATGAAGATCGTGGAGCGATGGATGGAGAATGGAGAATGGTTTTGGCTCCCTCTCTGGCTTTGGTGCTCGGTTGGGTTTTCCCTCCTCCGTCGGTTGCGGTGAGGAGGAGGAAGATGAGCAGTTTTTTATTTTGAAACGCACAGGTATAGGACGTGTATCAGGAATTGAAATCTGCATTGGTCCAGAGCAAGTCCCTTTGAGTCATCTGTTGTTGGCTTAGGGTGTTTCTTGCGATTGCTGATGTGTTTTCCGTTGTCATGTTTCCCTAGATTCAAAATGCCACCTTGTAGGCGAAGAGCCCCAGTTCCTCGGGATGATGCTAGTGTTTCACCGGCTCCCGCTGTACCGGTTCCTGCCTAGGCTACACTTGTTCCTATCCCTCCTGTGGAGTTACCCGGTGGTCATGGATGGGCGCTGAAGGAATTTCTGCTGTTCCATCCACCGACATTCGAGGGTCAATCAGACCCAGAGGCAGCGAGGGTGTGGTTGGATGCCACTAAACATGTCTTCCAATGCATGGAGTGCATCGAGGACGAAAGGGTTATGTTGGCTTCTTATTAGCTTCAAGGTACTACATGCACGTGGTGGACCATGGAGTGGGAGGTTGCCTTCCGTTCCCGTCCGCTTCGACTGATCACATGGGCAGAGTTTGTTGCTGCATTTGAACGTGTCTATACTCCAACCTGCCTAAAGTTTGCCAAGATGTACCAATTTCTGGAGCTGACGCAGGGTGATATGTTAGTGCTGCAATACCGAGATAAGTTCAGTGAGTTGGGCCGGTATGCGCCCCACATCTTTGTTGATGAAACCGTGAGGACTCAGCAGTTTCTACACAAACGAAAAGTAGATTTGAGCCTGCCATTGTTCACTACCCGTGTAGCTGAGTTGGATTCTGCATACCAAGCCACCGTCACGCTAGAGTTAGAGTTAGCAATGACTCGAGGACTTCCTCAGGCCGGGATGGTTCAGTCGATCATGCAGCATTAGCCACTCCACTCGTCGTCTGTTCCAAGAGCTTCTCCCGCTTTCTCTGCTACCGATGGTACTTCTTTCCCGCAATCTCAGAGCAAGGGATTCTAATTTAAGAAGTCCAAGAAAAAGAGGTTCGATCATTCGACATTTTCTTATCTGAGTCAGCAGTCCGTTTCCTCTGTTCGACCGCATCAAGATTTTTCTATTTCTCAGTCGAGGTTGTGTTCCAAGTGTGGTGGCAGTCATCCAGGCATGCCGTGTTCTCTGCCGGTTGTCTGCTATCGCAGCGATCAGCCAGGGCACATCTCCTGAAACTATCCATTGAGGCCGTAGACGGTGTAGTTCTCGCAGACTTCTCAGTCGCAGTAGCTGTAGTTTCATCTTCCTCCACCGCCTCAACCTCAACCGTTCCACCTTCCAGTTCCCGCTCCTTCCCAGCAGTCGTCTGCAGCTAGCCATCAACCGAGAGCCAGGGTTACTCACATCACTCGTGCGGAGGCGTTGGTGTCAAATCTGATCGAAGGTATGATTTTGATTTATGATTGCTCAATGCATGTTCTTTTCGATTCAGGTGCGACCCATTCTTTTATCTCCGAGGATTTTATTGCTCGTATCGAAGGGCAGAGGAATGAAGTTTCCTGTGAGATGCTCGTGGAGTTGCCATCTGGCGATTACATGTCCACTCCTCTGTGCCTGGAAAATTAGGAGAGCTCTTCTGGAATGCAGAGGGTTTCACCTTCCTTGACTTTTTGGATCATCTCCTGGACCCAGTTTCTGAGGCGAGCTCGTTTCTACATTTCTTCCCACGGGATATAACTATTGAGTGGGATAGGCCCGGTGGGGCGAAGAGGGATGTACTCCTCTAAGCCATTAATGAATTGTTGTAACTTCTGGAGAGGCGTTAACTCCACTGGGGATTGCGAGATAACCGCTTGCTCGGCTTGCTTCTTGAGTCGCCTCTTAAGATTCTTCCTTATCTTTCTCTCTCATTTCTTGGTGATGGCCACCTCCAGAGGAGTGGGAGGAAGAGGTGCTGGAACTGGAGCTGACAGACCCCCGTGTGGATATCATCGAGCTAATATACCTGCAGGGTGAGGTGGGCAACTCCTCTTCGCTCGGATCTCAATCCAGGCACCTTCCGACTGTTGTATTTGGAAGGTAGCATTGATCGCATGTTCAATGACTTTTGGTGGTAGCTCTTGGTAATCCAGGATGCTGGGACTGGCGTTCGAAGACGTAGGCATGGTTTGGTCCCTTAACCATGGTAGCTGTGAAGGTTTGCCACCAATTAGCAGGCTGGTACTGGCGTCTGAGGATGTGTGCATGGTTTGAGGCCTTAGTTGCGGTGGCGAAGGAGGTTCCTCCCGTTGAGCTGGTATACTGGGACCTGTGTCCGAAGACGCATGCGTGGTTTGATGCCTTAACCGTGATGGCTGGCTCGGATTTTGCTGAGGAAGGACCTTAGGAGCATGCTTAACATCCTGCTTCCCAGCCTGGCCTTCGTGGTTTAGTTAAGAGCAGGGTCGGGCGATGCCCGACAGGGTCTTGGGGCATTGGGGCCCCTGGTAGCTGTCTGAGGTTCACACGCCGGATGGCCCCTATGGGGGCAAGCCTGACTTGCGGACTGCTGAAGGGGCAGGGTCTGGCTGAGTCGGGGCCTCGCCCAACTTCTGCTTTCCCTTCCTATCCTCGAGCGTCAGAGACGATGGTAGAGTAGAGAACAGGCGAGAGGAGCTTGGGGAGCTCGTTGTGTTCTCACCCACCAAGACGTCTTCTCGGCCGAGAAGGACTCAGAGGAGCCTAGTAGTGTCTTCTCTAGAGAGGGGAAGAGACTCTAGCTCTTGCCAAGGCAGCCATTGTGTAGCCGAAGTGGCAAGGGCTGGCTGACCGGCTGATGACGTCAAGGCATCAAGAGAGGCTGAAGGAGCAAGAGGATGGATGATGTTGACCGAAAAGGTGCCCGACGTCGTCTCCGAACTGGTGTCTTGCTCCTGGCGCCTCCGTAGTCTCTCGAGTACTTCGTGATTATCGGTTCGGAACTCGAGCCATTCTGGGGGATGCTGATAAGGCAGCCTGATGTGGCACAACCTTGGACCTACTAGCAAGCACGATGCGCAACTCAAACGGGCCGTATTTGGCGGCCGACTCCCCGACGCTCACCCCGAACCCGTGGGTGACTCGGCGATGCCGAGTGGAGGATGTGGGGGCTGGTCCCTTGCTGGTAGGTGGCCCCTGTGAAGGGGAGGGTGCGAAACCTACACTCCCAGCTCTATCCTCTGGCCGGGTGAGATGCCTAGCCCCTCCGCCTCCCCTCCTTCCAAGCGTCGCCCCCTCATCTCCATATTCTCTCCTGGTTGCTCTGTTCAATCTACCCATAAAATGACACCAAGTTGTTGTGATGTTCAAGGCATGTCCGCTGTGAATCTGGACCTGGTAAATTTTTCAGGGCTGCTGCTTCAAGTCATGACCGTTCCAACATTGGTTTCACGTAGATCAGAGTTCTGGGTTGCCAGCAATAATTCTTCCTGTGAAGTCGCGCACTGTTACCTATCTGCGTGAGATAGATCACCTCCTTCAGCTTGCGAAATTCCTCCAGGCCACCTCTCAACACCCTTGGGCATGAGGCTTGAGTGGATTGTCCAACCTTTTGTCTACTTCATGAAGCAACTAGTCTCGCATCATTCAGACGTCAGGGCTGCCCATGGCATTCATTCTCGTGGGACTGCGTCGTCTACCCGTGCTCTCGCGATCTGAGGACAATCCCTATATTGTGAGCTCCCTCCTTCTCTCCACACTCCAAGATTGGGTGTGATATTTGGTGGGGAGGTACTTTGTCCAGTCTTCTTCGCAACGAGGGCTCGGCCACCCCAATCTGACATCGGAGCTAATCGTGACGTCACTTTTCGATGGATCGCGCCATCCAGTTTCGGTGACCTACGACCTGGGACTGCTTGGGGGAACCTCCCGACTTCTTCCCTACGAACCAATGTGCGCCATTCGGTCTGAACCTCCTCCCATGATCCAGCTACGCACCGCCGCCAATGGCATCACGTTCTGAGGTCGGACCTGACTGTGGCTGGCAGTTTTGTCACGACATGCAGATTTGCTTCTACCAACCCAGGCTGCAGGGCATTCACGCCCACCACTTGTTCGACGTTGGTTCTAGCTGAAGCTTCTCACTACACGTCGGCGCTATCACCCATCAAATTGGTATCAGAGCGTGTTCCAGCTTGTTCCTACAAGTCGGGTCCTAAATAGGAAGGCATGCTTCCCCCTCCCGTAATCTCTATAGCACTCCTACCAAATGGCACCATCATCGAGCTCAACTTCCATGAGATGGAGTCATCGAATTGGATCTCTCCAGATATCATCGAGGCCCTTTCCAAGAACAGTGAGATTGTTCGTGATGGAGATCAAATTTTTGTGGAGTTCCAAAGGAGGATTGGTCGGGTCCTCTACTTTGATGGTGCATGGTGTCAAATTGGCACATTAGTAGGCCCGTGCATAATACTCGCGAAGCCTTGGCTGGACGAGAGGGATGCCACCATCAACCCAGAGCGACATACTTACCAATTGCATCCCCCGCATATACTGGAAGTCTTCACATTATACAATATGCTGCTCTCTCCACCGATTAAAGAAGAAAATTCACAGGCTATTGAAGCCTTTTAAGCCCCTCCAGCATCGATTGATGCATGTGATGAACCTGGAGGCCAACTCATGGCCGACGCACACCCAGATGAAGTGAAATGGGGGTGGAGTGAGAGGGAGATCGGGGGAGAAATGGGGGTGGAGAAGTCAAAATTTTGGCAACGAGATTTCGGATGGACAAAAGTTCCTTCGCAAAATTTAGACGTTATTTTCTTCGTTTGAATATCCGTCTCTATTTCAGATGGATATTCAGATGAATAATATTCTGTCCGAAATACAGATGGAATGTGAGACAAAAATATCTGTCTGAAATTACAGACATATTAGAGACGAAAAATAAGCCCCCGTGTTCTTCAACCGAAATGGCATTCTAGTGTAGCAGTATAGGCCGTGATCGATGATGAATGGGGTCTTGTCCCGGTCTGGCTTATGCATGTTGATCTTGTGATAGCCGGAGTAGGCATCTAAGAAGCTCAGCATTTCATGCCCGGTCGTCACGTCGACTAGTTGGTTGATCCGGGGCATAGGAAAGCTATCCTTGGGGGTAACTTTATTGAGATCGGTGTAGTCGACGCACATCCGCCACTTGTCGTTGCTCTTGGGAACCAGGACCACGTTGGCTACCCAGTCTAGATACTGGGTAGGCCTTAGCTGCCCAGAGCGTAGTTTTTCGTTCACCTGCTCTCTGATGATGGCCTGCCGCTCGGGGTTGCAACGCCTTCGGCGCTGCTGGATCGGGCGACGATCGGGGTCTAACCTTAGTTGGTGTGTGATAACCTTTGGAGGAATTCCGGGGAGCTCATCCTAGGACCAGGTGAACACGTCCTAATTGGCGGTGAGGAACCTCCCGTAGGCTTGTCTGTCGTGCTCGGATAGGTTCGCGCCAATCCTTAGCATTCTGCCTGGTTCTTTTCCCACCTGGATGAGGTATAAGTCTTCCGCCGGGGCACTCGTGCTCGGGCCCGGGTCCTAGGTCTTAACCCTCTTCTCAGGTAGTGCATCTTCAGGATGTTGATCATGCGTAGAGATGAGGTAGCATCTCCTGGACTCTCGTTGGTCTCCCCGGACTTCCCCTACCCCCCGGGGGGGTGGGAAACTTGAGCTTTTGGTGGTAGGAGGAAGGGATGCCCTGGAGCGTGTCGAGGATCCCTCGGCCTATGATGGCATTATACCCCGTCATCGCACGAACTATAGTAAAGTCGGCGAGGAAGGTTACCTCATTCGGCGCGGTCCCGAACGTAATTGGGAGTGAGATGCGCCCCTCCAGCCAGATGGTTGTTCTAGAGAACTCGAATAGCGGCATGTTTAATGGCGTTAGTCAGGACATATCCACACCCGTAAGAACAAGGCAGTCGTAGGCAATAACATCGGGTCCGCTTCCATTGTCCACTAAGATACGACGCACAGTACATTGGTTAATGGTGGCGGAGACCACCAAAGCATCGGCGTGGGGTGTGGTTACACCATCTAGGTTGTTGTCAGAGAAGGTGATGGGATCTCCTAGACAGCATGGGGTGGAATTCCCATGCGGAGCATCGTCGCCTTGGTCTGTGGCGCAGAATGCCGTCACGTACTGCCACCTCCTGCTCGTGTTATCTCGCCTCGAGGCCGGTCCCCCAAAGATCATCATGATCTCCTTCCCGTTGGGTCGGTTGTCGATTGGCGGGGGTGTCTTCTGCCCCCGTTCCGTCATCTTGGCGAGGAACTTGTCAAGGAGTCCCCTACGGATGAGGTCCTCGATGGCGTCTCTTAGGTTGATGCAGTTAACGGTGTCATGGCCATGGTCGCGATGGTAGAGGGAGTACCTCTTCATGCTCCTTGTGCTCGGATTGGACTTCATCCGAGGAGGCCACTTGAGGAATGGCTCCTCGCGAATCTCCATTAGTATTTGGTCTGGCAGAGCCGTCAGGGGCGTATAGTGGCGATAGCTGCCCCTCTCCTTCTCGGGGTGATCGCGGCGGTCTTCATCGTGCCGCTCCCTCTTGCTCTGACTCTCTCATGGGGGGTCGGCCGATCTCTTGCGGTCGGACCGATCGGCTCTGGCCGCGTGGCCGAGGGCTGCCGTGTTCACCTCACAACGTGCGTGCTTCTGCGCTAGGGCGAGGAGCTCTGGAAGAGTCATTGGGGCCTCAACCCCGAGGGTGTGCCGAAGGATGTGGTCTCACGTCCCTTGGGTGAGCGCCGTGGTGGCAATGCTGACATCGAGGTGTGGGATCCATAGTGCCTCCAAGCAAAAATGGGAGACGAAATCCCATAGTGCATCTTCCTTACCTTGCTTGAGTGCAAGTAGGGTCACTATGGACTTGGCCACCTTTCTGAAGCCAACGAAGTTCTCCTTGAACAACTTCTTGAGCTGCTGGAAGGAGGTAACAGTCCTGGTCGACAGGGACTCGAACCAAGCCCAGGCGTTCTCCCGGAGGGTGGTAACAAACACCAGGCACTTCACAGTATACAAGACTCGGGAAGCCTGCAATCACCAGGAAACCAAAGAGGCGTCAGAAGGAGTCCCAGGTGTTACCCCACGGGACAACCGTCTGATGCTTAAGTCAGTGACAGAGTAATAGAGTTCAGAGAAGAGCAAGAGAGGGGGGGGAGAGAGAGAGATCATCGTATGAAGTCAGAGAGCTGATGGAGTCTCCCAAATGAGTGCTCGCCAGTCCCTGGGTTCACCCTAAGAGTGCCCGTTGGGTGGTAAGGTCACAGTAGGGGAACTCCTTTCAGAGTGTGGGCGGGCGCTCTCTCCTTCACCTTGCACTTCGAGGCTAGTCGGTCTATTCTCTTAGTAGCGTAATAGTGGAATCAACCACTGCGCCCTTCTCTTCTATTGATCTCCCTTTTATATGGGGTTATCTTAGAGCGAGGGGCCTCATCCCTTGATAGGGAAGGGAAGTCACAGTGGAGTAACATTTCTCTGCTATTCCAACGAGAATTTCACTTTGGAGGGCGATTACCCCGGCGTCGGTCGATCCCAGGGTGAGTCTTACGATGCTCATGGGGCGTGCTCACCCGTTATGGGGTCAAGGCCGACGTCGTGGGAAAACGGTCAGTCGCCAGAGAGTCTTCCGGCGATAGCCACACTTGGCCCGTGGCCATTATGCATTGTAGAATCTGATGTCCTTTCAGGCTGGGCCCCTTCTTATTGGGCCGTGCGTGTGTACCCTTCCTTTGGGAGGGCTTATTGCACTCGATTCTCAGTGGGCCTATCATTATTGGGCCTCAAATCGAGTCACAATGAGAGAGAGAGAAAGAAAGAGGAAGAAAGAAGAGATGATGTATGTTAAGTCAAGTCAAGTCGATTATAATTTAGATATATCATATCGGATCTGATCCTATACAGATCATCGAGTCAACAAATTTTGATTAAACCTCACCGAGAGAAATGTTCTCGCACACTATAACACGAAGAGGGAGACACAATGATATGATCGAGCCCGCGCCCTTTCCCAACGAGGTGGAAGAGGTGAATCACCACCGTGGCACAGCCGTGGGTACGCTTGTCCGGCATCTCCTGTTGCAGAAATCTGCAATCGACGATGATTGTATATTATTTGAAATTAGTCCTTTTACATTCAATTATCTTGCGCTCCTTTTTAATTGTATATTCACGCTAGCTTGTTCTTAACCTTGTGAAGTGGGACAACAGCGCTCCTTGCTTTCATCCGTCATTGCCTTATGTTTATTTGTTTTGATTTTAGTAAATATTTGTGCAGAGTAGTAGTAGTTTTGGTTGTGAAAATTGTGTCCAACACAAGTTTCGACGAGTTTTAAATAGTCTTAATTAAGTACTTCATCCCTTATAACCTTTCATGACATATCATGTCTCCTTGGGCATGTAACATCTATGGGTAACTAAGCCAAAGAGTTCAGCTGCCATTATTCACAACCATGTCATCAACAAGGTTTGAGAAATTGATACGGTACGATTTATATCGCACATATCGAATTGTACCAATCAATAATTGATACGATCGATGTTTGATATGCAATCGATATACTGCACATATTATTTTACAACTTCGACCCTCCTATTGATTTTTCCTTGAATCCCCAAATTTACCAGAGGTTCTGTCCACCATCCCCTCCATCCAAAAATTTTCGTGGAATTCTTGAAGACTTCTACCTATTTTCTAAAAATCCCTTCAGATCCTAAACCAGTCTAGTCTTCAGCTGTCCAGATCCGACCACCCGCTAGTCAAAAATACTTTTCCACATCCAAATCTCAACCAAACATTTCATAAAAATTATTTTCATTTTCCTCTCTTTCCCCTCTCCAACTTTCATGAAGAGCTCAAGGTTTGAATCTAAGGACTACCCTATGGTCAATGGTAGTTCTAAGGAAACTTCACTGCTGCCTTGAGATTTCGGGTTCTGTCCAACATCAGCTTGGAAATTCGGTCAAGGCCAGATTTGGAGCAGTCAATTTTTTCTCTCTAGTCCTAGATCGAAGGACTTCGAAAGAGCTTTCTAACGGTATCTCTTGAGCATCGATCTAACATCAGGAGTGATCGCAACAGTGATTATCGCCGGGTTGCGCACCTAAGAACAGAAGCAGTAGATCCGTGGGCACCCTTTCCGACCGGAGACGATCGGAGCCGTCTGGCCTCCGACCGGCGAACCAGTGCACCGCCAACCCAGGGAGCGCCCCTCCAGGAGTCTCCACCACAGTGGTGTCACCCCGGTCCCACACAGTCCCACTGACCAGTACGTGGGCCCCACGATTGCGAGTACGTGTGCCACCGAAGCTACACAAGAAGCTGCCCGTCAACCCGAGCCCGTTACTCCCGAGTCCCACTATATCGCCCTTTACCTCCCTGCATGGAGTGGGCATATAAATCACTGCTGTAATTAATTTCATTACTGTTCCGGGAGTATCAGTTCGGCCGTGGTCGTCTTCCCCACTTCGAGAGCGTGGAGGTATCGTGTTTGCTCCTTTGACTCGATATTTTACTTTATTCGTATATATTTCATATGCCACTGCTAGAGAGCATGCTAGGATCGTAGCCCACTTACTTTTTATATCACCGCTGCTGCGAGAGAGAGCGAGACCGTCCCGTGACCCGATCTGGGCACAAGAGAGAGCCGACCACCCTAGCTCACTGCCGGTTTCTCAATCGTGCATGTCCGTACGCTTCCCTCGTTAGGGGCGATTGCGAGCTTGCTTAGAGTCCAAGGATCACATATCCAATTGGAGTCAAGTCGCATGTCCGTCCCGCATTAAATATGGTATCAGAGCTAGTCGAGTCTAGGGTAGTCTTTGCATAAGTCTTTACATGGTGGCACGGTCTAGTCGAGTCTAAGATCACCATGTTTTAAAACAAAAAAAAGTGTGTTTTTTTGGGTCGCATTTCATCCCAATAACTTGGTATATAAAAAGGTGTTGCCCAACGTTAGGCTCCGCCTATCGGAAAGGTCGCACACTTGCGCAATTGATTTTCGGATTGATTATCTCTGCCACATACCGAATATTGGTTTAGGTCTAGGTGCATCATCTTTGCATTTAGTCGGTGTCTCCTAGTCCGTGTGTCAGTTGCATTCTCTCTGGCTCCTCTTCTTCTCCCTTCTCCCTACGTCCCTTCTTCCAATCCACTCCTCGTTCTCTCTCTCTGCTAACCGAAGATTAGGGCAGGAAGTTCAGGGGTGGCAGCAGAAATGGCAACCGTTGCTCGTCTTTAACCCAGTAGCTCTGCTCGTTTCTGTTAATATCTCCCTGTGGACCAGGCATTCCGCTTCTTCTGTTTTCGACTGCCCCTTCTAGTTAGCGGGGTTTGTTTTTAGGGTTCCGCGCCATCTCCATCAGAAAGGGAGGTTTTTCCGAAGGTTCTTGTGAAGATGTCGGAGCCGTCCAAAGTTATCCACGTTCGCAATGTTGGGCATGAGATCTCTGAGGTAGCTTGATTCTTTTCTTCCCTCATGGCTGAGGTTCTTGTTCAATTGAAGCGTTTGTAGCATCAGTCGGTTCCCATTTTGTTGTTGTTGTTTTTTCAGAATGATCTGCTCCAGCTTGTGCAGCCCTTTGGCGCCGTCACAAAGCTCGTGATGCTGCGTGCGAAGAACCAGGTTCATCACTCCCTTGTCCTTTCCATGATTCGGTCCTCCCCCCTTTTTCCTCCGGTTCCGTGTTGCATAATGTCCGCTTGTAGCATATTTAGATATCTTTCTATCATTACAGGCTCTTCTACAGATGCATGATGTGGCCTCTGCGGCGACAGCTCTGCAATATTACACGAACTTGCAGCCTAATATCAGGTTACGCCCTTGTTTGGTAATGGATAAGTCTGTGTGCTTGCTCATTGTTTGCATTTATGATGAAATTGTGGATTATCCGATAAAATACAGGTTGCCCAGTTGATATATGTGAAGCAACATTGAAGATTGCCCAATTAAGGCATAGTTAGTTGTTGTTTGTGAACATCTGACTTATTTTTTCGTTATATCTGCCATGCTGGGCTGTGTGTTATGATAGTGTCGAACAGATGCAAAGAAAAGAAAGTTTTGACCGGGCGTAAAATGTTGAGCGTTTGGAAACCCATTCTCATTTCTGTAGTTAGTTAGTGCGCTTGATCTAGTTGATATCACTTGGTGGCTTTGGCAGCATCATGATTATGTGAAAAATGAAGAGTAATGCTAGCCTTACTCCCTCAAGGCACTCTCTTATGATGTCACAAACGTCTCCTCTGCCTGTCGCATACTTCAATCTGTCATGAGGTGGGCATCATTGTTGCGCATACAGATGCTTGGTAGAGATGCAAGTAACTTAAGGGAGCACATTACACATTAGCAATCAGTTGCATTTTCTCGAGAGAATGAGGTTGTGCTGTACCCTGAAATCCTGTCAATATACTGAACTTGATTTGTTTCTTTTCAGGGGAAGAAATGTATACATGCAATTTTCTTCTCACCAGGAACTCACAACAGTGGATCAGAACTCTCAAGGAAGCAAAGATCAGGTTGGTAACTAGATCGATTGTTCACTATTTCTGGTTGGCAATGTTGTTGTGTCTGAGCAGAAGTTAATTGCATGTTCAGCAACTTGATTAATTGGACAATTGATCTTCCGAGTCCGCCAACTTGAAAGTGTGCTTGCAAGTCTAGGTCCGAGGCTCGCTCGATCGGTACCTTTGCATCCGTAGTCTGTGTCACATCAATGAGTCTTGGCTAGGGTCGCCTTCCCCATGCCCGGTAGCGAGGAGGTATCATCTCTAACTCTTGGCATTTGCTTTTCTCATATATTTTCATATGCCGCTGCTAGAGTGATAGGAACTTAGCTCGTTATAATTTTAATCACTGCTGCGAGCGAGTGCGAAACCCGTCCCGTGACCCGATCCGGGCACGAAAGAGAGTTTACCACCCTAGCTCATTGTCAGTTTCTCAACCACGCACATCCGTACGCTTCCCTTGCAAGGGACGAGTCGCGAGCTTACTTAGAGTCCCAGGTTCGCATCAAATCGGTGACGAGTCTGCTGTTTGTCTTGCATCAAATTAGTATCAGAGCCATGGTTGAGTCTAGGGTAGTCATTGTTTAAAAAAATAACAACAAAAAAATAAAAAAAGTGTCTTGGTTTGTATTTCATCCCAGTACCCATTATATCAAAAGACGTTACTAGAAAGATAGGTTACATCTATTTGGAAGCTAGCCCCTTGCGTGAGGTTTCTACCTCTGCCACGTACCAGATATTAGTTAAGTCTAGGTCCTAGAGTTACCTTGCATTCATGACCATGTAGCATTCCACAGTCTCCAATGGATTCCCAGTCGCCCAGGCGATATCACTGGTTGCACGACACCCATGGACTTGAAAACTATCCTCTCCACTTCCATAGGCCCGAAGCAACAGACTTTTATGGCTCCAAAAGTGACTACCTAAAGTGGGAAGCTGCTATGGACAAGTATTTTGAGTGTTACATTATGTCCGATGCCATGCAAGTCAGTTTTGCCCAAAAGATGCTTGTCCACAAAGCAGCCTGGAAATGGGAGAGCATTGAACGCATGAGGGAGATTAGGAGGCAATGGCCCATTGAGTCTTGGCATGAGATGATGGGCGAGCTTAGGAAAGTCTACCTACCACACCCAACCACCTCTAACCTTCCTCACCTAGTCACCTCCAACCGACCCCACCCATCACGGCTCCACCCTGGCCCACCCCACATGCACACGTGAACAAGGCACCCTGCTAGCGACCAAGCCTGCAAAGGGAAGCCCCCCACACTCGCCACCCAACTCCGCACCATTCGCCACCGCGGAGTCTCCCTGTCGGTCACCACATGCAGTGTCGACGGATCTTCGGCCCACTCTGGCTACCGTGGTTGTCACGATAGCCACCTACCACCGCCACCGATGTCAACACGCATGGCCTCCCTCTTCCCTATCACCACCCATGTCGGCTGCGAGCCCGCCGTGGCCACCACCCACGTCCATCCCACTGCCCCTTTCCCTCTCTCACACCTGTAGCTGCCAGACCTCTGTCGTGGACGCCCATGAAAAGGGCCCCATGCACCTACGTGAACCCGTCGAAGCCCCCCCGCGAGCGTGGCTGCCCGGCCGCTGCCCCACCCTGCCTCCCCCAGCATCCCATGCTCGTAGCATGCGCCGAGGAGGCTGTTTCACCGACTCCACCTTGGGATCAATCGCCAATAGGTGTTGGGTCACTTCAGGGCTAAGACCGGGCATTTCTTTGTAGTTCCAGGCGAAGTAATCACAGAACTCCTGTAGGAACTTCACATACTCCTCTCTCCCCTGGGGAGGTATGAGGGAGCTCAGAAAGGTCAGCCTGGGGTCACTTTTCGTGCCAAGATTAATTTCGATCAGCTCGTCGACAGTAGCCTGACCGCCATCTTCAATTTTCGACGGGGCCAGCAGCAAATCGACAAAGTCTTGGTCTTCGCCCTCCTCGGTCTCGAGGATGTCGTAGGCCTCTTCTTGTTCCTCCTGACCTGGCGCCGAGGCGGCGTTCACCTCATATCCCTCCTGGATTGCAGTCAACGGGCCTGCAGGGTTCCCTGGCATAGAAAGGCACAGGGCTACCCCGGAGTCTTCTAGGTAATCATCATAGATGGCTTTGATCGGGGCCGAGGTCGCTGCATCTTCAGGAGCTTGGTGCTAGATGGATATTGTGTAGACTCCTCTCATGGGGCTGCCTGTCACATGGGGACGCAGCGGGGCCACCACATAATCTCCCATTCTGAGCTCATCCCTGTCGATCAGGTCTTGAGCAATGTCTTTGAAGACGTAACAATCCTCAATGGCGTGATCGAGTATCTAGTGATAGGGCAAAACAGTGGGTCACCGCTTCTCCAAGCATCTTAAGGCCTCTTGGACCTCGGGAGGGAAACCTTGCCATAGTGACAGGCCCAATCAAAGATGTCACGGGTCTTTTCTCTTGGGAAGGAGTAGGGCTTCTGCAGCTTCTCTTGCAATGTGAGGCCTCATCCAGCTAGCTGTCTGGCTGAAGGGCTCGCCATATTCCTCGCCCCCCTCCCTGATTGGATGGAGGTGTCGGGACTGGTGGCCTAGGACCAAGTCACGCCTTCACCCCACGAGTGAAGGGAGCCATGGATCAGGTCGGCCACAAGTGCAGTTGCTTCATCCAATTGTGCTTCAACATCTCGATCTCCCGCTGATGCATGTGGTATAGGGCGAGCATGATGATGTCATATCGGGGAGGGCCTGGAGCACGACCCGTACCACTGCTTCTTACTTCGCCAACAGAGGGGGATGAGGGAACCCTGAAGATGCGGTCCCTTAAGGTTGACCCTTCGGAAGAGAGAGAGATCTTTCCCGCGCGCCTGCGGTGGAGGGGGTTCCAGAGGAATACTTCTTCATCTTGTGTCTCTTCGGCCGATGGCATGGGTTGTTTATTGTGGCGGGCTTCCTGCAGGGCTGCAGCCTTGACGGGGTCACCACCGGGTGGAGCCGAAATCGATATCACGTCGGCCTCGTAGTAGTCTTCTGGTGAGAAGCCCAAACCCAGATAATTGGTAAATAGTAGCAGCCTCCAGTCCAAGTTTGGTAGGTTCCACATCTTTTCAAACATCTCCTTCTGGCTGGAGGGTTGATAAAGAGGAATCCTTTGTCTCGTGATCATTTCGACCATCCGGTTAGCCAGCGGACCAGACCAGCCCCTTGGGCTGGTCCGCCTAAACCCCACCCAGGGGAGGGGTTTAGGCGGCCCAGCTCAGCCCTATGGGCTGGTCCGCCTAAACCCTTTCTTCCCTACTCTGTCTCTGCAATCCAAAAGCACTATTCAAATTGGTTTACCAGGGCTAGCTTGAACCATTCAACCTAGCCCACCTAAACCCTTCCCTGACCTCTCAAATTCCCTATAAAAGCCCCTTAGGAGCTCAAGGGGGAACATACGTGCAACAATCCAACTAGAAGGACCTTCAAGCTTCAAGCAGCATCAAGGCGACCAGCAAGGAGAATTATGTGTGGGTGACTTGGTCATCGGCTAAGGACACCGAGGGTATGTCGCTTGTACTTCCCTCGCACGGTCTTTTGCCACACACAAGTCTATGGCCACCACGTGTAAGACGTTATGACAAGGGTGCAACAATGCACGTACGTGACGTCACGCTTCCCCACAGTCACGAGGCTGTGTTCGACCGCTCGACCCAAGCCATGATTGACCCTCGCCCAGGCACCAGTCTGATGCTTTCACCAGTCATCCAGTTGTAAGCCCCTTGTTTGGCAGAGCAGACATGGCCCACGTCACGAGAGGAACTCTCTGTAAAACACGTAGATGCCCGCTTTGCTACGCACTGACCCGGGGACCGACTACCGTGTTAGAATTGTCTCGTGACTTGCGCCTGTTGCACCTCGGCCACCATGGCCTCTTTGTAAAGCCATATAGCTCTCAAAAATTGTATAGCCATTTGGACATATGCACTCACATCCACGTTCTAGCCCTCAGCCCCCTTTTGTTGTATCACCTAGCGTGAATCCCTCAGCACCTCTGACCCCAGCTAACGTCGTTCTGTCTAGTGTGAACCCACTGCTGCGAAGTGCTCCTTGCACTCTACCTAGGACTCCAGGCCTACACAGACATCTCTTCAGCAGCGGAGCGAAGGTCTTTGGATTCAATCCGATGTAAATAAACATTGACTGCTTGCGGTCGGTGGAAAAAGACGTCCTGTACACGACTCCCCACAATCGCCTACGCACTTGCACCTATGGAACCGACCTTCCCTCCACATGTCCCTCACCGCTTGAGTCCACGTGCTGCGCCCTGACGACGCTTTCCCCAGTCAGCTTTCGGTTCCATGGGTGATTGTCAAGAAATAGACTGGCATGCCCGCATCCTAGCCATGTTTCCATTAAAACCTGAAAACCTCCCGTGCCGTTCGATCTCCCCTCGGCTTTTCGTAAAAGGCAAGTGCACGATGCCGCTTTGAGGAAGATATGGCCATGAGAGGGGGTGCCCGAAGCACACTATATTCCGGCATCTTTCCTGTAGTTATATCTGACCCCTCACTCCGGTCACCGCACCCACCGCGCCGGCAAGAACCCCCGTCGCACGTGAGCAGAGCTCGATCAATTCAAAGGAGTTTTGAATAAACTAAAGCCAAGGATTTTTGATATGAAATTCTTACCAAGTTTTGGCATTGGTTAACTATTTTCCTCACCTTTGAGCAAGGGACCAGCCCTCACATCCTCCACTCGGCATCGCCGAGTCACCCCGGGTTTTGGGTTGAGTGCCGGGTGAGTCGGCCGTCGATATCGGCCCGTTCGAGTTGCGAGTTGTGCTTGCTTGCCTAGGTCCGAGGTCGTGTCACATCAGGTCACCTCACTGTCAATGTCTGCCCATAGTGCGACGTCCGGTTGGGAGGAAGAAGATGGGAGATCTGCTGGAAGGGCTGGCTGAATTTTCTCTATAACTTCTTGCGGAGCTGAGGACTCCTCCACTGCCACCTCCCCAGGGGCTACTGCTTGAATACTCATAGGAGGAGAGCTGACGAGCGCTTGAGCTATCTCTTTGTGGGTCTCCAGCATGGGGGCTGCATCTTCAACATCTGCTTCCCAAGTCACCCCTTTCTCTGGTCCTGAAGCCATGGGGATTGCTTCTGGGCCAGTTATGGATAATAGGCTAGTCTCAGCGGCAGCTACCTCCTGCTCGGCCACCTCTTCTGCGGCAGCTAGTTCTTTCAATAATGAAGCTGCAGGGGCCATGACTTGAGGGGACGGAGGTCTAGTTTCCATAGCCGCTATGGCAGGGACCGTTGATTCGGGCGCAGTAGTCATTACCACAGTCGGTACAAATGCGGAACCTCTGGCCGGGTCTACTTCAGCCCTCAATTTTGAAACCCTGATGGGAATGGAGCTGTCTCTTGAGGCTCCCAGGTCTAATGATGCTAGGTCTGTAGAAAATTGTACCCTCACTGGCACAGGATGGATAATCTCTGAAGCTCCCGCACAAGCTATTGGCGATGCAGCAATGATAGTCAAGGCTTCAGATAGGGTGGCCTCAGAAGTGGCAGTCGTTACTGGGCCGGTAATGGCAGGTTCCTGAGAACAAACCAAGACAACATTAAGCAATAAAAGAAAAATATGGGTGAAATGGCAAAGTAAAATGGACTTACGCTCAGTGTAAGGTCCACACCCTCAAAAGAATGCAAGGGGGATGAGAACTCTACAGTTGAGGCAATAAAGGGAGGAGTTATGTCTGTTTCTGTGTCAAGCCCGGCAAACTCTCCCTACAGCTCCTCCTCAGAAGATAGCACCAGTATCTTGGGAGGCGGGAACGGCGGAAGACCTTTGGTCGATATGGGCAATGCTTCCGATTCAGAAACATCCTCCTCACTGCCACTGAAATATATTTCTTCTTCCTCCGCATCGAAGACAGTCGTAGAGCTACTGGAAGATATTTCCACTCTATCCACAGATTGAGCATTCGCTTCTAAAGCATGTCGAGACACGGACCGGGTAACCACACGCCTCGTCGGGGCAACGCTCCATTTCATTTGGGTCTTGTGACCCTCTTGTGGCCGAGGTACGTCCCCCGCTATTGTTATAGCCCCGGTTCCCTCTCCAGCTATCATCACAGTAAAGGTCCCTAAGAAGAATGATAAAACAATGACCAAAAGGCAAAGGAAAAGATGAAAAAGTATACTTACCCTTTGCCTCGCCAGCCGGTGTAGGAGAGGGCAATATGGACTGTGCGATTGATTGTGGTTTGCATTTGTCCTATATTTCTATTTCATCGTCCAATAGATGAATGCTTAGGATCTTCTAAGCACTGATCATCTAGATCTGTTCCTGTTTGATTGTAATTGAGTGTTCATCGTTCGTCCTGTAGCAACTTGTTATAATTCTGCACTTGAGTTTGCTGTAGTAAGTTTTAGTGGGTGACCAATCCATTCACCCCCCCTCTAGATCATCCATAGTGTCTCAATAATTGGTATCAGAGCCTAACTCTTTTTCAAGGATCAACATCCTAAAGAGGAACGGCCATGGATGCGAGAGGAATGACAGCTGAGGGACACTCAATGACGAAGCCCCCATACTTCGATGGCTTAAACTATGCCTATTGGAAGAACCAGATGCAAGTCTTTCTGAGGGCGAAAGACTATGAGATATGGAGGGTAGTCAGTAAAGGACCGTTCAAACTATACCAGAATGAGGAAGTCTAGACGAGAGAGGAGATCAGAAAACCCACCCTCAATTGGAGCGCTATCAATGCAATCCAGTGTGCCCTATATCCCATGAAATTTTCAAGAGTCTCTTTGTGCACCACAGCGAAAGAGATGTGAGATAAACTGGAGGTTATCTATGAGGGGACCTCTCAGGTTAGGGACACCAAGGCGAACTTGCTGGTCTCTGAATACGAAGCATTTCAGATGAAGCCCAACGAGACCATCACAGAAATGTACGCACGTATTACCATCACCACCAATGGTCTCAGGAGTCTGGGAAAGAAGTATTCAGATTATGAGATTGTGAGGAAGATTCTACGATCTTTGACTCCTGTATGACATATGAAGGCAACAGTTATTGAGGAGTCAAGAGATTTACAGAATATGAAGGTTGACGAGCTTATCGGTTCATTGATGACCTATGAAATGAACCTGCCAAAAATAGAAGAGCTCGAGAAAAAGAAAAGGCCTATTGCTCTGAAGGTGAGCTCTAGCAAATCAAGTCGATCCAGTCATAGTGGGTTGTCAAGTGAGTAGAGCATCTCTGGGTCAGAGATCGACGGAGATCAACTTGCTATGCTGACCAGAGAATTCAGAAGATTTCTGAGGAAAGAGGGCAGAAATTTTGGCGGAAGACAATTCAGTGGCAGGAGGCAAAACAGGTATAGATCTAACCCTGTCAAGAAAATAGACACTACTATTTGCTACCACTGCAGGAAGGCTGGCCATATGAAGGCAGACTGTCCGGAGCTCCAAAAGCTTAAAGAAAAATCAAGGAAGAAAGCTGTGAAAGGAAAAGCTATGGTTAGTACATGGAGTGATGAGGACAAGGGGACATTGAGCTACACGTCTGAGAGTGAGGATGAAGAGAATCCCATCTGCCTGATGGCCAGCAATGATGAAGAGAAAGAAGAAGACTCTGATGAGGTATCCTCTCCATTTGAGTATTATACTATTTCTAATTGGGAGGATGCATATGATGACTTGCTTAATAAAGTTGACAATATTAGGAAAGAGAATAGACATTTGAAAAAGAAAGTGATATAGTAGCTACAGAATATTCACTGGGGACAATGTTGGCCCATAACAATGATGATGGAAAGAAGCAAGCTCTCTACTACCTCAGCCGAAGACTGGTGGGAGTAGCGGTCAAGTACACCCCAATCGTGAAAGTCTGCCTGGTCTTAGTCTTCGTAGTCAAGAAACTGAGGCATTACATGTTGTCCCATGAAGTAAGCTTGATATCTAGGGCTGATCCTGTCAAGCACATTCTCTCCCAGCCTGTCCCAAAGGCGCGTCTCGACAAGTGGGCTGTACTGCTAATGGAATTTGACATCGCCTACGTGTCGCAGAAGGCCATTAAAGGGAAAGCCGTTGCAGACTTCTTCACAGCACACCCCGTGCCTGAAGACTCTCCACTGGTCACAGAACTACCTGAAGATGAAACATTGGAGGTAGACCAGGTCCAACCGATCGCCTGGCAACTGTACTTTGACAGGGCCTCGAGAACAGAAATGGCCCCATCCGGGCGCACTAAAGTACAGGCTGGGGCTGGCATCGTCCTCAAATCTCTAGATGGGGAAGGAATGCACACTCCGTGCTTCATCAGCAAGCCCTGCACAAATAATGAAGCAGAGTATGAAGCTCTGATTATTGGCCTCCAAGTCACCTTGCACATGGAGATCAAAATGCTGCAAGTGTTTGGCGACTCGTTATTGATCATCAAGCAAGTCCAGGGATAGTTTGATCTCTGTAAATCCGAGCTACTCCCTTATCATACTAAGGCAAAGTGGCTCATGGAGCAGTTCTACCTCATTGAAATAGGCCACGTCGCCAGAGGAGAAAATGTACAAGCCAACACACTAGCAAAGCTGGCAAGCTCATTGACAGTGCCGCCAGACGGATCGCTCAACATCGGGGTAATAAATCAGCGCCAAGTGCCCAGCATGATAGAAGAATTAGAAGAAGAGGAGCTCGAGGTTGCCACGATGGAGGCCATCGGCTTACCCGACTGGAGAGACCCTCTCATCCAGTGGTTTAGATACCAGCAACTACCCAAGCAAAGAGAGGAGAAGATCAGGCTGATCAGAACAAAGGACTCTTATAAGGTCTGAAATGGGATATTATTCTGAGTTGTGTCGGATGCCAAATATAAATTACTCCTCTGATGAAGAGGTCGATGGTTCTTCATCCATCCACTTCCTACAGCATGGGGGAGTATTTTCCACTGCTTCCTTCTTCCTCCTACTCCTACCTACAACCGTGAGGAGAATGTTGCTCTTCTTCCCTTCAACCCTGACTTTCCTATACCTTGTTCTGCACGTCCAAAGTTTCTTTCCCGTTGGGCGATTGAAGCTTTCCTTGGCGGATTGATCATCGTCCATGGCGAATGCTGAAACGGGGGAACCTCCCACAATCGCCGTCCCAGCAAATCCAATAGTTTCCCAGGCTCCTCCGACTAGGGATGAATCTCACCGATCCTATGCGCAAACTCTTCTAGCGTCTCAGCAGAAACTGAAGATATCTATTCCGCTGAAATCTCCAGGATTCACAGATCTTGGTGACCTTGTAGAGATCTCAGCTCGGAGAGATTCCTTGGTGGGGGTAACTCCTGAATTGCCTTGATCTTTGCGGGGTCTATTTCAATTACCCGATATCTGACAATGAATCCCAAGAACTTTTCACTTGACACTCTGAATGCGTATTTCATAAGGTTCATCTTTAGTTCATACTGCCTTAGCCTCTGAAAAATAACTAGGAGGTCTTGCAGATGGTCTTCTTTCTTTCTGGTCTTGACTACCAGGTCTTCTATATAGCACTTGACCTTGTGGTAGAGCAGCTCATCAAATATTTTGGTCATCACTCGCTGATAGGTTGCGCTGATGTTCTTTAATCCGAACGTCATCCTCTTGTAGTGATAAATGCCCTTGGGAGTCCGGAAGGCAGTGTGGACCCGTTCATGCTCCGCGATCCATATTTGGTTGTAGCCGGATGACCCATCCATGAATGATAGGGCCTCATGGCTGGTTGTGGCATCAATCATGGCCTCCATTATTGGTATTGGAAAGTCATCTTTGGGGCGGGCTTTATTCAGATCTTGGAAGTCAACACATATCCAGATCTGCCCATTCTTCTTCTTCATGGGCACAATGTTAGCCAGCCACGTGGTGTATTGATTTTCTTCGACAAAACCCACATCGATGAGCTTATCAACTTCTTTGCATATTTGAGTGATGAGCTCTGGCCTCATGCGCTGTGGCGGCTGCTTCACTGGCTCAGCTTCAGGGCTTATGGCTAGCTCATGCTGTGAGACTGCAGGGCTGAGTCCCGGCATTTCCTTATAGGTCCAGGTGAAGCAATCCTGATATTCTTGTAGCAGCTGGACATACAGCTTCTATTCTTCTGTAGATAACTGGGCACTAAGGAAGGTCGGCCTAGGGTCGTCCTCATTTCCCAAGTTGACTTCTATTTGCTCATCGACTGTAGCTTGGCCTCCATCTTCTATTTCCGGGGGTGTCGGCTGAAGGTTGACAAAGTCTAGAATATCATCTTCAAGGTGGAGAACCTCGATCTCTTCATTTGGTTTCATTTGGGCTTTATTAGGGATTCTTGACCCGGTCAATAGTGGCTGTGTGAATTGCTTCGTCAGCAAATCCGTCTCCATTGTAGTTTCAAGGGGCGAGTTAGGAGCTTCATCCCCTGCCAATGGGTTTGCAGTCATAAACGACTGGCAGTTGTTCATTGTTAAGCTGGAACAGCATTGCAGCTTTACAGTAGAAGGTGAGCAGATCTCGCCCTCTTGGACCAGCATATCCTCAGTGGAGGTAGCCTCTTTTCTTTTAGCAGCATGCACCCCTTGATCAGCTTCGACAGAAGCTTCCTTGATCAGTGCGAGAGACGCTGACATCATCATCGGGAGAGGGCTGCTAGAGGGATACAACCCAACTTCTTCAGTAGCTTCGGCCTCACTGCTGCTAGCAGTGTCAAATCTGGCTTGAAGGGCCACATCTTCAGGGTAGATTTGCTCCCAGCATCGGCAAGGAGTCATGACCTCTATATTCTCTTGGTCGAGCTGGTTCAACATGTTTGACCAGAAACCAATAACGACTCTGAAGTAGTATGGAATACTATTCGATATAAAGGCACTCCTGGCTACCTTATAATATGGTCATAGCCCTCATAGGACATCAAAGACATCCGCGAGATAACGGGTAAACCACAAGGTCAAGCCAAGACACTTGGAGACCAAACCATCGGGAAAATGACACTCCGGGAAGAAACGGTCGTTCACCTGACCGCTAGGCAACTCAAGTGGTCAGCCAAAGGGCCGCTAGCTTCACACAGAGAATACAGATGCTTGGCGATCATAAGAAGGGTCGCGAGGTGATTATAGCAGTCATACACTAGGCCACTTGACCCAGTCAATTCCCGGACTGACTTAACTAGTCAAACTACCAAAAATGGACTATAATAGAACCACTTACAGAACTTAGCGGTCTACCAATGGGCCGCTAAGAACACCAACTCGAACTGACTTTAAAACATTGACAGAAGTCAAATGCAGCTTGGCAGTCTATCGAAGGGCCGCTAAGGACTCCAAATGGCCGGAGCTAGACTGCTAGCTTGAACCGACTCAAAATCATTGACCGAATTCAAACGATGCTTAGAGGTCTACTATAGGGCCGCTAAAGCTAGCTTTACGGTCTATCATAAGACCACTTAGCCAAACTGACTAACCAATACAGTCTAGTGGTCACCTAATGGGCTGCTTGACAGAGCTTAATGGTCCTACAATGGACCGCAAGCCAAGGAAAATGATCTACTGCATGACCGCAAAGACCTGAATTGACATAATGCAAACGGTCACCTACTGGACCACGTAAGAAATGAAAACGGTCTCTGGAAGGACTGCTAAGGCGTTATGATGGGAAAACTAGGGGATTGGCTGAAACCCTGCCTCTCCACGCCCCGTTCACCCTAAAACGAAGGGGAAATAATCCTAATGATGATATTAACCTTCCACAGTCCAAAAGGGATCAAATAGACGCATAAACGACAAGAAACAGACGATTCCACTGAATCGACCCAAAACGAGTCACGTGGGTTCCCGGGCTCGTACTGGTCCCAAACGACAACCAATCGCGATGAAACTAGAGGGAATGGATTGCTAACATGCAAGGGGTTCCAATGATACTAATCTAGAAAGAAATCATTGCCAGAAATGGTGAACCCGTCTCACAACCCCCGAAACATGATTTCACCCAAATGCGACCAAACCCACTCATACATGCACCGTTCGGCTCTAAATCGCGAGGGAACACAGAAGAGAAGTAGGTGATCCATCTCCCTACCTCCATCGAAGTTTTTGCACGCCGAAGTGACTAAACCATGTCGAAAATGACATGACGACCAAACCACCTCGGCTTTGAATCCACCGAGGGATCGCGCCAATGCCACGCTCCATCCTTCACACCAGCACGCTCCACGATCACTCCACAGCGTTCCTACCTCACCCATCTCGCCACGATCACGCGCCCCGCGGAGAGAGGAGAAGAGAGGAGATAGAATGAGAGGGAGAGAGTGAAACGTGAGGGGGGGGGAGAGGAAGGTGGTCAGGTTGCCGTTCGGGTCATAGCCGTAGGTGTCGTTCCAACCGCCTGATAGCCCCGTCAGCTGGTTATTGGTGGCGCTGGTGCTTACTGTCGTGGCGGCACCGTTGACCACCCAGTTAAGACGGTTGCCGTTGGCGTCGTATTGGTAGGCCTCGTTGTCCGCGCCGGAATACACCGAGGTCAGGCGCGACATGGCGTCGTAACCGAAGTTCTGCGTCATCGAGGTATCGATGCCGTTGCTGATGCCGTTGATGCGATTGGCGGCGTCATAGGAGAAACCCAGGCTCTGCACGTTGGTGGCGGCAATGCCGGTCAGCCGTCCGTCCGTATCGTAGCTCAAGGTGTTGAGGATGCCGTTGCTGGAAGTCCACTGCGACATGCCAAGATCATTGGGCTGATAACTAATGGCAGTCGCAGCATTGGACACGGTGCCGCCCATGTTCACTTGCACAGCCGAGACGACGCCGTTGGCGTAGCTGTAGAGGGCCTGGTTGCCATCGGGATAGACGACGGAACTGATCTGGCCCAGCGCGTTGTAGCCGTAGCCCAGCGAATAGGTGGTGCCGTTGACGGAAAAGCCCCGGCCGGACAGCCAGCCTTCCGGTGTGTAGGCATACGAGGTGGTGTTGTTGGCATCGGCGGCAGCGCAAAGACGGCCGATACCGTTGGTGCAGTTGTCGTAGCTGAGGGTTTGCGTTAGCCCGCCGGCGCTGATGTTGGTGCGGCGGTTGATGGCATCGTAGCCGTAGCTGGTCACGGTGCCGTCGTTGCGCGTCATGCTGGCGACGCGCCCGTAGCTGTCGTAGCTGAAGCTGGTGGTTCCGGTGTCGGGACTGGCTTGTTGCCAGCGCTGCCCCAGGCCGTCATAGGCGTAGGAAGTCGTCAGGCCGCGGGGATCGGTCACCGAGGTGATGTTGTCGTCGGCATCGTAGGTGTAGCTGGTTACCGTGGTCTGGGCCAGCGCGGCCTGCACGGACAGCGCCAAGATGCTGCCGGCCAGGTGCGCTACGAATCGACGGCGGGAGCGGTGCATGGAAGGTCCTTGCCTGGTGGTTCTGTCAAGCCGAGTGGTGTTGATAGCGGTTACGCGACCTGCTGGAAATCCTCGACGATCGCTACGACAAGAAGTCCACGCTCATCACCAGTCAGTTGCCGATCGATCAATGGCACGCCTACATCGATGAGCCCACGCTCGCTGACGCCATCCTCGACCGGCTCGTGCACAACAGCCATCGACTCGCCCTCAAGGGCGGCTCGATGCGTAAGCAAAAGCGTGTCAGCGTGAGCGTCGCCGAGGCGCCCTCGACCTTCCCGGGTTGACGCCCCGACCCTGATCAAGCACAGTCCCGCCGTCCGGCTCACACCCCTGCCGACATGCGGCGGATTAGGTGGCCGGCATGCGGCGGAATACCTGGCCGGCATGGCGCGGAATGACTGGCAGGCATCGGCGGAATACGCATGGCTGCGTCATGGGAGAAGCCAGGAATGCTGGGATTTTCATCCCAGCCTACGCGCTATTTCGCTCGTGAGCATGTTCCAGCCCTCACCCGGATCAACGAGATGTCATTGCTTACCGTGAGGGGAAATGGCGTTGTTTAGGATATCAACCTCGCCAGTCCGGCCAGCCAGCAGGCCCGAGTTCCCACAGGGATCCACAATGTTCAGATTGCCATAACTCTTAACGAAAAGAAGGTACGACTTGCCAACATCCATTGGAAATCGTCCGGACGTATTCTCGGAGGTGATGCTCAATTCTTTAGCCCCCGCGCCCTTAAATGCTCTAACGACGTTTAGTCGATAGATTGTTTTGTCGACTCCCTCTGGATCATCGGGCGAAGACTCGTCGTGGCTCGAAGTCACTTTTGCTACAAGAACCATGGTGCTTGATGCCAGCTCATCCGTGACCGATAGGTGTCTCCCGTTCGAGCAAAGTGCAAGTGCATTTTGCGCCATAGGGATGAAGCATATTCCGATCGCAACCCTTGACAGCCTAGATACCAAGTCGGTGAGCAGTTAAGGAATAACAGAGAAGTTCAGGAGAGTTGGGAGACTACAACTGTGTCCCCAAAAGTCTAGAAATGGCAGAAATGCTTCAGAATGCCAAAAAATATCAGGAATCCCCTAAAAAGTCAAATGGCAGGGCTATTTTGGAATGCCAATAAATGTCAGAAATATCTCAAAATGTCAAGAAATGACGAAAATATCCCGAAATGTCAATAAATGATGGAAATATTTCAGAATGTCAAGGAATGACAAAATGGTCCCGAAGAGTTAGAAAATGACAGAAGTATTCCAGACAGTCAAGAAAGGACAGTGATGTCTAAGAAATCAAGAAATTACATACATATTTTGAAAAGTCAAGAAATGACAAATAACACCAGAAGAATCAAAAAATTACTGAAATATCTAGAAAAGGTTGAAACTGTAGAAATATCCAGAAATGGTCAAAACTGTACAAATATCCTAGAAGGGTTAGAAACTGTAAAAAGACCCAAGAAAGGTCAAAACTGTAGAAACACCTAGAAATGGTCAGAAAATGCAGATATACTCAAGAAGTGTCTAATCATGATGAAACTCAAATTCAATGGCTAGATCTTGACTAGAAGTAAATTCAACTGTCCGATTATGGTCGGGAGTAAATTTAGTCATTCTATTGAGGACAAAAGCAAATTTAATGATCCGTTGAAGGCCAGGTGCAAATCTGATAGTCTTATGGTGGCCAAAATCAAATTCAACAGTTTAGCCATCAATGGAAGCAATCTAGAGATCCAAGTGTAAGCCGAGGCCTACTCAATGATCAAATGGTGGCCAGATGTAAACTCGAAGACCCAATTTTATAATCGGAGCCAAATGTAAAGGTCTTGACCAATTGTAATCCGAATGCCATATATTCATGGGATGAAAGTCTTTCAAATTTCTTTCAATAGTATGTTTGTAATGAATGATCATCAAAGATCATCTTCATTCGACAAAATTTATAATATCACAACGGATATTATAGAGGTTAAAGTTGTTCTTTGATAGTGAATCAATGATATTTAGATTTTATGTCGATATAAATAAACATTGACTGCGGTCGGTGGAAAAATGTCCATCACTCGAATCTAAAATCGGTTGGTAAATCCAAACCCGCGGGATTAACGATATACATGCTAACCAATTAGCCCAAATTTATACATATCGGTCCAGCCAATAGATACGGAACTATGCAATTTACTTTACAAGAAGGGAATTACTTCAAAAGATCTCCGTGCTTTTTCGCCATTGGACAAGGACGTTTCCGGCCCCGTCTTCTCTCTCTTTCTCTTCATATATTCCCGGGCACATGTCCGGCCCTCCTTCTCCCCACGGCAGCAACCCTCCAACGCCGTCACCTGCCGTCTCCGGCCAAGCCGACGGCCCTCTTCTCGCCACCTCACCCTGACCACGTTGCCGTCGGCGATGTCGACCTGCATCAGCTACACCGCCACCCGCGACCGCTGCTACCGCCGCTCCTTCTCCTCCGCCGGCCTCCGATCCGCCACCATCGGCCTCCACGGCGGTGCCACCACCGTCCACTTCTGGGTGCCCCGCCTCCCGGACGCCGCCAAGCCCTCCCTCCTCCTCATCCATGGCTTCGGCGCCAACGCCACCTGGCAATGGGACACCCACCTCCGCCCCCTCGCCGCCGGCTTCAACGTCTACGTCCCCGACCTCGTCTTCTTCGGGGAGTCCTTCACCACTCGCCCGGATCGCACTGTGTCGTTCCAGGCCGCCTGCGTCGCCGAGGCGATGGACGCGCTCGGGGTGGAACGGGCCTGCCTGGCCGGGATCAGCTACGGCGGGTTCGTGGGGTACGCGCTAGCGGCGGCGTACCCGGATCGGGTGGAGCGGGTGGTGCTGTGTTGCGCCGGGGTGTGCCTGGAGGAGAAGGACCTCCGGGAGAAACTGTTCGTGGTGGAGGACGTCCGGGAGGCGGCTACGCTCCTGATCCCGCAGACACCAGAGAGGCTCCGGAAGCTGATGCAGCTCTCTTTCGTGCGGCCGCCGCGGGGGGTGCCGTCATGTTTCCTCTCCGATTTCATCCAAGTGAGTAGAGAACCAGAAGAAAATGGTCTTTTTTCTTATGTTTTTTTTCCTCCTCTCTGGTCGCGTTTTTCTCGTTTTTGGAGCGAGGCTGACGGCAGGAACCATTGCTAGTTTGCCTTTTGAATTTGATGTGGGTGTTATCTGAATGAGATCAGGAACGGCAAAGGCATTTGGCAGCTTCTTCAGTATTTTATTATAAATTCTATAACAAATCTGTGTCCTTTTGGATGTTTATCACATCCGAATTAGTATTGTCTGGAGCTGAGTTCAGAATTTTGGTTCCACAAATTGTCGCCTTTTCCTAAGTAATACGAGACATGGTGTCTGGTAATGTTAACTGGTGCCGACCCTGTTTCCCCTTGGTGCAGCTTGCCTGCGGCTTCAAACTCATTTCCTTCCTGTGGTTTCATGTTTTTTCTTGCTCCCTGCGTATTGCGTAATGTGGTGGCCATTTTGATGTTTCTTTTCCCGCCTCGGTACATTCTCGCAGCTGATGAATAACAGGTTGTGAGGTGTTCTTAATCTGAGGTGAACCAATAGAAGAGTCTCTGGCAGATTTTGTTTCTTGAAGTGAATTTCAGGTGGAGATTGTATATTCTGATGCTATAAAGTTTGAAGCCCCAAGAATATGCTTTTAGGTCTATTCACCAGGAATTAGTTCGCAAGCGAATTTCTTGGAGCACAGGCTTTCATGAACTTCCCCACGGAAGACATCATGCACAGTATTAGGAACATGCAAAAGTTATCATTTGCCATGAAGGGCTTAATGAGTACATGCATGGGGCGTAGAGTGGTTGTCTGTTATTTTTGTTGTTTTGGGAATCATTCAGCAACTATTATAGGATGCTTCTAAATTTTTACGGCTCTGAATTGACTTTTACCATCTCATAAGCTTATGCAGATTCTCATCAAACTTGTGAATATTTTCAAACTCTAGCTATGCTGTTAGATAAACAACATAGGTTCCATGTCTGTGGCTATTCTGATCCAGAATCTTTATCTTACCCGCTGAATGCAATTCAGCTCTGACATGGGTAATAGGTTGCATTTTAATGACGTCTTAGTCCGCTGGTTTGGCCTAATTTGGATACTTGCGGTCAGATTGTTTGACAAAACTTCTTTCATGTGGTTTAGTTGTTGGGAAATTGAATCTTTATTTATAAGCTTGTTAATGGGATTGCTGCTAATTAGATTTGGAAGATGGACTTACCACATTACTCTGGGAATTGTGTATAGTAGTATGTTAACAAAAGTAATCTCTATGACAGTTAGCCTACAAAATGGACAGAGAGAAAAAAAGAAAAAAAACAGAACACTGGCATTTGCACAATAAAAGCTGGAGTGTGCAAGGAAGTGGTAATGGGAATGAGATGGGGGTGGGTGGTCTAATTTACCATTCAAATTTCCTTTAGGTGTAGGAATAAAAAAGGGGGAAGCGGGAGTCCTTTTCAGAGCAGAAATGATGGCAGAATGAGTGAATCCTGTTTCTAGGTCTGCATTAGTTCGAGTCTTTTTGTATACATCCTTTCTACATGGTAGTCTTTAGCACATTCCAATGTGTTAGTCTTTAGAAACCAGAAGTGATTTTCAATTGTTTGCTGACATTGGCCCATTCATTTGTCAGCGAGAAGTGTCCATTATGGATGAAGAGCGCTTCACAGCCTAGAAACCAGAAGTAACCTCCACATCCTGATGAACATTGCGGTATTGTTCAGTTTGCTGTAAAATATCATAAGCTTCAAGTTTCAAAATCTCCAGTTCTAAAATTCTTACATTTTTGTTTATGGTAATTTGCACTGGAACCAAAGGTGGAGGAAACAAATGGCACACGGGTTGAGCATATTTTAAAACCCAAGTATGAAATTAGGGATCCTGCGGCCCCCTTCTTGTAATGCTAATTGTTTCATCTTTGCAAATGCAGAAAAATCACACTTCAACCTTAAGAATGGCGGTCTCCTTTGGCCCGCAATCTTAGAGGGTCACGTCCGAGAAGGCTACCTCACCATTCCGCTCTGCTTCGGGAGCTTCCCTTCAGTCGTGGGCTTCCCCAACTTCCTTGGGGTAGCCTTCTTCAACATCCTGGACGTAGAGGCGTCCGACGAGCCTGAGCACAATGCTCCCATCTCGGGAGCCACTGAAGCTGCTACCGGCCGAGCTGTGGCCAAGAACAGCAACAGCGTTCCGACAAGGACGTTGAGCTGCAACGTGCACCATATGCACCAGGCTGCCGGTCCATCGCACCAGGGGTCGGCATCCCATCGGAGGAGGCTCCGAAGGAATAACGCTGGCGCTGCCATGGGGCACCGAATCTCCAGCACTAGTAAGTCTATGATTGTCAGGACCATCCAAGTCCATTTGAATGGACAGAGGTCCGAAGTGGTCCCAGACCGCATCGTGCCGGCTATTCCAGTCTGCAACTCCTTCCAGGGACTAGAAAAGATGAAGGAAGAGATGGCGCCCGCCGTTCCGGCCACGGCACCTAACGACACGCCGGCTCACAAGCCGGCCAAGCTGAAGTAAATTTGAGTTCCCAAGGAAGTCCAGCCCAGTGCACCTGCCCAGGCGGGGCCCAGCTACACCCGCCACAGAAAGGGCATAATAGATGAAAGGGTCGAGGTGACGGCCATGACCCACCAACCAGCAGTTGCTGCACCAGCACTGCCCGAAAATGCCCGCCACCAACGTCGCAGGCATCGTCACCATGCTGACTGCCCGACGTTCGCAACTTACACTCATCCTGCTGTCACCGTCAACACGCAACTACCGGCTGCTCTCCCTGACCAAGAGTGGGAAGGGATTGAGCAAGCCATGAGAAACTATCTCTGGGGCCCGGGTAGCACCCCTATGGGTCGTCAGAGACTGCTAGGGGCAGTGGCCTCCGCCTTTCGAGAAGGAGAACAAATCCAACCTGTGCCTAGCGCAGAATCAAAGAACCGATCGGAGGAACGACGCCAGTCCCCTGTGCGGGAGGAAGTGCCGCCCCGACGGTCAATTTTCGATGGACTGATGTTCCCAAATAAGCCGTCAAGGAGGATGACAAAAAGAAATAGGAATTGGAGAGTTTTCGCCTACAATATGGCAGGAGTCTCTAGTCGGTATGGGGCTCTACCTATTGACCCTGAAGAAGTGGCCAGGCTTGCCGCCAGGCCCGGTCCCCTCACCAGGAGAGGAAGAGCGACGAGCGAAGCGATGCAGGTGGGCGTCGAAGAGACTTCCTCCGAAGAACCTTCAATGGCCCTGGCAGCCAATGTTGTCATCACCGGGGACACGAGTGGCGGGCCCTCCACATCATCCGAGGATGCTCCGGCCGAAGAGACAGGGGGCATGCCCGCTCCCTCCACAACTGACCCCGCCATGCTATACATGATACAACAGTACCAGTAAAGTCTAAATAAATGCCATAAATGACGAGACTCATGGGGGCGTCTCCAGGCTGTCTCCGAGCCAAATGAAACCTGTCGTGGCTCGCGTGGTGCTCCGCGTACGGTACCGGTCGCTCACCGGCCCGGACTGGTCAAGTGCTCGGGTGTCCGCACCATCGACCCTCATCATCATCAGCGAGACCGGTCGACCCATGCCCTCAACTTGGACTTTCCGTCCTCGTTGATGAGTCCAGCCTTTGCTTCAGCATGTAACCCATGTCGATGAACAAACCTGTGTTCGACACTCGTCATCATCGGGGAGACTGGTTAACTTCTGCCCTAAACTTGGACTTTTCATCCTCGTTGATAAATCTGCCCTTTGTTTCAGCATGTCACTCATGTCGATGAACAAACCTATGCTCGACCCTCGTCATCATTGACGAGATCGGTCAATTTTTACCCTCAACTTGGACCTTCTGTCCTCATTGATGAATCCACCCTTTGCTTTGGCATGTAACCCATGTCGATGAATAAACCTATGTTCGACACTCGTCATCATCGGCGAGACTGGTCGACTTCTGCCCTCAACTTGGACTTTCCATCCTCGTTGATAAATCTACCCTTTACTTTGGCATGTCACCCATGTCGATGAACAAACCTGTGCTCGACCCTCATCATCATCGACGAGATCGGTCAATTTCTGCCCTCAACTTGGACCTTCCGTCCTCGTTGATGAATTTACCCTTTGCTTCGGCATGTAACCCATGTCGATGAACAAACCCATGTTCGACCCTCATCATCATCAGTGAGACTAGTCGACTTCTGCCCTCAACTTGGACCTTTCGTCCTCGTTTATGAATCTACCCTTTGCTTCGGCAAGTAACCCATGTCGACGAACAAACCTGTGGTCGACCCTCGTCATCATCGGCGAGATCGATCGACCTCTGTCCCTTAGCTTGGACCTTTCGTCCTTGTTAATGAACTATCCTTTGCTTCGACATGTAACCAATGTCGACGAACAAACCTGTGGTCGACCCTCGTCATAATCGGCGAGACCGATTGACCTCCGCCCTCAACTGAGACCTTCCGTCCTCGTTGATGAATCTACCTTTGCTTCAGCATGTAGCCCATGTCGATGAACAAACCTGTGCTCGACCCTCGTCATCATCGGCGAGACCGGTCGACCTCGCCCTCAACTTGGACTTTTCGTCCTCGTTGATGAATCTACCTTTGCTCCGGCATGTAGCCCATGTCGACGAACAAACCTGTGGTCGACCCTCGTCATCATCGGCGAGATCGGTCGACCTCTGTCCCTTAGCTTGGACCTTTCGTCCTTGTTAATGAACTACCCTTTGTTTCGGCATGTAACCCATGTCGACGAACAAATCTGTGGTCGACCCTCGTCATCACCGGCGAGATCGGTCAACCTCTGTCCCTTAGCTTGGACCTTTCGTCCTTGTTAATGAACTACCCTTGCTTCGGCATTTAACCAATATCGACGAACAAGCCCAAGTCCGACCCTCGTCAGCATTGGCATGGCCACGCATCGACCCGGGGACCGATTAGCACATCAAAATTGTCCTGAGGCATGCCCCAATTGTACCCGGGCCGTCACGGCCCGCCTGTAATATATATATATCTCAGTGTTACACCGCCAGTTGGATGTATGCTCTCGCATCCACGTTCGGGCCTCCAGTCACCCTTTGCGTCACCCAGTGTGAACCGCCAGTACCCTCTGTCTCCAGCCAACACGACCCAGCCTAAGATGGACTTACAGCTACAAAGTGCTTCTGGCTCTTCCCCTAGGGCTTCAAGAACATACGGGCTTCTCTTCGACATGGAACGAAGGTCTTCGGATTCAATCCGATGTAAATAAACACCGACTGCTTGCGATCGGTGGGGAAAGATGTCCTATACATGACTCCCCACACTCGCATGCTCACTCGCACCCATGGAAATATTCTTCCCTCCACGTGTCACTCATCCCCCGAGTCTACGTGCTGCGCCCTGGCAGCGCATTCCCAGATAAACGTTTGGTTCCACGGGTGATTGTCGAGAAATCGACTGGCACGCTTGAATCCCAGCCATGTTTCCCGTTAGCCCGAAAAACCTCTCGTGTCACTCAGTCTCCCCTCGACTCTCTGTAAAAGATGAGTGCACGGTACCGCTTTGAGATGGATAGGGTCATGAGAGGGGGTGCCCGAAGCCCATTACCTTCTGGCATCTCTCCTATAGCCATATCCTACCCCTCACTCTAGTCACCGCACACACCACTCCCGTGGGCCCGCCAGACACACACGCATGTCGACGGACACCCCCCTCTAGGGCAAAACAAAAAGGATGGCATGCCCAGTGGGACATCTCCCGCCTTCCTTCTTTTGTTGAAGCGAAAGCCCATGCCAGCCCTGAAGTCTGGGTGCCCTTTTCCTGTCCTTGCAAGAGAGGTACCAGAAAAGCCCCTGTTCATGCTTCCCAGCAGCTTCCAGTTCATCTCCCAGTTGCCAGATCGTGTTTGACAACCGCTCCTGGCCGTCGCCTCAGCTTGTCCAGGACTCCAGCAACTATGGCGGCCGTCACCTATGGTCCCATCGTCGTCGCCACCCATGGACTGGTGGGCTACTTGGCAGTGCCAACCGCTTTCGACAGCTTCACCCCAGTCGTCGAATCACCCTACTTCCTGGGTGTGGTCCCCGTGGTGGCCACACCACCACCGCCAGCTCCTATCTTCTCTGGCGCCACCAATGCGCCACACCAGCTACCAGTCCTGACAGGTAGGCTGAGCGTCAGGCTCAGCTCGCCTACCACTAGTGCCCGTAGGAGTTCCGGGCTAGTCCCAGCTCGGGCAAGCATTAGTCCCTCGGCCCAGTCTCGACCAGCCCCTGACATAAACATCGCGTCCCGAGTTCTGGTCCCCAGTCTTACAATCCGCTCGGGCCTTCAACCCCGAGCCCTAGCCAAGCTGACATCCGGTGTAGATCTCCCCCCCCAGGGTGTTCGGCTCCTTAGCACCCTACTCGGGCCGTCAATCTCGAGCTCCCACCGAGCCAGCTCCCCACACGGGCCCAGGCTGCGGTGGAGCGGCTGGGCAACGCCGGCTACGACGCCGCGGTGGTTTACGGCGCGTTGGGGGAGTTCCTGGCACGGCGGGCGCTGGACAAGACGGAGGCCACCATCGCGCGGGCCGCGATCGCGGCGGCCGGCCAGCCGCCCGTGGGAGGCCCCTACAGCGTGATCGAGGCATGCTAGTATATAAAAACCTTGCTTCCGCCCTGGAGGGCGGGAGAGGGCCGGCGGCGGGGATGGCGGGGCCGGGCTCATGGGGAGACTATTACATCGGGAGGGGGGGCGGAGGAGGAGTACTCGGCGTCGGCCACGTTGGTCCACTTCGACCGGCCGTTGCCCCTCTTGAGGGCGCCGCTGCCCCCCGGCGCCACGGACGACCCCTCCTCCGGACCCTTTGTGCTGGCTTTCCGCAACGCGGACTGCTGGAGAGCGTCGTACCGGCGCACGGAGGTGAAGGTCGTCGATCAATGCGAGGCTGGTGCACGGATTGGTTGTTCCCTTGCTGCATCAAAGAAGTGCAGACCTCCTTGGTGGAAAAGCCTATTTGGAGCTGGTGCTGTAGACTTTACTGAGAGGGAGAGTTGTGAAGAACGTGAGACATTAGCCTGTGTTGAGACTTCAAGAGAGCCATGCATTGGGTTTGCGAAAGAGAAATGCTTACCACCATTTCGGGATGCAAGAATTTCTTTGATAGGTTTAAAGGGGTTGCCACATTCTTTATGCTCCCAAGCATGTGACAGTGGGCCAGAAGTAGAGGATTTGAAGCCTGAGCATAACAATCCATCCATAGCTGTAATCAGCAGTCTGCAGTCAAACAGTCTTGAAAACACTAACTACCGAGGCAGCCTTCTTTTAGAAAGTTTTCCTATGGAAGAGTCTTGCAGGGGGAGCTTTTAATTTGGAAGGAAGTTTCTTAATTTCTCACAGCAGTAACAGCCCCATCTACCTCGTTTGGCACCATCAACTATGCTTCCAGAATTCTGGAGTACGTTGGAAAAGTCGAGTAATGATCTGTTGATGCCTGCATCTTTCCATTCACATGGTTGTGAAGGGAGTTTTTATGCTGCTTCTCTTCAATGGAGCATATGTGCTCACAGGGATTCAATGTTCATCATCGTATTTCTTGATTCCATCACGGCATATGCATGCGTTGGCAACAAATTAATTGAGGCAATGCACCTTCTCCTGGTTCGGAGGTTGTAGTTTATCAACACTCACATTTTTCCTTGTTTGAGAGGAAAGAAGAGGGAGCTGGTCTGCATTTTGAAAGTCGAGAAAGTATTGGCACACATGAAAGAATGAGTGCTTGCTTTTCCATATCCTGAACAATGAATCTTTTACTTCACAACCATCATTGGAGATACTGGAGCATTCACCATACAGTTATATAATGAATTTGACAGATTATCAAGAAAGAGAAGGCAAATTCATCCGTTGGACATGCACAGTGATTAAAATGTATGAAAACCTGTATCAAATGTAGGTACGCCTGTTTCCTTTTAGTCTTAGTTCATGCTTATATATTATCATTCTTTTATTATTTTTATTTATCTATCTATTTATTTATCTTATTATTACTTTTTTGTGAATTTTATTATTATTGTTATTATCATTATTTATTACATTTGGAGCGTGCCGGGTAAGGATGGGCTCAAGTGTGCCGAGCAAGGGTTGGGCAAAGTCCGGGCAGGGTAAGGTCCGTGCTAGTTGGGTTCAGGTCTGTGCTAGTTGGGTTCAGGTCTATGCTAGTCTGAGCAAGGTCTATGCTAGTCTGAGCAAGGGTCTGTGCTAGGCTGAGTGAGGTCTGAGCTAGTTGGGGCAAGGGTCTGTGCTAGTCTGAGTGAGGTCTGTGCTAGTCTGAGCGAGGGTCTAAGCTAGTTGGGGCTGAGGTCTATACTAGTATGGGGTGAGGCCTATGCTAGCCAGGGAAGGTCTGTGCTAGTGCCGGGTCAAGGTTTAAGCTAGTTGGGGCTGAGGTCTATGCTAGTTTCGGGTGAAGTCTATGCTAGCCAGGAAAGGTCTGTGCTAGTGCTGGGCTAAGGTCTATGTTAGTTGGGCTAGGGGGTATATCGATTGAGGGATGGAGTGTACCGGCGAAGGTCCATCTGTGGTGTGCCGGGTAAGGATTGGGTGTACCGGGGAAGGTCCATCGTGTGTGTGTCGGGCTGAGGGCGAGCGGGTGTTAGAGTGTGTCGGGCAAGGGGCACTAGAGAGTGTATCGGCGGAGGATCATGGGGAGGCCTAGCTGACGGGTGTATCGGCCAAGGAAGTGTGCCGGGCTGAGGGTGAGATTGGAAGCGTACCGGGGAAGGGTCTAAAGTGGATGCAGGTCTGGTACGGGTGAGGAGAAAAGTCTGTGCAAGTTCGGGTAACGTCTGTGCATATGCATGCAAGGTCCGTGTAGGTAGAGGTGAAGTCCATGCAGGTTTCGAGCAGGGTCCATGCAGGCCGGAGGCAAAGTCCGTGCAAGTGGAGGTGAAGTCAGTGCAGGTTTAGGGTAAGGTCCATGCAACTGGGAGTAAAGTCCATGCAAGGCTGGGAGTAAAGTCCATGCAAGCTGTGGACAAAGTCCATGCATGTTTGGGTGAAGTCTAGGCAGGTTTAGTGGGATCTATGCACATGAAGTTTCAAAGTCCGTGCAACTGGGGGCAGGAATGGCTGGGGTGTACAGGCGAAAGCGCAAGTGGGTTGAAGAGTGTACCGGCGAAAAGGCGTACCGGTGAAGGGTTGAAAGAGTGGAAGCTGTGCCATCAAGGGGGCTGAGGAGCGTACTGGTGAAGAACTAGCCAGGGAGGGTGCTGGGTGTGCCAGCAGAGGCTATAAAGGGGCTAGGGAGTGTACCGACGAAGGGAGGTGTGCCGACCGAGGCACAACTGGAAGCGTGCTGGGGAAGGGGCTCAGCTAGAGGGTGTGTCGGGCAAGGGCTATGAGAGGCCCACTCCTCCTCCATTTTCTTAAGGCCTTTCTTTTCTTCTTTCTTCTTAATTTTTGTGCAGTCCACATGGGTTTTCTTCCCCTTCCCTAAAACATCTTTCTTTCTTTCTAGCCAAAAAATTCCTAAAAATAGCCAAAATTCACCAGACGAATTCTAGATCCACACCATTAAGGATCCGCTAAACTACGGACGTTACACACAAACCTAAGACAGATCGACTCACGAATAGACACAGGACGGAACAACGGCCATCATGGCTACAACAGGACTGTAGCGCACTACTATAGGGGCGTTTCCTACTCTAACGCGCCAAGGGTGGGGCGTCAAGGCAACCAGGCCTACAACTATGACTCGGATGACGTAACGCACCAACCATGACGCGTTACACCTCCTGACGCACCAGGATAGGGGCGTCAGAGCCAACAGACCAAAACCTAAGACTCGCACAATGTAACAGCCTACTATAGGCACGTTACACACTCTGACGCACCAAGACAGGGGCGTCAGGGCCAATGGGCCTAAAGCCTAAACAAACAATGTAACGCACCAGTCCAGGGGCATTACACAACCTAACGCACAAGGGGAGGTCCGTCAGGGATAATCGATCGACACGATCTTTGAGGTAGACACGGTCTTCTGGGAACTGACAGCCACAGTCCTCGGAAACCACCAGCACGTAACGCACCATCATAGGCGTGTTACAGCCATGTGTCCTATGCTGGTCGGTCACACCCAGAACGTAACGCACCAAGCCAGGCGCGCTATAGCCATGTGACAATCCTATGCTGGTCTGTCACACTCACCCAGCCTCGAAGAGCACGAAACCACCAACGGACGTAATAGTCTGTCATGGGACCGTTACACGTGTGACGGTCACTGCAATGACCGTTATATAAATCCGGTGAGCAAAATAGGGCAACGACTGAATCGGTCCATTCCATGCCCCATTCACGTCGAAGGGCAGGGGAAACAAAGTCATACGACGATATAACACTCCTGGGGCCTAAAAACACCACATGCAAGCGTTAAAACGCGAGATCGGGGAGATTCCGACGAATCGACCCTAGATGAGTCACCGAAATTCCCGGACTCCTATCGACCCCAAATGGCAACCGATCGACACGAAACTTACGGGAATGAGATCCTGACATCCCAGCGGTCATTTTGACACTAATTAAGCTAGGCATGGTTGCCGTTTTTCTGGCGAACCCTACAAATCCCAAAAACTATGATTTTTACTAAACCAGCCTGATCTCCCCTGATCGAGCACCAAACCACGCACATGAGTAGGAAAAATGTGCAAAACAAAGTAGCGATCCATCTCCTACCTCCACCGAAGAAATCGCGCGTCGAGGCGACTAAACCGCGTCGAAACCACCACGCAAATCGATCCGTCGGCTTTGAATCCACCGTTTGGGATCGCATCAAAATCGCGCCGATCCTCGCTCCACCATGCACCTCAGTAGCTTCCCGGCGTCGTCACCTTGCCCACAGTCACCTCCGTCTGCAGTCCGAGAGGGTGAGAGAATGAGAGAGAATGGGAGAGAGAGAGTGAGAGCGCGAGAGTGAGAGGAGAGAGAGGGTGGGGGGTTAAATGGTTAGGAAATTAGGAAATTTCCTAATTTTTGAAAAGGATCAATTTGGATCCCCCATTTGCTAACTATAAAGCCTAGTAGCTTCCCTGAAGAGACTCCAAAAACACACTTCTTGGGATTCATTTTCAGCTTATACTCCCTAGCTCTTTGCAGCACCTTAGCAAGAATGGCGGGGTGTTCTTCTTTTGTTCTCAACTTTACCAGGATGTCATCCACGTAAGCTTCCATGTAGATGTACTTCACGTCGTGGAATATAGCCATCATTACCCTTTGATAGGTGGTGCCCACATTCTTCAAGCTGAATGGCATGACCACATAACAATACGTGCCTCAGGGCGTGGTGAAGGAGGTTTTCTCTTGATAAGTGAGATAGATCTGGTTATAGCCTGAATAACCATCCATGAATGATAAGGCTTCATACCCGGTGGTATTATCCACCAAGACATCTATGTGAGGCAGTGGGAAATCATCTTTGGGACATGCTTTGTTAAGATCCCTGAAATCGATACAAATACATACCTTTCCATCCTTCTTGATGACATGGACTATATTTGCCACCCACTGGGGATATAAGACAACTCTAATGAACCTGGCCGTATATAATTTGTCGACCTCTTCCTTTATCCTCAAGGCCATGTGGGGGTAAAATCTTTTTGATCTTTATTTAACGGGCGTTGCCCCTGGCTTGAGCACTAGTCAGTGTTCCACTAAGGAGGGGTCAAGATCCGACATGTCCTCGTAAGACTAGGTGAAAGAGTCGCTATACTGCCTTAGGACTTTGATAAAATTAGCTTCTACTTCTTGAGGGAGATTAGCGGCAATAATGATAGGCCTAGGATCTTCTTCAGTTCCCAAATTTATTTTCCTCGTAGGTTCATCCACTACGGAAGATGGCTCGTCGAATCTCTTCAAGCCTTGAACGTATAGGTCGGTAGTGTCATCTACGTCGCTGTCCTCAGGATCGACCGGGTCCTTCTCATCAATGACTTCATAGACACCTAATCCATCATCGCTCCATGCCCCGTCTATTTCCTCATCATCTTCAATCACAATTAGTGTAGCTATGAACTCTGGGCACTTTAAAAGAGCATGGCATCGGTGATCTAGATCCTACAAGAACCTATCAGGAATAGATTTAAAATGACACGCAAGTGGGCGCAGCTCGGGCTCAGATGTGTTGGACGACCTAGAACAAGACCCTACTTCTCTAGACCTAGACCCTACATCTAACCTAGGAGAAAGCAAACCTACTGGAAGGGAAGAAGCAGGGGTCTTGTGCCCCTGGGAAGAAGATGGGAAGTAGATAGTGTAATCTTCCACAAAAACCTCCGTTTCAAATTTGGCATTTTTTTGGAGATCAGTGAAAATCATACAGTAAGATGGAGAAGAGGGAGGAGGAGGAGGGACCTGGGAGTAGACAGACGGAAAGAGCGCATCAAAGAAGGGATCGGAGGTAGAGAATCACATTTTGGACAAATCAGGAGGTGAATCGGGCGACCACCTAGATGTTAAATCAATTGGCAGGCAGTGCCCGCACAGACAATTAACAATCAAACGGCTTCTCATGCCAAAAGGGAGACAGAAATATGGATGGATTAACAAGAAGAGGCGGTGAATGGGGAATAAAGCCGAGCTGTTGAATGAGGGACTTTATATGGGAGGGAGACCAAGTAAAGAGAATAGGTGAGCTCGCCCTTTCCCGGGGACGGTCAGCTGGTTCTTTGGCTTCCACTATACAAGTCGAACCTCCTGATTCTTTTGACAATAGCCTTCTTCATGAAATAACCTGGCAAATGCCTGACCAAAATCAAGCATGTCATCAACTGGCCCCCTTGGCAGTAGAGGCGGACTGACAACTGTGCAAGCTATGCTTCTCTTTTGTGCTAGCTGTGGTTGTAAAGTTCCTCGCTGGAGGGGGCCTTTAATAAAATGTTGGCGGTAGTCCCAGGTCAATGGCCTTGAGTCACCCAAAATTGATAATGCAGAATCTCAGTAGTCGAGACCCCGTCTGCTCATCTTTCTTCCTTTGGGGACCGATTTGGTCCGCCCTTATAGTTGTGTACCGAGGCCTCTCCCTAGTTGATAGCCTAGCTTCAACATGATGGACCAACCTTTTGAATCCCGAATCTTTGGCTTCTCTTTTATATTAATAGGTATAGTAACGGGCTGGCGGGGTTCATTCGCCCTAGGGAAGTCAAGATCGAGTACTAAAATCATTGGCTGACTGCTAGGCCATAGAGTTGGCAAAATTTTCTCTGATATAGCCTTTACTGACTGGATAGTGGACAAACTTTTAACCTTAACCGGTGAGTAGTGGATGGCACGGTGCTAAGAGTATCAATCGACGGACGACCCAAGATAGCTTTGAACATAGGGTCAATGTCTAGCACATAGAATTCAATGGGCATAGTGAGAGGCCCAAGCTCAGCCTGAATGGTCACAACCCTATGACATGCTCTCCGTGAGTTGTCATAAGCTGCTATGGTCATCGGGGTAGGGTGTAAGAGTTCCTCTGACAAGTTGCAGGCCCTGAGTGTGCTGAGTGGGCAAACATTGACAGATGCCCCTGTAGCAACCAAAGCTGCATCCACACTGACTTTGTTGAAAATGATGGTAATGCATAGCGACATCTGCCGAGCTTCAGGAGGTGCTAGCTCGGTCTTAGAGAAGGTAATTACTGGTCCTTTGGAAATAGTTGTCAATGCTATCGGTAGGTTATCAACTTCCATGTCCTCACTGACCATCACCTTCTAAAGAAAATTCCTCAATGCATCCTGGTGAAGAGTTGATCTTTTTATAAGCTCTAGCATAGATATTTTGGCAGGCATCCAGTCCAGATGATGCAACAGATTATATTAGGTACCCGACAGTGGGTCAGCCTCTTCTTGGTCGGCCGGTTGGGCAGACTGGGGATTGGAGGTAGAAGCATAGTTGCGGTAAAATAAACGCCCGCTCCACAGGGCGAGATTCTGTGCCGGCACGGCACCAGTTGACAGTATAATTTACCCGATGGGGTGGATAAGTGGTGTGGGAGAAGGTGCAGTGGAGAAGATGGGGGTAGAGGTAATGATGGGTTGTGGAGAAAGGATAGCAGGTGGAGGGTTGGTGGCAGATGCAGTGATGACAGGCGTGGGTGGATATGGAAGGGTGAAGGTAGGCGAAGGTGTCATAAGCGGTGGGCTGAGTGTGGTAATAGTAGCGGGGGTGACGAGTGATGGGCGAGATGGAAAGACAGGTGAAGGGTATGGCATGGAGGTAGGGGGGTAGTGAATGGAAGGATGAATGATATGGTAGGCGGGGGAGGGGTTTGATGTGTTGGCGTAAGGATGGTAGGAGTGGGTGATGAAAAAGAATAGTGGTGGTGAGGGGCCATTACTTGCTGAGTGGAACTGTCATCGTCAAAGGACCACCCGACATCAGGAGCCAGGGGCTGAACCAAGTTAACCTGAACCAGTGCCGGCGGCTGAGACTGTAGAGCGGGAGGATGGTTTGACATTGGGTTCTGATGGATCCCCAAGTCTTGGACTGGCGGTGGCTGTTGTTGCGGCTGCTGCTGAGGCGGCGGTGCTTGTTGTTGCTGCACTTGCTACCTCGGCGCTTGCCTCCTCTTTTTTTTTATCTCAACAATGGCCTTGTGCATCTCGGCCCAATCAATACAGTGCCCTTCATGGAGATCATACACCAAGTCTCTAAACTGAAAACATCCTTCAATTGTGTGCCTCGACTGCCTGTGGAACATACAGTACTTTGTCTGATCAACGGCTGGGTTCCAGGTGGGCCATTTCAGAGGAAGTTGTATAGCATTAACTGACATGAGAGCAGAAAAAATGTCAGCGAGGGTTTTTGGAAAAGGAGGGTATTGGGCTCTCTTCAGAGCCGGGCGCTTATTATTGTAGCCGTTAGGGGGAGGGACGTTATGGTATTGTGGAGGCTGTGGGGGTTGTTGTGGAGAGAATCTAGAGAAATAGAAACCAAGACCGTGGGTGGTCTGGGGATGCTGTTGAAAAATTTGGAACATAATGAGCGAATCATTAATGGATCGATGGATTGGAGAGAGAAAAGGCCAGCCTACATCCTGTCGACAGTGAAACCTTCTTCATACGATACATCTGTCTCGCCTGTGTCGGTATAGTTGCTCAACATCTGCCTCTTATCAGTAATCACTGTCGACTTTTCTATCATATCGTGCACCAATGGTGGCCACTCTGGATCTGTCGACATGAACAGTCAGCTAAGGGCGATGGTGATGTCATTCATATCGAACCATCTGTACCAGTCGCATTTCGGATCATCTATTTTCCTTCTCTTATCTGGCCTCAGGGATTCTAGAGCTTGGTAGGTAACCAGCAGAGCTGTGTGATGAGCAAACTGACGTGCATGCATGCCTTGATTATCCAAAATCGAGGTGAGTACCATAGCCTACTCCCCAATCTGCTCAGTAGGCCCCTTCACAAAGTGTGTATAAAGAGACCATGTAAGTGGTCGTCTATCCGATTTAAATGTGGAAGTCATGGTGGTCCATAAGTGGCCGTCTATCCGGTTTAAATGTGGAAGTCATGGTGGTCCACAGTTCTTCTTCTATTTCAACAGACTCTGCCTTGTTTGGCCCTTTGTATCGTAGACTGCCTCAAGGGATGAGCTTGTAGTTTTTGACGGTCTTGACTCTGCCCTGTAGATTGACTCCAAGGCCCTTGCCAGACCTGTACCCCATTCTCATCATGATGTTCTAGCCTAGGGTATTTATTATACTCTTCTTTTTCTTCCCCTTATGAGGTGGGGATGGAGTCGGTGCTGAAGTGCAAGCTGTAGTTTGTGGTTTCAGAATATCATGCCGCAGGTCGACGAGGTCCAGTACGGATAATAACGGCATATTGGATGGCCAGATGGAGGGCACTGGCGTGGCCGACAGAATATCCGCTATTGGCAAAATGGGCACACTAGTCACCTTGACGATGCGTCCCTTGTGTGGAAATTTGATGCATTGGTGATTTGTGGAAGGGACAGCATCAAGTGCCAAAATGTAAGGACGCCCCAGAATAGCATTAAAAGTGGGGTCCATATCTAGAACATGGAAGTTTGCGGTGACAAACGAGGGGCCCAGCCCCACCTTCAATGTAACCATGCCCATTGGCGGCTTTTTTGTATTGTCATATGCCGTCACTGTAATGGATAAAGGCCGAACTTCACTTTCTGGGATGTCGCATTTCTTCGAAGTGTTGGGCGACAGAACATTGATAGACGTGCCAGTGTCCACCAAACATTGACTGATGGCCACCTTATTTATATTCACCGTGATACACAAAGCAAAAGTTCTAGCTAGCTTTAGAGCTAACTCATGTTCATGAAAAACAATAGCGGGCTGGTCCCCTACCGGTGTCAAAACTGACGTAATTTGCTCAGCCGGAATGTCCTCATTGACCATCACCTTTTGTAAGTATTGCTTAAGGGCTTCTTGGTGAGTGGTCGATCTCTTACAAAGTCGTGACCCTCGATGATATAAAGCCAACCGAGGTGGTTCCATCTCGTTCTGACATAAGCACAGAAGATTTCACCATGGCCATCATTAACCTGTCTAGCTATTCACCTAGGAACTAGAAGCCGACCATTTCAGTGGCCATGACCGGCACGGTGGTCTGACAGTGGCAAGCTTATGAGGATAAGTAGTTCCCTCTGTCTTCTACCATGTCGAGTTGGTCCCGCTGCATTTGGAGCCCTACAGCGATCGTGCCAGTCGTCGCACCTCGACCGCGCCAACCTATCCTGCAAGATAGAACCACGCTGGCCCTCCACTGTGACCTTCCCCACCTTCCAGCGACCTCAGATCAGCGTCCAGATCTTAGGAGTTCTTTGATATCCACCAGGCTTCATCAAGGCACTGACGGCACCTCGTTCGGACGTCGGAGCTAGGCGTACGGTGCAGAACAAGCAAACGTCATCTTGACAAGGCGGTGCGGATCGACCGTTTGAATTCCCCTACCCTTGTTCCCCCCCTCCTATGTGAGGGTAGTGCATGTATTAATTGCCCCATCCCCATGTTCCCCCTCCCTACATGGAGGCTTTCAATTGGTTGTACACACAGGTCATGGCCGAAGCTACAACGACGTAGCGTGTCTGCCGGGTGCGCACGCTCCTGGCACGCCCTCGTCTCCAATCGGTGCCGGTCTTTTCAGACTCAGCAAGGTATAGATCTGACCCTTGCTCCTTGGGCATTGCTTTCTTAGTATCTGTTCATTGTTCACACCGAAGGTGAGGAGATCTCGTTCCAAATTTCCTAAACATTGAGTGTTGATCGTTGCCGAGTGAGAGAGTGTCGTCAAACCCGCCCTTGGGCACTGGTTCTGCTTCAGATTAGTCAGTCAACCTCTCATACCTTAGGTCTATCCTCACCCAAATAACACTTAGTGGCTCTAACCATTTAGGCTGCCCGTGGGTCACCGTCTAGCCCTCCACTGTTGGGTCACCACCCGAATTTGAGTGACGCGTGTGGCCAGTTCGCTATTGCTCAGGCCCGTGGATCAAGTTGTGCTTGTTGTCGCATAGGTCCTAGGGCGTCCCATAGGTCGTCCCGCGTCACTCTCTCTAACCCAGTCGCACCAGCCCACCTCCCCCCTCCACTCCACTCTCTCGCCGGTAACCTCCCCCCCACTCGACTGGCGCTCAACCTCACCACTGCTAACACCCCACTCCCACCTCCTCACATTGACACTGCACACCACACCGGACACAACCCAAGTCATCGCCAACCACCCCCCTCTGCTCCCTCTCCTTGATCTCTCCCTCTCTGCCACAATAACCACCCCGGTGGCCTCCTCTCCACACCGTCCCACCGCCCTCCGTCGACCACTCCTCACCACCTCGAGCCCGCTGTCTGACCTTCCTCTCCCGCTGGAACACCACCGTCACCCAGACCTCTCTCTCTCTCTCTCTCTCTCTCTTTCTCTCGCAAGCTCTCTCTCTCTCTCTGTCTCTATCTCTCTCCCATCCGCGCGACCTCTGTTATCGGTACCCTGAACTCTGGGTCGTTACAGATGGTATCAGAGAGGTGTTGGAAAATTGTATCAGGAATTGAAATTCACACTGGTCCAGAGCAAGTCCCTTTGAGTCATATGTTGCTGACTTAGGGTGTTTCTTGCGATTGCTGATGTGTTTTCCATTATCACATTTTCCTAGATTCAAGATGCCGCCTCGTAGGCGAAGAGCCCCAGTTCCTCGGGATGAGGCTAGTGCTTCCCCTGCTCCTGTTGTACCGGTTCCTGCCCAGGCTGCACCTGTTCCTATTCCGCCTGCGGAGTTGTCCGGTAGTCATGGACGAGCGCTAATGGAATTCTTGTTGTTCCATCCACCGACGTTTGAGGGCCAATCAGACCCGGAGGCAGCGAGGGAGTGGTTGGATGTCACTAAACGCGCCTTCCAATCCATGGAGTGTGCCGAGGATGAAAGGGTTATGCTGGCTTCTTATCAGCTTCAAGGTACCGCACGCACGTGGTGGACCATGGAGTGGGAGGTCGCCTTCCGTTCCTGTTCTCTTCGTCAGATCACATGGGCGGAGTTTGTTGCTACATTCGAGTGTGCCTACACTCCGGCCTGCATGAAGTTAGCCAAGATGTACCAGTTTCTGGAACTGACGCAAGGCGAGATGTCAGTGCTGTAATACCGAGACAAGTTTATTAAGTTGGGCCGGTATGCGCCCCACATTTTTACCGATGAAGCCGTGAGGACTCAGTAATTTCTGCGCAGACTAAAAGTAGAGTTGAGCCTGCCGTTGTTCGCAACCCGTGTAGCTGAGTTAGATTCTGCGTACCAAGCAGCCGTTGTGTTAGAGTTAGAGTTGGCGAGGACCCGGGGACTTCCTCAGGCTGGGATAGTTCAGCCGGCCGTGCAACATCAGCCACCCTACCAGCCGTCTGTTCCAGGAGCTCCTCTTGCTTTCTCTGGTACCAGTGGTACTTCCTTCCCGCAATCCCAGGGCAAGGGATTCCGATTTAAAAAGTCCAAGAAAAAGAAGTTCGATCAGTCGGCGTTTTCTGATCCGAGTCAGCAGTCCGTTTCTTCCGTTCGACCACGTCAGGATTTTTCTGCTTCTCAGCCGAGGTTGTGTTCCAAGTGTGGTGGCAGCCATTCGGGCGTACCGTGTTCTCTATCGACTGTCTGCTACCGCTGCGATTAGCCGGAGCATATCTCCCGAAACTGTCTGTTGAGGCCGCAGATGGTACAATTCTCGCAAACTCCCCAGCCGCAGTTTCGTCTTCCTCCGCCGTCTCAACCTCAACCGTTTTATCTACCAGTTCCCGCTCCTTCCCAACAGCCGTCTGTAGCTAGCCATCCGCCGAGAGCCAAGGTTACTCATATCACCCGTGCGGAGGCATTGGCATCTAATCTGGTCGAAGGTACAGTTTCGATTTATGGTCGTTCAGCGCGTGTTCTTTTCGATTCGGGTGCAACCCATTCTTTTGTCTCTGAAGATTTTATTGCTCGTGTCGAAGAGCCGATGAATGAAGTTTCCTGTGAGATGCTTGTTCAGTCTTCCTTTACTGAGGAATAAACTCTGCTCTCGATTCCCCATGTATCTTTTCTGATTCAGCGTTTCCTGTAAACGGTGAGGATTGTTGAATATATTTCTTCAATTGTCTCCTTCTGATGCCTCTTGTAGTGCGGAATAATTGTCATCAATATGTTCATCCACCGTGCAATGTAAAGGTTCTTCCTGTAACATTATCCAGTTGTTTCTAATGTAGTACCCAGAGCCGGAGGCAGACCATCTCCTGGCTTCTGGGGCTACCTACGATCAACAATACTTAACAATAATAGGGTTCCTGGCATTTCAGGCCCCTTACAGTATTAATCCTTATCTGCAGGGACCATCAAAATCACTCCCGAGGCCACAGACAGCAATCTCTTGGTCCTTAGGTTGATGGGTGGATAGATAATGGAAACAGACCTACCTGAATAAACTGTGATGATCCAGGTTCCCCTGTCATAAATCCCCAAAATCTACTCCCTAATCCATTCTACCTCCTAATAACCTTTCCCATCATCCCGTAGATGCCCATCATAATCCGCATTTAATCCTAAAATCACTGCTGTTTCCACTGAAAATCCCAAAAAAACCCAAAGCAGAGTGCCGGATTGCCTTGGAGCTTCTCGGCGCCGAAACCTCCCGGCGCAGTGAACAGCCCACGGCGCGGCGGTTCACGCGCCGAGAGTTGCCTGCGCCGGGAACTCTTTCGGCCAAGCTTCCCCGCGCGCCGAGATCCCTTCATTGCCGTCCGCGCCGAGAACCTTCACATACCCAAGGTCTCCTATGCCGAGAACCCTCTCTATCCCCTGTTCCAACCTCCTCCAGCCTTGCTAGGATTACCCCGGGGATGCCTATGGGTCAGCACATTAGATTAAAGGGACAAATCAACGGGAACGACCTCCCCTACATTTCATTGCTCCGAATCGGGCACGTACATGTAACCCCATGAAGTTTGAAGGGCTCTACCTCTGCATGTGTCCCTTCAGCTTCCACGGGGAATATTAAACGTCACCACCAGGTGATTATATCATATGGGAGTCCAGCACTCTCTCGCTGACCTTTATCCCGGCTGTCCGTGGGTAATAGTCTATTTCTCATTCGGCATGACCCAAAATAAGGGGAGATGCTGCCGGAATTGTCGCTCAACAGAATAAATTCTAATAAGCTAGAGGAGCGCCATCAATGCAAATCAACTAATCAGGGCTCGTCCCCATGAGGACATACGTCAAGGGACGATGCCCCAACTCTTCGGATTCTGTCCCGCCACTGCGTAGACAGTCTCCTATCCCTATTTGGCACAAGTCAAAGCCAAGGGGAGATGCTGCCGGATTTGATCCGTGCACTTAAATAAGCTTGTCATCTGCACGTCCTTTTATCATTATACGCACATTAATATTTTTAACGCCCTCTAGGGCCTTCTACTTTGGCAATTAATCAAGGGTTATCCTTCTTAAGAAGGGCGTAATTAACGCCATGACCTTTATGGTATGGCGGACTTTTGGTCCCGACGCGATCACTCATGAATCGAAAAGAACACGCGCTGAGCGATCATAAATCAAAATTGTACCTTCGATCAGATTAGACGCCAACGCCTCCACACGAGTGATGTAAGTAACCCTGGCTCTCGGCGGACGGCTAGCTACAGACGACTGCTGAGAAGGAGCGGGAACTAGTAGGTGAAACGGTTGATGTTGAGGCGGCGGAGGAAGATGAAACTGCGGCTACTGCGATTGAGAAGTTTGCGAGAACTGCACTGTCTGCGGCCTCAACGGACAGTTTCAGGAGATGTGCCCCGGCTGATCGCAGCGATAGTAGACAATCGGCAGAGAACACGGCACGCCCGGATGACTACCACCACACTTGGAACACAACCTCGGCTGAGAGGCAAAAAAATTCTGACGCGGTCGAACAGAGGAAACGGACTACTGACTCGGATCAGAAAATGTCGACTGATCGAACCTCTTCTTCTTGGATTTCTTAAATCGGAATCCCTTGCCTTGAGATTGCAGGAAGGAAGTACCATCGGCAGCAGAGAAAATGGGAGAAGCTCCTGGAACAGACGACTGGTGGAGCGGCTGATGCTGCACGGCTGACTGAACCATCCCAGTCTGGAGAAGTCCTCGAGTCCTCGCCAACTCTAACTCTAGCGCGACGGCGGCTTGGTATGCAGAGTCCAACTCAGCTACACGGGTAGCGAACAACGGTAGGCTCAATTCTGCTTTTAGTCCGCGCAGAAACTGCTGAGTCCTCACAGTCTCATCAGTAAAAATGTGGGGCACATACTGGCCCAACTCGATGAACTTGTCTCGGTATTACAGCATTGATATCTCACCCTGCGTCAGCTCTAGAAATTGGTACATCTTGGCTAACTTTCGGGAGGCTGGAGTGTAGACACGTTCGAATGTAGCAACAAACTCTGCCCATGTGATCTGTCGAAGCGGATGGGAACGGAAGGCAACCTCCCACTCCGTGGCCCACCATGTGTGTGCAGTACCTTGAAGCTGATAAGAAGCCAACATAACCCTTTCATCCTCGGCGCACTCCATACATTGGAAAACGCATTCAGTGGCATCCAACCACTCCGTCGCTGCCTCCGGGTCTGATTGACCCTCGAACGTTGGTGGATGGAACAGCAGAAATTCTTTCAGCGCTCATCCACGACCATCGAGCAACTCCGCAGGCGGGATAGGAATAGGTGCAGCCTAGGCAGGAACCGGTACAGCAGGAGCAGGTGAAACGCTAGCCTCATTCCGAGGAACTGGGGCTCTTTGCCTACAAGGTGGCATCTTGAATCTAGGGAAGCACGACAACGGAAAACATGTCAGCACTCGCAAGAAACACCCAAAGCCAGCAACGAACGACTCAAAGGGACTTGCTCTGGGCCAATGCGGATTTCAATTCTTGATACAATTCTCTAACACTGCTCTGATACCAGCTGTAACGACCCAGAGATTAGGGTACCGATAACCCGATATAAGTATCGGATTACCGCTACCAAGAACTGGGGACGCCACCCAAGAGGCTGATGAGGCCCCTGAAGGGTACTCGAACACCCGCCCTACAAAGAAGAAAGAAAGAAAGATGTTTTAGGGAAGGGGAAGAAAACCCATGTGGACTGCATAAAAATTAAGAAAAAAGAAGCAAAGAAAGGCCTTAAGAAAATGGTGGAGGAGTGGCCCTCATAGCCCTTGCCCGGCACACCCTCTAGCTAAGCCCCTTCCCCGACACGCTTCTAGGTATGCCTTGGCTGGCATACCTCCCTTCGCCGGTATGCTCCCCAGCCCCTTTGCAGCCTCCGACGGCACACCCAACACCCTCCCTGGCAAGTTCTTTACCAGTACGCTCCTCAGCCCCCTTGACGACATAGCTTCCACTCTTTCAACCCTCTGCCAGTACGCCTTTTCGTCGGTACACTCTTCAGCCCGCTTGCGCTTTCGTCGGTACACCCCAGCCATTCCTGCCCCCAATTGCACGGACTTTGAAACTTCATGTGCACAGATCCCACTTAACCTGCTTGGACTTCGCCCAAACCAACATGGACTTCGTCCATACCTTGCATGGACTTTACTCCCAACCTTGCATGGACTTTACTCCCAACTGCATGGACCTTACCCCAAACTTGCATTGACTTCACCTCCACTTGCACGGACTTTGCCTCCGTCCTGCACGGACCCTGCTTGAAACCTGCATGGACTTCACCTCTACCTACATGGACCTTGCATCCATATGCACAGACCTTACCCGAACCTGCACGGACTTTGCTACTCGCCCATACCAGACCTGCATCCACTTTAGACCCTTCCCCGGCACGCTTCCAATCTCACCCTCAGCTCGACACACTTCCCTGGCCAATACACCCGTCAGCTAGGCCTCCCCATGATCCTCCGCCGGCACACTCTCTAGTGCCCCTTGCCCGGCACGCTCTAACGCCCGCTCGCCCTCAGCCCGGCACACACACGATGGACCTTCCCCTGTACACCCAATCCTTACCCGGCACACCACAGATGGACCTTCACTGGTACACTCCATCCCTCAACTGATATACCCCCCCAGCCCAACTAACATAGACCTTGGCCCGGCACTAGCACAGACCTTGCCCAGCTAGCATAGACCTCACCCCAGACTAGCATAGACCTCAGCCCCACCTATCTTAGACCTTGGCCCGGCACTAGCACAGACCTTCCCCGGCTAGCATAGGCCTCACCCCAGACTAGCATAGACCTCAGCCCCAACTAGCTTAGACCCTCGCTCAGACTAGCACAGACCTCGCTCAGACTAGCACAGACCCTTGCCCCAACTAGCTCAGACCTCGCTCAGACTAGCACAGACCCTTGCTCAGACTAGCACAGACCTTGCTCAGACTAGCATAGACCCTTGCTCAAACTAGCATAGACCTGAACCAAACTAGCACAGACCTTACCCTGCACGGACTTCGCCCAGTCCTTGCTCGACACACTTGAGCCCATCCTTGCCCGGCATGCTCCAAATGTAATAAATAACGATAATAACAATAATAATAATAATTCATAAAAAAGTAATAATAAGATAAATAAATAAATAGATAAATGACAGCGGTGTCCTTGGTACAACACCAAGTCCTCGGCCCCCACAAGCCATAACTCTTGCTCTGATGATCCACACACTTTGAATTCTTCACGTCGATACATCATCGGCATGAATACGAACTCATCCTCAAGCAGGAAGTTCAGATAGTCACGCCAATCATCTCTAGTCTTTAGTAATGCTATCTTGCATATCACCTGATCCTCAGGACCAAAGAGAGCCCTCGCTGGGTAGATGGTGCTCTTCTCAAAAATTCAAAAAGTAGTAGTCGCCTCACTGTCAAAATCAAAACTCAAGTGGACCTCCATCCACAGCTGCAGAAGGTATAGACTCCCCATGGCACTGTCACCTAGGCTCATTTGAGTGAGTCTGCAGTACATATGCGCCAGCACTGTCCGAGAAAGAGAGTGTCCTGTCCATAGGAGAGTTAGGGGCCCCACATACTCTCATCTCAGTTCGTCGCCTGACGTAGGGAAGAGTAATGCCCCACCCAAGAATAATGTCACACCGCACATTAGTCGATCCGCTTCCACTGCCTTACCTTTCACATGGCCCAAAAGCCAACCTGCTAGGTGGTCGACTAGGATCCCTCACTAGTCTATCATCCGGCGAAGTTCATGCTTGTCTCTCACAATCTCTACTAGGATCTCATCCTAGGGAGGAAGGTCAATCAGCTCGCCCACCTCCAAGTCGCTCCACTGGAAGATGAAGTCCAGTTCTTCTACCAGCGCTGAGGCCTCAAACTCGGTGAAGACGAAGGTGTGCGTATCTGGATGCCACAACTTGATCAATGCTGCTAATGATTCCCAGTTCCACCTCATGCTGTTGAAGCGCTTCACCGTGATGACCAGGCGGATTAGGTGCCATTGGTGCATGAATACCCTCATGGCAGGAGTGATTGCCGCCATCAAATCATGGAGCCAGCCATAGCGGCGAGCATGTCTTGGCCCAGGAAAAGCAGGCACAGGCTGCACCATTTAGAAGGAAGAAGAGAAAAAAGAATCCATAAACAGACAAGATCTTGCCAAATACACCAAAAAAGAGAAGAAAACAACACAAAATAATAATAATAGTAATAATTCTGCACACAAGCCATACCTTGCCCTACTTCACAAGGTTGCTTAAGTGGCCGGGCATGTCAGAGAGAACACCAAGTTTGCGGCCTCCTAACGAGGTAGAAGAAGATGCCATGTCTATTTTCTCCTTAGAACTGCTCCTCTGGCTTCAACTCTTTGTTCAATGATGGAGTAGGATTACCCTGCCCCGTAGTCTTTTGTAGGCTAAGAGTCCTACTTGGCTCAAACTCCCACGGCTTGGGATAAGAGCAAGAGGGCGGCCAAAATGATGGCCACCCACCCCTGGTCTAGGCGACCACAGGTCTGGCCTCCCAGACCACGGGACGACCAGCAACTTGGCCGCCCTCATTTCCCTTCCTTGTGAGATATGTTTGTCTCGATTATGAATGGTTTAATGGTTCATTCAATGAAATATGATTGTTGTTCTATTGTTATTATCATTGATGAAGGTCTCCCATGTGGCTTCGTGTTATGAGCATTTACTCCATTGCACCTTTACCATGGGAATGGTTTTTCATGTGACACTACTATGGGGGGTGGTAGCCACAAGACCAATGAGCCTTGGACCTAGCAAGCAAGCAATTTACAGACTGGTGACTTCACTCGAGCGGAATCACCTGCTTGGTGCACAATAGTAGGCAACCCGGTGATGGTGGTGAGGGTTTGGAACGGGACCTAGCAGCTCCGAGGGTTGGCTAGCTTAAGATTGAATCCCTAAGGCCCGCTTTGATAGCGAGGTTGTCTCCCGATTAGCAGACACCGCGTAACTGGGTGGCCCCACTTCTCTCTCCTCCCCCCCTCACACAGCCGCCCTTAACCGGGTAGGGGTAGCGTAATCAACCCTCTAGGGTCAATTAAGCTATCCCTGCCCAGTTATCGAACGGGCCCTAAGGGTCCAGGGATGCCCACTCTCACGGGCGGCCAGTACGCCGAGAGCGTGGGATGTAATGGCTCTCTCACAACTCGCTCCACGGTGGACACTCAAGTTAATTGATTTTTGGATCGGACGCTCCCTCACCGCCGACGGGCAACCAAAGTAATACTAAACAAGCAAGTTAAGACCAACAAAGAAGGGGCCTGAAGCTCACCTAACCGGTGTGAAGACATCGATCCCGGTCGGAGACGAGGGCGAGCGAGGAAGCATGGGCTTACCCACGCGCCGCGCCGATGAAGCTTCAACCTGAAAATTCAAGTTACATGCACTACGCCCCATGCAAGGTGGTTGAACTTGGGGTAGGGAAGTCAAAGTTACATTCAAACACTACCTCCCATAGGGAGGGGCAGTAAGCTGGCCAGGTGGGGAAGGGGAAAGCCTAAATGAGACCGAACGGGAGGAAGACGTCGGTTCTGCCCACTCTCTAGAATAGGGGACAGACAGTTGGAGTTGACGCTGCTTCGGTCGCTCCCAAATTTTTTTGATGATGAGACCAGTGGGATAATCTTCATAGTTGGATCAGGATGATGTCTAAATTTTGTGGAATTTCCTGGTTGTCAGTGTTGGTCGGGGACGGGCCACAAACAAGGTCCTTGAGTTCTGGTTCTAACAGTAGAGGTACCTCAGTAGCAAGAAGAATAGGCCGCCACGAATGCTCCCGAACTCTAAATCAAGTTTGGCTGGAGTCATTGGATCCGTTGTCAAGTCTTCTTAGAAAAGTGATCCACTAAAGTGCCAGAAGATGTCAGAGTAGACCTGAGCATCCCGAAGAGTGATCAGGTTTTTGTTAAGTCCAGGAGTGGATAGAACAGCACACCTAAGGGAGAAAATTGAGAAAATGCCACTCCGGAGGCCGAACGAGGTGCCGATTATTGGCGATGGAAGGGGACTCGCTGAAGAAGTTCTCAGCCAAGTGGCGCCCCTAGAAGAAGAGGGATGTGGCTATGGGAGCTTCTGGAAGTGGCCGCAGGTTGCTGATCGGATTTGTCCTACGCAGTCAAAGAACAACGGCTCCCTCGGGTGACCATGAGCTCAGCGGGAATCGCCTGTGCTGCTATATGCGCAGGGAGAGGAGCGAGGGGAGCTGAACAATAAAGGGAAGCCCTGGTTAGATAAAGGCGCATGAATTCCCAGCACGGACCCCAAACCAGAGGAGGGGATTACCCTGTTCAACCACCACTTCCGAAAGTGAGACATGGACCGTCTCCTCCGGAAGATGCACGACCCCGGAGGCACCGGCTTCATCCATAGACGGGGCAGGTGTCGAGGCGCACTCCTCCGCAGGGCCTAAAAGAAGGAGAAAATCCACATGAGAAAACCTGATTTCACGAGGTGAAGAAGACTTTAAGCAAGGTGAGAGTCGCACCAATGGGCCCGCTGGGCTCGGCCAGAGCAGCTATCATGGTTGCCTTGAGGTCCCTCATCTCGGCCTTTTTCTGCTCTAGCTCCTGCGGGTCGAACGTCGCCAAGAATTCCTCTACTGAGAGCCTCCTCACTGCGGCCGGGAGCAGAACAAGCACAGGTTACACAAACGCAGGAGATTCCCCGGCAAAAGGGGGGGGGCAAAGACTGAAAGTCATCAATGTTAAAAGAACTCACCGGCAGGGCTCTTCGGCTTGACCCGGGGTGAAGCGAACGCGGCAAAGGAGGGGACCGACGAAGGAGGAGAGGTCGAGGCCATCCGTGACGCCTCCGCCCTCCTCCGTCCCGCCTCCTGTTCGGTTGTCGCCCTCGCAGCGGTGAGCGCCCTCTCCACTGGCGACGTCTCCAGAGCCCCCCCAACTTGGCTGGGCGAGCGAGCTGGGGTCGACAGGGGCCCGGGTCCCGTTCGAGGCTCGTCCACAGCTGGGGTAGGCGAAGGCAGGGGCCCCTCCCTAGCTGGCAAACATAGAAAATATCGGGCGTGAATATCCCAAGCCGAAACGGAGACAAGCCCCCCCCCCCCACGGGGTAAAGGCGTCAAAATGAGTTTTACTGGTTGGTTGGCTCGGTGCGACCTAGCCCGCCTCGAACTCTTCGAAAGACGGGACCGGAGGAGGTGCAGGAACGTCCCTTGAAGACTGGGCGGCCTCCGACTTCCGACGCTTCGTCTCCCGCCGACTGGCCGCCTTCGCCTTACCTATTGCCCGCTCCACCGGCGATCGGGCCCGTGGCCTCTTGGCAGGGGGAGGCATGGGGGTGGTGGTCGGGGCCACCGGCGTCGCCTCGAAATACCCAGTCTTCTCAGCCTGCCGGAGGAGGTTCCGGTAGGTAGCCGTTTGAATGCTGTCCGGATGATCTGCAAGCAAGAGAAAACAAAAGAAGGCCAGGAGTTATACGGTACCAGACACTTGATAGAAATTAATGGCATCGAAAAGGAAATGCGACACTCGTGCGTGTTAGAACATACCATGCAGCCCAGTATAGAGGCGAAGAGACATTGGCCAATAGGTCAGAGAAGGCGCCTGGTCTCGACGAGCTGCCTCCCTGACCAGCCAGCATACATCGCCGATCTTCTGACATTTATCGGCTAGAGCAGCCAAGTCAGCATGCTTCTTAGCCGCAAGATGACAGTACAAAAGGAGCTGGACAGAGTAAAGAATTCCTTGCAACCTTGCCCACCCGCCTATGATACCTAACCCAACTTCCTGAAACTAAAAACTCCACAATAATGGCCTACTGTACTAAAGGGAAAGGGGGAAAATCTGCAACTAGAACTCCAGCACAGTAATAACAAGCTATCCCGACAAGAACCAACAGAAACACAGACTTATTATGCATATTCCTGTTCCACCCATTACAGCAAACATGACTGCAAAAACAAGGAGAGTGTGTTTGGGTGTGCATGAGAGAAAAGAGAGCACAGACAACAAGACAAAACAGAAAGATGCGTTCTTTTCTCCCTTTCCTCATACCTTTCTGTTTCCTTTGTGCACCTGGGAGAAGCAACCCACAGAAGAAGTACAGCCTCCCGTTTGTCCTGCCCTGGCTAGGCGGATATATGGCAGGTAGACACCTGGAGGAAGGAAGAACGGGGAGAAGTCCGGAGATGGCAGGTTGAATGGGCGCCCGACACACCTTGCCTCTTTCAGCACCTTTCCTCTTCCGGTTCCTTCCCCCCTTGCACCCACCTTCCTTCCTTGCCTTGCCTTGGGGGCTCGCCAAATCGAGAACCCAGAAGCCCAAACCACAAGAGAAAGACAAGGAGACACTGTTGCTGCTGCTCCTCCTCCTCCTCCTGCAACTGCTACTCTCTTGCTGGTGCGGTGTGAGGTGGTATGGGTCGGAGCACGTGGCAGAAGTCCAGATTGGAAAGGCTAGAAGCCGCGGGGCTGTGGGGGAGGAAAATTCTCGGATTCTGATTCACCAGGAAGAGAAGAAAGTGGAAAGAGGTAGCTTCTGCCGAACTCTACCGACTGCCATTGAAATGCTGCTCCTTTGTCTGCCCTGTGCTGTTTCTTTTAGTTGTTGTCCGGAAAGAGGAAGGAGAACAGAGAGGAAAAGGATGAGAGGGAGAGGAGAGATTCTCCCTCCCCAAATGGGTTGGGGTGTGTGTGTGTGTGTGTGTAGAGAGAGAGAGAAAGAGAAGAGACACTGTGCTTTTGGCCAGAGAGAGAGAGAGAGGAAGCACTGTGTTTTTGGCCAGACACAGAGAGGGAGGGAGAGGACACACTGCTTCTGGCCGCGCTGTGTGTGCGTAAGAGAGAGAGAGAGAGGGAGACGAAAAGATGAAACGGCAGAGGAAGAGACCATGAATGGGTGTCTTTCCAATGTTCTAATTTTTAGTTTTTTTTCCCTATTTTTACACCACCATGTGAAGATGTTTCTCATGGTCTCACGTAATGTGACATGTGGAGCGATGAGAGTGGATGACAGAGAAGGGGCAGCAATGTGTCAAGGGCGATCGCGGAGGATCTCTCTGTTTCCTTCAAACATTTGGCATTTTACGTCATCTCAGAGTGTGATGGCCAATGAGGAGTTGGGATGGAAAAGGGTAACGGTCGAATGGAGCATTCGTTGGCTCATTATTTCGAATCTTTGAATTTATTCTCCTGAGAACGATTTCTTACAAGAAATTGTTGTACGACATTTTTTTTTGGGAATTTTCTTTTATTTATTCCCAAAACCACCCCCCCTCTCACTCTCATGCGCTCACTCTCTCTCTCCCTCGTTCTCTCTTGTTCTCTCTCCCGGAGGCGCCCGGCTGCAGACGAAGTGATCCACGGGCGAGGTGACGACGCGTGGGACCTGCTGAGACGCATAGTGGAGCGAGGAATGGCATGGATTTGGCGTGATCCTGAACGGCGGATTCGAAGCTGGTGGTTCGGTTTGCGGTGGCATTCTCAGTGCGGTTTAGTTGCCCCTGGTGCTCGATTTCTTCGATGGAGGTAGGGAGATGGACCCTCTCTGCATTCTGCATGTTTTGCCTATAGTTTCACATAGTTTGGTGGCCGATCACGGGAGATCGAGCCAGTTTAGTGTAAACCGTAGTTTTTGGGGTTCGTAGGGATGGCCGAAAAATGGCAACCTCTCGCGGCGTAGTTAGTGTCAAACTGACTGCTGGGATGTCAGGATCCCAACCGCACCAGTTTCGTGTCGATTGGTCGTCATTGGGGCCGGTAGGAGTCTGGGAACCCCGGTGACTCTATGTGGGTCGATTTGTCTAAATCACTCGGATCTCGAGTTTTAATGCATTTCGGTGTGTGCATGTGCTATTTTTGGAATCCTTGAAGGATTTCCTATCGAATAGATGTGTTTCCCTTGCGCTACGACATGCATGGGGCGTGGAATGGGCTGAACCGGCCATTCTACCATTTTCACCATCGGGTTGACATAACGATCCTACCAGAGACCGCTATGTTGCATAACGGTTCTACGATCGACCGTTATGCATCCCTTGTCATTTTTATCTTCGGGGGCCTTGGAGCATAACGGACCAGCCCTAGTCCGTTGTGTGGGACATAATGCCCCTATCCCGGTGCGTTATGGTCGGTGGATTTCGAGGTTCTGACATGTCAGACCACTCGACGACCGTGCCTGTCTCGAAGACTGTGTCAGTCAGTTTGCATAACGGATTTCTCCCCATGCGTTATGTTTAAGATGACGCATAGGTGTAGAACCGTTATGGTTCGTTGACCGTTACTTTGGTTGGGTTGAGCGGTTGGTATAACGTGCCTCACCCTGTGCATTTTGTGGCTGTGACGGATAGGTTGTGGTTCGTTATATGCCCATGGTCTGTGGTTGTGCGTTTTGGCATCTGTTGGGTATAACGCACCTGTCATTGTGCGTTATACCTGTATAACGTGACAGTGGTGGTCCGTTATACTTTGTATGGTTAGCGCGTTGGTCTGTTGAGCATAACGCCCCTAATGTGGCGCGTTATGTTAGTATAACGCCCCTATGTTGGCGCGTTATATTGTCTATCGTAGTTTCTGGGTCTGGTTGGCATAACGCCCCCACGGTGGTGCGTTATGTGGGTATAGCGCCCCCTTGTTGATGCGTTATAGTCTTGTTGGCCGTATCGGCCATTTGTTTGTGTGTTGTGTGTCTGTCTATCTTAGGTCCTTGTTTAGGGCGGTGTTTGTCTGTCGGTGGTTGTCTGGATTGGTCGGTTAGGTGACTGGCTTAATTTTGGTGTTTGAACATTAGGATTAAGGTTGGGTAGCCTTATCTTAAGTTAGGTTCAATTCTAGTGCAGTTTAGACATCCTTTCCCTCAGGTTCGGACTCTCACGGAGAGTCCCGCTCAGATTAACATAGTTTTTGTATTAGCAGTCTATTGTAAGACCGCTAGAATCCACTTGGCAGTCCAAAATTGGACCGTTTTATCTCTTCATCCACTGCCCTCTCTCTATCCCTATAACTGTCACATCTTCGACCATTTTACATCTTTGGCAGCCTTACATTAGACCGTTTGTTAGGGTCTGGCAGGTTTTAATTAACTCCTTTTCTCCTCTTGATCATCAACCCTGCTGCACTCTCTCTCTCTCTCCGTCTCTCTGTCCGTCCTAAGATAAAGAGTCAACATGATTGCATTCACACTTTGCACAACAAAATAAACAAAAACAACAAAAAGAGTTTCATTCCATTTCACTAACATAAGTAATGTACAAGTGCATCAAAAAGAAGAAGAAAGGGAGAGTACAAGTCACTCGGACGGTCTGTCTCCCGGGCCGTCGCTATCGTCGGTACCCTCATTTCTCTTCTCTGGTGGGCCCATGGCTGAACTACCCTCCTCTCGGCACCGTCTCCTGTCTGCCTCCTTGTTCCTCTGTTGGCCGGAGGAACTAGTAAGGAAGTCTGCCACCGAACCACTCTGTGCACCGCTCCGTGCACCCATCTGTGTGCCGCTCTGGGATGCGCTCCTCTCGGGTCCTTGGCCTATCATCAACGTGGCCTTCTCCATCATCCATAGCTCGATCTTCAACTCGAAGATCTGATGCCACGTCTCCCTCGCCTTTGTCTGGTAGCGCTCTAGGTCCATTGTCTCGATGTGAAGCCGCTCCGACTCTTCCCGAGATCACTCCAGCTCTACCCGAAGTCGCTCTGCCTCAGCACGGAAGCGCTCTGACTCTGCCCGGGATCGCTCTGACTCCGCTCGAGCATGCTCTACCTCAGTCAATGCCATGGTCAGTCCTCTCGCCTGCATAAGCATAATCAGTCCAAGCATTTGCATAATCATAAAGCATATGAGTCTAAGGGAACTTGGTTAATTACTTATCCTCTCTATGAGAGTGGCTTCAGCCTCCTCGGCCCAAGCTACTGCCCACATGAGGTCGGCATCTCACTCTGATCATCCTCCAACAGGCTGTGACGATGAAGACAGTGCATCCGGTCCCGCCCGTTGTGCTCCCTCAGCACGCTACATTAATCAGGGTCAATCAATAAGCATAAGCATAGCATAAATTAGGTCCAAGGTTTAGGGATGCTCACCAGAAGCTCCAGTGTTGCCTTGTACTAAGGGACCAAGTGTAGGAGGGACCACCCCGGGTAGTGGACATCAATAATGCTATAGGTGCCAAGGGTATGGACACTTTGCAGGGCAATGCCCATCTAAAGGGTTATCTAACTTGTTAGTTGAGGAAGAACCTTCCCCACCCCAAGGGGCACATGAGAGTATGGTTGAGGACCATGAGGCATCTCTAGCCTAAAATTTTCTAAAAATAGTCAAAATTTACCGGACGGAACCTAGATCCGCACCATTAAGGATCCGCTAAACTACGGGTGTTACATGATCGCTGTTAGAAAGAGACAAAATCGCGAGGCTGGTAGGCCAAAGTGGACAATACCTATAGAGTACAGGGCATGACAGAATGGTATCAGAGCCATACCCCAGTCAGAAGTGTGAAAACTAAGTGCCATGTAGGGTAAAGTATTACGCTGTGGGAGCCACCTCTTAAACTCGTAATGGGACAAAGTGCTACATAGTGGGAACCACCTCTTAAGTCTATAGGGGCCAACTCTACAGTCCTACCTGTCTGGGGGTTTGATTACGGGATTGCATGCTATATATGCCCAGCGACAAGGACGTCGCCTATATAAGAGGAGTAGATTGTAATACCCTTAAATATAGCTAAGTTGTACTCTATATCATCGAGGCGCCTTTTGAAGTATCAGCTCAGTTCTTGTTAAGAACTCCGAAGTTAAGCGTACTTAATGGAGAGTAGTACTGGGATGGATGACCTGCCTGGGAAGTCCCCTCATTCTGCAGCCAATCACTATTAGAAAGGGACAAAACCGTGAGACTGGTAGGCCAAAGCGGACAATATCTCGACAATATAGAGTACGGGACGTGATAGAATGGTATCAGAGCTATACTACAGCCGGAGGTGTGGAAAATAAGTGCCATGTAGGGCAAAGTGCTATGCTATGGGTGCCACGCCACCTCTTGAACCTGCAATGGGACAAAGTGCTACATAGTGGGAGCCACCTCTTGACTTCTACCTACCTAGGTATTTGATTGTGTGTTATATGTGCCCAGCGATGAGGACGTCACCTAGATAAGAGGGGTAGATTGTAACATCCTCAAATATTGCTAAGTTGTACTCTATATTTGAGCAACCTACCCCTTTTATATAGGCGACGGCCTCATCGCAGGGCACTGGTATCAGAGCTATACCCTAGCCAAAAGTGTGGGAACTAAGTACCATGCAGGGCAAAGTGCTACGCTACGGGAGCCGCCTCTTGAACCCGCAATGGGACAAAGTATTACATAGTGTGAGTCACCTCTTGAGCCTGTAGGGGCCATCTCTAGAATCTTACCTATCTAGGGGTTTGATTGTGGACTATATGTGCCCAGCGATGAGGACGTCGCCTATATAAGAGGGGTAGATTATAAAACCCTCAAATATATCTAAGTTGCACTCTATATTATCGAGACACCTTTTGAAGTATCGGCTTAATTCTTGAAAAGAACACTGAAGTTAAGCGTTCTTAATGGGGTATAGTATTAGGATGGGTGACTTGTCCGGGAAGTCCCCCATTCTAGAGTCGATTACCATTAAAAATGGACAAAACCGTGAAGTTGGTAGCCCAAAGCAGACAAGACCTTAACGATATAGAGTACGGGACGTGACAGAATGGTATCAGAGCTATACCCCAGCCGAAAGTGTGGGAACTAAGTGCCATGTAGAGTAAAGTACTACGCTGTAGGAGCCATCTCTTGAACATTTTCTGGACCCAGTTTCTGAGGCGAGCTCATTTCTGCATTTCTTCCCATGGGATGTAGCTATCGAGTGGGATAGGGCTGGTAGGATAGGGAGGGATGTATCCCTCCAGGCTACTAATGAAGCGATGTAGCCTCTGGAGAGGCGTTAGCTCTACTGGGAATTGCAAGGCGGTCGCCTGCTCGGCCTACTTCTTGAGCCACCTCTTGAGGTTCTTTCTCCTATTCCTCTCCTATTTCTTGGTGATGGCGGCCTCCAGGGGAGTGGGAGGATGAGGTACTGGAACTGGAGTTGACAGATTCCTGGGGGGATATTCCGGAGCTGACAGATTCACCTTCTCTTTGCCCAGATCTCAATCCAGGCACCTTCTGATTGTTGTATTTGGAAGGTGGCATTGATTGCCTATTCAATGACCTTGGGTGGTAGCTCTTTGTAGGCTGGAATGCTGGGGCTGGCGTCCAAAGATGTATGTGCGGTTTGATGCCTTACCTGCGGTGGCTGGGGAGGTTTGTCCTGAACTGGTAGACTGGTGCTGGCATCCGAGGAGGTGTGCACGGTTTGATGCCTTAGCCGCGGTGGCGAGGGAGGTAGCTCCTGTCGAGCTGGTGTACTGGGGCCAGCGTCCGAAGATGTATGCACGGTTTGCTGTCTTACCCGCTGTGGCTGTAGCCTTTGCTGAGGAGTGGCCTGGGGAGAATGCTTGACATCCTATTTCCTGGACTTAGCTTTATGGTCTAGCTAGAGGCAGGGTCGGGCGACGCCCGACGGTGTCCTGGGGCATTGTTGCCCCCAGTAGTTGTCTTGATTCTACACTCCGAATGGCCCTTGTGGTGGCAACCCTGACTCGCGAACCAGTGTAGCTGAAGACTCTGAAGATGTCACTCTCGCAAGCCAGGCTAGGTTACAAGACAAGCAAAGAGGACCCGATGGCCCGCCCGTTGAGAGAGCATGGCCTGGTCGGGCTGGGACTTCGCCCTGCTTTTGCTTTCCCTTCCTATCCTCAGGTGCCGGAGACGAAGGTAAGGTAGGGAGAGAGTGAGAGGAGCTTGAAGAGCCCATCGTCGTCTCACCCACCAGGACATTCTCTCACCCAAGAAGGACCCGGAGGAGCCTGGCAGTGTCTTCTCTGGAGAAAGGGAGAGACTCCAGCTCTTGCCAAGGCTGCCATTGTATTGCCGAGGTAGCAGAGGCCGACTGGTCGGTTAGTGACGTCAGTGAGTCAGGAGAGGCTGGAGGAGCGGGAGGTGGATGACGTTGACCGAGAAGTTACTCAGCCCTGTCTCTTGACTGGCATCATGTTCTCGGCGTCTTTGCAGTCGCTCGAGAGCTTCCTGATTGTTGGTCCGAAACTCGAGCTAGTCTGGGGTATGCTGGTAAGGCAGTCCGTGCCTGTAGACACGCCAAAATTGACATTACTTTGAGTACATCTCATATTGCCATATAACACCCCAATTTGACCCTCAAATTGACTTATTTGAGTGATTTTTCCTATTTTTTCTTAGATTTTTAACCTTTTCTTATTTTCCAATTTTTTTCCCAGAGGTGCGCTAGGTCAGTTCCCATGTTCTAGAACTGACCCATCCCCACCATTCTGGCCAGTACAATCAGCCCCGACATCAGCTGCAGTTTCCGTTAGTCCTGTCTAAAATAAGGCTTATCCGCGATCATAATGGAACTAGCCCTGCCTCCAACCAAGTTCAGGACTGTCCGTGGCGCCTCTGTCTTCTAGCAGCACCACACTGTGAGCGACCAGAACCAGAACTGTCTAGCGCTATTCCAAGTCCTACCCCGGCCAGCGACCTCATCAAGGTAAATCAAGAAAATTCAAGAATCTTCCCAGGACAAGTCAAAAGGTTTTGGCACTGGTCTCATCTCATTTGGAGTTTGTTAGCAACTGTGGCGGCACCCACTTCGACCGACTGTCTAGTGGTTCTAGAAGCTGGCAGCACCGACAAGGAGCTCAGCACAACAAGTTTCTAGCTTTGTCCCCTCCCCTCGCTTGGCTGGCTGAAGGCCCCACCTTGCATAGAGGTAGTTTTGGTTGTAAACAACTTAACCCCCACCCCAAGAATCCCCTCCTACGTGAGGTGCAGTGCTGTAACCATTTTATTTCTAGGTCAAGCGCCTTCGATGCGGTGTGCGGGTACGTACCCAAGCTCCCTGCTCGCCATTGTCTTCAATCGGGATCGGTGTTTTCACACCGATCTAGTGAGCATCTCGTACCCTTGTCTGGTTGCTTTCTTCACTCATTTAGTATTGTCTTGAATTCCCATCGGACGGTGAGAAGAGAGCCTGATCTCATACACTACTTGAGCGTGCCCACCGCGGACCGTGAGTGAGCACCACCCAAACCCCCGCCCTGGCAGGCCGGCCGCACACAAAGTTTGGAAACCCCAGGTCCCTACAGGTTTGCCTAAGCCCGTTAGGTCTTTAGAAATGATTGGGTCCCACCTCGGGCCCTTGCCATCATCCCCCAGTCACCATCGGGAGATCATGTGCGCCGTACGAGTGAACCGCTAGTGTGAGTATGCGTTCTTCTTTGTATGCTTGCGGTTCTAAGTCCTAGGTTCATCAATTCATCATTTACCACCCTTGGGCTGTGAGACATCAAGTGATATCAGTGCGGTCATAGACTTGTCCTCACAAGTCTAGTCTTGGGGCATCTTCACACTAGGTCAGTCATAGGTGCACACACACACACACCCGTGCATAGCCCACCCAACTTTGCATGACCACCCGTAGTAGAACCCATTATCAATCCAACCCATCCTCTTCCAATTCCACAATGAATCCCAATCCCCAAAGGAATCCCGCCCCCAATGAGCATGACCTTCCTGATCACATGAGGTTTCTTGTGGAAGGTATGGCTAGTATTTTAGGGCAGCTTGATGATATAACGGCCCAGCTTGAACAACTTGTGAAAAATAGGCCCGCCCCAAGGGTGGGTGATAGGAGGGAACCACCCCCACATGTGGAACTAGCCATTGACCATCCCCCCAATCCAGAAAGAGACCCACCCCCTAGGAGGAATGAGAGACTCCCCCGGTTCTATGATGGGCCAAAGCAGTATGAGGACTTCCCATGCGTCAGCACCATCGTTGCCCGCAAGAAGCGTGCGAAGCCCAAAACAGACGCGAAGATCCCCTCCAGGGGGTGCCAGAGCGAGCCCAACCCGATGGCAGTCGATCCGCTGATGCACTGCGTAGTGTACTTGACATACTTGTTGTGTTCATTTGCGATGCTATATGGAGACGAAATGGTGATCCGGCCAGATGCAATCTACCCGGCATGCCAGATGGCGTGGGGGATTAAGCTGTCTCTATGTCCAGCTACCCTTTGCCTAATATACAAGGCTCTGGGGGATATCAGTGCCCATCAGTTCTCGCGGCAGGCCCGGTACGTGTGCCTATTGCATTTCTTCAATGCGTAGGTTTATTCTCTATTTTCAGAGTTTGCCCTGCGTGTGATCCAGGACTAGGGGCTCGTGCCGTGTATGCTTGAGTTTGCCAGTGCTGAACTGGGCCCTACCTCTTTGCGGCTGTATGATATCCGGGGACAATTGACTACAATCCCTCAAGATGCCACCAGAACTATTCATTTTTGGGCACTGACTGCGCACTCCACCCCCTGGTCAACAACAAGAGAGAGTGTAAGGATGACCAGGTGGAGAAGTACGCCCACCCAATTAGACAAGCAAATGTGGTTCGCCCGCTGTTGGAACCCGAGTTAAGGGACAAGGCGTTATCCATCTGTCACAACGTGCTAGCATTCAGAAAGGGGGAGACATTTTTGCTGGAGTCATATTACCCCTTCTGCTTTGGCCGAAATTTTGACTATGACCAGCATATTCCTGTACACAGCGCCCAGTTCGGCCTGGTGGCGCGGACCCTTCGGGGAGGCTTGGTCATGGAGAACGCCAGAGTCTGGTGGGACTTCTTCCACGGGGTAGATGCCGCCACCTTCAGAGTACCAGCCCCTGGTCACGTCCCTCGGGTGACACCCGAATATGTAAAGTGGTGGAACGCTTGCACGACCTTTTATCGGTCTCACAAGACCGACTGTAGGGACAGGGCGGAGAGAAGATTCTTGAACCGACAGCCCATGCCCATCCTTGACATCGACCCAGAGCACCTCCTACGCCTATGGCGTGGCAAGAGCAAGGACGTGGCTGACTACATGATCGCTCGCAAGGTGGCCCGAGAGGGTAAATTGGCGCCACAAGCCAAGCTGCCTTCGGTGGCGAAGGATGACTTTAAGAAGGCCCTACGAGACCTCTGCAACATCGGATCTGACTGATTGGAGCTGATTAATTATCCACTGCTGGCAGAAGAAGAAGGCACCCCCACAACTAGCTGGCGGGCTGAGAAGGACCTAATCTACCCTTATCGCACATTCGTGAGGAGGGAAGAGTGGAAGTCGCAAAATTATAAAGACACCACCTGGTTCTATGTCCTTCTGCGGGTGCATGGGTTGACAATTGAAGCTCGACCGGCGGCCATCCTGGGCCAGCGTCTGCACATCACCTATCATTATGCCAAAGGATGGGGATAGATCACCTCAACTTATATAGGGGAGTGAGCCTGGGCTCTGATTGTATCCCACTTTTTTCTTTTTGTCGTCCAGACTACATGTCTTCTGTCACCCCAAGGGCATGTCTTGGGCTCCTTTTTATAAAGTATGAATGACAAACTCTAGATTTTGATGTGATTATTTGCTGGGTTATGTCACTTCTCATTCTTTAGAGTAGTGCTGAGTGCAGGGACTGGCGACCACTTACTGCTAGTCTTGCTTCATTTTCTCCACCATGTATTGGTGTAGGGGGCAGGAGACTGGGCTTACCTGATTTCAGGGTATTGACACAGAGGACTGGGAAAGGGGAGAGGTGTGACTGGATTTTGGATGCTGGGGGCTTAGTGCTGGGTACTGGGAAATAGGAGAAAATACCAAGTGTTGGGGGTTAGTCCCTTACAAAGGAAGGGGAAGACCCATGTCGTGTAGGGTCAGCGTAGGCTCGTTGGGACTTGGGGGCCCACGGGATTAAGGCTGGGAATTGATTCTGGCATGTTTTGGTTGTAGGCTGATGCTTGGTATTTACTATCTTTATGTCGTTAGCTGGCAATGTAGTTCACATTGGCTTGGGAAAGTGGAGCTGGGCTGGCCAAATGGCCCTGGGAGGTGTCACAACCGAAAGCTAGGATTAGGAACTGGAGCTGGACGGTTGACCTGTAACGAGGTTGTAGCCTAAACGTTAGAGCTGGATGCCGGTACTGGGTCTAGGTAACTGGCCCTCTGATGCACTATTGCTGGAATGTTGGACTAGCAACTGGCACTAGAACCGAGCGACTGCCCAATGGGAGCATTGTAGTCACGACATTGGAGCTGGCAACTGGTGCTAGAATTGAGCGGCTAGCCTATGGAGGCATTGTAGCCGCGGTGCTGGAGCTGGCAACTGGTGCTGGAACTAAATAGCTAGCCCATGGAGGCATTGTAGCCGCAGTGCTAGAGCTGGAGACTGGTACTAGAACTGAGCGACTGGCCTGGGGAGGCGTTGTAGCCGCGATGCCAGAGCTGGCCGGCCAACCGTGGAGGCAGGTAGCTGACGTTCGATGCTGGAGTTGATGTAGGCCAACCCTCGGGAGCGTAGTGGCCATCGTTGTTGTGGGGTAGTGCTGAGGTCGCCGTCGACAAGATGTGGTGGTCGACGACCTTTGTCTAGGAGGAGTAAAGAGGAAGAGTGCTTTTTTTTGTTTTCTCCTTACCAGCTCTAACGCCCTTACGGGTTTTCGCCAGAGCTGGGGCCCTTTAGCTTTTTTCGGTATGCCCTCGCGGGTTTTTGCATTGAGGGGTAACCAAATTTTACCTGAGGCGCCCTTTCAAGTTTTCACCACAGCTAGGTTGAAGGTAATTTTTGCCCCTAGTCACCTCCTCGTGGAGGGGGAAAACGACAGGGTCTGCCAGGGTATGTCTATTTTTAACCCCATTTTGATGTTTTTTTTATTTTTATTCTGGGGATTGCTGTCTGTAGCATGGTGCTATTAATGGACGTGTTCAAAAATTAGGAAATGTAAGCAATCAGGCACGGGTTTACCCACGGAACCAAATCTATCATGCAATGCATCTAGCTCATAAAGCAACCTATGAAAGGAGGAAGGAGACAAGGAGCAAACTCACAAGTAAACCACACCAGATAGTAGATTTTTCAGGTGGTTCAGTCTACTATACACAGACCTATGTCCACCCCTCACTCAACCTAAGTGAGGCTTCCCTTGCACAAAGTAAGAACGCAGACTCAATCTACAACAAACACTGATACACAGCTTAACCTAGAGGAACACACACCTCCCTTCTTCTGAAAGATCTAGAAGGAAAATGTGAACAACTTCCAGTTGCTCACAACCCAGAGGAATGAATCCTCTCTTCTTCTGCTACACAGAACGAACCCAGAGAAACACTTCTCCCTTCCTCAGAAACCATAGAGGGAACCCGAAGAAACACTTCTCCCTTCCTCTGAAACCATAGAGGGAACTCGACCCCTGAACAGGATGTCAGAAGTATAATGAAGAAAATGAAAAGAAATAAACAACAAATGCTGAACTGAAATAGCACAATGAAAGCTGTCAGTGTGAAACCAAGAATGTAGCTTCCTATGGCAACACTTTGACTGCACAGTAGGACACGACTTGGCTTCTCTTCCTCTTCCTTTCAACACTCTTTCTTTTTCTCTCTGAACTCCAGTAGCTCACACTTTCTCAGACTCTTCTCTCCTTTCCCTTCCTCTCTTCTCTTCTCTTTCTTCTCGCCTTGCTCTTCACACTACCCTTACAAGCTTACGGCTCTGACTCTTTTTCTTCTTTCTCCTCCTCACTGATTCAGCCCCTCTTCACAGCCTTCCACCTGCCTCTTCTTCTTCTGCTCACTCCCACTTCTCTCCACTATGTTGCTCACTCTGTTCTAGACGTGCTCTTCCTTCTTTTCTATCTCCTTTTGTTGTCTTGGACAAACTGGGTTCTGTTCAAACCTTTTCTTTTATCTGCTTGTCTTCAGAGCATGTCCCCCATGCGCTGCTTTTGGTTCCAGCATCTTTTCTTTTTGCATGCATGGTATGAGATTTGTAGACTTTGATTTGGTAGGAAGAAATCTAGACCATCCAGATCCACAAAATGCTTGCAGATACTGGGAAGAGTGGCCACTAATTGACCCAGAAGAGATAAGACACGTTGGCTTCCCATTGGCTTGCCAATGAGCTTCTGCAGTACATAGTAGATTGAGAGTTCTTCTTCCTCAAGGCAAAACCCATTTCCGGATGAAACCCACTCTAGGAGTTTTGCAATTAGTCCAGTTGGAAAGTGGGAATATTTTCTACCAGAAGATCTTCTAGAACCTTGAACCATCGAAGCACGTCCCTGTCAATCATTTGGTCTTGGATTAGTAGGCCCAGATCCTTCTCATGTCTTTAAACTGGTCACTTGTTACCGTTGGGCAAGAGAGCCGTCATCTTAATCTATTTTGTTGGCCCGGTTAATAGGCAATCGAGAGGGGGGTGAATTGATTGCCTCCCCTTTCTCGACAAATTTAAACTAACACAATCTTAATCACAAAGATAGTGATGTGAGAAAATGTGTTGTGCGAAGTGCTGGGTGAAAGCGGGTTTAAGCACGTTGATTCTTTGTTAGGTTGATCAAGAAGGATTAATGAATTTAAGGTAATAAACGAGTAAGAATTCCTCATGATACGTGCACCCTATCATCATCTCTAAAAAAAAGAAAAAAAAGAGACAAAAAAAGAAAAAAAGAAAAACAAAAAAAGAAGAAAGAGAAATAAAGAAAAAATTGAAAAAAAAAAGAAAAAATGTCATTTACCTAATTGCATAATGCTTGATCATCTTTATTACGCATCTGCTTGCTTGTATGTCGCATTTTTCCTATCCTTGGTTATTTTACCTTAATTGAGTAAAGGCTTGGCCCCTTGACCCCTTATCAAGGTCAAAGAAAAACAACCCCTTGCTTATTGAGCAAGGGGCCAAGCCGAACAGATTAACTAACTTGTTTGCTTTAAGTGAATGTAGGGATGAGGAAACACGAGCACACAATGACACAAGCTCAAAAAGGAACAAACTTAGGTAACAAAATGTGTCTTTCATTCCATAATCATCATATGTGTACAAAAGTGCGAGAAGAGGTGTACAAAGGTAATCTCTCTAGCTCTCTCTACCTCCCTCCTCTCGCCTCTGGCTACTCTCCGCCCTGTCCCGGTACTCAGGACGAGTCTGTGGAGGTCTCATTGACCTCTGGCTAGTGGTCGACCCCTCGGCTCGAGCGCGGTCTACCTCTTCCCTCCTATCGTAAGTGGAAGAACCTGCGAGGTAACTCGAGCCGAAGTAGGCACTCGGGCGTCCCTCAGCTTGTGCCCTCTCGCGACCTCTCCTGTAGCGCTCCTCCGCTATCCTCGCTCATTCCTCCTCCACGCCTAGGCGGAGCCTCAACTCATCATGCTCTGCCCGCTCCCGCTCGTGCTGCTCCATCTTGAGGAGTAGTTGTAACTCCACCACGTCCCGAGGAAGCTCCTCTTCCTCGCGGGGTAACTCCGCCATCGCACGCTGAAGCTCTGCTGAAGCCTGACGTCTCTCCTCTCCAAGCTCTAGTGCAGCTCGACATTGCTCCTCATCTAGATCCTTAGTGGCACTGTGTCTCACTGCCCCTAGCTCCTCGACAGCACGCCGTTGCTCCTCATCAACCTCTGCAAAACGCTGGTCACGGATCGCAAGCTCGGTGCTCGCTAGGGCTGCTCGAGTCATTGCCTCTTGAAGCTCTCGCCACTGTAACACCACACAAGCAAGATTGGTAACAATTGCATTACCTAAAATAATCTTTCTTACCATGGTGGCCAAATCATGCTCTGATGTCTCAGCTCATTTCACTACCTTCGCTAACTGCTCCTCTAATGAGGCGATCTGGGCACTGAAGTCTGGTACACTAGAGCTCGAGGCTCCTACCGCTCTGGTCGCTGCCACCCTCTACTGGGCATGCTGTAGCATTTTATAAGACTATCAGTTGTTGATCACTCAACCTCAGGATTCATATCATAGCATTAAGAAGCATACTCACTAGCATTTGTAGCTCATGTCAGGTCACCACTCCTGTCAAAGTAAGGAAAACGAAGCTCGATGACCAAGCTCTCACTTCAGAATGTCGATTTCCACGTTATGGATTTGCAAAGGTATATTTATTTTGTACAAGAACATGTGATCATTATTATCACTCTTATTTATTCATGTGCATGGTCATAATGCTAGTGCCTTAACATGTTGAGTGGCTTAGTTAGGCTTTATTTAATTCAAGTCAAAATGAGTTCACTTCTGCAGGACCCTTAGACTGGTGATAACTCTGCGTTGGGAGTCATAGTTTTTTTCCTTGATCGCTGAGGGTGACCCTTAAGCATGGGTTTTTCATGCACTTCATGGTGAACCATAGCTGATCTCTTTTAAGGCACATCGTTGCTGCTTTGGCCATGCTTAGGATGCACAAAGGCCTTTTCTCTTCTCTACTCAGTCGAGTGCAGGAGCAAGAGGTTGATGGATGAGATGACCAACCTAGGTGCTCCCCAATTTGGGAGAGATCTCAAATAGGGGCAGTCTTGACCCTCGAAAATGAGCTTTCATGTTAAATCTAGCCAGTAAGGGCTATTGGCCTCAAATTTCATATCAAAAATCAATATCACATGTCAATCAATGCAAAATTGTGAAAATCAAAGGCATGACAAGAGTGGCAAAGTCCCGCGGGACGTCATGAGCCCGGTCGTATGCGTGCCGAAGGGTCTTAAAAATTAAAGACACAAAGTCCCAGCGCAACAGACTATCTCTTTGAGGGGTGGTGCCTTGGAAGAAAGTCGAGTCCTGATATCTCTCATCCTGCACAAAGATTATCTCCCAATTTTCTTCTATTCCGCCCTCTTAAGCTGGGTTATATCTCGGGTATGACCTTAGAAGGGGCACCGTTCTTTAGAGAGGGTTGGTTGTGGCAAGTGTTAACACTCAAAATATACTCGATGGTGATCAAGCCTAAAAGACAAGAATGATGCAGCCCACTGAAGCGAAGAAGTCGAAGGAAACCAATACACCAAAGCCTTCTCAAGCTGCCAGAGCCTCAGGTCACCCGGTATGAACACCAGGGACTTCACCTCAAGAGAATCGAGAAGAACTCACAACAAACCGGCAGTGTTGACAGGCCTACCCAATGAACTGGCATCGACTCGGTCGTGCCGCATAAACAACATCCGTTGTCTGACCAAGGACAAGGGTATACCTGGTGGCCCGCCACCTAAAAGAAAAGTCCTCCTGAGGTGGCCCTTCAGAATAGGAGACTGAGGGCTCCGTCAGTAGAAGACCCGGATGACCCGGCATGGGTATGGCTTCTCATCAAATTAGGTCCATTAGTGACCGAATGATCGCCCAGTAAAGGTGAAAGCACCCCGGGTAGTGCCCCACTCCCCGAGAAAGCCACAAATACAGTCCAAACCGAGCTGGCAACACGAACCGTAGTGCCGAAGGCTGTGTAAGCAGAAAACCCGCGTGTCTGAACTAAAGACGCACGAGGTTCTGAAAGTGATCGCCTGGTGGCCTAAAAGCTTCATCAAGACTTCCCACCATGGTTTTGTAAGGGGATCCGGATCACATCCTTAAGCAAGGGGAAGGCTGCCCCCTCCCCCTCCCCCCCAACCCCAACAAACAACACAACAGCCTGGAGGGAAGAAGGGAGCCACTGGTTACCCTTGGAGAATCTTTGCAGCATAGCAGGGCACACTACAGACCTCTTCTACCCCGTCAAATATTGTCGATGCCGCCAGAGTGCCCCTCTTCCCCAGGGTCCTCTTCCTTGGGTGATAGGCTCTGGTGCCACTGACCATACGAGTAGTACTTCTTTTTCCTCCTCCTATACTCTTGCCTCAAGACAAGACAAGGTGACAATTGTGGGCAACACATGCACCACTATTGCTGTCTGCGGTGACATCAAATTGAATAGTCATCTTGTTTTGAAGTTGGCTTTACACGTTCCATCTCTTTCTATGAATCTCTTGTCCATTAGCCACCATTTGTGTTGTTCCATCACCTTCTTTTCTGGCCACTGTGCTTTCTAGGATGTGAAGACAAGGCAAGTGATTGGGACTGGGCTTGAGGTGGGGGATCTCTACTTGTTTGCACCCGCTAGAGTAACTCTGCGTTCGCAAGTCCATGATGGCTCCAGTCAGCAGATTAAGGAGATTCTACTGTGGCACTCTTGCCTTGGTCATATGTCCTTTCGATCATTGAGTCTTGTGTCCTTCCTTATTCAGTCAAATAATTGAGGACTCTCACATGCCATATCAACCATTCAGCAAAACAATATCGTACACAATGCCTTGTTTCAATAAATAAAAGTTTTTGTCCCTTCTAGCTTGTCCATTCTGATGTTTAGGGCCCTTAACCTGTTTTGTCATTAGATTGGTGTCATTACTTTGTGAGTTTTATTAATGAATTTACACGCTGCACCTGGATTTTTTTGTTGAAATTGATAGAAGAAGTTCCATGGGTGGTGGTGGAGTTCTGTAAAATGGTTGAAAATAAATATGATAAAAATGTCAGAGTCTTTTGCACCGACAATGTGAGAGAATTTTTTTCAAAAAATCTCAATGTGTTTGTAAAAAATGAAGGAATAATTCACGAGTTCTCCTGTGCCTACACCCCACAATAAAATGGGGTTGCTGAAAGGAAAAACCAGCATTTGTTGGAGATCTCTTGTGCATTCCTGTTTCAGCCTAGCCTACCCAAGAAGTTTTGGGCGGGAGGTAGTACTTACTGCAGCATATGTCATCAATCAGATTTCGTCCAGAGTCATTAGGCATAGGGCTCCTATTTACCTCGTGTCCAGGCCAACCCTTGTTTCCTCTTCCTCCCAAGGTTTTTAGATGTCTTATTCATTGGCTTCAGCTTGATCACAACAAACTTGATCCTTGTGTTATAAAGGGTGTCTTCCTGAGGTATTCTCCAACTCAGAAAGCATACAAATGTTATGATCCCAAGATACATCGGAAGTTTGTTATGAAAGATGTCACTTTCTGTGAACATGAGTCCTATTTCTCTTCGTTCACCAAGGAGGCATCTCAAACTTCTATGCCTTCTTAGTTGGTCTTTCAGACTCCTCCCCTTACTGATGATCCTTTGCCTACCACTACCACAAAAGGGTCTCTATCTGATACAAGTGCTCCGACGTGGTTAATAGACAACTGCTACTTACTCTCGACAGCGGAAGAAGATTGAGACCCCTCCACTTGCAGGACCATCTCAAGCTACTACTGAGTCTCCAGGTTCTCCTCCTTTGGAGCCGTCAGATCTTCACCTTCCTATTGCTGTTTGGAAGGGCACTCGTCCTTGTACTATGCATCCTTTTTCTAACTTTGTTACTTACACTGATCTTTCTCCCTCCTATCATTTCTTTGTCTCTACCCTATCTCATTTCTCTTTAACACAGTCTGTTGTAGAGGCTGCGAAGGACCCAAACTAGTTACCTGCATTGGAAGAGTTGATGTAGGCCCTATACAAAAATGGTATATGGGAACTAGTTGATCCACCGGCGGGAAAGAAGCTTGTTGGCTCGAAGTGGGTGTTCAATGTTAAGTGCAAGCCTGATGGTTTCATAGAGAGGTATAAAGCTCAGATGGTGGCCTAAGGTTTCGCATAGACCTATGGAATAGACTACAAGGAGACTTTTGCTCCTAAAGCCAAACTCAAGACTGTTTGTGTGATTGTTTCTCTTGCTGCCCAGCACTCCTAACTGTAGTTTCAGCTGGACGTGAAAAATGCATTCTTGAATGGTGACCTCCAAGAGGAGGTGTACATGCAGTCCGCCTGGTTATCCTATGCATGGGAAGGTGTGCGAACTCATGAAGACTTTGTACAGTCTGAAACAATCTCCTCGTGCTTGGTTTGAAGGTTTAAAGTAGCTATGTTGCAATTTGGGTACATGTAGAGTAATGTTGACCATGCTTTCTTCATTAAGTGGAAGGATGACAAGGTGGTGTGCCTCCTTGTTTATGTGGATGATATGGTTATCATTGGCAATCGTGTTGGAAGAGATCAAAGCCCTCAAGGCCAATCTGGCCTGTGAATTTGATATTAAGGCTTTGGGTCTCTACTATTTCGTTAGTTTCTCTAATATTTCCTTAGTTCGGGGGTTGCCTACTCATGTGATTGTATTTATGTGTGCCAACGCAAGTATACTCTTGATTTGTTGGCGGCTATAGAGAAATTAGGCTGTCAACCAACCACCACTCTTATTGAGGTCAACCATCATTTGACTAGTCAACAGGGGAGCTGCTTTCTGATGCTGAAAGGAGTTGATATCAGAGTCTTGTGGGCAAATTGCTCTACTTGACTTCTGGCCAGATGTTACCTATGCCGTGAGAATGGTGAGCCAGTTTATGCATGCACCTCGGTCCTCCTCCCATATTCAAGCTATAGATCAGATACTCCAGTGGTCAAAGGTAGTCTTGGAAAAGGGGTAATGTTTACCAAATCACCATCTCTTCAGATTGAGGCCCATGCTGATGCCGATTGGGCAGGTTCTAAGGAGGATCAGCACTCTACTTCTAGTTTTTGTGTTTATCTCAGGACCATTTAAGTTTCATAGTGCAGCAAGAAACACATTGTTTGCACTGGGTCAAGTGTTGAGGCAAAATATTGTTCCATGGCCCTTGGTCTCACAGTTGTCATGGTTGAAATTGTTCTTGTAGGACAATGGTCTGAAAGTTCCTCTCCCGTTGCGGTTGTACTGTGACAACAAAGTTTCTATCAACATTGCAAATAACCCAGTGCAACATGATCACATCAAGATTCATCGACATTTCATCCGTGAACATCTTTATACTGGTGAACTATGCTTGCCTTACATTTGCTTTAGTGATCAAGTTGTTGATGTGTTTACCAAGGGGGTTTTTAAAAATCAACTCTTCTTTGTTTTGGGCAAGCTGTACATACGGGATATCTATACTCAGCTTGAGGGGGAGTGTACGAGCTGGATGCTATAGGGTGTGCCCAGGACCATGTGGCACGCCGATTCATTACCATACCCGTCGGAGAGGATCCGATTAACTTACACTATTCATTTTATTTCCAGGAATACTCCTTTATAACAGGGGTATTTCGGTTATGTTTATTGGTTGTTTTAGGTTAAATAACATGTGGAAAGGGGTGACAGGTTCGATGGACACTCAGCACGGCGCAGCTGAAGTGTGGTGGGCCCATAACCCGCAGGTCCCAGGATGAGAACCTGGCTCTAATACCATGATAAAAACCCAGGCCACACTGCAAAGAAGAGGAAGAAGAGGGGAAGAAGAAAAGAGAGTTGCGCACATTACAGGGATGGTAGTCAATTGAACTTGTCACCCCTATCTCTACATGTTATTTAACCTAAAACAACCAATAAACCTGACTGAAATACCCCTGTTACCTAAGAAGACACTCAGGGGCATTCCTGGAAATAAAACGAATAACATAAGTTAACTTTATCCCTGTCCAGTAATGAACCAGCGTTCCACATGACAGGCTCATCCCCCGATCAATGATGAAACTTACCCAGATTAGACCTTATGTCTATTCTGATGAAACTTATGAACTTCTTTACATCGATATAAATCCAATAGCGATGATAAAACCTACTATTTTACCTTGGCGTCATGCCCTTCCGCCTAAGCCAAGCTGTACGGCGTCATGACGCTATGCCTAAGTCGATAAAAAATTCTACCTTGGCGTCATGGCCTTCTGCCTAAGTCAAGCTGTACGGTGTCATGGCGATTCGCCTAAGTCGTCTAACATTCTGCCTTGGCGTCATGGCCTTCTGTCTAAGCTATGTTGTACGGCGTCATGGCAATTCGCCTAAGTCATTTAAAAATTCTGCCTTGGCGTCATGACCTTTCGCCTAAGCCAAGCTATCCGACGTCATGGCTCTCTGCCTAAGTTGGTTAAACATTCTACCTTGGCGTCATGGCCTTCCGCTTAAGCCAAGTTGTACGGCGTCATGGTAATTTACCTAAGCAATTTAAAAATTTTACCTTGGCATCATGGCTTTCCGCCTAAGCCAAGTAATACGGCGTCATGGCTCTCCGCCTAAATCGGTTAAACATTCTGCCTTGGCGTCATGACCTTCCGCCTAAGTCAAGCTGTACGGCGTCATGATAATTCGCCTAAGCCGTTTAAAAATTCTGCCTTGACGTCATGACCTTCCGCCTAAGCCAAGCTATACGGCGTCATGGCCCTGTGCTTAAGTGGGTAAAAATTCTACCTTGGTATCATGGCCTTCCGCCTAAGCCAAGTTATACGACGTCATGACAATTTGCCTAAGTCGTTTAAAAATTCTGTCCTGGCATTATGACCTTTCACCTAAGCCAAGCTGTCCGACGTCATGACTCTCCACCTAAGTCGGTTAAATATTCTGCCTTGGCGTCATGACCTTCCGCCTAAGTCAAGCTGTACAGCGTCATGGTAATTTGCCTAAGTCGTTTAAAAATTCTGCCTTGACGTCATGACCTTCCGCCTAAGCCAAGCTATATGGCGTCATGGTAATTTTCCTAAGTCATTTAAAAATTCTGCCTTGGCGTCATGGCCTTCCGCCTAAGCCAAGCTATACGGCGTCATGGCCCTATGCCTAAGCTGGTAAAAATTTTACCTTGGCATCATGGCCTTCCGCCTAAGCCAAGTTGTACGGCGTCATGACAATTTGCCTAAGTCATTTAAAAATTCTACCTTGGCGCCATGACCATACGTCTAAGCCAAGTCATATGGCGTCATGACTTTATGTCTAAGCCGTTAAACATTCTACCTTGCCGTCATGGCCTTCCGCCTAAGTTAAGTTGTATGGCATCATGACTTTATGGCTAAGCCGTTAAGCATCCCCCCTTGGCGTCATAACCTGACGTCTAAGTCAAGTTATTCGGCGTCATGACCTTCGGTCTAAGTTGACAAACCTCTTACCATTGGCGCGGAGTTGTTATCCGAACCAATAAGCAAAAGACCCCCTAGTTCTACACCAACCCTTGATCCCTCCAGGGATTCGCCACGACATCTATACAATCAAGATTTGAGGCGAAAATATATAGGGTAAGTAAGATCTCCTAGGATCAATCCTATTGGGAGTGAGACATTTGAGGCAAAAGCGAGGCAGTTTGGGGCTGCTTCACATCATAAACTGCCTAGGCACACTTTTGATAACATGGTATCTGCCTCGTCCCAGATCGAAAGAGCAACCATTTACTGATATCTTCCCTCCTCGTCTCTCTTTGTTCCATCTCTTATACTATTTTTTTCCGCCTTGACATTGTCATATCCGCTTGCCATCTTCGTTGGATTCTGCAAAAGGCGGACCGCACATCTTTATCGACACCCTCACAAGACATGTCAATTAGACTAGCAACCTCTCTAGTCTGAGTCTCCATAAAGCTCTCTACATTAACTAAGATTTCTTTGACCTCCTTCTTGAGAGTCTCCACTCCCTCCCTATCAACACTCATCCCCCTTGATTGGTGTCGTCCACTGGATCCGCCTCCACATGAAGAAGCATATCCTCCTACTCCCTGGGCGGGGGAGGCAGTGCTAAGATTGGCTGCTGACTAAGTCCTTCCATAAGCGAAATGGCCACCTTTGTCTCTGCCACAAGTTCCCCCTCCAGAAGTTGAGGTTCCACACGTTCAATGACGTCATCGGTTGGGGGCTTTCAGTGTGTAAATCGTAGGCCCTCCCTCAAGGGCTAGAGGTGCCTATCCGTACTGCTCGTCGAACATGAAGAAGAGGAGAGGCAGGGTCTCGACGGCTCCCTTCCCTTCCCCACTACCACTACAACCCTCGCTTGTGAAAGGGTCGACTACTAGCTTTCCTCCACTCACCCTCCCTGGTAGCATCGCTGTTGCCATCGATGCGTACGCCTCCCTCGAAGAGTTGCTTGGCCGACTGCAAGCACCGACAGGAGCCTCACCCTCCACCGCCCCCAGAAGAGGAGAGTAGGGCGAGGTGGGAGGGGACAACTGCACGGGTTGAGATTGACTCGGCTCCGCAAGGGCAGCTGGGAGACGGCCACCTTCCCCTGGCAAATTCTCTACCACCGCCAGCGCGTCCACGTGCCTCAAAGAGCTTCCCAACTGGCTCCAATGAAGCATCGCCTCCTGTTGACTTAGATGCAGAGGAGCTCCTTCCACCCTATCACTGGAGCATATGTCGACGGAAGCCAGACCCTCCACAGCCCTCAGGAGAGGAAGGCAAGTTGCCAACGAGCAAGGAACATACCTCCCGGGACACATCGCCGTCAGCCCGCTAACTGCATCGTCGGAATCGACGCCAACTGAGCGAGATGGAGGGCTTCTAGCCTTCGAAAGAGCTCTGCACCTAGACCACGCGAGCAAGCCATGTCGCCATTAGGGATAAATGCGCCGCGAGCTTTGAAGAGGAGTCACAGGCGAATGGCCCTGAGAAGTAGCCGACAATCCATTGACCGGTGGGCCTGCCAGACAGGCGTTGCAAATGGGTGTGGAGGGGGTAAGACAACAAGGAAGGCAATCTCAGTTTCGGTCTCGGTTTCGGCCGGGACCGAAACCGAGACTCCTCTCCCTCCCCCTTTTACACCAACCTTCTCTTCCTCTTCTCACAGCACTCTTTCGGAGCGGACTCTCTTCTCTCTTCTGTTCTCTTCTCTGCTCTTGCTTCGTCTCTTGCTAATTCTCTAGATCTCTTCTCTATTCTCTATATCTATTCTCTGTCTATCTATTTTTGTAAGCGGAGGAGAGGGGTTTTTATATGCCCCATCCCCCTCATTTCTCGGAGGATATTTCTCGACACGCCTCAAGTGGGTGGGGAGACTTCCCGGCGCGCACCTTATAGTCATATTGGGCTTCATCAAAGGGGGTTTCGGCGCCATGCTTATTGGCCCATTTATGACTTTTAGGGTCATTTGTGCTACACAACATACATTGTCTCATTGCCTTTGTTGACTTCCACATGTGCTTTGGTATTTGTTTTGCTTCTCACATCTATTGGAACCTTCAGAAGACTAGTCTCATCAGTCAGTTGACTGGACAGAGGTTGGTATGGTTTAATCAGTAATGTTGTCAAGATGACGGCAATGCCAGATAGCAGCCTGGCAATAAAGGGCTTTAGCTGGATACGGTGTTGGTAGTAAAGGGCTTCAGCTGGATACGGTGTTGGTAGTAACGGCTCTTCTTCAGTTCAGACTCCATAAGAGTCCTTGGAATCTTCATTTCTGGCTTAATCTTCTCTTTGGCCTCATCTTGCTCTTGCTCGCATTTCATCTATCAACAAATGCCCCCCACCTGCGGATGGCGTGAGTGCGGAATAAGCGGCACGGTGTCTGCAGGTGTATCTTTCAGTATCTGTGAGTATTCTTCTCAGCTTCATATCACTGGTTTTCTTTGATCCTCATCTTGACATCTTTACTCCAATGGCCTTTTTATTTTTCATATTTTTCCTAGCCATTTTTTTTGCTTCATTAGTAGTTTCAATAGTTTCAGATAGCTTCTCGGCGCTCCACTTCTCGGCGCGCCTTTTGGCGTGGAGGGGTTGTCGGCGCGCATTACATCCCGCCGAGAAGCCCCCTTCCCAGGGCACTATTTAGGGCGCTGAGAGAGGTTTTTCTTCATTTTCATCTTAACCTCCTCTCTCCTCATCCTCTCGGCGGTGGCGATCGAGCGAGTTAGTTCGAGAACCCCTTCCATCTTTCTGCTTTTTTCTTCGTCAAGTTTCTTTTGAGGTGATTATTTCTTCTCAGGACTCGGTCCCCATTTACTTTCGGGGTCACTCCCTCTTGGTGGGTGATTCCCTATTTTCTTTGGGTAGATCCTGAATGAGGGAAGGTGCTGCCGAAATTTTCATAAAATTATAGACTTAGCTTTTATAAGACTGCTTGTGATTCCGGGACTCATGTTTATGTCATCCTCTGACTGTAGGTATTGCAATGGCTTCCAGCTCTGCTGCTACGTCTTTCGAAGTTGTTAGAGCGAGCTCATCAGCCCAGCCAGACGTGTCTCGGGCTTTAGTGAACTGGCTGAATGTCAATACCTTGGACTTCGGATATGGCAAGGTTGCTGTTGTTGACGAGTCTTCTGAAGATATAAAAAATTCTATTTAACCCCCTCCCCTCACCCTTCTCCCTCACTCTCTCGTAACCCTCTCTCCCTCTTCCCCCGTTCTTCCCCTCTCACGCTCACGTCTCTCCCTTTCTGCCTCTTCTTCTTTGGTGACCAACGGGGAGGACGTGCGGCGAGGCAGAGGGCGGCGCGGGCGACCAGTGGTGAGGACCAGAGCTCAGAGCGAGAGACGGTGGCGTCGCGAGATGTTGTCACGAGTTCTTCAATCGGCCATGGGATTCACGGCGGTTCGTCTGTGAATCGGTGTCCCCTCTTTTCGGTTTCTTCGTAAGTGGTAGGGAGATGGATCATTACCCTCCTCATATTAATTTTCCATAATTTTACGTCAATCGGTGTGAGATTGAGTGAGTTTTCTTTTGTTGGGGTTTTAAATACATGTTTCGAGACGAGTGGCGATTTTCACCATTTCGGGTGATGTTTTCTAGCCAAACGGGAGGCATTGGTAGAATGGATGTTGGGGAATGTTTCCCCTTCCTTCTCCCGCTTTGTCCTGTGATTTTGGGCCGTGGCAAGGCCGTGAGTGGATTGTGTTCTTATTTTGGAGAAGTTTGAACATGATTCGGGGTGAGCATCGAATCTGAGGTTTTGATTGTTGTTTCATTACCCATTGGGTCCCAATGGATGTGTTTGTGATCGGGGATTGGTTCCCCAAGCTTCTCGCTCATTGTGAGGGCGAGCCGGGCATGGAAAGGGGGCCCCAAGGGGTCTCCCTGTTGGTCGGTCGTCGAAATCGGTCGACCAACTGCATGGGTTGGTCAACTGGTTCTGGCAGCCTTGTAAAGGGGCTAAATGTAGGAGGGTTCGGTCGACCGACCCTGGGTAGGTCGACCTACCCCAAAAGGGCAGGTTGATCGATTTTCAGGAGTTTTCCCCCCTGGGATTTTCGGATTGGTGGCCTTTTCGACCTCGGAGTGTGGTTTTCCACCCCAAATCCAAAACTTAATATTTTACTCACCTAACCTCATGGGAATTGGGCCATTTAGGCCTTGTGAGGGTGGCGGCCGCCCGAGGATAAATTCATGTAGTTCGAGAGTTCATGGGTTCCCCATGGTGGGTATGGACTGTGCAATTGTAGCATGGTTCCCACGTGGCTTGTGCGCTTGTGGAAAGATTTTTACTGGGTGAGTTCAGTGACCGTGGAGGGTCATATCCACGTGAGTTCCATGATCACGGTGGGTGGTCTTTGTGTGAGTTAGTGGGACAGTATCCACTAGTTTTGCTATCTAGTTGGGGTAGTTTTTGGTGAGGACACCAGAGCTAGCCATCGTTATCAGACACGTAGCACGACTCGAGTGACGCCGACCTCCTTGTGGCTGGGTGATAGCATGGAGTCCCTACCTGAGCATTGATGATGCGGGACGAACCCACGATTCGACCTACGACTCTAGACGAACTCACGTTTATCCCTTAGCGAGGGAAGCGTGCGGATGTGCGCGGTTAAGAAATCGGCGTGAGCTAGGGTGGTCGGCTCTCTCGTGCCGCCCAGCTCAACCCTATGAGCTAGTCTGCCTAAACCCTTTCTCCCCTACTCAGTCTCTGCAACTCAAAACACACTATTCAATTAGGTTTACCCAGGCTAGCTTGAACCCTTCAACCTAGCCCGCCTAAACCCTTCCCTGACCCTTCAAATTCCCTATAAAAGTCCCTTAGGAGTTCAAGGGGTGGGATATACACAACAGAACAGACATATGGGCAGACACGCACAACAAGCTTCAAAGTCTTCGAGCAGCAAGGCAAAGCAAGGAGAATTGTGTGTGGGTGACCTGGTCATCGGCTAAGGACGCTGAGGGTATGTCGCTTGTACTTCCCTCGCACGTTCTTTCGCCATGACACACAAGTCTATGCCCACTATGCGTGAGACATTATGACAACAGTGCGACCACGCACCCACGTGATGTCACGCTTCCCAGTACCTACGAGGCCATGTTCGACCGCTCGATCCGAGCAGTGATTGACCCTTGCCCAGGCACCAGTCCGATGCACTCGCCAGTCAGCCAGCTACAAGTCCCTCGTTTTACGGAGCAAACACAGCCCACGCCACGAGAGGAACACTATGTAAAATACGCGGATACCCACTCTGCCATGCATAGACCCGGGGACCGACCATGGTGTCAGAATTGTCCCGCGGCTTGCACCTGTAGTACCTCGGCCACTATGGCCCACTTGTAAAGCCATATAGCTCTCAGAAATTGTACATCCATTTAGACGTATGCGCTCGCATCTACGTTCGGGCCCTCAGCCCTCTTTTGTTGTGTCACCTAGCGTGAACCCCTCAGCACCTCTGACCCCGGTCAACCCTGTCGTGTCTAGTGCGAACCTACAGCTACGAAGTGCTCCCTACTCTTCACCTAGGACCTCAGGCCTATACATACTTCTATTCAGCAATGGAACGAAGGTGTTCGGATTCAAACCGATGTAAATAAACACCGACTGCTTGCGATCGGTGGGAAAAGACGTCCTGTACACAAGTCCCCACAGTCACCTGCGCACTTGCACTTGTAGAACCGACCCTTCCCTCCACGTGTCCCTCACCTCCTAAGTCCACGTGCCGCACCGTGGTGGCGCTTCCCCAGTCAGCTTTCAGTTTCACGGGTGATTGTTGAGAAATTGACTGGCACGCCTACATCCCAGCCATGTTTCCCTTAAAACCCAGAAACCTCCTGTGCCGTTCGATCTCCCATCGACTTTCTGTAAAAGGCAAGTGCACGGTACTGCTTTGAGGAAGATATGGCCATGAGAGGGGGTGCCCGAAGCACACTATATTCTGGCATCTCTCCCATAGGTATATCCGACCCCTCACTTTGGTCACCCCACACACCGCGTCAGTGAGAACCCCCACCACGCGGGAACACCAGCTAATGCCCAGGCTCCGTTCTCAACACAGATCCACGGGACACAACCACAATTGGGTCACTTCTAGGCACAATCACAACTGACCATATGGCTAATCGTACAAGCCACTTGTAGCTTACTGTGGACGCACTTTCAGGACTCTTCTTTATAACACCTCCTCCTCTTCAGCCGTCACCACGTTTGCAGTGAGGGTGGTGACTTCTTCAGGCAATATCTGCTTTCCCTTCGCTGTTCTCAGCACCTCCGTTGCGGCTTCCACCCTTCTGGTGTTCGGCCCTGGCCTTTCAGCTAATTGAGCCAACTCCTGGGGGTCATCAGGTAAACCTCTGTATTTATCAGCAACTCCAGCCATATTGCAGGTGAAAACCCAAATGCATTTCCTTTGTCTATGAACTTTCCTCCGCGTATGTCCAGGGAAAGTTAGCCTCTCAAATACAGAGATTCTTCTTGCCTCCCTTTGTCGGGGAGTAGCTTCATCGGCTTCAAATCTCAAGCCGTCTTCGTGTCCATTGTCGTCAACTGATGATGTCATTCCTCTTTCTTCTTTTTCTTTAACTGCCATTGGTGGACAGTCGTCTCCTTTAGCCATGGCTACTTGCAGCAGCCGTTGTTGGCCCAGTGAGGGGTTGCCCATACCCTTAAAATAGTTCCTAACCATGCTGGTCATTTCTTCTTGCCCTAGTCCCTGATGCAGGACTGGGGAGAGTTGTCAACCTCCCACTGGAGGGATATAAGTTAGCCGGGACCTTCTGACGGGTTGCTCAAATCTTCTCCCTGCTATGGGGACATCAGCTTATCAGGCACATGCCCTGAAACTTGCGCGGCGTGGAGGATCTGTGACAATCTCTTCTTCTCTTGGGGCCAACCCCCTCTCATTCTTCTTCCCCGCCTCAGCGGGCTTGGAGTGGTAGTAGACATGTGCCTCTCAGCGAACGGGTTAGATCCTTTTAGGGACCCAGACTTGTTTAAACTTCTTTGGCCTTAGGGGCAGCTCCTTCCGGCCTCGGCGGCCTTCTTCCTCTTTCTCAGCTCTCCTCCCGGAAAGGGCCAAGAAGGAGTTGTGGGTTAGCACTGCAGCGACCACCTGGCCTGGGATTGCTTGAGCATTACATCCGTCTAGGAAGATATAGACACCCCCAACCAGCACAGACTTCCCGGACATTGATAGATGTCTGATAGTAGGGGCAACAGCTCTTCTACGGGAATTCCCTTGACGGTGACCCCCCGGCTTGTTGTGATAGGTGGGGTGAGCCCCTTGAGCCACATGGTGCACCATGCAGCTAGTCAGCTGAGCCTGACCTGTTGTCAGACTCTTGTGGCTTTGGGCGTTGTAGGCCCTAGGGTTCTTATTAAATTCTTATCCGACCAGCTCCGGAGCCTCGACCTTCAGCATGTCGGTGAAGGCTACCCCCAAGAAGTTAGGGAAGCCAACCACCGGCGGGAGGGAGCAAAAGATAGTTGGTACTGCCAGGTACCCAGCAGCAGCATGATTAGCCACGATCTAGAGGCCAAAGTTCAATGTAACAAATCTAGCAGCCATCGTTGACTTCTCTACAATCACAAAACAAGCAAATGATCAGCATTCTTTGGGAGGGCCTCGGGGCCCGTTTATCTCGGCAAAGAGATGAAAGGAGACTGCGGTCCCCCCGGGCGTGCCAAGCTTGTGGGGGACTCGCTTATTATTATGCCGATGGCTGGGGAATGGATTACTTCAACCTACTGTGCCATCTAGCTGCCAAGAAGCACGCAGACTTGGCCGCTCTTGCCGACCGCTGCCAAAAGGTCGGAGACGTGTGCTGGGTAGTTCGGGAAGCGGCCCGTCGGGACAAGGAGCCCACCCTGAGCTACTGGCCAATCACACTTCGACTCTATACCGGCCCTCATGGTAAGTACTATTACACACATATATTACATTTTCTTTTACTCCTGTCGGTCATTGTTGCATCCTTCAGGACGTCAAGTGGTAATTAACTCCCTGCTCCTCTTGTCTTCTCTCCGTCACAGACCATTCGGATAGCACCCAGCTGGCGATGTACTGCAATCTTCTCTGGCAAGCAGAGAAGTCAACATATTTTGAGGAGGCACCGCCGGCCCCAACCATGACTCCCCTGCCCCGTCCTGCGAAGCAGTCTCGGGCGAAATCGCCTATGAAGAAGGCCTTGGACGAGGCGAAGGTCGCTGGATAGTGGGATGCCAAGTGCGAGAAGGCAGAGGCTGCCAAGACTGCGAAGACCGTTCCTCCACCGCCTCCTATCTCATCGTTCGAGGAGTTTGAGGTTGGTCAGGCCGAACCAAGCCAACCCACAGGTAAGATTTCCTTTGTTAAGGGTGTCCTTCAGGTGGAATTTATCTTCATCTTAGCACGGGTTGTTCACACCCAGATATCATTTCTATTCATTAGCTAGGGAGGAGCCCCGGCCTTCACCAATCCCCGTGTAAGTGAGGCTTGGGTCGGGTCAGAGCCACCATCCACTCCCACCCCTTCGCCTAGGACTGCTGGAGAGCCTCAAGAGAGGTCGCCCATGGAGAAGGCACTTGCCGCTACCAAGGTGGCTGCACTGTAGGAGGTTGAGCGAAAGAGGGCAGAGGTTTTTTGGATGACTTCAGCTTCCCCTCCTCCATCAGTTCCCTCCTTTGCAAAGTTTGCCACGCCCCGGGCCGAGCCGAGCCGTCCCGCAGGTGAGACCTTTGGATGCCGACGCCTTTCAGGGCCCAGCCACTTCCCCGGGGAAATTCTTTATACATGCATGACGCATGTGTTTCCTTCTCCCAGCCAGAGCGGAGGAGGCACGTTCTGTGAGGGTCTCCGGCAAGGAGTTAGAGCAGAGGAAGGCCGAGGCCGAGAAGTTCGTGGCCGCATTCGCAGTCGCTCAGGCCGAGCCCAGCCAACCCACAGGTTAGATTTTTGGCCGGTGGTTCCATCTAACACCTTTTCGCCTTGTGAGATAAGGCCTTTTACTCGGGTTTCTTCTTTTAGTCCCTGCGGAGGAGCCAGTACCTACTCCTGCTCTGGACGGGGGCGAAGTCGCCGCTCCTGGGGTTGCACCCTCTGTAGAAGAGACAATCCCCAGACCGCCTCCGACCGCGAGGACTGAACAGGGTAATTCCTTCCACTGGCGCGGCTAACATGTTTTTTTTTAATTTTTGGGAGCCCAAAGACTTTCATCTAACCCAAATGCTTCTTCATTTGGCATAATTTTTTCTTTATTGAGTCTAGCAAATTAAAGAGGATTAATACTTCATGTACTTGGATTTTCATTATTAATGAAAGTGAAGGTTGATTAAATTATTGTGTAATTACCTTGGTGTGATTGTTCTTGCGCTCTAATTATTCTTGATTACAAGAGGCTTACCATGTCGGCTGTTCACGTTCCCGATTATTTCTGTTGCATATCTCAGGGCGTCACAGTTTAGTTCATATCAGAGCCTAGGCCTAGAAGTCCTAGGGAAAAATATGCTAGGTCATAGGTTAAGTCTAAGACTTAGGGACCCATACCTATGAACTAAGGAAGGAATTTTCCCACCTATATGAGAATTAGGTAGAGCCCAGGATGAGATAGTAAATTAGACATTTTCTTTAGATAAACCCTTTTAATTCCATGGGAGTTAACAATTGGTTATTTCTCTCAAGTACACTATTTTCTCCATGGCTCACCGTGTAGACTGGGATGGCATGCAACAGACCATCGCAGGTCTCACTCAAGCACTGCAGACTATGGCCCAAGCTGGCGCTAGGGCAGGCAATGGAGATTTGCATCGTAATTTTTGGAGTTGAAACCCTCCGTGATTCTATGGTTCCTCGAATCCATACGAAGCTAAAAATTAGATTGATGAGATGAATCGTATCTTTGAGGTCATGCAATGCGCTGACCAAGAGAATGTTTGTTTAGCCACATTCCAACTAAATAAAGATGCCCGTACATGGTGGAAGATGGTTCCGATACCGCCAACTGATGCACTACATACATAGGAAGGTTTTCTTGTATTATTCCGTGCCAAGTATTTTTTCGAGCATGTCAAGGAGCGGAAGGCTGTGGAGTTCACTTCTTTGCATCAGGGTATGATGACGATGGCTGAATACGAGTTACAGTTTTCTAGGCTGGCACCATATGCACCTCATTTGGTCAGTACCGACTTATTGAAAGCCAATCGATTTATAGACAGGTTAAGACCCGATTTTATTCAGTAGCTCGAGACCCAAAATATCCATACTTATGCGGAGATGGTCCAACGGGCGTATTTGTGTGAAAGGACCTTGGAGAAGGTCAAAAAATTAAAGGGAAAAGGAGAGGAGTCAAGCTGAAGGTTTGATCAGCGGAATAAGAAGGAAAAGTTTAGCATCACGGAGCCCTACAAATCCCATGATAGTAGGAAGAGATCCAGGAACGGGAGCAGTAGCAGTTCCCAGAAAAATAAGAAGGCTAAGAAAGAGGGCAAACAAGTCATGGCGGCTTGCTCATTTTGTGAAAAGTTTGGCCATTCAGCCGAAGAGTGTTGGAAGCACCTCTGATGGGAATCAACGCCGAGCATGTATAGTTTATTTTACATTTAAGTCCTTTTAGTTTGTGTTTATATCCTTGAGAAAGTATGTACGCAATTATAAGGCTTTATAAGCCATCGAGTCATTCCCTTGGATTATTTAGGTTTTTGTGCAAAAGTGCAGTAGGTCCAGCTAGGGGGCCCTCCCTCCTTTCCCATTGGTCCATGTCACCCTTGGCGGCCAGTGAGTTGGCCGCCCAGGAGTGGTCGCCCAGCCCCATTGTGCCCAGGGAGGGCAGCCAGGGGCCTGGCCGCCCTGCCCTCTAGACGGCCACCCCGATCACCGCCCAACTCTGGTGGGCTCTGGGCGGCCAGGGTGATGGCCACCCAGGCCAGGAGAGCCCTAGGGGAGGGCGGCCAGTGCTATGGCCGCCCAGCCCCTTGGGTGGCTAGGACCTTGGCCTTCCTGTCCTCTTCAGCCCAGTTGGTTTGTGCTCCGTGTTTTGATGTCCTAGGGTGTCCGTGTGAGGGGTGGCTATGCGGAATGCATGTCCGGGTGGTTTTGTGTGTTAAGGTGGTTGTGGGTTGTAGTGTGGGCCACCCCCTTCTGTATTAGAGTGTGGACATCCTTCCATGAGTTGGGCTTCTCGTGTCTACTGTTCCCGCATGAGTTCTAGGATCGCAGAAGGTGTTCCCGCGTGAGGGTTGTGATCGCGGGTAGGTGTCCTTGTGGGAGTTGTGGACCATGGTCCTAGTGTTCTATCTCGTGCTACAGATTGTCTTCCATGGACCGACAGTCATAGTTGACTGTCAGGTTGGTGGTCCTTGGCTCCCGTGCTAGTGAGCCACCTCATGGAGGTGTTGTGTAGGCCAGTGGTACTCCAGTGGTTTCCGTAGTTGTGGTTGGTTCTTGGTGACCCTACCCACTTGACGTAGCTAACCTGGGCACGTACGCGTGCCAACCCACCAAGGAGTGGTGGAGGCTTGTCCCGTGTAGTGATTTTTAGGCCAATTACCTGATGGCCCCTTGCCTTTGCATTCAGAGTCTGGTTGGGGAGAAAATTAGCTAGACGACTGACCTTGAGTAGATGGTCTGTGTGTGCACATGTGGTCGGGGCAGTAGACCTGTGCTGACGAGCGTGAACCCGACTAGTCCTTGTTCTATGGTACACTGGTATGGTGTACTATGTTGGTGTCTCAATTTCCGCCGGAGGGCCTGTAGGGAGACACGTGAGGCTACGGTATAAGTCATCGGAGGGCGCATCCGATCTCGTGGTCAGTGGGTTAGTACTCCCGTCACCTGAGAGGATTCAGCATGGCTTTCTTCCCAGTGTGGTTTACCGTGCTAGTGGTTTGGTTCGTCCCGTGTGGTGTTAGGCGTGGTTCTTTTGCTAGTCTCAGCTTGGGATCGAGAGATTCTCCTGAGAGATTCCTTCTGTTGTTCTGAGATTGAGAGAATCTCTTGGGGATCCTTTCGTTGTTCTTAGCCAAGAATTGAGAGAGTCTCCCGGGGGTGTTGGTTCCGCTTGTGGTTGGCTGTGTGGCCGTGTCCGTGGTTCCGTCGGCTAGGACAGGTTGTCCGACCTTGAGCTCAAAGTTGTGTAGGGTGCCGGTGTGTGCGTTATTCCTGGTTGACCGTTGTCTGGTTGTGGTCACCATTGTTGGGTCTTACCTGCTTGGTTGTAGTGTTTTTGCCACTGTTGCTCCTTACTTGTTGTTCCTACGTCGTGCCTGCTTGCAACTTCCCTTACTGTTGTTAGTGGCATTTTGTGTTCTTTTTAGTAATTTTGATAGATGAAAATGTATGGGATGAGGTGGCACAATCTCCACCTGTAATATGTAACAAGAATCGGCTATGAACTTTATAAAAGGAGAAGGTCTGATCGTAAGAGGGATCATGACCCTTATACCAACCTGTCGTGCCTTAGTGTTGTGCTTTAGTTGTTATTCCTTCTATGTTCAGAGGTGTGCGTAGAGTTTCTTGCAGGGAATTCTGTTCTCCCGATACTTCCATTCTGGAGCCAGAGCCTGAAGGCAGGAACCAGGAAGAATTGGAGGCTCTTCCTCTTATCTTCTGGAAGCACCGTGTCACACGACCCCCCTTCCCCCCGGCGAAAACGCCACACCGTCTATGGTTCTCAGGAACCGAGAGCAGCGACGCCTACTCGCCGCCTCCATCTTCCCGGCAGCTGCTCCTCCTCCACCTCGCCAGCAAGGGCGCATCTACCCGCAGTCCGCCGGTTGTCGCACGCCCCGCTTCGATCCCGCTGCATGCAGCCACCGCCACCTCCTTGCCGGCGGCCGCACGCCACCTGAATTATGCGGCATGCCTCCTCTACTTAGCCGCCGCACGCGTTAGTCTGCCTCCTCCAAGTCGTTGCCCTGCGCTGCCTCCACCCTATCGTCATCCTCTTGCTTACGGTCAAGTTGCTGGATTCACGGTAGAGCTCCGCCTTTCTGCTGAAACTCCACGTTTGAGGATCACCATTCCGGATAATGCCTTTTACATCAAAGTTATCATCTCATTTGGTTGCCAACCTGTTTATGATTGTCGATCCTGGCAAAAAAAAAAAAAACTGGTAGTTTCTTGATGATGAGATTATTGGTGTAGTAATGGTGTGCTTCGTTGTATGGTTATTTGTTAAGACATTTTATTACAAACTCCTACCTTTATTACTTCTTAATTGATATGATTTGTCAATGTTTGAATTGAGATCTTGATGCGCATTTAAATTTTGATTGACTCTTGACCTGATGACGATGGTGTTCATGGCCTTTCATATGTCAATGCAATCATCGTCAAATGCGTTGACAGTTGCCCATTGATGGAGACATCGCTGCTCATGTGCTATAAACAAGAGCTTCTTGGGACATGCCCACAATTATATAGAGTGCCTTTTTATGGTAATTGTCCAAGTCATTTATCTCTAAACTCCTGGGTTTCTCCTCTCCAAGCTAGCTTTCTCTAAAACCCTCTCCTGCCTCTCGTGTCCCTCCAATTCTAGATTTTTTTTAGCTGGCCTTCTCCAGTTTATCAAGTGGACTATGGTTATATAGGCATTTTTTTATCATGCAACTAAGCTAATTTTAAATCATTATATGTTGATATAGTTTCCATCATCTTTTTTTTTTCCAGATAAGAAGTAGTGTTGGAAGTTCATGTCGAATGGGCGGAGGACACTCTAAATTAGGTTTGTTAGTTGTTGTGTCACGCAAGGAAGGCAATCTCGGTTTCGGTATCGGTTTCGGCCGGGACCGAAACCGATACGGATCGGTATCGAATAGGTTAGCATAAGTCTTCAACAAAACCCTCTGCACACTTCTTCCCAAGATGGTCAGCTCTCACAAGAAGGATTGGGAAGACAAGATGTATGAAGCACCAGGAGAGTTCCGTACTATGTATAAAACCCCAACAGGGTGCTCTCCATTTTCACTAGTGTACGGGTCAGAAGCGGTCGTCCCGATAGAGCTGGAGATCCCTTCGCTACAGGTCACGATCCAACATGAACTGGTCAAAGATAATCAAACAAATATAGAAAGAAGACTGGAGGAGTTCTCCAATTTGAAGGGTCAGTGGCTCAAAGCCCAGTAGAACATACAGGTTTATCAGGCCCGTATGGCCCGCGCCTTCGATAAGCTGGTCAAAGAGCGAGAATTCCAAAAAGGTGACCTAGTCATGGTCAAAAGGAAAGAAGTCATGGCGGCCAATCCCAAAGGCAAAATGAATGAGAACTAGGTGGGGCCTTACGTGGTCCAGAAAGTTTATGAAGGTGGCGCTTATGTTGTCGTCAACCACCAGAGTGAAACCAATTTTCACCCCTCAATGGGAAACACTTGAAGTTGTACCATGCACCACTGCCAAAGTTCGGCGATCAACCGAAACCAACACCGCAGAGCAAACAAGACAATATCCTAGAGCTTATCCAATAAGCCAATTATGACTTAGTCCTCACATCCAAGTTAGTGATAACCGATATCCTTGTTCCAGCACCATTGTGGTACTGACGATCTCACTCCACACGGCCCCACCGTGATTCTTGTCTGGAAGAATTAGTAAAATCCAACGGCTTAGACCTTCTGTCTAAGACTGGATCAAATGATTTCCTTGCGTCGGTGCAGTCCCAGCATCAATGATTCACTTAACTCGGTGCCCATGGCCTTCCGGGGTCTTAACCAAGGGGTACAACCTAAACCTTTCGTCTAAGTCAGAGAAACACGATCTTCTTGCATCGGTGTAGTCCCAGCATCAATGATCCACTTAACTCGGTGACCATGGTCTTTTGAGGTCTTAACCAAGGGGTACGGCCTAGACCCTTCGTCTAAGTCAGAGAAACCCGATCTCCTTGCGATGGTGCAGTCCCAACATCGATGATCCACTTAACTTAGTGCCCATGGCCTTTCGAGGTCTTAACTAACGGGTACGGCCTAGACCTTTCGTCTAAGTCAGAGAAACCTAATTTTCTTGCGTCGGTGCAGTCCCAACATCGATGATCCACTTAACTCGATGCCCATGGCCTTTCGAGGTCTTAACCAAGGGGTATGGCCTAAACCTTTCGTCTAAGTCAGAGAAATCTGATTTCCTTATGTCAGTGCAGTCCCAGCATCGATGATCCACCTAACTCAATACCCATTGCCTTTCGAGATCTTAATCGAGGATACGGCCTAGACCTTTCATCTAAGTTGGACAAACCTGATTTTATTGCATCGGTGTAATCCCAGCATCGATGATCCACTTAACTCGGTGCCCATGGCCTTCCGAAGTCTTAACCGAAGGGTATGACCTAGACTTTTCATCTAAGTCAGAGAAACCTGATCTCCTAGCATTGGTGTAGTCCCAACATCGATGATCCACTTAACTCGGTAACCATGGCCTTCCGAGGTCTTAACTGAGGGGTACGACCTAGACCTTTTGTCTAAGTTAGAGAAACTCGATCTCCTTGCGTCAGTGTAGTTGTAGCATATATGATCCACTTAACTCGGTGCCCATGGCCTTCCGAGGTTTTAACCGAGGGGTATGACCTAGACCTTTCGTCAAAGTCAGGGAAACCTGATCTCCTTGCGTCGGTGTTGTCCGAGCATCGATGATCCACTTAACTCAGTGCCCATGGCCTTCTGGGGTCTTAATCGATGGGTATGACCTATACCTTTCATCTAAGTTAGAGAAACTTGATTTCCTTGTGCCAGTGTAGTCCCAGCATCGATGATCCACTTAACTTGGTGCCCATGGCCTTTCGAGGTCTTAACCGAGGGGTACGGCCTAGACCTTTCGTCTAAGTCAGAGAAACCCAATTTTCTTGTGTCGGTGCAGTCCCAGCATCGATGATCCACCTAACTCGATGCCCATGGACATTCGAGGTCTTAACCGAGGGGTACTGCTTAGACCTTTTGTCTAAGTTGGAGAAACTCGATTTCCTTGTGTCAGTGCTGTCCCAGCATCGATGATCCACCTAACTCAATGTCCATGGCCTTTCATGGTCTTAATCAAGGGGTACAGCCTAGACCTTTTGTCTAAGTCAGAGAAACCTAATTTCCATGCATCGGTGTAGCCCCAGCATCAATGATCCACTTAACTCGGTGCCCATGGCCTTCTGGGATCTTAATCGAGGGGTACGGCCTAGACCTTTCATCTAAGTTGGAGAAACCCGATCTCCTTCCGTCGACGCATTCCCATCATCGATGATCCACTTAACTCGGTGCCCATGGCCTTCCAGGGCCTTAACCGAGGGGTACGGCCGAGACATTTTGTCTAGGCCAGAGAAACCCGATCTCCTTATGTCGATGCAGTCCCAAGATCGATGATTCATTTAACTCGGTGCCTACGACTTTACACGGTCTTAGCCAAGAGGTGCGGCTTGGACCTTTCATTCGAGCCGTGATAAACCGAGCCCCTTGCGTCGATATAGACCCAATATCGATGATCCTATCCTGATTGGTTCCCAACTCTCCATCGGGGCTGATCGATATAGTTTGCTATCGAGACTATCCGTGTGAAGCTGATCCTGAATGCCAACCGAGCACGAAACTGCACCTGCAGGCCCTGCACCTGCGTCCCTCGTTGCCGACACCTGTTGGTGGGGGGCATTTGTTGGCAAATAAAAAAATTAAAAAAAATAAATAAAAAGGGAAAAGAGCTGCCCATACACACATGGGCCAAGCTAAAAGGCCCAAACCCAATGGGCTGAGATAAACGAAGGAGAAGATAGGGAATTTTGTCAAAAAAAAAAAGAAGGGAAAGGTAAGATAAAAAGAACCTTCATGAGACCCTTCCCTACCTCATTGTCTAGCGGAGGAGCTATAGAAGCCCATGACCTTGACCGTTGGACCAGGGCCGGGACCACTGAGGAACATCAGCATCCAGTGTGCTCCCATGTCTCAAAGGTCTCCTTCCTCGAGGGCAGTGGCGCATAGCTCATTCTGGCAAGGTTTCCACTCGCCAACGATGAAGGCAGGCACGCGGCCCCTCTCACAAATGGAAATCCCCTTCCGTTGTGCCCTGTGAAGGTGGTTATAGTAGCGGCAACCAATAACAAGCAACGATGGTAGCGACGAGAGGAGCAAGAAGGGAGCAGCGAGAGAAGAATTCAAACAAGGACCCTCTGTCCCTGTAAAAAGGGAGGCCTGTGCATCTGATCAAAGGTTGGAGAGCTTCCTCATCCGGTGGGAGAGCTTCTTCAGCAAGAGGTCTTCTGTTAAAGCTTCTAGGAGAGAGCCTCTTCCCGCATCCTGCCTCTGATCTTGTGTGTCCAAGGGTTGGAGGGCTAAGAGGGAAAAGAGGGAGAGGGATAATGTAAAAAGGGGTGGGTGTTCATTTTGTTATCCCCTTCTACCTCTCCTTTGAAGTCCCACGATCAATGATACCGAAGAGGGGGGGTGAATTGGGTAATTACAAATTTAGAAAAACTTTTACCCGATTTAACAGAATATGATAAAACATCAACTAAGAAATTCAAATCTGTTTAACTACAAATTAGATTTATCAAAATCTATCTCCACGATAGTTCCTTGGTACAAGGTAGAGGTGTGAATCCAAGGATTCTACTCACGCAAGGTGCTATTGTCCTGACAAGACTGAACTTGTCAATTCAAAAAATACCTTTTGATATACCAAAGATCTATTTAGAGAAAAGATCGATTATGTTAGATCTGAAGGATTAAACACGGAAGAACAATGTGCATGAACAACCACACAGAATGGAACCTAAGGGTGTAGCAATAGCAAGATCTGAAGGTAGAGGAACTGATGCAATTGGTAATATTTTTACAAAAGTAGTGAAGATGAAAGAATGAGAGGCACCAGTATCAAATAGCACAAATACAGGATGGGAACAAATTTGAAGTGTACCTTCCATAAGCCCACCATCCCTAGGTGCTTCTTCATCCTCTTGAATAGCATTAAGGCGAGCCTACCTCTTACGTCCACCACTAGATGGTTGATCCTTTATAAGGGGGCAATCTGGCATACGATGCTCCCTGCTTCAGCAACGTAGACAAGCGTCAAGGAGCTTCCAGCATTCCTTAGCCGAATGACCAAACTTTTCACAAAATGTGCAAGCCGCCATGACTTACTTCTCCTCCTCCTTGACTTTCTTATTTTTCTGGAAACTTCCACCATTCCCACTCCTAGACCGCTTCTTACTATCACGGCTCTTATAAGGCTCTGTAATACTGAACTTCTCTTTCTTGTAACACCGATCAGACTGTCGGCTAGACTCTTCACCTTTTCCTTTCAATTTTTTGACCTTCTCTAAGGTCCTTTCACAAAGATAAGCTCGTTGGACCATCTCCGCATAAGTACGGATACTCTGGGTCCCAAGTTGTTGAATGAAATCGGGTCGTAACCCATCTATAAATCGATTGGCCTTAAATAAATTAGTACTAATGAGATGAGGTGCATACGGTGCTAGCCTGGAGAATTGTAGTTCGTACTCTGCCACCGTCATCATCCTTTGATGAAGAGAAGTGAACTCCATCGCCTTCCTTTCTTTAACATGTTCCGAGAAATACTTGGCACGGAACAAGGTATGAAAATCATCCCATGTATGCGATGCATCGGCCAGAGGCGCCGGAATCGGCTTCCACCATGTGCGAGCATCTTTGTTGAGTTGGAAAGTTACAAGACTCACCTTCTCTTGATCAGTGCATTGGATGACATCAAATATGTGGTTCATCTCGTCAATCCAATTCTCTGCTTCGTCTGGATTAGAAGAACCATAAAAATGCGGAGGGTTCAAGCTCTGAAAATTACGGTGTAAGTCACCAGCCCTTGCCCCAGTGCCTGCCTGGGCCATAGTTTGCAATGCTTGAGTAAGGCCGGCAACTGTCTATTGCATGCCATTCCAATCTACACGATGAGCCATTGTAGTAATGAGGTACCTAAGAGAAATATAACAACTTGTTATTTATCATGGAATTAGAAGAAAATTAAACTTAAAGCTAATTAACTATCTTATCCCGGGCTCTACTCGATTCTCACATGGTTATAGAAATTTTCTTCATTAGTTCATAGGTAGGGGTCCTTAACCTTGGACTTATCCTATGACATGATTCTTCTCCCTAAGTCCTGAGACTCAGGCTCTGATACCAACTTAACTGTCACGTCCCGAGCCTTTAATTATAACGGAAGACTAGCTTGGGGGAAACGTGAACAGTCGGCATGGTAAGCCTCTTGCAAGCAAGAAATAATCAGAGCGCAAGACAATCACACATTAAGATGTAATGAGCCAGATTTAGAAGGATCTTTTTGTTGTATGGTCAGACGGAAGGTCCGAGCCAAAGGTGAAATGATCTTTTTGTTGACTGACTGGATGGAAGGTCCGAGCCAGATTTAGAAGGGCTTTTTTTGTTGACTGACTGGATGGAAGGTCCAAGCCAAATTTAGAAGGGTCTTTTTGTTGTATGGTCAGACGGAAGATCCGAGCCAAAGGTGAAAGGGTCTTTTTGTTGACTGACTAGACGGAAGGTCCGAGCCAGATTTAGAAGGGTTTTTTTGTTAACTGACTGGATAGAAGGTCCAAGCCAGATTTAGAAGGGTCTTTTTATTGTATGGTCGGACGGGAGGTCCGGACCAAAGGTAGAATATGAACGTCAACCCGACGGGATGTCAGAGTCAACAAACCCTGCTTAGATAGTATGTCTAGGGCGAGGGTCAAAAATAGTGCATTATTGTCGATCCAACATTATGTCAAAATCGACCAATTTGGGAGAGACATAGGGTCTAGGCTAGGGTAGAATATGTTGTTGACTTGACAGACTTGTCAAAGTCAACCAACTTGGCAAAGGCGTGAGGCCTAAGCCAAGGGAAGAATATAGGATATAGATGCTATCCCAACATCATGTCAGAGCCAACGAACTTGGCAGAGACGTGAGGCCTAAGCCAAGGATAAAATATAAGATAGGTGTTAACTCGACGTCCTATTGAAGCCAACGAACTTGGCAGAGGCCTAAGGCCTAAACCAAGGGCAGAATATAGAATGGGTGTCGACTCGACGTCCTGTCGAAGCCAACAAACTTGACAGAGGCCTAAGGCCTAAACCAAGGGCAGAATATAGAATGGATGTCAACTCGACGTCCTATCGAAGCCAACGAACTTGGCAGAGACGTAAGGCCTAAACCAAGGGCAGAATATAAGATAGGTGTCGACTTGACATCCTGTCGAAGCCAATGAACTTGGCAGAGGCGTGAGGCCTATGCCAAGAGTAGAATATAAGATATGTGTTGACTTGATGGAACAAAGCTAACAAACTTGGCAGAGACGTAAGGCCTAAACTAAGGGTAGAATATAGAATGGGTGTCGACTCGACGTCTTCTCGAAGCCAACGAACTTAGCAGAGACATGAGGCCTAAACTAGGGGTAGAATATAAGATAGGTGTCGACTTGACGTCTTGTCGAAGCCAACGAACTTGGTAGAGACGTGAGGCCAATGCCAAGGGCAGAATATAAGATAGGTGTTGACTCGATATCTTGTCGAAGCTAACGAACTTGGCAGAGACGTGGGGCCTAAGCCAAGGATAGAATATGGAACAGGTGTTGACTCGACATCATGTTAAAGCCAACGAACTTGGCAGAGGTGTGAGGCCTAAGCCAAGGGCAAAATATGGGATAAGTGTTGACTCGACATCATGTCGAAGCCAACGAACTTGATAGAGGCATGAGGTCTAAACCAAGGGCAGAATATAAGATAAGTGTTGACTTGACGGAACGTCGAAGTCAATGGGCCATGCCCTGATAGAAGGTTTGGGACCAATCAGTCTAATCCTAAGTCAGAGGAAATGACACCACCGAAGGAAATGACTCACGGAGACCTAAGGAAACACCAAGACCCTCAGCACACCTGGACACGTAAACGAAGGTAAGATGATACCTCAAGGCATCCAAAACCACTGTCTCGGGCTAGACAGAAATAGCCAAGACACATATAAGGTTACTCTGTCAACCACTGGATCTCACCGGGTTGACCAGAACCTGACAACGACTCACGACACCTTATACAAGCACAAGCACTCTTGGATACCTTATAACGCGATCATAACCCTCATAGGATGTCAGGAGACATCCACAGGACAGCGGGCAGACCACAAGGTCAAGCCAAGGCAATCAGGAACCAAAATACCAGTAAACCATCCTCTAAAATGCAAGTGGTATATCACTCGGCCGCTAGACAATGCAAGCAGTCAAGGAAGAAGCTGCTACACGCAGAGGCAAGGACATTGGTGGTCATAGACTAGGCCACGAGGTAACTGTGGCGGTCAAAGACATGGCTGCACACCCAATCAACCCTTGAACAGACCTACTCAGTCAAACCACCAAGTGGTCTAACATAGACCTGCCATACGAACACTAGCAATCCAAGCGAGAACCGCTAGACACACCGCCCTTACTGACTTAAATGTTTGACACAAGTCAAACGGGACTCATACTTGGACAGACAGACACAGGACAGGCCGTCAAGGCCAACGGACACAACAACTGACAAAACCCACTGCAATGTCACTAAAGGGCTGCTCAGGGGACTGAACGGTCTATAGGAGGACCGCCCAATCAAACCGACCTACTATAGTATCTCAGTCAAACCAGTCAGAATGGTCTGGGACTGACCGCTCAAAGGATAGAATGGTTAGGGGCAAACCATTCCACGAACTGCCATGGGTAATTGAACGGTCTATCAACCGACCGCTCAAATGGCCCCAAGGCAACAGAACGGCTAGGCAAAGGCCGTTCAAATCGACCAAGGACATATCATGGTTAAGGGATCACCATGCAAAGGGGATGAACCGTCCTCATTGGGCCATGCAACCCACTAAATGGTCTGTCGTGTGACCGCGTAGACCCAAACTGACATACCCCCACACGATCACGTACTGGACCGCACAGGACCCTAAACGGTTTCTATAAAATCATGTAGGCGTCACCACGAACAAACCAAGGTATCGACCGGATCTTGGCCTTTCCATGCCCCGTTCATCCCAGAACGAGGGGGATACAACCGTGATGATGATACACAACACAAAGACTCCGACGGGAGTCAAATCGGCTAAGAAACGGCGAGAAACGGGTGATTTCTCCAAATTGACCCAAATGGAACCACCGGACTTCTCGGGCTCCTAACGGTCACGAATGACCGCCAATCGCGATGAAATCGGCGACTATGGAACGCTGACGTTCCAGGGAGTCATTTGACACCAACTGATCACAAAACTGTCACCATTTTTTAGTGAACCCTACGAACTCCACAAAATTATGATTTTACCTAAACGAGCCCAAGTGATTAGAAGATAGGGAGAGGAGAGAAAGAGGACTAATGGGGTAGAATGCAATGTATATTTTCAAAAGCCTTTCCTTTCATTCATTCACAAGAGAAGGGGGGACAAAATACATGAGGGGGAGACTACCCCATAACAAAGGGAAACAGCAGAACGGAGGAAGTAGATACACCAGTGGGAGGGGAACGGAGAACAAGCTTACCTCTCTTCTCTCACACACTCTCCCTTTTTCTTCATCTCACCAGCGTAGGTCGATGGAGCTTCTTTTTATCTTCGAATGCCAGAGACCTCGGGGTAGAGACTAGAGAGAGATGCTCAGGAGGAGACCTCCAACTAGCTCAGGGCTCTTCTTCTCCAATAGATTGGGATTCTCTCTTTTTTTTGCATTGTCTTCGGATTGCCATTTTAAAGAATTCCTAGTGGAGGATAGTTCCCACCACCTCCACCTCATTCGCAACGATGTTGGGAGTTGACCTACTACGATGGCTTCTATTGGTTCGCTACATACACTAGCATTCGTCTACGGATAGGATGTTCATGGATTTGCCAAGAGATCTGCTACTACTACCATGTCACTACTTGCCTTCGCTATTGCTGTCGTTGCGCTGTCGAACGGGGGTGGAGGAAGGGCTTCACCGCATTGAATGCCATGTTCCTTCACCTGTGAGCTGAACTGATGCAAAAATAGAGTGTCATTGTGAAGATGGGATGACTTGTGGGTTAAACCGACGCGACCATGGGGGCACACCAGTTTAAACCCACATGTATTAGCGGGTTGGTTCAACTGCATCACATGGGCATGCCGGGTTCAATGTTCATAGTAGGGGCACGCTGGTTTAGAGTGTTTCCATGGGCGCGCCAGTTCAGCAAGGGCAAGGGGTGCATCAGTTCAAGTTCTCCCCATGGGCGCGTCGGTTTATGTGCAAGAGATGTAGGGCCATGCCAGTTTAAGTGTCAAGGGGTTTCACCCCAGCTTCACGATGATTCAGACGGACGCTTGCCCTCCTGTATTGCTTTAGCAATAATGCACCACACCCGAGGTGTTTAGTTCCAAGCCTCTGAGTCCCGGTTTAGGACTTTGTGTGGTTTTCGGTGCGTGCGGAACCCATGTCCAAATTCCTAAGTTTTTCCTGATTCGGCTTTCAGCACTGCCAACTGGGGAGCCGGGGCCATCTCTTCTGCTTGAGGGGCTTCCTTGTTGAGTGGCGGACACCTGGTGTGCATTCGTCCTGCTTGGAGGAGGTATGGAGTTTATTCGGCCTTTCTATCTGCAACTTACTATCGGCTGCCAAGATGTACATGCCGCATAGTAAATTTTGACGTCCAAAGGCACTAGATGCAACCAGCTATGCATCTGTGTGGGAATCCATGGCTCGCAAGACTTATAGAGGTCCCTCAATGTGTCTCCTTTTCAGCCACAAGGAATATACGACTGAGTGGAATATACTTCACCATGGGGGTATAGAAAACTACATACAAAAAATACATATGAGCCTATGTGCATCAGAGTGCATGCAAATTCTCGGCGGCTATCCCTTGGGAGAGGACCTGGGAAAATGGGTATGCAAAGGACATTGAGGCCTCAGGGTCAAATTCTCAAACACCTTCATAATAGAATATCCCCACATGTCCCACTAGAGAATAAACCACCAATAGACAAAGCCTGATTGGAATAGGCCTGTCGCCTATTCTGGTGATGAATATAACCTTTCCTTGCTTCGACATTTAACCAATGCCGATGAATACATCTGCCCTGATCTTCGTCATCATCGGTAAGATCAGTGAATGTAACATTAACTTGGACCTTACATCCTTGTTAATGAATACAACCTTTCTTTGCTTCGGCATTTAACCCAATGCTGATGAATACACCAACCCTAGTTTTCGTCATCATCGACAAGATCAGCGAATGTAACATTAACCTGGACCTTTCGTCCTTGTTAATGAATACAACCTTTCTTTGCTTCGGCATTTTACCCAATGCTGATGAATACACTAGCCCTGGTCTTCGTCATCATCGGCAAGATAAGTGAATGTAACATTAACTTGGACCTTTCATCCTTGTTAATGAATACAACCTTTCTTTGCTTCAGTATTTTACCCAATGCCGACAAATACACTAGCCCTGGTCTTCGTCATCATCGACGAGATCAATGAATGAAACATTGACTCAGACCTTTCATCCTTGTTGATGAAAAAAAATCTATCATTTGTTTCGGCATTTCACCCAATGCCGACAAATACACTAGCCCTAGTCTTCATCATCATCGGCGAGATCAGTGAATGAAACATTAACATGGACCTTTCGTCCTTGTTAATGAAGGAAAATCTATCCTTTACTTTGGCATTTTACCCAATGCCGACGAATACACTAGTCCTGGTGTTCATCATCATCGGTGAGATCAGTGAATGAAACACTAACTTGGACCTTTCGTCCTTACTGATGAAAGAAAATCTATCCTTTACTTTGACATTTTACCCAATACCGATGAATACACTAGCCCTGGTGTTCCTCGTCATCGGTGAGATCCGTAAATGAAACATTAACTTGGACCTTTTGTCCTTGTTGATGAAGGAAAATCTATCCTTTGCTTCAGCATTTTATCCCATGCCGACGAATACACTAGCCCTAGTCTTCGTCATCATCGGCGAGATCAGTGAATGAAATATTAACTTGGACCTCTCGTCCTTGTTAATGAAAGAATCCTACCCTTTGCTTCGACATTTAACCCAATGTCGATGAATACACTAGCCCTAGTCTTTGTCATCATGGGTAAGACCAGTGAATACACAGTCACTTGGGTCTTCTGCCCTTGATGACCATCCCTTTTCATTGCCTTGGCATATGCTCAGTGCCGATGAATACAATAACCCTTCAACATCTGGCCAAAATATTCCCTACTCGAGCAAGCATAACCTTGACCTCTGGGAAAATTTGCATGAGGTGGAGCGAACTCCTCATACCTTCCTTGGAGGCGTGAGCACTCTCCTGCCCTAGCAACTAACGTACCCCAGACTTGGTAAACTAGCATCATACCTCTACCCCTCTTCTTCCTCCCCTCCCCTCTAGGGTGTGATGCCCTCTATCTCTCCCCATCTCTTCCTCTCTTCTTCCTCCTCTCAAGGGTGAGACTCCCTAGGGTTCTTGCAGGGGTTTTGGCTGCTACATCATTAGGAAGGTGGCCCCTCAACATCCTTCCCACACCAGGAGGTCAAGCCCCAAGACTTGCTGTAATCAAGCAAGACTAGTGTTGCTGCCTTGCGCACCTATCCCAGCTGTCTGCCTGCAGACATGGGCCGAAAAGACCAGGTTGGCACCCCATGTTCCCGTCCTTAAACCCCATCACCCTCTTCATGACTTTTCTTCCTCTCCCTGTCCTCCAACATCTCTTAAAATCTCGCTTCAAAATTCTCTCAGCACAAAAACTTCTCTTTGGAGCCCTTTTGGTCGCGCAGGCTGCCTCTGTGCAGACCTGCATAAAACCTGAACCCTGAAGATCACATTGGTACGCCCCTTTCCCAACCTCAAATAGCCTTCACCTCTTCAGAGATTTTCTTCCTCCATATGTCCCCTATACCCGGTTAAAATTTCATACTAAAACTCCACCAGTGCCCAAACATCTCTTCAGAGCCCTTTTTGTTGCGCAGACTAGCCCTTTACAGCCTGACGGGATAGAACCAGCCCACAGTAATTTTCCCGACCCTCAAAACTTTCCTAAATACTATAAAAATTGGTACACGTCCTCCGTACATCCTAATACTTCTACCATAAAAATTTTAAGTCAATCAGAGCCCGTTTGCATTGCGCACTACCATCCTACTTTCCTGGTTCCCTGTTGGTCTGCTCAGGCCTGCAGACTGAGCTCTGCTTTCCAGTGCTCCCCATGCCCAAAATCTCCACTGAACACCACCCCACATCGTCACCCCTCTTCGCACGACCCCCGGATTACACAGTGTAGCCTTTTACCTCCTTGCGAGGAGTGGGCGTTTGTGTTGGGTTGTACCTTTATTTGACTTTGTACTGGGTGGTCATGTGATTTGGCCGGGCATCTTCCCCACGCCCCGAGCGTGGAGGTATGCATCCCCTTCCTTGCTTGGTTAGCTTACTTATTTAGTATTTACTCTTGAGGCCGCTCCTTGTGAGATCATAGGCACCTAGCTCTTATATTTGGTACGTCACTGCCACTGTCAAAGAGTGAGACCGTCCTGCGACTCATCCGAGTCGTGAGTGTGGAGCCAACTACCCTAGACCCTGTCGATTTCTCAACTGTGTAGATCGACACGCTTCCCTCTCTTGGGGACAACCGCGAGCTTAAGTTACTTGTTTAGGCGTAATCCCTCTCTTGGGAGTCAAAGGTGTTCGAGTCACGCTACTTTATATATCGTGTCGCTACTGGTTTAGTGGTCCATTTCGTCACGTCTTCACCTAGAGCACTAGCTTGCATAGCGTCCCGCATCAGGGAGGCTTTCTACATCCTCTTAAGCCTTCGGTTCAGGGAGTTTTAGTCTCTTTGAGTCTTAGTTTAAGTGTTTCACCCCCTTTTATTTTCATTGCATGCTCATTTCTAAAGATGTGATACATGTGACCTCGGTAGGGAGCTAAGAATGATCCTGTGTTCGCATATCCAGCGTCCACTAGATAATATTTATCACGGGGTATGGTGAAGCCTCCCTCATCTATGCTCCACCTGACGACCTTCATGTCTGAAGCAGAGCCCTCATACCCAACACAAACATATTGAAAAAGCATGTCAAAAGACACCACTGCCATCACATTTTGTGAAATGCACTGCTTTCGATTGCGAAAATGAGTTTGGTCACATATGACACATTTGCGAGAATATAAGTCCCATCGATTGCACCCAATATATCATGTAATTCGAGTGATGATGTTAGATTTGCCAGATGAATGGCATAATTACATATGCATAACATACACCATACCTTAAAGAACGGATAGAAAATATCCCTGTCACGTATGTGGGGGTGGCATTCATTTGTGTGCGTTGGGAGCTAGATGAATTCAGTCTTTAACAAAGCTAATGAAAGTGCGAGACGATTAACATAATGACTCATTGTTTGAGAAGAGTGCTGAAAATGCTCACATAATGTACCGGTTGAGACACCATGCCCAACAACATATAAGAACATAGCGAGTTGCTCATTTGCCGTAACATAGCGTGAGTCAGATATCAAACCTCTACTCACTAACATGTCTCTCAATCTGAAGAACATTGATGGATGTAACCTGAACACTTTGTAACACCTAAGTTCATGACCGTTGAGAATATCATGAATCCATGCATGGCCAGTGTGTGTGGAGGTGTGCATTCGGTGCCTGGGAATCACCAGTGCATTTTCTTCTTCAATTTGGTCCCATATTGCATCCTCAATTTGATTGAACATATCTTCATCCTCTAGAAGAAACTCCATAAGTAGCTCATTAAATTCTACAAAATTTAAGTACAACATCATGTGATACATTGTTCACTAATTAACATCAAAAACATTACATGCGTAATAAAGAGATTACAACTTCTAGGAGTTACACAATTTGAAGGGATAAAACTATCAGATCCCACCCACTCGATTGGCTGAACTAACGATGCACAATAATAATAAACAAAACACCGATAAGTATAAGGAACAATAATAATACAAGTAGGATCATGAGGCCGATAATGACCAAGGACATGGAGGACAATGAAGAACTCATGCTCTTGTGCATAGTTGATCCCGCATCTAGATTCAATAGTGCAGCCATAGTTGGGGCTTGGGGTCGATGCACAATCGTTGAAATGTTAGATGACCTCTCAAAAAACTCAAAATATGCATTATACGCATGCTAGGCTTTCTCTAGAGATTGAAATCCTTTATAGCGAGCCCCTAGAAATCCATGTACTTGAGCATAACATTTCGGCCATGTGAGATATATCCCCGGATGACGTCCTACCCATACAACATAACAACTATACTTTCCCATCCCTACTTGGTTTCAATGACCTGCATATACATTACATGGCAAAGACAATCATACTTAAGTAAATGGCAAGTAAAAAGGTACATATAAAAAGGTGCATAGCAAAGAGCGTCTGTGTCCCGCATTGTTGTAACGTGGGAGAACATTCATTCCTTGAATCGAGGGTTCAAGAAAGTAGTCGTGGTTGCAGAATCATTCGACTCCGAGACTGATACGGCCGATACTAGCGGGCTGATGATCCTCCCTGGGGACCATTTTAAGTATGAGCGGGGAGACGGAGTTCGACTGGACCACCCGAAGGATAAACATCTGACGGACTTCATCAAGCGCTTTAACTTGTTTGGGAAGCGCGACGTCATTTTAGCTCGACGTGCTGAAGGGGCCTTGCTGGCAGACCGAGACAGCTTGAACGACTCGGTCATCCGGATGTTGCCAGTTTATTTTCCTGGGGAACCGAGGAAGTGGGATGCCATCTTGGGTGTGCAGGAGTTGTCCCCAGACGCTGGGCTTCTGACAAGAGCTCCACAGTTCATGCTAGCCGGGTGGAACGAGACCAGAGGGCGCATCGATCGGGAGAAGTCGAGATATGGTCTGTTTCTTGCCCCTCTCAAATGGGGATATCGGGACGAACCCTTCTTGCTGGATTGTCTGGCGGTTTGGTTCAAGCACCAAATTTCTGTGGGGTGGTTTGGAGAGCTCAAAGCCACTGACGCCTACGCCTTCCGACCAAGAGCGGTTGAATTCACGGACTATGTGCTGCAACAGTATGCCCCAATCTTGGTGAGAATAGGGGTGTACCATAGTGTTTATGCGTATCGGTACCAGTATCCAATTTCCCGAGGACTATGCTGCAGGATGATCGAAGTCTTTTGCCCTGAGTACAACCCCTTTTACACTGCTGAGGGGGAGACTTCATTAGATCTTTGGAGCTTGGCACAGCTAAGTGGCTCACCCATAGACGAGGAGCCATATGAAGAAGTATCCTTTCCAGACTGGCTGAAAGACCAAATGGATGGCGAAGGCAAGCACTTCACCGGCTTCGCCTACCGTTACTTAATGAAGGCCTACTATGCCATGGTGCACTTGACGCTCGACTCACGGGAGGCGCGAAAGCTAGGGGAGAAGCGGCGCGTGCGGATTTGCACGTGGCTTCAGTATTTCTTCAGTGGGGAGAAAAATTATGAAGACTTCCCCACAACTGCTCCGATGGCGGTGAGGAAGAAGTCGAGAGCTCGCCGCCAGACGACCCTTCCACCCATCGTGCAGAGAGCCCGATAAGGGGGTCCAAACCCCATGGGAGTTGACGCAGTCATGCACTGTGCTACGTATTTGACTTATTGGTTGTGCTCGTTCACCCTCCCACAAGGTGACGAAACGGTGATCAGGCCAGAAGCCATCTACCCCGCGTGCTTGATGGCTTGGGGAATGAAGCTATCGCTTTGTCTAGTGGCTCTGTGCCTGACATACAAGATGCTGGGGGATCTGTACAAGTCACGCATCCCCCGAAATTCACGGACGATTTGTCCGCTCCACTTCTTCAACACGTGGGTCTGCACTCTGTTTCCAGAAGTAGCCCCGCGCTCTCTTCAATCCGATCGTTTGGTGCCAAGGATGATCGAGTTCGCCAGCGCAAAAACTCATGTAAGCTCTATTTTGCAGTCTATCCACTACTTTCCAGACCCGACCCCCAGCCACTATAAAATCCCCAAAACATTGAAACCATCGCCAAAGGTCAAATAAAAAATATCCTCATTTTCCTTACTTCCTCCTCTCCAACTTTCATGAAGAGCCCAACACCCAGATCCATCACCAAGCTCTCAGTCAAACCATGTTCTCAGTCAAGTCCAAGTTCTGTCTGCTCAGATCTAGATCTGTAAACTAGCGCCTCTTAAATTCTGCCACGGCCAGCACAGAGGACTCTAAATTCCTGGACCAGCCTGGCATTGAAGGTCTCTAAGATATCTTTCCGACGCCACCAGTCTCGCGTCGATTTGACGCCGGGGCTGATCGCAGTAACCATTTTCGTCAGATCGCGTAGGCAGATTCCTGAACAAGACAGGAGAGAAGAGAGCCGCCGTTAATTCTTCCAAAATCCACCGGTGTCAAATCAGCATCCACCATTCCAGGAGGTCGACCACGGACCTGCTGCCATAGTCCCGAAGGATCCCCGTCTCTAGAAGCCTTCCAGAGGACATCGCTCCTTTGTACGCCCGTAAGTGCTGTCCTGCTGACCAGAGTGTTGCCGAGCCGAAGCCACCGCCGGTAGCCGCCCGGGACCGTCAAAGTGCTGCCCTCCAACCCAAGTTCGATGCTCCCAGAGTTGTGTGTAGCCTATTACCTCCCTGTGTGGAGTGGGCCTTATTTTCACTGCTGTAATTAATATTTACTATTGTACCGGGTGTTATTGCCTTGGCCAGGATCGTCTTCCCCACATCTGGAGCGTGGAGGTACAATCGTCACCCCCTTGTAGTCGTAGTTGCTTTGCTTTTTTAGTATACGTTCTTACTGTCGCTACTAGAGAGCATGTGTTAAGATCCTAGCTCGTCAATCAAATCAATCATCACTACGAGAGAGAGAGCGAGACCCGTCCCGTGGTCCGACCCGGGCACTAGAGTGAGCTTGACCACCCTTGACTCGCTGTCAGTTTCTCAACCGTGCAAGTCCAACGCTTCCCTCATTAAGGGACGAACATGAGCTTGCTAGAGTTCTAAGTGTGTATTTCAAATTGGCATTGAGTCCGCGTCTCGTCCCGCATCAGTTGTTGGTGGCTGTGTTTCATGGCGTGGGTCGTGTCTCCTTGATTTGTGAGACGATAGCGATGATGCCCTATTTCAGAGGTGTCAGACTTGTGTTCCTTTATATGTCATGCTCGTTCTATGGATCGATGTGCCTTGAGATCCGGAGCATGATGATCTTGCTTGTGATCATGCCCTAGTAGTGTTCCTCTTTGTTGTGTTTTTTTGAGAATTGTGTTATTGTGTTTTCGTGTTTGTTGTTCGAGGTTTGGCGGGTGCTTGGAGAGCATTGTCAGCTATTTAGGTTGTTCTTTCCTGTTCTCTGTTAGCTCCCTAAATTTTGAGGATGAAATTTCTAAAAGGAGGGGAGGCTGTAATACCCTGGATCCTTCAGATCAGAATCAGAGAGCTTTCGGAGTTCATTATTATTATTATTATTATTATTCGTTGCATTTGGAGTGTGTCGGGCAAGGCACAGGCAGGCGTGCCAGGGAGGCACCCAAAGGGGCGTGCTGGATAGGCTCTGGATGGGGGTGCACCGGGCAGGGCTGTATGACATGTGCTGGGCAAGGCACATGCGGTGTGTGTGCCAGACAGGGGCTGGGCAGGCATGCCGGGGAGGGGCCTAAGGGGCGTGCCAGACAGGCTCTGAATGGGGTGTGCTGGACAGGGCACCGTCGGGAGTACCACTGGGGTAATGCGGGCGTACCGGGTAGGGGGGCAGGTAAAGGTGTGCCACTGGAGGGGTTAGAGGGGCTATACCGGACTAGGGAGTGCACCGGGTTGGGATGATAAGAGTGTGCCGGCCAAGGGATGAGGGATTGCGCCGGCTATGGGGTGGCCAGGGTGTACTGGGTAAAGGAGGAAGAGGCCAGTGCATGCTGGTGGGGGTTCAAGGTTCATGCATGTTGAGGGTTGAAGGTCAGTGTGGATCTCGTGCAGGCAAGGGGCCAAGCCTGTGCAAGCAAGGGCGGGGTCGGTGTAAGTCTTGGGTTTATGGTCCGTGCATGCTAATCAGGGTTGGTGCATGTTTGGCAGAGTCTGTACAAACTGGAGGGTTCGAGGTCCGTGCCAGCCGGGGCAAGGTCCGTGCAAAGCTGTGCATACTAAGGGTAGGGTCCGTGCAGGTTTAGGCGAGGTCCGTGCAAAGTTGTGCATGCACGGGACAAGGTCTGTGCAACCGGGGTTCAGAGTCTGTGCAAGCTGGAGGTTTCAAGTCGGTGCAGTTGGGGGGCTGGGTCTGTGCACGGCCCAGGTAGAGGTCTATGCAAAAGGGATTTGGTCGGTGCAGCTGGGGGCAAGGTCCGTGCAACAGGGGTTCAGAGTCCGTGAAAGGGAGGTTTATGGTCTATGCAGCCGGGATTGGGTCTGTGCAAGCCAGAGGCGGAGTCTGTGCAGACCTGGGCGAGGTCTGTGCAAGCTGGAGGCGGAGTCTGTGCAGACGGGGTTCAGAGTCTGTGCAAGGGAGGTTTATGGTCTATGCACCTGGGATTGGGTTTGTGCAAGCCAGAGGCGACGTCTGCATAGACTGGGGCAAGGTCTGTGCAAGCTAGAGGCGAAGTCCGTGCAGACTCGGATGAGGTCCATGCAGGGCCCGTGCAAGGGAAGGTAGGGTCTGCGGGAGGTTTGTGTAGGGTTGAGGCTGCAGAGGGGTAGGGTTAGAGCAGGGTAGACTGTGTCGGACTGGGTGGCTTAAGGGTGCACTGGGTAGAGGCTCAGGGCTGGTGCACCGGGTAAGGGTGCTGGGCAGGGGTTGTGCCCGAATAGGGTGGAGCTACTGTACTCGGTGAAGCCAATGCGGGTATGGTGGAGTCTATGCCCATGATGGTCTGAGGCTTGTGCATATGGGATGGGGGTTTATGTATGCCAGGTGGATGTTGAGACGCAATGCGATGCTTATGCTCGTGGGAGAGGCTCTTTTATTCATGAGATGCATGTGAAGGGTTTTATTTTATTCATGAAATACATGGAAGGAATTTTATTTGATTTTCTTCTATTCGTGTAGATCAAGTTCGTGGTTACGTTCGGCAGTCCGTTATAAAGACGCAAGCGCTCAGTTATTCGGGACCTCCGTAGTTATTTTGTCATTTCGATAAAGCCACTTCATTATTGTTTATTCTATTTATTTGTCATTTCCCCTTTTGTGTTGTTACATTTATTTCATTATTATTTTCATTACGTTAATTCTGGTGAAAATTCGACAGCATCTCTCCTTGACCCATATGGTAAGGGGAATAAAGGGGAATGCGCCCACAAGGAGTGGCGAAACCCAACAATTCAAGGTGCGTGCCAGGGGCAATGACACCTTTGAGGAAACTTTAGAAAAAAATCAGAGAAGTTAGTGAGTGGGAGACACAGGGCTGAGACAGATTGGGGATGCACCGGGCAAGGAGAGGTGGCAAGCGTGCCGGATAAGAAGGCTCAAGGAGTGTGCCAGGATAAAGGGGTCAAAGGGCTACACCGGGCAGGGGCAGAGAGACTGTGCCGGGCTTGAGGGTGTGCCAGATGACAGCTGGCTGAGGTGTGCCGACTTAAAGGGGTACGGGACTGCACCGGGTAAGAGGAGGGACCATGGGTTGTTATGTTGGTGGAGAAGGGGGGTGCCAGTGCACCGGGCTAGGTCCAAGCCAAAGGGTACGCCAACAGGAGGGAGAGAGGGATCTGGGGGTGCTGAGGAAAGGTGTTAGGCCTGAGTGGTTCAAGGAGAGGAGAGGTTAACTCTTCTCGGACCAAAGGATAAGTTTAGGGTTAAACCCCACAAAGAAGCCGTGCAAGAAGGAGACCCTACACAGGAATCCTCTGACAGTAGGCCGCTTTGAGTGGCATCATGCCCAGGCGTTGTCCATTGACTTGGACAGGTCGACGCTATGAAGGAGACCATCAAGAGGAATGAAACCACCGAGGGAGGAGAAGAAACAGGCAGCCAAGTGCAACACAAGAGAAGTGAGCTAAAGGGAGTCACTGGGAAGCCAAAGGGGAACGACTTTTATTCATAAGAAGGAGTGACCATGGCCGGCCATGTACAGTGCAAAGCACATCCGAGCTAAAACTACAGACGAGGGGGGGAGAAGAAGACCAAGATGATGGAGGAAGAAGAAAGGGGGGTGAGGAGAGAGCTGGGATCGAGCAGGGGTGATAGCTCCCTGCTCTTCTCCTACTCCTTCCTACTACATGATGCCTCTTCCTCTCCCTCTCTCGCTCTTTTCCTTACTCTCTAGAACTCCCTGGGCTTGCTGAGCTCGGACGACTGGGCTCTCCTTCTTTCTCTTCTCTCTTCTCTCTGCTTCTCTATAGGCTTCTGTGTATGCGTTTGTATCTCCCTGTTTGCATGGAGTGGAGGGGCTTTTATAACCTCAGAGGCGGGGGGCGTCGATGGCGGAACGTTCAAAGGTGGGGGCATTAAACGGGAGTTGACCCCTCTCGTCCTTGGTCTACAGGGGGTAGCCTACGTGCCACCGTCAGAGGGTGACACGTTTCCTACCCTTGGGATGTCCCTTCTATGCGCCAAGGATAGTAGGGCATGGCATTGGATCTTCTTTGCCGGTTGTGCCGGTTGTGCCGGGTGAGGAGGGCTCACTGCTGTGCCGCTGGAGGCGTTGGACGGGCTCGGGAAAGTGTGCCGTGGAAGGGAGGCACAGGTGTGCCGCTGGAGGGCTCAGGAAAGTGTGCCGTGGAAGGGGAACAGCAAGTGTGCCACTGAGGGGGCAACCAGAGTGTGCCGTTGGAGGACACCAAGGGCCGTGCCGGGTGAGGCACCTCGGGGGTGTGCCGATAAAGCACACCGAGGGTGTGCCACTGAGGGGACACCAAAGGCATGCCGGGTGAGGTGCCAAGGTGTGCCGCTGGTGCAACCCTAGGGGTGTGCTACTAAGGGGCACTAGAGGGGCTCCCTTTTCTTCTCTTCTTCTTCTCATCTTCTCTTCTCTTTTCTCCTCTTCTTTTATTCCCCTGCATGAAAACATGGGGTGAGAATTTTTTAGTATCCACAGTAGGCCGGGTGCACTGTGTAAAAGGATGCATTGGAGATGCACTAGATCAACACATGGAGAGAAGCAAACCAGGGGCTTAGTGGGCTAGGGAAGGCCAACGACCGCAAGGCCCGACTCAGACCAAAGAAAAGTTTCTCCCATGTGGCCGCGGGGATGACGACTAAGGCACAAACCAGAAAACCAAGGAGACCCGAGTGGATGGGATTTTATGTGAGGATCTAACCTCGGAGTTTTACTAATCATATTGAGTAAACTCGTGGAGCACCATCCCGACGGAGCTCTCCTTAACAGAGAGGGGAGTTGGATCAAATAGACAATGCGGGGGGAGGGAGCACTTCTCATGAGTCACTTTCTAATTTTAAATTTTTTTATGCATCTAAATATATAAGAATTAAGAGAAAAATATGAAGATCTTAAGAATATATTTATCAAAAAAATTTGACATAAATTTATATGATTAGAAAATTTTAATATGTGTTAACTTTCACTTAAAATATGTTAACGTGAAACCACTTGTGTGCAATTCACATGAAAGCATGGAACAATGCAAGTTAACCATGCAGAATATAAATCTAACATCATAGAGTTTTGTCCGAGAAGAGGAAAACCTACCTTTTTCGATCGGTTGGAGGATGAACAGTTGAAGGGTGAAGACTTAAAAACGGTGCTATGTATCTGTTAACTTGTAACAGAGGATGAAAGCGCTCTTCCTCTTGCCAGCGATCAGCAGGTTGAAGCGTAGAGGAGGGAGAAGCTTCTTCTTGCACAGCAGGAAGAAGTAGAAGATGGAGAAAGAAGTGGAAGCAGGGCCCTCCACCCACGGCCACGGCAGCAACAGGAAGAAGGGGACGAAGCCTTCACGTCCGGTACTGCAGCAGGAGGAAGAACAGGAAGCAGAGGGACCGGTTGCACTTCAAACTCAGCAGGACGAAAACGCAGCAGTAGTAAGAGTTGCTACGTTCCTTGGGGTGGTGTTTTTATAAGGTTATGTCGGTTCTAGAGAGTTCTTATGCTTGGTTACGGAAGGTTTCAATCTTATGAATGGTAGGGTTTTGAATTGCTTCCACGGTTACGTCCGAGACTCACTCTTCCTGCCAACAAAGTAGCCGCCTTCTATCCTTTGATTCTCCATGCATGCCTCCTCGTACGTGCATCCGGGTGGCCCTTCGGGTAGGGTTTGTATGGTTTTGGGCTGTTTGGGGTGAGTTGCACGTACATGGGTTTTATGACCACATATATATGTGATCTGTGAGTTTAATATACATGGACTCACAGTTAAAAGGTCAGAGGTGTTGGGTTATATGGCATGCAGGTGGTTTTGGTTTATAAAAGAAAATGTGGGCTTCAGTTTTAAGTGGGCCTTATATGTCTATACACCAATATATATATATCATGTGGGTTCAGATTTTTGAGTTTATATATATATAAACTCATGGATTTTGCGAATGGCATATATATATATAACAGGTTTGCTTTGTTGGGTAAAAAGGTTTGGGCTTATATGTCTATAATGGGTTTTGGTGAGTTTAGTCTTTGGTTTGGGCTTGTATCTCACGTTAAAAGCTTATATGTGTGTGGTGAGTTAAGTGAGGTCGTTATGATTCCTTTATAAGTGGTTTATGCGTATGGCCCATCTAAAGTGCAAATATGGACATATAGACACTACAAAAAAAAGAGGCAATAGCGACCGAATTAGAGACCGAATAAATCGGTCGCTAGTCGGTCCCAAATATCGACCATATAGCGACCAATAAAATCGGTCGCACATCTGAGACCCGTTTTGCGACCGAATTCATTTCGGTCTGTAATCGGTCGCTGATATTGCGACCGATTTTTTTGAGGTCGCTAATCGGTCGCCGATTCTGCGATAGGGAGAGAGAGTTAATAATAAAAATATATGTATATAGGTATATAATATGTAGAGAGAGGAAGAGGGATAGAGAGAGGAGGCGGGATGAGAGAGAGAGAAAGGTTGCGACAGGAGAGAGAGAGAGAGGAAGAGAGAGATAGAGAGAAGGGAAGAGAGAGAGAGGGCGTCCGCAACGAGCTAGAGAGAGAGAGTTAGAGAGAGAGAGAGAGGGGAGAGAGAGAGAGAGAGAGAGGAAGAGAGATGGAGAGAGAGCGGGGTTCCCGCGAGTGGGAGGGAGAGAGAAAGAGTGCGAGAGGTGGTTGGCTCGCGGACGGTGGTGAGTAGATCACCGGGGGTGGACACGGTGTCGCCGTGGACGGCTGGGGGTGCTGCGGTAGTCTCTCGGCGTGAGTGAGGGCGCAGGGAGAGGTGGCTGGGCGCTGGCCCTGGGTGAGCGCATGGAGGTGGTTAGCAGTGGGGGAAGGACGGCGGTGGCAGGTGGTGCTTAGAGAGGGGGAGTGGGTGGCTTGCGGCTGTGAGTGTTGGGAGGTTGGCCGGTGGAGGGTTCGAGTGGGGAGGTGGCCGGTGCAGTGGAGAGGGCTGCCGTGAGGGATGAGAGGGTGTTCGTCCGGTGGTTGGCGGATGCCGTCGGAGGTGGTGAAGTGGAAGGAGTGGGGAGCGGCTGGTGTGAGGAGGTGGCCGGAGGTCGCGTGGGCGTCGGTTGGGGGGGTTGGCAGAGATGAGAGGGGGAGTGATCACGGCTAGGTGTTGAGAGGGGGAGAGAGGTGGAAGTTGGTCGAGGTGTGAAGGTGCAGAGAGAGGTGGAGGCGTCCGGCGTGGGGGGTGTGGCCGCGTGGAGGTGGGCTCGGTGACAATGCGACGTCGACGGTGAGGGGTGTGGTGATGGCTTGCATGCATAGGGGTGAGAGGAGTGGGCGGCAGCGGCGGGTGGTCGGAGGAGGAAGTGCAGGGACCGCGGACGATGCCTACAGGCGGAGGGGGGTGGCTTCGCGGTGGTGAGAGGGTGCAGGTGTGGCTGGAGGGTGGTCGGACGGGAGGGAGGTGCATGCAGGGGTGAGGGTGTTGGTGGCGGCGGACGGTGGCCGGGAGTGCGAGAGGGTGGGTGTGTGTTTAGCAGGGAGGGAGGTGGGTTAGCAGGTGGGGGCGGTGGCCGGTGCATGCAAGGTCAGGAGGGGGGCAGTGTGAAGTGAGAGGAGGGAAGAGGGAGGGTGGTCCGGCGGGCGGAGTGAGGAGTGGGGGAGTGCCGTCGCGGGGCGTGTTCGCGGCGGGTGGTTGGCAGTGTTGGTGGAGGGAGCTCGCGGGGTGGCGTGGGGTATGATGGTCAGAGGGGGAGAGAGAGACGGGGGACGCGGTGGTCGGAGGGGCGGACGGTCGCCGTCGGCAGGCTCGCGGAGGGGGCGCAGGGCCGTGGGTGTTAGCAACGGGGGGTTGCGGGTGGTAAGGGAGGATCGGCTGGCTTATGGTGTGAGCAGGGAGGAAGAGCGGCCGGTGGGGGGGGGGGGGGTTGTTGCATGGGAATGGATGTCTTCGTTGCTTCCGCATAAATCAGGATCCTCCGTTGCAAGTCGGGCAACTCGTTCCGCATCACTACCCCAGGCAATATCATGTCAGCCACTGTTTCTATCTCTACTCCCATGCCAAAAGAATCTAGCTTGAATACTCTCTAGCTTCTTAACAATCGTCAGTGGAATTCGGCAGATGGAAAGAAAGTATATGGGGAGACTATCCAATATTGATTTGTGATGCACCATTCTCCCCCCATAAGAAAGGAGCCTCGTCTTCCACCCCACCAAATCTGGATTCATCCCTCTGAACTACAATGTGCCAATTGCTGCAATGTAGGACACCTAGAGATAGCGGGAGTCCCAAATAGGTAATGGGGAATGCACTTATCTGGCAATTCATGATGAATGCTGCTCTCCTGAGTGTGCTATCTTCCATATTGATCCCTACAATTTGACTCTTGTTGAAGTTCATCTTGAGTCCACTGAGTTCATCCAGCAATTCCAACATCAGTCTAGTGCTATAGAGTTGTTGCTCATTCTTTGCCAAAATAGGATAGTATTGTCGACATACTATAGGTGCGCGATATGGATAGTCTCTGTCCCCAATTGAAAGCATGTAATCAGGCCTTGGGTTTTAGTCCTCAACCACATCTTGCTCAAGATATGTGCCACTAGGACAAAAAGTAGAGGGGTCAACAGATCTCCCTGTCGAAGACCTCTACCACTATGGAAAAAGGATGTAGGCTCTCCGTTGATCGTAACTGCAAATGTGGCTGACGAGACACAAGCCCGGATCCAGTCAATTCTTTTCATCCCAAAGCCCATCTTGAGACAGACATCAAATAAGCTCTGCCAATTGACCCTGCCATATACTTCCTCAAAGTCCAGCTTGAGGACCACCCATTTCCTCCCCTGAGTCTTCATAGCATACATACATTCACGAGCTACCAAAAAGTTCTCCTATATGTAGCGTCCTCTGATGAAAGTCCCTTTGTATCCTCTGACCAACCTATCAATCACACTGTTTAATCTCATGGCTAATAGTTTGGATATGATTTTGTAGGTCCAATTTAGCAGGCTGATAGGTCTAAAATCTTGAAAGCACTGTGCTCTTTGCTTCTTTGGGATTAAGACTAGAAGTGTCTTATTAATATCCCTCAAGTGTGCTTTTCCTTCTTGGAACTCCCACATTGCAAGCATAATGTCTCCCTGATGATATCCCAGCATCTCTGAAAGAAGATCATTGGGAATCCCTCTGGGCCCGAGGCTTTGTCACTTGCAAGAGAAAATAGCGTCTGGTGGACCTCCTCCTCCAAGAAGGGTCGGTAGACGGCATATCGCTCCTCCTCAGAAAGGCGAGAAAGGAGGTCTTTCTCAATTGTTGGTCTCACCGTGAAATCCTTAGAGAAGCGTTTGGAGTAAAAGCTTCTTGCGTGCCTCCTGATGTCTTCATCTTTGGTATAGACTTGATCCTCCACTATGATGCTAGTAATAGAGTTGATCCTCCTTCCTAAAACAATTTGCTTGTAAGCAATTACACCCCCCTGCAGGCCCAGCACCCCCCTCCACCTCTTCACACCACCGGCGAGCCACCTCCGGCCGTACCCACACCGGTGACCTCCCCGCCTTCCCCCTACTACACCACACCATCATGACCCCAGCTCCTCCCTTCTCCTCCTCTCCACCGCATGCATGCATGAACCATCCCTCCCCATGTTCTCTCGATCCCTTGCTAACCCTCCCTGCTAACCTCCGGTCCCCTCACACACTCGCGCACCACCTCCCCTCACTGCCCGAGCCTCCCAACAGCCTCTCTCTCTCACCTTCATCTTCACCACGGCAGGTCTCCCCACTCCAGTCTCCACCTCCCCTCTCTCATGCAACACACCTCCTCACCCTCCATCTCTCACACAGATAGAGAGAGAGACCCTCCATTCCTCCACCCTCCCTCTAACCCACGGCATCCCTGCCGTTGCACCCCTCCATAGACTTCCCATTGCATGGCCACCTCCCCCTCTCACTAACCCGACGTCGTCACCCCTCACTGCACCCCTCTCACCTCCCCACCAAGTCGGACTCCCACACAGACCCGTAGAGTTCCCTCCCTAACTCCCTCACTTCACCTCACTGCCGGCCACCACTCCCCCTCTCACTACATCTCATCTCCACTACAGAAGACCTTGCCTCCCTCTCCTCTCAGTATAGCCCGACCACAAGCAGCCACGCTAACACCTCCCTCTCACCCACGTACCACCACCGCAAGCTCCCTCACACCGCCACGGCAGCCCGCGAACCCGCCGCCACCACCTCTGCGAACCACCTCACCCTCCCTCTCTTACGCACCACCCTCCTGCTAGACCACTCTCTCCCTCTTCCCACTTCTCTCATAGATGACCCACCTCCCAGCCTCCACTCCTTTCCCTCTCACCAGCTGGTGGCCTCCCCTCCACCATCTCTCTCTAGACGCGGCTCACCCTCCTCCGGCGAGCACCACTCCGCCCCACCCTCTCACTCTAGACCATACCCTCCTCCAACCCCCTCACCACTCACAACGGCAGCCGCAGCGCTCCCCTCTCCCTTACACCCTCATACTGCCACTGCCATCGCCCTTCTCGCTGCATCGTTGTAGGCCGCCGTCGGTGACCACCAATCACTTCCCCATGCCGCCGTCGCCCACTTCCGGTCGCCTCCCCTCGCCGCTGCAATGTTCACCTCCTCTCTTTGCCATCAGACTTCACCGCCACGGCAGCTCCCTCCTCACGAACCCTCTCATCTCCACGTACATGCCCAGCCACCCCCTTTCTCTCTCTAACACCCATGCATCTACCTCTCTCCTCCACGCCCTCTCTCTCTAGCTCTAACACAACCTGCACGGTTCTCTCTTTCTCCATCTATCTCTCTCACTTGTGCTCTCTTTCTCTCTCTATCTCTCTCTATCTCTCTTTTCTCTCTACCTCTCTCCACTCCATGCACACACACGTAATCCCTTTTTTTCTCTTTTTTTTAACAAATAGTCTTATTATCTTTAAAACCTCATTCCTCCTCCTTTTCTATACCTTAATAATAATTTTCATGCAAAAAACCCCTAAACAATAGGACACATTGTCAATAATTGCTAAATTATGCAACATCTACTCCAAAGGATAATTGTTCTGCATGGCGTCGTAGAGACCATACAACCATACGAGATTCTGTTAATCCTCCACCCATGTTTACCATTCTTTTCTTAGAAAGCCCTCCTAACCCGGATTATGTGTGGTGATTAAAATACAAGTCTGTCCATTTATCCCATAAAGCACAGCATATGATAGATATAGCCAAGGCACTACTTCCAAATGCTGCAACGCTGGTTTGGACGTAAACCTTTGTGAAGTTCCCCGTTTCGTTGTCTATATGAGTTTTTACATTGCAGGAATAGTCGTGTTAAGTATACAGCTCTTTGGACTGGAAATAAGAAACCATGGTTCCTATTTAGGACTCCTGGATCAAACATAGCAAGGTCGGTCTTCCAAGGCAAGTTCTTGTGCCTGAGACAGACTAGATACCACCACTAAAGGCTTGGCCAAGAACAGCAAGAGAGGCTAACATCGTCCATACCATTCCAACACAATGATCCAGCTGCCCGTAGCAATATTGTAATACAGAGGCCCCTGATAACGTCCCTGTAATTTCTAACTCTGTCAAAGCCCGGCAGCAGCGACGTCATGGGGATATTTGCAAAACATGAGAACACAAAGACGGAGAAAGACACAGGGTGCCTTGTCCTGTCATTACCATATTCTGCGACGCCGACCATACCAGTAGGCAAATGCAGCAATTGAGGCAGCCACTAAGACACCAGCTGTTGCATGCCATGCGTATATTGGCTTTTCCATAAGAAGACCACCGTCTGGGAGTGCCTGTTGGCTGGCCTGCATTCCAAAGCTCACACCTAACCTTTCCAACTCGGCAGGATCTTTGACTGTCAACTTCAGCCTGATAGCATTTGCTATAGCTTCATATTCTTCCCTACCCCCACCCTCAAGGAAAGCCCCCACTAATCGGCCTTTGTCGACCCAGTATGCTCCAAACCTTGCACCAGGGAAATCTCCATAATGGACAACCTCTCCTCTGTTGTCTCCATAGAACTGCCAAGACAATGCAAAGACCCTGGAATAAAAGAACGGTAGGTAGTCGAAGTCACCACTTTTCCCAGGCTCCATAATGGCAGCAACAGCATGCTTCGCGGTCCTCCGAGCTGAATCAACATGCTCGAGCCTGCGAATATCACCACCAAAGAGCTTGACAGGGAATGCAGCAACATCTCCTACAGCATAGACAGAACCAACGCTTGTTTGCATCTGACCGTTCACTTTGATTCCACCTTTGTCCATGCTCAGCTGGCCCTCAAACAGACTTGTATTTGCACGAATGCCAATGCCAACAACAACCATATCAGTGGGAACACGTGTCCCATCTCTAAGAATCACTGCTGTCACCTAAAAAGAAAATCCAGGACCAGTCAACAAGATTTATGTCTTGCAAATGAAACAGAGTAGCAAAGTATTTTTGGCTAAAAAACAGTAATATCTGAAATGACCCTGAAGGACTCACACTCTCTCCCCCTTTGACACCATCAAAAATGGAGGAGTGAAAATGGGAATGAGAGCAGAAGAAAAATATCATAGGAGAGGTTCAGAACTAAGACATACATTAGTGAACCTTGACCATCAAATTGAAGTATTTCCCAGCAGACCAGCATTGTAGGGCAAAAGGGAACTGAGGGATTAAAATCAAAAACACATGCAAGCACGGTTGAAACGAAGGAACGAGCCAGGGTATGCTCACAGAGACTACTAAGGCTGATATACCGTGAGGAAACGAGAAACATAATGTTCCTGGTTTAGTCTATCTCAAGAGATCGAATGATATGAAGGGAACAACAACCATCAGTAGTGAAGTCAACCAAGATATAATGAAGAGACTATGAAAGTAGACACCTTTGGTAAGCACTTTTGAGATTAACTGACAATCAAGTTGAATTGGCACCATTTGATGTGAAGAGTCACATTTGTTTCAATGCAACTGTCCCAGTTACTTAGTGCAGTCTACTATCGTACCGCATGGGAACCAGAGTTAGCCTGCCACATCATGTCTGACCCATTAGCACTTCTTTGGTGAAGGGGTGCAGTTTCTCAGTGGGAATAGGCTATTACTCTGCCTTTTTTTGTTTTTTTTTAAGAACTAGAGCAGAGATAGTCAAGAGAGTGTCTTTCCACATAAGCCACCTCACGTCTCAGGTGGAGTGTACCTAGTTACTCAGCACTCCTCAATCATTGCTCTGCAATTAGTGCGTTGAACCAGTGTCTCTTATGAAGTAATGGTGGATCACAGTACAGAGCGCGTAATACAAAGGAAAATGGTCACTGGATGAGCACAAGCAGACTGTGCGACAGGGCATATCAATAATAGTAGACTAAGGAGGTCCCCCCATCAGGGTTCATGATTTCAAAATGCAGAAGGTTGTTGAGTTTAAGCCCTCAATACAAGGATTAGCCTCAAAGCTAAGTGTAGGGATTTCTTCTGAGAATGGTCAGTCAATGAATAGATCTTAGGGAAGAACCTCTCATGAAATAACTTGCTCCCCCTGAATCCATGCATGCAAAAGAGAGAATGTAGAATGAGGGTTCCCTTGATACCTGGCGGAGGACTTGCCTCATGCATAGTGAGTGTTTCCAGGCAAACTGAATCCTGCCCTTCCTCACATCACTATTATATATACCAAAGGGAAGCTCACTTATGATTTACATGGCAGCATGTAGACATGTGAGATGCAGCTAGCTAAACATGCACAATGGACCTAAAAGGACTTCACATGAGGGATGCACTTATTTCATGTGAGCAAGTGGGAGGTCGACACAAACCCAGTTCTCTTCTCAAGGTGGAAAATCTATCAGTGCTCAGAGGTTTGGTAAGAATATCTGTGACTTGTCTTTCAGATTCAATAAACTGGAATTCAAAGTTTTTCTTGTTTACCTCATCTCGAAGAAAATGATGCCTTACTTCAATATGTTTTGAGCGGGAATGCTGGATGGGATTCTTAGCCAGATTGATGGCGCTTGTATGGTAAAATGTTGACGGCTACTCATGGATCCACCAGAATTCTGTTCAGCTCCCGACCATTCAGCTGCCTGTTCATGTATAGCGGTCTATTGTGACTGGCCGTAGGGAGTAACATATCCTCCTGAGTGAAGGTCACATTGGCCTCTGGTAGTGCCTCAGCCAGACATGTTTCATATTGAGTAGGCATCTGCAAAGTAGTGATGATCACCTGTCGGGTCTCTTCACTTAGGGAGAGAAGTTCCCAGATGGTGAACCTTGCTGAAAGCTTTTTAAGTAGCTTTATTATTCTGCTTCCAGCTCAGACAATAGATAGCTTCATTTCTTTTGCCCACTTGGGCCTAGAAGTGCCTTGAACTGCGACCTCTGACGGACCTGCTTCATCAGACTCTGAGTCTACACCTTTCTACCGGGTATCATCTTATGGCTGTCCCCTGTCTCCTGCCATTGGGTGAATCTTGTCTTCATCTGGAGCACCAGAAGGCTGCTGAGGCTGTGGGTGAGTACACCCGACTGCAGGGCTAGCATCTTGGCATAGCTGCTTGCCCTTTGTCATCTTCAGGAATTTCAAGAAGGAAGGGGCAGCAGTGTTGCACCCACTTTGATTGTATAAACCTGAAGGAGGAGGGATTTGGACTCCCTTGACCTTTGGAGGAGGTATCTTATAGGGCTACTCTCCCCTGAAGATAATATTGTGGTTGGCAGGCGGCTGGTGCCCCCATTTTCGGCCTGACCATGTTGCATGTGTAGCGGTTGCAGCTTCGACCCGACTTGCCCCGGCAGCGGGTGTAAAGCATATCTCCTCTTCATCTTCCTCATTGGGAAGATTGAAGAGAGCAAAGAGGGTATTACAGGAGAGCACCGTCTCCCTCTTGGCCTTATCGGCTCTTCTTTTCTTCTTTTGCTTCTTCTTCTTTTCATTGGCTGGTGCATGCCCCCAGAACAAGCCATCATCCTTTTCTAGCACTTTGTTAGCCTCTTCTTCTTGTTTCAGGGAGAGCTGCTCTAGTTCTTGCCATGGGACATGATCCCGTATCAGTAAGGGCCTTAATTTGGGCTACTCATATTCATCTAGCCCGTTTATGTAGGTCTGCAATCGCTGGGCTTCTGAACTAATTTCTTTAGCCACTGGTAGCAGAGTCTGTCTTCTTTGATTGTGTGTGTGCACTCTAATGACTGCTGGCAGGCTGATCCATGCGGGTGCTGCCACTGGAGGAAGGGGTCATGGTATGGCGCCACGAATATGTGCCCATGCCTTCGGGTGAGGTGTGGCTTTCTACTTGGTCTTTCCAGGGACCTGCTGCCATCCATGTTGTTCCTTTATTGTTGTCAGAAAGCAAGCCTCGTAAGTATGTTGAGTGCTGGCTTCTGTAATTTCTTTGGGTAATGCCTGATATAAGGAAATCATGTTGACCGCAGCTCTCCTCAGAGGCACTTCATGAGGTTGTGGAGGGTCAACTTTGTACTCCCCCAACTCTATTTCTTCTTTCTTCACCATGCCCTCGATGATGTCTTTGAATACATCCGCCCAGGCCCTGGGTGAACGGCCACAGGTCTAGCCACCCAGTCCTCTGGGTGGCCAGCACCCTAGCTACCCAGTGCCCCTTCAGCCCGGGGGTGTGTTGCTCCACGTTGTGGTCTTCCGGAATGTCCGTAGGAGGGGTGGCCTTACGGAATGAGGGTCCACGTGGTTCTGTGTGTTCTGCTGGTTTTGGATTAGTGGTGTGGGCCATCACTGTATGCTGTGGAGTGTGGACAGTCCTTACGTCGGGCTGCTCGTGTCGACTGTCCCCGCGAGAGTCTCGTGGTTGCCGAGGGTGTTCCCGCGTGAGGGCTATGATCGCGGCTAGGTGTCTTGGGTAGGGGTCATGGATCGTGGTCCTTGTGTTTCCGCCCAACTCTTTGGTTAGTCTTCTATGGACTGGTAGTCATGGTTGGCTATCTATTTAGTGGTCCTTGGTTCTCGTGCTAGTGAGCCGTCTCGTGGTGGCTTATTGTGGACCGGTGGTACTCCGGTGGTTTCCATAGTTGCGGCTAGTTCTTGGTGACTCTACCCACTTGGCGTAGCTGACCTGGGCACAGTTGTGTACCAACCCATATGGGAGTGGTGGAGGCTTGTCCCGTGTAGTGGTTTTTAGGCAGGTTACCTGAGGGCCCCTTGTCTTTGTAGCTTGAGTCTGGCTGGGGGGAAAACCCGCTAGAGGATCGACCTAGAGCAGATGGTCTGTGTGTGCACACTTGGTCAGGGGCAGTGGACACGTGCTGACGAGCATGACCCCAGCTAGTCCTTGCCTCATGGTACTGTGTTGGTGTCTCAGTTTCTACTTGGGGCATGTAGGGAGACACGTGAGGTTGCGGTATAAGCCATTAGAGGATGCTTCCGGTCTCGTTGTCAGTGGGTTTAGTACTCCTGCCACCTGAGAGATTTCAGTGTAGATTTCCCTCGATGCGGTTTGCTATGTTAGTGACTCAGTCTATTCTGTTCTGTGTCAACGTGGTTCTTTCCCTGCGCCATGAAGGTAGAGGTACCAACTGGACTGTCATGGCCCTTCTGGCTCAGGGATTGGTGCTGCCCTATGTGTGTGGGCATGGGTCTTCCACTGGTTCTAGTTCGGGGTTGAGAGATTACCCCAATGGTGTCAGTTTTGTATGTGGCCGTGTGGCTGTGTTTGTGGTTCCATCAGTCAGGATGGACTTTTCGACTGTGGGTGTCGGGGTTGTTTTGAGGACCTGTGTTTGTGTTTCCCCTGGTTGACGATTTTTTGTTGCTAGTCACTATCGTTGTGTCGTGCCAACATTCTTACTCTGTTGCTCCCGTTGTTGATGTTCTTACTGCTTTCCTTTACTATTGTTATTTCTGTGCTACACTCTTGTTACTACTTTCATTGTAGTAGGGTTCCACGGGACCCTTACTGAGCCTATGAGATGAGGTTCATCCCCTGCTTTTCAGGTGTGGCGTTCTCCTCGGAGTGGAGTGTTCCTGTCGGGAGTTCGTTAGTTGCCAAGTTGCCAGGGTGTGTCTCGGGGTAGTGTACGTTTCTTTTCCGTGAGTGAGAGAGTGAGAGAGAGAGAGAGAGAGAGAGAGAGAGCCCGCGAGAGAGAGAGACAGAGCGGAGGAGGCGGCGGAGGAGGAGGAGGAGGAGGTGGAGGTGGAGAGATGGGTTGAACAGGAGAGGTGGCGGTTGTATCTCTGACCGCACACCTCCTAAGAGATCTTATTAATTAACCTAATAAGGAACATGACCAACACAAGTCAAGGGTATTAATTGTAAAGAACAAAAGATGCTTTAAGTTAAACAGATCCACCTTAGTGGGTCTGGAATGAACCTTAGACCCAAAGGACCCAAATAGACCAAGTCAGGTCCAAATCGTCTTGAACATAGGCTTATCTCTTACACTCCCCCTCAAACTGAGCATAGATGTCCTTTATGCACAGCTTGCCTGGGACAGAATTGAGTGCCTCCCGTGTAATACCTTTAGTAAACACATCAGCAATCTGATCACTAGATTGAATGTAAGGTAGAGAAAGCTCTCTAGAATCGAGTTTTTCACGAATGAAGTGTCGATCAATTTCGATGTGCTTGGTTTTGTCATATTGCACAGGATTCTTGGCAATGTTGATGGCAACCTTATTATCACAATAGAGCTTCAGAGGAAGTGCAATAGACAAGCCAAGATCTTGTCACAAAATTTTTAGCCTCAACAACTCGGCGGAACCATGTGCCATAGTGCGGTATTTTACCTCAACACTAGAACGAGCACACAGTGATTGCTTCTTACTTCTTCTCCAAGCAACTAAATTTTTGTCAAGGAAGGCACAATATCTTGTAGTGGAGCGTTTATCATCTCAAGAGCTTGCCTAATTATCATCTGCATACCCTTCAACTTGAAGACCATCAGACTTGGTAAACAAAATCCCATTTCTTGGACATGCCTTTACATAGCGAAGACTGCAATCCGTTGCTTACAGATAAGATGTTCTTGGTGCTTGCATGAACTAACAACACTTACAATGTATGTGATATCAGGACTCGTGAGGGTCAAGTATAGAAGTCGGCCAACAAGCCTCTGATATCTCCCTTTGTCAGTTTCAGAGAGAAGGTCGCCCGTTTGGCCAGATAGACAATGATTTGTCTCAATAGGGGTTGCTGTAGGTTTACAACTCAGTTTACCACTTTACCAGTCTCCATCAACAGATCAAGGGCATATTTCCCCTGAAACACATAGATGCTATCATTGGAATAAGCTACTTCAAGTTCGAGGAAGTATCGGAGCAGTCCCAAATCTTTAATTAAATTTTTTTAGCTAGAGTCACTTTCAATCGCTGTATTTCATCCTCACGATCTCTTGTAATGACCATATCATCAACATAGACTAGCAGGATAGCCACCTTACCGGATTCACACTTCACAAACATTGTTTGGTCTGCATTAATTTGGACATAACGAAAGCAAATTGTAGCAAGTCGAAATCTTTCAAACCAAGCTTGAGGAGATTGCTTGAGGCCATACAATGTTTTATTTAATTTGCACACTTTGCCACCTGTAGGATAGCTGGGAGGGGGCTGCGTCCGTGCATTCTACCACTTAATGAAGTCTGGAGTCATTCTGGCCGAACAAACAGGGGACGGCACCCTGAAGGACATATCTTCCTGGCAGTGGAAATAATCCCACCATATACGAGCCTCATCCGCGGTCGTCTGGCCAACCTGATGCCTATTTAGAAGATTAAATTGGGCTGAAGAAGAAGGAATCTGCTGGTCGTACCCAAAATTCTGGCCAAACCAGAAGGGATAGTACGATTCTAGCCACAACAAATCACTCTTTCTAAAAACAAAGACACTGGGGTGGATGGCCAGTGCCCAATCAACCAGTTCTGGCTCCAAAATTGGCCTTGTGCTCTTGGTGCCGACAAGCGGATGAATGAACTCCTCCGCCTCGAACAGGCAGCATTGTTGCATCTTATTAGCAAGTGGGCCTAAGCTAGCTGCCAGGCTCCAAAAATGTAAAACTCCAGGGGAGTCGGCAAGAACTATGGTCAATTTACCTCTGATAGCAAAAAGTTGATCCGCCATTGAAGACGGCTCAGCACTAGCAAACTCGATCATCCTCGGCACAGGATGATCAGACTGAAGTGACCGGGGAGCTACCTCAGGAAAAAAAGTGCAGACCCAGGCATTGAAGAAGTGAATCAGACCAACTGTACATGAATTCCTGGGGATACGTGATTTGTGCAAATCCCCCAACATCTTGTAAACTAGGCATAAAGCCACCGGGCACAGGGTTAGTTTCATCCCCCAGGCCATCAGACAAGTAGGATAAATGGCCTCTGGCCTAATTACTATCTCGTCCCCTTGAGGAATAGCGAATGAGCAAAGCCAGTAAGTCAGATACGCAGCACAATGCATGACTGCATCGACTCCTGTAGGGTTTAGGCCCCCTTGTCACCCTCTCCGTGAGGTGGTGGGGAAGAATGTCTGGTGATGAGCCCTCTTCTTTCTCTTCGCCACTGTCGGAGCAACTGTGGGGAAGTCTTCATATTGATGCTCTCCCCACTGAAGAAATATTGAAGCCATGTGCCCATCCACACGTGCCTCTTCTCCCCGGGCTTTCGTGCTTCCCACAAATCAAGTGTTAAGCGCAGCAGGGTGCGGTATGCCTTCATTAGATAGCGATAGGCAAAGCCTGTGAAATACCCACCTTCGCCATCCGTCTGGTCCTTCAGCCAATCAGGAAAGCGAACTTCTTCATATGGCTCCCCGTCTATCGGTAAGCCGCTTAGCTGGGACAGACTCCAAAGATCTAGTGAAGTTTCTCCCTCTACCGTATAGAAAGTATTGTATTCTGGGCAGAAGACTTCGATCATCCCGTAGCACAGTCCTCGGGAGATCGGATACCGGTATCGGGAAGCAAATACATTGTGGTACACTCTGGCCTTCAACAAGATCGGGGCGTACTGCTGCAACACATAATCTGTGAATTCAACTGCTCCCGGGCGGAAGGCGTGGGCATCAGTGGCTTTGAGTTCTCCAAACCACCCTACAGAAATTTGGTGCTTAAACCGGACTGCCAGGTAGTCCAAGAGAAAGGGTTTTTGGGTTAAATATCGCGGTGTTCATGTTCTGCCAACAGAGTGGCTTTACTTTCCCTGCATAGGATCCACTGTTGCGCCCTGAGGTCTCTTGAGTGCCATGCCGGGAGAGGATTTTTTGAGTCATGTAGTGTGCCGACGAGGAAAAGGTCCTACTTGCTACTTTCCAATTAGAAAGGGACGCACGTGCCTGGTGGGAATCGATCGAAGCTACTTTACCACACGACCAAGTACTATGGGAAGAGTTCGTGAAACACTTCAATAGCAAATATTTTTCCGATCGGGTGCAAGAGAAGAAGGCCGACGAATTTGTCGCTTTGAAACAAAGGGGTTTATCGGTAGCCGAATATGACGCTCAATTCTCAAGGTTATCTCGGTACGCTCCACATCTCGTGGGTACCGACAAAATGAAGGCAAAGAGATTTCTCAACGACTTAAGGCCATAATATATTACTCAACTTGTCCCGATAGATATTCAAATATATTCCAATATGGTAAGGAGAGCCTAACTTCTTGAAGATGCAACAGAATTATCGGACTGTATCCGAGGAAGAAAAGCCAAAAGAGAACAAGTCACGGGGTCCGGTAGTTTCAAACCTTCCTTTGGGAAGAAAAGGCCCAATGATGGGCGCAACTTCAACAAGGACGGGTGTAATTTCAACGAGGGTGGACACAACTTTCAAGGGGACAAGAATCCGAGAATATTTGACAAGCAAATTGTTCCTATTTCTTCAACACCAAAGGAATTATGCAAATATTGCGAGAAGCCTAGACACAAAGTCGAAGAATGTTGGAGAAAACTCGGCGCATGTCTTCGATACAGGAGTTAGGAGCATAGGATCCCGAATTGTCCTCTTCTCAACGAGCAAGCTCCACTGAAAAAGCTTCCACCTATTGTCAAAAAGTAAGGAAGACTCCAAGCTCTTATGGATGCGGAACCTACCGAGGAAGGAGGCTTCGTGGAAGGTACTCTTTTCATATATTCTAAGCCTGCCTCTGTCTTATTTGACCCCGGAGCTACGCATTCATTTATATCTAGAAGATTTGTTGGTCTTTTATCTATGAAGCATGTTCCATTAGATTCTAAACTCACTATCACTACTCCTATTGGAACGGGAACAGAGATTAAATACTTCTATCCTGCCAGTGAAGCTCGAATTAGCGGCTATAACTTACCCGCTAATTTAGTATGCATGGAGATGGAAGGATATGATATTATATTGGGTGCCAACTGGTTATCTACACATGGTGCTAGTGTCAATTTTAAGTTGGGTACGATAACTTTTATGGGTTACCCCAACCTCATATTTTCTGGTATCAAGCATTCTAAACACTTGTCTCTCATTGTGGCCCTCAAAGTTGAGAAATTATTAAGAAAGGGTTGTGCCGATTTCTTAGTTTCTATCACTATGACCGAGCCTACAGAACCCATTTTAAAGGACATTCCTATCATTCGGGATTATTCTGATATATTTCCGAACGAGTTGTCTAGTATTCCTCTGGAGAGAGAAGTGGTATTCTCGCCCTAAGATGATATTGGATGACTTGACGAACCAAGGACTTAGACCAGCAAGCATACAAGGAAGAACACGGACTCACATGTACGGCTCACTCTCACGGCGCACACGACCTCCCGTTGGTGACCGGGCGATGATGATGGGGATCCAAGGTGGAACCCAAATGTTCTAAGGGACTTGGCTAGCTTAGGCTAACCCCTAAGGGCCTGGGATTCCCAACTTCGTGGGGGGCCGGCTGTGGATGCACTTTCGGGGACTCTTCATCCTTTTCGTTCGTTTATTCATCCTTTCGTTCGTTTGTTCAGTTTATTGAGTGCGAGGGTGTGCCAGTCACCGAGGTGATGATTTATGCGAGCTTAAAGAAGCCTGTGGTGCGCTCGTTCTGACTAATCAGACGATTGTCTAGTTCGTGTCGGGACTAAAAACTCGCCATACCATGAAGGCTACGATGTTAATTACATCCCCTCAGAGAGGGAAAAACCCTTGATTAATCACCGGAAAAGGGGGCCTTACGACCTGAGATTCATAATCATGGAAGCAAGAGCAAAATCTCAGATTGCGTTTAAACAAACCCCACATTGGGGCGTAAACGTTCACAAGTATACATATGTCGGTCACTGACAGATCATTTATTGTTCAGACAGAAGTCTGCATTAATATCATCAAAGACAACGATGTAAATCGTACAAATGTCTGTTGTACATACGGCAAGTTTGATGTGGGTTGCGGGATTGGATCCCTATAGAAGCAGGTCAAATTGATAGACTGTTGGCCCGATATGATTTTAGACTATGGCCATGTCAGAAATTCCGTGGACCACATCTGATACCATAAGGCGTTGTTGCTTTTCTCTTTACGCACAGTCCAGGGGAGGGGTTTGTTAAGTGTAGAGCCTGAACTCACCATCGTGTACCCTCGTAGGCGGATCGACCTGCGCGGTTAGGTCGCGGGGATCGAAGGTGCTTCTTTCAATTTTTTATTAACATTAATCTTTTATTTCTAGTTTGAACATGTCTCTTTTTAGTTGGTTATCCCCTTTCTTTTTGTGTTAAGGAGGCATGCCAGAATAGCACTTCAGAGGTAGCATGCCAGAATAGAAGGTGAGCAGTAAGCGCGCCGTATTAGGAAGTCAACGGATGTCGTGCCGGTTTAGGAAGTCAAAATGGAGGGGGAGCGCCAGATATGGGGTGAGCCGGGGCGCGTCGGAATAAGGCCTTAAGGGAAGGGCGCATCGGGTGTGACTGCGCCGGATTAAGGGTTGAACAGTGGACACATGCGCGCCGGAATAGGGGGTTACAAGAGGGAGGGCGCGCTAGTTACATGGTTGGGCGAAGGTGTCCAAATGTGCGCCGAATTAGGAGGCTTTAGTGCGCACCGATTGAGGGTGGCAAGAAGGTGGATGGGATATCGAAAGTGGGGGGGTTAAAACGGCGCGGGGGAATAGTGACCACGCCGTATTAACCCGCACTGGAATAGCTTCTGTGGGGTTGTTTCAAAGCTTTTTACTGTGTTTCCTTTTTTTCTTTTCCTGATGGTTCCATCTGAAAGAGGGAGGTGAAGGTACTTAACTGGGAATGTTCCCCATCTCGCCCCCAATATTTGACCAATAAGTACCCTCTTATCTGCACTAACATTAACTCCTACCGCCTCACTCTTCGAGAAATTTATTTTCAGCCCAGTAACAGCCTCCAACAAGCTAAGCAAAATCCTTAGGTCGATAAGCCTGTCTTCCCTCACCGATGAGGAGAGGACTGTATCATCTGCATATTGTAAATGAGTTACCTCTACCGCAGCTCTACCCACTTTGACTCCTTCAATAAGTTGTGCTGCTGTAGCCCTCTTCCACATACCACTGAGCACTTGTCCAAGCAACACAAACAGCAGAGGTGACAATGGATCTCCTTGTCTTAGACCTCTTGAGCTCCCAAAATAATTACATGGTGTGCCATTAACTAATACCGAAAATCTTGCAGTTGGGACACAAAATCTGACCCAATTAATCCATTTATCGCTGAAGCCCATCAAGTGAAATACCATGAAGTTCCAATTCACACTATCATAGGCCTTCTCAAAATCAAATTTGAACACCACAGAGCTCTTCTTTATTTTCTGCTCATTAATACACTCATATGCTGGCATATAGTTGTCTAGAATCCATCTCCCCTGAACAAAGGCTGATTGGTTGCTATCAATCAGTCCATCAATTACCCCTTTTAATCTGCTAGCTAATGCCTTTGATAATCTTATATATGCCATTGAGAAAGCTAATAGGCCTATAATCATGAAGGGACTTTGCCTCGTCTTTTTTGGGGATGAGAACCACATAAGTTGTATTGACGCATTTAACACTGTAAATTCAGAAACAGCAACCATAATATCATCCTTAATTAAATCCCAGAAGTGTTGGTAAAAACCCATAGGGCATGTTTGATAAATGGATAGGGCAGCTTACCCGAGGGGGATGGCGTATTCGAGCTGCCAGCTCGAATACGTAATCCCAGGTTACTGGACAAAATAAGAAAGAAAAGGCTTACTCTACCCAGTTAATCCCGTGACTGTCAAACCTATTTTGCGATGTTACCTGCGAATAGTCTCTTGTGACTGGCATGCGACCGGCGGGTAAACTGCCCTATCCATTTATCAAACAGGCCCTAAGAGTCCTAGACATGATTTCTTATGAGATGGCATCGATCTAAGGGGATTGGAGTGGGAAAATTTTCATCTTTCCACGTTTCCACAACCTTCGCTCACGGAGGATAGTCACGGCCGCCGGAGGACCGCCAATTTATAGTCGCGGTCGCGCGACTGACCGCCTCTTAGTTGGGCGCCAGAAATTTAAATTTAAGTCAAATTCCTCCTATATTTATCGCCTATTTATCCCTTAAAAATGAGGAGTTATCCTAATGACATTTCTAGAGTATGGGCTTGGCCTAAAAGGATTGGTTTTGGGTTCATGGGCCTGGTTTGAGTGGGCCTATTTGCTTGGTTATTAATTGGCCTTCCAATTTAATTTAACTCACCCAAAAATGAATTTAAAAGCCCATTAAGCGGCTTCTAGAAGACCCATCTCGGGTCATCTCTTTCCAGTTCGGAGAAGGGTCCACCCCTCCTCCATCCTCTGTCTCCATGGAAGGCACGCAGCCCTCCCTCTTTTCACCGAATTCTGTTAGTCATGTCCTTCAAATGATGTCCCAGTTGGATTCGGCCCAACTTCAGGCTGTCTATCAGGCCTTGCAGGGGTCCAATGCCCCGTCTCCCACGATTGCACAGGGTCTGTTCAATCCTTCTGTTGCCCAACCTAGAGTTGAGGGGTCTGGAGTTCAGCCCGTTCCGATTGATCTTACTCCGGTCCAGCCAAGGACCATTCGATTTTCTAGTCTGGAAATAGGCCAGTCTTCTGGTTCGGCCTTAGACAAAGGGAAGACCATCATCCCTCCTTCTGTCCAGGCAGATTCTTATAGGTCCATTACCCCAGTGCCGCAAGTTCTTGTTGGCCCATCCAATTTCATGCACCCTCAGCAAGGGGCGGCACAAGTCCATTCTAATTTGTGTCATCCTCCAACCCAATATCCTGCTTATGGGCCTCCCCCTCCATCTGTTTACCCTTCAGCTCCCCGTCTTGAGCCCACTCCTTCTTTCACCACCCCTACTCCGTCCAGGGAGCAGGAACTACTTGATAAATGGGCCACCATGCAACAACAACTCGATTTCCTTCAGAAGCGGGTTGGCCCACAATCACTAGCAGATGTTCCAATTCCTAGTCTCCAGAATATCCGGTTCCCTCCACAGTCTAAGCTCCCCACATGCTGCAAATACGACGGGAACAACAATCCCTTCATTCATGTAAGAGACTTTATGTACGAGTCAGCGCAATTTTAGTATGATGATCACCTTATGGCGTACTTATTCTGCCACTCGTTAGATGGATTTGCTCTAGAATGGTTTTACTCTCTATCACAGGAAGATGCCGAGAGTTTTAAGGTGGTCAAAGAAAAGTTTAGTCAGAGGTTTCAAGACCGGGTCGGCCCAAAATATTCCTTTACAGATTTAGTGGCCGAGAAAATGAAGCCAGACGAAGATTTTGCTACATATGCCGACAGGTGGAGGCAGATGGCCACCCGAGTGTCAGGCCATATTCTAGAGAAAGAGAAGGTTAAGCTATTGATTTCAAATGCTACTCCTACATTCCAAAATATCTTGGCCATGAATGATATAGTCAATATGCACCAACTATATAGCTGTGCGCATTTCATCCAAACGTAATTCAAGGACTCCCCGATCCATTCACTCTTCGAGGCCCAAAAGCCCAAATACAATAGAAAACCTCACAGTCCTGTCACGGAAGGAGTCCAAACCAACGAGCAGGTGCAAGCCGTTGCATTCCCATTCACCAACTAGTCCACTCAGATCTGCTTCCCACAGAACCCCCGCAACCCCTAGTTCACCACTCCACAAAGCCCTCTGCCCACCTTCTCCACACCCCAAAACCCTCCACCTACATTCACCGCCCCGTAAAACACCTTCCCCACTACACAACAACCCCAGCAACCCCCGCAATACCACAACGTCCCGAAAGGGTGGAAAGTTTTCCCTCCAAAAATCTGCAAGCTGATAGGTCCAAGATAAAATAAAGTTCTTTGTCCTAGAACCTTTTCAAGTGTGTCCTCTGATTAGACCATGGGAAAAGGAAGATCTTTGTCTAGAGCTATTTTCTTGATCTGCAGGTCTGTCAAGATCTTTTGTAGAGTAAACTAATTTGTCCATTGTGCAAAGGAAGGCTTCTTGTCCTGGGAACTTTTTATATCTGTCTTCTCATTGGACCACAAAAAGAACCATTAAAAATATTGTCCTAAGACTTTCTAGAGGCCAAAGGACGTATCCTGGAGTCAAGAGGGTTGACTTCTAGCAAGCAATCACGTGGCTACTTAAGTTCTCACGTGACTAGGTGACCTACTGGTAGACTGCACGTGTCCTTGTACAAAGAGTGGCCAGAACAGACCGTAGACAAAAAGGAGTTGACTCCCTGAGTCGACTCTTCGTTTGAACCAAATTATTTTGTGCAGAGTCTAGGCAGCATAGAACCTAGACTAAAGGGGGTCACCCTAGGGGTCAACTCCTCTGCCTGGCAGACTACAAGTTGTTGTAGCTGCTAGCCCTTTGCTGGCTTGCTTAGCTTCTGCTATTTGTTACTTGTTGCAAGTTGTTGCTGGCCTTGCTGAAGTTGCTGATGTTGTTGCTGACATTGATGCAAGTTGTTGTTGGTGCTTAAGCTGTTGTTGTTGATGACTTTGCTGAAGTTGTTGACTGCTATTGATCCATGATAATGATGCTGTTGATGCTAGCGTTGTTGCTAGCTACTATTGTTGTTGTTGCGTCGACGCAATAACTCCAATGCGCCGACTCACCCTAATGTGCTAGCATGATCTAACTTATGTGGAACTTCAGATGATTTGACCTCACACACTTGTTGTGTCAAATCAATCATTATATATATATGCTTGATGATCGTTCCTCTAAATTCTAGTGATTCTTCAGCAGTTGCGTCGACTCCATGGCTTGATTGAGTCGACGCCTTTTGTTGTTTTTAGTTGCTGATGCTAATGCTGGTGCATCGATGCCATATGACCACTGCATTGACTCAATCTTCATAGTTCTACCTTGCTGCTACCTGGTATGTCGACATCATGCGACCATTATGTCGACTCAATCTTCATAGTCTGCCTTGCTGCTAGCTGTTAATGCTGCTGCTTGCCTTGTGCTTAGTTAGATGAATTGTTTTGAGTCGACTTAGTGACGAGCTTGAGTCGAATTGCTCCTTTGAGTTCTATAGGATCAAGCTTCTGGAATGCCTTGAGTCAACTTGGTTAGCACTTTGAATCGACATGCTCAGTGCTTCGCCAGAAGAACCCTTTACTTGAGTCGACTTGTTGCTGGGGCCAAGTCAACTTGGTACGCTACTACTATTGGCCGTTGCTTGAGGGCTGTTGTTGTTTTCTGGCCTTTGATGTTGTAATGCATGCTACAATTGCTTATTGTTTGTTGACATTACTTGTAGTGTGTATGCTACTATTGCTGGCCTCTTGTTGTTGCTACGTTTTAGAGGTGTCAGCGTGCTTAGGCATGTGACTACTCGGCTGTAAGCTTGAAAATGTGAATAAAGAGCCCAAACTAGGCACCTGCCAAGAGGCCCAAGGTCAGCTCCGGCCCAAAGCGCGCTCTCGATTTGAATCCCGATAAAACTTAGGTCACAATTGCTAATACACAGAAGTTAATACTTTTATGCAATAAAACACGCAGCCGAGGACCAATGAGTACATATGCCGCGGTGGGCTCAGAATCAGATACCCACTTCGTCCCGGCAGACGGAGCGGAGGAGAGTGAGAGGGCGGCGAGGGAGCGAAGAGCCGGTGTCGGCGGGGACGGTGATGGCGTCGCCACCGCCCGCAGAGCCGTCGGACGGTGCGCCGCCGGCAGCGTCGACGAGCTCCAAGGATGGCGAGGAAGTGGAGGGGGTCGAGGAGATGACGCTGACGGTGCGGTGGAGCGGGCGGGAGTACACGGTGCGGGTCTGCGGCGACGACACCGTGGGCGAGCTCAAGCGGCGGATCTGCGAGGCCACCTCCGTGCTCCCCAAGCGCCAGAAGCTGCTCTACCCGAAGCTCGCGGCCAGGCTTGGCGACGACTCCCTCCTCCTGTCACAGCTCAACCTCAAGCCGTCGGTTAAGATGACCATGATCGGGTGAGAACCCTAGAACTGCGTGATACACTTGCTAGGACCTATCTATTGCGATTGGAAGATTGAACATGATCGGGTGAGAGCCTCAGCACTGCGTGATACCGTAGAAGAAATACAGCTTTTGCTTGTGAAATAGGAATATTTTGATTGCGATTCCTCTGGAAAACAAGATGTTACTGTTGGGTGTCTTGATTTCATCTGATACCCTGTGTGTTTTGCTTTTCGAGTGAGTGATTCTTGGCGCCAGCTCTATAAAAGGATATGGGCTCTTGTGCTGGCGCGTAATCCTTTGTCTGAGATACGAGTATGGTTTCACTACTGGCATGCTCCCACATGGGAACTGCATACTTTATTTCGTTAGACCTCAGTCTTGATCTTTCTTAGTTCGATTTTGTTTAAAATCCTGTACTCCTTCAGAGATTATTATGTAGATTCAATACAGCTTTGCGATAGATGTTGAATTTTTTCTTGATCAATGGTGATGCAAAAGTTTTAATTAGGAGGTTGTTTCTTGGAAGAGATGAACAGATGCTCTCTAGTTGTCTCCTTTCGTTTGCCTTCATTTTTCTTCAATTCATTGATAGGATATTGGTTTCGTTACTTGGGTATTACTTATCAGATCACTTTCTATTTAAATCAAGCGTATGTTGTGGCAATGTTGCACATATGGTAACCCAAGTTCAGTGCGGAAGAAATATGAACAAAATCTGTTACAATATTCCAATTTTTAAAGTATATATGCTAATATCTGTAGTCAGTGTTTTATCAAAAGTCTATGCATTTAATATACTGTAATCAAGACCTTATTAATTGTTTTGAAAGTGGGTTGTACCGGTATCGTATAAATGAAAAGAGCATGTACAAGTAAAAGGCTGTCGTTTGTGCCGGGATATACCACAGCGTCTACGCTTCCCGGTTCAAGTACCCAATTTTCAAGGGCTTGTGTTGTGCAATGATGGAGGTCTTCAACCCGGAGCTCACCACCTTTTACACGACAGAGGGGGAAACTTCAATTGATCTATGGAGCCTCCACTAGCTGAGGGGCTTGCCCATTGACGGGGAGCCATATGAAGAAGTGTGCCTCCCCGAATTGATTAGGGATGAAACAAACAGGGAGGGCATGTACACCATTGGCTTCTCCTATCGGTACCTGATGAAAGCATACCACAAGCTGCATCTGTCATATCATGGAGGGAAGTAGCTTGCGTGAGGTGATCGCCGAAGGGTCCACGTGGGCAAGTGGTTCAAATATTTCTTCGACGGGGAGAAGAAGTATGGTGATTTTCCTTCTGTCGGTGCCGCGACAGCTCAGAGAAAGCACGACCAGAGTAGGATTGATTTGAAGGTTACTGACTTCAAAGGACATAAGAATGGTCCCAACCTGGTGGGCGTTGACCCCATGACGCATTGTGCTGCCTTCCTGGCCTACTGGCTTTGCTCCTTTGCCCTACCATATGGGGACGAGACCATCATTTGGCCAGAGGCCATTTACCCTGCCTGCCAGATGGCCTGGGGAGAGAAATCGTCGCTATGCTCGGTCGCCCTGTGTTTGATTTATAAGACCCTGGGCGATGTCAGTAAGCACTAGCTTCCTCGATAATTTTCGATCGTCGGCCCAATGCACTTCTTCAATGCTTGATTCTGCACGATATTCCAGGAGTATGCTCCACGCATGCTCCAGTCCTGGACATTATTCCTGCTAATGCTAGAGTTCACGAGTGCAGAGTCGGGCTTGACGCCACAGCAGCTATATCTTCAGAGGGGCAGGCTGACAACAATTCCTCAAGACGTCGTCAAGAGCATCCATTTCTAGGCCTTGGCTGCCCATTAAAGTCCCTTGGTGAATAACAAAAGGGAATGCAAAGATGACCAGGTGGAGAAGTACCCCCACCCTATCAGTCAGCGGATGGTCACACGTCCATTGCTGGAGCCGGAGCTCCGCGACTAGGCGCTGGCCATATGCCCCAATGTTCTTGTCTTCAGGAAGGGGAGTACTTTATTTCTAGAGTCATATTTTTTTTTACTCTGATCAATACTTGCAAGGTAAAACGAGGGTTCCCATTCACCCCTTCATTGCGGAAGGAGGCGGATGTTCCACCCCGACCACCAGGCAAGCATTTTCATTAAATAAAGCAGTAAAGAAATACATAGAGGGGGGGTATAAAGGACAGCGAAGTCCAGGGCGAGGGACGGCAGAAGCCAGGAACAAGAAATACCTAGTAGCACAAAAGGCAAAATGAAAAGCCTAGATAGGTAAGAGCATGGCCCAAATGGCAACCGACAGAAGGAGTGATGTGACACAACAGTCCCTTGGACCTGAACTTTTGTAAGCAACCAGTCCGAACGGTGGACTCACTCGAGCGAGCTCACTCGCGTAGCGCACACCCGGGCCCGTAGGTGGCATCTCCAAGGGGTCACGAGGTCGGAGACGCCTCGTGCCATAGGGAATGCCGGGAGATGTCCTCATCAGGGGATCTGTGGGGCCCCTACTAAGCTAGTGACACGAGGCTCATCCCTGACTTTTCAGGTGTGGCAACTCTCCTTCCTCATGGTCTGAAGGTGTAGTTCATGGTTCTTAGTAGCCTGCTTTGCCACTGTCGGGCTTCCTCTGACTTGAGGGTATGTTCCATTTTCTGTTGGACTGCACTTGTCTTTAGTTGGACTGGACTCTGCTAACTGTTGTAGCTCTATTAGTTTAATTTGTTGTTGAAAACGTAATTTTATTTCTGCTATTTTATCAATCCTGATCAAACATAGTAATATAGAATTGTTTACTGTCTTATTTGGAAGCTCAATGTACTCTCGCATATACCATTTTTATCCCTTCGGAGCTTTACCGCTCTTGGGAGGCCTCTTGGGATCCAAGTGGTTTTGGGTTTACCCGAGCCTGGATGTTGGGTCGTCACAGTTGGTATCAGAGCAAAGGCATATGTGAAAGTACATGGGAATTTAAGATATTGTAGTGCTCAGAGTCCGCAAGGTCCAGTACAATTGGCAGTTGGCATACGTTTTATGTTTTTGTACTGCTTTGCTTCTCACGTGAGCGCTTGCCTGTGCTGTGTTGGCGCTATGCAAGGTGGTTTTTACTCTCGTCAGAATGTGACAGAGAGTGTTCTTTTGTTGTGATTTTGTTCTCGGTTGTGCTGCACTGGGCAAAATTTGCCAGCAAATGTGAATCTATGGTGCAGCATTTGCATTTTTTCGTGGTGTGTTCAGGTGGCTGATGAGCTTTTTGATGGTTGTGCATGTTCTCCTGAAGAGATGATGTTGTTTTGGCCGTCCCAGCTTGAGGTTTAGTCAGCCCCTGAGGTGTTCAGGTTGTGTTGAGGTGGTCGTTTGGATGCCTCGTTGAGAGAGTGCTCGGGCAAACCTAGGATTTACTTTCTTGGTGAGTTGCTGTTAGACGAGCTTGATCTTTCTCATTCTGTTTGTGGCGCCTTTTTGAGGTAAGCTTTGGAAGTGCTGTCTCGATAAGGCCTTCGTCCTGTGTCTACTTATGTGTGGAGTGTGTTAGTTCTGAACCTGATCTACTCTTGTTTCTGCGGTGGCTTGGCTTTGGACCCATTTTGTGAGTTGGGGGCCATTGTGCACCGTGTTCAGCGTGCCGTGTTAGGCGACTGTTGTGCTGTAAAGGTTCTATAATCATTTCAAGACGTGAGGATAAGCTGAGATAGGTGTTCTTTGTGGCTTGTGCTGTGGCTCTTAGCACGATGGTTTGCACTATGGCGACTTGTGATCGGCTAGTAGAAGAATTGATACTCGAGGCATGGTACATTACAGTTCGTGAATTGTGATGGCGCTGAGAGATGTACTGAGATGTGGATGCCGAGTTGTCTCTTTTGCCTTTGTGCGTTCTGTAGAGTGCGCAGCGGAAGCGTGTGGGCTTATAATCCACTAGTTGAAGATCGTTGGTTGGAAGATTCACGCAGTGTAAGACGTCAGTGGATGCATCTGGTTTCTTCTTTCTGGTGGTCTTCCTTCCTCCTATCACATGGTTAGCAATGGTTTACTCTATTGGTAGATTTAGCTTTTGATGCTATTAATTAATTGTAATTTGACATATTTACCTGTTTAGATAGGTTTTCTTGCTTTGCTATAACTACGATTTAATTGTGCCACTGCCTATTTACTGCATTAAATACATGATCTAATTACCTTTATTACTGTGTGCTTGCGTGTTTAGTGCGTGGTAGGGATCTGCGTGACCCCTACTGAGTCTGGTTGTGACTCACCCTTCCTTTCTGTAGGTGAGTTGTCCCAACCGTCTGTCGGTCCCTCGCGAGTTTTTGGAGACTGTGCCTAGAGCGCTAGCTGTGGTCCGTCAGTCCTAGTGTACGTTTGTCCGGGGTATGCCCCGTGTAGTTGTACAGTGGGACCGTTGTGGTTGTTGTCGGACTTGTACATTTGAAAATTCTGGACTATCGTTTATAATTATCGCTCTGATATATTTCTTTCAATTACTTCTGCACTTTAATTTAATTTCCTGCTCTAATTAATATTACACGCGGTGTAATTCCAATTGTTTATACGCCTCCTCGACAACCCCCACTAACCCTTCAGGGGCCTCATCAGCCTCTTGGGTGACGTCCCCAGTTCTTGGTAGCGGTAGTCTGATATTTATATCGAGTTATTGGTACCTTGAGCTCTGGGTTGTTACAACTTCAGTCAGCCTGGGTGTTTTCGAGGATTGATTTGAGATCGGGTTATTATCAGCTGCGGATTCGAGACTCTGACGTGGGGAAGACTGCGTTCCGATCGAGGTATGGGCATTATGAGTTCTCGGTGATGCCGTTTGGGCTCACCAATGACCCCGCAGCATTCATGGATTTGATGCGTAGGGTGTTCCATCCATACTTAGACCAGTTCATTGTCGTATTCGTGGATGACATCCTTGTGTATTCGCAGTCTGCTGAGGAGCATGTGCATCATTTGAGGATGGTGTTGCAGACCTTGTTCGATCACCAGTTGTATGCTAAGTCCAGCAAGTGTGAGTTCTAGCTCCGAGTGGTGCACTTTCTGGGGCACGTGATTTCTAGTGATGGTGTTTCCGTGGACCCAGCTAAGGTCGAGACAGTGGTGCAGTGGCCAAGGCTGAGATCCGTCACGAAGATTCAGAGTTTCTTGGGGCTTGCGGGCCATTATCGGAGGTTCATCCAGCATTTTGCTCGTATTGTGGCTCTGATGACCAGGCTTACGTGAAAGGATGTGCCATTCGTCTGGACGGAGGAGTGTGAGCGGAATTTCATGGAGGTGAAGAGATTGCTCACTACTACTCCGGTGTTGGTGTTGCCTTTAGGATCGGGAGGTTTTGTGGTGTGTACGGATGCTTCCGGGATAGGTCTCGGTGCTGTGCTGATGTAGCATGGGAGTGTTGTGGCATATGCATCTCGGCAGTTGAAGCCACATGAGGTGAACTACCCTATTCATGATCTTGAGTTGGCGGTGGGCACTCAACTAGTGGAACACGATCTCCTCTTAGCCGCTCAGTGAGTCAACGGTCTGCTCCTGACCGTGCATGGACTCAGGCGGTCCCAAGAGGGCTGTGACTTAGAATAGAGATAAACACGCGATTCAATCGAGTTAACAGGTGTAGGATTTGAGGTACAACCTGCCCGGCATCCTAGTGAGAATCCCAGGTTCGCGGGGACTGACGGAGGTCTCGTAATGGAGGTCCTAGTCCGACGGGAGGAGTATCTGGTGGAGAGTCCCAACCATTACAGGAAATAAGGGCTAGTGAATCATCGAAAAATAATATGTGGCAGTCAGTCAGTTCCACCGGAGTGGAGTGACTATCAAAACAATTCTAATATCATTAGTCCATTTTCCATTATAACATGTTGAGACTTAGTTTCATAGAGAATGATGAACAAGGGGAATGATGACAGTAATCAAGCAAGAAATTATCAATTATTAACCTTCATATGTTCCAATTTAGATGTGGGTTGCTATCCTATCATTAGCATTATTTAACCAGGATGAATCATGCCAAAAATAATGATATACCATTCTGCGTGATAGAACGGTCAGTCCAAAACTATTCACGGGCCTCAGCGGTCGGTCGATAGGCCATTCAGACCCTACAGGCCCAGAGGCTAGACAGGCTCTGAGCAGTCTATAGATGGCCGTTGGGGTCTCAGCGCGGTCTAGTCATGCCCGCCGTCAAACGGAACGGTCAGGCGTTGGCCGTTCTGTTTATGAAAGATTTCGAAGCACTAAACAATTGAACGGTCAAAAATCAGTCGTCCCTATAGACTGCACCATCTATCGAGGGGCCGTTCTATGCAGGGCAGTTCCTGTTAGACTGCGCTAAGGTCGCCATGCCCAAACTCCAGCGAGCTCGGCTAGGGTTAGATAAAATGACTAAATACTCATCATACGAAGCATTAAAATTTCTACAATAAGCTATCAATAGAACAAGAACAAGAAGATGCATATGATGGCATGATCAATTTAATCTTAACACCTGCTAAATCCTACATTAATCAAGGGTAACAAGGAAAACCCTAGTTTTGACATGCTTCGACTAAAATGAGAAATTTTACAGAATACAAAATTGATTTTTGGGCTTTTAGTATCAAATGAAAGAGGGCTTGAAGACACACAAGATGATACATGTTAATTAATCTTTAGCCTGAGAGAAACCTACCGATTTGGAAGAAGAAAGGGAAGACGCGCTAAAACCTTAATCGCGAACACACCACCATTCTCGCCCTAATTCACCCTTGATCGACCACGATTGCTTGCGCCACCTATTGGAAAAACAAAAAGAGGTCTAGGGCTGCTAAAGCCCTCCATTTATGGCGTCCAAGGAGGCTTCTAGGGATTGAATTGGACTCGAGAGTCCAAGGAAGAAAAATCAGCGAAAAACTCGCAGTCAATCATATCCGCACCGCCACCGTCGAATGGGAGCTTCTAGAGGCTAGGGTTTCAAAGGAAAAATGGGCTCCTAGGGTATATCTAACCATTGGGCTTGGCCCCTTGACCCATCATCAAGGTCAGTTTCAAAACAATCACCCACCTATGGAGCAAGGGGCTAAGCCAGAATAGAAAGACTAACTTGTTCCTCTTAGCAATGTGCGCAAGATTGAAAAGTAAGGAACAAGTAGAGAACAAGAAATTGAACATTCCTCTTGACCCTCACAAAAACTTTTTAAATTGAAAGGTGTGTACATCAAGTCTCACCCTCTCTCTCAGCATTACTCCTCTCACCACTTTCCGAGTGAGGAACCCTAGAAGGTGTCATCAAACCATGTGAGGCAGTACTTCTACCACCCTACATTCCTCTTTCTATCACCACCCTCCGTCGTCGCTCTGGGGGGGCAGCAAAGAAACTACTCACACAAAAGTCACACTCGCGTGCTCTTCGGTAGCGCTCCTCACTGTCCCTCAGCCACTGTTCGGCAATATCGAGACTGGTTCGGAGCTCAAACAATTGGGCCTCTAAGACTGTCTTCTCTTCTCTCTCGGCCCTCTCTCTTTCTCTGTCCCTCCCTTTCTCTACTCATTCTCTCTCTCTGTCTTCCCTTTCCCATTGGAGGGTGATCCTCAACTCCATGGCATCCCGAGAAAGGTCATCGTCTGAACGGCACCACAATTCCTCCAATAGCTATGCTATTCTGGCCTCCCCTTGTGTAATGCGAGCGAGCGTCTCTTGCATCTCTTCTGCCTGCCATATCCTTCATTTCAGGGATGTGGTGAGATGTGAACAAAGAAAATTTGATGGTGAAACCCTCACCTGTGCAGAAAGCATCCCCTCTCCCTTCACGACATGTTGCATGGCACGAGCAAGTTGCTCGTGATGCAAATTGATTTCTAAGAAAGGGATCCATAAACTGGAGGAGGCACCATCTGCCCCCACTACTGATGAGGTTACGTCAAGCTGGGCGTGCTGTAACACATATGAGGTGACATCAATGGCTTAATACCGGGAATCTAGGGTCATGCATTGCATACACACTCATCGAGGCATTCAAAGCTACCCAATTGCACCCAACTCCTACTCTGTGTCTGCCAAGTGAGCTCGCAAGTTAGCTATCATGGTATCACAGGCATCCTATGTCCATGGCATACGAGTTAACATTTCAAAAAAAAGAGAGAAAAATAATAAAATAAAAAACACATAAAAGTCTTGCACTCACCTCCACAAGTCCCCCAGGATGCAGTCGCTCTGCATACAATGCCCTATAGAGACGCAAGTAATCCTCACTATCCTGCATGTGTGACTCCACTAGTGTGCCACCCCGTTGCCAATCTTCATACTGTTCGGGGAAGTACACCCGCCAATCAACACAAGCTGCCCTCCCACGTGTCTTCCTACCAACACGGGGTATTGCAGTCATATCTACCCATTCCTGGGCAAGTCCTAGGGTCCTCATGGCCAATTGTAGTCGAAGTGGCTCGATTTCATTCAAACAATAGATCCAAAGGTCCTGACCAAATCAGGGATGGCTTATTATAACCCATGGCTGGTTGGCGTCGACCATGCCCACCCATCGACAGAGATTGCAGCATCCATACCTCTGCCTACTACATGAATCAGCCTGATCCCCCTTCTGTGGGATCGTTCTACTCTGAGTCGTCTTCGCAACAGAGAAGTCTCGTCTCGTTTCGCCATTGTCGCTAACCGCTACAGTCATTTCTATGCAACTGCACCCGAACTACGCCTGTTCTTGAGTGCCCCCTAGCAACACCGACATCGACTTCTCCTGTGTGGATCGGCTAGAGCCCCTTCACGAGAGTTCTTCCCCCGTGAGTCACCTTCGACCCCAAGGTGGTCCTGCCTATTTTCATCGTCAGCACAGCCCGGGGCGTCCATTCTCCCACACTTGCGCCTGACTGGTGCAACCCACTCCACCCTGATCCTGTAGCAGCATCGACAGCATCAGCACTCCTCCCTTTTCTCATTTTCATCCTAAGGCGGCTTCACCAAAGTTGTGTCTTTCGACGATACGAAACCAACGCAAGTGGTTTCATCTCGATCCGATATCGGCACAGATGGTTCCACCCCGGGCACCATCGACCTATTCTGTTGTCCGCCCAGGAATCTGACGCCGACCGTTTCGGTGACCCAACCGGTGAGGAGCTTAGACACCCGCCAGCTCTTGAGGATCCATAGTACCCCCTGTCTACTATGCCCACGAGCTGGTCCCGCCACGTTTGGAGCTTGTCAGCGAGCGTACCGACCGACGCGCCACTACTGCGCCAACTAGTCCTGCAAGGCAGAACCGCGCAGGCTAACGGCAGCTACCACCTCCACCTTCCAACGGCAACGGCTTGACGTCGGGCTTGCTAGCATCCTTGGGCATCCCTCAAGCTTCGTCCCAGCATTGGCAGCACCACGATTGGACTTCGGAGCACGCCGTACGGCCTTCGGGAGTGGCTAAGAAACTGCAAGCACGCGGTGTCGGCCCCTTCAAAGTCTGGAAATGGATTGGATCGAATGCGTATGTTGTGGACCTCCCACCAGAGTTAGGGATCAGTTCTACCTTCAGTGTATCAGATTTGACAGCGTATCGGGAGCCACCAACAATACCCAGTGATCTGTTCGAGCCCTCCCCTCTCATTGAGAGCGAGCCCACACCTGAGTGTCCACCGGCCACATTTCCAGTGCGGCGTGAGCAGATTGATAGCATCTTAGACGAGTAGGTCATTTCCATGAGAGATCGAGTACTTTAGTGCTACTTTATTCGTTGGAGAGGTCAGCCGCCGTCAGAGGATTCATGGATTACTAGAGAGGAGTTATAGAGTATTGATCTAGATCTATTGGAGTAGTACCAGAGTCGCACTGACCCTCACTCGACAGGATCGAGTTCTCAGCATCCCGGGAGAGCTGGTGGGGACACAGTGATCACCTACAGGCGTCGGGGACGATGGTCCGCCCCGACAGCTTCGGTATCCTTGTGGTTGGGCAGTTTCGAGCCGAGATGACACCATAGATGGCAGTTTCAGCCGAAACCGAAACGTTTCGGCCGAAATGTTTCGGTTTCGGACCGAAACGAAACGACACCCAAGAATTTTCTACTTTATAAAGTCTAGCGGATTTGATAAGAGATGAATTAGTGATTGTAATTTGAATATTTTGATTATCAACGAAATAGAAATTGAATTTGAATGAGTTATTGTGCAATTGCGTCTATGAGTGCGATTGTCTCGCGCTTTGATCATGCTTGTTTGGAAGAGGCTTACCATGCCGACTGTTCACGTTCTCCCGAAGCGAGTCTTCCACTGTAAATAAATGCTCGAGGCGTGACATGGTAGGCATGTTCTAGGGTCGTAACCTCATGCAAATGTAGCTCCCGCCTAATATATGGGGTCAATCCTTTGCCAAAGCGGGAAAGGGTGACCGCGGTATCTTCCTAGATGCCACACCGAAGAATGCAGCCATCGAATGCCTCAATGTAATCTGTGACGGCTTTCCCGTCTTGAGTAAGGCTATGCCACTCATCTAGGAGATCCTGATAGTATGTTGGCAGAAAGGTACTTTTGGCAGAGAGCAACCTTCATTTGGTTCCAAGTTGCTATAGGGTTCTCTCTCTGTAAGTTCCTAAGACTCTCAATGTTAATCCAGTACATCTTGGCAAGGCCTTGAAGCTTGTACTTGGCATAACGCACTTTCTTCTCCTCAGGCATTGGGTACCAATCAAAATACTGATCTAGAGATGTCTCCCAATCAAGATAATCCTGGGGCTTATGGGACCCCTCGAAGGTGGGAGCGTCCAGCTTAATCAGACGGTGAAGTGGGTCCTCCAAAGGATCACGTGGTCAATGATCACGGTCTACCACAGGAAATCGTCCCCTAGGGGCTTGTCATGGGTACTCCTCATCCTCTTCTTCAGGATAAAGGGCCTGTTGGGGGTACCCCTCAAGTTGAATTCTCTGGACACGGGCCAATCACGTCTAATGTCGGTCCAATCAGGTGGCGATGGCATCCACTCATCCCCCCAGTTGCCGAAATTGATCAAGGATAGTGTCGAGAAGGGCAGAGTCCCCACCAGAGGTGGGAGGGTTAGACCGAGAGGGCTATCCCACTTGGGAATCACTAGGTGGAGGAGGGGGTTGGCCTTGACCGGTGCGGGGAAGTTGTCCCAGAAAGGACTCACCGGGGGTATGGGAAGGCTGACCTTGACTAGCCATGATTGACTGACCTAAGGACTGGTAGGGAGCAACACTTCGGGTGGACATCAAGGGACGCTGGAGAAGGGGCAAGTTCAACAACACAGGGTGGGTTGGGGCCTAGGACTCCACAAGCAAGGGCAAGTCGAAGAACTTGCTCTGATACCAAATCTTACGTGGGACGAGCCCAGACAGGTAACTGAGACCTAAAGCCAGCAGACTCATGAGCACACATGCCTAGATGGAAAGACGTTCACACATGCGTGAAGAGCGAACTCCTCAAGGGTACCGAGTGGTGGCTAGGCGAGTAGTGATAAGTGTGTAATTTTACATGTTAATTAATATTATAACACACTGTTACGAGCTTTAATATACATCACTATCCATTTATCACACTTAATTTCACTTTCGGATCAAAATGCATTCCTGGGAACGCATGCCATTCATCTTGGATCACGTGCTTGCCTTCATCCTGTCAGTTAGAAGAGAGGTATTTCGTCAAACACCTTATGGTCAGAGTTCATTTCTGAAAAATGATAGGGGGAATTCATATGCTCAGACTCTCAATGCATATGCTTAGACCTAGTGCAACATGTGCTCCGACTTTAACTAAGTCATTTATGCATGTGCTCGGACTTGCATGAATATGCTCTGACCTTTAAAATGCATGTGTGGTGACTTAAATGCATATGCTCAGACCTTATGCATGCAGTCTAGCAAATGTGTACCGACTTGATGAAAGAGACTTAATGCATATGCTCAGACCTTATGCATGCAGTCTAGCAAATGTGCGCCGACCTTATATGCTGTCTAGCAAATGTGCTCCGACTTGATGAAGGAGACTTAATGCATATATTCAGACCTGTGTAGCTAAGGGATTATGCATATGCTCTGACTTCGAATGCATATGCTCTGACTTGCCTAATGCGCTCTGATTTGATCATGCAGCCTTTGAACATGTGCTCTGACTTGTTTATGCAATGCTATAAACATGCATCGACTTGACCTTGCTATCTGGATAGACCTTCTAATATGCAACATGCACCGACCTTGGACATGCATAGACTTGAATGAGCCCAGAGCTAAAAATGTGCATCGACCTTGGTATGCCAGAAGCAATATGTGCTTTGACTTTAGGATGCACAAGCAGAATGTGCATCGACCTTAAAATGCAAGAAGCAAAATATGCTTCGACCTTAATATGCACACTGCATAATATGCATCGACCTTATTGTGCACTGCTATAGTAACATGCATCGACCTTGTATGCAGTTTAGAAAATATGCATCGATCTTGTATGCACTGCTGCAGTAACATGCATCGACCTTATATGCAGTTTTGAAAACATGCATTGACCTTGTATGCACTGCTACAGTAACATGCATCGACCTTGTATGCAGTTTAGAAAAACATGCATCGACCTTGTATACACTGCTACAGTACATGCATCGACCTTGTATGCAGTTTAGAAAACATGCATTGACCTTGTATACATTACTACAGTAACATGCATCGACCTTGTATGCAGTTTAGAAAACATGCATCGACCTTGTATACATTGTTACAATAACATGCATCGACCTTGGATGAGCATCGACCTTGGTCTGTGCTAGACTTGGATGTGCATCAACCTTGCAAGCTGTGAACTGGGATGTGCATTGACCTTAAAAGATGTGAACAGTGATGTGTATCGACCTTGGTTAATACAAGATGAAGACATGCATCGACCTTAGTTAACATGATGAACAAACATGCACCGACCTGCCTCTTATCGTGATGCTTACCTGCATCGACCTTATATGCGTGTGAACAGTGACATGCATCGACCTTATGTGTAGGGTGAAAACGTGCATCGACCTTCTATAGCTAAGGCATGTATGTATGCGTCGACCTTGTGAGCAAGCAACCAGTGTGTGCATTGAGTTGAGAGAACTTTAAGTGGCTAATACCACACTCCTTGATCGTGCAATCCACTGGTACTGCCAGATGTGGAAGTTGCCAGCAAAACAAAGAAGCCATTGGTGAAATACTTTTACCCCAGATCTTCTTAAGTGACTGTCTTTGGTTACCTTGAGGCCGAACTGAAGTATATGCTAACTCACATGAAGAGTTCCCATCATCTGTTGCAGCCCATACACACCTGTCTGCCTTTGATTGGAATTGCATAGAGTTAATAATCCCAGAAAGGTGGTTTGGGATGTAAGACCAAACATCACAATTTGGGTTTTGTTTGGCTTCCCACAGAGTGCTCTTTGGAGTATTTGCTTGAGGATCAATCACTGTACCACACCAATTGTCTTTTAAAATGTCAATGGATTTTCCATCCATATGAATCCAGCGAGTATTGTCAAGGACAAGCTGCCTAGCTTTATTAAAGATGTCCCTTCGGACTCCACCAGGGAAGGGCTTGACAATGGTGCTGATATGACCTTTAATATATTTAGATTTGGCATATTTGGACCATAAAGATGAGCCCTGAGTGATGCCCCATATCTGTTTTGCCACCATAGCAATTTGAATATGGCACAGGCTCCTAATGCCAAGGCCTCCCTCCTCAACAGGTTTAGTGATATTAGACCGTGAGACCCACTGACGCTTTATACCATCCTTTTGACTCCAGAAGAAATTGGCACACATCCTGTTAATAATGTCAATGAGTGTGGATGGCAAGCAAGATGCACTGGCTGTATATAAAGGGATGGACTGAAGGACAGAATTGATGAGGCATATTCTACCTACTTGCAATAAAAATTTTGATTGCCAGCCTTCCATTCTAGAGCAAATCTTATCCAATAGATACTTGTAATGAGACACATTTTTTCTACCTTCGAAGAGAGGGACACCAAGATATGAATTTAACCCCGTTTTATGCTGAAAGCCTATCATTTCATAAATTCTTCTAATAGCTGCATTGGTAGTTTTGTGAGATATAATGAAACTGCTCTCGCTAACATTCACCTTCTGTCCTGAGGACTCTTCATAACTCCTAATAAAAGATTGTAGTTTTCTAATATACTTGGAGGTCCCATTAAGGAAAATTAATGTGTCATCTACGTATAATAAATAGGAGACCTGTATGTAGCCCCGGGGCACATGAAAATACTGTATTTGTCCACTTTGGAATAGGTTGGATATACCTCGGCTTAGAGCCTCCTCTGCATGAATAGAGCAGGAGCCAGAGGATCCCCCTGCGTTACTCCTCTAGAAGATTTGAAATATCCCGTTGGGGAGCCATTAAAAATAACAGAGAACCAATTATTTATCATCATTGCTATTAGAGAACAGAAGCTGTTTGAGAAGCCAAATACTTTCATGACCTGCAGTAGGAAGTCCCATTCTAGCCTATCATAGGCTTTCACCATATCCAACTTTAATATTATGTTATTTCCTCTAACCTTTCTCCCTATATCCTTCATCATTTCTGAGGCTAAGGATATAATATCCACTATATTTCTTCATTTAATGAGCTTGTCTACGTAAACCCCTTATGACTCTTCAACTTCCCCTATAAAAACCCCTTAGGAGCTCAAGGGGTAGGGGCATCTAACATCAGCATCCAACATCCAGACTTGCATCACCGACTTCCCTCCAAGGCTGCAAGCGGCTGCTTACAATGAGCTAAGGAGAATTGTGTGTGGGTGATTTGTTCGTCGGCTTAGCACACTGAGGGTATGTCGTTTGCACTTCCCTCATGTGCTAACTAGTCGTAACACACAAGTCCACACCCGCCACATGTGAGACGCTCTGACAAGGGTAGACGTCCCCTCATGCCGGGATCGCCCCTCATGTGTCCCTCAACCACGACCTTGCACGTGTCAAGACGTCACGCTCCTTCTCAGTCACGAGGCCATGTTCGACCGCTCAACTTTAGTCATGATCGACCGTCACCCAGACACCAGATCATGACTAAAGGACTGATCATCACATCGGAATTGTCCCATGGCAGGCACCAATTGTACCCTGGCCATTACGGCCTACCTGTAAAGATATATACATCTCAGTATTCCACCACCAATTGGACGAATGCTCTCGCATCCACATTCAGGCCCTCAGTCCTCCCTCTGTGTCACCTAGCGTGAACCTCTAGCACCCCCTGACCGCAGTCAACACCACCCAGTAAAGAGGCGAACCTATAGCTATGAAGTGCCCCTGGCTCTCCCCCTAGGACTTCAAGAATATACGGACTCCTCTTCAGCATGGAACGAAGGTCTTCAGATTCAATCCGATGTAAATAAACACCGATTGCTTGCGGTCGGTGGGGAAAGACGTCCTGTACATGACTCCCCACAGTCTCCTGCGCACTCGCACCCACGGAACCATCCTTTCCTCCATGTGTCTCTCACCCCTTGAGTCCACGTGCCGCACCCTAGCGGCGCATCCCCAGTTAAATATTCAGTTCCATGGGGATTGTCGAGAAATCGACTGGCACGCCTGCATCCCAACCTTGTTTCCCCCTAAACCCAGAAACCTCCCGTGTCACTCGGTCTCCCCTCGACTCTCCGAAAAAGGTGAGTGCACGGTGTCACTCTGAGAAAGATACAGTCATTAGAGAGAGGGCCCTAATGCGTCCCGTTCCGACACCTCTCCCGTAGCTATATCCTACCCCTCACCCCGGTCACCGCACACACCATGCGTGGCGCTGGCGGAACGAAACCCTGCTCTCGCGCACGCGAACAAAAAGGATGGCATGCTCGGTGGGACGTCTCTCGCCTTCCTTCTTTTTGCTTAAGAGGAAGCCCGTGCTAGCCCTGAAGTCTTGGTGCCCCTTTCCTGTCCTTGCGGGAGAGATAGAAGAAGAGCACCCGTGCGCACTTTCCTGCAGCTTCCAATTCGCCTTCTAGTTGTCGGATCGCATTCGACGACCGTCAGCGGCCGTCACTCCTGCTCGTCCAATGCTCCCACAACTATGGCGGCCGTCACCTACAATCCCATCATCATCGTCACCCACACACGGGTGGGCTACTTGGCAGTGCCGATCACTTTCGGCAGCTTCACCCCGGTCGTCGGATCACCCTACTTTTTCGGTGTGGTCCCCGTGGCTACTCTGCTGCCACCCCCAGCTCCTGTCTCTTTTGGCGCCACTAACGCACCACGCCAGTCACCAGCCTCGACAGCCAGACCGAGCATTAGGCTCGACTCTCCCATCACCGGTTCTCGTAGGGGTTCCAGACCAACCCCTGCCTGGACAAGCGCTAGCCCCCGGGCCCAGTTCCGACACACTCTCGACGCGGGCCTTGCGTCCTAAGTTTCAGTCTCCACTTCTACAGTTCACTCGGGCCTCTAGCTCTGGGCCCCGGCCAAGTCGGCATCTGGCGTGGGTCTCCACCCCAAGGTGTTCGACTCCTTAGCACCCTGCTCAGGCCGTCAACCCCGAGCCTCCACTGAGCCTGCTCCCCACATGGGTCCCCTGACCCAGGGGCACGGCTCCCCAGCACCCCGTTCGGGCCTCTTGACCCGAACCTCAAAAGAACAACCGCCTCACTCGGGTTTTCAACCCCTGGTATGAGGCGACCCAGCATCCAGATAAGGTGTACAACCCCGGGGTTTCCCATGGATGACGTCTGGCATGAGTGGTCTGCGTCAGGCTCTGGATCTCTCGGCTCTACCTCGGGGGCACTGCTCCTACAACCTGACAATGCTGACTCCCAGCACTGGTCTACCTCTATGGGACACACCGACTCCGGCATGGACTGAGGGCCTCCTATCACGCCTTCCGGTCTCGCCAGCTCCCAGTCTAGGCTCAAGGCCTCGGGTTGCCGACACTCCGGTACCCCCTGCAATGTCAGCTCCAGGTGCACGCACATCGTTGCGAGCATCTGCAATACTACTATAGGCTCGGGTGAAGGCCTACACTCGAGTCACCCAGCCACCGGCCTCCACTATAGACTTTGCATCTTGGGGGCCCATTCCGGTATTCCCGGTGGGTGGCCTCGCACCACCAGCATTCACAGATCGAGTTTTCTCGGTCTACCACCTTAGAGTGGAATCGTCTTCGGCTCCCCAGAAGAAGCAACATCATAGCCGTAAGGGCAGGCGACCTGCTGCTACCACTAGTAACTCCGACAAGACCATTCTTGTCGGGGACTTACAGATTCGCCTGGACGGGGGCGAACCCATTGTACCTCCAGAAAGGATCATCTCTACAGTCCCTACTACCAACCGCTTTAGCCTCTTGGGAAGACAAGGCGGAACTCAAAAGGGTGAATGCTTTGGCAACGACCCAAAGGCGTCAGTGTCGGTTCGGCATCCCAGCTCCCAAGTCCCGTCAGAGAAATAGGGACAAGGGGGACCAGCAATCTGACTTGAGAAGGATCTGGGTTACCCCAGAGGAAGCTTAAGCTGTCCGGGAGGTGCGTCTCAGCAACCCCTTTTCGGCACTAGGACGTCGCGCCAAGCAAGGTGCGACTGGCCCTACAACCGCATCATCTGACGGCGCCCATCCCCTTATCGCCTCTCACTCAGATAGGTGAAAATAGAGACGACCTCATTCCGACACCCACCAATATCCAGCTCTGAGTTCTCCTCAAGCAAATGTCGTAATGGAGACTCCTCTGCAACGCACCTCAGTCTTTGGTAGGCTGGGGACACCCGTCCGCCCTAAGAGGCATTCTCAAAAGAGGTGGACGGTCTGACTCCTCAATGACGCGGTCAGGGTGTTCGCGTGCCACACTGCCGGGCACCAACCTGAGGTTCAGACTGATGATCTGAATTGGCCCATATCTCACCTTAGGAGACCTCGTCACCCGACTCAGCCGCCAGCTCTGGTTGGCCACGTAGGCACTTCTGCCGAGCCTCAGGTATCGACACGAGTAGAGGAAGTTCCCGTCGAGGAGCATGCCGCCCCCGTCATTGTAGAAATGGTCAACAACGACTCTCTAACTAGTGAAGTCCAAGAGATGACTCTTGAGACTCTCATGAAGAAGAACCAGCACTTGAAGGCCCTTCTGCAAGACTTGCATCAAGAATGTGACCTTCATCCTCAGCCACCCACTGGGCCTTTGACAGAGGCACCGATCCCGTCGGGTGGGGAAAATGGTGCTAACACCTCAGCGGCAGCTGCTCGGACCCCCACAATTGCTGGGTTCAGCATGCCCTTGGCCGAGGCTCAACCACGGCCTGATAGACTAATAGGAAGGTGAGCTAGAAGGGGAGGGGTTGAATAGATGACCCCAATTTGGTCAAACTTAAGCTATTCAAAAGTGCCACAGGCAATAAGAGCCAAAAATCAAGAACAGGAGGACTATCTGAGAAATGATTGATCGAGCGATAGGTGTGCAAGCATTCGAGTAACTGATCGGAGAAGACAAACCACACGAGACGGAGGATTTTTAGGTGGTTCGATTGCTACCCGCAATCTACGTCCACCCCTTACTCCACGGCAGCTTGCTGGCTGGTGGAAAGGGATTCCCTGCTTCCTGGCCATTTCGGCCATGCAGGCACTACAAGAAAATTGGCCTATAGCCACTAATTTTAATTACGCTTTAGAAAAATATAGGTATAAGCGACATATTCTGATGTTTTTAAATTAACATTGGTAAATTTCCTACATTTTTTTATAGCGTAGCTATATGGTGATGCGGGACGGATGACACGACCGGGCTAGGATGTATGGTTAAAGTGCGGCCAGCACTTAGCACGTTAAGGTAAGCCAAGCGGCTAACTACCGTGATGTTCTCCAGGTGGAGACGTCTCTTAATAGAAACTCTAGCTAACCCGACGATCGTCCCTTGTGAGGGAAACGTGGGATCGCGGCGGTTAGGGAACCACTAGCACCTAGGGTGTGCAATTCGAGCTTGGTGCTCGACTGGCGCTAAGGAATGGGCACTCACAACTCTCAACCGCGGTAATATGTATTTGGATACGGCCCTGATATCACAATTGCAGCATGATAGAAGATATACTAAATTAGCAAATGTGAGTATAGGAACGAGCACGTACCTCCACGACTAGTGCGTGGGGAAGAAACCCCGGCCGGATTCGACAACCACAATACACACAAATGATTAATGGTTACAATTCCAAAAAATAGGGCCCACTCCTCGTAGGGAGATAATAGGCTACAATCACAATATTTATGGTTACTGGGACTCGGGTTGACGGGCAGCACTCAAGGTATCTGAGGAAGGCGAGTCGGGGCCGATCTGGGTGATGATCGGGTATTGATCTGGTTCTGCCTACGTTGGTCACCCTGCGCAGCGATCTTGCGGAGGCTGGTACGAAGAGATCCGGGGTCCGTTCAGAGTGCCATTTGTTGGAGAACATCGGTGACTGGAATCAAAACACCACAGCCAAATGGCGCCATCAGATCTTGTCAGATCTGGGCATGATAGCTCCTGGACTAGCTCTCTAATTATGCTCACACTGACCTGCACAAGGAAACAAACAATTATGGGAAAAATAGCTCCCGATGTCGGATCGACGCGTCGCTTGTTGCAGATCGTCGGACACGTCTAGAGGAAGGATCTGACCAATGGATTTGGTTAGATATGCAAGGGTGAGGGTGGGGAAGCTTCTGGAAGTTTCCTATGCTTCTGGGTCAGATCTGTGCAGAGTGGTCTGCACAGTCCCACGAGAATCCTTGCCACGATCAGCACCATCCTCCAAAGGACGCGAGATCAGCGGCAAAGCGAAGAGGACAAAAAATACTACGAACCATGAGTATCTCAGATCCAAAGGACTTGAGTGTTGGGCCGTAAGAATTAATACTCAAGAAACTCAGTTTCTGGGACAGCAGACTCGGACTGGCTTGCGTGACTTCACCGTAGGAATTGTTGCTGGCGATCCAGAGCTCTAATCAACACGAAACCATTGCAAATCTCTTCCTGACTTGAAGGAGCAGCTCTGGAAATTTTCTCAAAACCATATAAGAAAATAAAGTGGAGGATAGAGGGGGCGAGTCACCTACCAGCAAGGGACCAGCCCTCACATCCTCCACTCGGCATCGCTGAGTTACCCACGGGTTTGGGTGAGTGCCGGGTTAGTTGGCCGTCGATATCGGCCCGTTCGACTTGCGATTCTGCTTACTTGCTTAGGTCCGAGGTTGTTTCACATCACTACCACCGCATCTTGTACACAGTTTCAGAGGTCCCATTACTTGTCTCTACTGCTGCTGAGAAGGTAGAGCAGACTGCTGCACCGTGCCCGACGATACCTGTCGCTCAAATCTCTTCCTCTTCTTGAATTTCTTGAACTTAGGATTGAAGGGAGAACTACCACTCACAGCAGGAATGACAGGAGGAACTCCCAACACAGAAGGCTGATAACTCAGCTGAAGTGGAACAATCGGCTGAACTGACGTCGCTTGAGGAAAACCATGAGATCTAGCCATATCTAGCTCAAGTGTTGTTGCTGCCTGATAAGCATCATTCATCATAGACACTCGGGTTGCAATTAAATACTGTCTTAGATCGGGCCTTAAACCATGCAAGACATGCTCAGTCTTGAGGGCTTCATATGCTAAAACATGGGGCGCATAACGACCCAATTCCATGAACCGATTGCAATATTCCAACACTGACATTCCACCTTGCACGAGCTCCATAAATTGATGCATCTTCTTCATGCGGAGATATGCAGGACTAAAAGTACACTCAAAAATGGTGACAAATTCTGTCCAGGTGATTTGTCGGAGTGGACGGGAACGAAAGGTGACTTCCCTTTCTGTAGTCCACCAAGTAAGTGCTGCGCCCTGAAGCTGAAAAGTTCCAAGTATCACCTTCTCATCTTCAGTACATTCCATAGATCGGAATACATGCTGAGTTGCATCCAGCCAAGCCCTAGCTGCATCTAGATCAGCTTGACCTTTGTAAGTCAGTGGATGGAACAGCAGAAATTCCTTCAATGCACGACCATGACCACAAGGCACATCTTCTTGCGCTGGAATAGCAGGAGCTGGAGCAGGAACTGGAACAGCTTGAGCTTGATCCAGAACAATCACTAGAGGAGATGAGGTGCTACTTTCTTCCTAAGGAGCAGGACCTTGACCTCGACCATGGCCTCTCCTACGAGGTGGCATATTAAAGCTAGAAAACTCACACAATAACAAGAAATCCATCATCAATATGAAAAATATATTAAGTCAGCAATAGACAACTCAAATGGACTCGCTCTGGACTCGCTTATGCGATTTCAATTCCTTACACAATTCCTTAACTCCGCTCTGATACCAACTGTAACGACCCGGGGATCCGGATATCGATATACTGATAATATCGATACATCGATACCAAGAACTGGGGAAGCCACCCAAGAGGCTAGTGAGGCCCTGAAGGGTTGGAAGGGTTTTGTCGAGGGGTTGCATAACGAATTAGAATGTCACGCACGTAGAATTAATTAATGCAATAACTAAAATTATAATGCAGAAGTAAATTAAATATATCGGAGTGGTAGAAGTATATACAGTAGTCCAGAGTCACAGATACACGTTATCCTAGGGCTACTGGAGGTGTACCATATACCGTTGGAAAGAACATCAAGTCAGATTTGCAACAGAGGTGTTCTCGCCATCTTTCAACATCAGAGTTGTCCGGGAGAGCCATGCTCCCCCGATTGCACAAATCAGGCCAGACCAGCAACCTGAGGCAAGTTCCAAGAGCCACCACGGCCACACCCCTTGGCTTCTGGAGGCGCCACTTGTCCAAGAGCTTCTTCCACCAGTCGACCGTCATCAGCAAAAAGTAGTGCCCCGATCGACATCCAGAGGAGTGATTTCCAAATTTTCTCCCCCAAGCGCTCTGCTCTGTCCACTCTTGGACTGAGCCAACACTTGCTCACTCATCTGGCTGCTCCAGCCTGCGCCGACCTCCGTCAATGTTCCTGCAGGTGCCGTCTCGAAGAGGACTCGACGACGGTTCCAAAAATTCTGGCCCCAGTCGATTCCAAGTTCAGGAACACTTGTGGCGGCCACTTCTTCTTGCTGCTAAGGTACTCCTGAGGACTAAACCAGAAACCCAGGGCCCTGCTTGCGCCCCCCCCAACCGGATCCGGCGATCGGAGAATCCTGTAAAAATCAGGCATTATCCTGACCCAGTTACGAAGACTCTCCCACTAGTTTCATCTCTGAAAAAATTCGTGAGTGCCCGCAGCAGTGACAACACCACCGATCTATCCTCTATTCCAGAGAACGGACAGAACCGACGAGCTTCATCCCCTTGGTTTCTAATTCCATTCTTCCCTCCCCGCCTGGCCAGCTGACCGCGCCTCCCTGCGTGGAGGTAGTGTTTGAGTGTAAAATTAAGTCCCCCACCCCACGATCACCCTCCTGCATGAGGCGTAGTGGTGTATTCACTCTTAATTTTCATGTCAAAGCGACACTAACACGGCGTGCGGGTACGTACCCACGCCTCCCCGCTCGCCCTCGTCTCCGACCGGGGTTGGCGTCTTCACGCCAATCAGGTGAGCTTCGGAGCACTCCTCACTTCTGGCATTTACTTGCTTAGTTTAGTATTATTTCTGGTTGCTCCATCGGCAGAGAGTGAGTGCCCAAACCAAAGTGCTGATCACGTGAGTGACCATCGCATGCGAGTTATGAGAGTGACCTTTCGTCCCCACGCCCTTGGCATGCCGACCGCCCACGAATTGGGCATCCCTAGCCCATTGGGGTCCTCTCTGAGCCGACCATACACCTGGAACCCCAAGGTCTAACCTCGGACCCTCACCACCATCGCCGGTCCACCTACGGACTCGGGTGTGCGCGACGCGGGAGAACCCACTTGAGTGAGTCCGCCGTTCCGTTCGTGCTTGCTTGCTAGGTCCAAGGAGTGGTCTCACATCAACTTGGTATCAGAGAAAATTCTAGACTTGTCTCTACAAGGTCTTGTCCTAGGGAGCATAAGCATTTAGAGTCATTCGGTGCATTAACATGGCTTTCTCTCTTTGGTCATACCCATCCCACTCGGCCCTCCACAAGGGTCCGATCGACCCACTACTTTTGGACATCATTCTAGTTAAGGTTGTGTTTTAAGGTGGTTGTTTGGATGCCTCATTGAGAGAGTGCTCGGGCGAACCTCAGATTTTCCTTCCTGGTGAGCTGTTGTCAGACGAGCTTGAACTTTCTCATTCTATTTTTGGTGTCTTTTTGAGGTAAGCTTTGAAAGTGCTATCTCGGTGAAGCCTTTGTCCTGTGTCTACTTATATGTGGAATGTGTTAATTCTGAACCTGATCTTCTCTTGTTTCGACAGTGGCCTGGCTTTGGACCCAGTCTGTGTGTTGGAGGCCGTTGTACACCATGTTCGGCGTGCCGTGTTTAGCAACTGTTGTGCTGTGAAGGTTCAGTAATCATTTCAGGATGTGAGGATAAGCAGAGATTGGTATTCTTGGTGGCTTGTGTTGTGGCTCTTGACGCGATGATTTGCACTATAGCGACTTGTGATCAGCTGTTAGCAAGATTGGTACTCGAGGCATGGTATATTATAGTTCATGAATTGTGATGGCACCAAGTGGTGTGCTGAGATACGGATGTCGAGTTGTTTGTTTTACCTTTGTATGTTGTGTAGAGTGTGCAGCAGAAGCATGTGGGCTTATTACCCATTGGTCAAGGATCGTTGGCTGGAAGATTTTGGCCAGTTGAGAGGATTGTTGCCTCAGTGTGTCTTCATCTTGGCTGTATGTGCCTCGATGTTATTGGTTGCCATGTCGTTGCTTGTGGTATTGTGGTTGTTGGCACTGGCAATTTTGAGAATTGGAGAAATCTGTTTGCAGATATGCTGATTGAGTACCCTTTCTATGTCTACATTTCTTGGAAGTTGTGCTCTCGGGACGTGATCGTGGTCCTAGAGATTCATTTTTTTTAAGAGTTGTTGTGGGTCCCTATTGGTAAGCTGTGCATGGCTAGTTTCTTTTTAGCCATGCGTTCAGCAGTAATTGTGCCTTGTTGTGACCCAGCTTGTAGTTGTGTCCCGTGATTCTGTGTTGATAGTGGAGCTGTGATTCTGCTAATGTTGTTGAGGGTGTTTGTCAGTTTGTTGCTTTATTCAGCTTGGGAGAAGTTCCCTGTGAGTCTGAATTTGGCATTGTGTGGACCGTGATCTTGTCAGTTGGTTGTGTTGTACTCTTCTGTCGTGGTAGAGTTAGCATGCGACTCGAATCAGATGTAATGTCTAAGTGAGGACTGACTTGATTGTGTTTATGGTCCAGTGCTGTCATTAGCATTCAACGTGCCAGTTTCGCTTGTCGTTATGTCGTGGAAGCCGATGGTTTGAGTAGTCAGCTGAGATGTTTGTCTTCCTCGTGAAGAGCTGATGCTTATGTTATCGGTGGTTTTTTTTTGTGGCATGGGTCGTGTCTCCTTTTCTTGTGAGACGATAACGATGATGCCTTGTTTCGTAGGTGTCAGACTTGTGTTCCTTGGTGTGTTGTGCTCGTTCTGCAGATCGATTTACCTTGAGATCCAGAGCATGATGATCTTGTTTGTGATCATGGTCTGGCAGCATTCCTCTGAATTATTTTTTCGAGAATCATGATTTTGTGTTTTCCCGTCTGATGGCATCAGAGACATCCAGTCATATTGCCTAGGGGAAGATTGAAATCTAAAGAAAGGGTCCAAAGTAAGTAAATTTTGAAATGTCTGTCATGGGTTTCATATCACAATGATTCTCAAACGTCTAAAAGCCACTGCTTTTAGCTTTCCCTTTCCAACTTCCCATTCTCTAAGGCGCCCTTTGATAACCTGTTGGTCGGAAGGTGGTCGGCCGCCTCGTGGGGCGGGCCACCTCCCCCCCTCTCACCCATTTACTTAACCAGCCTTATTCGACCATGTTGGCCGAATAAGCTAACTCCATCAAGTTTTCAAAGGGCCCCTTAAAGAACTAAGAGTAGTAGAGACTTAAGTGATCACGTGATCCAAGAAACAAGTTAAACTGACATGTGATCCAAGGCGACCAGCTCTCCAAGAACACTCAGCCACATGGTCTCGCCTTATCTTCATAATCTGACATGTGGAGTTACACAAGCCACTTTTCTGAGAAAGTCACTGGCGGGAATACTCCCTCCACGTGCCGGACTAAACTAGTGGGGACCACATGACCCAGTTCGTTGGTATATATAAAGGGGGATCTATAATTAAGAAGACGAGCGATCATTAAGAAGAATAGAGAAGCAAAGCTTAAAAGAAGAAAGAAGAAGATACACTGAGTGGAGGTAATCGAAGAAGAAGAGTAAATTGAGAGCAGTGAGAGCATCAGAGAGAAAAGTACAGGAGACGAGAGTTAGCTGCAGAAAGGTGAAAGAGTTCCAGAATAGAGCATCAAAAAAGAGGAGAAGTGGAGAAGAAGTAATCGCAGCAGAAGTTACGATTTCTAGATCAAATCTAGAATTGTTTGCTCACCTTGAGCTACATTACTTTCACGCTACATCTGATTCTCATTTTTTGGTTCTTTGTGTTTTCTTTCATCATTGTTTTTCAAGCTGTTAGTCAGCAGAGCAAGCTATGGTGCTCAGCGGTGAGGATTTATTCCTCGGACAGCAAGCTATAGTGCTCAGCTGTTAGCAAGCTGTAAAGCTCAGCAGATCAAGTTGTTAGTCAGCAGTTGTAGGGATTCATCCCCGAAGCTGTGGATCAGCGGCTAAGCTGTGCGTCAGCAAAAGCCACACTCAGGTTTGAGTGTGGGGTGGATGTAGGTCTCGAGGTTGAGACTGAACCACCTAAAACTCCTTGGTCCCTTGTGTGATTGTTTATCTGTGTATTGCTCCGCTTAGATGCATGATTAGGACCACTATCAATAGGAATGCAATTCTGAATGCATTTACATTCGTATGATCTGAGTGCTTCAACAACTAAGCAGTATATCAAAAGGCGTGGCAAGAAGGATAGGTCATGTCACGCCCTGAGCGCGAAAGATACCCAAGGTCGTGGACAGCTTATGTAGAACCATTCAATTAGAGCAGTATACACATATTTTTTTTTGACAAAAGACATAGTGCGCAATTTATCTAAATCATAACTAAAATTAAATTCCCAAATTAATACCAATGTCCAAGATGACCATTATCGCTTCCTTCTCTCCTTTGAGTGAACACAAAAGAAAAATAAAAAAAATTGGGTCGTTGCTTGCGGATAACTTGCTGTGTTTGCTTGCCATACACTCTCCCTAAATCTCCACTTCTCCTTTCTATACCAAGTGAGTTTGGTTAGGAATGTAGAGAATTTTCACTAATCCGGATGATGAGGAGGAGTTCGCTCCCCAATATGAGTCCGGGATTAGGGGCAACCCTCTATTTCAAATGGAGGATAGCCACCCGACCACTTTCATAGGCATATTTTTGGCTATGCCGAACGAGGCCGTTCACGCCGATTTGGCATCATCCCCTAGTGAACATGATCATGGTAGTCCTAGGGCTCCTACCCTATCTCCGCACGAAGATCAATAGTTGATCAACATCCTATCTTACTACACTCCTGAGGATTTGGTCATGATGGCCTCCCTAGGGAAGGCTCCCACTATCCCACACATGTCCTCCCCCTTCACACCTCCCCGGGTCCAAGCTCCCTTTCAAGGGTCCACAAATCGACCCTCCCGGGAAATCCCACTCCAATCTAGCTATTTCATGGCTCCACAAGGGGATTCTTCGCCCCTGATTCCACCAACTGCGGTCACCCCATCGAAGGGGATAGGCCCCACATTCAGGCAAGAAATCCAAAGCTACATTCGGCAAGCGGTGGCTGAAAGTATGCCAAATTCACGTCCCCACTCGCTAGCCCAATATTATTGCAAACTTTTTAATGCTTACTTCCCGCCTGGTTTCAAGGCTCCCAAGTACAGGAGGTATGATGGCACCACCGACCCTCATCATCATCTTTCAAGTTTCCTTATGGAGTCCCATCAATAGTTATACGATCAGGTCTTGTTAGTCCATTTATTCCAAAAGTCTCTTGAGGGTGAGGCCCTACGTTGGTTCTCCTCCCTACCAACTGTTGATCTTCTCAACGTCGATAAAGTCTCAGAGCCATTCCTCGCTCACTTTCATCACATGTCTTCCATTGCCCCTACCTTGTTTGACCTAGTCATGGAGAAGATGAAGCTCGACGAGAACTTCATTAATTTTGCCAATCGCTAGAGGATCATGGCTTCTAGGACGGAGGTTCTTATCCCCGAATCCCAGGCCGTTACCATGTTGGTAAATAACGCCACTCCTCAGCTTCGGGCCAATCTAATGCTTAGTGAGCTCCATACTTTCCCTCAACTCTACAATCGAGCTCGAATTGTTCAAGCTCAGGTAAAGGACTCCACCTTAGCTCCTTTCTTTGAGCCTTGCCCGAAAGGTCGAAAAGCCCCAGGTGTCCCCACCACCAAAGGTGTCACAGTAAACAAACAAGTCAATGCAGTTGGCCCATCCTTTAGGCCCAACAACTGTCAGGCTTCACACCCCAATCAGGTTGGTTCGAATCAGGGTCAAGGCAACCTAAAGCCATACTCCAATGTCCCCCCGCCTCAGAATTACAATTGCACTGGGCCGAAAAGGGCTTCTTATCCTCCGTTGCTTGAAACCTTGTGTGATATATTCTTTGCCCTTAGGAACGTTGCCAGCTGGATAAGTTGTTCTCCCCTTGTGTGATGAAGGTTATTTCAAATTTTGAAGATGAATTTTTTTAAGGAGGGAGGATGGTAACACCCAGGATTTTTCAGACCAAGATCTGTGGGTTTCAAAGTGCTTTTGAGGGTCCCGGATCGTGTTTTGCGATTACGTCTGATTTTTGACTGTCGAGCCTTTGGACCCCTGTGTAGGATGAACTGACGTGTTTTTGAGCTCTGGGACGTTGTAGGCATGTTGTGCATTTTTTGAGGATCGTAGGGATGATTGATGCGGGACAGGTGACGCGACTGGGCTAAGATGTATGACGGACTCGATGTGTGGCCATCACTAACACACAAAAGGCAAGCCAATCAACTGACCACCGTGGACTTCTCTAGGTGGAGACGTCTCTCAACAAGAACTCTCGCTAGCCCGACGATCGTCCCTCGCGAAGGAAACGTGGGATTGCAGTGATTAAGGAACTATTGTCGCCTAGGGTGGTGCAGTCTGAGCTCGGTGCGTGACTGGAGCTAAGGAACGGACGCTCACAACTCACAATCGCGGCAAATTGAAGCTAGCTATTGGCCCTAATCTCACAAATGCAGGATGATAGAAAATATACTAAATCAGCGATGTAGTGTAGGAACGAAGCACGTACCTCCACGACTAGTGCGTGGGGAAGAAACCCCGGCCAGATCTGACAACCCCGATACAGGATAATGAAAGAATAATTACAACTCACAAATCGTTGCCCACTCCTCGTAGGGATATAACAGACTACAACACTGATTTTTGGGGCTATTTGAACTTGGGTTGATGGGCAGCACTCGAGGGAGCTGAGGGAGGCGAGTCGGGGCTGATCCGGGTGAGCCGAATGGAAGCCGACTGGTTCTGTCCACACGGGTCACCTGACGCAGTAGACTTACGGAGGTCGACACGGCTAGATCCGGCATTCGATTAGGGTGCCGTTTGTTTGGAGAATATTGGAGACTGGAAGAAGAACACCTCAGCCAAATGGCGCCGTCAGATGTGCTCAGATCTGGGCGTGACAGCTTCTGCACTTAGCCTCTGGTTCTGCTCACACAGAACTGCACAGGTAAACAAACAATTATAGGAAAATGGTTCCCGGTGTCAAAATGAGTCGCCATTTATGGCGGAACGTCGATGTCATCTAGAGGAACGATCTGAAGAAGGGGTTTGGTCAGATCTACAAATAGGATGGCAGGGCAGCTTCTGGAAGTCAATTCCGCTTCTGGGTCAGATCTGCACAGGGTGGTCTGTGCAGTTCTACGAGAATCTCCGCCACGGCCAACACTAACCTCAGAACGACGCCAGCTCAGCGGAAACGCGAAGAGGACAGAAAATCCAACGACCACTTAGAATCTCAGATCCAGAATATTTGAGAGTAGGGTCATAGAAATTTGTTCTCAGGAAACTAAGGATCTGGGACAGCAGGCTCGAATGGAAATGCGCGACTTCACCGTTGGAATTGTTGCCAGCGATCTTGAACTCCGATTGACGCAGTAGCGAAGGCAGAATTGTATTTCCTTATGGTAGTGCAGAGCCCCACACTATCGTGCTATGGGCGGACATGAGGGGCTTCACACATGGACCCCATAATCCATGCGGCGGGTTGGGCTGCCAAGCACTGATGTTCTACGTGGGTCCTATACCCCACGTGTAACAACAAATCCCTAAAGGAGACGCTGGCATAAACCAACAATCTCCCCCCCCCTAGCGGCACTTGGGGGATTTGAACCTGCGACCTCACTCTGATACCAGTTTATAGGATCAAGCCCCTACTATTGCGCCAAAAGCTCGAGCTGGTAGCGAAGGCAGAACCATATTTCGTTATGGCAACGCAAAGCCCCACACTATCGTGTTGTGGGCAGACATGATGGGCTTCGCACATAGACCTCATAATCCATGTTGTGGGTTGGGCTGCCATGCACCAATGTTCCACATGGGTCTCATACCCCACGTGTAATAGCAAATCCCTAAAGGAGAAGCTGGCATAAACCAACAACCCGCAATCTACGTCCACCCCTCACTCCTTCGGAGTGAGGCTTCCTTGCTTCAAGCAAAAACAAGCAGACTCAGTCTGTAAATATTTACTGCCTACTAGTTTGAGTTCAGAGGGAGACAAATCCCTCGACACAGATTCTGGAATCCACAGAATCTGAACCCTGGCCTTGCCACCTGTAAGTCCAGAACTAGAGGACTATGCTCCCTTCCACTAAACCAGAGGGAAAACACGAGTCACAACCTGCCACACGCACCCCGGAGACTTAGTCTCCCTTCCTCTGACACCCAGAGGGAAACCGAAGAACACTCTCCATTCTCCTGAATCCACAACAGGAATCCCGACCTCAAACTAGAGAATTGGAAGAACAAACTAGAAATGGAAAAGAGAAGAAGATTATAGATGAAGAAAAAAAAATGTAGCTCTCAATAGAGCGGTGCAGTTCAGGATTTGATCCTGCAACTGACGATCACAGATCTTCAATTTGCTCCTTCTTCCTTCAGATTCTTCTCTCACTCTTTCTTTCTCAGGCTCTCTCATTAGCTTTTCTGCTCTCACACTTTCCTATTCTTCGTGCTCTCATTGTGAGGAAGATGTCCCATATTTATAGAATAAGGGCTCCAGAGTAGCTTCTCTTCAAATTAGCCTGAGTGGTGTGGTCCACATCATTCTTCGAGGGCGTGTGGAGGGAACACTCCCGCCCACAGGATTTTCCAAAGAGACTTTTCATGTGTTGGGATTTGGATAAAAGTAGGTCCACAGGGCATATTCTTTCTGGGACTATCTATCTTGGATCACGTGCCCAATCATAAGCTGACTGATTCCACATGCCACCTTTCTCGCCATACCTGGGATCACGTGATCACTTAAGTGATTGATGCTTCTTACCCTTCAAGTGTTTAATAGAATTCCTACCAATAAGAGATAAGGCATTTCATCAAACACTTTATAATCCGATGTAGATTTAGCCAACATTATATCAGTCAGACACATAGGTCAGAAAGGTAAAAGATGACGCATATTTTGGCGAGGCTTTATTTAGGTCGGTGTCATCCACACACATTCGCCACTTCCCATTACTCTTAGGGACAAGGACTATGTTTGCTACCCAGTCCGGGTATCGGGTTGGCTAGAGTAGCCCTTGAGTGTAATTTCTCACTCACTTGTTCCCTGATGATGGCCTGTCACTCTGGGTTGCAACGTCTTCGGTGTTGCTGGTCCGGGCAGCAGTTTGGATCCAACTTTAGTCGGTGCGTGATGATCTCTGGTAGGATTCTAGGGAGTTCATCCTAGGATCAAGTGAACACATCCTGGTTAGCGATGAGGAAGCTTATGTAGGCCTCATTGTCTTGCTCGGATAGGGTGGCCCTGATCCTTAATGTTCGGCTTGGGTCCTCCCTCACCTGGATGACGTGTAGGTCTTCCGCTGGGGTGCTTGCGCTCGGTCCTGGGTCTTCAGTCCTACCCTTCTTCTCGGGTGGCGTCTCCTCAGGCTGTCGATCATGTGTTGAAATGAGGTAACACCTTCTGGACTCCATCTGATCTCCTAAGACTTCCCCCACTCCACGAGGCATGCGGAACATAAGTTTCTGGTGATACGAGGAGGGGACACCCCAAAGGGTGCCGAGGATTCCACACCCTATGTTGGCGTTATACCCTATCATAGCGCGTACAACCTTGAAATCAGCCAAGAAGGTCACATCCCTTGGTGTGGTTCCGAACGTGATCGACAGTGAAATGCGTCCCTCTAGGTGAACTGTTGTGCCAGAGAAGCCATATAGTGGTGTGTGCAATGGCATGATTTGGAAGAAGTCTACACCCATAAGCACAAGACAGTCGTACGAGATAACATCAGGACCGCTTCCATTATCGACCAAGATTTGACATATGGTACATTGATTGATGATGGCCGAGACTACCAACACATCAGAATGGGGCGTGGTTACACCATCTAAATCATCGTCGGAGAAGATGATGGGATCCTTCAGGTGATTCCTGGGCGGCAGCCGCCCATTGGGCGTTGTCGCCTTGCCCCCCTTTGTTGATGGCTGACGCGTACCGACATTGTTTGGTTGCACTATCTCTGTCTGAGGCTGGCACCCCAGAGCTGTCAGGGGCATGTAGTTGCGGTAGGTGCCCCTCTCCTTGTTTGGGTGATCATAGCGGTCTCGGTCCCGTCGCTCTTGTTTGCTCCGCCCTTCACGTGGTGCGTCGGCAGATCTTTTCCGGTCTAACCTTTCGGTTCTACCCATGCAGCCTAGGGCTACAGTGTTCTCCTTACAGCGGGCATGCTTCTGTGCAAGGGCGAGGAGGTCAATCAGGGTCATCGGGGCTTCGACTTTGAGGACACGTCGAATGATGTTGTCTCGCGTTCCCTTGGTGACTGTGGTGGTGGCGATGCTGACATCAAGGTGTGGGATCCAGAGTGCCTCTGTCTGAAAATGGGAGACGAAGTCCCACAACGTCTCTTCTGGCCCCTGCTTGAGAGCGAGAAGGGACACCGCAAATTTGGATACCTTTTGGCAGCCAATGAAGTTCTCCTTGAACAACTTCTTGAGCTACTAGAACGAGGAGATAGTCCCGGCTGGCAGAGATTCAAACCAGGCCTGAGTGTTCTCCTAGAGAGTTGTGACGAACGCCAGGCACTTCAGGATGTCCGAGGCCCGGTTCAAGACTAGATAGGACTTGAAGCTGTGCATGTGGGCAGGCAGGTCAATGGTGCCATTGTATGGGATGAAAGACGACAGATGTAACTCGGGTAAAATGGGGGCTTCCATGATCTCCTTGGAGAAGGGAGCATGGAAGTCTTGGTCCTCGTTGATGAGGCCCCCAGATCTTGGTTGGCAAGGAGGACATCATCTAGGTAGCATACCTTGTCTTTGATTTCGTTTATCCGTTGGAGACGCCGATCTATCTTTGGGTTGGAATGTAGCGGGCTATGCACCCTTAGTGCGAGCGAGCTATGTGATCATTGCATTCTCGTGACGGAGGCATGGGAAGCCTCCCGCACCAGTCGGGCATTCAGGATGATCCGGGCCTCCTCATTCTGGTGGCATTCAAGTGGAATGCATTGGGGGTCCACCTGCCAGTTTAGGAGGTCTTGGCATAGCCCTATCAGGGCTGTGATCTATTGGCGAAGCTCTTTGAGGTTGCCCAGTGTGACTTCTGGGCATGGATGAGTGGAGGATGCTTCCTGCGATCCGCACCGGGAGTTGGTAGCTACGATCTGTTGGCGAAGCTCTTCGAGGTTGCCCGGTGTGACTTCTAGGCATGGATGAGTGGAGGATGCTTCCTGCAATCCACGTCGGGAGTTGGCTCCCTAATGGGAACCGCGCCCCGATTACTGGCATTGTGAAGACTCCCACGAGGTGCCATGGCTTTTTTCTCCATTTTCCACAGACGGTGCCAAGAAGTGTACATGCAGAAATCTAGTTTCTATGCCACGCATCACCTTCTCTATTTGTTTATTGGGGAAGTCATCTGGCACCCGTGGAAGCCTGCAAACACCAGGAGCCAAAGAGGCGTCAGAAGGAGCCCTGGGCGTTACCCTAGGGGACAACCCTCCGATGCTTAAGTCAGAAACGGTTCAAGGAAAGAGCAGAGAAGAGCAAAAGAGAGAGTAGGTTGGAGGTCACCGTAGTAGATCTGAGAGATACGCATATCCTCTAGACGAGTGCTCGCCGGTCCCAATGGACACTCAGCGAGTGCTCGATGGGTGATAAGGTCGTGCAAGAGGGGGATTTCTCTCTCAGGAAATGTGGTCGTGCATGATCTCTCTGTCGTAGTAGCAATGCAAGTGGCTCTATTCTCTGTGTAGGACTTTTTGGCAGAAGTTCCACCGTGTCTACCTTTCTATGTCGATTTTCCTTTTATAGGGGGTTGTCCTGGAGCTGGAGGCCTATCTCTTAATAGGGAATGGCGTAAGTAGTGGAGTAACATCTCCCGTGATTGTGGTGGGAGTTTCCTATTGAGGGGCGAGTACCCCAGAGTCAGTTGATCCCTGGGTGAGTCTTATGGTGCTCGTGGGGCTTGCTCGCCTCTTATGGGGTAGAAACTAATGTCGTGGGGGGTAGCGGTCAATTGTCAGAGGGTCCTCCAGCGGTCATTGAGCCTTGGCCGCAGCCCCCTTAGCGCTGTCAATTTTGATGTCGAGTCATATTGGGCCATGTTTCATGGGCTGTAGCTATTGTGAACTCTTATATGCGTCGGCAGGGCCTGGGCCATCGTGGGCTTGTCATAGATGGGCCCATTATGGGCCGAGCCAGATTTACCCTCCTCAGTACGGTATCGATTCGTGGGTTGCTGTGACTAGCCGTGGTACACGTGTGACTAGGTTCAGAGTTTTGGTGGCTCCGTGTTTTCATTAGGGGTGATTGAAGCATAGTTCCTTGCTACCTTCGAAAGTCTTGTTCCGATAGTATAACTATGTCCCTTCGCGGACCGATCGAGAGTCTACCCGATAGACTAGATTTAAATGTTCATCTGCCAGTAGAAAGGTTTCGAGACAGGTTACAGTGATCCAGTCTTTTAGGTCAAATTACGAGAACATGGTTCGACATGGTTTATGCTCGGTACTGGAGGTAGTCCTTTGTTGTACAGGCTTTGGCAATTAGTAGTTTAGCATGGTTATGTGAATTTATAGTGTTGATCTTTCTGCCTTACTATCTTTTCTGCTTATTGTTCTATATGTCTTTTATTTACTACACTGCTCGTTACGTTCTATTGTGTTGGAGATCCATGGGACCCCTATTGAACCATTGAGATACGGCTCACACCTTTTCTTTTCAGGCTTGGTGTGCCTCCTAGCCGTACGGAAGTCTTGTGTAGCACTGAGTGTCCTAGCATTGCCAGTTTCTGCTAGTCGGGGTATGTCCCAAGGCTTTGTACTTTTCTTTTATTGAGTTGTACCTTTGGGAGTTGTAAATTTGAACTAGAATATCTTTAAAAAGATGAACATTGCTTTAGAGGATGAAACATTTAAGGAGATCCCTAAAGTAAATGTGTATAATATGGTTTTTATCACAAAGTTTATGAAGCTTAGGCCATCAGGTGGTAGAGTCCAAGGTCAAGGGCTAGCAGGCCAGGTTCAGCAAGAAATGGCAGTACAACCCATCCATCCAGTGGAAGAAGTACAACAACCTCTGCAGGAAGTAAAAGCACCAGAAGTTCATTCGAAATCAGAACCTAAGCAGTAGCAGCAATAAGAAGCAGTATTTGAACAAGAACCTGAATTGGAACAGCAGCAACAGCTACATGCTATGGATGATAGTGATCAAATTCAATCAGATGCACAAGTTCAGGGGGAGGATCAGCCTCAAGCAGTTGAACAATAAATGGCAGTAAATATTGAGCAGGAGGCTAATGAAGAAGTAATACATGATGAGAACTTGCTAATGCAAGGGGTAGAACAAAAAGTAAATGTAGAAGTTCAACAAGTAGGAGAGGAGCAACATCAAATGGAAGAGGAACAATCAGAGCCAGAATTGCACCAGCAGCCAGATGAAGAATATGAACAGCAACAGTATCAACAATAAGATGTTGAACAACTTCACAAGAAGCACTAAGTCAGGGGGAGCAGCAGTCACCATCAAATGATCAAGAAGTGTCAGTACATGTTGAGCAGCATGATGATGGTGAAGAGTTGCCTAATGTAAATCAGCAAGTGCAACCAGAACTGGAAGCACAACTAGTTTTAGAAGAATCCATTCCAGAGCTCCAAGAAGAGCATCAGTCTGATCAGCATGACATAGAAAGGGAAGAAATGGAAATAGATGAAGAGGAAGGTCATGAAGAGTAGCAACCAAGAGAGGTACATCTACAACAAGAAATTCATGAACTGCAAAAACAACAATTGTCAGATGAACAAGTCTTGCAACAACTGGATCAACATATTGATGAGCTCATTGAGCAGATAGAACAACAACATCAATAGTTATTTGAGAACCAACCTGAGCAGAGAAATGAGTAGCAAGGAGTGGAAGAACCTCAGGTAAATCAAGAAGCTGTGGATGAAGTTCTACAAGAAGAGTACCTAGGTCCTACCACTTATCATGGACCTTATCAATGGCTAGTAATGGCATTAGGTATTCAGCCACCTTTATCCCCTGATGAACCTTTTATTCCACCAGAGTTCCAAGCTTCCAGCTCAGTAGGACCAGGCTCAAGACCACATGCTACAGATGTGCATCCCACACTGGTAAACCTTCTAACGAACCTATTTAGAATAATGAATGCACAATCTATGCATTTAAATTCTGTTGCACAGAGATTGGACGCCAGGATGATCCATATGGAACAGACTGTGAATAGCCAGTGGGAGAAGTTTGTGTACGATAAATACAAGTCTGATGAAAGATTACACCACTTCATGGACTCCTTACTAGAAGTGAGCAATTCAGCAAGATACATTCTGAGCAAGCTGAGAGACACTCAAGCCTCATCTCACCTGAAAATCACACGTTTCAGTAGCATATACAACATAAGTCAGACATCTAGTGAAACCCTGGTGCTGATTACATATCACGATGATCCAAGGAGAATAAACAAGTCTACCGTGTTAAGGACCATAAAAGTTCAAATGCAACTGCACTAGACAAAACACAGTAAGTTACATTAACCATGCAGAACATATTGAGTTCCAGAAACTGACACGAATGGTCAATAAAACCATGTAGAACATGTTTGAGTCCAGTACAGGTGATCGACATTAATAAATTCCAAGGATGTCAAAACGCACGATCATCACTGCAGTAAACTGAGAGATGCACCAATAGGTTAGCCAGGAGTACATAGTGTGTACCATCTGTGGCTTCAAGAACACTTCAATCATAAATGTGTCTCAGACACAATGTCCTTGAACTTCTAAATTGACCTTTTTGCACTAGTCGAAAGCTCCCGGAATCAGAAGCCTATATGTCAGACCTATCTCCATCTTCTTTTTCTAAATTCTATCTATGTCAATGGAAATTTCTCCAGGGAAGGTCACTTTGACAATCAACAGTTCTTAAAGGAATATAACAAAACCTCTGACATTAAGAATTTGGTAAAACCATGGTTGTCAAGGCACCTGCCTAGGTAGGAAGGCATTTTTCTAGGAGTTAGGTGAAGCTGTGCCTAGTTGGGCCTGCAAAAGGCTGCCCAAGTCATGCCAGGCAGCCCAAGGCACTTGCCTTCGCACCTTGCGCCCCCAAAAATTTTCAGCCAGGGGGCTCTCCCCCTCTTCAACCCCCCAACAAGGAGGCGCTGCCCCCCTTTGACCACCGCAACCTGGCCGCACGGGTCAACCTGTGAATGAGATAGATCAGGCTCCACACACTCCTTCAACAAGGCCTCTGCTATAACAGGCCTTATGCTTTTTCACATACACACACTATCCACAAAAAGGTTCAGACTGGCTACTCTTGAACCTTAACTTTAGTAGTTTTATCATCTTCGTTACTTTTCTAGTTAATGCTTGATGTGTATGCGATATTTGTCTGCTGTCAAATGATATGCTTACTTGTGATAAATGGTGATGTTTTGGGGTACTCTATTGCAATGTGTTTGTGATAAATGGTGATTATTTTATCTCACATTTAATTTTTGGTACTTTATTGCAGTGTCACTTCTTACTACTTTTTATTTATATGCCATATTAGTGTTGTTTCATATATCTTTAATAATCTTGGTAAACCTCTGTACAGAAAATTTTATATACACTTCTTGCTGGTTGGTTCCTATGGGCTTGGTGCCTAGGCACTGCTTAGACAAGGGTTTAGTGCTTAGGTGCTTGGGGACCCCAAGTACGCCTTCAGTCGCCTTACCGCCTTATCTATGGATAAAACTTGTGGGGTGGCATTACGTAGACAATGGAATGCCCTTTTTAGTATTTATAAACTCAAAACTGGTTGAGATTCTATCACTTTTATTGCATGATAGTTAAGTTCCAAATAGTATCCAACTATCCATGTTGACACGTTATGATTTTCTTCTAAATTCCATGACATAAACAGTCTATTTTCGGTCACCACGAAGTAGGAGTTGTAATAGGCTCCTCCACCGGCAATGGAAACTATTGCAAAGATGCCCTGCCATTGCCAACCCGGCATAAGCCCCGAAGGGTCTCCATGAATTCATCCTTCTTGATCTCTAGAAGCACAGGTTGTGGCTTGGTTGTTTGCTGCTTTACAGATTTCCTAGTAGCTAAATAAGCTTGCACTTCGGGCTCCCTCTGGGACTTCAGTCTCCACAGATGATGGGGATTGATCTCGAATACCGGAGAAGGCTGGGAGCTCAAGAACTTACGCTCTGCAAGATCCTAGTAGCCATTCCGAGGAAGCTTGTAGATGGCAGTGCGGGCATTCCACCACTTTATATATTCAGATGTCAAACGAGGGAACTGCCTGGGAGTTGGCACTCTAAAGGAAACTACCTCACGCCGATAGAAATAGTCCCACCATGTGTGGGCTTCATCAATAGCGGTCGACCCCACTCTCGACCGGCTCTCCAGTGGAAACTGTGTTGAAGATGGTGGGATTTGCTGGCCATAACTGATGTTTTTGCCAAACCAGAAGGGATAGTAAGGTTCCAGATATGTGCTCCCACCCTTCCTGAAGACCAAGACATTGGGCTTGATGGATAATGCCCAGTCCACTAGCTCTGGCTCCAGAGATGGTCTTGTACAAACTTTGCCTGAGACATGGTGAATATACTCTTCTACTTCACCGAACTTGCACTCCCACATGCAATTTACTAATGGGCTGGAGTGAGCAGCCAAACTCCAGAAGTGTAAAGCTCCAGAGGCATTCACAGGCTGTTTTATCAGTTGCCCCAGATTGCAAAAAGCTAGTATGATGCTTGCTGGGGCTCTACACTAGCAAACTCTAGCATTCTGGGAAACAGATTGGATGACTGCAGCACTCGGGGAGCATACTCGGGGTATAGAGAGCACACCCAAGCATTAAAGAAGTGAAGCAGACCTACAGTCCAGAGATTCCTAGGGAGTCGAGTATGATGAAGATCTCCCAGCTGTTAACACCCATTTTTTTCGATAAGTCGGGTCTTTCCTCTTACTCTTATTTGTTGATGCCTCGAGTTGTCTGTTGTGTGTCGGGATCATTTTTGGTAATATTCTGGCTTATTTTGTGAAAGGCCTCCCTCCCGGGCTGGGCCCATTTCAGTTCAGGGCTTAATGGGCCTTGAAAATATATTATTTTCCATTTTATTACAAATTCCAGCGCCCAACACTTGTGCAGCTCATGACTGACCGCTCATGATTGAATTTGCTATTTTTAGCATTTTTGAATTATCACCGACAACTGTATGTGCAGCCTACTTATGACCGCATGTCAGTTGTACGGTGTACAATGAGCCGCACAAACTCTAAGAGTCCAATGCCGAATTCTTCGGCCAGTTTCAGAGATAAATTGAGGGCTTTTTCTAATTATCACCGACAGAGGTGAATGGCCCATAATCAGCCGCATAAGGGAGACGTGCGGTCTATCGCAAGACCACACATCCTTTCTGGACAAATTGTGTTCAAGTTGAGGCCGACTTGAAGGTTGGTGATGCCGACTCTATTAGAGTGAAATTGCAACATTCGTTTGACATGATTATGATGTCCACAAAGGGTTTGTTCCTTCAAAACAAGATAGTCGAGAGTTGAACACATTGGTTAGCATTCTTCAACGGCTATTAAAAAGACACATACATACGAGATTTGTCATCATTAAAACATTGCAACCAAAATCAACTAGGAGATCCAACACCCCTTGTCTCAGGACATGCCGAGAGATGTATAGGATACCCGTCCACGGAGGGCCGAGACAGGGTCCATAATTCATAGACATATCGAAGCCCGAGAGCCATAAGGGCGAGAGCAATCTGACACTATTCGCTATAGAGGTAATTTATTCATTATTTCCCCAATGAAGCCATCGAAGAACACACCATGGGAGGTGGCGGACCTCCGTGACCCAAAGGTGTAATTCAAAAAATACGACACAGTTTAATAGATTAGCCTCTCGAATGGATTCCGACAGCATCTCCCCTTATTAAGGGGTATGCCAAGGGATATATATGGGATATCTGTCCACGGGGTGCCGAGACGAAGTCCATAAGATATGGGCATACCAAAGCCTGGGAGCCAACTACAAGACACCATTCATCATGGCGGCAATTTATTCCCTTTCCCCTTTGCAAAGTCCGCGGAGAACATGCCATAGTAAGTAGCAGATCCCCATGACTTGATGGGGTAATTAGAAAATCCGAAAGAATATCTAGACTGTAGGGATGTAAATTCCATTACTGTAGCTCTGTGTACCACATTTGGCTCAGCCTCAGACCATTGGGGGGTCACAGGAGGGGCAGGATAGCTAACAGAGGTTTTAAAGGCTAAACAAGATTGATGTAAAGGGGTTTAAATAGTGGCTAAACAATGGTAGGCTCGATCCGAAGGCCGGGGCATGGGATCCAGTGGCTAAGGCTGTAAAAGGGCACCATATAATGGCTAGGGGTGAGGGGCTCGATTCGGCGGCTTTGCGAATTTGGTAGCAGCCAACAAGGGACCTGGTGGCCAGGGGGTGCCACTCAGTGGCCGGATGGGAGCGGGGCGTGAGAGGGGCACAGCGGCTCGATCACTATAGCTACAGTGTCTTGTGAGAGTGAGACGGTGTCTAGCACTGTAGCTACAGTGTTTGGCCACTGTGTCTAAGGCCTTTGGATGAAACAACAACACCTGGGAGGAAATTGCAGGGATTTATGGCCTGGGAAGGGGTTTAATTGCTCCAGGGAGTCTGGTGCGAAGGCCAGGGGGTAGGAAAGCCATGGAAAAGGCCTGGATTCATGTTGCAAGTGCCAGGGATTTTGTGAAACGATAGAGAGAGCCTGTGAGTTGCAGGCGGGCCTACAACAGGGACACAGAAATGCATTATTCCTCAACTGCTGACCAGAACATCCAGGGGCCATGTGATGGCTTCACAGGTCTCTAGTCTCCCCGAAGGAGTAATATCATCGACAACCTCTCATTTCACTAAAGGACTGGGAATAGCTCCGGTAGAGACTCCAGACTGCCACCCAGCCACAAGGATGTCGGCATCGCTCGAGTCATGTTATGTGTCTGGTACCGGTGGCTAGCTCTGGTGTCCTCACCAATTCTCCCCGGGTGGGAGAAGCTCGACCCTGTCGAGTAGGGATCCGGGTCGCTCTGGTATCGATCCAATAGATCTGGATCTATCCTCTGTAACTCAGTTCAGGTGATCCAACTATCATCGGATGTAGGCCATCCCCTCCGTCACACCAAATAGCGCTGGTACACCCCACCTTGAGTAGTCGTTACCTGCTCGTCCAGTATATGCTCTATCTGCTCACGCTGCTAAGGTAACAAGGTTGGAGGTGGACGTTTTGGGATGGTGTCACTCACAAGTGGTGGAGATGGCTCAAATGCCTCACTGGGTATCACAGCTAGGTCCCTATAAGTGGCTAGGTCCAAGATGTTGAAAGTGGAGCTAATCCCATAGCTCTCTGGCTGATTTACAACATATGCATTAGAACCAACTTGTTTCACTATGCAAAAAGGACTGACACCGCGAGCTTGCAACTTCTTCACGATTCTCAAGGAAAATTATTCAAGCCTGACCCTGATCATGATATACTCGCCCTCCTGGAACTCACGATAGTGCCTATGGGCATCAGCCAACTCTTTTTACAGTGTGTTACTGGTCTCAATATGACGACGTACATGCTCATGCAATTGCCTAATGTGATCAGCGAAGGATTCTGCTGACTTGGACACATGGGACTAGATGGGCGATGGGACCAAGTCTATGGGCTTCCTAGGTCTATAGCCAGTAACAATATCAAAAGGGCTCATGCCCGTAGACCTATTGACCGAGTCATTGTAGGCAAACTCTGCTAGTGGTAGGACCAAGTCCCAATCCCTGACACGATCACAGACTAGACACCTAAGAAGATCCCCCAAACTCCTATTAACTACCTCGGTCTGACCATCTGTCTGGGGGTGATATGCAGTGGAAAATTTTAGCTGGGTGCCCATCATGTGCCATAGGGTTTTTCAGAAATAGCTAGTGAATCGTACATCCCTATCTGACACTATAGTACGAGGGAGGCCAAACCTAGAGACACAATGGGAAAAGAATAGACGGGCAACTCTAGAGGCATCGAAAGTCTTGGAGCATGGAATGCATAATGCCATCTTGGAGAACCGGTCTACAACCATAAAGATAGAGTCATGCTTTCGGATGGTGCGGGACAATCCCAACACAAAGTCCATGCTAATGTCCTGCCATCGACTATCTGGGATGGGGAGGGGAGTATAGAGGCCGATATTCTGCTTCCTCTGCTTGGCCATAGCACAAGTGCGGCACTGGGCCACGATACGAGCGACATCCCTCTTCAGGCTAGGCCAATAAAATCTATGCCCAACCGCCTCTATGGTCTTGTTCCAGCCGAAGTGGCCAACATGACCTCCCGTATGCATCTCCCACGTAAGAAAGTCACGAACAGAAGTCCGTGGGATGCACAACTTGTCACCCCGGAATAGGTGACCCTTGAAAGACTGAATACGTAGGTATTCTTGAATTCTAAAAAAAATCTAGCAAAAATCAAACGTCGCTAAAGGTCAGTATGCGTAGGTACAAGCTCTGATTTTTCAATTTCTAAAAAATCTCTAAATAAATCAGAAAAATACATGAAAAATACATAAAAATTAGAAAAATTCAGAAAACATAAAAATACCATGTTTTTACATGTCATTGTTATTTGATCATTTATATCTTCTTGTATTTATTTCTTATTGAAAAATTCAAAAAAAATCACATATCATTGTGCTGGTTAGCTAGGGTCATTAACTAAAAAAAAAAGAACCAATACTTACACCCAAATAAAAAAAATTCTCATTTCAAGATTAGAAATCACACATCATGTTGTAGGTCATACATCATATAAGTTGCATTAATGTCATTCCATACCGTGTTTAGAAAATAATTGTTCATGCATTTGCATATTAAACCCCTTATTTGAATTTTGAGTGTTGCATTTCATTTTAAAATATTTTAATGGTAATACATTTAAATAACCCAGCAAACACAACAAGTCTCAGCTTAAACAAGGAAGCATAGTCCTCTCAATTGATAGCTCGACATCATCGGCTCCCATGCCAAGAACAGCAAGAAAACCTCAGCACATCGGACACCAACGATAGCACTGGACCACAAGCATAATCAAGTCAGTCCTTGCTCAGATATTACATTTGATTCAAGTTGCATGCTAACTCTACTATAACAGAAGAGTACAACAAAAATCAATTGACAAGACCTCGGTCCATACAGTGCCAAGACAGATTCACAAGGAAACAACAGCCAAACGACAACAAAGACAACAACAGCACTTGCAGAATCCCATTTCCGTACTGACCACAGAACCAGAGGACACAACTGCAAGCTGGGTCACATCAAGGCACAAGAACAGCTGAGCACACAACTACGAGGGACTAGTCATGCATCGAGTAGCTCACCAGGAAAAGACCCACGACAGTAACAACAACATCAAGGCACAGGAAGCCAAGATGAAGTTACATCGAGGAAAATAATTCTCTCGACTGGCCAGAATCTTCCAACTTCACAATCCTGAACCCGTGGGTTACTAGCCCACACACTTCCACTGAGCACTCAAATAACACACACAAGCATAAGAAATACCTCGGAATCCGCATCTCAATACACACCTGGTGCCATCGCAATTCATGAAACTGTAATATAACTCGCCTCGAGTACCGATCCTGCTAACGATCGATCACATATTGCCTAAGTGCAAACTAGGAAGAGTACCAGCTTCAGCACAAAGCACAGAGAAGATGCTAATCTCAGCTTACCCTTACGTCCTGAAAATAGTTACTGAACCTTCATAACACATCGGCCGCTAGATAGAGCACGACGAACATGGTGCACAATGGCTCTTAACATACAATTGGGTCCAAAGCCAAGCAACTGTAGAACAAAGAGTAGATCAGGTTCAGAACTAACATAGTCCACACTTAAGCTGACACAGGAGAAGAGCTTCACCAAGATAGCACCCAAACCACATTCCGTGACTACTCACCTCGTTTCCATCCTTTAATTATGCCGGCACACAAAATAAAACTGACTCCTCTTTATTTATTCCAAATGAGAAATGCGATTACAAGTACCAGAGACGTGGGGTAAGCAAGGGGAAGGAGACATTCAAGAAAGATAGCAGGAAAATTTCCCAACGAGGAGAACGGAGTAGGAGAGAAGTGGTGGGGGCGCTACTTCTCCATACTCTCCCTCCCTCACCTTCTTTACACATAGATGGATTCCCTTTCTCCCTGGATTGCCCCAGGTTATCTGTTCGCGTCCTCCTCCCTTTTTGCTCTCCACATGAGGTCCTCTCATCGTCGGCTCTGTATATTCTCCCCCCTTTTCTCTTTTCTTCTATGTGCTTCCTATTTATATGGCATCTCACAGGAAAACGTCGCCAGACAATGGGTCAATGGGAAGATGGTGTAATCATCCTCTGGCTTCCTCTCCTCATACGTCGGCTGTTAGCTTTCCCTGCTTGGGGTGAGCAGGAGGTTACAGAAGATGAATGACATCTTCGAGGATTGCTTGGAAGAGCTAGGGTCCCCTCGTCCTTGAAACTAGGGTCATTGTGCGTTAGAGCAGGGACTGGGTAGGAGTAATGTCCAACAGTCCTGGAAAAGGACGGGCCTACAATTTTCATCAAAGCGGACCGAAGCCACCAGCAATAGCTCAAAAATAGTCACTATTTAACGCTTGAAAGGCGTTGCCACCGAATAAAGGGGCAGACACGCCACCGTTTAACAGCCGCATGGGAGGCCATCGGATATGGGGAAAGCCACCATTTATACTATACTGTCCACCGTTTAGGAGTGACTGCCACCAGTTATGTACGTTGCCCTGCTTGCCACAAGTTATAGAATGTCCATCGTTTAATAGACGCATGGGAGGCCACCGGATATGCATTCGGGGATGTCACAGGTTAAGCTGTCCCATATGCCACCAGTTATGGGTGCGCAGAGGGAAGGGAGAGCACTCGGTGGAGAGAGGCTCGGGAGAGAGATGCAGTCGAGGGAGGGAGAGAGACTTGGGGAAGAGAGAGAGGCTTGGGAGAGAGAGAGCTAAGGGTGGCCGGCATGCTCAGAGGGGAGAGAGGGCACTAGCCCACATATGCTTGGGAGAGATAGAGTGCTGAGGGTGACCGACTTGCTCGGAGGAAGAGAGAGAAGTGAGGAGAGCTCGGGGAGGGAGAGAGAGATGTTCGGAGGTCAAAGAGGTCGGGGAGAGAGTGAAGAGAGGTCGGGAGAGAGAGAGAGAGAGAGAAGTGAGAAGAGCTCGGGAGAGGGAGAGCTCGGGCGAGAGAGTGATGCTTGGGAGAGGGAGAGAGAGAGAGAGGTGAGGAGACCTCGGGAGAGCTCATGAGAGAGAGAGCTCGGGTGACAGAGCTCGGAGGCGAGAGAGGTCGGGGAGAGAGAGAAGAGAGGTTGGGAGAGAGAGAGAGAAGAGTGATCACAATTTTTTTGTTTTTTTTCTTCTCTCCTTTTTTTTTCTTTTGTCATCGAACCTGGGCTCTTTGAATATTCATGTCCTAGCATATGAGCAAGATTTTCTATCAATGCTGAGAAGAGCTGCTACATGCTTGAAAAGAAAGATACTAACTACCCCATAATAATAGAAGGTCAAATATGCATTTCTGTCAAGGCATCAGACCAAGTAAAAGATATATTACATTTCCATATGCATTAGCAGAATACAGAGGACTGGCGGAGTTGCTACATATGAAGATGTCAATGTCAGATCACTGAAGGCAACAGGATAGAGTAATGCGCAGAATAGCAGGGCATTAACTTGTAGCATCCACCCATTCATATAAAAGAAGATAAAGAAACGACCTTCTTTTAGTTGTTCCTTTCCATAAACTACAGCACATAGGAAATTTTCCTGTTACTCTACGCTCCCTCAGTCTCAAAACATAAGATAGTCAATGAGGAGTCAGAAGCATATCTTCTCAGTAAGGAAGACAGTGACGAGACTCTTTTCGATGATATTTGACATCTGAGTGTAATCCTTGACATACATATGTAATCTCTAGTTTACTAAACCTCAACTCTTCACAGCCATCATCTCACGGTTAATCCAAAAAACATAAAAAAAAAACTTTATCATTTCTCATTTAGGTGACTCTTTACTGCTTAAAAATTGTAAAGGTATCTCCAAAAACTTGTCAGCAGAATCTCCAAAAATATTGTGCTCTCCACTGAGCATGCAAACATCTACTACAGGACTGCCTTGCATGTTTTGGCTTTCCTAGCGGTAAGTGTCAAATAGTTAAAGTGACCTGAAAGAGAAGCCATTTGGTTGCTTTTAACTCTCTGGGAAACAATGCTGTTTGTGGCTGTAAAACTTGAAACACAAGAGAGCAGATGCAATATGCTAGTTCTGAAGCCACAATTGAAGACCATTTTATATATAATCCATAGCTACAATGCATTACTATGTACCAATTAATATAAAAGAAATCAAAAGGTAAAACTATGCTTGGAATCAAATGAGAGTTGGTGAACTTCACATGGCCAAATACCATGGATGAAGCTGGATATCATCCCTTCTCCACCCTCCTTTTTGTCCCTCCTTGTGCTGATTCACATTAGGATTTGGAACCCCACCCCAGCACCATTAAGCCAGGGGAGCTCAGCTGCATTACAATCATAGAAAAACTGGAGGAACCGTCAAGAAAACTTGAAATGAAAGTGACTAGTTCCACTTTTGTGTGTTCCAACCATCTAGCCCTTTCATGTTTTCTGAACTCTGGTTGGCCTTGAAATCAATCAGAAATGTTAAATAAACTGAAAGTGCTTTTATTGCAACCTCAATGATTCTGAGTTTCTGACATCATCAAGATTGACAAAGATCTTGTATTCTAACTGAAAACTTTTCAAAACTTAATATTGTGAAGCCGGGAAGTTGCTGCTGCTCCGGTGATCTCTGGTCGGGCGGTCCCAGGGGCGGTGGTATGCTGCTCGGCCTCGCGGAAGGCGAGGCGGTCGCCCGGGAGGTGATCGCCGGTAGCTGCCCACGGGACCAAAATAACCCTGAACTAATAGACTAATGGCCAGACTATCCCAAAGGGGGGCACCTATGGGCCTAACCCACTAGTTGGGCCCAATTGACAGATGACTTATGTAAATGACTCCTTAACCTAGGTACTTGACTCAAATAAAAGAGAAACTACGTAATTATGACTTGAAGAAAATATGAAAATTACATGTCATGACTCAAAAAAATGTGGCGAATGTCATGAAGCACTGATGGCGAACAATGGGATCCTCGAAAAAATATGGGATGGTCAGTGATGTCCCCATCAGGTCCTCTCGGACTTCTGCAGCCTCAGGTAACTTGAAAAGGGCATCAGGGACTCCGAGATTCATTACCTCGAGATGGCCGGAAGAAATCTACAGCAAACTGGCAATGCCGTATGGCCTGCCTAACAAGCCGGCATCGACCCAGTCGTGCTGAACAAACCCCGTTCACTGTCCGATCAGGACGAGAATGTACCTGGTGATCCTCCACTAGATAAGAAATCCTCCCGAGGTGAAGAGACATCCCTGACTCCTCAAGACAAGGTGCCGAAGGCCGTGCCGATAGAATACTCGAGCACCTCGATTCGGGTGCATCCTGCCACCGAAAAGGCCCGTAAATCGTCGAAAAATTACCTAGCTAGGGTGAAAATGCTTCGAGTGATGGGTCATTCACTGAGGACACCTTGCGTATGTGCAGAGTAGTTTCGGTAGCACAAATTACTGTGCCGGTGGCCGAATCAGCGAAAAGCCCGGGTAACCCAATCAGTACACGCAGAACACCAGAATGGGCTGTAAGTGGCCGAAAAGCTACCCAGCCAGGGCAAAACTGCTTCAAGGGATAGCCCACTCGATGAAGATGCTCCACATACTCTTGAAATGAAGTTGGCGGCACAAATTGCTGTGCCAAAGTCTAAATCAACGTAAAATTGGAATAAATCAAGCCAGGTATACGTAATTATCGAGGAGGTCCGTAAGTGGCCGAAGAGCTACCTAGTTAGGGAAAAACTACTTTGAGGGACAGCCCACTCGATGAAGAGGCTCTGCACATCCTTAAAGAAGGCCTGGTAGCACAAATCATAGTGCCGATGGCCGAATCAGGACAAAACTCGAGCAATCTAACACAGGTTCGGTACATAGCGGGAATCGCTCGGAATCACAAATCGGGGCTGGATAGCAAGAAATCCATGCTCCTGGGCTACCACATTGAACCCTGCACTACACCGAACGTTGGGCTTCCATCTTGGGTAGTTTCGAGACAACAAATAAAAATTACAAAAAAAATGCCCTTGAATGAGTCGGCGCCCTCCAAAGTGGGTCGGTGCTCCCCTTGATTCGGCGCCCTCTTCGCGAATTGGCGCCGCCTGAGTTGGCGTCCTCCTTGGCAAGTCTGTCACACCCTGAGATCTTTGTATAGCGAAAGAAGTTCGAGAATCATGAATAGTTAGCTAGTACGCCTCAAGCGAGTAATATAATCAGAGCGCTAACACATTCACACATAAGAAATGAATGCACAATATTTGGTCAAAGAGATGATGGCACTTGCTGACGATCCATCCGGGCTTCAAAATGTGGAGGGGGGGTAAGTGATGTCCCCATCACCTGCGGGTTGTATGGGGTGGATGTCCTCCAGTCGATGTTGTATTTTTCAACCAATCTGTAGACCTTCTAGTTTCAAAAGTGGCTTTCATTTTCTGACACGATCTTGTTGGGGATTCCGAATCGAAATATTAAATTCTGTAGAATAAATCAAGCTATAATTTCCCCTGTCACTTCTCTCAGAGCTAAGGCGTTCGCCCATCGGGAGAAGTAGTCAGTTATGGCCAAGATGAATCTACATCCTGAAGAGGACAAGGGCAGTGGGCCCACCACATCTGTTCCCCATTGGGTGACCGGCCAGCTAGGCGCCATCGGATGGAGCTTTGTTGGAGGTTGCCTAGGGACCGTCGCATGCTCCTGGCATTTTTGACATGATTTGGCATAGTTGCAACAATCATCAAACATTGTCGGCTAGTAATAGCCCAACTTCTAAACTCCAATCTTCATCTTCGGCCTTGCCTGATGTGCACCTGCCACTCTGATATGGACCTCCTTCATGACCTTCCAAGCTTCCTCGGTGGACAAACATCAGAGGAGGACTTTCTTTTTGGCGTCAGCCACGATTCAGAATAAAATTCCATTTTGGACCTTGTAAGAGTCCTTTATTCTGATCAGCTTAATTTTCTCTTCTCTCTACTTAGGCAGCTGCTGATACTTGTGCCACTGTATGAGGGGCTCCCTCCAGTCGGATAAGCTGACTGCTTCTGTCGAGAGGGCTTCAAACTCTTCTTCTTCAAGTTCTTCTAGCATGCTGGGGACCTGCTGTCTGTTGATCACCCGTATGCTGAGCGATTCTCTGGGTGGGATTGCCAAAGAGCTTCCCAACTTTGCTAGTGCATCGGCTTGCACATTCTCTCCCCTGGCGACATGGCCTATTTCAATGAGGTAGAACCGCTCCATGAGCTGTTTTGCCTTAGCATGGTAGGGGAGTAATTCAGCCTTTCAGACATCAAATTGCCTCCGGACTTGTATGACGATCAATAATGAGTCACCCAATACCTGCAGCATCCAGATTTCCATGTGCAGAGCGACCTGGAGACTGATGATCAGAGCCTTATACTCCGCCTCATTATTTGTACAGGGCTTGCGGATGGAGCAAGAGGTATGTAGCACATCTCCCTCTAGGGACCTAAGGACGATGCCAACTCCGGCCCTTATTCTGGTGCATCCGATTGGAGTGGTCTCTATTCTCGAAGCCCTGTCGAACTACAACTGCCAGGTGGCTTGCTGGATCAGATCTACTTCTAGTGTCTCGTCTTCAGGCAACTTCATGATCAACGGAGAGTCTTCGGGCATGGAGTGTGCTGCGAGGAAGTCCACGATGGCTTGACCTTTAACGGCCTTCCGCGGTACATAGGTGATGTCAAACTCCATCAACAGCACCGCCCACTAACCGAGGCACCCCTTTAAGGCTGGATGAGAGAGAATATACTTGACGAGGTTGGCTCTCGATATCATCCGTACTTCATGTGACAACATGTAATGCCTCAACTTCTTGGCCGCAAAGACCAGAGCTAGGCAGACCTTTTCAATAGGGGTGTACCTCGCTCCAGGCTTTGACTAAGGTAGTAGAGGGCTTTCTCTTTCCCCTCATCATTGTTCTAGGTGAGCATTGCCCCTAATGAGCATTCGGTGGAGGCTATGTACATGATAAGCGGCCTCCCTTTAACTGGGGCTCCCAACACAGGTAGAGTCTTCAAGTATTCCTTCAGCTGGTCGAGAGCCTTCTGGCATTCCTGATTCCAGTAGAAAGGTGCAATCTTCATCATCAGCTTGTGAAACGGCAGGTAACGTCTCGGCTGGTTAGAGATAAACCTGCGAATGTAGGCCAGTCGACCTTGTAGGGACCTCAAGTCTCTTTGATTCTTCGGGGGAGGCAACTTCTGAATAGCCTTTATTTTGGCAGGGTTGATCTCTATCCCTCTATAGTGGATAATGAAGCCGAGGAACTTCTCGCTGGAGACGCCGAAGGTGCACTTCATCGAATTCATTTTTACCTTATATTGCTGAAGCCTTTCGAGATGACCCTGGGGTTGTTGAGATGCTCTTCTTTCTTCTTAGTTTTAATGACTACATCATCAATGTAACACTCGACTTTGCTGTATAGCAGCTCGCCGAATATCTTGGTCATTGCTCGCTGGTACGTGGCACCAGCATTCTTGAGACTGAAGGGCATCCTTTTGTAATGGAATATCCCCTTGGGTGACCGAAAGGACGTGTGTATTCAGTCGTGCCATGCTATCCAAATATGCTTGTAGTCGGATGACCCGTCCATGAAAGACAAGGCCTCATGGCCGGTAGTTGCATCTATCATCACTTCACTGATGGGCACCGAGAAATCATCCTTTGGACATGCCTTGTTCAGGTCACAAAAATCCACGTAAATCCTGATCTGCCCATTCTTCTTCTTCACTGGCACAGTGTTGGCCAGCCAAGTGGTGTATTAGTTTTCAGATACGAAGTCGACATCAATGAGCTTATCGACTTCCTTGCAGATTTGGCTGATCAATTTTTGCCTCATCCACCGGGGAGGTTGCTTCACCAGTTTGACCTTGGGATATATGGCCAAAATGTGTTGCACTACGATGGGGCTAAGGCCAGGCATCTTTTTGTAATTCTAGGCGAAACAATCTCAAAATTTAGGTAAGAGCTTCATATATTATTCTCTCTCCTAGGTAGATAGGAGGCCGCATAGAATGGTTGGCCTGGGATCACTCTTGGTGCCGAGGTTGACTTCGATGAGCTCGTCGATGGTGGTCTGACTGCCATCTTCAATTTTTGGTGGGGCCGGGACTAGGTCGATGAAGTCTTTATCTTCTTCTTCTTCTTCTGCCTCGAAGGCCTCATATGCTTCATTTTGCTTCGCCTCGTTGGGTGGTGGGAGGTTGTCCGCTTCTTCCTCAGGCTCTCGAGTTAGTGTTGGGGTTGGTGACACATTTCCCGGGTCACCGAGGCACTGACCCATTGGCGGGTTGCCCCTAGAGGTGGAGGACTCTTCAACTTCTTGTTCTTGTGGGGGCATCGTCATAAGTCACGATGACCTCTGCTTCGATGTGTTCCTTGCATTTGCAATGGGTGTCTCTACACAACCCTTCACCTGCCAGCGGCGGTGATTGTGAAGCGCCTTCTGGCATGGAGAGACAGGGCACTTCATTAGGTGCCTCTTGGTAGTCGTCGCAGACAGCTTCTACAGAGGCCGAGGTCATTGTCTGCCATGCTTGGGGCTGCTCCACCACTGACGGCCAGGGTTGTCCATTCTCCATTGCATTTTCAAAGGTCTGGTGCTGGGCTGACACCATGTAGATTCCCCTTTCGTGGACACCTGTCATGTGGGCGCGTGGTGGAGCCACCTCATAGTCTCCCATTCTGAGTTCATGTTTCTCAATCAAGCCTTGAGCGATGTCTTTGAAGACATAACAATCTTCAATGGGGTGACCTAGTACCCAGTGATAGGGGCAGAATAGGGGGTCATCGCTTCTTTGGGCTTCTTGCGGCCTTTTTGATTCTAGGAGAGAAACCTTACTGTAGCAGCAAGCCCATTCAAAGATTCCTCGAGTCTTATTCCTCGGGAAGGAGTAGGGCTTCTACATCCTTTCCCATAGTGTAGGGGCCTGCTTTGCTGGCAGATTGGTCGAAGGAGCAGTGACTTCCTTGTCTCTTCCGCTCGGGCCCTTGGGAGCCCCGGAGCTGGTGCTTGAGGATTGGCTTGCACACGGATCATGCCAGGAAGCGATGCTCTCGATCAAACCGGACAGAAGTGAGGTTGTCTCGGCCAGTTGTGCCCTCAGCATCTCAATCTCCTACTGTTGCTGGTAGCAACGGGTGAGCAAGATAGGGTCGTATTGGGAGAAATTCACAGTGTGACCCGCATTACTACTCCCTGCTTTGATATCAGGCCGAGGCGAAGGTGTCTCATCATTGTAGCCATTCAGGATCAGCCCCTGAGGGAAGGATGGGGATGCCTCTACATTTTTGCATGGGGATGGATTCCAAAGGAACACCTCTTCCTCCTAGGCATCGCCAATCAGAGGCAGAAGGTGCTCCCGTCCCTCGATTCCCTGCGCGTCGGCCTATTCTGGAAGGTTGTCTTCAGCCCGGGGCGAGATGGAGGCCACGTCGGTTTCGTAGAACTCCTCCACCAAAAAACCTAAGCCTAGATGCCAGGTGATTTGCCACAACCTCTAGTCCATGTTTTGTGGGTGCCACATTTCTTTAAATATTTTTTTTTACTTGCTGGATGGTGAAAAGGGATTCCCTGCCTCCTGGCCATTTCGGCGATACGGGGAGCCGTATAAGGAAGTCCCGCAATCGGGACTATGGGGACACACAACTCTTCAGAGAATCTACAATCATCATCCCCTTTGACAGGCCACTCTTCAGTAGTGTAGTAGATCGTGGGCTGACCTCCAGGGTTGGGCACTTCCCAAATTTTCAATGGCTCGACTATATGACAGTTGGTTTCTACTACGGACTTGACAATCCCTGGTGGGACCCTAACGTCCTCCAGCAAATCTTCAAGGTGCAACGCTCCCAGAGTGGTGTGGATGATGGAAGGGATCACCTTGGCCAACCCTTCAGATTCAAAAATGACAGATACTTCTGGAGGCGCCACGTAACACAGTGGTGGTGGAGGGAACCATTCACCCAACTCGGCTTTCTTCTTTCCCTTCCCCTTGCTCTAGGAGATACGGGGAGCTTCTTCGGGCTTCTTTGAGTAGAATAAGGCATCCAACAGATGACACTCGAACACCTCGAAGGGGTGTAGATCTATAAAGATCCTCTCTTCTTTCCCGTTACAGGGGTACTTGATGCATTGGTGCAGGGTGGAGGCCACCACCCGGTTTTGATGCAGCCAGGGTCGGCCCAGCAATGCCTTGTAAGAAGTGTTTGAGTTGATTACATGGAACCGCACCCTAGCTGTGAAATCATCGGGGGAGAGAAGGAACTCGGTTGTTCCCATGGGTACTTCAAACTTCTGGTTGAAGTCGGCAATCTTCATATCCCTGACCTCGATCAGGTGCACATTAAAGTAATATTTCTAGTATACCAGGTATGGGAGTATGCTCACTGTCATGCCTGGGTCAACCAAAATTCTGTCGATGAACAATCCATTCAACTGCCCCTTCAAGTAGAGCGGCTTGTTGTGGTCGTATGTGGGTAGCAACATATCTTCTTCTATGAAAGTGACATCTACTTCGTGTCTTGCCTCAGCGAAACAGCTCTCGAGGTGAGCCGGAGTTTGTAGAGCCGCAATGAGGGCCTGTCGGGTTCCTTCGTCCACGAAGAGGATCTTCCATACGGTGAATCATGTTAGGATTCTCTTCAGCTGTTCCATTATCCTATTGATGGCACTGATGCTAGCCAGTCTCATCTCCTCCATCTTGCCATGTCAGACGTCATTCCGTGCTTGAGGGGCTGGCCTGCAAAGGGGTCCACCCCCTTCATTGGGTGCCTTCTGGGCCTGCGACACCTGTTGAGCTGGTCCCCTTTCTTGCATGAACTCCGCAAGATTGGGGATATTGTCATTCTCTTCCTTTGCTAGAGGAGGGATAGCCGCGGGTGGAGCTAAAGGGCCACTCGTTTCCTTCGCTAGCTGGCTTTGCAGGGGAGCTGGTTGTTTGCTGCTCTTTGACAATAGGAACTTAGCAAATGAAGGGGCACTTTGGCCGCTTGATTCTCCAGAGTAGAGGCCCGATGGAGGGGGGATCTCTGCACCGTAAACCTCGGGTCCGGGAACGTGGTATGGCTGTTCTCCCCGAAACAGGATATTGTGGTCAGCCTACTGAGGACATTCCCAATTCTTTCCCGATCTGGTAGCATGTTGGGAAGTAGAGGCTTCGGCCTAGTTGGCCTCTGCCAGCTCAAGGCATATTTCTTCCTCTCCCTCGTCCAAGGACAGAGCAGTGTCGAACAATGCTGTCAGGGTGTTGCAGGACAACACTACTTCACCCTTTCCCTTATTCTTGGATTTTCTCTTCTTCTTCTTTTTCTTCTCTTCAATGGTAAGTGGCCGCCCATGAGGGAATTCACCCCAGAGAGGAGGCTCTGCTTCCGCTTCAGCTTCGGCTTCGGCTTCGGGGGTGAGCTTGAGGGACTCAAACTGTTCCCAAGGGACATACTCTTTTAGCTCGACAAGTCGAACCCGAGGCTGTTTAAATTCCTCGAGCCCGTCGATGAGGGCCTGGAGCTGCTTGACTGTAGGCCTAGCCTTTTTGTGCACCCGCAGCGGGGTACGTTCCTTCTTGTTGTGGGTAAGGCTCCTTACGACTATACGGGGGGCCATGTCATGCCACACTGGGGTTACTGGCGGCGGTGCAGGCTGAGGTGTGATGCCCCTTACATAAACTCCCGAACTAGGTCAGGGTGCCAGTCCTCTCCTTCTTGCTGGCCTCTGACAGCTCTTTGGGTAACTGCTGGTACAGTGACACCATGTTGATAGTTGCAGCCTAGTTGGACATCTAGTATGGCTGCGGGGGATCCACCTTGAGCTCTCCCATGTCTAGTTCTCCCTTCTTAATCAATGACTCAATGACATCCTTAAAGATGTAGCATTCCTCGATGGTATGTCCGACCATCTGGTGATACGGGCAAAAGTGAGGATTGTCCTTCTTCCTCAGGTCACCCAGCCTTTTTGGCTCTAGGAGTGCGGCCTTGTTGTATTTGGTAGCCCACTCGAACAGGACCCGAGTTTTGTCCCGGGGGAAGGAGTAAAGCTTGCTTCTCATCTTCTCCCGCAGGGATGGGCTTTCTCGCCGATCAGTAGGCTTGACTGGGAGGGGCTTGGTTGCTTCCCTCCCCTTCTCGTTTTACCTCTCGAAGGCCTTGAAGTCCACCACCTGAACTTCTGGCGGTGCCAATCTCTTCTTGACCTGCAAGGCCTTCTGACTCGGTGCAGTGGGGGTGGAGGAGTATCGGGCGAGGAAGGCCTCGATCGCCGCCATTATGTTGTTCAGGCAGTCAAATGACTTGACCTCGGCGCCGATTATCTTCTCCAGGACTTCCTTTTTTAGATTCTGCTTACAAATCTACACTACATCTTCTTGGTACAGCGGATGCTTGCACCTCATGCTGAGGTTCCTCCATCTTCTTATGTAATCTAGTGTAGACTCGTCACTCCTCTATCTGGTGGCATAAAGCTATGCCATGGTGACTTCTCATTCAGCTATGTAGAAAATTTCCTTGAATTTCTTCTGCATATTGGGCCAATCAATAATAGACCCAGTAGGCAAGCCTGAGTACCACTCGAAGGTGAGCCTCGTCAATGTAGACTCAAAGAACTTCATGAGGTAGGATTCGTCTAGGGCTAGATTGCCCATGACGGTCACATAGTAGGCAATGTGCTCCCTAGGAGACCCTTGCCCGTTGAACTTCTCAAATTTTGGTGGTTTGGTAATGCCAGGCGGCAACTTCTTGGTAGAGTGATGCATCAGGTAGGGTACCTGGTACACAACAAATGGGATATGATCACCGTCACCCCGCCCAGCTAACTTCATTTCTATCATTTGTTCCAGCATTGACCAGTTCACAACCGCTGGGTCAGGCTCGGATAAAAGTGGGCTGGTTGCGCAAGCGGAGTTGTTAGCAATGTTGCTTGCGGCGCGGCGACAGACCATTGAAAGGTGACAACAGATGGTGAGACCGTTGCCATGGGTTGCGACTGTTGTGGAGGGGTGCCCCCTGTATGGTAAGGTGCTGGAAAGGGCACCGTCACCTGCGGAGAGGCTTCTGAGGTTTGCCCATTGCCCCTAGGAGTGTTGGGCAATGGCTCTATCTGTCTGGACGTGGAGGGCTGGGAATTCCTCTCATTCAGTTTCTTCCTTAACAACTCAATCTTCTATTGGTACCGCTGCATCATGAGTAGTACAGTGGGGTCATTCAGAGCGAAGCCGGGAGCCCCTCCCCTTTCTTCAGTCGGAACCTCCTCAGATGATGTGGATGGCACCCCGCTAATGTCCCTAGTAGTAACGACATTTGCGGCATCAGCCGTTAGGGCTTCTTCTGGAACATTGTCATCGGCAAGGGCTTGTACTATCTCGCTCGCCACTCTTCTCCTTCTAGTGAGAGGTCCATGCCTTCCGACAAGCCTGGCCATCTCCTCAGGTTCAGTGGGTAGAGCCCCATACCGGCCGAATACCCCTGCTGTATTACAGGTGCAGATCCTCACATCTCTACCCTTTCTAGATGTTCTTCTTGATGGCCCGCTAGGGAAGGTCAACCTATCGAAGATCGATCTCCTTGGTTGCACCTCCTTCCGAGGTAGAGATAAGTGGTAATCTTCTGGTACATTCTTCAATTCTGCGCTCAGCGGAGATCGAGGCTCTTGTTCTTTTGGGACTTTAGCCATCGTTTGCAGTAGCCTTTGACGTCCCAGGGGAGTGCTTGTCGAGCCATATAGATAAGCCCTCATGAGTTCACCTAGTCCCTCCTGTAGATGTGAGAGGTAGGAATATGTGATGCCACCCTATCTTTAGCATCGGGCTGGCGGGGTGAATGCCCTAGTCGGGCAGTACTATGGTGGTGTCGGGGGTGCCAGTGACGAGCGTCCCTAGGTGGCAATGGGGAAGCGGGCACCGGGTAATGCTCTGAGCCTGATGGCCCAACCTGATTCTCTTCCTTCCATCCCTTGTGCTGGGCTTGTTCTGGCTCTACCCAAGCTGATGGAGTAGTTCGAGTACCCTTTGGTACCCATACTTGCTTCTTCTTCGCCGATTGGTGATTCGACTGATTCCTTGGCCTCTTGGCCTTGTTCAGTTTCTTCTTATCTTCCTCTGCTAGTGGCTAGAATGAATTTCACACCGGCACAGTTGGTATGATCCTATATGCGATTGCTTTAGCTCATCGTCCATTCAAATGTACTCAGATGCTTCCGATGATAACTGACTTGCCGGAGTTGGAGACCCGGCCTCTAGAGGGAGCAGCATTCGCACAGCCCCTCCGGAGCCTCCTGCAGTGGGATGCCGACCCCTGGTTGGGTGGGCCGGGAGAGAAGTGCACATGGTGCACAAAGCAGCTCGACGCCCTAGTCGAGACACGCTTGATGATTTGGGCCGGTGAGTGGCCAGCAACAGTCTTCATGACCCCCTAGATGGGGGTGTTGATTTCAGCAATGTCGGATGCTTCCACGTCCAACAGGTTCACGAAGGCCACCCCAAGGAAGTTGGGGAAGCCTACGATAGGAGGGAAGCTCCCGAAGTAGACGGGGGCAGCTAGGTACCTGTCCTGGACATGGCTTTCGACTACTAGCAGGCTAAAAGTCACAACCATTGTTGTCGTTTGAAAAGCAAGCCCTGCATTGGCTTATTGAACAATTAGTATTTCAAGAAAGGGCCGTAGGGCCCCTGATCTCGACGAAGAGATGATATGTGATTTTTGTCCCACCGGGCGTGCCAGACTTGTGGATGCACTTTATCGACACGTTTCTTTTGTTTGTCCATTCGATTCGTTTATTGATTTATTTAGTGCGTGGGCGTGCCAGTCACCAAGATGATGATTTAGTTGGGCTTCGCAGAAATCCCGGTGCGCGTCGTCTGACCGATAAGATGATTGCGCGATTCGTGTCGGGACAGAAGCCCGTGGTACGTTGAAGGCCACAACGTCATTTACATCTCCCCAGAGTGACGTCTTACACCGCGTCACAAGTGTCTAGCTACAGCGCCCCGGGCGTGAGACTCAGACACGCACAAGTACCACAACAAGGACTAGCTGGGGTCACGCTCGTCAGCGCGTGTCCTAAACCCCCAACTACATGTGCACATATAGACCATCTGCTCTAGGTCGAGTTCTCTTGCTGGTTTTCTCCCCCACTGGACTCTGGTGGCAAAGACAAGGGGCCTACGGAGACCAGCCTAAAAACCGTCTAACTCAGGTCAAGCTCTCCACCACTCCCGGGTGGATCCGCACACGCGTGCGTAGGAAGGTACGACTAGTGGATAGGTCACTGGAAGGTAGACTCTCCAGTCAATGGAAAATAGCGTCTGAACGAGACGGAGTACAGGGGACTGCCCCTCGTACCAACACCGACTCACGATTACGTAAGTCGAAAATGTCACATCCCGGGACCCCCACGACGCCCCACACCTGGTCCCCACATGATGCCTAACATCAGTCAGACCACTAGTTAGCACGTGGATCGAGGTCCATTCACCTGGGACTCGAGTCGGCACGGAAGAAATCACCGGCTAGGCCTCAGACGATGAACGGTCCATTATTGGCCGCTCAAGAATGCACGGCTAACTCGTAGCCGCGCGTGGGAGAAAGACGGGCCAACTTGGCCGTCCCTCACTCCCAGCAGTAAGAAACATGAACGGTCGGACACTAGCCGCTTAGGGGAAGGGCGGCTAGAATCCCGTCGTTCCAAGGCATGGGCGGTCTCACCTGGGCCGCTCATGTACCAACCGTACCAGAAGATGAACGGCTGGGCATTGGCCGCTCATGGGGACAAGCGGCTAGACCCTGGCCGCTCACCCCAAGACACTGCGTAATGGTAACAAACAACGGTTAAAAACTCACGGGATGAGCGGTCGGTCCTGGGCCGCTCAAGGGATGTGCGGTCACGGTCTGGCCGCACATGCCTCACCACGCGCCGAGCTAAAATGACGTCGGGCGACGTGCGGCCAACCTATGGCCGCACGAAAGGTCATGCGGCCAGACCTCAGCCGCACACCTCAGTGCACTGCATAACGGTCACAAACGACGGTCGAAACTCTGGGAGATGGGCGGTCAGCTTGGGGCCGCACAAAGGGACATGCGGTCTCACGATAGACCACTCAACCCCGCTGCGCGCTGAGCCTAACTCGCAGCGCGCCGAGCTGATGGGCGGCCAGGACAGGACCGCGCAAGGGATGTGCGGTCCCTGGTGCGACCGCACATAGCTCACCGGCGCGAAAATGGCGAACCTCACCTGAATCACCCGTTTCGGCCCCATACAAGCCCCACGGAGGGGGAAACGAAGGGAAAAGAACCCCCAAGCCCACTAGCATGATTCTACGCCCCCAAAACGTGGAATTGCGGCTTAAAATGACGGATCGGGTGAACTCTCCCCAATGCATGCTCAACCCTTCCCGGCGCAAAAGAACCCCTTCTCGGCCTGGCCTCGGCCTACAAACCGCGGGAATGGAAAGGCGATGAGCTAGGGATCGTCACCCTACCTCCGGTTCGTGACGAGACGTCAATCCAAGCTTGATCCCACGAAGAACGCCGTTGAAAAGCTCGCCTTCCCGCACTTCCCACGCTCGATGCACGTCCACGCGATCGCCTCGTCATCACTCACGTCGTCGCGCCGTCGTCTGCAGTTGGAACAGAGCTCACAACGGTCGAATGGGCGAGAGAGAAGGAGAGGGGCGCACGTAGGAGGAAGAAGAAGAAGAATAAGAAATGAAAAAAAAAGAGATATTTATAAAAAATCCTAAAATTCAGAAAAATACCAAAAAATAGAAAATCACGTTTTCACGATCCTCAGAACGCATCGATCGCAACGGTACCACTCACGCTTGGGTGAACGATCACGTTCGCCCGCAACGGCGTGCCGAAGGCGAAAATCGAAAAAACACATGGGAAAAATCACAGAACGCCTCCGGGCCCCCAAAATGACCCCGGATCGCGACGATCCGAACACGAAAGATGTCCGAAACGTAATTCAGGACATGACAGAGTAGAACGCTACGAGAAAATAGATGTAGGACCCGAAAATAAGGATCCGAAAAAGTCCGAAACATCACACCTGACCTCCAATCTCTGGCACGTAGCTGCAGCATGTGGACTTACACCCTTTTGGCAACCTTCCATGGCGTACCTACCCGGTGTTGTGCCCCTAGGGTTTTGATGATGGGGTGTTTTGATGATTGCCACTTTCTGAGTCACCACAAAAGATTGCATGTGCATTCATAGCTATTCTGCATATGCTTGAGATGAATGGCATTGTTGCCTTATTGCTACTGTCTATTCTGGGTTTGTGCATATGGGCTATCCAGCAGGCATTAGGTCTGTGCATGTCTTCATTACTCGTGCATATGGGCTATCCAGCAGATAGCTTGGTAAGTGTTTGCCTGTGTGGGTAGGAAAAGGGTCGACCCATTGGGACGACACTTTCCTCCAGGGGCCTGAGTGGCTTAGACTCAATGTACTCATGCTTTGCATGTGCATAAGTGTTTGCCTATGCATATTAGTCCAAGACTTCTTTCAAAAGTCCATGCATATTTGCATTAAGGTTGAGCCAAGTCCGTGGATAGTCTTATGCATACCTTCAACTTAAGCATATCAGGTCTAAGTCCGTGCATAGTCCATGCAAGTGTTGCACGTCTTACCTTCTAAAGTCCTTGCATAGTCCATGCAAGCGTTGCACGCCATTCATTGTTGAGTCCGAGCATGTTCATGTTATTGAGTCCGTGCATGAATAGTTACATCCAAGTCTGTACACATATCACCAAGTCCATGCACGAACTGTAGCAAGGTCCATGCATATTCGTGTTTCATTCCATGTCAAGTTCGTGCATGAACAGTGCACGTCTGTCTGGTAACAGAGTCCATGCATATTTGTTCAAGGCAAGACAAAGTCCGTGCATAATGTTCAGTTCTGTCAAGTTCATACAGGTTTCATGCCTTGGCAGTATGAAGTCCATACAGGTTATGCATGTTGTTCATCCTTTCATAAAGTCCGTGCAGGTGTTCACTATGTGCATTGTAGAGTCCATGCATGTCCTATACAGAGTCTATGCATTTTTTGGACTTAGTCTAATTGCTGTTGAGGTTGCATCTAAAGTCCGTGCAGGTACAGTCTCTGCATAGTAGTCCATGCACATTGCATCCACTGCATGGAAAGTCCGTGCATGTCCTACTAAAGTCCGTGGAGGTATTGAACAGGTCCGTGCACGTTGTTCTTCCAAGTCCGTGGATGAACAGTCCACTGCTTTCTAAGTCCGTGCATAAAGTCCATGCATGTTCTGGCCTTGGCCAAGAACATAAGTCCATGCACATTCTACTTAGAAGTAAGGCAGAGTCTGAGCATGAACAGTCATCTTCACTAAGTCCTTGCAAGTCTTCACATAGTCTGTGCAAGCCAAACCTCGTGCATGTTTTGTTGTTAAAACAAAGTCTGTGCACGCCTTCATATAGTTCGTGGAAGCCAAACCCCGTGCATGTTTTGTTGTTAAAACAAAGTCCGTGCATGCCTTCATATAGTCTGTGGAAGCCAAACCCCATGCATATTTCTCTTTGTGCATCTTTTCCTTGCAGCAGCATAGCAAGTCTGTGGACGTTTCCTCTTGGAAGGAAATTGCATCCGTGCACGTTTTGAGTCAGCTTCGCAGAACTTGTATCCATGCATGTTTCGTTGAAACATGCATCCGTGCACTTTTTGACTCAGCTTCGTAGAACATGCATCTGTGCATGTTTTGACTGCTTCACAGAACTTGCATCTGTGCATGTTCTGACTGCCTCACAAAACATGCATCTGTGCATGTTTTGCCTTGCTTCACAAGCCCACGACTTGGCATCAAGTCTGTGCACTTTTTATACCTCGTGCTTTTTCCTCAGGCCTAGACTATCACCCTTAATCAAGTTAAGAAGCACTTCATTTTGAAAATCATGTATGAGGAATGAATGCAAATCTTGTGAAAAAAAATTACCTTGCAATCTTATGAAGCTGCAGTTGTCGGAGACAATGTTGATCATTATGAGATTTGTAGTCCTCAAATGGCAGATAAAAGGATTGGAAATAAAGGTTTGAAGTGGCTTAACAAGAAGGAGTGGTGCCCAACCCGGACTCAGATAAATAAGGAGAAAAGGAAAAGAGGCGAGGGCTAGAACTCCCTCGCTAAGGTGCGGAGACCCTGATCACATGAACGGTCCACAGAAGAAAATGAGATCAAGAGGAGGAGTGAGGACTAATGCCTCGGAAGCAGTGGGAGAACGGGTAGATGCCCAAAGCCGCAGATGTGGAAGAAGTCAGTCAGACCCGAGATCAGGAGGGATCAAGAGGAGAAATTGGTATATGGAGAGAGAAGGATCCAGAGGGTCCGGAGGTAAAGGAGGAGAATCATGATGGTAAAAATCATTCGGAGGCTCCGGAGGGTGAAAGTGCCGAGGGACGCGATGCCCCAGAAGAAGGAATGGGAAGGGATGGTTTAAAAGGAAGAAGAGGACAAAGGACGCGATGTCCTGGAGGAGCTGGAGGATAAATCAGAAGAAAGAATGGGAAGTCCGAAGGTTCCGAAGGAATGGAATTAGAAAGGGCGCGATGCCCTAAGAGATCCGGAGGTTCCGGAGGAAGGAAATAGAAAGGGGCGTGATGCCCGGAAAGGATGTCCAGAGGTTCCAGAGGAATAAGACACCATGGGGCGCGATGCCTCCGGAGGACAAGAGAGAAATCTGGAGGGTTCGGATACAAGAATTGGGAGTGGGCGTGATGCCCTAAGAGAAATTTAGAGGGGGCGTGATGCCTGGCAAATAGAGGAAAATCCAAAGGGTCCAGATATAAGAAGTGGGAGGGGGGCGCGCTACCCTGAGAGGAAACTAGAGAGGGCGCGATGCCCGACAAGTAAAAGGGGGCCTGGAGATCCCGAAGATGGGGGTGAGTAAGAAGGCAGATGTGGAGGATCTGGAGGTTCCAGAGGAATGGAATCGGAAGGGACGTGATGCCTCGTGAAGAAATTCGGAGGGTCCGGATGCAAGAGTTGGGAGTGGGAGTGATGCCCTGAGAGAAATCTAGAGGGGGCGCGATGCCTGGCTGGTGTTAGGGGACCCGGAGATCCCGAGGTGGATGAGATGGGGGATGTGAATGATCCGAAGGTTCCGGAAGATGGGGAAGATACGGGTCTGAAAACTCGGGAAAGAAGAAATACAAATGCATGTGAATGCAATGCAATGGATGCGATGGATGCATGAAATGTGATGAGTGCAAAGAATGCATGGGATGAGAGGATGAGATCCTCCTCCTCACCCATGGAGTGGCCCATGAAGAGATACTGGTGATAGACAGAAGTGTGGGTTAAGTTGAATGGAAGATGGATAGGGTAGTGGAAGGCCCCCTAGCAAAAGAATGCCCGCCCCTCCATGTAAATCATATTGTCATTCGATTAGCTAGTTCTATTCCGCTGTAACTTGTTTTAACTAGCTATAAAGAGGGCTGCATTACGAAAAGAGGGGCAGATCTATTCACCCCTCCCCTCAAGATCCGCCATCCACTACTCAACATAATCAAAAGAGGGGAGCTGCAAATAGGGGAGAACAGAGTTGATCATTCACGCCGTCATGAAATGCCTAGTCCAGGGGTATCAATCAATATGATATCCATATATCAACGGTTGCCTGAAAAAGTGTCAGAGGCTTGCAACCGATACACCAATGAAGACTGAGTCCTAGTGCCTAAAGAAAAATAAGAAAATTGACAAGCAACGCCTACAAGAAAAAGAACAAGGCTGGCACCTTGCCAGGCCCTGGAGGCCCAGATTCCTGGAGCCATATCCTGGCCCGCTCCGCCCCCTATAGTTATTATCTGGCATCAAATGGCCCCTCCAGCAGCTATTAGAAGGCCAATGGATAACACAAAGAAACAAGCCACGGTGCAACTGCATGAAGAAATCAGCTCAACCGTGAAATGGCTACAAACCATTATAGACAGATTACACGAGCATGAGCAGCTCAAGAGCCAACCTATGCGGCCGAAGAAGCATGCTTTTCGAGAGCACTGTGAATCTCGAGGGCTAACAAAAAGAACTGAAGAAAAATCAAGAATAGCAAATGCATAAAATAACCCACTATGGGGGTAGATGCCAACCATGAAAGGAAAGAAAAAAGGAGTGTAAAGCCTAAAAGGAGATATGTTCCTCTCTCCTGCAGCACACTATTAGCGCTGTCCACTATGGCTCAAGCTGCTAAAGAGAAAGATGAAGAAATCTGCTTTATGCCAAAGGAAGCAACTCCGACTAAAGCTTCTGCCTCCCACCCTACTACAGGGTCTGAGAGAATATCAAGACAACCCCCACAGGCTAATAAAGCCGTGCAATGTCATATTCCTCTTCCACCTGGAGGCATAAAACCCATGGAGTTTTACTCAAAAGAATTGGTCACATCCAGCAACAATGAGGTGATGTCACTCATCTCATACAAATTGGAGGCAAAAGACAGCACCCTTGGACCCTCCTGTCAAGACCCTGTCGTGACAACACTACTATACCAAAATTAGCAAGAGATTGAAATGCTGCAAAGGTGGCTAAATGAAATAAAAGTCCACCCATGCCACAATCGGCAGGACATCTACATGAAGTGGTACAAGCTAGTGCTAACTCACCTGAAGCTTCAACATGGCCAGTCATCCCCGAATAGTACATCATCATATAGGGGGTATTCTCCCTCAACCATTTCAACATACAGTCCCTTGGGTGAGAGACGGGGCAACTAAAGCATCTTTGACGATGGTGCCAATGAGGCCGCGTATGTAGTGGGATGAGCTAAGGGCAGAATGAACAATGAATATGAAGACTGTCGAAGAAGAAGACACCGAGGCCGAATTACAAGTAGCCAAGCAAAAAGATAATGAGTCTGCCATGGACTACATAAGAAGGTGGAGGAATCTCTGTCCCCCCTTCTATAGCAATCTTTCTAGTTTATCAGGTTTGAACCTTCGGGGTTCTTGGCTTGAAATACTTTCTCACATTATGGGCCCATCTCGCAGACAGGCTAGCCCAGTTATGAACATGTAGCTTCACTGGGGCAGTTGCCCCTAGACACCCGGTGCTTACGATATCTAGACATTCTTGAACAGGTAACTCCTTGGGATGAACATCATGAAACCATGGTGTCTTTTTACTTGGTACTAAAAGCATGAGGTTCAACAACTCCACTCGGTAATCAGACATGAAGCATAACGCCCTTGATAGAAGAGAAGGGTGAAACTGTGGGTGAGTAATACACAGAGTTGACATGGCCAGCTTGCTAATAAACTGAGAGAAGCTACATAACATGTGTAGAATGTCCTTGGAAAATGTTGAAAATACGACAAATTGCCCCTTGAATACAAAATCCCTCAATCTTCTGGCAGCCGTATGAGTTAGCACAAGCCCGGAAGAGAACCCTTCTTGTCCAGTTATTTGAATGGCGACAGAGCAAGGAGCAATGAGAGCATCAATGATAGACTTTTCGACGAGTAATGAGATTACCACCGGCCTCGCTCGAGAAGAAATTGGTACTAGTGTGAGAGAGCTCTTTTTAGCAACTGTCTTCGAAGAGGAAAGCTCATTATCTCCAAAACGGCCAGAAACCAAGACATGGATTGGCATCCAACAGATAAAATCTTTAATCTTGAAGTGTATAGCCGACACTATTACGTCTTGGTTTGGCTCATTCTCTCCCTGGGGACCAAACCCAAGGGGTACCAAAGGTAGTACACACCTACTCTGTGGGGTGGAAGTGGATAGGGAAGCAGAGGTAGTGGGTTTGGAAGGTGTGGAGGCTTTAATGGGGATGGGGATGTCGAGTGGTGGCAAAGGTGAAGGTCCAGGGGAGGATGAGGGCTTGAAGGTTCTAGCAATGGCAGCGAAGATAAAATGGCGATGACAGGCTTAGGTGTGGGTAAGGGTAAAGGTGAAGATGGAGCTTGCTCATGCTCGTGTGATGAGGGAGATGGAGAACAAGGTGAAGATGGCAGAGATGAAGGCAGTGAAGACATCAACGATGGGGATGAGGTAGATGCAGATAGCGACAGTGACAACAATGGATCAGGTGATGAGGATGGTAGTGGGGGTAATGGAGATGGTGGCGGAGATGAAGATAGTGGAGAGGAGGGTAAAGAGAAAGGTGATGGTGATGGAGAGGAAGGAGAGGAAGGTGACAGTGATGGAGAGGATGGAGGCCGTGACGTCCACTATCAACATATCGACACGACACACCTTGCAGCATTAGGAGTGGAAGCAGTGGTAGAGGTAACGGGAGTAGGAGTGGTAGTAGTAGAGGAAGTGGCGGCAAGGGGAGTGGATGCACTAGCCTGAGTAGAGGCTCGGGTTGGTGGGGTTTGTGGAGATGGCGTAGGAGGTGGGGTAAATGGAGATGGCGATGGACTGGGTGAGGGAGTAGGCAGTGGACTAGGGGAGGGAGTGGGTAAGTACATAGGAATCCAAGATATTACAGTGATCGGAGTCTATAAGGTCCAGTACAGATGGCAGCTAGCATAGGGTATCATATTTGTTTTCTGCATCATTTCTCACGTGAGAGTTTGAGGACGTGACGTTGGCACTGTGAAGTTGGTTGTTGTCATTGTTGGAGTGTCGGCGTGGGGTCTAAGGATCGAGGTTGAGAGCTTTCTCCCTCATTGATGGTGGCCCCGGTGGTGCTACATTAGGCAGAGGTTGTCGATAGGTGCGTTGCTGCGGTGCTGTGTTTGAGGAATTGCAGCGAGGTCAGGTGGCTGGTGAGGATTGTCCGTCGTTAAGTGGCCATGAGTATGCTCTGAGGGAGTTATTATCATTCGGGCCATTCCTGTTCGAGGTTTGTCCAGCCCCTGAGGCATTGAGATCATGGTTCGAGGTGGCAGAGCAGGCGCTCTGGTCAAGATGTGCTCAGATGAGCGGAGGATCTTCTTGGATTGGGTTGTGGTCACCCTGAATTTGGTTCGAGATCGTGTGGTAGTGGTGAGTTTGGGGCTCGAGGATGAGCGTTGGCGGGTGCTGGTTATGGTTCGTGTTGTGGCTCCTGGCGTGGTGTTTCACGTGGTTGTAGCTCGAGGATGGGTTGGTGTTGGCACGGACGAATTCAAGACAATATTGTCCGGTGGCTAGAGATGTTGCAGCCTTTGAGCTTGGTGTTTTGGTGGATTCTCATCGCTCCTTGGTGAGTGTTTGGCATGTTATTGGTTTCAAGATCAGAGGCAGGCATAAGAGAGGAGCGTGTGGCAGTGGCTAGCTTAACCGATGTGGCAGAGCGTGGCTATTTGTGAGAAGCGTTGTCCATCCCCTGATGTGTAAGGGTGTGTTGGCGCTGCTCCGGAAGGATGCGTGCCGGTTGGGCGGTGTTTGTGAGAATTTGTGGCTGGTGTTGTGATTTTCGATGTGTTGAGCATCAGAGGATTGATTCCTCGGTGTGAGATTATCTCGGGTTGTGTGAGACGTGTTGTTGTCGTGCCGTTGTTGGAAGCATTGTGATTTATGGCACTGGCAGGATGGAGAGTTGGGAAAATGTGTCGGCAAGTGTGCCATGAATTGTTCAGGTGATGTCTCGAGGCTCTGAGGTAAGAGCGGAGCCGAGGATTGGTAGGCGTCCTTTTGGATCATTTTTAGGCAAATGATTTGATGAGATAGGATGAAGGACGGTGCCTGTGTGCGGAGGTCTCTGAAGAGACGTAGGCGTTGGATGGTGATCCTTGGTCTGTGATCAGCAAGGGAAGATTCTCCGTAAGTCTGAGTCTGGTGATGCGAGGATCGAGGATTGTGGAGTCCTGTTATTTGGTTTCGCCATGCTCCCGTGAGAGGGTGGAGTTGGCGTGAGGCTCGAGATCGGTTACGGTGTCTGAGCGAGGTTTGGCTTGAGTTGTGGCATTGGTCTTTGGGAGAGTCAGCGGATGGCCTATCGTGATTTGGAGTGTGCCCTTTAGATCTGGTGCAAGACCAGGAAAGAAGGAAGAAGCTGAGCACTGCTTTTTAATGTCATTGTCTGGTTCTGGTCAACCCGGTTAGATCCAATGGTTGACGTAAGACCTTGTGTGTGTCGGTGGTTCTGTCCCGTTCGAGACATGGTTCTGGATGCAATGAGATATCATCTTACCTCGTTCTGCATATCCAAGTGTACTGAGGGTTCTCGGTGTTCCCTTAGGCCTCCGTGAGTCGTTTCCTGTGGAGTGTCATTTTCTCTGACTTAGGATTAGACTGATTGGCGATTTGTTCTGCTTTGTACGATGATCTTGACTACGAGTCGTGAGACTCAAGGATCATTGTAGTTTCAGGTCTAGTTGTCTTGTCCTGAGTCTGTCGATAGTTTTCTGCAGTGTCATTTGTGCTTCGTAGTACGTGTGATAGTGTTTCTTTACCTGTCCGTACTCCAGCACTCGCGTTTTAGAGTATGTGTCTCATGATCCTCCAATAGTCGTAGCCTTACGGCACGTTTCGGCGTGACGGCCTTTACGGCGGGACACTTCCCGATTTACGATTTTTAAGACAATTTTCGTGGGCTCCCTTGCTTTGCAGTAGCGTCCGCTGGGGGAGAAAACTAGCTAGAGGCCTGGCTCAGAGCGATAAGCCAGTGTGTGCGCACATGGTCAGGGGCTTGGACTGACATCGACGGGCGTTATCCTATCTAGTCACTCGCGATTGTAGTTCCTATTCTAGTTCTCAGCGTGTCTTAGTCTCTGTCGTGCTTCTTCAGGCGGCAGCGCAAACAAGACACTTGTAGGCACAGCAAAAGACGTCAGTGGATGTAGCTGACTGTTCTTCTAGTGAGGGGAGTACTTTAGACACATGACACGTGACTTTCGCGTGACTCTCGTGTTTCTCAAGTGTCGTTTCCTTTTCGAGTTAGCCCTCTCGTGGTTTTGCCCGAGGTCAGTGTTATATTGTGTGCACAACGTTTTAGTCGTGTTGGGTCTGTCTAGATCTCTTCTAGGCTTTTTGTCTATCTTGCTGGTTTCTTTCAGCGTCAACAGATCGACAACTTCTAACTTCGCCAGTTCAGAGTTCACTATTCTGTTGCTGTTAGGAGTAGCTTGGGAGCCGAGGTTAGTTCGGCAGCCGTGCCCGTTCGATACGACTTTTCCCTTTTCTTTTAGCTCCCTCTTCCTTGCATGTTCCCTACTCCTGCTTCCTCTTCTTTGCAGCTTTGTAGTTTAGTTTTCCTACTTTACTTCCTGCTATTTTCTGTTCCGTGTTACTGCGTATTTTTCGGTGGGGATCCGTGCGACCCCTACTGAGCCAGTGACACGAGGCTCACCCCTGCTTTTCAGGTGGGTGGCGTCATTCTGCTTCCGCGATTCCTGGTGTGACGTGTCTGTAGCTGCCAGCAGTACCTACGTCGGGCTTCCCCCGACTTTAGGGTACACCTTTCCTTTCTGTCGACTGTACTTGGACTGCACTGCTCGTCTTTCTTTTGGACTGGACTCTAGTATAATTGTTAAATTTAAACTGTTAATTAAAAAGTAATTTTATTTCTGCTACTTTAGCAAGTTAAAATTTTTATTACCCTTACGCGTGGCACGGCATAATTTTTTTACTTCACTTGAGGCTCTACCCAATCTCACCGGGTGACAAGGGGTGACACGAGTCACACGACCTATAACTTAGGGTAACCTATACTCTTGGACAAAAACCTAGGACTCAGACAACCGAGGGATCTGATACCACTTCTGTCACGTCCCGAACTGATAACAGTGGGAAGCGATGCTCAGAACGTGACAGCAAAACAGTCATGATAATTAGAGCAGCAATAAATAAACATGATAAATAATATTCAAAACACATGGAGGCCATCACTTGAGAAAAATATAGTTTTATTGAAAATTAAAATCGAATTACAATTTGACTCATTTTTTTTTACAATAAAGACTCCATAAAATAGTAAGACCCACTATACTAACTAGACCTGAGGAAGCAAAGACTCCAGTCTCTAAAGCTCCAAGTTTACTCGATCATGCTGACTCGATCCCAATTGTAAACATTCCATCTACCGCATTACCTGAAAACCCGAAAGGGCGCCTCAGGCAAAATCGGGTGACCCCCCGGTGTGAAAACCCGCAAGGGCGTACCAGAAAAAGCTAAAGGGGGCGAGCTCTGGCAAAAACCCGCAAGGGCGACAGAGCTGGTAAAGAGAAAAAAAATCATCTCCTTCTCTGCTCCTCAACGACGAGGGTCGTCGATCGCGACATTCTGTCAACGGCGACCTCAGCATCACTTCACAACGATGATGACCATCACACCCTTCATGGCCGGACAACGCCCATTCCAGCGTCAACAGTCTGCCACCTGCCTTAGTGGCCGGTCTCCAGCTCCAGCATCGTGGCTACAATGCCTCTGCAGGCCAGTCGGTCAGTTCCAGTACCGGTCTCCAGCTCTAGCATCGTGGCTACAACGCCTTCACGGGCCAATCGCTCAGTTCCATTACAGGTCTCCAGCTCCAGCATCGCGGCTACAACGCCTCCGTAGGCCAACCGCTCAGTTCCAGTACCGGTCTCCAGCTCTAGCATCGCAGCTACAATGCCTTCACGGGCCAGCCGCTCAATTCTAGTACCAGTCGCCAGCTCCAGCATCGCGGCTACAATGCCTTCATGGGCCAGCCGCTCAGTTCCAATACCGGTCTCCAGCTCCAGCATCGTGGCTACAATGCCTCCGCAGGCCAGTCGCTCAGTTCTAGTACCGGTCTCCAGCTCCAGCATCGCAGCTACAACGCCTTCATGGGCCAGCTGCTCAGTTCCAGTATCGGTCTCCAGCTCCAGCATCGCGGCTACAACGCCTTCACGGGCCAGCCGCTCAGTTCCAACACCAGTTGCCCAGCTCCAGCATCGTGGCTACAACGCCTCCATAGGACAGCCGCCCAGTTTCAGTACCGGTCGTCAGCCCCAGTATCGTGGCTACAATGCCTCCACCGGCCAGCCGCTCATTTCCAGTGCCAGTCGCCAGTTCAACAGCCCAACTATAGCACATCAATGGATCAGTTACCTAGACCCAATACCAGCACCCAGCACCAGCGTTAATAATAATTACGGACTTATTTCTCCCACATAAGCATTTGATGATAAAATAAATGTACTTCTTCCTGCACATTTTGAGACCTATCTAACTGCAAAGATGCATACACAATCTATTATGTTCAAAATACACATTTTGAGACCTATCTAACTTCAAAGTTAGCTGAGTGTGTAATAATACTTCAGGTCAAAAACAAAGCAATTGTAGGGAAAGTAAGCCGCTCACTCAGCTATGGTTACGAAACATAGTCTAGTTAAATACATGTCTAATTACTTGCTTCTCAATTTGATGGAAGGCAGAGTACTATTCATAATCTCGTAACATAGAAGGAATGGCATTTTGTAGTAAAATGACTCCATTACCTTTTGAGAAGCTTCGAGGAGGTCATCATAAAAATAACATAGGTATGCATAAGGAGACCACAAGCTTTTCCATTGTCAATAAGTCTATGCCATTCAATAAACACCATGAACAAGTAAGTGTGGTACTAAATATTGAAGTGTTAAGTATGAAAACTAAAGCTATACTTTAACCACACTTTTCTGCCAGCATTGCTTAGTAACATAAAGTAAATGATACTCATGTACATTGGACATCAAAACTTTAACCACATTACCATTAAGCCTTTGCTCTTCTTCCTTGTAGCACACCAGAGATAACTAAAATGATTGAGACCTCCAACATAAAAGTAATGATGTAAGTTAACTAAAACTTAGAAATAGTAACCATAGTAAGTAGCATGTAACAACATCAGTTAAGCCAGAAATGTAGAAGACATTCGTTAGAGAGATTTTTCATGAAGTTATAATAAGGGTATGCAGTTCAAATTAACTGTTATTCAACATACCTCCATTTCAATGATATGACCTAACATGGTATCTGTAGGTTCAAGGCCTTCACGTAAGAAATACACACGCATGACCAACGGGGGCATATAGGAGGTGAGCTATTATATTCACACATCGATTCTGAAAGGAAAAAAGAAAGTAAAAACATGCATTATGCACTATGGGATTAACTTAGTATAATTAATCTATATAGGACCTTGCAAGAGAAATGGGAATAGAACTACATAAGACTGCAGATCATTAGTTTATGTCAAGTAAAATTAATTAGTGCACTGTAATGCAATGTGGACTACAGTTGAAATGGGTACCAAAATAAAGTCTTAAGTATAGGTATGTTTCAATTTTATCAATTAATTGTAAAGTCTTAAGTACATGTATCAATTAATTGTAAAGTCTTAAGATATGAAACAATTAATTGTACAACCAATTCCTCCTTTTGCACCTCCATAAGGAATATTTGCAACAGTAGTCTTCCAAGTCATTAGCTGTGCCAATGCATTCACCTCATCGGGGTCAATCTGCATCACCCAGTCAATTTTTTCTTATCAATGAAGGACAAGATTTTAGACTTTTGTGCATCCATTTCTTTACTGTTCCGGATTTCATGCAGGACAAGTTTTAAGAGCAATTAACACTGACAATCCCAAGTTGGGGACTCCATTGTTCACAGGCAGAATCACCCCCCGGTGCTTATGGAACTGCAGAGGACTTTATATTAAGCTTCACAGAGATTAAAGGGGAAAAGGTGAACAAAACTGAACAACATTTTACGCAAGTAGCTTGGCTATAAGTTACAATCTAGGCACAATGACACTAAAATGAACCAAAGCAACAAAGAGGTTAAATGAACCAAGAAAAGGTCTTTCGATACTGCATCTCAAGTTGGCCAAGCATTGGACCTACATTTTGGTTTTGACCAAGCTACCAATATTTTTTTTTGAAAGTGGGCAGTATTACTAATGTATAAAATGAAAAGAGTATGCACAAGTAAAGGCTGTCACAACCCCAAAAAAATGGCAACCCTAAAAATTCCTATACAAGAGAAGGCCACACCAAGGCAGTGTGGAACAACCTAGCCCAACAAACAACCAAAAAGAGAAGGGAATTCACATTACATAGAATAGCAGTCCATTCATTTACTCTATCACAAACAAAAGATACAATGGCGTCCTCGGCACGAGACGCCCTCCTCGTTCCCCCCATAATGTCTACAAAGTGACATGAAGGATGAGCCACTACACCATCTTGTCGCTCCTATTGGACCAAGGCCTTTCCCAATGCACAAACAGGTGGTGAATGTCACCGTGTTGGTCGATGACGTAATGAGTCCTGCTAGCAAGCTCCCTCCACACCCCCTGTGAGTAGGAACAACCTACAAGCAAGTGATCAAGGGTCTCGCCGTCCTCACCACAAAGATAGCAGGTTGGCTGAATGTTCAGAAGGAATCAACACAACCTGTCCCAAGTCAATAGTCTTCCATGAGAGATCTTCCAGGCTAGGAGCTTCACCTTCAGCGAGATCTTCGATCTTCACACCTGATCATGGAGACTGTGATGAACCCCTCTATTTGAAATGACGTCATATGTTGAACTGACTATGAAGGACCCTTCCTTTTCCCACCTTCAAACCCACTCATCCTCACTATCAGGCCGAGGATGAAAGGGTATGACGAAAGAAAGAAGATCCTAAAGTTGCACCATCTCCTCCTACCTAAGGTCCCTCCTGAAATCCGGTGCCCAGGCCCCTCCCGACAGGAGGGAGTCAAAAGCTTGAGATACTGCTTAGGGAACAAAGTCTCCAAAGGGAAGTCTTTGCACTATCTGTCTTTTCAAAAAGGCTCATGTCGCATGTTCCCAGTCGGACCCGGATGCCTGAGACAATAACATCTTTGTTAAGAGGAGAAGTCCTATGCAGGGGAGGAGGAGCCAAGTCCTAAACTCTCATCCTGTCACAGTACCTCTGCCTGATCACCTGAGCCCACAATCCATCCTCTCCATACCCCAAACCTACATAGCCACTTACACAAGAGGGCCAAGTTAAAATCCCTTACATTCTTGATCCCCACCTTGATCCTTGCATGTGGGCAGTCTTCCCCATGCCATATCATGTCATCCTCTACATCTCTCCCCACTGCCATACCAGAAGAACCTGCATGAATTAGAGTTAATCTTCGTCGCCACCGTCTTCGGAATCTAGAACAATCATTCCACTCCATTTAATGCGCCTGACGATGGTTCAGGTGACTATTCAAATCCCAACGCAAACTTAAATAGCGCCTCAATGCCTGCCGTCAATATCATAAATAACGCCCAGTGGGAAGTCGTTGATTAAGTTATTTTTAGAATTTCAAAAATTCAATTAAACCACGCCTTTGCAAGAAGATGTTAATATAATTAATGACGCCCTTCATCAAGCCGTCAATTCCAATTCATCATTACAGGCGTCAAAATCAATCACTCTGCCATTTATTACATTCTGACAACGGTTCAAGTCCCCAGACCTTGTTGAAATGACGCCTTTAGATGTGTCATCAAATATATAAATAACACCTTTCAGAAGGACGTCAATCAAACAAATCACGGATTGTAGAAGGGCGCCATTCCATTTCGAAACGGTTCGAACAAAACCCCAGCCTTTCCCTCTTCCCTCCATTCAATCCATTCAACTCCTTCTTTCTCCTTCGCGTTCTGCAAGCCCCCAAACCGCAAACCCTAACCATCCTTCCATTCCTCGATCGATCTAAACCATACCTTCATCCAATGACCGGACCTCACAAACGGCAATGTGTGACAGGCTCGGAGGTCGTGGACATCGCCGGCGATGAGGGAGTGAACGCGGATGAACTCCTAGCGATAGCCGAGGAAGAAATCCCGGCGGCGGCGCCCGGCGAGGAAGAACCGACCATAGGCGACGGCGGCGGTGGAGCCGAAGGTGGAGAAAGAGGAGAAGAAGAAGATGATGAAGAAGGCGAGGAGGAAGAAGGAGAAGATGAGGAAGATGAAGAGGAAGAGGAAGAGGAAGATGGCGAGGATGAAGCGGACACCGGCGGAGAAGCACCTCCCCCTCGGTAGCCAATGCGAGGGGGGTACATGCCCCCCGAGTGGAGCAAGGTAGGTACCCAAAACCCCTTCCCTCTGGGCATTTTAATTTTTTTATAGATTTTTTATGATATTTTCCATAGCCCTCAGGTGAAGGTGTTGAGAACTAGTCAAACGATGCCCCCAAGAGGGGCGTGATTTAAACAGATAATGACCGCTGGGTGGTCGTCAATTCAAAATGACACAGAACTCAGAAACAACGCCCCCCAAAGGGGCGTGAATTCCAAATGGGATGGCATGAGGCATGTCGTCAATTAACCATGATTTTCAAAAACACTGTCATTACTCAGAGAAACAACACCCTGTGAAGGGGCGTTAATTATGAAATAACGACTAGGGTCAGGTCGTCGATTAGTTCCAAAATCAATTAAATAGACCTGAATATCCAGAGAAATCAACGCCCCTTCGTGAGGCATTAATTGAACAAAACACGGACAAGAACAGGTCGTTAATTCAAAGAAATAACGCCCGGAGGAGGGGCGTCAATTAAGAGAATAACGACCTGATGAAGGTCGTCAATTACTTTGAATGTCCAGAATTGCCATGATGTAACCCAAATTTGCTGAAAAACAATGCCCTGCCTTGGGGCATCAATTTACTAGATAACGACCAAGGTTAAGATGGCCTCGCCACTAGAGTGTCGCTACCACACCACCTTAACCAGGTGAATAATCTTGTTCTGTAGGTGCTGCTCTCGCCGATCCTCAATATGGATAGGGAACTCCGGAAGAGACAGATCGGGAGTCACTTCGGGCCAAACGGAGTCCTCCAAAACATGAGAGTCATCGGGCATATATTTCCTCAACATTGAGACATGAAAAATATCATGCACCGCTGCTAACTCTGGGGGTAACTGCAACCGATACGCAACCTTGTCAATGCGCTCTATAATGGAAAAAGGGCCAACATAGTGGGGACTCAACTTCTCACGCTGGCCAAAGCGCATCACCCCCTCCCTTCATAGGAGAAACTCTCAAGAATACTCGATCATCGACAATAAAACTGAGGGGTTGTCTTCTCTGATCGGCATAGCTCTTTTGTCGACTCTAAGCCGCCAACATGTTCTGACGGACCAAGTGCACCACGTTCACACACTGTTGCACCACTCTGGTCCCGTCATAACACGCTCACCAACCTCAAGCCAATCAAGTGGAGTCCGACACGGTCACCCGTACAATGTCTCATAGGGAACCATCCCAATGCTCGAATGATAGCTGTTGTTATAGGCAAACTCCACCAATGGTAGATGGTGAATCCAACTTCCCTGCCACTCCAGGCAACATGACCTCAGCATGTCTTCTAGGGTCTAGATGGTCCTCTCTAACTGACCGTCTAACTGAGGATGATAGGCTGAGCTAAATGCTAACTCGGTGCCTAGAGCTCTCTGGAAACTCCTCCAGAATCCGGAAGTGAAACGTGAATCTCGATCTGACACAATAGAGATGGAGATTCCATGCAAAGGTATGATCCGCTCCACATAAAGACGTGCCAGCTTGGGCACACTCCAACTGACTCTGATCGATAACAACCGAGCTGTCTTCGTCAGCCTATCCACAAGCAACCAAATGTTATCATGCCCACTCGGAGTCCTCGGCAATCCCACCACAAAATCTGTGGTCACGTGGTCCCATTTCCACGCAGGAACCTCCAAGGGCTGAAGCGTACCTCTAGGTCGTTGGTGTTCTGCCTTCACCTGCTGACAGATCAGGCACCTGGCCATGAACTCAGCAATATCTCTCTTCATACCTGGCCACCAGAACTGTCTCCTCAAGTTTCGATACATCTTCGTCGCACCCGGATGTACAGTGTACCTACTCCCATGTGCCTCTAGTAACACTGCATGCTTCACCTGCTCCTCGGCTGGGATGTATAGCCTACCTTGGAATCTCACAGCACCGTCCTCTCCGAGCTCCACATCGGCCAAAGCCAAAATCTGGGGTAACTCAGGGTCTACATGCTGAGCCACTGTCACCTGACGACGGATGGCTGGTGTGACAGTCAAACTCGCAAGCACAGCTGACCCTGGCTCTCGGGGAACCTTAAGCCTAAAGGTCACCTCTGGAACTTGTTCCCAAAGCCTCTATTTCCTCAACATCATCGCACTGACCACAACCTTCCTGCTCAAGGCATCGGCAACGACATTCATCCTGCCCTGCTGATAAGACATGGTGAAGTCATAATCCTTAATATACTCCATCCATCGCCTCTGCCTAAGGTTAAGGTCCTTCTGAGTGAACACATACCTTAAACAACTGTAACGACCTGAGATCCGAATACTGAGAAAGACCCAATAATCTGAATCTTGAATCGCCACCCACGAGTCCAAAGACTCGGAAGGGTTAAAAGAATGGTGTGGAAGTACACGAGAATCTAAAATAATTATAGAATTACACAATTTATATGAATTAGCAGGAAATAGAATTAACATTATGCAAATTACATGGTCCACATTTTAACGATAGTGTAATAATACAACAGTAGTCCACAACTAGTACAGCAAGGAAAGGAAAGTATAATTATAAGGAACATACCCCGGCTCTGGCAATTGGTAACTAACCCTGGGCACTAGAACCACGTGGAGCCTCAGACACACTCCTCTGAAGCCTCACCTCACCTGAAACGTAGAAAAACGTAGGGAATGAGCCTCATAACAAAAGGCTCAGTAGGGATCACTCGGACCCCCACCTCACGAAATGAGAAACTGCAACGCTAAGCAACTAAAGGCGAGCACAACAGGAATAAATAAATGGAAAAGCCCTGCTACGTCTGACACCGGTCTCACAGTGCAAAAATCGAGACACACGTCACGGTGAAAATCAAGAGTCACCACCTGACAAAGACAGGAGTACCTCCCACTAGAAGCATAGCCAGATGCGTCCCCTGATGACTTACACCACGTCGCAGTGTCTCCCTACTCGCCCCAGGCAAAAATTGAGACGCACTCACAAGTAACACTGACAAGGGTCTAGTCGGGGTCATGCTTGTCAGCACGCGTTTGAAGTCCCTGACCACGTGTACACACACTGACTGACTGCGCTACATCAGGCCCTCTAGCTAGTTCTTCCTCCCGGCGCTGACTCGAGTCCCCACAGTAGGAGGCCCACAGCAACCAGCCTAAAGCCGTCTCTCTCGGGTAGCCTTGCCACCACTCCCTGGTGGGACCATACGCGTGTCGGAAGGCTATGACTAGTGGAGGGTCACTAAAAGAGTAGACTCTCTAACTACAAAAAATCGTGCCTGGATCGGACAAAGTACAAGGACCACTCCTCGTACCGACACCGACTCATGGTGACACAAGTCGAGAACACACCACCTCCCGGGACCCCACGACACCCTCACACATGGCCCCCATCCGATGCCCGGTATCAGTCGGATCACAGGTCAACACGTGGATCGATGTCCACTCACCTGAGATTCAAATCGGCAAGAATGGAATTTTGATTGGACAAAACTCAAGTGGCGGTCCACTCTGGACTGTCCTAGAGTAAAAATGGTCGAACAATAGACCACAAGGTGAAGAGTGGCGGTCACCCATAGGCTGTCACTCAGAGAGGAAAAATGGTCTCCTAAGGACCATTTGAAACAAAAATGGTCCACCTTGGGCCGCTTAAGGAGTGAAACGGTCCCCCCTGGGACTGCCATGCCACGGACTACACGAGAAGGAAAATGGTCACCTAGTGACCATTGGGGACTGAAATGGTCTCCCTTGGGACCGCCAGGTCGGGTTAAAACGGTCACCCCATGACCGCCAAGCCCAAAAACTGTTCAACAGTCAAAACGCAACGACCAAAAATGCCTCGGGAGTCACGCTGGCTCCACGAGAGAAACGGTCGGCCACTTGGCCACCGCAGAGGGTAACGGTCAATCGGTCGATCGCATACCTTACCGACACTTCCTGGTCGGCTAGCGGTCACCCTGAGGGCCGCTAATGGTAAAAATGGTTCATGTTAGGACCGTTTTCTTCCCAGAAAATCGAGAACAGTGGGAACGGCCCCAAAATGTCATTCCACACCCCATTCACCCCCAGGTGAAGGGGAAACAAGGCGGAAACTTGTCCCCATGCCCTAGAACATCATTTGATGCCATTAAACCATGAAATAGCGCATTAAAACTCTAGATCTGACGCTCAATCCCCAAATCATGGCTTACCTTTCCCGGTGAGAAATAACCCTCTCTCGACCTCCCCTTGGCCTAGAAATCACGGGGAAGGTAAACAATGAGCTAAGGATCCGTCACCCTACCTCAAAGTCACTTGAAATGCGACGGATCACCGCCAATCTTCAAAAACCCGCTCGAAACTCTGGAGCTCCCACGGGGTCCCATGAACCGTACGCCGCCGCGATCACCTCGTCGCCGCCGTCGTCGCCACGCCGTCGCCTTGTCGCCATCTGCAGTCGGAGGAAGGCACCGCCGCAGTTGCCGCTGGACGAAGAAGAGAAAGAGGGGGGCGCGGCCGATTCTCCACGGGGGAGAGAGGAGGAAGAAGAAGAAAGGAGAAGAATAAAAAAGAAAAAGAAATGGACTATTTATAGAAAATAGAGCGAGGTCCTCGAAAGTGGCCGAACCACCGTTGCACACACACGAAACCCGAGTGACTCGGTGATGCCGAGGGGAGGTGGTAGGTCAAGTCCCTTGCTGGTAGAGTGCCAGCAGGGCTTGGGTGGCCCTCCCAAGGGTACGGAGCCCACAAGTCAAGGGCTGGCTGGGTGCCAATTGGGGCACTAGGTCCGTCTCCTACACAACCCACGGTGACCGCTCGGAGGTGGAACACTCCGGGGTCGGGCACTCTCTCTCTCACTCAACGGAGCAATTTCGCGGATATTAAATGAACAAGCACTAGATATTGAGCAAGGTTTAGAGCTAACCCGGTTGGTTTGAAGAAACCAACCCCGTTCGAGGATGAGGGCGAGCGGGGAAGTGTGGGTTCCCCGCACACTGCGCCAATGTCGCTTCCCCTGTTTAATAGTACATGCACTACTCCTCTCGCAGGAGGGTTAGACAAGGGGTGGGGGAAAGTGGATTATAACAAAAACTACATCCACATACGGTGGGGTGCTATGCCGGCCAGGCGGGGTGGGGGAGAAGACTACTAGGATACTGAAAAGGCCACTCGGCCAGTTCTGCCAGCTTCGGAAACAAACAGACCTACAGTCGCTGTTGACCCCGCCACGCACTCCTCCAAGCTTGGAAGTAGCCGTGGCTAGTGCCAAAACGTCACTGACAGGCCCTGGTACGCCTGCAAATTTCTGTGGGTGGCCCCATCTTCGGCACCAGCCGGGGCGGGATCAGGTCCTGGACCTCTGTACTCTGGCTCAAATTGGTCCTGGGGTGCAGCAGCAATTGGAAGAAGTAGTCACGACCACTCCTGAGGTCCGATCGAGGCGGGACCAAGTTGAGGACGACCGTGGTCGAGTCTTCATCGAGCGGCAGCTAGGTAGAGCACCAGACGATTTCGAGGTCGAGAGATATGTCTAGAAGAGTGGGAGGGGGTCTGGACGGGTCCTGCCTGACCTGATCTGCTACCTTGGGGTCAAAAAATCGGAACATGATGCTCCGAGCTTCAATCGACACCTCGCTTGTGCGTTGGATAGGTGACTGGTGGCACTCCACTCTTGCTAAGTGGCGCGCCAAGGGGAGCCATGGTGTGGTCACTGAAGCTTCTGCAAGCCGCCTCTCGTTGCATGCCAGACTAGTTCTGCACAGTCTATAGAGAATGACTCTCAGAAAGGCAGCACCGTCACAATCGCTCCCGTCATCGAAATGGTACAGGACCAAAACGGGCGCATCCGTGAATGAATCCTCTTTGATCTCCAACCAGGAAGGCTGCCAGGGGAGGTCGGAGTAGGGAGATAGAGGATGTGGAGTGGAGGGGTGTCTGCTCTGATTCTGAGTGGACTGACCTGCGCACCCGGGGAAGAAAATTTAGAACAGACAGCTCCGGACTCCAAACGAGGCTCCGCCAGCTGTGTTGGATAGAGGACTGGTAGAGGAACGTCCCAGCCAAACGGCGCCCCAAGGGGAGCTGGGGTGTGGTCGCTGGAGCTTTAGTAAGTTACCTCCGGACTATGCTTTTTTTTTTTACATTGTTGTCCTTGAATATCTGACCTAACTTTTTGCTGCTATTGCTTTCACAATGCTTGTAGACATGGCTCGCCGTGGCGGAGACAGAGACCGGTCCAAGAGTACCAGGACTAAGGGTGTTGATGACTGTTATATTCGGCAGACAAATCGACCCATGTTGCCTTTTCCTTCTCATACTATCACTGATGATAGCTTCGATGAGGTGGATCGTGGTTGTTACTGGGTCGCTGAAGGCCTGACTGAGAGTGATGGTGATAGCGAGGGACTTGTAGATATTTCTCGCATTATAAGGCAAGACAGAGTCTACTCATATGACCGATCAGGGGGTATCCAACCCACTGCCCCTTGGATCGTCATCTTTATCTCTTCATCCAGAGTTTTGTCCCTGTTGGCATGGAGAGCGATGATCCCCTTTTGTCGGAGGAGAGGTGCCGCCTCGAATGAGCCATATTACTGGGGAGGGACAACACGTAGGGCATATGTACCCTGTCTTATCTGAGCTTTCCAGAGGGCTTCACTCGACAGAAGTAATATCCTGACCTGTAGAGTTTGGGTTTTTTTTAGCATCTTGACAGCTTCTCTGTTCGCACAGCACCATTGGCTCAGGCAGTTTAGCACTTACACGGGCAACATACGGCTATGGAGCCTACTGTGGATGGTTTGCCCTTGACACCTTCAGGGGTGAAAATTACAAACGATGACTTTGTCCATGATTGCTTATTGGAGAGGATCTTAGCATTGAAGACTCCCAGTTGGTATGAGAAGTGGTCAGTTGTCTCTTCCCATAGCTATTATCGAGGGGCGATATAGTGGCTATGGGGTATTCTTTCTATCTATAGGCCGGTGTTGGATAGAGTAGGGATACGCCACGTAGTTATGGCAACTTTATACTCTTATCCTTGCCATACAAGGGCTGAAAGATTTGACTGCCGATGGAACACATTCATTCCTGCTGAGGGAGAGACCTCTCTGGATCTCTGGGCTTTCCAGTAGGCTTTCCAGAGGATTTCTGACCTTCCCGTTTGTGGGGGGCCCTATGAAGAGCTATCACTTGATAACCTGCATCTCAACCATACAGATGGAGTCGGGAAGTACTGCATGTCTTATTGTTTCAGATTCTTGATGAAGACATGGAGGGACTTGGCCTGAGTAGGCAAGGATAGGACCTCTCGTACTTCCCAGGTGACATTAAATACTTGGGTGTGCCATTTCTACAGCGGCCCATTCTACTTCCATAAGGACTTCGCCTAGTCAGGTGTGGACTGGGGACAATGCAGAGAGATCATCCTTGATTTCCCTCCATATCCGCGTCATTTGCTTGCTCCTACACAGGGATGGAACTCCTGGGGATTGCCTCGCTCACATATTTAGTTGCTTACTAGGCCTAGTGGCTGGCCAGCTGTTGCACCCGAAAATTGTTTCAAAACAATTGAATGAAGTGTTGCTATGCAACATCCGACGAGAAGTACGGTGTATCGTCGACAACCGTAGGACTACGGATCAGCCACTCGCCTCGAATTTGAACAGAGACAAGTGAGTTGTCAACAAGAAGTTTACTCTTGTGACCCAACATCAATGCAAGGGGGCCGAAGCCCTTACCTGGAGGCCACACATGCTGAGAAGAATACTCCTCGATGTTGGCCGCGGTCATCAACTCGACAGTGGTTCGGCGATTCTCCTGAAGAAGAGCAGCCTTCTTCTCCACCATGGGGGAAATTGCAGTCAACTTTGGGGGGATGTTTGGATGAAAGTTGGGGATCAGTGGGAAATTCCAAGCACCGCTGTCCAGAGCTGCACCCACCCAGAAATACTGGGTCTTCTAGCCCTTGTGAGAAGAGTCCTTGGGGGAGAGGGTTACGTAGCTCCTTCCCCTCTTCGCCTAGAGATAAAAGAAACCTTGTCCATGTGGGTATGCTCCTTCAATTCAAAGAAAGCATGGAAGACATCCAGCGAAGGCTCAATCTCGCATGAACGACAAAGAAAGATGAAGGAGAAGATGAAAGTGTACAATTTGGAGACCAACTGGACTGGAGCCAGTCGGTAGAACCGAAGCAACTCAGCGGCAAAATGGTGAAGAGGAAGGTGGAACTCACACTTCTAGGCCAAGAGAAAGGAGCAGAAGAGGCTGGAGCGAGTGTCCAGACTAGACTCCTGAGGCTCTGTGGAAGAGAAATGGTATTGCCATGGCAGCCCATATTGGCACTCCAACTGCTTCACCTCGTCCTCGGTCAGCTCACTTCGAAGAGGTTCCATTGGCACCGTAAGCGACCTAGAGGCCCGCCTAACTTCTGGCGTTTCGATCTCAGGATGCTAGTCCGCCATGCGATAACAAGGATAGCTGGAAGAGGAAGAAGAGGACACTGTGCTGGACGACTCAGGGGGAGGCAAAAGTTGGGGAATTGCCACCGCTGTAATCTCTGCGAGCTTCGCGAAGGCCGTCGCTAGTATTTGCCCTTCAGGGTCAATCTCTTGGCACATGAGCCTCTCGCAAACACTAAGATGGTCAAAAAAGCCCTAGACGATGGAGATTAGGAATGACAGCGCGCGCTATGCTTATAATCCCCGCAGGGAAGTAGCGCGGCGTTTGAATCTTCAAAAAGAGGGCTCCACCCATCAATTCGCAAGGATTATCATCATTATGGGCGCATCCTCAAGATAGCCACGGCAAGTGGCCCCTGTTAGAGAAAATTCTCACTCAGTTCGAACCACTTAAATCGGCCCTAAATGCTACTCGACCGTGCCTAATCCTGGCTCAGGAGTAGGAGGGGGGCAAGTAGAGAGGGAATTTCTACTGCCAAAATAAGAGCAGCCAAACGAGGTCCTAACAGACCGAACAAAGCTTAGCTCCCACGAGTGACAGCCCTCCGAGGGCCCCCTAAGTCCAATAACTCACTCGGATTAAGCGCTTCCTAGGCGACCTTCAGGTTTGGAAGTCTGAGCATCAGGACAATTGGGAGGTACCCTTTGAGGTCCTTAGCATTCCGCCTGAGCCTTGCACCTATCGCTCGGGGAAACCCCCCTATAACCTTAAAGTTTGGGTAAAGGTATGTAATCTCGGACTCACTTCCGAGAGGAGTAGAGATGACCAAGTCTAACAATCCAGGTTCTTTAGAAAATGAAGCAGCAAATTTCTTGGAAACAAATGAATGAGTTGCTCCGGTATCAAATAAAACTTAAGCTGTCTTAGAACAAATAGTTAGTGTACCTTCCACAATTCCACCTTTCGTCGGTTCTATTTCTTGGAGAGCTTGCAGATGGCCTTGCTTCTTGACCGGATGCTTCTCATCTTTAGTTGTTTGCTCGTTCAACAATGGGCAATCAGGGATTCGATGTTCACGGCTATCGCATCGGAGGCATGCTCCCAGTCGCCTCCAACATTCCTCGGCCTTATGTCTAGCCTTGTCACAGTGCTTCCAAACTTCCTTAAAAGGTGTGGTGCTTGAATTTCTTCTATTTGGAGGGTTCCCCTCCATTATTGGGCCGCTTCTTATTGAATGAGGGCTTGAGACCTCTAGGATTTGTGACTTGCTCTTTCTTATCCCTTCCTTGGATCTTGTCAGATAATTCAGTGGTGTCCTCTAGCAATTGTGCATGTTAGACCATTTCTGAATATACTTGGATGTCCATTGGTGCCAGTTGGATAATGTATTGGGGCCGAAACCCATTAAGGAACCTTCTAGCCTTCATCTTTTCAGTACACACCAAGTGGGGTACATACCTGGATAGTCTTGAAAACTGGGCCTCACACTCGGTCACTGATAGGGTCCGTTGCTTTAACGCGGCAAACTCCGCGGCCTTCTTCTCTTGAATACGGTCGGAGAAATACTTATTGTTGTACTGCTCAACAAATTCAGCCCATGTGACATAGTCACTAGGCAGTGTTGCTTCTACAAACTCCCACCAACATCGAGCGTCTCGCTCCAGTTGGAATGTGACCAGTAAAACATTTTCTTCATCCGTGCATTGCATTACACAAAAAATTCCTTCGATCTCCTTCATCTAGTTCTTGGCGTCGTCAGGGTCAGACGAGCCTGTGAACTTAGGTGGGTTCATGTTACGAAAGCTTCTGTGGAGATCACTTGCTCCACGATTAGCACCGCCCTACGCCACCTGTTGTAGTGCCTGAGTGAGGCCTTCCACTGTGCGCTGCATCCCATCCATTGTACTTTTTCAGCGGCCATGATCCTATAAGAGAATTTTGATACCTAATTAGTTTCGTGTTTGTCTATAAGGTCAAACGTCAACATAGGACCTAACCCATGGCTCTACCCATCTCACCAGGTGTAAGGAGTAAACATATTCTTGGATTTGAGTTTCCTAGAAATTTTAAATCATAGGCTTGGATACCACAAAAACTATCACGCCCTGAGCACAGAAGGAACCCGGTACACGTGGCGAGTTTATATCGATCATGTCAATCAGAGCACGAGAAAAATTTGACACAAAGACAGAGTGCGTAAAAGACAAGGTAATTTAATAACAACCATAATTAAATTCCATAATTTAACCAATTATCTATAACGACGATACTCCCAATCCATAATACCAGTGTGTGTGTGTGGATCTTTTTTGGCCAAAGAGTGGAAGCCTCACCAAGTTGGTTAGGGGTGGATATAGGTTTGCTGGATAGCAGCCGAACCACCTTAAAAAGTTTGGTGTTGTGGCATGTAATCTCCATATCTTCTATCTCCCTTCAGGTGTGTTGTATTTATCTTAGTGCATTCATAGCTTTTTTCTCTGCTGATATTCCCTGTGACTACCTGCTTTATGTACTCCGAATCATTGTTTTGCTATTCTTGCATAGCTCCTCTTAAGAGGTTGAAAAAGTGAGTGTCGGATCTATTCACCTCCCCTCTAGATCCTCTCGTACCATCCAACTAGTGGTATCAGAGCGGGTTCCCTAGAGATGTGGTCCAATGACCCAGGGAGATCCGATGGGAATGCCCCTCGCAGCTACATAGCTGAGGGCCAAGCCATCAACAAATCGTCATTCTTCGATGGTACAAATTATCTGTATTGGAAGAACCGAATGAAAGTTTTTCTACGTGCCCAGGATCACTTGATTTGGCATGTTGTGAGTAGAGGTCCTTTTGTTTTACCAGAAGTAGATGACATCTCGACACCAGACCAGGTTAAGAAATCCAAAATAAATTGGAGTGCCATGAACATCATGCAGTGCGCCATCCACCCCACAGAATACTCAAGAGTATCCACTTGCAATTCTGCAAAAGAAATGTGGGATAGGCTTGAGTTAATCGATGAGGGGACATCAGAGGTAAGGGCCACCAAAGGTAACATGTTAACTTTTGATTACGAAATGTTCATAATGAAACCAGATGAATCTATCTTTGAAATGCATACAATATTTGCCCAACTAACAAATAGCTTAAAACTTCTGGGAAAAGAATACACTGGGAGTGACCTTGTTAGGAAAATCCTAAGATCCCTCACCCATGCATGGCATAGTAAGGCCACGGTTATATAGGACTCCAAGGACCTGTCTGTAATGATAGTTGATGGACTAATTGGCTCGCTCATGACATATGAGCTAAACCTGAAACGAAGTGAAGAAGAGACCAAGCCCAAGAAGAATGTAACTCTCAAGGTTGTTGAGAGCATTGATGAATCTGAAGAAGAAGGAGATGACACTCCAGAAGGAACTCTGGCTGACCTCGCCCTGCTCACCAAGCAATTCAAGAAGCTCTTGAGAAGGAGAGGTAAACTTCAGAAGAGAAGGAAGACTCCACAGGTAAGTAGAACCTCCAATCTGAAATCTGCTCTACTCAAAAAATCTAACAATGTTATTTGTTACCAATGCAAGAAGGCAGGACTCATGCAAGGTGAATGTCTTGAGTTGCTCAAGCAAATCAGCAAGGCCAAAGGGAAGAAACCCAAGGCCATGGTGTGCACTTAGAGCGATGACGAGGAAGAGGAAGGAAGCTCCTCCACCTTAGTGAAAGACCCGGTGGTATGCTAAGACACCACAAATGGAATGCTAGATGGACACTAAGATCTAGAGGGGGGGTGAATAGATCTACCTTCAAAAATCTTTAATCCTTAAAAATAGTGTTATGATTATATGAATAGTTACTTTTGATATTTATTTTGAGAAGAGTGAAAAAATGTGAGTAAACTCAAGATGATTCCATTATCTCTTTTCCAGCATGTTAAAAGGAGTAGATGTAAATCTTGTTAATCCTGAAGTAGTTATTTTTTTCCATGGCCTCATTTCATGATTGCATACATGCTTAGCTTAAAAGTTCTTGAGCGACGATCCAACGTTTATATTACATTTTGATAGTTAAGATCGTGTCACACCGTGGTTTTGATTCTCGCAAGCCCTTCTTAGTGAAGTTAGAACCCTCCACTAGATATCCCTTCTGTCGAATTGGAACTTCTTCATCCAAGACCTCTATAAGACTCTGCAAGTCGTGGATTTCCTCATGGCTGTCGAGCTAGTTGTACCCTAAAAATCTTGAAAATTGTCGGAACCATGCCTTATTGGCCTAAGATATGATTCGAATGGCCTCTGGAACCACGGAACGAGGTTCTATTCGGTTCTGTCAATGTGTTCTGAACGCGGTATACCCAGAGACCACATTCAGGTTTACCCAGAGACCGTGTTCAGGGCAGTGTGTTCAACCTTCTGGGAATGTGTCGTGGCTAGGGGATGCATTCTTTTAAACGCGTAGTCCATACAGGACGTGTTCAGGCCGCGGCCTATGGTTAGACTGTGCTCTTCCTGAACATGGCCCTGTCACAGATCACGTTCATACCTGTCATAGACTACATTTAGACCTATTTTCTTGTGGAGATCACGCATACATTTGATCTGTCTATCAGCATGTTATCATTCTCACAAGTTTGTAGCCTCTTAGTTACCTCTGAAAACCTGGACTTTCCCTTGAAAGTGATCACATGAGCTATACCTTTAAATTCTTGGCCATTATTAAGTTAATGTGGATGTCTAGATATTTACTTAGGTTTGATGATCAGGAACTACAATGCATGGCGTTAATATGGCTCGATCTGGTCTTGGGAGGAGCACCCGAAAGTACTTATGTCCATGGGAGTTATATTGATCTGATGTAGCATTGCACCAAAGTACTTGCTTGCTAAATCGATCTATGGCATTCCACACATTCGTGAATTACATGAATTAGTTAAAATTACTTGACTTGTGCTTGTTACCCCTTGTGGGGATTATTGTGTGAAATGGCCAATCAAATGATAGTACTTATGCATGTTCATTCTATACTTGCACTCTTATTATTACCTTGACTTACTTGTGATCTTAATTGTTTGAATCCTTATATCTTCTTATTCATTTTCCATGATTTGATTATATTCTTGATACTATTGCACTTAAAGATGTATGATATAGAGATATAAATCCTATTGAGCATTCGCTCACCCTACGTTATTGTTGTTGTTTTTAGGTAGTTTCGATGAGGAACCTCACTCTGACAAGGTAGGGCGAGAGTGAATGGAGTGTCCTAGTTTCCCTTTAAGTGTCTTCTTTATCTTGTCTCCCTTTTAGCTAGAGTTGTAAGCTATTGTGAGTTGTAGAGTTTGAACTTAGTTATGTGCCGTGGATCGAGGTTCGAGTTGCGCCGATTCCTTTCTGGTACTTGGATTCTGGGTCGCTACACATGCCCAGGGTTGTATGATAGATTTCTATCGATTCAAGTAACAATTCGTAGTTTAAATTGTGTTTCCAAGTGATATGAAGGTCTAGGGTGTGATTCCCCATTGTATCCCCGTCATTTGGAGGTGATTGGGACATGGAATAACCCCTAGAGGGGGTGTTCTGTCCATGTAAACTTAGCAGAGGGTGGCCGAAGCGATGGCCGCCATGCTTTCTGTTAGGCGGCTTGGAGCATGGCCACCCAGATCAGGTGGGTGACCAGCACTGTGGCAGCCCAGCCTCTTTCCTCTGGTGGGCGGCCAGCACCCTGCCAGTCCAGGTTTGCCTAGATGGGCGGCCAGCAGTCTGGCCACCGAGAGGGCATTGCCTAGGTGGGCGTCCAATGATGTGGCTGCCCGGTACTGGAGGGCGACCACCCTTCTGGCTGCCCAGTGAAAGTGCTTTGCTAGGCAGCCAGATGAGTGGCCACCCAACCCTGGAAGGCGGCCAGTGAATTGGCCACCCAGGTTCCAGCAACCTGGAAACCCCTATCAATCCGAATTCATGTTCCTGAGTGTCTGTGGATAATGTAGTCTCGCGGAGAGTATGCCACATGTTTCTTTGTATCTGTGCAAGTCGATCTAGCTAGTACATGTTGGCTTATGTTGCTAGCTTCGTGTATCGGCCTGGGGTCGTATCCTATCATGGTTCAGGTGCGAGAGTGAGCACTTCAATGGTTTATGTAAGATCACAGGATTTAGTGTTTTCATGTAGCACTGTTGAGGGCATATCATGGATGGACCTAGTGAGGACAGGTTAATGTGCATAGCGCTCGTAAAGCAAAGGCGAGGATAGCCTAGAGCACATGCACCTTGGTTAGAGTAAGTGTACATTGTTGTTGGGTGTAGAGGTGTATATCTCGTGTCAGGTTGCAGGACACGACCTTGTTGTGGGCCATAGAGGCACGAACCCTAGCCAGTCCCAGGGAGAGGCGTGCATGTGTGTCTCTCTACCCTACTTGAGGACTGGGTGTGGGCAGCGTGCGTGAGACTTGAGAGATGGGTTGCCAAGCGAGGTAGAGTTACCAACAATGTTGTCGCAATCCTCCTGGCAAATAAGATAGTGTTTTCACGAAGGCAAGGTTGTAACTTTTTGATAGTGTTGTCGAGGTTCTATTTTCGATCGAGACGATGGTCTCCTCGGCATTGAGGTCATAGTCCTCCTGAGGGTGGAGGTAGCTTTTCTTGAACGAGTGGTCGTAGTATGGATTTTCGACATTGAGGACGAGGTCCTGTTGGCAGAATTTTCATGGTTCTCCCAATGGTGTCGTCGTGGTCCTTTCAGTGGTTAGTTCTGTCACGCCCTGAGCTTTTAATATAGCGGAAGAAATATCGGGAACGTAAACAGCCGACATGGTAAGCCTCTCGCAAGCAAGCAATCAGAGCGCAAGATAATCACATAAAAGTAATTGCACAAGTAATTTAATGATAAGAGATGTAATTTCAAAGATGGCTCCTCACACCTTCTATGTTATGTTTCATTGCACGATTAGCATAAGACTCCCTATAAAAGCCCCATAATTAAAAGCCTAAGATATATTAAACATATGTCACTGGCAATTTTACAAGATTTGATATATTAAACATGTATGATCGAGTTTGAGACACTCTGATACATTAATTAGACATATGCCCTTCGGAAGAATATAAGGGGCATTTGCAGCCTCAAAATTCTTCTAAGAAAATAGTAACTTGGTTTTTGGCAGAAGGTATAGAAGATCGATAACCGGGTTGTTTCAACTTGGGGGTCTTCGATGGATCCCTTTAATTCATAGAAGAGAAAAAAAATATACTATATGGGCCGCTATTTCCTTTTAACGCCTATCACTGTGGCCGCTACTTCATTTCTCAATTTTCACAGAAAATAAAAAATAAATTTTGACGTTCACTATATGGGCCGCTAGTTCCTTTTAGTGCCTATCCTTGATTGTTTTTTTTCGTTCCTTGTGTGGGACGCTATTTTGTCGTCTCCTTCCTCCCGACCCCCTCTTCAACCTAACCATTCTAAACACAAAAAAAAGAAAAAAAGAAAGAGAAAAGGGGGAGGGCCACTTACCTTCTTTGGGGCCTCCTGGTCCACTGCCCCCCGCAGTGGCCGGCGGGGGGGTCGTTGCCGCCGACAAGGGGCCGCCGCTCCTTCCTCTGTCGCCACTGCCGCTTCCGCCTGCTCCATCGCTGCCTCCGGTGCCTCGCCTGACGCTGCGCCGTCACCTTCCTCCCCTTCCCCTTCCTCCTCTTCACCTCTTTCCTCCTCTTCTCCCATCTCTTCCCCTCCTTCCTCATTGCTCTTCGACGTCTCGCCCTCCCCTTCTTCTTCTTCTATCGTCGCGAGCATCCCCACCGGCGGGGGCACCTCCGCCGCCGTTTGCTCTTCCTCCATCGCCGCAGCTGCTGCCACCTCACCACCACCGACGAGGTCAACGACCTCCGGCGCCACCACACAGCGGCATTTTTCGAGTGTCGCACCGCCAGAAGACATCGCCGGAGTGAAAAGGGGGGTGCTGCTAGGGAGATTAGGGCTCTGAGAATGGGCTTTGTGAGTTGTGGGTGAATTGCAGAATAAATGGGGGGATTTTAAATGAAGGAAGGAAGAAGAAGAAGAGAAGGGCGTGAGGGGTGCCCGTTATGGTGAGGAAATCGCGTTCTTCTTGGAGGATGCAGTTTATATTTTTTTTGGGAGTTTTAATTGAATCAGTGCTTTCTTGGAAGGGCGCTATTTGTGAAGGGATTTGATTTAAAAATAAGAATGTTCTGATGATGAGCGCCTCCTTTGTAAGGCGTTGTTTATGGAAATTGAATTTTGAGAAAATATTTTAGATGTTGATTTTTTGGAAATTAAATCAGGAAATACTGAAGAATTAGCATCTGCAGGAGGGAACGCAATTTTAATTAGCGGTTGCGACACAAGGCGCCATTTCCCTGACTACATAAATTGTTCAGACATAAAGGGCAACCAGTCATTGTTTGGGAAGTTTTCATTCATAATTTGGCTCAAGGTAATAAAGGACTGAATTTTATTAGATAATATGAAATGAAAGCTACATCATCATGAGCCAACTAGGCCCTCAGTTTCTTAAGTTCTCTCACATAAGAATCTCTCATCTCGCTATTTTCTTCCTCCACATCTTCTATTGGCTTGAACGTCTTGCCCACCCTCCAGAGAGCTTTGATTGTGTTGACCTCTTCTTCATCCTCCCGGCTAGGTAAAGTCCTCTTCTGGATAGGTGGAAGGTGTGATGGGTCCTCCATGTGATGGTGGGGCAGACCAAGCTGAGGAAGGCACCGGTGTGCATTGTATAGGAAGAAGTCCGTAGCGCCTATAAGTCTAAGCTCCACGCCTGGGGAGAGTCGAGCATGGAGATCCAAAGTCTTGAGGAAGCCCGGTGCGCAAGTGAACATATCTCGAGGCATGATCTTGAAATGCTCCCTCCAGTCGGCCCTCTTCTTCAGCTTAGGCACCCTGTTGACTACCCTATCACTCAGCCCCAGAGAACATGTCATGTAGTGAAGTGGGCTCTTGGAGAAGATTTTGGATGCTTATTGAAATTCACCACATGGGTCGAACTTCAAGTGGAGATCCACCAAGCAAGTGAGAAGGAGCACGGACCCATGTAAAGGTCGACCCAGGGCAGCTGAAGTAAGCCCGCTATAGAGATAGGCCAGGACTGCAGGACCCATCCTCTGCCCTTCCCAGAATGTGCTGATTGCACTCAACTGCTCCTTCTCTAGGAAATCTTCAGCTGTAGGGAACGATAGGGCTCCTGCCAAGCAAATCACGAACGCCTTCATGACATTCTCCATGTCTTCCTCTTGGGCTTGGCCCAGTTGCTTGTATACCCACGCTGCCAGCTTCATCAAATTGAGCCCCTTGTTCATCTTGATTTGGTTCACAATATTCGAGCTAGGAATTAGGCCGGTGAGGATCTCTGTCACGCCTTTGGGTTGGGTCATAGTTGCCATCCTTTCTTCATCACCTTGCTTTAATCTCTTCAGCCCAAGCAGCATTTCGGTCTCTTCTAGCAACACCGTGGCTTCAAAAGTGGGAAACAAGAAGGTATGAGTGTCGGGGTGCCAAATCTCCACGAGCACGCTAATCACGGCCCAATCTAAGTGAACATCTTGGTAATGTTTAGCGTGGGTAATCAATCCCAGAAGGTGCCATCTAGAAAGGTAAGACCGCATGTCTAGGGTGATCTTGGACATTAGAAGTGGAAGCCTTTTGTTCTGCGTAAACTGCCTTGTACTGGGGATGTTTAGGTAATCCTGAATGAAAGGAGAAGAGATTGAACAATTAAGAAGCATCTTGAGCGAATAGGAGCTTTGAAGTATGGCGTGAAGAGATAATAACAGAAGGAGATATTAAAGAGTTTGTGGGTTCAGTAGTGAATGAAAATATACATAGCAGTGGGCGTGGAAAGTAATTTGACGAGGATAAACTAACCTGATTGAGCAGTATTCTCATGCTGAGATGCCCTGCGACCTCTGTGATCTTGGGTAGTGCCACCTTGGGTTTCTTCCCCAGGCGATGAGTCATACGATCCATGGATGTAGTTATGAACACTGTTGAGCCTTATGCGTTGAAGAAGGGTTGCTGGTTGCAAGCATTCTGCTGTGAGAAATGAGACGACGAAGAGCCTCTGAGCATTGCAGAACGAAGATGAAAGTTCTTGAGATTTAAAAATTTGAAGGGGTTATTCTCGCAAGGTAAGTGTTTTCACAGGGCAAGTCTCGAATAACAGAGTTTGGAAGGTTCTGGGAGTTGTTTCTGGGTAAGTTGCCGAGGTCAGAAATATGCAGGGAATCCACGTCCACGCATCTGGGCACAATTTCAATTCGCGTTCGCCTTGGCGAACATTATTTATCAATTTCCCTTTTCTGATTCTCAAAATTCAGGCAATGAGCGTCTTCCATTATGGGCACTATTTCTTATTTCGCTTGAATTTGGCATTTTAATTTATAAGAATTCGCGTTCACCATCTCAGATGCCAATTTGAATTGGAGGTGGATGCCATTTGTTTCATGAGATTTATATGCTCCACTGCTTGCCTATTTCAATATTTATGAGCATTGCTGATCATTTTTGAGCGCAGGAAGGATAAAATTCTGCAAGTTTTAAGGCGCTCAGGCAACACTTTGGTAACATCACTCAACTGTATGCATTTTCACTATATGGTATTAACATTATTATAGCATATCAAGGACCTTGTGGTTTGGATAAACCTAGAATTAGAGTTCCCCTTTATCAAAAATAATGATAATTCCAGGGAAATTTTGATCACAAGGATAGGCCGTTGAGCTATCCAAGATTTGGGATGATGGTTCCAATTTCTACGTTGATCAAATAAAAGGAAAATACATCAAATGACTTAAAGAGAAAGCTCAAAATGGATAATTGGGCCTACTTAGAGTGATGCCTGAGCTCACACAACTTCAGAGTGTGACGACGACCCGAGCCAGAGGGAGTCATGGGTGATGCCTCCATCAGAGAGGGAGAGGGAGAGGACGTCGGCGCCGCAGGAGTTAGCAAGTGGGGGGCTGCCATGACGAGTAGAGAAGTAGAGGGAGAAGAGCGTGGGGTAGTTGGGGAGCTAACCAGAGTGGCTAGAGAGAGTGTGTATGACATCGACGGAGTGGTGGGTGTTGTATGGGGGTTGGAGAGAGAGAGGTAGAGAGGGTTAGCAGGTGGGAAGAGAGAGGGAGAGTTGACGGGGGGGTTCACAATGATGTGTATATGGAGGAGAGGGAGAGCGAGAGTAGGGAGGTGTGGTGAGATGGAAGGTGTGTAGTCGCAGAGAAGGGGCATCTGCATGTGGCCGGCAGTGTGGGGCATGTGAGGTGGGTGAGAGGGGGAGCAAGAGAGGCTGTGGGACAGACCTGTGGTGCGTGCATGGTGGGGAAGAGAGAGTTAAAGGTGGGCTTGGCTACGGTGTGTGCATGTGTACGTGAGGAATAGAGACAAAGGTGGGATGGAGATAGGGAGCAAGTGGCAGGAGTAGAGGGACGTACGTGTGTAGGAGCTGGAGAGAGAGAGATGTGGCGAGAGGTGCTATGTAGGGTGTGTGTTAGTTAGAGAGAGAAAGGAAGTGGCATCTAACCGCTGGACCACAATGGTCTCAGTGGAGCAATTGAGAGGGAAAGAGAGGGAAGAAGCAAGTGAGGTAAGTGCATCGGCAAGAATATTCTGAGATCAAGGGGTATGAATATAAATCAGCTTGCAAAATTGCTTAGCCAAGAGCATGACCAAATCTTGATAGGGTTTGAGCTTAAGGTCATGGGTGCGATAAGTTGAAAGAACTTGGCGTAGCACCAATTGAGAATCTCCTATGATATTCAGGTATCATGCGCCCAGGATGTAGGCATGCTTCAATCTGACAAGGAGAGCCTCATACTTGGCTATGTTATTGGTAGCAGGAAAAGAGAGCTGATAAGCAAGGGGGATGGTCACTCCCTCCGAAGTGAGGAGAACGACGCCAATCCCACGGCCCTGTGAGTTAAGTGCACCATCGAAATGCAATGATGAGAAGGAGTGATGAGTAAGCACATCAAGGTGTTCATCAGGAAACTCGCCCTGGATAGCATCAGTGCAAGGGATAGGAGAATCAGCAAGATGTTCAGCAATAGTATATCTCTTGATTATCTTCTGAACAACAAAAGTAATATCAAATTGGGAGAGAAAGCTCTGCCAGCGAGCTAATCTGCTAGAAAGGATGAATTTTTCTAAAAGATAATGAATTGGGTCCATTCTAGAGATCAGCTTAACCTCATGGGCAAGAAAATAATGCTTCAACTTCTGAGCTACCCAAACCAAGGATGCACAAGTCTTCTCCATGGTTGTATACTTAGCCTCAGTAGGATTAAACAAAAGCCTGAATTTACACCTTGCCTACATGCTTCTATATGTTTGACAAATGCTGACAAATGACTTGAACGGCCCTTTTCAGGTGCGTTGGACACTATACGGGGATGAGGGACATGCGGGGCAGCCGTGGGTAGAGGCTTCCCTGGCCTACAGAGGACAGGATATTTGGCTCCACTGCATCAATGTGATCGAGCTGCTTCATTATCGCTTGATCATGAGGACGCGGGGAGTGCATCAGCCTACGGTGACATTCCCTCATTGACACGACGAGCGCCCAGGAAAATCTACAAAAGGGATTGCTAGCGATATAGATTGGAGTGGTCGAGCTAGAAAGTACAACCAAGATTGGAAGCAAAAGGGTAAGGCCGTGAAAGAGCGGGTTGATAGCGACGAGGCATATTTGAAAGCCTACACCCATCGATACGGCGGCTAGGTCTTCCGCGGTACCCGACGACTGGTATGAATGCTGAACTCAACACTTTTGTTCTATATGAATGAATGGCTTTCTTTTATGTGTTGATACTTGCTTCTAAATGTAGCTAGACCAACAAGGATGCATCGCCGAGCTTGAGGGACTACTCCATGCCACCGTGCAGCAGAGGGACGAGTACCAAATAGCTTTGGAGCTTCTGGTGAGCTTTCCTTAGACTTTAAGATGAAATGTTCATGCAAATTGAATGACTTTTGAAAATGCAGTGGGTTGAGGGAGCCCAGAGGACCGGACAAGATGCACTGTCCTCCTCTACACAGCCTGTCGGGGGACAGGCCGAGCGAGATGTGGATTTTGCCCGAGCTGTAGCTCGATCCGAGGAGGCCGGAGCTACCCTCGCGGAGCGGGTAAGAACCCAAACCTTTCCTAAAATGCTTTATGATTTTTGCATGTGCCTAAGCTGACCATGATGCGAATGCAATATGCAGGCGAGAGAACTAACTGTAGCATTGGCTACGGTGAAGCAATCCCGAGTAGAGGCAGCGGAGGTACCCCGACTCCGAGAATAGGTGGAGTGACTCCGAGGGGAAGTGACTCGACTGAGTGGATAGGCGATGGATATAGAGAGATATCAGACCGAGGCTCGTGAGGCACGACTCTAGGTTCATGATTTAAGGATCGAGCTCTGGACCATGGAGCGGACCATCCAGATGATAGGCCGAGGACCATAGCAGAGCGCATCCCGGAGCGGTGCAGCGGGAGGCTCGCAGAGCGTGGCACCAAGTGCATCTGTAGGGGATTATTTGGCTAGCTCTTCCGACCGTCGGAGGAGCGAGGAGGCAGAGCGGAGATGCCCACGGGAGGAGGAGCATAGTGCCATGGGGCCACCACCAAAGCGGCAAGAGGGCACTGGGGATAGTGGCAGCTAGGGAGACAGACCGGCCGAGTGACATGTTTGTTCTTGGTTTTGTGTTTTTGTTTTATTTTTTTTTTGATAGTTAGAATATGATGAAATGAAGAAAATTTTTGGTTCATGAAAATGTGAATGTGAATGCATGATTGTGAATGGATGATTGTGTGGATGTGAATAGGGGTCGAGGATCGAAATGGAAGTGAAGGAAGGAAATAACCCTCTAGTGTTTTCTAGATATTCTATTCATATCCATTTTTAAAGTTCATTACTCATTTACACAAATTTCAATTTTGGGTATTATTGTGATGACTACATATCTTGAATTTGTTCTTATCATGGTATATGCAATACCTTTAGCATATGCATGCACTACCTTTTTTGATTATGCTTCATGTCTCGCATTTCGATTTTGAATGAACCGTTTAGCTCTTATCCTTTCTACCCCACTGAGGGGGAGTAATGTACATACCTGTTTGCTTGACTCTAATGTTTGCTTACTTGATTGCTTTCATGCATGTCTCATTTCATACTTCAAATCGCATAGATGCATCCTTAGGTTATACATGTAAATAACAGTTTAAATAATCCCATTGTCAGTCGATTTTTGTTCATGACAATAGGGGGAGTATTATGTGCTGTTCATCACAACTGTTGCAAATAGTTTAGTTGAGTCATACTCTTGTGCATAGTTTGATCATACATACTACACATATTTCAAAAAATTGAGCATCTAGACATATTTCAAACATCTTGCATATTGCACATAAAATCTCATTCTCTTGCTTGGTTCTTGATTTACACATCTTCCTTTTAAGGTACGTTATTGCTGGGTTCGTCTAGTCCCCCCACATTTTGATAATGTCAAAGGGGGAGAGAGTTTTTGATGGCCACAATATATTGTAATCATAAAAAAGGGAGAGATTATTGGGTTCATGGCACTCCCTCCTTGTCTTTGATAATGGTTTTGATGATTACAAGATATTGTGTTATGAATAGAAATGGAAAATATCTGTTGTTGCTTCATGAACTCATATGTTGCAGGATTGAAAGTTATGTGCTTTTCATGAATATATGTTCACTAGTTCATTAACTTCATGTTAGTGACTCATAATGTCTTTTTCTCTAGGTTTTCAAATGGTCTAACTGGATGGCCTTTCTAATTTAGGCAATGTCTAATGAACATGGTTCAGGACTTTCAGAAATCAAATGAAACTATGTCAACACTAAGGTGTCGACACTTCTGCTACTATAGGTTTTGAATTGATGGTTGCTTGAATCAAATTGGTATGTGAGGTTTGTGAAAGTTCAGGTTATCTTGGACTGAATCTATGTTGTCGAATGAATTGAATTGTGAATGGCTTCTTCATGTATGAATCTATCTTGGTGTTTTATGAATGTGCACCGACCTTGTCAATACATGCACCAACCGTGTCAATAGATACACCGACCTGTCTTTGATGATTTTCTGAATGTGCATAGGCTTTGGCCTTATATGCACCGACCCTTTCATATGTGCACCGACTTGATCTTTGTTATTTTACAAACATGCACCGACCCTACCTTTATACATGCATCGACCATGGGTTCATATGCACAGACCTTATCCTTCATGTGCATAGACTTGGGCATTCATTGCTTCAAGATTGACATGAGTGATTTGTTTATACCAGTGCAGGTTCCATTTTGCTATCAACTCAATGGGTAACTGCTAGTTACTTTCATTTATCTCTTTTTAAAAAATCTCAAAATTCTAAGAAAAATAAAATTAAAAATTAAAAATTAAAAAAATCTCATCATGCTAGCATGTCTTCATCTTAGTTGCATTATTCTCATGCATGTGCATTTTAGTTGATTTTTTATTTACTTGCATCATTTTTTTTAAAATATCTTTTCTCTTTTCCCTTCTCAAGGACAAATTAAGTTCCTTACACCCGCCTTGGAATTAGAAAAATCTTCCATTGAGCATTCCGTCTTTTTGGATTAGAATTTTATTTTCCAAGACCTCCATAAGTCCCCACACCCGTGGATTTCCTCACAAACGCAGGGCCGGTTGTACCAAAGAAGCACCCCGAAGCTAGATTGCCATTAGTAGGTTTCATATAAAAAAAGTATTAAAATTTATTATTATTTTAGAAAATTGGTGTCTAAGCCTAGAGGTTAAGTGGCCAGCAGGAGCAGTCCGTGGGAAAATCTTGAAAAATTACATCGGCTCAATTTCAGCGACCACCATTCCCAGGAGTCAACCAGGGACATCCTTCCGCCTTCCCAGCCAAGCGCCACCTTCAAAAGACTCAAGGAGGATGTCGTCCCTTTGGAGGCCCTTGTTCGCTATCCAGCGAGTAGAACCGAGTCGGGTGAGTTTGAACAATGCCGAGTCGGACCAGCAACCCATCTCTGCCCTGAGAGCCCTCCGACCTACTGTTCGTCAACCCAAGATTGGTCCTTCTGGGCTCCACTTGTAGTCCTTTACCTCCCTACATGGAGTGGGTAATTAAAATCATTACTGTAATTATTAATTATTTTAACTGGGAGTTACCGTACTTGGCCGGGGTTATCTTCCCCACGCTCGGAGTGTGGAGGTACACTCGCCACCCTCCGCGTAGGCATTTGCTTTACTTATATATGTTTTTATATGCCACTGCATGAGTGATAGATTAAATTAGCTCGTATATTATTTCAAATCACTGTTGCGAGAGAGAGAGAGAGAGATCCATCCCGTGACCAGATCCAGGCACTAGAGAGAGCCGACCACCCTAGCTCACTGTCGATTCCTCAACCGGGCACGGCCGCACGCTTCCCTCACAAAGGGACGAGTCGCGAGCTTGCTAGAGTCCTAGGTACACATCAACTTAGAGTCGAGTCCGCTGTCCATCTCGCATCATCGACCTTAGTGACTAAGTGCCTATATGTGCGTTGACATTTGTTTTGACACTTAGACAGAAATCTGGCTAGTTCAACGTGAAGGAACTTATGCATTTTAGTTTCAACATGATTCATAGATTGTCATTATCAAAACTAGGGTTCTAACACCCAAAGCCTACACTTCCCTCTTATTCTCCTATTGTTTTGCTTCTGTTAATCGCATGCATCATCTACCATTTTCTTTAGTGTTTCGTTTCTCTTCATAAGAGAACTTGCATTTGTGCATTTTTGCATAAACCTCATTCATCATATCATTTTTCTACCCTTTGCAGTCTAAAGGGATTTAAAACAACTCCAACCAGGTATGTCGGTTGGCTCTAGCGGCCCAACCTTCGTGCATCAGAGTCGTGTAGCATGCCTCTATTAGGCTGCTACAGGTCCGTTTGTCTTAGGTCTATGTCTTAGGATGGTTAGTGTGGCGGTTCATCCTTAGACCGCCAGGTCGGTGTAGCGCGTCTATGTTAGACCGCTACGATGGTTGATTGGGTAAGTCTTCGGGGTCGACTGTGTCTAGCGGCCTATTCCTTGACTGCCACAGTGCCCTGGCGGCCCAACCCTTGACCGCCAAAGTCCTTAGTACCTCCGTGAGTGTAGTGACATCTTCCTTGTCTGCTTACGTCGTTAAGCGGCCGAGTGATAGTTCGCTTATTCTCCAGAGGATGGTTTGCCAGTGTTTTAGTTTCTGATTGTCTTGGCTTGACCTTGTGGTTTGGCTGTTGACCCGTAGATGTCTGCCGACATCCTATGAGGGCTGTGACCACAATGAGATAGCCAGGAATGCTTGTGCATGGTGTCAGTCAGTGTGTCGTGTCTGTATGTCGTCGTTGAGGTTTTGGTCAACCCGGGGTGACCCAATGGTTGACAAGTGACCTTGTGTGTGTCTCGGCGGTTCTGCCCAGTTTGAGACAGGGGTTCTGGACACCATGAGGTGCTGTCTCACCTCGGTCTGCATGTCCAGGTGTGCTGAGGGTTCTCAGTGTTCCCTTAGGTCTCTGTGAGTCATTTCCTGCGGAGTGTCATTTCCTCTGGCTTAGGATTAGACCGATTGGCTGCTCTTTCCGCTGTCTGTGATGATCTTGCCTCCGAGTCGTGAGACTCAAGGATCGTTATGTTAGTAGGTCTAGTTGCCCTGTCCTGAGTCTGTCGGCAGTTGGTGTCTACTACCTTCGTGCTTTATGGTACACGCGATAGTACTTTCTTGCCTGTCTGTACTATAGCACTCGTGCTTTGAGTCTCTGTGTCTAGTGAGCCTCCACTAGTCGTAGCCTTACAACACGTTACGATGTGTCGGCGCTTGTAGCGGGGCAGTTTCCTGGTTTACGATTCTTAAGCTAGTTCCATGGGCCCCCGGTCCAACTGTAGCGTCCTTTGGAGGGGAATACTAGCTAGAGACCTGGCTTAGGCGAGAGCCAATGTGTGCACACGTGGTCAGGGGCTTTGGACTTGCGTTGATGGGTGTGACCCTGACTAGTCACTAGTTACTGTAGTTCCTGTTGTAGTTTAGCGTGTGTCTTCGACTCTACCGCTCCTTCCAGGCATCGTAGGCGAGACACTTGTGGTGCAGTATAAGACGTCAGTGGACGCATCTGGATATTCTTCTAGTGAGGGAGTACTTCTGTCACGTGACACGTGACTCTCCGCGTTTCTTGTGCGTCATGACCTCTCCGGGTTAGCCTTTCCTTGGCCCTCCTAAGGTCAGTGTTCTAGTCGTGCTGTCGGCGTCAGTCTGTGTCCATCGTCTGTCTAGGTCCTTTCTAGGCTTTTTGTCTATTTTGCAGGTCTCTTGCAGTGTCGATGGATCGGCAACTCCTGACTTCATCAGATGACCTACGGAACCCTGTGTAGGGTAAATCGTTGTGTTCTCCTACTCCGAGACGGTACCAATGCGTCCTGCGTGTTTCGAGGATCAGGGAAATGCATTTTTCTATTTTTTTCATATTATTCAAAAAATTAGGATTTCCTATAAATAGCCCCTTTCTTTCTTTTTTTTATTCATCTTCTTTCTTCTTCTTCCTCCCCTCTCCCCCGTGAGAACCGGCCGCGCCCCCTCTTCCTCTTCTTCCTCTAGTGACGACCGCAGCGTGACTTCCCCCGACTGCAGATGGCGGCAAGGCGATGGCGTGGCGATGATGGCGGCATGCGGATCATGGAAGCTCGTGGGAGCTCGAGGGTTTCAAGCAGGTTTTTGGAAGATCGACGGTGATCCATTGCATTTTGGGTGACCTTGAGGTAAGGTGACGGATCCTTAGCTCATTGTTCACCTTCCTGGCGATTTCTAGGCTGATGGGAGGTCGAGAGAGGGTTGTTTCATGTCGGGAAGGGAAAATCATGCTTTAGGGATCGAGCGTCGGATCTAGAGTTTTAATGGGTTATTTCATGGTTTGATGGCATCAAATGATGCTCTGGGGCATGGGGATGAGTTTCCCCCTTGTTTGCCCTTCACCTGAGGGTGAATGGGGCGTGGAATGGCATTTTGGGGCCATTCCCGCCGTTCTCAATTTTCCAGAATGGAAACGGTCCTAGTGGGAACCGTTTTTAACATTGGCTGCTCTCTGGGTGATCGCTAGCCTACCAGGGAGTGTCAGCAGGGTATGTGGTTAGATGACTGACCGCTACCCCTGCGACGGTCGAGTGGCCGACCGCCTTCCTCGTAGAGCCAGCGTGACTCTCGAGGTATTTCTGACCATTATGTTTTGACCATTGAACAGCACTTGGGAATGGTGGTCATGAAGGTGACCATTTCACCCAGCCTAGCAGTCTCAAGGGAGACCGTTTCAGTCCCCAATGGTCACAAGATGACCGTTTCACCTTTTCGTGCAATTTTGTGGCGTGGCGGCCCCAAGGGGACTGTTTCACGCCTGAGGCGGCCCAGAGGGGATTGCTTATGTTTCAAATGGTCTAAAGGAGACTGTTCCTCTCCTTTGAGCGGTGGCCTATGGGTGACCGCCTCTCTTCATCATGCGGTCTAGCATTTGACCATTTTTACCCTGGGACGGTCCAGAGTAGACCGCCACCTGGGTTCTATCCAATTGGAGTTCCTTTCTTACCGATTTGAATCCTGGGTGAGTGGACCTCGAGCCACGTGCTGACTTGTGGTTGGACTGATGTCGGGCATCGGATGGGGGCCATGTGTGAGGATGCCATGGGGTCTCGGGAGGTGGTGTGTTCTCGACTTGTGTCATCGTGGGTCGGTGTCGGTATGTGGAGTAGTCCTACTACTTTGCCCGGTTTGGGTAAGATTTTTTGTAGTTAGAGAGTCTACTCTTTTAGTGACCCTCCACTAGTCGTACCCTTCCAACACGCGTGTGGTCCCACCACGGAGTGGTGGCGAGGCTACCCGAGAGAGGTAGAAGAACAAGAAATTCTCAAATCAAAATGCTGAAAATAGGGATTGTATTAATCAAGAAACTCCAACAAAAGAATGAATGTAATAAAATGGCATCTTACTCTGTAGACTTGATCAAAATGCAATTCAACTTCTTTGTTGCTCAGTATCCCACCACACCAAAGATTGTAACAATGATTCCATCCCCATACAAAGTAAATGACTTGCAATTACCTGAGTAAATCCCTGTAGACCATTTGTAATCATTAGATCGCAAGCATTGTTTCCAATCCCACATATTCTGCTAGAAGTCTGGATATGGGCACTAAGATGTTCAGAATCAAAGCTCGGTAAATAAAACTAGCGTGTAACTAACCTGTGATGACACAAAACTGAACAAGATAATATGAAAATTGAACAAAAAATGACCTGCTAATGTTATCATCATTTACTTTTCCAAGTGTTGCTACTACACCAAGCACATCCTTGGTTAATGGCAATTTTGATTATTGTACTGCCTGATGATTTTTCATGCTGCATACAATTGCTGCTGTAGTCTTGTCCTACTTTAATATACATTTAACAGTCTGCTCTTCAGTCTGTTGATGATTAGCACACTGAGCTTCCTCTACTATGTTGGATGAATGATATTTCCCAAGAGTAACTACACAGATGCTAATGTCAGTGGAAATGAATTGTGTATTATACATGGACAATGCTTATTTGAAAAATGCTCACACTGAATGTTGATAATAAGAATTACAATATTGGAAGAGACACAATAATGAAACCCACTTCTTGTTCCATAGAGCACGAAGATAATTAGCAGGAAGTTCTATAATGTGGGTGGTGACACATATGCCATTTGCCTTGTATATTCATCAGTCTTTATTTATTTATCATTTATTCACTTCTGTTGTTGCTCCAATAGAATAGTAGAGGTATATTTTGTAATGCAACAATTATAGAGACCTGGAAGGATGATTTTTTCTGAAATTGAAGCATTATGGAGATCTCTCCACAGTTATCTTTTGAATTGCAGTAATATAGAATTGAAAATATCTACTATGACAACTGAAAGAATGACGCATTCTAATAACATCTACTCACGCTTGATTTATTTGATGGCAAAGTGCCTGAGCTTTGTGCCTTTTAGGGCTTGCTTGTTTCCTCTCATGCTGGTATGATTACATGTCTAAAAAGGAAGACAAGGTTGGAGAATTGGCATATCAATAGGTCAAGTGTTTTCTTAGTCATCTGGGCTTCAGTGAATAGATTTCCTATTCGAAAAGTATGAAGCATTAAATATGTTACATACACTAGTGCAACAATTACTCCTTTAGCAATGAGCTAATGTATATGCCAAACAACAGATCCAAGTGCAAGATAAGCATATGTAATCCATGCATCAAGGTTTACGTTTTTGTCTCACCTTCAGCCCAATATATGCAACTTGGAAAGTGGATAAATGTGGAACAAGTAGAAATTTATCAATCACCATAGCAATGTGACACAATGATGTTTAACAACTTCATCGGCCATTAATAAATAGTAGAAAATAGCAAAATCACCCAAAAATGCATAAAGGAGAAATGAGTAATAAAAAATAATAATAATTAAAACTCAGAATAATAATAATGAATGGCAAAAACCCACTTTGTAACCTCGCTTCTCCCTGTGACCCGGTGTAGAAGGGACAGTGATGCTGCCCTTGCAGGTCGGGTCCAAACCTCGAGAATTATCCCAACATGGTCATGATTCGACAATGTTCTGGGCCAATATTCTGAGCAAACCAATCCCGCTCCTCGGCCGGATCCTTTCCGACCCATCATTGAAATTACCATGAACTCGGCAGACATTTGAATGGGTTTATCTCGATTTCCACCGCACCTTTGTTATGGACCTTCGTCCAAGCTTGAAATGGCCCACGAGTGACTAACATGTTTGAATGCTCGTATCCCGATGCAAACTCTTAGTGTGGTTTATTCTCCCCCATCCTTTTGCAATTAGTATTAATTCTTTCAGGCCACAGGGCCCCTAATTTCGGCAACTAATCAATGGTGTTCCCTCGTATGGGGGATGTAAATGATGTCATGACCTTTATGGCATGGCGAGATTTGGTCCCGACCCGAACCACACAATCGCCTGACGGAGTCAGATCGAGCACACCTGCGGCTCTTCGGAGACCAAATAAATTGTCACTTCATGACTGGCACGCGCACGCACTTAATAAACCTAATAACCTAAATAGATAAATTTAACAATAAAAAAGTACGTCCATAGGGTCGGGCTTAGTCCACCCCAGTAATTGTGCGCCGAGGCCCAAGCTCAGCTGATAGCCTAATTTCATAATCATATGCCAACCCTTAGAGTCTCGAATCTTGGACTTGATTTTAACATCAACCGGTGCAGCAGCAGGCCTGCGTGGCGCATATGCCCAAGAGTAGTTCAAGTCTATTACTAATAATATCGGCCTATTGCTTGGCCACAATGTAGGCAGAATATTATTCACAATTGCATCAACTGTCTGGACTGTGGAGATACTTTTCACCTTGACTACCCAGCCCTGAAAGGGGAACTTAAGGCATTGGTGGGTAGTCGAGGGCACTGCATTCAAACTGTCAATCCATGGTTGACCCAGAATTGCCTTGAATAGTGGGTCTATGTCCAATACATAAAACTCCACATCCATGTTCAAAGGCCCTAGCTCGGCCTGAACTGTTACAACCCCATGGCAAGCTCTCTTGGAGTTATCGTAGGCTGCAATCGTTGTCGGTGTTGGCCGTAGCATATCCTCGGGAATGTTGCAAGCACGTAACGTGTGATGACCCGGATCCTGGATACCAGATATACCCGATAGGACCATCGAATACACCTGATACCACTTGGAACCTGCGAGGCCTCCCAAGAGCGATAAAGCTCCTAAAGGGAAAAAGGATTATTGTGTAGTACATTGAACTAACAGATATAGCAGTAAGTAATAATATTTCATTAATCAGGATTGCTAAAGTAGCGAAAATAAAATTATTGCGTAACCCCCCCTGAAACTCCTCGCCTCGCAGGGCACATATAATGCGTATATTAACATGTGCATAGACCTAGTGGCATCAAATGTCAGCATGTATAGACTAGTCCTAGTAAATGTGCGCAGACCTTGAGACATGTAGGATATAAGTATGCACTAACTTTACTACGCATGTATGAAAATATGCACAGACCTATATGTGCATGGAGCAGACAATGCATAGACCCTTGCATGCATTTCATAAATATGCACTGACTATGTGTATGAACAGGTGTGCACAGACTTGAATAGCATGAGACAACTATGCACAAGACATGCACAGATGTTGGGTATGCACAAGCGGATATATACACGGACTCTGCATCGCACAAGAGTGAAGTATGTATGGACCATGTATTACACAAGGGAGATATGCACAGACCTTACCTACATGCAGCAACACAAGTTTTCACGATCCTTATGCCAGCCCACAGCAAAAATTGCACCGACCGTGGAAGCTCATGTGCACAGACATGTTCTCTACCATAAGCAGAAGTGCACAGGCCTTTACAATACAAACCTGCACAGACTCATGTGCTGGATGAGAGAATGTGCACGGACCCTATTAGTAGATGGGAGAAGATTGCACTGACCGTATGCATAAGAAACCAAACATAGCACCGACCAATTTTGTGCTAGGAGAATATTGCACATACCTTGTTATAGCACCGACTTGCCTTTTGTTAAGGAAGGCATTGCACTGACCTCCAACTGCCAATCAATTGTACACGGACTTGAATGTTGCACTGACCTTGTGTAACATGCAGTTGAGTAAAATGTGCACAGACTTTGAATGTTGCATGGACCTTGAGCAACATGCACAGACCTACATGCAAATGATGCTATAAGTATGCACGGACCTTATGAAAACATATTTGAAACATGCATAGACTTTCTTCATGCCTCATGCAAATGTGCACAGACCTGTATGTGCACCAGATAGACATGCATTGACATTAACAGAGTGTGCCCTGACTACAGTGTGTAAAATGCCATCTGTGCAACGACTGCTACATTGTATGCAAGGACCTTTGTATGGCTAAGACATAGCATGCATGGCCCTTACGTATGCACAAAAGAAATGTGCACTGATCGTGTTTTGGCACAAGATAAAAAGTGCACGAACCTTAAGTGTGCAAGACAAAGATTTGCACAAACGTCCTTTTGCTGAATGGCCTATATGCATGAACCTTAGAGTCTGAGTAAACATGATATGCATTGACTATAGATGACTAAAATGAATGTGAAGGCTCATGAACAAACTATTTGATGAAATGACATGTAATGACATTCACACAGGATTTATGTAGATGCATTGACTCTATGTTCATAGAGTTGACTTTATGGAGATGCATTGACTTTATGTGCATAGTGTTGACTTTTTGTTGGCTTTTTGCATGCATGTAAATGTATTGGCCTTTATGCAATGAACAAGGACATGATCAAATACATGCTGACTATCAATAGAACAACATGCAGCAAACACACATAGATTCATAGTGTATTATGCATAAAACACATGGTGTTTGCTATCATTAAAACACAGGGACACAACATGATGAAGTCCAGGTAAAACAAGATGAAGGGCCCGAGGTACTCGAGCTCGAAGATGACATTCCAGACTTCATAGACCTCTAGCCAGCGCCCCCAGAAATAGAAGACATAGGCCAAGCCATGGTCGATGAACTGATCGAAGTCAACTTGGGAACCGAAGATGATCCTAGGCCAACCTTCCTCTGTGCTCAGTTGTCTGCTAAAGAACAGAAGCTGTATGTCCAACTGCTATGAGAATACCGGGATTGCTTTGCTTGGACTTACAAGGAGATGCCAGGACTCATCCCTGCAGTTTCGCAGCATGAGCTGGCTATAAATCCTGAGGCTGAGCCAGTGAAGCAGCCATCACGGTGCATGAGGCCAGAACTCATCATTCAGATATGCAAAGAAGTAGACAAACTCATTGATGTGGGTTTTGTCGAAGAAAACTAATACACCACGTGACTGGCCAATATTGTGCCCGTGAAAAAGAAGAATGGGCAGATTCGGATATGTGTAGACTTTCGAGATCTGAATAAAGCATGTCCCAAGGATGACTTTCTGGTGCCAATAACGGAAGTCATGGTTGATGCCACAACCGGCCACAAAGCTCTGTCATTTATGGACGGGTCATCTGGATATAACCAAATATGGATCACGGAGCATGACCGGGTCCATACGGCCTTTCGAACCCCCAAAGACATCTACCACTACAAAAGGATGCCATTCGAATTAAAGAATACCAGTGCAACTTACCAGCGGGTGATGACCAGAATATTTGATGAGCTGCTCTACCACACGGTCGAGTTCTACATAGATGATCTGGTGGTTAAGACCAATAAAAAGGAAGACCATCTATAGGACCTCCGAGTCATATTTCAGTGGCTCAGGCAATATGAACTAAAGATGAACCCCATGAAGTGCGTGTTCGGAGGGTCGAGCGGCAAATTCTTGGGCTTCATTGTCAGATATCAAGGAATTGAAATAGACCCTGCAAAGATCAATGCAATTCAGGAGCTACCTCCACCAAGGAACCTCTCTAAGCTGAGATCTCTACAAGGCGGTCTGGCTTATATCTGGCGGTTCATATCCAACTTGTCAGGGCGATGTCACCCCTTTCATAAGTTGATGATGAAGGATGTTCCCTTTTATTGGGATGAAGAATGCCAGATAGCGCTTAACAAGTTGAAAGATTATCTTAAAACCCCTCCAGTGTTGGGGGCACCGGTGAAAGGACGGTCGCTGATTCTATATATAGCAGCCACACACTACTTCCTGGGGGCAATGTTGGACCAGAATAATGAAGAAGGGAAGGAACAAGTCCTCTACTACCTCAGTCAAAGACTGGTCAGAACCAAGGAGAAATATACTTTCATTGAGAAAATCTGCTTGGCGCAGGTCTTCGCAGTCAAGAAGCTCTGACACTATATGTTGTCGCATGAAATAAAGCTGATTTCCAAGACAGATCTGCTGAAATACATCCTGTCACAACCAGCTCTCAAAGGCCGTTTAGGCAAATGGGCGGTGATTCTCATGGAGTTTGATATCTCCTATGTGTCACAGAGAGCTGTCATAGGTCAGGCCATCGTAGATTTCTTTACTGTGCACCCAGTACCTGAAGACTATCCACTAGAGACAGAACTCCCCGAAGATGAGACCCTAGAAGCCGACCAAGTGTAGCCCACCTTGTGGCAATTGTATTTTGATGGTGCATCCAGAATTGACAACCCAGTAACTGGAGCAGCCAGAGTCGAAGCCAGGGCAGGCATAGTCCTGAAGTCTCCCGAGGGAGAGGTCATATATACCTCCTGCTCGATAGGCAAACCCTACATAAACAACGAGGCAGAATATGAAGCCCTGATAATCGGGTTGCAGATTGCCCTGGCCATGGAGATTCAGATGCTCGAGGCATTCAGGGATTCCATGCTAGTTATAACACAATTGGAAGGAGAGTTCGATGTGCAGAAGCAAGAACTCCTTCCTTACTACCAATTGGCGCTGTGCCTGATGGCGAGATTTTATTTCATCAAAGTTAGGCACATCAATCGAGGATAGAATGCTTAGACAGATGCCCTCACAAAGCTGACCAGTTCATTGGCAATCCCGCCAGACACAAGCCTGAATATAACAATAATTAATCGACGTCAGGTCCCCAGTGTGACAGAGGTCCTGATTGATGAAGAAAATAATAAAGCGGCAACTATGGAGGAAATCCAACAGCCCGACTAGCGGGAACATCTCCTGTAATGGTTCCAGCACCAGCAACTCCCGAAAGGGAAAGAACAAAGAATTAAGCTCCTCAAGATCAAGGATTCTTTGAGATGAGAAACGGGACCTTGTTCCAAATAATGACGGATGCCCGAAAGAAAGTCTTACTCCATTCTCTCTATGATTGAGTAGTGGCTAGATCGTGTGCCGTATCAAATAAACTGCCCCATGGGGCTACACGCTTTCAATTACATTGTTTGTTTCCCATTCCCTTTTTCTACGCTTTTCTTCCCTACAACCCCTTCCAAACTACCCCATTGGCCGCCAGGGATTCATCCATGTCTAGATGTGATCCCTGAATGTCGCTCAGAGGGGTTATATACTAGCTCTATCTTTTCCCTATGCATAGTCTCATACTGAGGGTGCTGACTTTGTTTGAATTCTTTTCTAGCACTCTGTGTTTAAAGGGTTTTGGTAATTAGTTATCTCCCCGAATGAAGGCCAAGGACTTGTGAATCCACAACATGGCCCCCATTCCTTCTGTGGATATACAAGATACAATAGACCCATGACTTCTCTGTTGTTAGTCTGTCTGTAACATAACCCGTTCCGGCCACCATCTCATTAAGTTTTTCTCAATTTTGGACTCGAGCTCAGTCCACTTCCCTACTACGTAGGGTGCCTTGGCTTGCGTAATATCTTCCTTGAGCAATTACACTCATTCCCCATGCTATAAACCCCACCAATTTTCCCTCACCTAGCCATTCTTCACTTGCAAGTCCTTAATCCGCCGGCCAACCTACTATTGCCCTGATCTAGTGCGTGTAGCGCACCGGATTAGGGCCTTCTTACCCAGCCGTCGGATAACCACTCTGCCCTATTGGCTGCTTGTTCAACCTCATTCTCCCCCTCTCCTTAGCATGCCAGACCTAGGAGTAGTTGGTCATCTGACCTGCCACTCCTCACATGGCCGCTAGGTTGCTACCCATTGTGGGCCACCAGACTCCTCTTTCCTAGCCCCCAATTGCACCAGAACATCTCCTCCTTGGCCGCCTGATGCTGTCCTGGCTGCCAGACCCTCACTAGTTAACTCCCTTTTTGCCTAGCCACAGTGTCAACTACCCCCCAGTATGTGACCATCCAATCTCTTATCTCCTCCATGTATCAATTAGTATCCCACCTATCATGAGAACCTTGGCCGCCAGTTGAACCCCTTGCCTTCATGTCCTTTGGCCTTTGTTCCCTTCGCCAGTCACCGTAGTCCCCTCCTGCCATCCCATTGACTGCTAGGCCATACATAGTCCCAAGACATGTTGAGGAGCTATAATAATGGGGAATCACCCCAACATGATGATTTATATGTATTTTCTGGTTTCTCCGATTACCCATCAAGTCATGGAGATTCGCTATCCACCACAGCGTGATCTCCGATGACTTCATTAAGGGGGATATCCAATGAGCCGTCTTAACTATGAATAGTGTGATGTGAAACGACCTAGGGACCGACCAAATGATCCTCGGACCTAGCAAGCAAGTAACTCACGGACCGATAGTTTCACTCGAGCGGACTCACCCGCTAAGCGTACACTCGTGCTCGTAGGTAACCCAATGATGGTGGTGAGGGTCCGGGGTGGGACCACGCGGCTCCGGGGGATGGCTAGCTTGGGATTGAACATCCAAGGTTCGAGGGATGCCCTTACTTTAGAAATTACACATGCATGCTTTTGAAATCTCCAGGTATGTAACGGACTAGGACCACCCCGTTACACACCATAACGGACCAGGGAAGGACCGCTATGCTTAACAGAACTCAGATAAATCCACAGTTAAACGAGACTATAATGCACCAGGGCAGGCGCGCTATAGGACTATAACGTATGAGAGAAGGAGCATTAAAGTCGGCAGGCTCACAATACAGCTAACAAGGGGCGTTATAGGAACATAACACACCTCTCATGGGCCGTTATGCCCACCAGAATGATCAAAATCCATAGGTAACCACGGGATATAACGCACCTAACCAGGGGCGTCATATTGAATTTAACGTACAGGGAAAGGGGCATTAAAGACAACAGACCTTTAACTCAACACTCAGGGACTATAACGCACCAGGCGAGGCGCGTTAAAGTCACCCGAACATGAAAATCCACAGAAAACTAAGTTCACGGATAATATAACGCACCAGGTGAGGCACGTTAAATGACTATAACACACCGGCGGTGGCGCGTTATGTCACTTGGGTTTCGTGACTTCGGAGTTCAGAATCGAAACCCCCTCCCGACCAATCGAAATCGACTGGGGACGCGTCGAAATACAAAACGAACCAATCCTGCCAACCCATACCGACATTCCAAGCCTACGGATGCCACTAGAAATAAAATACGAAGCATTTGAAGATAATTTCAAGCATTTGAAGATAATTTCAACATTAAACGATTGAAAATGAACTAAATAGGAAGATGCACGAAATACGAGAGAAAGGGCATCGGACCACGACGCAAGTGGTACCGGAGGTGTCCTAACGACGTATGGAATCCATCCCCCTACCTGGATGATGACGAAAATGGCGATTCGGTGCCGATCCAGAGAGAGGGCGACGCGGCGCCTCCCGGCCCGGCTCGACTCCACGCTCCGCGGGTCAAGAAAAGGTGGGCGTCAAAGCGATCCTCGCGATGCGACCAATCCAATGGTACCTCCCCAGCTTCGATCAACGGTCGTCTGGATCTGAAATCGAGAGAGGAACGTAAATCAAGAATTCAACCCTAAAATCTCTCAAAAAAGGAATTGCACAGAAAACGAGGAAGATGGCGATGGATGGCGACGCAGAAGGCGTCAACGGATTCCTGGCGAGATGAGGAGTCCGTTCCCCTACCTCTTGTGCGGCGAAGACCGCGAATCAGTGCAGATCGGGTGATGGGGGTCACGCCATCCTTCCGCTCGCACGCGTCTCCACGCTCCACAATCCGAGGGAAGACGGGTACTGGCGCGATCCTTGCGTCGAGCCCGTCCCGTTGGTACCTCCCACACGTCGATCGGGGTCTGTTTGGACTGCGAACCGAGAGAATGGGGGAGTGGAGGAGAGAGAACATGTAAGGGTGAGAGAGAGGAGAGAGAGTGATGTCGAGAGAGTGAGGAGAGAGAAAGAGTGGCGAGAGATATTTAACAAAATTTTTAATTTTTTTATTTTTTTAAAAATTCCCTTAAATTACATTTTAACCAGCATTTCCAAGTGACAGGAGAGAGAAGAGAGACTACTAGAAAGAGAAACTAGATGTGTCCACTGACGACTTACACTGCATCTCAAGTATCTACACAAACCTAGAACGTGATAAGTGAGACACGTAACAGTACCAAAAAATAAGAACTAGTCAGGGTAGCACTCATCAGTGCCAGTCCTAGCCCCTGACCACGTGTGCACACACAGGCTCAATGCCTTGAGCCAGGCCTCTAGCTAGTTCCCCCCCAGTAGGATGCTACTGCCAAGCAAGGGAGCCCACGAGAACTAGCTTAAAAACTGTAAATCAGGAACTGTCCTGCCACCACTCCTAGGTGGGCCGACACTCGAGATCGTTGAGCTACGACTAGTGGTTCCATCACAAGGAAAGAGAAAGTAACTCTACTGGGATATAAAAGTGAGTCACAGTTTGTAAAATAATTTAAACATGGTGAATATGCAACCTAGAATGCATAATTAAATGAACATGCATGAATTGAAACTCTGTAGAAAGTGGCGGTTGAATCTTGGACTGTTACAGGCTCTAGCGGTCGGAGGTTTGGCCACTAAAAGGGGTGTAGCGGTCTACTATTAGGCCGCGAGGCTCCACCGCCGTACTGTTTAACACTGTATATCCATGCTCTGGCGGTCCAAGGTGGATCCGCCAAAGGCTCTCTGGCAATTTTACGATAAATCGCCAGACTAACTGACCAATGGGGTCAAGATTGTCTAGCCTGGTCAAAGGTCTCTAGCGATCGAAGGTTCGGCCGCTAAGGGTCATCAGACGGTCCTATGATGGGCCACCACAATGCCAGAAATGCATGGGCTGTGGACCGCCAAGGTCCACCGCCTCACTGTTTCACATAAACGGTCTCTGGTAGGACCGCCACCCTACCAGAGAACCAAATCCGCGGGGATCATAATCGGATCCCCTCCCGATCGACCCAAATCGACGGGATTCACAATTTTAACCTGTTCCTTGCCATTCCACCATCACATAATGATAGTTCATCATCTAAGAACCCAACAACGATGGCCATGGAGTAAAACATAAATATGATGTTCATGGCATGAAAACCCAAATGACGATGTTCTGGCTTGTGGAAGACATAAAGACGATGGGCATAGTAGGGAAAATGACCCTAGCGAGGTCAGGAAGCCATCCCCCTACATCGATCACGATGAAAATCATGCTACGCCGCCACGCAAGCCGAGGGTCGCCACGGCTCTCCTCGCCCAGTCCCGTCTCCACGCTCGGCGGTTCATCTCGAGGTTGACGTCACCGCGCTCCTCGCGTCGCGGGCTTTCCAACGGTACCTCCCACGTCTCCTGCAGTGGCCCGGTTAGACCGTGCCCCGAGAGAGGGAGAGAGGGTGATCATGGGAGAGAGAGAGGGTGAGGGAGAGAGAGAAAATGAGAGAGAGAGAGAGAGAGGGTTCGATTGGGTTAAAAAAAGCTTGTTATATTTATTTTTTTTGTTTTTAAACCATTTTTCTCATTTTAACCCCAAATAAGCAAAATTACTTTGGAGGAGGCCAAGCGAGAGAGGGCATCCGCTTGAAAATTTTCTTCCCGAGCTATCTGGATTACCTGGAAACTCTCGAACAGTCGGGCTATCTCCTTTACCAGCTAGAGGTACTTGATCATTTGCGCTTCCTGAGCTTCATAGTCCCTGTTGACTTAACTGGCGACCAATCGGGAGTCGGTGTAAATTTTGACTCGTTCGGCTCCCAGGCACTGCACCATCCAAGCTCCAGAGATGAGAGCCTCATACTCGGAGACGTTGTTGGATGCCGAGAAACTAAATTCCAGGGCGTATTGTAGTTCTACTCCTTCAGGGGACCAGAGGAGGATGCCAGCTCTGCAGCCGACCAAGTTGGAGGATCCGTCAATGAAGAGGTCCCAAGTGGGGCCCATCGTTGGCGGAGGTACTTCTTCGGTCGGGGCAGTGCTCTCCGCGATGAACTCTGTGAGGGCCTGCCCCTTGATGGCCGTACGGGGTCGGTAAGAGATGTCGTAGGCCCCGAGGAGTATGACCCATTTGACGAGGTGACCTGAAGCTTCGGGATGGGCCAAAATCTTCTTCAGGGGCTCGCCAGTCAGCACCACGATGGAGTGTCCTTGGAAGTAGGGCCAGAGGCACTTGGCCGAGGTTACCAATGTTAGTACGAGTTTCTCGACTGCAGGGTACCTTCTTTTGGCCTCGAGGATCACCTTGCTAATGTAATATACTAGCCTCTGGGCACCCTAGTCATCTTGGACTAAGATCAAGCTTACTGTGGAAGGAGTCGCTGAAAGGTATAGATACAACGGCTCCCCGGGAACTGGCTTTGACAGTACTGGAGGTGAAGCCAGGAACTCTTTCAGCTCTATGAATGCCTTCTGGCACTCACTATCCTAGGCGAAGGTGGCAGATTCCAACTTAGGCCCCCTTAACAGTTTAAAGAAGGGCAAGCATCGTTCTGTCACCTGGGATAAAAAGTAGTTGAGCACAGTGATTCTCCCAGTCAGGCGTTGAACGTCCTTGACGCAAGCAGGTGGCTACGTGTCTAGGATGGCCTAGACCTTGTTGGGGTTGGCTTTGATCCCTCGCTGAGTCACCAGGAATCCTAAGAACTTCTCGGACCAAACTCCAAAGGCACATTTAGCAGGTTAAGCTTCATGTTATACCTCTGGAGAGTGTTGAAGGTCTCGGCCAGGTCGGTGAAATGATCTTTGGCCTTGGGTGTCTTGACGAGCATGTCGTCAATGTAGGCCTCGACGTTTTGCCCGATCTGGTCTTCGAAGATGTGGTTGACCAGCCTCTGATATGTGACTCCAGTGTTCTTCAACCCAAAAGGCATTCGGGTGTAATAGGAGACGCCGAAGTCGATGACAATAGTAGTCTTCTCGGTGTCCTCGGGGTCCATTCGGATCTAGTGGTAGCCGGAATACATGTCCAGGAAGCTGAGAAGTTTGTTACCCGAGGTTGAATCGACCAGCTGGTCGATGCTTGGTAACGGGTAATCGTCCTTCAGAGTGGCTTTGTTGAGGTCGGTGAAGTCCACGGACGATGGACTCTGTCTCGCACGCCGTGGTTGCAAGAAGACTCTTGACCCCGTCTTGCTCGGTCTAGCAATATTATCCTTGAGTACTTTCTATTTTATCTTTCTTTCCATTCATTTTGATGATTTCTTTATTTTAGCCCAGCATACATCATGTCATTTTTTTTTAGCATTCACATCTCATGATTCTCTCAAGGTTTCTCCTCAGCAATGGTTGATTATGCCTATTCTCTCTTGGATAAGAGATCCTCTTTCCACTCTGAATTTGATCGTTCTCTCTGATCCAGCCCGCTTGGTCTGGATGGCCAGCGTGATTCCTGACTGGATTTTATCTTAGTTTTATCTTTTCCTTTTCCAGCGTCTCAGCTATGTTCTTTCCGATCCCCTCATTGTCCATGCGTTGTGTCCCCAATGAGGTTGGTCGTGTTTCCTTTTCCTCTTTTAAGTTAGTTCTCCAGACATGTCTCATCCTTGTCAATCATTCTGGGTGGTTAGTTCGACATTTTCGGGAGAATTTCTATCACTTGTTGGTTGTGATGGATGTCTTTTGCCTTGATGCCCGCTTTTCAGTTCTCTATACTTCATCTCCATTTCATGTCGCTGTTGCTTTCACTCCATCTCCTTTTCATTTCACCTCCGTGTCACTTTCGCTCATTCCCTTGCAAAGCGAACATCAAAAGGGGCATCTGTTCACACCCGTTTTTAGCCCGCAAGTTGAGTCATTTCTCTTATTCATCATTTTTGATGTCCCGAATTATCCATTATTTTGGAACCTTTCTTGGATGGATTTTGAGCCTATTTTATGATTCCTTAACCTTTGGACTTTGGAGATCTTGATTTCTTAGAGCCCTGAGGCTTAGTTTATCAACTTCTGAGTCAACTTACGGCCCATTTAGGTCAACTTCCTTCCAGCATTCGGTTTCTTTCACAGCGCAGTCTTGAACACGGCCCATTTTCATCCCCTTCCTTTCCACTATTCATTTTGTACCCTTCATCAAAGTTGTTCATTTTTTTGAGATCTACATTTTCTTATTCTACGCCATTAGCCAATTCTGCACCAATTTCAAGTTATTCATATTTTTCTAGCAGACTACATTGTTCACCTACATCCCAGCATTTTTCCTATCTTCTCACCCTATTTTCTCCCTCTTATGATTATCTTTTCATCTTGCTCTCTTCAAAAAAGTTGTTCATCTTTGTGTTATCTACAATTTCTTTTTCTACCACTATCACTAGTTCTACACCATTTTTGAGATAAGCTCTGATTTCCAAAGTCGCGTGAAGTTTGCTAGAAAATTGTCCTCCAGTAGCCCGACAGTCCGGGGAAGACCGCTAGGGGATAAAAAATGGTCCTCCCTAGACCGTTAGGCCCCAAACTTGCATGAAATCACCCCATTTCACCCCTGGAGCCTTGCGGTCACCCCCTAGACCATTTGCCATAGCCTTGCGGTCCTTCCTTGATCGTTTTCATCTGTATGCGGTCGTGCGATAGGCCATTTGCCAGAAAGAGAGTCCTAAACTTCTTGAGGGAAATGCATTTCTAAACTACCCTACCATGCCATAACAACATTCAATACCTAAACATGCCACTAGAATTAAAAGACGATGCCCATGGAGATGATTTCAAGCATTATGGACTAAAAATAGACTAAATAGGAACATACACGAAAAATGAGAAAAAGGGCGTCGGACCACGACGCATGTGGTGCTGGCGGTGTCCTAACTAGGCAAGGAGTCCATCTCCCTACCTGGATTATGACGAAAATGGTGATTCGATGCCGATCCGGCAAGAGGGCAACGTGACACCTCCCAGCCCGACTCGGCTCCACGCTCCGCGGATAGAGAGAAGATGGGCGTCAACGCGATCCTCGAGACACGACCAATCCAACGGTACCTCCCTCGCTTCGATCAGTGGCCGTCTAGACCAGAAATCGAGAGAGGCATGTATTACGAGAAATTAGCCTAAAATTTCATAAAATAGAGTTTTACACAAAATATGATGAAAATGGCGACGGATGGCGATGCATGTGGCATCAATGGGTTCCTGACGAGACGAGGAATCCGTTCCCTTACCTCTTGCGCGACGAAGACCGCGAATCGGTGCAGATCGGGCGACGGGGGCCATGCCGTCCTTCCGCTCGCACGCGTCTTCACGCTCCACGATCCGAGGGATGAAAGGTACCGGCGCGATCCTCGCGTCGAGCCTGCCAGTTCGCTCCGAAACCGATATATTTTGGCCAAAACGTATCGGTTTCGGCCGATACTGCCAACCATGGATCACACTTTTCTGCTACGTCATATTGATTGGAATAAAATTTTCGTGAACAAGGCATTCAATTGTAGAGATGAACTGGAAAGTAAGTGCCTTTACTATCTAATCCTTTTGTTATCTAATCTTTTCTAATCCTTACAAAGGGATCATAAGAGGGTTTAAAATCCAAAAATCACATGTTTTCTGGCAACAACTTAACAGAGGCAATCAATGATACAGATTGATAAAAAACTTCCATAACCAAATATAGCAATTATGGATGCACAAACAAAGTTCATTCAGACCAATTTGTCTAAACGATAACCTGATTTCAGTTGCAATGTGGGATCAAAAAGAATCAAAATATGTAATAATTTGAATCATATAAATTAAACAATCATCATTATCAAAGTCTTATCCCATCATTTGGGGTTGGCTACATGAATCTTGCTCCACCAAAGATTTCTATCAAGTGCTATATTAGTATTTAAACCCAAGAAGTCAATAACCCTTCTAATAATATCATACCATCTCATTTTAGGCCTTCCCCTAATTCTTTTATTAGCATTGACTAAAATTTGGTCGTATCTTTTAACTGGCGCAGAGTTAGGGTGACGGTACACATGCCCAAACCACTTGAGTCTATATTCTCTCATTTTACCATCAATTGGAGTTACACCCAAGTCCTCATGGACACGCTCATTCCTAATCTTATCTTTCTTAATTTTACCGCACATCCATCTCAACATCCTCATCTATGATACACACATTTTATGAATGTCTTCCTTTCTTATTGCGATTAAATTATGGAAATGCTTTTGACCTTGACCACCCTCCCTTGGAAAGGGAATTTAAGACATTGATGAGCAGTGGAGGGCATGGCACTAAGATTATCAATCCATGGTCGACCCAGAATAGCCTTAAACATGGGGTCGATGTCGAGCACGTAGAATTTAATGGGCATTGTGAGTGGCCCAAGTTCAGCCTGAATGGTGACCACCCCGTGACATGGCCTCCTTGAAGTATCATATGCCACAATAGTAGTTAAGGTAGGCCTTAGTGAATCTTATGAAATATTACATGCCCTTAAAGTGCTGAGAGGACAGACATTAATAGAAGCCCCGGTGTCTACCAATGCCGCATTATGCTTACTGTGTTCAAAATGATAGAAATGCATAGCGGCATCTGGCGAGCCTCGGGGGTGCTTGCTCGATATCTGAAAATGTGATAGTAGACCCCTTGGAGATTGTGGCCGGGGCAGTTGGTAAACTGTCCACTGCCATGTCTTCACTGACCATGACCTTTTACAAAAAATCCCGCAGCACATCTTGTTGAAGCTTAGACCGCTTAATCAAATCCAAAACTAAAATTTTGGTGGGCATTCTATCGAGATGATGTAGCAAGTCATACTGAGTACCCAATAGTGGATCTACCTCTTCCGTATCAGCAACCTGTTGCGAGGACTGGGGATTGGGTGCGGGTGCACTAGTGGTAGGATAGTTCTGATGGAGCAAATGCCCACTCCATAGGGCAAGGTTCTTGGCCGCCATGACATCAGATGGGCTCACGGTAGGCTGATTAATGGGCCCAACGGGGTGGATGAGCGGTGTGGGGGTAGGCATAGCGGAGATAGTGGAGGTAATGGGAGTAGTGGTGGTGGTGGTGGGTCATGCTGGGAGAATAATTGGTGAAGGGTTCAATGGTGGCGTGGTGACGATAGGTGGTGTGGGCACCTGCTGGGGAACAAGGATAGGCGGAACAATGGGGGAAGTAGGTGGTAGGATGAGGGGTTTAAAAGGAACAGCGGGTGCAAATAATGGAGGGGTTTGATGGTGCAATAGGAGGATGACGGGTGTAGAAGGCGGAGGAGGGTTGCGGTAAGTATGGTGGAGGGCCATGAGCCATTGAACCAAAGCTTTATCATCGTAAGACCACTCGGCATCAAGGGTCAGGCGTTGAACAAGGTTAACTTGAGCCGATGCCGGAGGCTGAGGTTGTAGAGCGGGCGGATGATTCAACATGGGGTTTTGATGGATTCCTAAATCCTGAGCAGGCTACTGCTATTGTCGCTGTGGCTGTGGCTACGACTGCGGTCCTTACTGCTGCACTAGCTGCCTTGGTGCTTCCCCTCTCTTCTCTTTGATTTCAATGATGGCCTTATGCATCTCGGCCCAATCAATACGTTGGCCAAAATGCAGATCATACACAAGATCTCTAAACTGGAAACAACCCTCAATGTTGTGCCCAGGTTGTCGGTGGAACATGCAATATTTGGACTGATCAAAGGCCGGGTTCCAATTCTGTCACTCCGGAGGGAGTCAAGTCCACTATGTAGTAAATGTTGTAGGGTTTTTGCCATGTACTAATGATCAAACCGAAACTCATGTCAAGTTTGACAACTCGGGAGAAGAGGAGGAAGAAATGCTTATGTTACCTTCTCCAATGAACCCTGACCAACCATTTCCCGTTGAGGAGATTTCCTCTCTGCTACCTCTCCCTTAGAAAGATGAAATCCTTCAAATCTCGAAGCCCATGATGTCTACGTCACCAACACAGATGACGACGAAGACCTTGTGGATCTTTAACTAGCCCCACAAGAGCTGAAAGATGGCGGTCAGGCGACTGTAGATGAATTGGTCGAAATTTACATTAGTGGGACTGTAGAACATCGATCCACCTTCGTTAGTGCCCTTCTGAGTGACGAGGAAAAACAAACTAACAATTACTAACAGAATTCAAAGACTGCTTTGCTTGGATGTATAAGGAGATGCTCGATTTGGAGCCTTTAGTGGTTGAACACAAAATGGCAATTAATCCTATAGCCAAACCAATGAAGCAATCTCGAAGGCACATGAGCCACAAGCTACTCAAAGTGAATGTTGAAGTCGATAAACTCTTAGGGGTGGACTTTGTAGAGCCGTGTGTGTACCCAATCTGGCTTCTTAACATAGTCCCGGTGAATAAAAAGAATGACCAAGTCCGGGTTTGTGTTGACTTCAGGGATCTGAATAAAGAATGCCCAAAAGACCATTTTCCAATCCCAATCATTGAAACAAATGGTGGATGTAACCACAAGCCATGGGGCCCTATCCTTCATGGACGGGTTGTTTGGATGCAACCGAATCTGTATGATGGTGAAAGATAAAGAGCACACGGCCTTCAGGTCTCCCAAAGAAATATTCAACTACAAGAGAATGTCCTTTGGTCTGAAAATTGCAGTGCTACATATCAAAGGGTCATGACTAAGATTTTTGATGAAATGTTACATGATCTCGTGGAATGCTACATTGATGACTTGGCCATCAAAACAAAGAAGGGGAGGACCACTTGGGGGGCTTGTGTTGAGTCTTTGAAAGGCTCCGACAGTATACCCTCTAAATGAACCCAATGAAGTGTGCCTTTGGGGTCGCAAGTTGAAAAATCTTGGGTTTTCTGATCTGGTACTGGGGGATTGAAATTGACCTGGACAAAATTAAAGCAATACAAGAGTTACCTTCTTCTAAAAATATGACAGAGCTCATATCCTTTCAAGGGAGACTCATCTACATTTGGCGATTTATCTTAAACCTCTCTGGGAGGTGCATGCCCTTTGGGAGGTTGATGAAGAAAGATGCACCCTTTATATTGGATCAATAATGCCAGAGGGTTTTTGAACAGATCAAAAGGTATCTCCTCAATCCCTCGGTGCTGGGAGCACCTGTCAAAGGAAAGACTCTCATCCTCTACATCGCAGCAATGCATGCTTCATTACGAGTATTATTGGTGCAAGTAAATGAAAAGGGAAAGGAACAACCTTTATACTACCTCAGCAGGAAACGTGTTGGCCCTGGGCTTCGATATTGTTAGGTAGCAGTAAGCCACACTCAGATTTGAGTGTAGGGTGGACGTAGGTCTCTGGTAGAGTTTGAACCAACTAAAAATCCATTTCTTCATGTGATTTTTCCATTGAAAATTTACATCGTTAGATGAATGTCTAGAAACACTTCCAGTAGATTTTAATTGTGAATGCAAGATCACTCATATGATCCTAGTCGTCATCAATCAAGGAAGTATATAGAAAGGCATGCCAGGAAAGTTATGTCACGCCTATCTGGACTTACATCTCTTGCGTGAGGCTAGCCCCCGCCTAATATGGTACTTGATTGATCGACCACTTAGATAAATTGAGTAATACTTATAGGTATCTTTCACCTCTGGTCAAAACCGTAACTATCTTCAAATCGATTTAAGAGCAAGGTTTGCTGAAAAGTGTCTCTAGGATCCATTGACCCCCCTCTGGATCTCATTCTGAGTGGATCACCAATCCTAATTAAAGGTGAATAAGAATAGGGCTTAAGGCTTGACATTGAATCCACTACCCCTAAAAGGGAATGGTGGTGGCCATGGGCTGTGTACCCCTCGTAGGCTAGCCCTCGAGGTTTCCTCCCATCCCGACTGTCCCTTTGAACTATGTCTTGGCCCATGGAACATTGGTGCCCCTTGAAGGCTCGCCCTCGGGGTTTCCATCCATTAGGGCCTGCCAGTCATCGTCGTGGCCTCCTAGTATTCAGGAGTTTTCCCCAATTCCGTGGGTATGCCTCCACTTCTCCCCCGTGACCCTCTCGATATGGGGAGATGCTACCCAAATTTCATTGGGTTAATTTAATCAGTTACCACTATAATTCAAGCTATGATGACTTCGAATGTGTTTTAAACTGGCAAGTGCTCGAGTATGGACCTTGCACAAGCCTTGACCCTATCTCCAGGGTAGTTAGAACTTGAAATCACTCATTAATCAATCTGATAAACATCAAAAAGTCAAAAAGATCACTCTATAACTCAAATGGCTTAAAAATAGGAAATTGTGCCTTAATCCGGCGAGTGCCAAGCCTGGCGCGCCCTATTCCAACGTGCAACCCCTCCCCGCCGTTCTAACATGACACTCAAAACCCTCGCAGCTTCAAGCATCGTCGCCCGACACGCCTGTTGCCACCCATTTTTTGTCGATAAGTTGAGTCATTCCTCTTACCATTATTTGTTGATGCCTCGAGTTGTCCATTACTCATTGGGCTATTTTCGGGCACGTCTTTGGGCTTATTTTACTGGTACCTCCCTCCCTGGCTTGGTCTGCTGAAATTTAGGGCTTAATGGGCCTTGATTTTGCTTGATTTATCTTATTTTTATCAATTTCAAGCATCTTGGTCTTACACGGTCAATCACCTGGCCATTTCGTGCCTAGGCGGTCGGGTTATAGCTGTTCCTACATTTATTGGATATTTACTGGATTTTCTAAATTTTCCACCGACAAGCCATTACACGATTTTAGCTCAGCCGTTTGAGCTCATTGAATAGTATGTGCTAGACCGTCCCATTCCTAGAATCCTCTCCCCTCGCACCCCTTCCCGAATGGGTGCAGGCCCAGAGAATCCCCGAGCCGATGCAGATCTACAAGTGGAGGAGGCTGAAGTCTAGGAGGTTACCATCGCCTAGTCCGCGCCAGGAAGAGGCAGTCGATTCCACAGCGAGAGCCCCCTCTCCGATAAGGGAGGAGCCTACCCCGACCCAGTCTTCCTCAGGTGAGAAGGTAGACTACGACTACTCCTCTGATGAGGTGGCTTCGGGTGAGGATTTTGTAAGTGTGAGCCTGTTCACATGGCCCCCCCTTGCACCTAACTTCTGGTCCTCTATCTCTTATCATTGGGTTGACTTTCAGGAGCAGATCCAATCGGAGACTGCGAAGGCGCCCATTCAGGACGCACCCATAGAACGATCCGGGGGAGTTGACGTCGGCCTGGGGAAGCTGGCAACCTTGTTTGAGGTCCTGCGGCAAGAAGTAGCCGTGGGGACCGCGATGCCAACTGGTGCAACCCTGGAGGAGGGAGAAATAGCACCAGAAGGCAGCATAGTCCTGGTGGCTAAGGTAAACACGGGGCCTCTGGGACCTCCCTTACGTCTCCTCAAGATTCGGGGTGGTGTACCTTAATCGATGGAAGGCTAACCCCATTCTTTATGTTTCAGGAGGAAGCAAGGCCCCCAGAAGTGCGTGCCACTAGAACCCGTAAGGCCGTCGTGAAGCGGAGGGAGGCAGTGGGCCCTACAGAGGTCGATGAGCCGCAGCTACTCTTGACATCGGGGGTGGAGTGCCTGGTGTCGTTCCTGCAGTCGGGGAACTGACTGAAGCTCATGGTTCCTCTTCCACCTCCTCGACCACTCATGACATCGGAGGAGGGCCGGCTCCTAGGGAAGACACCCGCCAGCCTTATGGTTCACGGGGAGGAGGGAGCATCAGCGGAAGAGGTGGCTGAGCCTTTAGCAGTGGCACCCGATTCAGCCCCGCTTCCCGCCCTTCCTCCGATCGAGAGCAGGGTGGAGCAACCCCTCGCGATGGCGGAGCCAGACGGTTTGGTCGCGGCTCTACCGGCTCCTTTGGCGATGACCAGCCGGGAGTCATCCTTTGAGGCAGGAGGGCCCAGTGATTTGGCCCTGGCACTTCCCTCTTCTTTGGCTGCGGTGGATGCCGAGATATGGGTTGCCGTTGACAGCGTGGTGGAGTTCAATCTTCCAGCGGTACCTTCAATTGGCCACACTACTTCGGACGCACCGGTTCGGCAGATGTTGCTGACGCTTCGCTCGATGATGCTTGCCGACCCCTCCCTTACATACCAAGGGGCACATGCGATAGTGCTGCAGCTAACCGGTGCATTACAAGTGCTGGGTTGCCCCCTAGAGGAAAGGTTGTGACGAGTCTTATTATTGTTGAAATATGTGAAGCGTCGCGAATTCCTTGAGACTCGGGCCCCCAACAAGCTTGCCGCCATCAAGGCCCAAGAGGGCGAATATTTGCAAGCTTTGGAGGTGCGTCGAAGCAGCGAGGAACAGCATGAGAAGGCCCTGGAAGGAGGTCACCGCGATGTCCACGCCCTCAAGAATAGAATCAAAAAACTAGAGGGCTATCTCGCTACAGCTAGGTCTGAGCTGGCCAAGGCCGAGGCCGAGGCGACCGTCAAGAGGGAAAGCGAGGTGCTTGCCGTTGCCAAGGCCGAAACGGCATCTATGGAAACGGAGCTGGCGCGCCTCGACGAGCAGAGGGGCCGATTACGTGACATGGCAGGCTTTCCTTGCATTAGGATTCTCCCCCTCAAGGATATCTTTCGGGGCATCGATTGAGCACTGCTCTCCTCGACCCCCCTCTTGTACGCTACTTCTCTATCTTTCTCTTCTCTTCTCTTTTCCCTTTTTTGGTATGTAACTAGGGGTATGCCCCGAAGCACGTGTATCCCCCCTTTTTGAAATAGAAAATCATTCACGCACGTACTTTTACATGCTGGCTCATGACTCCTTTCTTCTTCTCTTTTTTTATTTTGCTCTTCGGCGAGATACGAGTCCGCGCCAGTGGCTCGGTCTAGGGACGCTTCGGTTGGGTTTGCAGAGGTGCGTAGGAGAGTGCTCACCTCCCCAGGGGAGAGACGAGGGGATCACTCCACCATGCGAGCCTCGTGGCCTCACCGAGCAGTTCCATGTGGGAGATTGGCCTGGGCGAAAGGTAGTCGTCACCCGAAGAGACGGAGAGAAGAGTTTATTGATTCAAATGACCCAGACGAGAGGTCCAAGTCATGAGGGGTGCCCGTCGCCCGAAGGGACGGAGAGAAGAGTTTATTGGTTCAAATGACCTGGACGAAAGGTCCAAGTCATGAGGGGTGCCCGTCGCCCGAAGGGACGGAGAGAAGAGTTTATTAGTTCAAATGACCTGGACGGGAGGTCCAAGTCAAAGGGGCGTTCGTCACCCGGAGGGACGGAGAGAAGAGTTTATTGGTTCAAATGACCTGGACGGGAGGTCCAAGTCAAAGGGACGTTCGTCACCCAGAGGGACGGAGAGAAGAGTTTATTGGTTCAAATGACCTGGATGGAAGGTCCAAGTCAAAGGGGTGTTTGTCGTTTCGGCCCGAGAGGGGTCTGGGCAAGATGTTCATTCATCGGTGTCACCGAGGTGGCGGAACCGACATGTTTTATTTGTCTCTTGAGATATTTATCGGCGATGGGTCAGTGCTGACGCAAAGAGGGGTTAATTTCCTTATCCCAGACATAAGGTCCGGGTAAGGTGCTCATTCATCGGCGTCACCGAGATGGCGAAATCGACATGATTTGTTCGTCTCTTGAGATATTCGTCGGCACTGGGTCGGTGCTGACGCAAAGAGGAGTTAATTTCCTTATCCCAGACGTAAGGTCCGGATAAGGTGCTCATTTGTCGGCGTCACCGAGGTGGCGGAACCGATATGATTTGTTCGTCTCTTGAGGTATTCGTCGGCACTGGGTCGGTACTGACGCAAAGAGGGGTTAATTTCCTTATCCCAGACGTAAGGTCTGGGTAAGGTGCTCATTCGTCGGCGTCACCGAGGTGGCGGAACCAACATGATTTGTTCATCTCTTGAGGTATTCGTCGGCACTAGGTCGGTGCTGATGCAAAGAGGGGTTAATTTTCTTATCCCAGAAGTAAGGTCCGGGTAAGGTGCTCATTCGTCGGCGTTACCAAGGTGGCGGAACCAACATGATTTGTTCGTCTCTTGAGGTATTCGTCGGCACTGGGTCGGTGCTGACGTAAAGAATGGGTTTATTTCTTTATCCAGATGTAAGGTCCGGGTAAGGTGTTTGTTCGTCAGCGTTACCAAGGTGGCGGAGCCAACATGACTTGTTTGTCTCTTAAGATCTTCGTTGGCACTGGGCCAGTGTCAACGCAAAGAGGGGTTTATTTCCTTACCCCAGATGTAAGGTCCGGGTAAGGTGCTTGTTCGTCGGCGTTGCCAAGGTGGCGGAGCCGACATGGCTTGTTTGTCTCTTAGGATCTTCGTTAGCACTGGGCCAGTGTCAACGCAAAGAGAGGTTTATTTCCTTACCCCAGACGTAAGGTCCGGGTAAGGTGCTTGTTCGCCGGCGTTGCCAAAGTGGCGAAGCCGACATGGCTTGTTTGTCTCTTAGGATCTTCGTTGGCACTGGGCCAGTGTCAATGCAATGAGGAGTTTATTTCCTTACCCCAGACGTAAGGTCTGGATAAGGTGTTTGTTCATCGGTGTTGCCAAGGTGGCGGAGCCGACATGGCTTGTTTGTCTCTTGGGATATTTGCCAACGTATGGCAATGATTCGACGTCAGGAGGTGTTTCCCCCGAGTTCCTTTTTCTTCTTCTTTTCTTTTTTTTCCCTTTTTTTTCTTCTCTTCTCTTTTTTTTTCCTTTCTTTCTTTCTTTCTCTTTTTTTTTGCTCTCTCTTTTTTTTTATTTTTTTCTTTTTTTTACCCTGCGATAACAAAGGCATAAAAACCAGACTCGGTAAGGCCAAGGATAGAAGGCTGGAGGAATTACCAAACGTACTATGGTCACACCAAACTACTCTAAGAATGGCCACCAATGAAACCCTGTTTCAACTGGTGTATGGCACTGAGGCTGTGATTCTACTGGAGATCGGCAATCCCTTTCTCTGAATCACAAACTTCTCACCTAAGGTGAATGAGAAAAAATTACTGGAGAACCTTGATTTGGCGAGTGAGACCCGAGAGATTGCAAGCATCTGAGCCACGGAATACTAGCGATGCCTCGTTCAATAATACAACACCAGAGTCTGAGATAGGCACTTCCAGCCAGGAGTTTTCATCCTAAGAAAAGCTGAAGTCTCTCGACCACTAGAGGCGGTGGTCAAGCTGACCCCTAACTGGGAAGGCCCCGACCGAGTGGTCGAGTCACTCGGAAAAGGGGCGTTCAGACTGGCCACCATGGAAGGAAAGCCCATCCCTCGAACATGGAATGCGGCAACACTACGCAAATTTTATTTTTGAGCCTCTGTTCAAAAGCACACATGTAAGCAATATAGAGCAAAAGTAATTCCTCTTCTTATCATTAACACTTCTTTGATACATTGGATAGGCTGAGGCTATTACACTACAAAATGAAAAGTACAATATTCGCTGGTGCAATCTGATCACTCGATGCGAACTCAGCTGGTACTCTCAAAATGAGCCATTGACTCTATCCAATGCAGAAACTGGCTCAAAAAATGGGATGACTGACCTTGCTTTCTCGGGAACTTCAAAGGGATAAGTGCCATAGGAAGAGTAGAAGAAGCGGAAGGAAAGCCCTGATGCAACTCCAAACAAGAGAGGACCTCCTCTGTAAACTCTTTGGAAGTACGGAATATGATAAAAGAGAGGATGGTAGGGGGCATCCTCCAAAGAGTGAAAGAGAAAGGAAGAGAGGTCGATCTAGGGCAACAAAAGAAAAAAAGAGAGGAGAGAGGGAAAGTGGCTAGTTAAAGAGTAAAAGAGGGAGAAACTGGGAGAATCGCCCCCCACCGATGGGATCGACGGTGAAAAGAAAGAAGGTTGGGGAGGTGGAGGGGAAGCTTGAAGAGCTACCCCCCGAGGCGACAAGATGGACGGGGGAAAGGGAAGGGGAGGAGGAAAAGAGAGAATGGGACAAGGGGGCACTGCCTGATGCCCCCATCCGTCCGCTTCTATCTTCCTCCAAAGGTAATGTCGGTGGTCCAGAAGTATGAAGGTGACATGCTCCCGCATGTTGGACCCTCTTCCAACCTGTCCACCGATTGTTGAACCCTCTTTCAAGTCAGAGGAGCAAGACCCTCCCCCCTAATGCTGTCTGCATCTTCATCCTATGAAACACATTCCATGCCTCACTAAGACTAACAACACAATTGTAACATCCCAGAGTTCAGGGCACCGATAACCCGATACGAGGCCCGAATTACTGCCACTAAGAACTGGGGACGCCACCCAAGAGGCAGATGAGGCCCCTGAAGGGTTAGTGAGTTTGTCGAGGTAATTCAGTAAGGTACCTGGCAGAGGTTTGATCAAAGATCTCCTCACGCAAGGGTCAGTGTTCCAGATAGGCGTGACTTATCCTTCTGACTGAGCCTTTTTATATGCCACTAAAAATTGATCACAATGCAAGTACAAGATGAAAGAATTTCAAAACAATTCTCAGTGATGATAATGTATAACAAGCTATCACAATTCAAATCTGGAATTAGTCAGACATCCAGGTTTGGTACTTGGCAGAGGTTCGATCAGAGATCTCCTCACATAAAAGGTTGATTTCTAGATAGGCGTAACTTATCTTTCCAGTCACACCTTCTTATATACCTACTGGATGAAGGACTTAGGCATACATATTGTTGATGAACGTATCAGACAATTAAACGCATGCTTTGCTATAAGCAATCCTAAGCATTAATCTAATCGAGAGTAGAGTAGAAATGCAATCACACAGAAATGCAATCACATAGGAGACAATAAGTTTTTAGGTGGTTCGATCTTGAGGTTGAGATCTACATCCACCCCTTACTTAATGGAGTAAGGCTTCCACTGTCAAATAGCTTGAAACGGCTGATCCACAGCTTTGGGGATAAAATCCCTACAACCTGCTGAGCTTCACAGCTTGCTGTCCGAGGTTCACACCTCGCCTGCTGAGCACCATAGCTTGCTCTACTGATACATAGCTTACAAGAAATTTAAAAGAGAAAACTAAGAAATGGGAAAATGATGACAGAATTGAAAATGTTGCTCCACTGGAGTGGTCTGACTCTGGATCTGATCCAGAAGTCAGTACAAAGCTGTATCACTCAATCTCACTTTCTCTCAGACCTACTCAACGACGCTCTATTTTTCTTCTTCTGACTCTCAGCAACTGGCTCCTTCACTTCTTCAGACCCTTCTCGCTCTCTTGCTCTCTTTTCTCCTCCTCTGCTAGTTTGCTCTCTGATCTTCTTCTTCTATTTCTGATTCTATTCTGCACTTGATTTTGAGCACTAGAGAGCTTTTTACAGAGGGCAAGTCCTGGGGTCCCATGAGCTCACGAATTGGGCATGTGGAAAGCGCATTCTCACATATTTCGAGAGTCCACGTGTCACGAGTAGAAGGTACGATGATCCACATGGCAAGTTTTTAGAACAACTTCTCGCCTTGGATCATGCGCCACTCATCAGCTCCACTTAAGTTCCACGTGAGGTCAGCCTTCATGTAACCCAGGCGTTCGAACGAGAATCTGGGTTATCAAAACAAAAAGGGTATTAGTCATAAAGCAAATGATAAGCTTAAGCACAATTCCAATCCTAATTGTTTCAATCAGATTTAGCCATGTCAAGAGAATACACACATTTCTGCAGATGCATCAATGCATAAGTGAGATGCATTATCCTGTAAAACTATCCAATGCAATATGTCTGAATAGAAGCATCGACCTCTAATTGTAACACAGGTAGACCTCAATAAATGTGCATCGACCTGATTTTATAGTGAGTACACAGGGTGCTGTAGATCTAATTAAAAATCCACCAAAGATAGCTCTCTGATTTCTTACTTGCAAGAGGCTTACCATGCCGGCTGTTCACGTTCTCGAAATTTCTTTCGCTATATTAAAATCTCGGAGCGTGACAATATCTCCTCAACAAGAGACACGAGCTCGCGGATGTCCCTAAGTGAGGGAAACGTGTGGATCTGCATGGTTGAGAAACTGATAGTGAGTCAAGGGTGGTCGGCTCTTTTCACGTGCTTGGGTCGAGTCACAGGACAGGTCACACTCGCTCTCTCGCAGAGGTGATCAAAAATGATAACGAGCTAGAAACCTATCACTCAACCAGCGGCATTCAAACACGTACAAACTAAGCAAATGCCAAGCAAGAGGAGAAAAAATGTACCGAAGGCAACCCTGGCCAAGAATCATAACTCCCGGTACAATAAATGTAAATAATTACAGCAATGAATTTTGTGGCACGCTCCACGCAGGGAGGTAAAGGGCTAAAATAGCAAACCTAGACCAGCGATCTTGGGTTGACGGGTGGCAAACCGGAAGGGCTTTTGGGCCGAAGGTGGGCTGTTGGTCTGACTCGATACTATTCAAACTCGCTAGACAGCAAGCCCATGCAGCTTGAGGAACGGTGACTTCTGATCGTCTTCTAGCCACGGCGGTTGGCTGGGACATTGGTGGGAGGTCCCTCTTCGATCCCTGAGGTCGGTGGTGATAGAATCGAAGCCGAAGGGCCGATGGACATTTTACACTTCTGATCTATCTCGCAGTCCTATGACTAGGCAGATCTGCGCGTTCTGGCGGGAACGCTTACTGCGCTCAGATCCGGAGGTGAATCGGAACGAAACCAACACCTTTGTAAAGTAGACTCAAATAGATACAACATATGTGAAATTCACATCCATCTAACAGTCGGATTTGAAATGAAAAACTCTGTAACACCGTGATTTTTTCTGGCTCAGGTTACGGAACAGATAGGATAGACATAGATTTGCCAAAAAAAGAGATTTGACCGACAGGGAAATAATGGATCTAGATCTTGGGGATTTTATGGGTAAGAGAGGAGTATGTGAGGGACGTGCACATTGTTTTTGGTAATTTTTTGAGATGGTTTAAAGGGTGAAAAAATTCGTGGATCTGTCTTCTGTCTCATAGATCTACTGATTGGCAGAGTGTAAGGGGTGGAAAGAAAAAGGTGGACAGAGGGGCAAACGGAGGCTGATCTGCGTGAAAATTGAACAGGAAACTGGGGAAGACATAGGGAACAAACCCTAAAAATCTCAGCTTGATCTAATAGTTGGATCTGGAGATCCAAGCTCGTCTTTCACCTTCTATCCTGAAGCTCAAAATTCTATAGGTTGAAGATCAGGCTATGGCGACACGATGGCGGCACGAACAGAGGCGGCAGTGGCGGTGGCTGGAAGTCACATCCAGCGAAGGTGATAGATCTTAGAATCACTCCAAGAATAAGGCTTCACACCTTGGAATCAAGCAACCATCACAGCTGCAAGTGGAAGAGAGTGGGGCGCCCATGGCACAGTGGAGAAACTTCTCATTTTGACAGCCCTGGTTTTAGAAAAGGTGGCGCGCAGCCTAACCGCTGCGCGCCTTAAGTGATCCATGCTGCCGGGGAACGGCGGGAAAGCGCATGGACAGGAGACTTTAATATTTGATCCGCACGCTCAACTGAACGCGGCGGTCAAAGGCGAAGGTGCCGGCCGGCAGGAACAGCGGCGGCAGCATGGACTCGCGGATCACCCGGCCGACCTCCGGCCGCGCGCATACGTCGGGCAGCATGTAGGCGCATTCCTCCGGTCGGTTGGCGCGCGGCCAGCCGAGCAGGAGATCGGTGAGTTCCTCGAAGGTAAAAATTAAAACAAAACTATTTATTTTGAATAGAGACTGAGTTGTGCGGATCGATGCATGCGTGAGATTGAGGCCCGCCTCTTCCCCCCCAACTCCCATCTGTGACTGTGAGGCGTCCACTGCGGCCCAGGGGAGAGCCACGGCCAGCCACGCCAACCTCTGTTGTGTTGGCATCCCGCAACCGAATGAAACAATAATAGGGTGTTTGGTTACGTTTTCCCCCTTTCTTTCTATCTCAAATTTAAAAAAGAGAGAGAGAACTCACTTAACCGTGTTTGGTAAGTACTCTCTAATTTTTAGAATAGAAATCAACTCCATTCAAATCTCTTTCTAAAACAAACAACTGCCGAGTAGTTTTTTTTTTGAAATCGCCCGTCTCCGGGCACGCCCCTGACGAGCTGGAACGTCATGCCCACCGCCCCGAGGTGGCCCCCGATGGCGCCGTCGCTGTTCAGGACGATCGTCTGCGAGGCCGTCACGATCTCGAAGAGGGGCCTCTCATCGGCGCCCGCCACGTCGGGGTCGGCCCCCACGACCAACACGGCGGCGCCGTCCTCGAAGATCGCCTGGCCGACAAGGTTGCTGAACTCGCCGTCGCCGGGGCCGTGGAAGGTGACGACGCTGATCTCGAAGCACACGACCAGCACCCGGGCGCCCCTGTTGTTCTCGACGAGGTCCTTAGTGAGGCGTAGCACCGTGCCGCCAGCGTAGCAGCCGTGGTTGTAGATCATGAGGCGCTTGACGGAGGGGCGGAGGCCGAGCAGCTTGGTGAGGTGGTAGTCGGTGCCAGGTTTGTCGACACCGGTGGTGGAGCAGAAGACCAAGTGGGTGATCTTGGACTTGGGCTGGCCCCACTCCTCGATGGCCCGGTGGGCGGCCTCCCCTGCGAGCTTGGGCCAGCACCAGCATGGAGCGGCTGGACGTCTTCGACGATGAGAACTACGTGGCCGGCTTCAGCATCATCGGCGGGAAGCACCGCCTCCGCAACTACCGCTCGGTGACGATGGTGAACAAGTTCCGGAGGCCGGATTGCAACGAGGCTGGGGAGGGGAGCGGTGGCGGGAGAATCTGGAGCGTGGTTCCGGAGTCGTACGTCGTGTGCGTGTCGGAGGAGGACACGGAGGCAGACAGGTTTGGACGGGGGAGGGCTTTGCCAAACAAAGAAGGACTCTTTTTATTAATTTCAAAAATTCGGTAGAAAATTGATGTGTCATATTAATTTCTTGAGTTCTGCAATTGAGTCTTTCCTTTCTTTTTTTCTATATGTAAGTTGAGTTAATGAATATGTAATAATGACCTTTGAATATCAATAAAATTACATTTTTGTTCATTCTTGGTCTTCTTGTGTCTCTATTAGTTTGCTCTGTTTGTCATGACTGTCTCGTTGCCACGTTCCAAGCGTGTCTTCCGCTGCTATCGGTTCGGGTCATGACAGAAGTGGTATCAGAGCCTAGGTTTTCTTAAACCCTAGGTCTTGAGTCTAAGGTTATATGTTAAAGTGTCGCTTGTCAATTACCTTACAGGTACCCGGTGAGATTGAGTAGAACCATGGGACTAATTAATAAAAATGTGATAATCTTAATGAGCTAAAAGATTATAAGCTATTAAGATGGCTGCGGAGCGTGTTCAATGGCGGAAGATGCAGCGTACTGTCCAAGGGTTAACTCAGGCTTTGCAGCAAGTCACTCAAGGTGGAGTTCGTCAAGGTGAAGGAGATTTGCATCAGAGCTTTCAAGGTATGAATCCCCCTAGATTTAGTGGGTCTACCGATCCGGATGAGGCGGAAAACTAGGTTAGAGAGATGGAAACGATTTTTAGGGTCATGCAATGTACCGACTAGGAGAAGGTCTTGTTAGCTACTTATCAATTAGAGAGAGATGCGCGGGCTTGGTGGGAGTCTATGGAAGCAATGTTGCCCAATGATCGAGTCACATGGAATGAATTCTTGGAGCTTTTCAATGAGAAGTATTTTTTTGAGAGAGTTCGAGAGAAGAAGACTGTCGAGTTTTCATCTTTAAAGTAAAGGAACTTATCCGTAGCAGAGTATGAAGCTCAATTTTATAGATTGGCTCGTTACGCACCCCATTTAGTTTATACAGAGAAGATGACAACTAGGAGACTTTTAAATGAGTTGAGGGTCAAGTATATCCCGTAGTTAGCACTGTTAGAAATTCAAGTGTATGCTGATATGGTAAAGAAGGCCCAATTGTTAGACCATGCTATGGATATGACAGAGTGGATTGCTAGAAGGCTTGCCAAGAAGGGAGGAGCAAATGGTTCTGAGGATAGTGTGCCTACCAATGGAAAGAAGAGACCGAATGGAGGCAATGGCTCTCATAAAGACAAGAAGGGTAAGAAGGGAGACCAGCCGATTGTCCCTATTAAGGAGAAGTGCGAGCATTGTGATAAAGGTGGGCATCGATCAGAGGATTGCTAGAGGAAGCTTGGGAAGTGCATCTGTTGTGGGAGTGGAGATCATCAAATTGCTCGTTGTCCTCTGATGAAGGAGCAAGTGCCGCGAGATGGGCAACCGGATGAACCAAAGCGGCAAGGTAGGCTACAAGCATTGGAAGGTACCTCTAAACTTGTCTTATTTTATATTTTCATGCTTGGACATGGAGATTTTCATATATTAGTATTGATCTGGTTAGTATGTAGAAGGAGAAGGTGTGTTTAGGATTGGTGATTTTACCCCACTATTATTTTAGAAATAAATCTTATGAATTTGGAGAACCAACCTTTTGCCATCGTATCAAAGAGACAAAAACCCCTATTTTTCGAAGGCTGGGAGGAGAAGAGAACAAGATAGAAGGGGAAATCTGGAGCCTTCTCCGAAGGGCAAAATAAAAACAGACGGAGAGAATACTCGAAAGAGAGAAAGAAAAAATCTGAAGCGACCTCGGGGAGTAAAACAGGGAGAAGTAAGGGAGCGGGAAAGAGAGATCCGAAGCCACAACGGCGAACAAGTGAGAGAAATGGGGAAGGGAAAATCAACGAAGGGAGCGAGAGTCTCTCGCTGCGTAGGTAGGCTCAATCCCTTGTAATGCCCATCCTGGGCCGCAGTTCCCCCTTCCCCTTGTTTTCTATGCCTTTTTCCCTTTAATACATATGATTTTCACTTTCATTCTCAATGTAATATCATGTTTCTCTCTCCAAAGAACAATGAATAAATCACAGTTTGAGGATCTATTTCTTCTTTCGGATGGTTCCTTGCCTTGCTCATTTTCTATCCTATTCACCTCCGATCACGTGGATCTATGCATCTGTTGGTCATTCATTGTGTTGCCCAATCCCGAGTTCAGGCGGCTACCTGCTATCTCGAATATTGCGTGAACGTCTATTTCGTCCGACATGCTGTTCAAAAGCTAATAATAAACTCTGCAGTGGATGACAGAGTTCTATCATATATGATATGAGCTCTGTTCACTCTACCCCGGGGAACATCTACTCGATTGCCAATTGAATATCCGCAGTGGTTGTGTAGTCATCAGAGGTTTTGACCTTCTACGGAGCACTTTGAATGGCCATGGACAATCCTATTTTTAGACTGCTCCTCCTTTTTTTTATATAGTCATAAACTGCCCCAAATATATGCTCGATCTCATAGCTTGGTGTCCCCATCTGATGCCAGGGATCCGTCAACACTCCCATGATGTGTTTTCTGAGTAGTCTAAATAGTGGGAATATTTTTCTTTTCGATGTTATTTCGATGTTCCATGATACTCTATTTTTTGCTCCTAATCACTGTCTCAATAAAATTTTAAGTGATTTGAGCTCAGATCTAACTAATTTCGATGCTCCATAGAGTGCTCTGACCTTCATGGGGGCCTTTTCTGAGTGAATAAATTCATTCCCCAGCCACAGCCCCTTTAATTTTTCCCCTTTTACGATGCTCTATTTTATTTTGGTTTGAGATCCGATCCGACGGCATGGCCGCCGTCTTACTCTCACAGCCCATTGTAGTTGCCGTCGTTTCCCTCTCACAGAACCACCTCCCTTTGCCGCCGAGTGGCACCTTTGCCGCCGGATCAAACCCAACTCTTTCCTGCCTGCCTAGCCACCGCAACATGCACATGCCGCCGTATCAACCACATCCCGCCTACCCAGCCGCCGTAACATGCATGGTTGCTGTTGTGGGTGTAGAAATGTGGAGCGTGGCGTCACAAGTCACATGAACAAGTATATGTGCATGAGTGATGACATAATGTGCCAATCAAGTGAACATCATGAACATGTGACTATGTAAACATGGTAGCATGCATGAGGTCACATGTCAACCATTGGGTCACAACCGGGTTGACCAGAAATCATAATGACCCACGAAATAACACAAAACACTGCTCAGTATCATGGCACTTTCGAACACCCTATAACACGGTCACAGCCCTCATAGGACATTCAAGACATCCACGGATAATGGATAACCAAGGGGTCAAAGCCAAGCCAACCAACACGAAAGAAACACCGCACATAGCTTGGGATGAATCCACTCTTCCAGGATCCCTTGACATAAATAATGACTCTCACGGAACACCTAAGGCATCCACCGAGTCAAAGGCCAACAGGGCACTGAATCTTGGGTTCACCGGAGCCTGAGACAACTTGAATAATACCTGGATAACCAAAACATTAATGTGCTCATTGCCTACATCACGATAGTTAACCCGCCCACACAGAGGGCCGCGATGTCACCATAACGCGTCCAACAGCAACAGAGTGTCAACGCATTAATGCGGCGCATGCCTTGGTCACTTTAATAGACCCGGCTATAAGCTCGAGCATGACAACACAATGACGCGGTCATAGCCTAGGGCACATTAACACCAGATCGCAGCCATAGCCTGGGTCGCGATAACACTAAACCGGCGATTAGATGGGTCACGTTAACACAAGATCACGACCATCACCTCAGTCGCGTTCTACAGGATCGCGTCCAACACAAGGACTGCATTCTTAATTGCCCAACTATTCATCTCTCTCAATGAACGCGACTATACGATACAGTGCATCTCTTATGAGAATGTGCCCCCTGAGAGTTCCGCGTTAAAACACCAAACTCAAAAAATAGGAAATTCTGTGGAAAACACTATTCCACTCCCCAGTCGTCTCCAGAACGACGGGGAAACATCCCTAACCACATTGCCGACCTTCCACAAGCCGGAAGGGGCCAACAAACTACAAAACGACATAGAAACGGGTGATTTCCATAAATCAACCCAAAACGACTAACGAGGGTAACTGGACTCCTACCGGCCCCAGATCACGACCAAATCTAGTCAAACTGGCGAGAATGGCATCCGAACATGCCAGAGGTCCAAATGAAACCATTTAAACTACAAATTGACGCCTGGAATGGCGAACACGGCTCACACCTCCTGAATATGTCTTTCACCCAAACAGGATAAAACCTGCTTAAACTTACACCGTTCAGTTCCAAATCGCGAGGAAACGCAGGAAAAGGGTAGGGCATCTAACCCCCTACCACCACTGAAGATCTCACGAGCCGAAACAGCCAAACCTCATCAAAAACCATCACACGAACAACCCACGTCAGCTTTGAATCCATGAATGGGATCATGCCAATGTCACGCGCCATTCCTTGCACCTTCACGATTCACGATACCTCCACGTCGTCTCCACATCATCCCGAGAGCCTTCTCCATCTACAATCAGAGCAGAGGGGAAAAGAGGAGAGAGAATAGAGAGGGAGAGAGTGAGCACTGTGGAGAGAGGAGAGAAGGGGTTAAGGGATTAAAAGAAAAAGGAAATAAGGAAATTATACTGTATAGTCTATCATCCCCCATTCCATGTCATTGTGTTGCTTTTCCCCTCTTTCTTATACTTACTATGCTTATTAGATCTAATTTGGGTTTGTTTTTGTGCCTTTCACATTGTTTTGTAGGTTAGCATCATCACAACACAAGGCCGATCCCTTCTAGCCGGTCGGAAGGAGTGGAGGATCAGGTCCCACGACTTGGTGTGTGACGGAACAGCATAGTCTTACTTCATCCGTCTGAAGAGGAGGGCGGTCTTCCACGAACCGTTCTTAACCTTTGAGTGGTCATCTGCAAACCGTTCCATCATCCACCACTCTTCATCCCGCGTTCCTTTTCCAGCGTTGGAGTGGTCTATCGAGCAACCACTCATTTTGTTGGGCGGCTCATCCAGAACCATGTACTACTCCAGTGCTACTTCAGGCGAGTTCCTTCTCCCTTTCCAAGGTACGGGTGCATCTGTTTTGCATATTGTGTCTTGGTGGCGATCCCGATCACACACTCACACCCTTCCACCCTTCTACTGTCACATCTTTAGTTTCCATGTTGATATAGTATGAGAGATTAGGAAGGAAGGGAAGAAAAATATGTCTACACCCTCTTTTTTGGCGATCACGGTGGGACACTTAGTGCCTATCTTGTTGGTGTTTTGCTGACCCGCTCTTGTGTTTGGCTAGTCTTACTTGTTTTAAGTGGTTTCAGGTTGCTATCTTGTCCACGTTGTTCGTCTGTCCTTGGAGGCATACGCAGTTCTCTCAGAGCCATTCAAGTAGTGGCGTGGCTGGACGACTGGCCACTCTATTTTGATCCCAGAGCTGATTCCTCTATGAGCCCGTCAGATTCAGTGGCCCTCCTCAAACCATTCTCTCGTCCCCACGGTCTGATAAGGGCCGTGTAACACTGCTGCTAGCTCAGGTACGTTTCTGCCCAAACATTAGGATTTCTTTGCTGACATTCTGCGATCCTTTCAGTACCATTTTAGAGTCTGAATGGTCGATCGACAGACCATTCTGCCAGGTATGCCTTTGCTCCTCCCCTTTAGTCCATTTTAATTTCTATCTTCTTATTGTTGGTGCTTTTTATTACTCCCTGTTATCGAACGGTCTAACCAGGGCCGTCTATTTCCCTGTGCGGTCTCCCACAGATCGCTTACTTCTGCTATAGTGCACCCGAGCATTTCATGTTGATTGTTATTTCATATCATTTCATGCTGATTTGGTGTCATTATTGATCTCCCCTATTAGTTGTTCGATTTCGCATGTTCATTGTCATATTTCTCATTATTGTTGATCATTGATTGCTAGTCCTAGACTAGGTTTTGTATGCACTCTGGTGCACATAAGTCCATGTATTTTATCACATTGTAGTTACATTCCTACCTTGGTAGGGGAACCTCTTGTCTCCATATTCCTTAGAGCCGACTAGGTGACCTTCCCCGGGACCTCCGTTAGTCCCCGCGAGTCGTGGATTCTCACACGGATGCCGAGCCGATTGTACCTTTTCCACCCCATAGCTTTCGCATGTTGCATACGGGAGGGAGACCAAGTGAAGGTGATGGATGAGCTCCCCTTTTCCCATGGGCAGTGGGCTGGTTTCCCTCGTGAATACTACACCATCCACACCTCTAGGCGGCCCGAACAGTTCTCTTCTTGAATCATTCTTGAAAAACCTTCATAGAAATCATCCATGTCATCCACAGGTCCCATAGGCAGTAAAAGTGGACCAAAAATTGAGCAAGCAACATCTTCTTTCGCAATCTGACTTGGCGAGGCCTTCAAGGTGCCAGGCTGCAATGGGCCCCTCACAAAATGCTAGCGATAATTCCAAGTTAATGGCAATAAATCTCCCAGGATCAACAGCGACGACTCTCAGTAACCAAGGCCTCCCTTACTCATGTTCCTGCCGCTTGGGACTGGCTATGTCTGCCCTTGCAACTGAGCACCGAGACCCCTACCTGGCTGATAGCCCAGTTTTAATATCATGTTCCAGCCTTTGGAGTCCCTTATCTTGGGTTTTTCTTTGACATTCACCTGTACACTAGCCGGTTTACGTTGTGCATAGGCCCAAGGGAAGTCCAGATCTAGCAAAGAGATAACGGGTCTGTTGCGGGGCCAAAGCATTGGCAAGATCTTATCTGAAATGGCTTTAACTGACTGGATAGTGGAGATGCTTTTAATCTTCACCACCCACCCTTGGAATGGGAACTTGAGGCATTGGTGGGCGATAGATGGCACAGCACTGAGATTATCGATCCACGGGCGACCCAAGATGGCTTTGAATATTGGGTTAATATCCAACACATAAAATTCAATGGGCATTGTCAACAGCCCAAGTTCGGCTTGCATAGTGACCACCCCATGACATGGCCTCCTCGAGTTATCATAGGCTACAATAGTTGTAGGGGTGGGCCTTAACAGATCTTCTGAAATATTATAGGCCCACAAGGTGCTTAGTGGACAGACATTAATAGAGGCTCCAATGTCAACCAAAGTCGCATCAGTATTCTCCTTATTCAAGGTGATGGAGATGTAAAGCGGCATTTGGCGAGCCTCAAGAGGTGCTACCTTAGTCTCGGAAAAAGTGATGGTTGGCCCTTTATAAACTGCGGCCAGAGCAGATGGCAAACTATCAACTGCCATATCTTCATTCACCAGGACCTTTTGGAGAAAGCCCCGCAAGGCATCTTAATGAAGCTTGGACTGTTTGATCAATTCTAAAATTGAAATCTTCATAGGCATCCGGTCAAAGTGATGTAGCAGATCATATTGGGTACCCGGCAATGGATCCGCCTCCTCTTGATCAGCAGCCTACTGTGGAAACTGGGGATTGGGTGTAGATGCACCGATTGTAGGGTAGTTCTGATGGAATAAACACCCACTCTGAAGGGCAAGGTTCTAGGCTAGTAAGGTATCAGAGGTGCCCATGGGAGGTGGCTTAATTGGCCCAATGGGGTGGATAATGTTATGTCCCTGCGTTTTGATGTTAGCAAACACCATAAGTCATATGAGGTTATGCTTATATTGTCAATGAAGCTGCTGCTTTCTATGGTTCTACCCCAAGGGCATGTCTTGGGCTCCCTTTTTACAGAGTATCAATGACAAATTCCAGATTTTGATGATGTTATTTGCTGAGTTATTCCACTTCTTGTTCCATGGAACAGTGTTAGATGCAAAGACTAGCGACCACTTACTGTTAGTCTGCTTGATTCTTCCCTACCATGTACTGGTACAGGGGGCAATAGGGCGGGTTCACCCGATTTTTGGGCATTGAAATGGAGGACTAGGTTTGGATTTTGAATACAGGGAGTTGAGTGCTGGGTACTAGGGGAGTAGGGGAAGAGACCAGACGTTGGGGGCCAATTCCCCGAAGAGGAGGGCCCGTGTTGCATGAGGCTAGCGTAGGTTCGTCAAGATATGGTGGCCTACGGGGTTAGCATTAGAAATTGATTCTGGAATGCGTCGATTACAGGCCTACACCTGAATGCAGGTTGTCTTTATGTTGTTGACTAGCAGTGTAGTCTGCAATGGCTTGAGAGACTAGGGCTGGGCTGACCGCATGGTCTTGGAAGGCATTGCAGCCAATGGGTAAGACTGGGGACTAGGGTTGGTCGGCTGACCTGTGAAGGATTTGTAGTCCAGATGCTGGAACTGGCGACTGTCACCAGAATTGAGTGGCTGGCCTGTGGAGGCGTTGTGGCCACAATGTTGGAACTGGTGACTGGTACTGGGATTGGGTGGTTAGCCTGTAGAGGCGTTGAAGCCACGATGCTGGGACTGAGAGCTGGTACTAGAACTGGCATGGCTGGCCTGTAGAGGCATTGAAGTCACGGTGTTAGGACTGGGAGCTGGTACTGGAACTGGCATGGCTGGCCTGTAGAGGCGTTGAAGCCACGGTGCTGGGACTGGGAGCTAATATTGGAACTAGAGTGGCTAGCCTGTAGAGGCGTTGAAGCCACGATGCTGGGACTGGGAGCTGGTACTAGGACTGGCGTGGCTCGCCTGTAAAGGCATTGAAGCCACGGTGTTCGGACTGGGAGCTGGTACTGAAACTGGGTGGCTGGCCTGTAAAGGCGTTGAACCCACGGTGCTGGGACTGGGAGCTGGTACTGGGACTGGCGTGGTTGGCCTATAAAGGCATTGAAGCCACTGTACTGGGACTGGGAGCGGGTACTGGGACTGGCGTGGCTGGACTGTAAAGGGGTTTAAGCCATAGTATTGAGACTGAGAGCTGGTACTGGGACTGGCGTGGCTGGCCTGTAAAGGCATTGAAGCCATGGTGCTGGGACTGGGGACTGGTACTAGAACTGGCGTGGCTGGCCTGTAGAGGCATTAAAGCCATGGTGCTGGGACTGGGAGCTGGTACTGGAACTGACGTGGCTAGCCTATAGAGGCATTGAAGCCACGATGTTGGGACTGGGAGCTGGTACTGGGACTGGTGTGGCTGGCCTGTAAAGGCGTTGAAGCTACGGTGATGGGACTGAGAGCTGGTACTGGGACTGGCATGGCTGGCCTGTAAAGGCGTTGAAGCCATGGTGTTGGGACTGGGAGCTGGTATTGGGACTGACGTGGCTGGCTAACCAATCCTATTAGTCTTACTCGTTAAGTTCATTAGGCAAGATTGAGGAAAGATTAATCAAGTATTGAAAATAAACAGAATACCCTTGGTTTTTGAAGAAAACGTCTAGAGTCAGCCCCAATTTTTATTATTATTATTTCATTAAATAGTCTGATATAGATTCCACTTTTTGACTCAGGGAAACACGTTGTTGAGATGCCAGAGTCCCCGGTTACTCAGTGTAGCTTATCTTTCTATCTTCTTTGGAACAGAGATAGCAGTCTACATCATGACTAGATATGTTGCATTTCATTGATGCAGGGTCTAGTTTCTCCAAAGATAATGCCATTGCTCTGAAATTATTCCAATATGATTTTAGGAGACGTATTCTCTAGTTCGCTTCAATTTAGGTAACTAGTTTAAGGACAATACAAGCTAACCATTTCTTTAACCAAAGAAGGCCTTTTACAATTAACTTTCAGACGCTTAGGCCATGGTTATTATCAAAAACTTGATGAATGTTTTAACCTTATTATGAGTCCAAGGTTGGTGCAACTTAACACAATTATTAACCAAGATTGAGGGTCATAAACATTAAACCATTCTCTTAACAGAGGTAGAGCAGAATAACTTAGTCAAGGTTGTATGAAAGAATTAAAATATTCTCAACTCCCCCTTAATTAATGGCCGGTGACTAAGCAATGATTCACAAGCAAAAGATGTGATGAAGAGATGAAGAAGGCAATGATAAGGTAGAGGGAGTAGACAGCATGACTCTCCATTTGATCACTTACCCAGAGTGGCTGAGTGACAGTGTCGACACTTTCAAAGTGGCTAAGTGACTATGTCGACACTTCCTAATGTGCATCAACCTGCATTAAGATGTGCATCGACCTTCATTCACATGTGCATCAACCTTCCAATGCACCAAGCAAGTGTGCATCGACCTTCATTCACATGTGCATCGACCTCCCAATGCACCAAGTAAATGTGCATCGACTTTCATTCACATGTGCATCAACCTTCATTCACATGTGCATCGACCTCACAATGCACCAAGCAAATGTGCGTCGACCTTCATTCACATGTGCATCGACCTTCCAATGCACCAAGCAAATGTGCATCAACCTTCCTTTACATGTACATCGACCTTCATTCACATGTGCATCGACCTTCCAATGCACCAAGAAAATGTGCATCGACCTTTGTTGGATGTGCATCGACCTTTGTTGCATGTGCTCTTCACTTGTGTCGACCTTAGTTTTGAACTAAGTAAGGTAGCATCGACCATTCTTCTGAAGGTGTCAGCCTGCAAATGGAAAACAGAAGTATATTCTTTGAACATTTCAATGCATGTGTAGGCACATCACCAGAGTGTGTCGACCGGTTCAATAGCTTTTTCTCAGCCAGTGTCTCTGATTCTAATCCTTCCTTGATTGCTTCATTTCTGAACCACTTCTGCTAATTTAAGGTACTAGTGCTTCTGACTCTTTGATTTCAGTCAGTCACTCAGAAATTTAACCTTTTTGCTGCCAGTGAGAAGTGCTTTATTTGATGATAAAAGCTTTAAACATGCTCATGCACTAGAGGTTAACTATGCAGATCTTAATATGCATTTCTGACTCATGGTACTTGGTGGAGGTTTGCCCTTACGCATGATGAGAGTTTCCTGACAGGAGTAACCTGACTTTCCACAACTCAGCATTTGATATACCATGAGGTCAAGGTATGATATGCAATGCAAAACATTCAATATTGCAAACGTGAAGATATATGCATATAGACTCCCCCTGAGTGTGACCTTCACTCATGTAGCAATTCATTCAAACAATAGACCAATTCTAGACAAATCGGATATACTAACAGCCATCATAGCAATGACAAGTATTATTAGGCAAAAGAAATACAAGAGCTCAAATCTGAGATAATTGAGGTCTGCAAAGGCCTAGCTCTCTCCTTAAGGTTGAAAACCTGTCATTGCTTAAAGGTTTTGTGAAAATATCTGCAATCTAATTTTCTGAGTCAACAAAATAGAGCTCAAAATGATTTTTAATGACTTCATCCATAATGAAATGATGCCTAATTTCTATATGCTTAGTCTTAGAGTGCATGACTGGATTTTTTACAAAGTTTATAGCACTTGTGTTATCACACAAAATGGGAACATATCTAAGATCTATTAGATAGTCTTGGAGTTAGTGTTTAATCCGCAACACTTAGATGTCACAACTCCCTGCAGCAACATATTCTGCCTCTACAGTATAGAGGGCAACCGAGTGTTATTTCTTGGAGGCCCAAGACACCAAACACCCACTCAAAAATTGGCAATAGCCACTAGTGCTCTTGCGATCTAATTTGTATCCTGCATAGTCCGCATCTGAATGTGAAATAAGTGAAAGCTCACAGGATGCAAGGTACCATAATCCCAGATCTTGAGTGCCCGCAAGGTATCTAAAGATATGCTTGACAGCAATCAAGTGGGACTCTTTAGAACTAGACTGAAATCTAGCACAATGACAAACACTAAACTGAATGTCTGGTCTAGATGCAATTAAATATAGTAATGAGCCGATCATACCTCTATACTTCTTTGCATCCACAAGTGTACCTTATTCATCTACATCTAGTGAAGTGGCAGTCCCCATCACAGTTCCTAATGGTTTACAATTGCTCAGATCAAATCTTTTCAGCAACTCTTTAACATATTTGGCTTGACTAATAAAACAGTCTTCTTTGCTTTGATGTATCTGCAAGCCAAGAAAAAATTGAAGCTTACCCATAAGACTCATCTCAAACTCATTAGTCACGAGTTTGGCAAAATCCTCACACATTTGAGATTTTGTGGACCCAAACACTATATCATCTACATAAATCTAAACTAACAAGATGTCCTTACCTTGTCTCTTAGTGAATAGTGTCTGATCTACATTACCTCTTGTGTAGCCTTGTTGGATGAGGAATGAGCTTAGTCTATTATACCAAACTCTGGGTGCCTGCCTCAAATCATATAGAGCCCTGTCCAACTTGTAAACATGGTCTTTAAAATGTGAGCATTCAAAATTGGGGGGTTACTCTACGTATACTTCTTCTTTTATCAAACCATTCAAAAAGTACTTTTTACATCCATTTTCTGTGGTTTGATTTTATAAGAACATACAAATGCAAGCAAAATTCTAATGGTCTCTAATCTGGCTACAGGGGCAAAAGATTCTTCGAAATCTATGACAAACTCTTGATTATACCCTTGAGCCACTAATCTGGCTTTATTTCTAATTATTTTACCATCTTCACTAAGTTTGTTCCTAAAGACCCATTTAGTACCTATGGCAGATTTCTCTTGGGGCCTAGGAACTAGATGCCACACATTGTTTCTTTCAAACTGATTTAATTTATCATGCATGGAGTTTATCCAGTTTTCATCCTTTAAGCCTCTGTAATGTTTTTGGGTTTAGTTTGAGACACTAGAGCAAGTTGTTCAATTTCATCCATAATTTGAAAATGAGACCTAGTTCTAGGTGGGTCATACAGATTACCCAAGATGTTTTCTAACGGATGGTCTTTTAACACTCTTATTTCAGTTTGAGTGTTACCTCTGTCTGCATCACTGGCCCGAGCGTTGCTTGATTCTCCTTGGTCTTCATTTCCTTGTGTCTCCTCATGTGGAGGTTCTTCTTTTTCCTTAGTGTTCAAAAATTCCCCATCATCATCTTTCCTACAAGAATTGTCATCATTAGTCTCGTCAAAAGTGATGTGAGGTGACTCTTCCACACATAGGGTCTTAAGATTATAAACTCTATATGCTCTAGACCTATCTGAATATCTAAGAAATATCCCTTCTTCACTCTTGGGTTAAAACTTGTCTAAAATTCTTTTATCATTGTTATGAGTAAAATATTTTGAACCAAATATTTTCATGTGTGAGAGAGATGACTTTGTTAGGCTGCGAGATAGTCAGTCTACCACAATATTGATGAATTCTATCAAAGTATCGTCATAAGTGAGACTCTGAGCATACTTAAAGGCCGGGTGTAAGTAGTACACTGCAATCACAGGATATTAAAAAAAATTCATGTAACTATAGATACCGACATTAGAGACTTTAAATGTTTACCTGTCATGTGAATATCGTGGCTCATTTGTCTGTCCCATCTATCCTCCACAATGTGTAAGATGGTGGGTCCATATTTTTTGGACGTTACAAGAATCTTCTGCTTTACAGCTTCAATTTTACTATGCACCAACCCCATGGTTGGTACTCTATCCCCATCCACACATCTCAATTCCTCACACAGTGACTCTATCAATGAAACTATTATCTTAACTCTGTCCCAAAAGTTGCTAGTGTTGACAATCCCTTCGACCTCCCCTTCTTCACGTGAAGCGGAAAATGAGGAACTCAGCTAAGGCTCACCACTAAACATTTGCTTCAACCCATCCTTGTGCTTTAGAAGACTCTACAATGCGATATTGTTGGTGGCAAATCGCGTGATGCTAGGTCTCAACAGTTCGCCACCATAATACTCTCTTATCCATGCCAATACAAGTGTGTGCTTATAGGTATATTTAGTGACCTTCTGTGCCACCTCGACCACAGACTTGACTACACGAACCTGATCAATCTCTTTCAGTATCAGGTCTACACAGTATGCTGCACAGGGGGTCCAAAAAAGGTGCCATCTAGTCCTGATTAGCTCCTCCCGGCCTTCTTATAGTTTGAGCCATTGCCTCTCACCACTTGAACAATGTACTCCTCCCCCATCTCGTTCACCACTTGTGCCATCAATGACAAAATATCTTGGTAACTGTGGACTTGACCTGATGCATCCACCGACCTATGAAAGAATATATGTCTATTACAATAAATAAGAAAGTTGATTAGGCTACTTTTAATGGTACCTGACTATCCATCACACATTAGTGTGACTCCGTACTTTGACCATTTCTGCTTGAATAAGTCCACATAACTCTTGATCTCAGCAACTTGTTCATCAAGATATATGCTGGCCAACTCTCTCGATATAGGTGGTTGCACGTGTAACCCAAGAACTTGTGCTTCTTGGAACATTGGCTTGTTGTAAGGGTTGTTGGCTACATTGAAAGGCAGCCCCACGTGGTGCCACCATTTTGCAATGGCCTATCCGAATTTTCATTTTAGCCCCTTCAGGCCAAATGCATCATCCATCCTCATTTACTTGCCATGCTCTTGGGATAGTGCAATGGGCTCCACATCTTCAATATTGATTGATTGTGTCCTTTTGCTTTGTGAACTTGAGTCACTAGTGAAAAAACTCCTGATGCCCTGTGATTGTCGAGTAGTAGATGAACCACCACTCGCTGATGCTTCGGTCCTTGTTGCCTTGCTGCTTCGCATTCTCGTCTCCTCGGGATGTCTTGCCTCATCTCTACTCTGACTTACTGTCTCACGAAACTGCGCTTCATATGGATCATTCACTGTTTTTCTTTTATGGGGATTTCCATGGCAACTACCTATTCAACTCTGCTTCTTTAAGTTTCTCTCCAAACGTTTCTTTCTTGTTTCTCCTCCTTAACTTGCGCTTCATTTCAAGAGGACTGACTGTTTGACGACCGAGTTTGGTGGAATTCGTCCCTCCCGAGATGAAATTCTCACTTTGAGCTTTTGCCTTGAAGGGCTTGGGTCAAGAGTGCTCCTCTCTTTCTTTCTCTCTTTCTCTTTCCTTCTTTTGTTGGGGTAAAATTTGGTAGGAAATTTTACAACTTCCCTATGAACAGCGCGGAGAGAGGTTGACGCCAAACTTGGTTTAGTGTCACAAGCTCAAGTTTAGGCCAGAAACTAGATTCTTGTTACTAGAAAATGAGCTTAATTATCGGGGGTGGCTTAGAGTCCGAAGTGGAATAATACCCAAAATTGGTAGATCGAGAAATAAGTTGGTGTTCAACACCGATTTGGTACCGAAGCATGGGTTCTATCCCATACATAGATGGCTTGATGTCAGGCAGACATATTAGAGCCTCAAGAGGTTCGAAAACTGACGGCTTTAGGACAAACTCCCCAATAGAATGTTGAAATTGGAAAGGGAAAAGATAGAGGTCCCCCTTGGATCCGCCTTCTTAGCACTGTCAGTGGTTTTACTTAGTCTTTATTTTCTTTAAGCTTGTATTTTTGTCTTCACTTAGAGCTTTGCTTGGAGCCTTCTTCCTAGACTCGCCATTCTAGCTGTGCCTGGGACTTGGCTTGGAGCATTTTTCTTTGGACTTCTGATTGGGCTGTTTCTTGCCAGAGTTACCTTGCTTGAGGTTATGCCTGAGATTTTGTTCGAAGCATTATTTAGTGCTTTGCCCCGACCTCTTCTTGGGCTTTTCTTAGCAAAAAATGCCCTCTTGACTTTCTGAGGTGGCAGCCTGATACTTCATTAATTTTCTCTTCCTTCTTCTCTATTCCTCTTCATTTTCCGCCTCATGTCATGTCTTGAGGGAAAGGAGAATCTATTTTAGGGCTGATTGGAACATGCCCCCAGGGTTGAAATTCCAGCCTCAAGTTGTTGCCTTAGAAGGCTTAGATTGTTCGAGACCTCCTCCTTGGTGACCTATATTTATTTGATGCGAAGTTGCTTCATGGAATCGCCCCCTCACCTGGGCTTAAAGGCTTTGACTTTTTTGTGTGAGGTTTGGATGTCAACTTCTTTCATTTTCACCTTTCACTTGATGTAGACGGCAATAGGATTGCCCCCTTGCCCAGTCTTAGAGGCTTTGACCTTTCACCGATGCCTTGGCTTTAGAACGAAGCTTAGGCGTTGGCTTCTTTCATCTCTGCCTAAGCTTGATGTATTCGGCAAAATATTGTTGTGAGATCGACTCGACTTTATCTAGCCAGTTGTGTTCTTCTTCTTCTTTTTCTTTGGTTTGCTTTTGGTCAAGGATAAATCTTGCCAAGCTTAGATATAGCCACAACATATTTCCTTCCAGGGCGGCAACATTGCCCCGGGCTAGCAAGAACTTGGTTCGGTGAGCCGTGGCTCGCGATGGGGTCGGACACGGTCCGAGTAGCGCAGAGGGTGGTGGTGAGCCACCCGGGGACAAGTGGTGGGTGCCGGTTTCAACCAGGCGGACCGATACCGAGGGGATCGATTCGGGTGTACACTCGCTCACCGGCAGCAAGATCTCTCATATCGTGAAATTTTGGGCCGGGCACTCCTCACGCGGCGTGGCCGTCGAAGCTAATACTAAGCAAGCAGGTGGACTGGCGAACGCACGTACCTAGCAGTCTGTAGGATCGGCTCCGGTTGGAGACGATGGTGAGCCGGGGAGCGTGCGCACCCAGCGGACACGCTGCATCGGGGAGGCTTGATGTCGTTCCTGCTATTACATGCACTATGCTCCACACAGGGAGGGGGTTCACGGGGAGGGGGAAACGATCGTTACATTCACTACCCTCGCGTAGGAGGGGGGATCGCGGGGAGGGGTAAGCAATAGTTGCCCGTACGTCGAGCTAGGGCATCCACTCAAGATGCAGCCAACTCTTGGACGAAGACCGAAGGATGCTGACGGACGACTGGAAGTCTGGTGTCGAGCTGATGGCACTGCGTGGGGGCGGCGGTCGCAGCAGCAGGTCGGCGTAGTTCTGCTCGACTAGACTGGTCGGTGCAGAAGTGGTGCGACGACTGGTATGGGCGCTGCAGAACTCCAAACGCGGCGGGGCCAGGTCAGGGATGTTGCTGACTGGGAGGTTTACGAGCCCTCAGAAGGGGGCGGCCGTCTGATCACCTCGTTGGGCGTGGTCGCAGGGACAGCCGGCGTCGAATTTCTGGGTGAGCAGCAGGACAGGACATCAAAGAGCGGGGTAGAACTTCCAGTGCCGACGTTGGAACGTGATGAAACCATGGTTTCGTTTTGTCGAGGGCTGCAACTTTTATGAAGACAGCATGAACTGAAACTGAGAGGAAGTAGGGGTGTTGGGGCCGACTTGACAGTAGTTCCTCTTGGGCGAATAGGGGCTCCGGGTCTGGCGCGCCTGTGGGAGTTTGGACACCACGGACAGAGACAATGTCGAATGCAGGCAGGACCACCTCTGGTGCGTCGGTGCTTCAGAGAAGCAGAACTCTCGTGAAGAGAGATCTGGCTGAATCACGCCGGGGCGGGCTGTGGAGCTGCTACCAGATGGGGCTCAGGTTCAGACCTGAGCTAGGTGCAGTTTCACGAGAACGGGCGGTGCATACAGTGCCAAGGTCGGATCGCCACGGGATCACTTCTGGAACGAAGCTAACTTGACGACGTACAGCTCCACAGAAGGAAGCTTTAGCTGGTTTGCACCGTGGAGGCCGGAGTAGTCTCTGCAAACTTGACCTCTGCTACAAGTGGGTTGCAGAGGACAGCAGCAAGGCCTTCTCGATCCGCGGGAGGGCGTAGCGAGGATGGGGAGACTCCGGGATGCCGTGGACGTTTGGAGCTGTGGGGGGTGGACCGGAGTTGCAGTAGGAGAGGGGGCAGGGGCGTGGGATGCAGGGGCTAGGGTTAGGGTTGATGGTTGATCTGGCCCACGAGAAGATGAAGCCCGATGAGTAGTTCTCTACATTTGCTGACCGTTGGCATCACTTGGCCGCTCAAGTCCTGGGGCATATTTTGGAGGGAGAGCAAATCAAGATGCTCATATCTAATGCAATGCCTGAGTATCGGTTCATTTTAGCCTTGAATGATATCACCTCATGGCAACAACTTTATAGCCAAGCCCGCTTCACCCACCAACAACCCCAAGTTTCCCTTGACCCCGAGTCTCCTTCACCTTCTACGCCCACATATGCCTCCTATCTATCATCTCCCATGAGTCAGCCCTCCACCATATATCCTTCCACGAGTCAGCCTTCTACGCCCACATACGCCTCCTATCCATCATCCCCCATGAGTCAGCCCTCCGTCACATATCCTTCCACCAGTCAGCCTTCCGCTCCCACATATGCCTCCTATCCATCATCCCCCATGAGTCAGCCCTTTGCACATATCCTTCCACTAGTCAGCCTTTCGCTCCCATATATCCACATGCGTTTCCACCTCCGGCCAAGGAAACATCACACCCCGAGCAGGTAGATGCCGTCAACATACCTCCCACCTCTCTTTCCGCTCTGCATATGCCTCCACCTAGTCCCTCCACCAATTGCCATACGCCTTTGCCCATGCAACCTCCCCTCCCGTCTCCACAACCATCTCTATTACCTTCTCATACCCCTCGGCATCCACCTTGCCCAAAGCGGGCTCCTCGTTCTCTATTGCCGGAGTCATTTATCGATATTTTTAGGGCTTTGATGGCCACTTACGCATTGAAACTCCTTTTTGTTGTGCCTTTCCGACCCGAGGTGGAGAATATACTTCAGTTTTGTGAATTTCACTGCCAGCAGGGGCATTTGGTCGAGGATTGTCTCGAATTCTGAGATTATCTTTATGATCTGGAAGATCAGAAAAGGATCGATTGGGCTGTCATGCATAAAATTATTTTACATCTCTGCAATAAGCGATAGCAGCAGCAAGCGCCGCCCAGGCAGTCGTCTTCATCACTTCAAGATCAGGGGCACCCCTGTAGTTCTTTGATTAGTGTAGCCCCCGCTCCATCACCTGATCCGTCGCCTACCCCGTATTCATCTCCACCTACCCCATCATCACCTTCACCTATTCCTACTCCATCCCGAACACCTTCACAAACCCAATCCCCTGCTCGGGCTAGTGCTACCTCTCCTTCCTCCATTTCCACCACCACTTCCACTCCTAACGCCGCTCGACGCGTTGTGTTGATACGTCGACAGTGGGCACCGTGACCCACTTCTTCACCCTCTCCATCTCCACCACCTCCACTATCTATATTGACCACATCACCATCACTTTCATCATCTCCACCGCCTTTACTATCCCTATTCTCCTCACTGCTCGAGCCTGAGCAAGTCATACCTCCACCGTCACCTTTGTCTTTGCCCGCACTTGAACCTGCCATTGCCTCTACTCCTCCACCACCACTTAAAAATGCCATACCCATTGAAACCTTCACACCATCTGAACCATGGTCAGATGAAAGGTCCGAGCCAAAGGTGAAAGGGTCTTTTTGTTGACTGACTAGATGAAAGGTCCGAGCCAGAGGTAGAAGGATCTTTTTGTTGACTGACTGGACGAAAGGTCTGAGCCAGGGGTAGAATGGTCTTTTTATTGTATGGTCAGACGGAAGGTCCGAGCCAAAGGTGAAATGGTCTTTTTATTGACTGACTGGACGAAAGGTCCGAGCCAGAGGTAAAATGATCTTTTTGTTCTCTAGTCAGACGGAAGGTCCCAACCAAAGGTGAAAGACGGATGTTGACCCAATGGGAAGTCAGAGCCAACAAACCTTGCTTAGACGGTATGTCTAAGACAAGGGTAGACATAAAACACTATTTTCATCTAGACGTCATGTCGAAAAGGACCAACCTGGAAGAGACAAAGGGTCCGGGCTAGGGCAGAATATGATTGTTGACTTGATAGACCTGACAAAGTCAACCAACTTGGGAAAGACGTGAGACCTAGGCCAAGGAAAGAATGTAGGATATGGATGTTGACTCGACGTCATGTCAGAGTCAACGTACTCGATAGAGGCATAAGGCCTAAGCCAAAGGTATAATGTAGGATAGGTGTTGACTCGATGTCATGTCGAAGTCGACAAACTTGGTGAAGGCGTGAGGCCTAAGCCAAGTCGAGAATGTGGAACAGGTGTTGACTCGACATCCTATTGAAGCCAATGAACTTGGCAGAGGTGTGAGGCCTAAACCAAGGGTAGAATATAAGATAAGTATTGACTCGATGTTATGTCTAAGCCAGCGAATTTGACAAAGGCATGAGGCCTGAGCCAAGGTCAGAATATGGGGTGAGTGTTAACTCGACGTCCTGTCAAAGTCAACGAACTTGGCAGAGGCGTGAGGCCTAAACCAAGGGTAGAATATAGAATGGATGTCGACTCGACATCCTATTGAAGCCAATGCACTTGACAGAGGTGTAAGGCCTAAGTCAAGGGTAGAATATTGGATAAGTATTAACTCAACGTCATGTCAAAGCCAATGAATTTGACAAAGACATGAGACCTGAGCAAAGATCAGAATATGGGGTGAGTGTTAACTCGACGTCCTGTCGAAGCCAATGAACTTGGCAGAGGCGTGAGACCTAAACCAATGGTAGAATATAGAATGGATGTCGACTCGACATCCTATTGAAGCCAACGCACTTGGCAGAGACGTAAGGCATAAGCCAAGGGTAGAATATTGGATAAATGTTGACTCAACGTCCTGTCGAAGCCAATGAACTTGACAGAGGCATGAGGCTTAAGCCAAGGGCAGAATATAAAATGGGTGTCAATGTTGACCCGACGTCATGTCAAAGTCAATAGGCCCCACCCTGATAGAAGGTTCGGAGCGAAGGTAGATCAGATGATAGACGAACGCGAGGCCCAGACCTAGGGCTAAACATTGATGTTAATATGACGAAATGTCAGAGTTAATGAACCTTGCTCAGATGAAAGATCTGAAACAAGGGTAGAATGTGTAGATGAGGGTGTCAGCCCGGAGAATAAAGGTATCCATGCTCCATACTAGATCTCCAAGCCATCTCCAAGCCATCCACAAGGAAGTCTGCAAGTCCCGAACAGTGCTACGTGTCCTATAGTGATGCTCTACCGCATCACGCCGATCTCTAGCTCGGATGTCCTCACCAAGTATCCTTCTCCCAGTAATTGTACCCAGATCTTACATATTATCTCTCCCTTTACAGCCATGCAATCATTCTCAAACTCGCAGTCTCCTCCCAGCAATAATTTGTATGTGAATGCTATCTTCCCTTTTCCCATATTCATCCCGTTTCACCCTCAGCTTAATCAGAATTCCAACTGATTCAATTAAGTAACAGACAATAGCATTATCAAGTTTATACACAAGCTAATGGAGAAAAGAGGAAACCAACTACCCCACATTCTCCTTCACTATCACATTCAGGCTCTTGGCCTTCCAATTTCTGCTTCTCGTGCTAACACAATAAATCTAAGAGCCAGTGAACTTAAACATTTCTATCAAACACTTCCTGCCCCACACATCTGCCTAATAAGGGTAAGGTCGAGTCAATCTGCAGCATTTTTTATAACCTCCTCCAATGGTACAGTATCATGATTGCTATCAGGGCGCTCCTTCGAAGGGGTAGACAAGGATATCGGGGGCTGCTCAACAGGGTCTAGAAGAGGAGGCATATCGCTTTGGCGAGGGAAGCGAAGATGGGGAGATCACAAAAGAGGGCAGCGAGGAGGAAAGCGGAGAGTGAGGAGGAGGGGGAGGACCAGGTGGTAGAGGGGGGCACAGTCTTATGAGAATTTTATCATGGAATGTAAGGGGGTTAGGGGGGAGAAGAGGAGGCCAGTGAAAACGTTTGTTAGGAGTTGCAAGATCGACATCTTGCATTTCCAAGAGACTAAGTGTGAAGGTGACGGGGAAGGGTTCATGAGGGAGTTGGGGTGTGGCAGGCTATTGAAGGGGGTGGCCTCCCCGACAAAGGGGAGGTCAGATAGCATCATGATAATGTGGAACCCGTTTGAGGTGGAGGAAGTGGAGGTGGACAGGCATGTTGGCAAAGGGGCTATCTCCTTACACTTTCATTTGTTAAGGATGACTTCTCTTGGGATTTCTCAAGAGTTTATGGTCCCCAATCGAGGGGACGAGAGCTCTTTGGAGGAAATTGCTCGGTTATCACCGAAGCTCCGGCCGGCCAATTTGAGGTCTTCACCGACTTGCTCTAGACTTGACAAGTTTCTATTATCGATGGACTGGGAGGCTCACTTCCTACATATGCAGACTTCCTATTTAGCTAGACCGACTTCGGACCACAAATCCATCCTCTTGTAGACCAACCGCAGCCAAGCGAGAAGACAGGCTTTCAGATTTGAGAAATTTTGGTTCAGAGAGCATCACTTCATAGACACTGTTAGGAAGGCTTGGCATGTGCAGAGGCATGCAGGTTCTTCCATGGCTATTCTGGTTGGAAAACTGAACCATGTGGCACAGCTTCTTAAAAGGTGGGGTGCTGACAAAGCCCTACCTGGCACCCCGCCCCCCCCCCCCCCACCCCCCCCCCCCCCCCCCCCCCCCCCCCCCCCCCCCGGGGGGGGGGGTCGTTGTCTCCCTATGAGGGCGTGTCCAGGCCATTATTATAGAGCCATCGTGATTCTTCTCACCAGAGCGGTCCTAGGATCTGAGGTAACTGTTGCCCAAAGTGCCTCCTCACGCTCGAGATGGGACAGAGAGGAATCAGGGAAATGCTAAATATGAAATAAGCAGTGCGCATATGACAGACAACAAAGGGAGAGCCTGCGACAAGGGGAAGAACGAACTCTTTCATTCCAAGGGAACAGAAATTAAAAAATACATTGATCAGGTCTTGCTACAAATAAATGGAAATTAATAGTACAATAAGCGCCGGGGGAAGGGGCAACACCAAGGACCCTCGCCTTCTACCCTACCTTCTCCTTCCTCACGCTCTGTCTCTACTTCACTCTGTGTGTTCTTCCACCTCTGCTCTCCTCTGTCTGCTTCGGTCTGTCTCCCTCTATTCGCTTCTGTCTTCCCTCTTCTTTTGATCGAGGGCGAATGCCCAATTTATAGAGGAATGGAAGCAGGGCATTGGTGCGGTGATTGGACGAGCGAATCATCACCGAATTGTTGGCCCGACGCACCAAGGGTGCCACCGACTCGTCGGTCCGTAAAAGCCAAGGGCGCCACCGATCCAGCCACGAAGGGGATGCCGTTGACTCAGAGCTTTAGCGCCAACACTTGGAGCACTTAGGTGCCACTGACTCACAATGCAAGGCAATGCCACCGACTCAAAGTGCCAACGATCATTTGGGCGCCACCGACTTAAAGGATAAGGTGCCACTGAATCAACATTCAAGGCGCCACCGACTCAAGGGAGGGTATTTTCCGTAATTTTGACATTTTGCCCCGAAATTGACCCGATGAGAGCTGGTCATCTAGAGTAGCTCTGGAGTTGATGCAATGACCCCAGAATATGCTTCGAAGCCCTGATTTGGGGTTTTCTGGTGATTTTTGGCATGTGCCGAGCCCGTACCGATTTTCTCAAATTTTGCCCTGATTCGACCTTCGGCACTGTGATTTGTGCTGCCAGGCTTACTTTAGAGCCACGTGGGGATTCTTCATCGAGTAGGTCATCCCTCGAAGCATTTTCGCCTTCACTGGGCATCTTTTAGGTCGTCTATAGCCCTTTTTTTGTGGCATGTGTACCTGAATTAGGTAACCCAGGTTTTCCCCTGATTTAGCATTCGACACGACGATTTGTGCCACCAACTCCACTTTGTGGACATGTGGAGGGTCTTCATGAGCAGGATCGTCCCTTGAAGCATTTCTACCCTGATCGGACGTCTTTGTGGCTACTTACGGACCATTATGACATTTCACATTTGTGGAGCGGACTTCTCGGGTTTTCCACTGATATCGCCTTTGGCACTACATATCATGCTTTTGGTCCTACATTATGCTTATAGAAAGTGTCTTCATTGAGCGGGCATCCATCTTGGAGATTTTCACCCTCACGAGGTAACTCTTTGGTCATTGTTAAAAGGGCATGTCCCCCGTATCACAAAAAAAAATAAAATAATTAATTTACTTGATACATAATTTGGATATGTATTTGATGCAAATGTGCATTAAGCATAACTATTAACAAAAAAATTCGGCGCACATCTCTCACTTGTGAAAAACCAAAGAGGGGCCAACAACCAATCTATCTACGGCCCACTTGTCCATGGCCCACAAGCACCAGCCTACTTAATCCTGCTAGTCGAAGCCCTTCCACAGTAGCCAATCTCCGATCCATTAGAGATATCAATTACCATTGTCAAACTCACATGATGAGTTCCACAGTAGCCAATCTCCGGTTCCACTGAGATCACCTAAAATGATGAAATCTAACATTCAAATAATATCATTTTATAAACACACTTTTTATTTTTAAAAAAATACTCCTAATTCAGAATTAGATATTTTGTGCTTGCTAAGTTTTAAGTTTATTGAAACTTTATTGATTCCAGATATATTTTAGAATTTTTTACCCCCCATAATTATTGTAATGGGACGAAATTACAAAAGACTGTAGCTCAATCCACTCTTTCATTGGAAGAAAATCTTAAGATTTATAGAGGTGCAAGTGCGGGAGATTTTCCAGCCCTCAAGAGTTGAGAGCCTCTATGCTCCTTTCCCAAGCACTTCTATAACCCGGTATGTGCCCTCCCAATTTGGAGCCAATTTTTCTGCGACCACTCGCAGGTCGGCGATGCTGGCACGACACAGCGCAGCCTGAGGTCCCCAGGGAAGAAGAGGCGCTCCTTGACCCGAGAATTATAGTTTTGGGTCAGTCGTTGCTAACAAGCAGCTAGCCAAGTCTGAGTGCGATCCCTATCTTCCGTCAACAAGCCTAGGTTTTTCCGTAGTGTTTTGTACTTTGTCGAACTGACTGACTCGTAGGGTTGGATTGGATGTCTTGACCAGTATGATTGCCTCGACACCGTACGCAGATGGAATGGAGTCTCTCCGATAGTTGCTCCAGCAATAGTGCGATGTGCCCACAGGACACTTGATATGGTGTCCACCAATGACTCGCCGACTTGCTACAAGCGGGTCTTGATGCCATGAATGAGGATCATGTTAGCGTTCTCTACTAGACCATTGGCCTGAGGATGTCCCACCGAGGTGTGATGGTTCCAGATCCTTACCTCTGAACATTTCTCTCGGAAGACAGTACTGGCGAACTGTTGTTCGTTGTCTGTTATGAGGACACGTGGGATCCCAAATCGACATATGATGTTGCGCATAATGAACTTCCAGGCTGTCTCTCCCGTAATCATCGCAAGAGGTTTCACCTCGACCCATTTGATAAAGTTTTCGATGGCAATGATGAGGAATTCATCATTCCCCGAGCTTCTGGGAAAGAACCTAGGATATCCACCCTCCACCGAGCAAATGGGCGAGATTATATCAGGGTGTGAAGTTACATTGCAGGCTGGTGATGTAGGTGCACGTACTTCTGACATTGGACGCATCCCCACATGTATCCAAGGTAGTCTTGCTATAAGGTGGGGGAAGGAATTAATGAAGTTTTTGTGAGTGAAATTTGCCTTAAGAGAGTGATTCTCTTCTTTTCCCCTTGGGTGTGACACCCTGCCCAGTCCTGTGGCAGGACTGATCTTGGGCATGAGACTCGCCCCCATATCCTCCCCATCATCTTATCATCTGCTTCCACCAAATATCTCAGTGATACTTCTGCGAGTTAGGAAGATTTCAGTGGTGATTTCGTGTCGATCGGAGTTCTGGATCACCAGCAACAATTCTTCTCGTGACAGCGCGCAGATCTACCCAAGATTGCTTCCCAGATCTAGAGTTGACTGATTCTGAATTTCTCCAGCTCTCCTCACAAGACATCTTGAGTTGATTCTTTGAGTGGTCAAAGGATTTTGAGTCCTCCTCGTGTTGCCACCAATCTTATCTCGATCCGAGGTCTGTGCTGATCGTGGCGACGATTCTGTTAGGATTGCGCGAGCTGATCTTTGCAGACCCAGCTCAGATCCAGTGTCGATTTCCATAGCCTTCCCCACCTCATTCCGTCCATATCTATGCAAGCTCTTTGGACTACTTCTTCCTCTGGATGTCACCAATGATCTCCAACAAACGGCGCCTCGATCCGACAACAACAACCAATTTTTCACTAATTAATTGTCTTACTGTGTAGTTCTGGGAGCATAAAACCAGAAGCTGAGTTCAATCCCTGCTGCGTTCAGATCTAAAAAGATCTGATTGCGCCCTTCAGAGTAGAAAAACTACGTCCTGTCGTCGACCTTCTCCAACAAACGGTGCTCTGATCTGCAATCGGATCTTTGGGTACTGGCCTTCGCAAGTTTGCTGCGCAGGGTGACTAGCACCGGCAGAACCGAGTCGACTTCCATTCGGCTCACTCGATTGGCTCCAACTAGCGTCCCTCACCTCCTGCGAGTGTGGCCCGTCAACCCGGGTTCTAGAAACCCCAAAAATTGGCATTTGTAGCCCTATACCTCCCTGCGTGGAGTGGGAAGGTAGTTCTGAAATTGTAAATTTAACAATTGTGTGTATTGAGGTTGTTTGAATTCGGCCGGGAAGTCTTCCCCACGCCTAGTCGTGAAGGTATGCGCTTCATTCCTCTCTCACTTTGCTGGTTTAGTATATTATCATATATGCTGCGCTTGTAAGATTAGGGCCATTAGCTAGCTACAAATCACTGTGATTGTGAGTTGAGAGCGCCCGTTCCTTAGCTCCAGTCGAGCACCGAGCTCGGACTACACCGCCCTAGGTGACAGTGGTTCCTTAACCGTTGTGATCCCCATATTTCCCTCGCATGGGACAATCGTCGGGCTACATAGAGTGCTGTTGAGAGATGTCTCCACCCGGAGAACACCACGGTGGTCAGTCGCCCAGCTTGCCTTTAGCGTGTTAGTGCTGGCCGCAATCCGAGTCTGTCGTACGTCTTAGCCCGATCGAGTCATCTATCCCGCATCACCCTGTCAGCGAAGACTCAAAAAACTTCAGCAGAGATGACTCGTTTGTGGCTAGCTCACCCATGATGGTCATGTAGTGTGCGACCTATTCTTTTGGGGATCCCTTCCCGTTGAACTTGTCAAACTTAGGCAGCTTGCTAATCCTCAGAGGGAGCCGCTTAGCTGAATGATGTGGCGGGTATGGCACCTAATAAGCATCAAACGTGATGTAGTCACCTTCATTTCGCTCAGCGAGCTTCAACTCAATCATCCTCTGCACTATTATCCTGTTCACAATGGTTGGGTCAACTAGCTCTGGGTAGAAGTGCGCTGGCTGCAAGTATGGAGTGACCAGGGTGGTCACCTGCGGCGGAGGACCCAGTAGTGGAGGTGCTTGTTGCACTTGAGGTAGCACCGGTGGCATCAGCGGTTGTGATGGGCACTGCTAGGCGGCCGCCTGGCTAGGGCAGAGTGTATAGTGGTGGCAAGTTGCATGGGTTGACACCTCCTTACGATGATTCAGCTTGCATCTCAGGTTGTTTGGAAGCCGAGGTCTGCTTTGTCTTCTCACACAGCGGTTTCTTCAGAATTTCTATTTCCTGTCGATATTTTTGTAATAGCATTAACACCGACGCGTCCATACCAGTTGCGTTGGGGATGGCTTCCACTGCTTCCCCTGAAGAGCCTTCAGGCTAGGTGTTTAGCAACACCTCCTCCTCTTCAGCTGTCACTACATTTGCAGTCAGGGTAGTGACTTCTTCAAACAAGATCTATTTTTCTTTCACCGCTTTCAGCATTTCTTTCGCGGCTTCAATTTTTTTGGTGTTTGGCCCTGGCCACTCAGCTAGTCGGGCCAATTCTTGGGACTCCTCAGGCAGACCTCCATATTTGCTGGATACCCCAGCCATATTGCAAGCAAAAACTCACATTTCTTTCTTTTGTTTATAGACCCTCCTCCTTGTATGATAGGGAATGGCTAGTCTCTTAAATATAGAAATTCATCTTCTCTTCTCCTGCTGGGGAGGGGCTTCATCGGCCTTGCAATCTGGGCTATCTTCATACCCATTGTCATCAACAGATGACATCATTCCTCTTTCTTTTTCTTCTTCGACTGCCACTGACAAGCAGTCCTCTTCTTCGGGCAAGACTCCTTGAAGAAGTCATTGCTGGCCCAATGAGGGGTTGCCTAGACCCCTGAAATAGCTTCTGACCATATTGGTCACCTCGTCTTGACCCCGTCCTTGGTGGAGGATCGGGGATAACTGTCGACCTCCTACCGGAGGGATGTAAGCTAGCTGGGCTGTCCCAACAAGTCGGTTGAATCTTCTCCCTACTGTAGGGATGTCGACTTGTCGGGCACAGGACCTAGGGATAGCACGACACGGAGGGTCCATGACCGTCTCTTCTCTTCTTGGGGCCAAGCCCCTCTCATTCCTCCTCCCCGTCTCAACAAGCTCGGGGTAGTGAAGAGCAGGTGCACCTTGACGAACTGGCTGGATCTTCTTAGGGGCCCACACCTGCTTGAATGTTTTTGGCCTTGGGGCTAGCACTCTTCGACCTTGGCAGCCAGCTTCCTCTTTCTTAGCTCTCCGCCCGAAGAGGGCCTAAAAGGAGTTACAGGTCGGTACAATGGGGACCACCTGATCTGGGATCACTTGGGCATCACGTCTGTCCAAAAAGACGCAGAACCACCAATCAGAATGGACTTGCAAGACGCCAACGGCCATCCGGTGATGGGAGCAGTAGCTCTCCTTTAGGAGTTCCCTTGGCGACGACCCCCGGACTTGCTGCAGTGGGTAGGGCGAGGCCCCTAAGCCACATGGTGAACCATGCAGCTTGCCAGTTGGATTCGGCCTCTTGGCAGGCCTTTGCAGCTTTTGGTGTTGGCGACCTGGGCTTCTTATTAATGTTCTCCTCGACCATCTCCGGAGCTTCGACCTTCAACATGTTGGTGAAGGCTACCCCCAAGAAATTGGGGAAGCCAACCACTAGAGGGAAAGTGCCAAAAATGGTCGGTACTACCAGGTACCCAGAAGCAGTATGGTTGACCACGATCGCGGGGCCAAAAGTCAATGCAACAAATCCAATAGCCATCGTTGCTTCCTGTGAGCATAGAAACAAGTAGATGATCATCATTCTTTGGGAGGGCCCCGGGGCTCATTTATCTTGGCAAAAAGATCAAGGGAGACTGGGTCCCATTGGATGTGCCAGCTTGTGGGGATGAGATTTTTAAGCAATTAAGTTTTTTTACTTATTCATTGCGTAGGCATGCTAGTCACTAGGTGACAGATTTATTGTGTGCTCAATCTGACTTGGTCAGATGAAAGTAAAGTCTGTGTCGGGACCAACAGTCCATCATACCATAAAGGCTACGACATTAATTACATCATCTGAGAAGAAGAAAAACCCTTGATTAATTACCAAGATAATGAGCCACCGGGGATGTGTAAATATGTAAGTATAAGTAGATTAACAAAATGATATTGCTGGTTTGTTTTGTTTTTGTTGATTTTCTTTGTCATGAATGAATATATGTATGAAATGCAAATGCCAACCAACCTACTCGGGAGAGACGTACTGACGAGAGAGCGGTGAGGAGAGAGAGACACACTGACTTGCGAGAGAGCGGAGAGACGCCGACTCAGAGTGAGGGAGAGGAGAGAGACGCTGACCTACGAGTGAGGGCGGAGAGGAGAGAGACGTCGACTCAGAGTGAGGGAGAGGAGAGAGACGCCGACCTATGAGTGAGAGTGGAGAGGAGAGAGACGTTGACCTATGAGTGAGAGTGGAGAGGAGAGAGACGTCGACCTACGAGTGAGAGCGGAGAGGAGAGAGACGCTGACTCAGAGTGAGAGATATAGGAGAGTACAAAATGGTATAGTAGGGGGATGGGCGGTTAGATGCAGACCGCGCAAGAGATGAACGGTCCTAATAAAGCCACATGAAGGCTACTCGACCCACAGATGAACGGTTAAATATGAACCATCCAACTATAAGAACGGTGCATATTCGGCCGTTCACAATAAGATGGACGGCCTGTGGTTGACTGCTCTAGAAGAAGGGTGGTTGAATAGGGACCGTATGTGTGCAAATGAAGCCATGAATGCAAATGATTAATGATGAATGATTTTTATGGGATTTTAAAAATATCTGATTTTTTTGGATTCTAGAAATATTTGATTTTTTTATTTTTTGTTGTTTTTTTATTATTGGAGTTTTGGAAATATTTAATTATTTTGGAGTTTTAGAAATATTTAATTTTTTTTGGAGATTTTGGAAATATTTTGTGGAAAAACACTTGAAAAAGATTGCTACCTATGGCACCCCTAGGCAGGCTAAAACCACTGGCCTAGAATCGTCGTTTCTACCCTTCTTCTTAAAGGTGTCCCTTAGGCAAGGCGTGCATGTAAGGATGGTTTACCATAACGATTTACCTCTAAGGAACGGTGCCCCTACTATGGCCATGCCCGGGGTACAACCAAGTCTAAGGGGGGGGAGCTTGGAAGACAAATTGGGGGATAAGTTTTGTGCAAGATGGGAGATGTTCAGGGTTCAAATTCCTTCCAGGGCACTACCCCTCAAAGAGTCGGTGTCTTGTACTTGGGATTTTTTTTGATTGAGTGGCACACATACGTCTGGATTAAACAACCCGCGGGACTTTACCCTCTTGTCGTGCTCTTCAATTTATGATTTTCTCCCACGATGCTGCACTACCCTTCACCGTTGTGTGTGAACCTCAACTCTTTTTAGGAGAAGTAGGCTAGGTTACTAAGCTCAGGGGCATTTTTCATGAGAGTTTTCTTTTTTCACTCTTTGATTTTTCTTTATTGAGAACTGCCCCTATTGAGATCGCTCCCGTATTGGGGAAGTGCCTAGGTTGGTCATTTTATCCATCAACCTCTTGCCCCTACACTTAGCCGAGCAAAGAAGAGAAAAGGTCTTCGTGCATACCCAAGCATGGCCAAAGTAGCAACGGTGTTGCCCGAGAGGGAATCCGTTGTGGCTCACTGATAATGGGTGGTTTGGTCGAATAACTCATTCGACCCATCTGAGTGGGTCGAATGAGTTATTCAAAGGATGAGTCCTGACCACTTATTCCAGCCAATTATCAAAGACGGCTTAAGCAACTTGATAACATGCGTACCTCTTCCGTAATCACCTCCAAAATCTTCATAGGTTGGACATGCAATGAGATTCTCAAAATCCGAGTTGGAACACCAAATAATACAAAATAGCACTCAGACCTAAAAAGTGCCAATGAGGCCTGACTTGTTCTCCTGAAAATGTGTTCATCTGATTGGACACAAATCATTGAAACACATCGTTACGATGGTATGTATTCGCATAAAATCACAGAAATACCATAAAATTCACAAATAGAAGCACGTCAATACTCATGGACGCGAATAACCGAAATGTATCAGCATGACTAAGCATTCTAGATCTCTTCGTAGAACCATTCTCTCTGAATCGATGAACACAAAGGACCCAACCACGGGTCTGCCAAATCGACAACCGCACTCACTCGGGTTTACTCCGGACCCACTAGCTAGGATCTGATAATGGGAGATGTTACACAATAGCTATCAACTCTCTCTTTCAAGTTTCAACTACTATGTTCCAACTGACAGCTTCCCAGTACCGATTCCAGTTGATCAACCTCCCTGTACGTAATGTCTTGCGACTAAAATTCTATCAGGCAATAGACTCTCAGCAGTTTTTACTCTTTCAAGTGATACATTGTGACCGACTGATTCCCTCCAACCGACGTTCTTTCTATCAGTCGTTACATATTTGACCAAGCAATGCATTTTGTCTTCTCACTTCAGTTGATAATCTCCTTCAAATGTTATGTTCTTTATCTTATTCTTTAGGCTCTGTGTTTTACCGATATTATTTAAATTTCAATTGAATATCTTTTTCACGGCAATATTTCTTTGATTAAATTATAGTTTTTTCTGAATGAGCATTGTATTTAAATTTCAGACCCATTAAATGTTGAGCTTATTTCTAAAGCATATTAATTGTTTAACCACCGGATAAAGATCAATATAATTTCTTCTTTAAATCCTACAGCATCTACAGGATGATGTATAGGTTTTCATATGTGCATGAGATTTGCTTGTAATCTTTATGACCAAAAGAATAGGGGTATTTTAGAGCATGTGACGTACGTGACTCAACTAAGACTACATGAGGTAACCTCTCCACCAATTTCCTAGCTTAGAACTGAACGTTTGTTCATATGAAAGGAAAAGGATGCTTAGAATTGATGTTTGTTTATGCGAAAGGAAAGGGATATGTGTCAAGCTGTGTGCCGTTCAGAAAGCTCTAAGAATGCCAAAGGAAGAAAGAATTCACTCAATCAAGAACTAGGGCAATCAATCCAAGTGTCGTGACGTGAGCTCCCCTAACTTCCACCAACTTAAAACACATCATTGAAGAACTCCTGTCTTTAGTTAGTGAGAGCCATAAACAAAGCAATCATTCGATCTAAAACCCACTGCATTAAAGAACCTTCTTACACGAGCTTAGAATTTTAAAAATTAGGCTATTTGTAGCAATCAAAGGCGGGCTAAAACTATTGACCAGGGCTCGTCGTTCCTCCCGCTCTCATTAAGGATTTTCCTTGAGCAAGGCGTGCATTTGAGGGTGGCTTGCCACAACCAATCACCTCTAAAAGACGGTGCCCCTACTAAGACCATACCCGGGATACAACCTAGCCTAAGAGGGAGGAATAGAAGAAAATAGGAGACAAGCTTTGTACAGGATGGGAGATATCACGATTCGACTTCCTCCCAAGGCACCACCCTTCAAAGAGTAGGTTTGTTGCACTGGGGCTTTGAGTCTTTAATCATAATTTTTCATTAATTTTCATATATAATTTTTGACATAGCCCTTATTGGCTAGATATTGAAATAAAGCTCACTTTTGATTTTGATACACGCATGATGCTGCCCTATCCTTCACCGTTTTACGCAAACCTCATCTCTTGCCTTAGGAGAAGCAGGTCCGGTTACTAGGATCAGGGACATTCTTCATGGTGTTTGTCATTCACTTCTTTTTTCTAAGACTGTCCCTATTTGAAACCTCTCTCGTATTGGGGAATGTTTAGGTTGGTTATTTCATCCGTCGATCTCTTGCCCCTGCACTCGGCCGAGCAAAGAAGAGAAAAGGCCCTCGTGCATACCCATAGTATGGCCAAAGCAGCAACAGTGTCGCTCTAGGGGAGATCGGCTATGACTTACCGTAAAGTGTGTGAAAAACTCGTGTTAAAAGGACACCCTTAATGATCGGGGAAAGAAACTCAGACTCCCAGCGTGGAGTTATCACCAGCCTAAGGTGCTACAGAAGCGACTTCATTTGACTAAGCAAACTAACTAAGCCACTCAAACATGTTGAGGAACTAACGTTATAAGCATGTGCAGGAGTAATAAGAGTGATAAAAATGATAACATGTTCTTACACAAAATAAAAGATACCTTTGTAAATCCATGACGTGAAAATCGGCATCCTAAAGCGATTTTGATCATCGGGCTTTGAGGAGCACGAGCTTTGTCTTCCTTGCTTGTCAGGAAAAAGGATGAAAGGAGAGCAAAGGATTAGCTTCCTCGACACGGAGGAGTGGCAGACATCATACTAGACGAAGAAGGGATAAAAAGGAAGAGAGGTGAGGGGTAGAACTCCCTCATTAAGGCACTAAGGCCCTGATAGCAAGAAACTAGATACAGAAGAAACCAGATCAACTGAGATCAAGGCGGACTAAAACATCAAAAATAGCAAGAAAAAGGGTGAGAACCCGAAAGGGTGAGGAGGAAAGACTACAAAGATGATGACAAGATTGCTGCAAAGATAAAGAAGAAGGAGAATAATTGTCGGACGTGGTCAGAGAAAAGGAATAGTGACCACCCACCAGAGGTGCGGAAGAAGAAGCATAAACACCTGGCAAGAGTAGGGAAAGAGAACGAGAAGTAGACCCCGCAGATACCCAGGGAGGAGGAGGATCAGAAGAAGTCTCAAAAGTGGGATGAAAGGATGACATAGGTCGAGGCCCATCTTGGCTACGCTCCGGGGAGATAACAAGGGGCAGCCTCTGATCCTGAACTATCAGCATATAAGAAAGTCGTAATAGCCTCACAGTTTCTCTGATTCTCTTGGGATGTAAGAAAATATCTACATGTCTGACACAAGCCTCAGTAACCAGTGGAGGGTTCATCACCACCTCCTCTCTTTACACAATCTTCTTCTTCCCTCCCTTAGGGATTTCAGCAACTAGAGTAGAATTCTGTGGGGTCGGCACCACTCCCCGGGCTCTCTTTGGGACCCACACTTGCTTAAATTTCACTGGCTTAGAAGCCAGCTTTCTCTGCCTGTTATCATCAGGATTTGCCCTATGGTTGCCAGTATCTAGAAGGCATTATGAGTTGGCACCGTCGAAATAATCTGATCCGGTAACACTTCCGCATTCCCTCCGTTCAAATAGACCAGGATGCCTCCAATCATCACCGATTTCCTCGAAGCGGAAAGTCGACCTCGGGGAATAGTAGCAGCTATTCTTCTTCAGTTGTTTCTCCTGTTGCCTGCAGGTAGGTTCCTGACTATGGGGGAAGCTCCATAATGAGCATGATAAACCATGCAAGAAATGACACTGGAGTTGACAGCAGTCCTCTGGTGAGGACTCTTCTTTGAACAGGCAATGGCCTTGCCTGTGGCCGCTTGGATAGCTTCACTATTCTCTACTTCGAGTAAATTGACAAATGCAACACCCAGGAAGTTGGGAAAACCAACTACTAGGGGAAACGAGCCGAACACAATGGGCAATGCCAAGTACCCTTCCATTGCGTAAGAAGCTATGATCTGGGATCCGAACAACAGTCCAGCCAGTCCAGTCACCATTATTTTTTCCCTACAAGTTAAAATAGGCAAACCATCAGCATTCTTGGGGAGGGCCCCGGGGCCCTTCACCCTGGCGAAAATATGAAGGGAGACTTAGTCCCATCGGGGCATGCCAACTTGTGGGGAGATGGATTTTATTGTATTCGATTTGGTTTGGATTGTTAGGTTAATTTTATTTATTTATTGCATGGGCATGCCAGTTATAGAAGTGACGAGTTTATTATGCACACCGTCTAAACGATCAGGCAATAGTGGGTGATTATGTCAAGACCAGAAGTCCATCATACCATAAAGGTTATGACGTTAATTACCCCCTTTCGAAGAAAGACAACCCTTGCTTAATCGCCAAGATAAAGCAGCCACCGGGGCTAAACGAATGCAAATGAATTCAAGCGACAGACACGGTATTCATCATGTGAGGGAGATTTTTTGAGCATGCATAGCATGATAGATATATGTATGCGTACAAAAGGAGTATTTATTATGTGAGGCAAGATGTAGAACCTACACCTGAGCATACGCCCTTGTTGTGTGGATTTCGGTACGTGGCGGAGAACATAGATCCAAGGATCACCATCATGCATAGTGATAGCTTCCGGCCAGACATAATCTGACTTTTCGTAGATTACCATTTTATATACTTGTGAACCACAGCATACAGGCATGCATAAGGGTTGGTGTTGGAATCAACATCAAAGAGGGAGACAAGGATAACATTGCATAAATTTTAGGGGCCCAATGGGGTAGCTTCCCAATCAAATATTTGGGGTTTCCTCTTACTGCCGGTAACCTAAAATCTTCAGATTGGAATGTTATTGTAAAAAAGGTGGGAGACCACATTGCTGCATGGAAGGGCAAGCTACTTTCAGCTGGAGGTAGATGGGTCCTATCCAAAACAGTGCTACCCAACATTGCAATTTATTTTTTTTGTCACTTTTCAGGGTACCCAAGAATGTCTGCCTCATGATTGAATCCCTCAGAGCATCATTTTTCTGGAAAGGTAAAGGCCTAGGGGAGAAAGGAGTACACCCTATTGCATGGAAATTTGTTTGCAGGTCTAAAGAGGAAGGTGGAGCTGGTTTGAATTCCATCGACGCCATCAATCAAGCTCTACTGTTGAAATGGCTGTGGAGAGCAGGCACAGATGAACCAGCCCTTTGGAGAACCATAATCGTTAACAAGTATTTGGGGGGTCGGAGTGGGTGGTTTTCAGATGGACCATTCAGTTGCCACATGTCCAGCATCTGGAGGAATATCCTCAAACTCAAGGACTTTTATACATGCTCATCTTCAATATGTGTCGGGGTGGAAGAAAGACTAAATTTTGGGAGGATCCTTGGCTGCTGAATACATCATTTAAAGAATCATTTCCCAATCTTTATGCATTGGCCTGCAGGACTGGAGTAGGTTAGTGATGTCTGGTCAGAATCAGCAGATAGCCCGAGATGAACTATACAATTCAGAAGGAACCTTAATGAAATGGAGTGGCAGCAGTACCTGAAGTTTTCTTCCCTCTTGGATGGAAAGAAATTATCTTTGGGCTGTAGTGACTCTAGAATCCGGAAATGGGAGACAAAAGGGATCTTCTCTGTTAGATCAGCTACTCATATCCTGATGCAAGGAGGCCACAAAGTCCCGTGGCAGAAGCAAGTGTGGAAGGCCGAACTCCCTATCAAAATCAGCATTTTCTTCTGGCAATTGGCATGGAGGAGAACTTGAACTGCTGATAGAGTTCACAAAATCAGACTGGATATGAGAACCCGATGTGTTTTTTGTGGGTGCTATTTAGAGAACCTGGACCATCTTTTTTTCAGCTGTGGCATTATCCAAACGGTGTGGCTTCAATTTTTCAAAGCAACCAAGGTTCAGTGGCAGATGAAGAATTGCTCGGAGGAATGGCGCACAGAATGGATGCTTCTAAATCCAACGAAGGAAGAAAAGGACATCTGGGGAATGTGCTTTCCTGCTATGCTCTGGGCAATTTAGAGGGAAAGAAACAATAGAGTGTTTAGAGAGCAGTTTAAACACCCATCTTTCATTATTCAAGACTGTGTTAATTGCTTAATGGACTGCTATTTCACAGTTAAAGGGCTTTCTTGTCATCAATCATCTCTTATTTCTAGAATCCTTGAGTGGAAACAACTTAGCCTGTAATTTTCTTTTTTGTGGAGCGATGTTCCCCTTGTTGGGGATGATCTACCGTACGATGCCAACGGAAATACGTAATGTTCTAATAATGTCAATCTGGAAGACAAGTATGTACAAAATCAAACCACAAAAGACATCGTAATCTTATATTTGTTTAAACACCCTTTTTGATGGCCTACGTTTGGTACCTAGATCATACTTATGATTTCACTACTTCCTGTAAGAAATACACTTGTTGGGTCTTGATCAGGTGATCAACTCACCAAGTTTGTTGAAAGTTTTAATCAAGTGCTAGCACACTAACTTCCGTGTTTTGATTAGGTGCCTAGCCACCAACTCTTGTTGAGTTTTAATCAGATGCTCATCACATTTTGATCATATGATCAACACACCAACTCTTGATGAATTTTGATCATGTGCCAACACATCAACACTTGCTGAGTTTTGATCAGGTGATTATTGCAACAACATGTACCTACTTGCAAGCAATCCGACACAGCCCTTGTAAAACAAGAGTTTAGCCTCCATATAGAAATGCCTCTAACAATAGGTGGATGTGGAGAAAATGAAGTGCAAGAAAAATAAGAATGCGCAAAAAGAATAAGAAAGAAAGAGTGTGAAGAGTTGCTGGAAGTTTGCAATAGCTCATGCTCTTGGTAACTTTGTTTGACTCAAGTTCACTAAGGATGGACACTTTCAACAAAGTGCTATTTGATCTGAAATGAGATGCTCGCAACACTAGAGGTCCACACAAGGGTCGGATCGATGGACTTGGGGGTTTACGAACTGCAGAGAAGAACGGTGTGGGGAGTATCTCATCTCCTCAGAAACCAAGGACCAACAAATTCTAGATCAAGTAGAAGAACGGAGGTGCCAATCGATTATGCTATCGGGTACTTAACAGACGAGCGACTATGTGAAGAGCTATATAACCGCATGCTACGTGAGTTTTCCATGGAGAGCCAAACACAGGAATCAGCTCATGTCACCGATGATAAATTAATGGTAGTCACTAGCTACTGAATCCCTTTTAACATTTTTTCTGGACATTTTATTACTAATACGTATGAGCATGTACAATTGTACATGTGCTTCTTAATTATGTAGTATTGTACACAGTTGCAGCACAGTTTGGTTTTCATCTTGTGATAACTACAACTCTCTTGGGGGCTAGCTATTAGGAAAGTTCCACCGTGTAGAGTGTTGCAAGTATTTCTGATTCTTATCTTCTCAACATCGATTCTTAGAGACTTCTATATATTAATTATGGGTCACCAAATTTGTCTCCCCGGTTAATTTGGTGCCTGTTACTGATTGGATTAGTGACTGATCTTTTGTTGGACGGCTAGCGACGGACTTGTGAATGTTAGTGACGGGCGGATATTGATGGCACACAACGATAGACAGTGATTTGATTAGTCAATAAATTTTTCGATAAAAAATATACATCCGTCGTTAACATTCGAAAGACAAAAAAAAATGATGAACAGTGATTAATTAGTTAATAAATTTTCTGACGAAAATTATTTATCCGTCACTGGTCACTAGTCACTAACATCTGAAGGATAAAAAAAGCTTGAGTCGTCTACTGCTGGTTTAGGGTGTTTTCCCGTGATTGTTGGTGTGATTTCCATCGACATTTGTTTCTTAGGGTATGATTTTCGCATTAGGCACTGTTGCTCATTACTCACTCCTTATCTGGTCTCAACAATTTTTGTGTACCGTTCGCTTGGGTGTTCAGCAAATTGCTCGTGAGAGCATTCCCTCCTTGAACTCCCTACTTCTGCCTACTCGAGCCCCTCCGTGTAGGGCCAACAGCTCACTCTGAGCAACTAGTCCCCGTTATGACATCTCTGTTTCAACCTTCACCATTTGAGCAGGGGCTTTCACGCTCTTTACTATGTCGATGACTCACAAGCCCCAATCCCTGTTAGGGGGGGGGAGTACAGATCTACTGTTCTCAATAGCATGACTTGTGCCTTCCCCTGTTTGGGACAAAATTATGATTTATCCATTGTCTCAGTCACCTTTGGATACTGTCTTAGGGGAGGGGACACATTCTCCATTCGATGCTTCTCTATCCCGAGTTTCTAAACCATCTTGGGTCTTCAGGGACTTACCTCTTCATGGTATGGGCCCCTGAGAACCCCTTTTAAATGGTGTACAACAGTAGCCACCTAGTTGGCGACACATGCAATTCGTGTTTTAAAGCTCGGGATATTGCTAACCTTGGACTATCAAGGCTTCTAGTAGGCTAGTCCTCGGAGCTTTTGCATCCAATTTGGGGCATGAGATCGCCGTTTTCGGCATCGCGGCAATTATGAGTTCTCTCCAGAACGTTCCGTGTGTGGATCTCAAGTTCTCCCCCTTGCAATTCCTAGGGTGAGGGGAGATGCTGCTAAAATTTTCCCAAGATTTTCCCCGACCTCTCTCTTGTTTAATTTGAATGCTTTACTTCAATTGGGTTTAAAACTGACATTGATGTTAAACTGTGATGGCATTGCATGAGCGGTGTAGGCAAATCATTTTCAAAACTTATACTGTGATGTGGTGCATGAGCCCACCTCAGATATCACAGAGCCTGTGCTTGAGTACGAACCTCGCAAAAGGGTTGAATAGCCGAACTTGTCTCCTGTCGATGCAGAAAGGTGGGGTGAACAGGATTGTCAATTCTTGATGAACATGGGCCCTTTTCCGATCCATTTATGAAGAAGCATGGAACTAATAAAATCAGACTCAAATGAAGCTAATTCATTAAAGAAGGATGGCCCTAGTAGGTTAGGACAAGTTAGCTCTCCAAGCTCTAGAGTCGACTCCACTTCTTTCACGAGTGATCCGGTGCCAACCCTCGCCAAAAGAGGTGCATTAGCGTAGAGGGAAATCCCTTCTGCGTCGGTTCACCCTGCCTTCACTACAAGGAAAGTTGGTTTTTTCGACATCCAAATTCCATCGCAAATCCGTCGGAAAGACATCCCAAAGTTATTTTTCGATGTATTTCAGACGTATTTCCAACCGAATATCGCTGCGAAGCAACAGCGTGGACGCAGAAGTTGATGTCAATGCTGATGACGATCAAATTCGAGAAGACCAAAGCGAGCTCCTCCCACGTCTCAATCGGATCTTGATGTCGCTGCATGAGCAAGCTCTCAACGTTCATCCAATATGTTTGAGCCTACCCTAACAACTTCATTTTGGAAAAGTGGACTCACTGGTAGTTAGACATATCATACCACTCGAAATAACGATCCATGTCGGCCTCCCAGTCAAGATAATTTTTGGGTTCTAAAGACCCATCAAAGCTAGGGGCGTCTGCCCACATGTTCCGAAGAATGCGGTCATCTTCCTCATAATCACGGAATCACCTCGGCTCACGCTCGTAGTCATGTCCATGCCTAATGTCAGGCCTCAGAGTACAATGGGGAATAACAGCTCTCCCATAACCATCCAACTCATCCTCTGACACAACATCTCTAATTCCTAGGCTCTAAGTCTCCGATCCTCAGCCTTTTGAGCCCTAGGGGCCATGGGCTACTGTAACGACTCACGACGGTCATCCGCCTGCCCTTGGTTCCCACCTAGAGGTGCCCTCTCGAGGGTGGTGACACGCCCAACTAAACCTTGGACAGACCGGTCGGGCGTATCTATCCTATCCTCCATGGCTTTCAACCTACCCTCGACATGGCCAAGATCCTCCTGTGTGTGCAGATCTAACTCACCCATCCTATCTATAAGGGTTTGCATAATTTTTACCAGGGAAGGGTCCCCAGGGGCTTGGGCGCAGGGATCAGCCATGGGTGCAGGTGGCAAGTACTCGATTCCCCTACGGCTGGGCATGTAATAATGCAGAATGCAAATGGGAGGACTGAATGCTAGCAGCTCATGCGACTACCCTAGATAGCTAACCTGGCATTTTGATACCAAAAATAGATGCGAGATGACATGGAGACAAGGGTAAGAGATAATGCAACTCATTGTGATGCGATGCAAGGACTCGAGATAGACTCTCTAACCTGGAATGAACACGCGATCAACAAGACATGCTCTAAGGAACAGCCAGGAGGTTTGACTCTCGTGGCTGAGCAATCCTCAGGAAGTTGTTGCCAATGAAAATAGTCTAGGGGGTCCATCAAGGATGGCTCATAGCCGATGGCGTTGACCTGAGGCTCAAGTTCGTTAGTGCTCAAATGGACGTTGGAGTTCCTCGATCAAACTAACCGAGAGCTTGTCGACATTGTACATGAGGCAAGGCGAGAGAGGGTGTCTGCTCGGGCATTTTTCACCCTTGGTATGTGTACCACCTCGAGGTGTGAGAGATCTAAGGAGACCCCTTTAATCTTATAGAGATACTTCGCCCCATGGCTGGGTCTCAGGCTTTAGACTCCTTGCGAACCTAGTTGGTGACTAGCAATGAATCATTGTAGGTATAGAAGTGAACAACTCCAAGATACTTAGCCATGCGGATGCCAGATAGTAGCACTTCGTACTCGGCCACATTGTTCATAGCCGAGAAGTTGAAGCGCAGGATGTATAGCTCGATCCCATCTGGTGACAAAAGGACCAAGTCCACTTTGCTTCCGCTCACGCAAGACAAAAAGTCAATTTATAACTCCAAGGCAAGCACAAAGGAGGGTTCAACTCCTTCTTCGTTGAGGAGCGTGCATTCGGCAATGAAATCGGCCAGGGCCTGAGCCTTGATGGCGATCCTTGGGTGGAAGTTGATGCTGAACTCTCCCAATTCTATGGCCCATTTTACCAATCTCCCTGAGGCATCGAGGTTTTGAAGGATCTGACGCAGGGGTTGGTCGATTAGGACCATGATAGCATGGGATAGGAGATATGGTCGCAACAGACGTGTGGCCGTGACTAGAGCTAATGCAAACTTCTCAATTTGCAAGTACTGAAACTCTACCCCTTAGAGAGCTTTGCTTACATAATATATCAGCTTCATACCCCTCTCGTCTTCTTGAGTGAGCACAACACTGAGCGTGCTCGGTGTCATAGACAAATAGAGGAATAGTCACTCATTGGAAAGGTTGTTTAGTGAGAATCAACGGTGATGAGAGATACCATTTGAGATTCTCAAAGGCTTGCTCCCACTCTTGATCCTAGTCGACGTTCCCTCTCTTCTCTGGTGACTTGTTAACTTATTTGATCAACCAAAAGAAAGGGAAGCACCTTTTAGCTGCTCTCGATAGGAACTGACTGAGTGTGGTGATGTGGCTGATGAGGCTCAGCACATCTCTCACACATTCTGGTCATTTCATCTCCAACACAACTTTGATCTATTCTAGGTTGGCTTTGATGCTTCTGTAAGTGACCAGGACCCCAAGGAACTTGCATGACCTCACTCTAATTGCGCATTTATTTGGCTTGAGTTTCATGCTGTATCGGCACAAGGTGGCAAACGTCTCTACTAAGTCCTCCAAATAGTCGATCGCATGCAGGCTTTTGACAAGCATGTCATTGATATACATCTCCATATTGCAGTCGATCTAGGAGTCGAACATGTGGTAGATGAGATATTGGTATGTGACCCCTACGTTATTCAGACCGAAGGGCATCCTACTGTAGCAGTACAAGTCGTGGTCAGTGATGAAAGCGGTATTATGTTGTCGGGTCCATACATGCTGATATGGTGGTATCCTGAGTAGGCATCCAGAAAAATTATCATCTCGAGCCCGACCATCGCTTCGACCAGTTGGTCAATCTATGGCATTGGGAAGCTGTCCTTGGGAGTGGCTTTGTTGTGGTCAGTGTAATTAATGCACAGATGCCACTTCGTGTTACTTTTGGGAACCACGACCACGTTGGAGACCCAATCTAGGTACTGGGTTGGTCTGAGTAGTCCCGAGTGTAGCTTCTCGCTCACTTGCTCCCAGACGATCACATGTCACTCAGGGTTACAACGTCACCTGCGCTATTGAACTAGGTGGCATTTGGGATCTAATTTGAGTTGGTTACTAATCACCTCAAGACGGACACCGAGGAGCTCATCCTTGAACTAGGCGAACACATCCTGGTTTGCCGTCAGGAAACACTAATAGGCTTTCTCTTTCTCAGATAGTAGCAAGCCAATCCACAGAGAACATCTCGAGCTCACGCCCACTTGGATGAGAAAGAGGACTTCCACCGGTGTGCTTCCGCTTGGTCCAGGCTGATCCATCGTGGCCTTTTTCTCTGGTGGGGAGTCTTCCACATTCCTCTCTTTGGTGGAGATAAGATAATACCAACGGAATTCCCTCTGGTCATTGCAAACTTCTCCCACTTTGTGGGGAGTGGGAACTTTAGCTTCTGGTGGTATGGCAAAGGAGCACCATTTAACACCCCTAGTATTCCCCTAGTATTCCTTGGCTAATAATGCCATTATACTCGGTCATGCCTCACATAACCGTAAAGTCGGCCACAAATGTCACATCCGTAGGGACTATTCTGAAAGTGATCAGAAGAGAGATTTGCCCCTCAGGGTAGATCGTAGAACTGGAGAAGCCAAATAGAGGTGTGTGCAGTGACATAATACGAGAGAGATCGACACCCATCAAAACAAGGCAATCGTAAGAAATGACATTTGGACTACTTCCATTATCAATTAGGATGCAACACATAGTACATTGGTTGATCATTGTGGAGATGACTAGGGCATCAGAGTGTGGAGTGGTAACGCCTGCTAGGTCATCGTCTAAAAAGACGATGGGTTCTTTGAGGCAGTTGTTGACACCCGTTTTCAGCCTACGAGTTAGTTATTTTTCTTATTCACCTTCCGTGATGCCCTGAATTAACTATTTTTTTGGAGCTATTCTTTGAGCCCATTTCGAGCCCATTTCTTGGCCATTTTTCAAACCCATTGAGCCTTGGAAGCTTTTAACTTCAATTTCCCAACTGTTGGGCCCATTTTGGGCCAATTCGGAGCTTAAATGGTCGACCAGATGACAACCTGTCAACACCCTCTAGTAGCGGTCAACTATTGACTGCTACTTGAGGTAGTGGTCAACTATTGACCGCTACCTTAAGGTGAAGATCTCCCTCCGACTCTTTCCTCATTGGAGCCAAACCTAACTCATTGATCTCCTGAAAATTGTCAAATCGTAGGTGTGAGTCCTAAGACTCAATGGGCAAGCAAACCAATACATGTTTAACATATAATAAGTCGGCAAAACTCAGATAATACTTCTAAATTTAACATGCAATCTGAAATGTTTTACATAAAACATAAATCGAAGAGTTGTGATTTACAGAATAGTGTGTATTTCATGTGAACATATTTTAAATTCACATTCTCAATTGGGTTATCAATAGCTCAGATTTACAAGAGGCCTGCATAATGAATCAAATCATAGTCACATGACTGAGCATTCAGATCATATTCACAGGCTTTACAATATCAGATAATGTTTATCTGCACTTTCATTTATTCAGTTCGCTTAACAGAACCCACTAAAGCTACATGTTATGGGGTTTAGTTTCAGCAGTCAGACATGCGTCAGAGCCACAACATTAAGGTGTCTACACATTCTTTCCCGTGGCACCCTTACTTAGGCAGTCGACGGCCTAAACATAGGGGGGCCTGGAGGTCTTAATCGTTGTGCAGAATCGGGAGTCAAAACTCCACCCTCCACCAAATCATTGTCTGATCTGGCTTCCAGATTTCCGTAAAAACAATTCGTTCATCCTCAGACATTGGGCCTAATTCCATGACATACGCTTGCTAGGGTGGCCAACAATATCCCCTTAAGATGGCACTGTCCATATGCTTATTTCACATTTATCTCTTTTACCAGTTTCATCTTGGTAATCTCCCTTCAACTAAATAAGCATATGACGGCATGCAGCTATAACTCATGGTAAATCAGGAAGCAAACAATAATATTCATGTCGCATATACAATAACTAATATGCAGAATTTGGGTTCTATCATGCATAAGTACCTTGGGGGACTGCATGCACTAAATTCTAACCATGCAGTCGTCTTAATGCATTTTGATCAAACTATCCCCCAAATAAGACCTATAATTGTTCCATGTGAGGATTAAGTTTATGATTATCAAATAAGATTAAAACAACGAAAATAATAAATAGCATGTTTCTGGTTCATCACATGCCTACCTGTACTGTGAGATCTTCAACTACTGTTGATTCCCTTCTAGGCTTTACTGGTTGGCTCAGTACACTTCTAACGCCTTCCACGCGTAAGGGATAGCTTGCTCACTCCTAGATACCATAGAGTAACTATTTTCTAATCATATTCTTCTTCCAAATATCAAACTTACAATCCAACACTTACCAGTTCTTGTCCTTATTCTCCTCCTCTTCTGCTCCTACTGCTTCCCTTTGATTCTTCCGTTGGTCGCGTATGGCAAAAATGAGGTAACAAGAGAGAAAAGAGAAGGAAAGAAAAAATTAAATAGGTCAGCCTTACTTCCACTTAGTGAGAAAATTATTTAATCAAAATGTCTCCCCTAACAATCCTCCACCAAACCCCATACTCTCCCCATGTGCTTGTACAATACCTTCCACCTATCCTAAAATACTGTCCATCGTACAAAGTTGATCCCCCGCAACTTGATGAGGTGCAGATGAACCGAGCAGTTGCCAATATAGCGTCTCTATATCAGGCACTGCCGGGGGGGTGGCAGAGTATAGCACTCAACATACTTATGAGGCATATTTCCTAACGCCTCTAAAGGAACAACAGGGATGGCACTAGGTCCCTGCTAAAAGAAAGAGGAACCCTCTTCCCCGCCCAGCGACAAGGGCACACATCCATGGTGTAACGCCACGACCAGCTCTATCCACTCCAGCACCAGTTTGGCTGGACTAGTCGGCAGTGATCAGAATACCCACCTACAACCGGAGGAAGCAAACTCTACTGGCACAAGATAAAGAAGATAGTCTAGCAATCCGGTGGCTCCAAGCTTTTATAAATGGGCTAGAAGAATATGAACAACCCGAATTGCAGCCACTGCTGATAAAGAATCACGTCCCGTGGAAGGAGTTGGAGCTACTTTCCTTAGAACAAAAAGAAGAACCTTAGAAGCCTAAAGAAGATGACAGCCTATTCTGGGGGCAAGCGCCATCCGGGAAGAAATATAAGAAGAAAAGAAAGACCCGTAAAGCCAAGAGGGAGACAGTGTTCTCCAGCAATACTCTCTCAACCCTCTTCAACTTGCCTGGGGAAGAGGATGATGAGGACATCTGCTTTACACCTACACCTGAGGCAACGAGGCTACAAGTGCTGCTCATGCTACCCGCTCGAGTCAAAAATGGGGGCGCCCACTGCCTGCTAACCATAACATCATCTTCAAAGGTGAGCAACCTTACAAGATACCGGAGCCAGAGGTCAGGGGAGTCCAGATCCCTCCTCCGCCAGGGTTATACAATCAGGCTGGGGGTAGTAGCAGCACTCCCTTCTTCCTGGAATTCTTGAAGACATTCAGGGGCAAGCAACCATGTCAGGAGGCTGGCCCTTCATCTGGGGACGTATCCTCTCCACCTCACCATCCTTCTAGCTAGCCAAAAGAACAAAGGGCCAAGCCAGTAGCGAATACCCGAGGGCAGTCAGGCGACATTGCCAGACTGCAAGAAGAATCAGACAAAGGGTCCAATGAAGCAAGTCCATCAAGGGCCGTTGCATAAGACTCCTCCAAAATGAGATGGGTGGAGGAGATGCAACTATCAAATGTTCGGGTCGGAAGCCAGGTAGTGAAGCTTCTAAAAAAGCTCCCAGCAAGGTTCACTATCTTGGAGATTCTTTCTCTAAGTGAAGAAACCCGGCAGGCAATTATTACTTCCTTACAAATGCCTGCTCTATATGAAAACTGCCTGGCCGAAACATTGACGGGGGTGAATGTGACTTTCACTGAAGAGTATATGCTGCTACCTACTGCCAGTCATAACAAACCCCTATATATGACGGGGCAACTGAATGGCCAGCTGCTAAGCCAGATTCTTATAGAACCAGGTGCAGCTGTCAGTATACTACCTTACAGATTATACCAAAAATATTATTTTAATGTACACCTCGATAAAGTCAAGGATATGTGGATCGCCGACTTTAATCAGTCTTGGGTTGGTCGGGTGGGGTTGGTGGAGTTGGAGTGTTTCTAGGGATTTGGTAGAGAATGTAGACCTTCCTAAAGAATATTCCACCAAATCACTTCCCATTTATTTCTATCTCTTCTCCCCACTATTATCTTGAGTTTAAGCCATAGAACGTAAATTTTAGTGGGGTATATTCACGGGAATCGTGGACGAAATATATGGTTTTATGCATTTCCGTGTAACAAAAACTCGTCCAGATTAGGCTTCAAGGCCACCTTCTAGCAAGAATATCTTCCAGATACTTCCACCAAATAGAGTCCCGTTTGTTCCTAATTCTTATCTTGACTATTATCTCGAGATTTATCCAGAGATCTCGAGATTTGATGGTCTCTAATCTCTAACATCGATGGAGAAATTTTTGGATTCCAGCAACCTCTATATAAACTTGCCCAGTTCGCCTGAGTGCGGGGGGGGCTCTTCTTCGACCTAAGGCGAAGCCATGCCAGATTGTCGTCTCTCATCTTCGACCCCAAGCTATTAAGGGAAGTATAAGCTTCGTTTTGGTTCATTATTTGCTTCATTTCATCATCGTTTGCCCTCCTTCCTTTGCCCTTACTTTTTCGATTTCTTTACAATTTCTGATTTTTCTGCACATCTTTTGAACCTATACGATGGGACACTTTTCATCAGTTCGGGGCAGAGCCATACTACGTCGTCTACCTTCTCCTTTGACCCTAACCTGAAGAGAGAAGTATCATCTTCATTTTTCACAGCTCTGGGCTTCTTTTCCTCATTTTTACACTTAGTTCTCCTCTCCCACTTTTTACAAATCACCACAGTCTTTACACTTAATCTCTGCACAGTTCTGCTCCACATGCACGATTGCACGTTTTACGTCACTTCTCTCTGTAGCGCTGCTGCATGTTAATTCCTCATCTTCATTTTACACTCATCACAATACACCCACCTATCATTTGAACCTGTTTACAGGGGTTAAAAACCCTCCCCCGGTGCGTTCTCCCCTTTTCATTCATACTATTTCATCACCTCGGGGCATATACTACACCTTCATATTCTAATGGGTTTTCCCTTATTTTTGTGTATTTGTTTTGCAGAAGAGTACATTTGGACGTGAGGCCCTTGCTTTCTAGCCGGCAGCAAGGCGAGGAGGTGCACCCACGATCGGATCCTTGCATCCCTTTCAAAGCGCGATCACACGTTGTAGCGACCCATCTTTGGATCGCGTCTTCTTCCATATTTCCCAAGGTACACGGCGCCGCCTTTGTCTTTACTTCATCCATTTGGTGCTGTAAGTCCTTGGTGGCGATCACTGCTAGTTTTCTACTCTCTATCATCCCTCATTTTCATTGTCTACATCGCATATTTATGCATGTTCACTTGCTAGTTAGGGGGGCGGGGTAGCTTAATCTATCTAGGACCTATTTTTTGGCCCCACAGTGGGACGGAAGCGCGGGTGGCCGGGGTGGAAGACGACGAGCGCGCCCTGGCTTTCGGTGGCGAGGCCGCAGTCGGTCAGCTCTTCACTGAAAGGGTAGAGTGAAGTAAGCTCGCTCATAGCCCATCGTTTTAACGGATTTGTCGATCCTCTTGTGAAATTTATTCCCTACATTCTTTTTTCTTTTGAGGACTCAGAACTCGAGAGACATTCCAAGGGATATAACTCTGTTGACGGCTTGTAGGCAATTTTTTGAAAACACACTATATGATTGTCTACCCTAAAAGAACAAAAAGCTACCGCTACAAAGAAATCTCCATGTTTCTAATATGTCAATGATCTCATCCACCTTTAGTGCTTTCTTTCATCAACCTCGGCCTTAGGTTAATGCAAGCACGTCACCTATTAGTGCGACGACGTCTGATTCCAGGTTAGCGTCATGCAGTTGGCCATTAGGGTTCCAAGGTGTTCATCATATATCATCTAGAGTTGTGAGAAAATAGACCCGGGTCGGGTAAATCATTTACCTTGAACACTTTTTGGGTGTATCTCTGCGGTCGGAAGCAACTGGGAGCCTAAGCTTGGCATGACGATATTGTCATCAGGAAAAGTCTTAACCGGCCAGACTATCATTCGAGGAGTCTAAAGGCCCAAATAAACCTAGATGTGCATTCAGGATGCCTGGGAGGTTGTAGGAAGAGCCTATCCTATCATCATTGTTGTGATGTCTCATGGACAGTCGCCAGATGTTGGCCAAAAAAATCTAAATATGTCAAAAAGTCAAACAAAAAAATTGAAATATTTAATTAAAAAAATCAAAAGATGTGAAAATCCCAATAAAATCTAAATATTCAAAAATTTTCAAAAAAATGGAGGGGCATCTCCTTGATACTTGCATCTCACACACACCACACCATCTCCTTTCCTTCATCACTACCCTACAACTGTGAACCCCAAAGGCTACTCCCCTTTCTTCCCCATCCCACTAGGGGATTTTTACTTGCATAGCTATCGACACCCAAACTAGGGGCAAATTGCATGCCCATCTGCCCATCCAAGTTAGTCAAGTCTCTAGCTAGCTTATCGGGAGGAAGAGCATTCCTCATCCCTTTGCTTTCCATGAATCTTAATGGCCATTTGAACTCCGCCAGCTCGGCGCTTCAACTTGAGTCCTAAGCAAATGAACCCTTCATATCACTTGATCTTTAGCAAATACCTGGTTGCATTATAAATACCATTTTTTCTTACTCTCTCTACTCCATATCCCTCTGATTGGACAAACGTCCTACCTATGTCAGTAGGTCCAAGATGGACTTCGGCTATGGAGCTTGAATTATCCTCTTGTTAGTCTTTCCCGAACCAGACACCTCGCTAGAGTTAATTGATGTGCTAGGTATAGTTAGCATAGGCACTCCCTATCATCGGGGATGATCACCTCCAGGGACGTACTTACTAGGCCTGTCAACGGATTCGGATATTATCCGGATCCGCTTCGAATTCGAATCCGTGTTAACGGATAATATCCAAATCTGTATTCATTTTTTCGGATACGGATAATATCCGAATTCGAATCGGAGCGGATACGGATATTATAATATTCGCTTCGAAGATATTTATGATATATCCTGGCATCATGACCTCGTGTCTAAGCTGATATTTATGATATATCTTGGCATCATGACCTCGCGTCTAAGCTGATATTTATGATATGTTCTGGCATCATGACCTCGCGTCTAAGCCGATATTCATGATATATCCTGACGTCATGACCTCGCGTCTAAGCCGATATTTATGATATATACTGGCGTCATGACCTCGCGTCTAAGCCGATATTTATGATATGTTCTGGCATCATGACCTTGCGCCTAAGCCAATATTTATGATATGTTCTGGCATCATGACCTCGCATCTAAGCCGATATTTATGATATATCCTGGCTTCATGACCTCACGTCTAAGCCGATATTATGATATGTTTTGGCATCATGACCTTGCGTTTAAGCAGATATTTATATCATTCCTGGTGTTATGACCTTACGTTTAAGCCGATAAATGTCACCTTCTGTCCAGTCCAGAGAAGCCCACCTTCATTGTGTCGGTGCGATCCCAGTACTGACAATGTCATTATCTCGGCATCACAAGTCGATAAATTCACAAAAAAAGAAAACATAAAAAAGAAAATAACCTATGGATGCTTATGTTTGGCCCTTTAAAAAAAAAGGAAAAAAGAAAGGAGATACAAAAGAGGAAGAAAGAAAAATACTCTTGCATGAGTCTGATTTTGAACGTGTGCCTACCTTGTTTGCATGAATGCTAATAATCTATCTAGTACACTTCTTTGTTAAATAATGTTGCCCCGATTCTGGATGCGTGGGTGCCACAATGCATACTAAGAGGAAATCAAACTTTGGTGAGTGCATACATTGAGGGAATTAGTAATAGCTATGTCGTTAGCGTAACTCACAAGATATACCCAAGATAACGGTCCCACACTTCGCACATAATGTGATCAATAATTTTTAGCCGTACGGATGGCGGAAATTCTTATTAACACTCTATGGATACTCGAAGCCTTTCACTCACACGAAGGGTGATTGGGAGGGAAAGGCTACCTGCCCCCTCTAAAAAAAAAGAGAAGAAAAAATAAGTGAATAAGTGAAACGTAGATCTAAGTAGCCGGGAATCCCCACTGAAACAAATGAGCAAACTTGCATGAAAATGGTTAGGCAAATCATAATCAAGATGAATCCTAGTAACCGGGAATCCCCATTGCGACACATGAGGAGACTCGCGTCAAATGGTGAAGTCTATGATAAATCACAATAAGGATGAATCTCAGTAGCCGAGAATCTTCATTGAGACACATGAGGAGACTCGCGCCCAGCGATGAAGTCTATGATAAATCATAATAAGGATGAATCCTAGTAACCAGGAATCCTCATTGAGAGACATGAGGAGACTCGTCCTGAATGGTGAAATCTAAATCTCAAAATAAACAAGGGGGGGTGCTGTTTAAAGCTACCAAAAGTCGAAAGCCTAAATGTGTGTGGAGGTGGTAAAGTAATCTTGTAGTGTTGCTTAGAGCGTCTGCACATCCATACATTTAAAGGTCATTACTTACATATTTGCACTAGCTCAAGTGGTTTGGATGAAAGACTTTCAGATCTGTTTTTAAAAGAGTTTCTTATTTGTTTCCCAAGGGCACATGCATTACAAATTTTATTATCTTGCTTAAATGAGAGTTCGGGCATCCCTTTCATCATGAGTTTATGCAGGACATTGTAGCTAGCATGTTCTAGTCTACGATGCCATAACCATGTAAGTGCAGATTTTGATGTAGCAAGATAAAGATTCAAATGCGCAAGATCGTCTAGGTCAATCATGCACACATTATTGACTCTCTTACCAAAAATTTTTACAAAGTTAGATTTTGGTTCCAGAATTTTACATTCGAGAGAGTCAAAGATCACTCTATGGCCTTTATCACATAATTGACTTATGCTCAGTAAGTTGTACTCCAAGCTTTCAACTAACAGGACATTTTCAATAGAGTTGGAGAGATTCTTACCTATATTACCTGTACCAATGATTTTTCCTTTGTTGTTCCCTCCAAATGTCATATGTCCTGCTTCTTTCTCCACCAAGAGACAAAATTTGATTCTATCTCTAGTCATGTGTCTTGAACAGCCACTATCAAGGTACCACCGGTTATGCATGACTACAAGACACTCCTGCACAAGGAATCAAGTAGTAGTGTTTGAAACCCAAAAATAATTGGGTCCCAATAAACCTTTCATTTCAGCAATACGAGATAACACGAATTTTGGAATCCAGATTTTCTTCACATTTTTTACTCTCTTGCTTGATGGAAAGTTTCTATTTTTTGTTTTCAGTTTTCTATTCTGTTCAGGAACCTTGTTACCCTTTGGCTTTTGATAGATGTTTGAGAAGGGTTGTCTTTGGTTCCTATAGTTTGTCCTAGGCTGATGGAAATTGTGGTGGTTCATTGGGAATAGGTTGGGCCGGGTCTATGAGTATAAGGACTGTATGTGTATGACTGCACCGACCTGTAGTAGGGCCAACTGTATGACTGCATAGACCTATAGTAGTTTGTGCGTTGATCGATGGATGGGTCTCTACCTTCCTGACTATATGAACACCAGGGATGCCTTGACCCTTGCTGAGGATGGTGTAGTCCTGAACTCCTTTCTGACCACCTTTAGCCTTGGTTTAGACAGGCTTGGATTTAGATTTCTGGTGATTTGGCTGGGATTTTTTAGGAGTTTTCTTAGGAGTTCTAGAGTTTTCCTTCATGGATTCTCCCACCTTTTCTTTTCCTTTATTTTTAGCAGGTTTAGAGTTGGAACTTGAGGCACATGTTGAGGATACAAAAGTGTCAGTTTTTAATCCAACTTGTTTCTTCTTTACGGGATTAAATCTCAAACCTTCCTTATTGAAATTCATTCTAGTCCCTAGCAAGGCATTCAAGTTTTCTCTGCCATCTAGAAACTTTTCAAGGGACTGTTGTTTGTCATTAAGCTCTTTTTGTAGTTTTTCAATATTTTCAAGAAGTTGAGAATTGACTTGTTTGACAGCTTCATATTTTTCATTACACAATTTGTTGTCATTTTCATAACTTTGTATCTTCATTTTGAGTGAAATTCCAGAGAGAGTTCTTCCAGAAGTAGAAGAAAGAGAAATTCACCGTGAGATGAAGAGAAATCTGAGTGCAGCCAGCCAATCTTATCTGGAAATTGCTTCAATCCGAAGCTACATTATTTTTGTTCTTTCCGATCGAAGTTTTATAATTCTTTTGTTTTTTCTTTATGTTCTCCGTTGCGAACTTTTTTCTTGGTTCCCTCTGAGTAATATCAGAGGAATGGAGAGTATTCTCCGAAGTCCCCTCTATAGGTTCAGAGGAAGAGAGGTCTCTGACCTCTGGTTGCGTGGGCTACTGGATGTAGCTCACAGGGTTCCCTCTGCGGTTGTAGAGGAAGGGACGTTGATCCTCCGGGTTCCTTCTGATTTTCAGAAGAAGCGAGGAGGGTGTTCCTCGGGGAGAAGCTGTGTTCAGCCATTATCGCAGACTAAGTCTGCTGATCATTTTGCTTTGAGCAAGGAAGTCTCACTCTGGGAGAGTGAGGGGTGGATGTAGATTGTGGATTGCAATCGAACCACCTAAAAATTCTATTGTCTATTGAGTGATTTTCTTGACTTGGCATTCGATTTGCTCTACCTTGACTAATTGGTATATCAAAAGACATAGCAGGAAGGATAGGTCGGGCCTATCTGGAATGTTACCCCTTGCGTGAGGAGATCCTTGGATCAAACCTCTGCCACGTATCGATGTCAGTCGCTCTTAGCATGCTTGGGTGCTAAGTGTGTGGTTTCTCTGTCGACTCCTTTGTTCGCACACGCTAAATTCACTACACTATTCTCTACACGATAGCTTGCTGCTTATTTGTCTGATCCGGTGCTTGCATTTGATTTAGTGTTGTTATTAGCGCATCTGTCTACATTTTCTCTTGGAATTTTAATTTGTTTATTTTTTGGAGGGCAGATACATTCATCTCCCCCTTCTATATTTGCCAGTCTTGTTTATCAAACAGGAAATGGATGACGCAATTGTGGATCTAGATGGAAATATATGCCCAATATCACTTGATACTTCTATGCATGATTCTGTCTGCTAGCTTAACTCAATTCTTAACATACTTTCACATTTTAGAAAAGAGACTATTATTTTTTGAGCCCATTTTTTACCGATTTTATTATTACATATAGTTATGGTTGGATGTATCGCAAGATTTAGGTGGTAGGACTATGAGAGTTAATGATGCTAAGCAAAGGCCAATGCATGGGCCATTCTAATTTGTACTCAGTGCATGCCACATGTCTCGACCTCATCAATCATTATTTTATTGACATGAATTGTATGATTACATATCTACTTTTTTATCTTATGCGTTAGGGGATGCCACATGTCTCGACCTCATCAATCATTGTTCTGTTGACATGAATTGTATGATTATAGTTCCCCTTTTGTAGCTTATGTGTTAGGCTCTCTCTCTCTCTCTCTCTCTCTCTCTCTCTCTCTCTCTCTCTCTCTCTGGTGTCTCTCTCTCTCTATCTCTCTCTCTCTCTCTCTCTAAAAAACAAAATTAAATATAAATATCCAGAGGTTACTTGGTTCATTGGAAAAAAAAAACTCTAATGAGACCTTTGAGTACAGGGTTCATTAGGCTATAACGGATAAAAGGGTTTGATATTATCACCATACCCTTAATTATGGCTGGGACATTACATGAATGAAGGACTATAGATGTGCGGTGACCGAAGACGGAAAGATCACAGAGTGAGTTATTAAACCCCTTTGTCTTCTAGGATAACGGAGTATTGCTTGGTGCTTACCGTGAGCTGAAAGCCGAATAAAGAATAATCAAAAGGTGATTATCTATCATGAGATGATGAATTAATTATTTAAGCCATGAGATGATTAAATAATTAATTTTGTGTTAAGAGTTAACATGGTTAAACTAAGGAGCTTTTAAACTTAATGGTCCTAAAACCAGACTGCCATTAGGCCTAGAGTCACACACATAAGGGTTACGGACGACGAGACTATTTATGTAATTATGGACTTGTGAGGGTTTTGTGAAAACCCTAGTAGAGTCTATAAATAATTGCATGGAGGGAACCCTGGTCAAGTATCCGAGGTTCGACCAATTGGGCCACCCCCTTCCTCTCTCTCCACCCAAGCCCAGCACCTCCCTCCTCTCTCTTCTCCCTCTTGTCTCAATCGTTGAGACTCTGTCGAAGTGCCGTTGACGAAATCGTTAGTGGAGCACTGCGTAGAGAGAACTCCGTCGTCCGTGCCCGTGTGGATACCGCTAGAGACCGGGCACTTGCACAGTTCTATACCGCCACGAGGGTTCATGTTCCACTTCGCTGCGATCCACATATTGCAGAAGTAAAATCGGATCCCTACTTATGTAGGAAATCAACAAAAATCAAAATGGACAATGGCAGGCGGGGATACAAATTTTATTCCGTTGTGTTTCTTGCTACCTCGTCCCGGATCCTTACAATTCAGCACCCTGCCCCTCTATCTGGTCCCCCTCTCCCCTCTCCTATCACCCCCCTCCATCACAACTGCCCAACTCCTCTCTCTCTCTCTCTCCCCTGAGCCCCTCTGGCACCCTCCCCTCTCGCACTCTCTCTCTCTATTTCTCTCTCTCTATATATATATACGTCCTTTTAATAAAAGTGGGGGCAAAATGGTAATGTCACATGGGTGAGTTACCTCCATTTACGTGGGATGTAACTTCAGGGGCATCACAACTTGGGTTAAGAGATTTGGGGGATATAAGGGTCAATGCCATAAAGGTTAGGGTATAAGGGTTATTTTAAAAGATTTCAATGGTCTAGAGGTAATTTTGCCAATCTATTAATTTTAGATAAGTTAAAAGCTTTGAATTTTGATCCTTTAACTATAAATGTTTATGAATAAAAGCTCCTATATAGATGACTTGCACATTGAGAAGTACTTGAAGAGAACTTATTCATGTCTTCTACTTCAGCCCTGATCTCATACGTATTTATGAGAACTTTCTATACATATAGAAACGTGGACATGTACAATCAACTTATAATCACGTAAACCTCTTAATACAATTTTAGAAACTTTCAAACTTTACTTACAAAATTAGTGACCATATAGTGGACGCTATTTCTATAATTGGTGGTGACCTGAGTAGATGTCAATTTCCCAGATTCGCGCATGTCTTGGTTTTTATACGAGATTTATCACTATGTCATTCTTACTCAAGTTCTGTCCTTGAAATCTCTACTCCATGAATCTACCTTATTATCCTACAATGTCTTATTCCCTTGGAATTCTATTGGCTAGAAACTATAGTGGATGTCAAAATATTTACATGACTCAACGCTTGGCAATTATGGGGCCCTGTCTGGTCCTGAGAGGAGTACTCGAAAGTACTTGTACCCATGAGAGCTATATTGACTACGGTGTGATATTTCACTGAAGTGCATGACTAGCTTGATCTATGACAATCCACGAATCTCTATAGTGCTTGACTTGAGATGACATGACGTGACTTGCATGTCACGGAATGAGAATTTACTTGCTTGATCTTGAAATAGCCAATTAATGATGTGACTTGATATTACATGTTTGATGTCCTTGTTAACTTGACATGATTATCTTGAAATCTTACTAGATCATCTATATTACCTCTTGCTAGTCCACTCTTGATGCTGTATCACGTTCATGCATAGCTATACTTGCATTTCATATAACATGTATTTTACTTAAAGCAAGCTTATTCTTGAGATATAATTCTTACTGTGCATTCGCTCACTTAGTGTTTTGTCCTATTTTTCAGGTAATTTCGATGATGAGGATCATTCGGATGGGGATGGCCAAGAGAGAAGAGAGTAGAAGCCGTCCAAGATTATCTACATTGAGTCTTTTACCTTTTCTTGAGTCTATTATTGTATTTTCCTCTCTATTGAGTCTAATTGTCAATGGATTATTATTATGAGTCAATCAGTTATGTAATGATGGTTATACTTTATGATATTGAAGTTATTAATGAATAAATTTGATTTGGTATTATCTTGCTTGGCGCACTCTATCTTATGGTTAAATTATCTCGTGCTCTGATTGACATGATTGATATAAACTCATCACGCATATCGGGTTCCTTCCACACTCGGGACGTGATAATTTTTGTGGTATCAGAGCCTAGGTATTTCAATTCTTAGAAAATCAAGTCCAAGGATAGGTTTATACCTTTTACCTGGTGAGATTGGGTAGAGCCATAGGTTAAGTCAACATAGGACATCCAACCCTATAGTAAAAAAATACGAACCTGATTAGACCTAAATTCTCTTATAGGATCATGGCCGCTAAAAGAGCACAATGGCCCGACATGCAATGCACTGTCCAAGGCCTTACCCAAGCGTTACAACAAGTAGCACAGGGCGGTATGAACTGTGGAGCCGGAGATCTCCACCGAAGCTTTAGGAACATGAACCCACGTAAGTTCGTCGACTCTTCCGACTCGGATGACGTCGAGAATTGGATGAAGGAGGTGGACGTATATTCCGTGTCATGCAATGCATGAATGAAGAGAAGGTGTTACTGGCCACTTTTCAACTAGAGTGGGATGTTCGATTCTAGTGGGAATCGGTGGAAGCTATTTTACTCCATGAGCAAGTTACATGGGGTGAGTTTGTTGATCATTTCAATAATAAATATTTCTCAGATCGTATCCAAGAGAAGAAAGTCGTGGAGTTTGCCGCACTTAAGCAAAGGACTTTATCGGTGGCCGAGCATGAGGCCCAATTCTCCCAACTATCAAGGTATGCACCGCATCTAGTGTGTACTGAGAAGATGAAGGCCTGGAGATTTCTTAATGGGCTTCATCCGCAATACATCACTCAACTGGCACCGATGGACATTCAAGTTTATTCGGAGATGGTAAGGTGAGCCCAGTTATTAGAGGATGCCATGGAGCTATCCGACCGGATCCGTGGGAAAAATAAGAAGGAGCACGTTACAAGTACGAGAACTTTCAAATCCACATTTAATAAGAAGAGATCTAGCAATGGGGGAGATTCCTCCCAAGAGAAGAAGGTCAAGAAGGGGAGCAAGTCCTTTTCCATTACCACCACACCTTCCAAAGAAGTGTGAAAGCATTATGACAAGGCCGGCCATAGGGCCGAGGAATGCTAGAGGAGATTGGGAGCATGCCTCCGCTGTGGAAGTCTGGATCGCTTGATTCCTGATTGCCCATTGTTGAATGAGCAAACCAACAAAGAGAAAAAGCGCCTGGTGAAGAAGCAAGGCCACCTAAAAGCACTTCAAGAGGCGGAAGATAATGATATGCCCATCAGGGTTGACGATGGAGACGGGAGTGGTGGTGGAGCGGAGGACGGCGTGGGCAACGGCTGTGGGGGTGAGGAGATGGAGGGGGTGATAGTGGAGGTGCCCCAGGGCGACGAGCAGTACGTGGACGCCGCCATGTCGTTGATGAGCCAGACCTCGAACCAGCTGACGCTGTTGTTCCAGGGGGAGGTCTACGTTTTCGACTCGGTCTCGCCTGAGAAGGTAGCCTGATTCGTGGCTCCTAACCGTTCCCGCCGGCCATTTGTGAATCACCGAATATTTGTTTGGGATCTGTCTTTCTGAAAACCTTCATTTCCTTCGCCCTTCTTGATTCTTCGGTCATAGTGTCGTTCGCCCTTTTATGTGAGAACTATGCCCTCGGGTTTACGCGATGACTAGTTTTAAGTGGCTCCTTGAAGATTGTTGATTAATGATTAGTCCATGCAAACTTTTATATAAAAGCTTTCAGGCAGTCTTCCATTGGTTTTACGATAATAGGCTTCTATCTCATGTTGTTTTTGGTTTCGCTGGCTTCTGCTATAGCATTTGAGGATTATAAGTTAGATCCACTGAAAATGGAGTGCCCTTGTATTCCAGTTATTCAATAAACTTCTTTAAGACTGCAATGTCTCCAACAAAACCTGTCTTCACAAAGGGAGGATATGGTAGCTGCCCAGATACACAGCTTCTTACTAGCTTGCAAGTCTCTACTTCCGTAGGATGCATGATGGCACCTTATCAAGGAGAGTAATTGTTCTGAGAATTTTGGAAGTTCAGATCCCTGGGAGATTTTCCTGTACTGTAATTAGTTTCAGAGACCCTTTTAGCTTTTACATTAGTTTGTGGACCAATGAATTGGTGACTCTTGATGTGCTATCCAATCCGCTTTATCTTGAATAACGCCTAGAGTTCTTGAATTGCTTGATTACTTCCAGGTCAAGTTTATCCCCTTAACGTGTAGTAGCCTTTGAGCAACAATCATAGTCTGCTACTTCACAGTAATATGTCTGTATTTAACATGGAATGGAGATTAAACGTTCACCTGGAGCTTTTACTTCTTGGGCTAGCTAGTGGTGCAAATATGGTCAAGGAGATGTGACTTGCTTGGAGGGGGTCTGGACTATGAAGGGTGGCACAGAGGGGTCTGATGTGTCATTGTTTACTTGGTTTGCACGATAGTAGAGAAAGACATAATAGAAAATTTGGGACAAGAAGACTGAAGATCAAGCATTTTATGGAGGGATGTGCTGTAGCTTTGCTTAGTGGCTAGGCTGAGCTCAATAGTCACAAAATCTTGTAGAAGCTTGACGGAGATGAAAATGTCGTGGCAGATGGAATACCATTAGATCTATCTGTAAGCTAAAAATGATTAATTATGTAGTTAAAGGCAAGAGGTGAGCGAGGCAACCAAGGGCTGGCCTCAGCTCCAAGTGCATAGGCTAGCACCTAGGTGTTTGAGGCAATGTCTTTTTTCCCCATAAATCATTATGAAGGAAGAAAATGACAGTAGAAAGGAAAATAGGAAACCATCCAAGACAATGATATGTAAGGCTCCGGGGAACATTGATGATGTCTAATATGCAAAGACAAACATGAGTAAACCACTCATATAAGTAGTGGATGGTATTAGTAATCTCTTTTTTGAAAGTGGTTGGTACCACAAAATTGTATTTTTTTTCTTGAAAGTGTGTAGGTACCTCCCCTCTGTGGATTCAGGTTCAGAGAACCTCTTCAAACCTCACCTGGGATCTCCCTCTTTTTCCTTTCGCGATTCGCGAGTCTGTAGACGCTCTTTTCTCTTCTCCTTTTTTTTTCTTATCTTCTGCCCCTTCTTGTTTGTTTTCGCAGCAACGTTTTTCCCCCCTTCCTTTTTCATCTCTCTTATCCCCTTTTTATATGCAGCACGTCTGGCATGTTTTCTTTATTTTTTTTGTGCCACAGGCCTCATGTCCCCTTGGTGTGTTTCTTCCCTTTGCACCGTAGGCAACACACTTGGTGTGCCCTCTTTCTTTCTGTCGCACAGGCAACATGTCTGCTGATGTGCTTGTTTGTTATATTTTTTTCTTTCTACAGGCCTATTAATGGGAGGAGTAGAGGCTGGGGGGAGCCACCCACGCGTCGTGGGGCTACCAGAGCGAAGGTCCCCCTACTAGTTCAGTTGGGGCCCTACCGTATGAGAGTCCCTGTTGGATGGGCTTCATCTAGTGGATGCATCTACTTCTACCAATTGAGGGAGGGTGCTGTCAGATCGAGTTTCATGCTGGATGGGCCTCTGGGCTGTCGGGTGAACTCCTTTTACTGGTGCTGTCGATTGAGGTAGGCTACAATAGGTGTTGCCGGTTCAGGGCAAATGCCACTGGATCAACTTTCTAGCCTAATGGAGGCTTGAGGGGTCTGCCGGATGAGCGGCTTTGGTTGCCACCAGATGAGCAAGCCGCAGCTGGTGCTGTCGAATGGCTTGTGGGAGGGGCTGCCAGATGCGGGCCTCAATGTGCTACCAGATAAAACCCAATGGAGCTTGAGAAGGAACCCATGGCCCATTGGATTAGGTTTCCTATCGGTTCAGTAGAGAGCCGCCATTCTAAACCCTGGAGGCCTACCAGTTCAGGTGTGGAGACCTGCCATAAAAGACCCTTGGAGGCCTGCCATTTAGGAGACCTGTCGTTTAAAAGGTTGGGTCTGCTGTTTAAAGCCTTTTGTGCTGTCGATACATATTTCCCCCGTATCAAACTTCTTTTCCTTTCGCTCATTCACCCTTCTTCTCCTCTTATTTCTTTTATGTCTTTGTTTTCTTCTTTTATGTCTTTGTTTACAGGAACCAATCGCCAGAATTAGCTACCTTCTTTCCTTTATTCTGAGTTTCTTGGGGAGCTTACTTCAACTTCTTGATATATAGTGATGCATCTAGCAGGTGGCATTCGAACACCTTAAAAGGGTGTAAGCCAGCAAATATTCTCTCTTCTTTTTCATTTCGGGGGTATTTGATACGTTGGTGGAGAGTAGAGGGTATCACCCGATTTTGATGTAGCCATGGTTGGCCTAGCAGTGCCTTGTATGAGGTGTTGGAGTTTATTACGTGAAACTGCACCTTAGTGATGAAATCTCTGAGTGAGAGATCAAACTCTGCCATGCCCAGAGGGACTTTAAATTTTGGTTGAAGCAAACAATTCTCATATCCTTGACCTCAATTAGGTGCACATCAAAATAATACTTTTGATATATGATTTGTTGGTAAAATCCAAAACTAGGGTAGAACATCCCGAAGTCCTTGCAAAGGTGTTGCAAAGATCGAGGAAATTCCAATTGAAAATGAACCCAAAGAAATACTTGTTTGGTGTATCATCAGGCAAATTATTGGACTTCATTGTAAGCAAAAGGGGTATTGAGATAGACCCCAACAAGACCCAGGCGGTCAAGGATATGTCGCCTCTCGAGAATCTGAGAGAAGTTCGAGAATTAATTGGAAGGTTACAATTCATTCGCTAGTTTGTGTCCCAGCATTCACAAAGGTGCAGACCATTTTATGAGTTGACCAAATCAGGAACTGAATTCCGTTGGGATTCTAAATGCCAAAAGGCTTTTGTGGGACTAAAGGAATATCTTGCTAATCCCCCTGTCTTAATTCCACCCATTCCAGATAAACTTTTGATCCTATACATCTCAGTCCTGGACGACTCTATGGGAGCCGTCCTGGCACAAGCTGATGAAGAGGGCAAGGAACGGGTGACCTATTACTTGTCCAAACTTCTCAATCCCTGTGAGTGAAAATATACTGCCATGGAGAAGACCTGTGCTACCCTTGTTTGGGTAGTGCAGAAATTGAAACACTACTTTCTGGCTAATGAAGTCCACTTGATTGCTCGCATGAACCCTATTAAGTTTCTCTTGGAGAAATCTATCTTTACTGATAGGCTAGCACACTGGCAAAGTTTCCTGTCCCAATTCGACATCACCTAGGTCCAGCAAAAGTCGATTAAAGGCTATGCCATAGCCGAGCACCTCGCTCATCACCCTCTCTCCAAGTTTGATCCTGTTGGATCAGAGTTTCCAGATGAGGATCTAATGCCCATTAGTCAATCGAATAATCTGATGTGGACATTATATTTTGATGGAGCTTTGAATTCCCAGGGGAGAGGTATTGGCATCATCCTTCTGTCGCCTGAAGGTGTCGCCATCCCAGAGGCATTTTAGCTTACATTCTCAGTCACCAACAATGTTGCTGAATATGAGGCTCTTCTAGCAGGACTGGAACTTGCCTATTCCTTCTGGATCACCGAATTGCGAGTCATAGGTGATAGTCAACTTATCCTCTACTAGGTGCTCACCAAATATCACACCCGTGATCCCAAGCTCAAGCCATATCAAGAACTTGCTATTGCTTTTGCCAAACTGTTCACTAAGTTGGTCTTTATTCATGTTCCTCACCATCAGAATATTCTGGCCGACGCCCTTGCCTCGTTGGCATCATCGTTATGATTCCCTCTAGGTAGAAGGTCGGAGTCCATCTCCATCTACAAGCTTCGCATCCCTGCCATCCATAATCCTTCCTATTTAAAGGTCAAGGAAAGGATGGCCCAAGACGGAGAAGTTGTTCAAAAAAGGGAAATCATGTTGGTAGAATTGGAAGAAGAACTGGCTGACGAGGAGAAACCATGGTTTTATGAAATTGTCAAATATTACACAGACCAGTCTTACCCTGAAGAAGCCACACCAGAAGATAAGAAGGCCATACGAAGAGTGGAAATCAATGGCCGCCCTTTAACAGGTGCCCGATGGGGTCTTCAAATACTCTTTCAGCTGGTCAAATCCCCTTTGGCATTCTTGGTTCCTATAGAATGGTGTGTTTTTCATCATCAGCTTGTGGAATGGCTGACATCACCCGAACAGATTCGAGATGAATCTACGGGTATGGGCCAATCGGCCTTGTAATGACCAAAGCTCTGTTAAATTCTTTAGAGAAGGCAACTCCTAGATAGCTTTTATCTTGGAGGGGTCTATCGCAATTCCCCGATATCAGACAATGAGGCCCAAGAATTTCCCACTGGAGACGCCAAAGGTGCATTTCATTGGGTTCATTTTTAACTCATTTTGTCGAAGCCTTTCGAATATGATCTTGAGATCACTCAAGTGGTCTTCTCTTTTCCTGGTCTTGATGACCAAGTCATCGATATGGCATTCAACTTTCTCATAGAGTAGCTCATCGAATATCTTCATCATCGCCCACTGGTAAGTGGCACTAGCATTTTTGAGACTGAAGGACATTCTTTTGTAGTGGAATATATATCCCCTTGGGTGATCGAAAAGTCATATGAATTCTATCATGTTCGGCTATCCATATCTGGTTGTGTCCGGACAATCCATCCATGAAGGATAGAGCTTCATGGCCAGTAGTGGCGTCTATCATGACTTCAGTGATGGACATTGAGAAATCATCTTTCGGGTATGCCTTGTTTAGGCCCCGAAAGTCCATGCATATTATGATCTAGCCATTCTTCTTCTTGACGGGCACAATATTGGTCAATCATGTGGTGTATTAGTTTTTTGCTATGAAGTCGATGTCTATAAGCATGTCGACCTCTTTGCAAACCTGACTTATCAGTTCCGGCCTCATTCGTCGAGGTGACTATTTGACTAGTTTGGCTTTAGGGTCAATAGCCAGGACATGTTGAGCAACTTCAGGGTTGAGGCCTGGCATCTCTTTATAGTTCCAAGCAAAACAGTCCCGGAACTCCTGGAGCTGTTTTATATATTGCTCTCTTTCTTCTGGGAAAAGGAGGGCGCTGAGGAAGCTTGGCCTAGTCTTATCTTCTGTGCCAAGATTCACTTTGACCAGCTCATCAACGGTGGCATGGCCGCCATCTTCTATCTCTGAGGGAGCCGACTGTAAATTGATGAAGCCTCAACATCTTCTTCAGCTTTGAAGACATCATAGATGCTTCCTTGCTTTATCTTGCTCAGCGGTGGAGCTTCACTAGCTCCTTTCCCTGGCTCCTGAATCAGTGTTGATGCCGACAATACAACTTTTGGGTAGCTTAGATATTGGCCAGTGGATGGATCACCCCTGGGGGTAGCAAGGAGCTCTACAGCCTCTTGTCCCTGTGGAGCATCATCAGAGGTCGTGGCGACCTCTATGGTAATAGATTCCCAGCATCTGTAGGGGACATCGGCTTTTAGCCCTTCTTGTATCATTGTATAGGGTTCCGGGGCATCTTCTAGCATAGAGAGCCGTAGGATTTCTTCATGATCTTCTTGATGATAATTATCATATATTTATCATATTTTTTTCAATAAATTTGAAAAGTGGATTAATGATTCATGATATTTTAATGACGATTTTTTGGATGTTACAAACCCATGTTGGGTGTCCCGGTCCTTCTGCTGCCAGAGCCTCCAACTTCCAGTTGTGAAGGGCCGATGGTGCTCTTCTTCCTCAGGAGAGTCTTCATTGGGGCGGGAAGCCGCCGGGTAGGTCACCGTCCTTGGTCGGGCGGTGGCGTAGGATAGCGATGTGACAGAGTCGACACCGGATCATTGGGCAGGCTTGGTCGCACTGCCGGTTGGTAGTGGAGTCATGTTGGTCTTCCTGAGGTGAAGTCCCCGACACTCATTGCAGGTGGCTCGAAGCTCTGGCAACTTGAGAGGCTTCAGCGTTCTACTTTTCTTCGGCTCCCGTGCTCCCGTAAGTCGTGTCATTTGCTTTTGCGGCTTGATCGTCAGTCATCATATTTTGAGTGTCAACAAATGCCCCCCCAGACGTGGGTGCTGCAAGTGAGACACGAACGTGGCATGACCGACGGATGAGCTTCATCTAGACTGATCTCCTTTGATGATGACAGCTCGAAACGTCACTTAATTTTATCGTCGGATGCTCGAACGACAAGGCTGGGGCTTTAAACGGCGCGGTTGAAATGGCGTGCCCTTGACCAGATAGTTGAAATGGCGCAGGGTTAACCGGCACGCCCCCTGGCTTGAATCACTTGGATCGGCGCGCCCCTCGCTTGAATCGGCGCGCCCCCGGAGGGCGCCGTTTTGACGGGGTTAAAGCCTATTATATAAAGGCCTCCTCCTTCATTTTTATTCACCACTGTTCATTTTGGCAAATAATTTTCTCTCTCCTCATCCCCCCTCTTCCTCAGCGCACGAGCAAGTGAGTAGTGGAAGGTGAGTTTTGAGTGATTTTCTTCCCATTTGGATTTTAAACCCTCATTTTTGGGTCCCGGGAGGCTCCTCGTAGGACTTGTCCTCAGAGCTAGATCCCTCGGGTGTCCTGTTTGGACTCGGCTTAATGCCCATGGCTGCTTTTAGGGGCTGCTCCCTTGGTGGACGATTTCACTTTTCTCTTGGCAGACTCCCAGGCTGGGGAGACTCTGCCGAAATTTTGTCAGAAATCCCGTTCTAATCAACTGATCTCTGACTTGTTTATTCTCTTTCGGGCACTATTTTGTAGATAAAATGGCATCCGGCTCTTCCTCGTCTGCGTCCCATGTTGCTGTCACGTGGGAGAACGTTCATTCTTTGAACTGAGGGTTCAAGAAGGTGGCCGTGGTTGCAGAATCGTCCGACTCGGAGACTGATACATTAGATACTAGCCGGCTGATGATCCTCCCCGAGGACCATTTCAAGTACGAGTGGGGAGACGGAGTCCGACCGGATCACCCAAAGGACAAGCATCTGACGGACTTCATCAGGCGCTTCAACTTGTTTGGGAAGCGCACTGTTATTTTGGCTCGACGCGCTAAAGGGGCCTTGCTGGCAGACCGAGACAGCTTGAACGACTCAGTCATCCGCGTCCTGTGGGCACACCGCACTACTGCTCGGTTAGCCACCGGAGAGACTCTATTTCATCTGGCATATGGAGTTGAGGAAGTCATACGAGTCAAGATATCTAATCTAACTCTAAGAGTCAGTCAGTTCGACGAGGCATGAAATAATCAAGTGCTATGAGAAAACCTAGATCTACTGACAGAAGATAAGATCGCACTCGGACCCAACTGGTTGCCTATCAACACCGAGTGTCACAATACTACAATGCTCGGGTCAAGGAGTGCACCTTCTTCCCTGGAGATCTCATGCTTCGTAGTGCCAGCATCGCCGATCCACGTGCAGTTGTGGGAAAATTGGCTCCAAATTGAGAAGGCCCATATAAGATTATAGAAGTGCCAGGGAAGGGGGCCTACATGCTGTCATCCCTTGATGGCTGGGAAATCTCCCACCCATGGAACTCTGTAAATCTTGAGGTCTTTTACCAGTAAAAGAGTGGATTGGACTCCAAGAGGCAAGTAATAATCTTCTACTCTTCAGGAGATAGGCGTATACTTGTTGACACCCAAAGAATCATGCAAATGAATATGGTTAGCTTGAATCTTGTGAAGCTCCAGTCTAAGATACCTCGAGCTCACAAAGCTACACGAAAGCCACCTAACAAGGTGATTTAGATATCAAATGCCATGAAGACAGATCGATGACTATGTCAGAGTTCTGAAGATACAATTCCAATTGATCTCAACCTCACTCCATGATGAGAAAAAGTCTCCTACATCATAATATCATACTCGGCTCTGCCTCCTCGGCAAAGCTGCTATCCGACAAATTGGCATTCGTCACGAAAGTGATTAAGTCAAATAAAACTGTAAAATCATCTGCCGAGGATGAAGGAATCCTCAGGCGACCATCCGCCTGCTTAAACTCCCACAAAACATCCCCCAATCGTCGGAAGAGGTTGAGACGCAATCAGAATTACTTCTGATTCCAGAAAAGATATCATTACCCTCCGGATGGCACAGAAGGACTATCTGAACAGCTAAATATCACTAAAATGTGTTAGCAAAGGCGGAATGAAGAAATAGATTAAGAGAGGGCTTAAAATAGCTCAAAGGAGCGTAAATGGGCTCAAAAGATGGTGAAGTGGGCTCGATTCGGGGTGCCAATTGGATCCTGCTAAGGGGGTGGGCCTTGTGCCGTCGGAACTAAGTCTCATAAATAGAGTTCGATAACCCTATATATAATCCCTCATTCAAGCATAAACCCTAAGAGGAGCATTCGAGAAGAGGGAATTCGCTAGAAGAAGGAGGGAGATATGGAAACAGAGGGCGAGAGAGAGAACTTGAACAAAGAAGGAGAGGAGAGCCTCTGAGAAGAAAAAGAGAGCGGAGAGAGAAAGGAGGCGGAGAGTCTGAAGTCGAAAGGTGGGTTCGATCATCCTGTATCGCCCCTGTTTGGGCTACAATCTCCCCTCCCCATTCTTTTTCCCGTTCATTACTCTATGAATTCTACTGTAAGCGTTGGCTGCTATGATCGATTGATGAATATATTATTTATTTAAAAATGAGAAAAAATGAGGTTGTATATGATTTACATAATTTTCGTCCCCCCAACTTAAATGACATTGTCCTCAATGACATGAACAATAGAATATGGAACAATGTAAACATAAAATTTGTGAAGGAACGGGACAACCTGACGGAAGTGATCTTCGACAGACCCGACTTTTAAATAAAAGACGGTACTTGGCCGTTAAAGGCGAGGCATAGGTGCAAGCAATCTCCTCTCTCCCCTCAACTTATCCTTTATTCAAACTTGTAAATAAACATAAAACCACAATAAAAACTTGGGTTGCCTCCCAAGAAGCCATTTATTATCACACGAAAATTACTAAAACTCTGAGTTACCTTCCAAGAAGCGCTAAATTTTACGTTTTCAGCCAGACGCAATGTAGCTCACTAACCAACAGGTGGCATGCAGAATGAGCCACCAAGTAATCTTATCCTCTGATAAATTCCAGCCATTGTACCATTGGAGGAAAGATTAAACCTCGATGCATGTGGGCTAGAACCATGCGAAGGCAGGTCTAGCAATCCAGATGGACCCCCTTGGTCAGAGAGCGACGGAGAAAGTATCATATCTTTAATTATAAAATATTCCTCTATATTTTAAAGGTCTTTATAAGTATTAAACACATCAACGCGGACCTTAATTTCACCTAGCTTTTCTTTCTCATTCTCACTTTGAGGAGGTACTTGCCAGTGTCAAGGAGACCAGGATGATTGAGAAAGAATTCAACACAAGAATTCTTGTAAGGCACAAATGGATCTGGCCAGTTGGCTATTTGTAGAATGTTCAGGATGATTTGGGATTCACCAAGGTCAGGGATGGGTAAAAGATCCACACCCCCCCCTAAATCATGAGATGCCCAATCAGAGTGACTTTTAAGTGGAGTACCCAGTTCCTCAATGACTCAAGAAGAATGATTTATGGTTACACTCAATTCACTCTCCAAGCTCACATTTTCACCGTCCTTTACTTGGAACAAAGATGTATCAATTTCAGGAAGGGAAAGATAAGGAATTTGATCATTGACTAGTGTATCTACTTCCCTCTCTTCTCCCTCCAACTTAAAATTAACAGACTCATCATTACCCTCGCCACAAATAGAGTTGGGCTTAGGCATGTTAGGGTGCTCTTCACTAACTCCCTCTAATTCCTTTGCATAAGACTCCTCTATGCTCCCCTCAAGATCAAAGGTGATATGAGTGTGGGACTGGGGAATCATGGATTGATCATCCACTTCCATTCTTGTCATGTTATCAGTGAGCTGACTCATCAGGGCCTCTAGCCTGGAAATGGATTGATCATTAGCCAATATGAGTTGTTCCATTTGATTAATCATCTCTTACTTATGATCTGTGGATGGAGGAGATAGATAAGTAAGCTACGATTTAGACTGTAATGGATAGAAATTTGGAGAGTAATGAGGCTGAAAATGAGGTGATGGAGAGTGTATGAGTTGTCCTCCATAATGGGCTTGATCATAGGAATCATTTGGGTATTGAGTGATCGTTGTGAAAACGTCGGCAACGATCGGCGCAACGATTCACGTCGTGACCACCTCGACGGCCGGCGGCGCGGCGACGGTCTCGGCGGCAATTCTCTCGTAACACACGCCAGGCAACTGGCATCAACCGAAAGGGTTGGCTTCGTACCGGGGCCAGCCCTTTCTTATTTGGAGATTCCTGAATGTCTCAGTCACAAACACCGGCGCGATACAACAATTCGTTCTTCACCATAGTGTCCGTAGAGCAAGGGTTCAGGTGCATGGTTCCGGTTGGCTTCAGCCTGGAGGAAGCACTGAAGCCTGGTTACTGGACGCACGTGGCGAGATTTCTGAAACGTGGGTTTGTGATTCAGGTTGCCCCTGATGACTGGTCATACATCGCATATCTGCGCGTCATCGATGTGGGCGACAAGTACGCCAAGGTTGCTCTTGAGTGTGTCAACAAGCTTGAGCAGGCTGGAGACGACAGCGATCTGCTTAAAGTCGAATGGAGTGGCCCGCATACGAAATTCCGAGTCCTCCGAGGCAAGGACGTACTGAAGGACGGCTTCACGGACAAGAAGCTCGCACAGCGATGGATTGACGAAGAGTACGGCAAGAAGGCCGCCTGATGCCGTCCAAGCTGTCGGTCTACAACGCAGCGCTGCTCGCGTTGGGCGAGCGGAAGCTATCCTCGCTGTCGGAGAACGTCACCATGCGCCGTCGTCTTGACAGCGCATGGGACGACGATCTCGTTGAGACCTGCCTGGCGCAAGGGCTGTGGAACTTCGCGACTGTCAGCGCTCAGGTCGACTATTCGCCATCGGTCGAGCCTGATTTCGGTTATCTGCGCGCGTTCAACAAGCCTGACGATTGGGTGCGTACGGTACTTGTTGCCGAGGATGAGTATTTCGAGAAGCACCTGATCAAGCACGTCGACGAGGCCGGATTCTGGTTCTGCGATCTGGACACGATCTACGTGAGGTATGTGTCGAGCAGCGCAAGTTACGGTTTCGATTATTCCAAGTGGCCGCAGAACTTCTCCAAGTACGTGTCGGCGGCATTGGCGGCCAAGGTGGCAAAGGCCACGACGGGCAGCGATTCCGACGTTGAGCGGCTCGATCGCACCGAGCGGCGCATGATGATCAAGGCGCGATCTTCGGATGCCATGGACGAGCCGACGACGTTCCCGCCGAAAGGCTCTTGGCTGCGCGCGCGGCGCACGAACTCGTTCTACGATCGAGAGCGGTAAGTGCCGAAGCAGAACCAAGCCACGGTCGCGCTCAACCGCGGCATCATCTCCCGTTATGGCCTGGCCCGAATCGATCTCGCCCGCACGGGCATGGCCGCCGAGGAGATGACCAATTGGGTGCCGCGGGTGATGGGCTCGATGTCGCTTCGCCCGGGCATGGAGTACATCAGTTCGACGCGGAGCAATCAGCGGGCCAAGCTCTTCCCGTTCATTTTCGCTGCAGACGATACGGCACAGATCGAAGTCACCGATGGGACGCTACGCGTTCGCGTGGATGATGAACTGATCTCATTATTATTGTTTCAGTGAGTTGACCTTAGACTAGGAAGGCTTATTATACTGCCACAAGACCGACTCAGTAAGGGGCTAGAGACCCGAACTACAATGTGTTAAGGCCATGCTTGGGGTGAAGGACTGTTGCAGCTTTGTTATGCTGCCACAAATGTTACATTACATATCCATGCTCACCACATAATAATGGGGGTAACGTAACCAGACTGTTGTGCTACCACAATATCACAAGTGTTCTAGAGACTAAATAAGACTAAAAGTTATAAGGAGTTACAATTAGCATGAGTTGTCAATTCATTAAGTATGTGGTGATTTGTTGTGATGTCACAATGCCACTACTATAATGTTAATGAGATTCTAGTCTCCACAAGGATATTTGTGGAGTTTCTCGTCTTTGCGTAATGAGGGTCATGCAAATTTATCGAAAATTAGTGGGAGTTATAAATTAAGATTAAAGATCACATATTAGTTGAAAGTCTATAAAGTTATTAATTTATGCATCTCCTTTTGTAGATCAAAATGTCAAGTCATCTACTTTATGGCTTATTTGATGCCAACTGACATACCGAACCAAATTATAGTAACTGACTCATGAACTTAAAAATAGTTCTCACGACTGAAAAAAATAATGTATGTTCTTCATAAGGTATTGCTTGTACCTCCTATTGGTTGTGTTGAAAGAGGAGAAATTAATGCTCATGAGAAGCATAAGGAAGACCTCACTCTTGCCAAATGCTACATGAAGGCTTCTATGTCAAATGAGTCGCAAAAGTAACATGATGACATGAATGCTAAAGGTACTATGTTGCACCTACAAAAGTTGTTTGGTGCACATAACTAAATAGAACGATGTGAGATACCCAAGAATCTATTTAGGGCAAGGATAGCTGATCATAGATCATCAGTTCAAATTCATGTTTTGAAGATGATTGAACGGATCAAGAGGTTGGCCAATCTAGGGTTCATCATTGATTATGAACTTAGTAACAACCTCATCCTGACACATTTTCTCGATTCATTGTGAATTTAAACATAAACATGATATAATGCACTCCGACAAAACTCCTTAGCATGTTGACCAATGCTGAGGGCACAATGACCAAGGCTAAGTCTCCGGTGCTTCTTGTTGGTAAGACTGGCCAGAAAAGAAATGCTAAGTGGATCTTTAAGAAAGACAAAACTCAGAAGAATGTGGATAAGGGGAAGGTCATCAAGAAATATGAAAAAGATAAGGGTACGTGCTTCCACTATCATAAAGATAATGAGGGTCGGTTTGCGTACTCGACTCCGTACTCGACTCTCCGGGGTCGAGCACACTAATCCTGCCCGATTACCAAAGTTTCCCTTAGAGACTTTGGAAAAAAAATTAAATTCAGCATCATCTGCGTGCCGGTGTTGTCCGTGGCATTGATATCAACGGTAAAGCCAGTGCCGGGGACGATGTTTTGGGTATTGGTCGGCGACACAAAATTGACTTGCGGGCCGTTGGGGTTGTAGGACGCGATGGAAATGTTATCGATGAACCCTTTGGGAGACCCTCTGGCCTTGCTGGCCCTCTACCAGCAAGGGACCAGCCCTCACATCCTCCACTCGGCGTCGCCGAGTCACCCCGGGTTTTTGGTTGAGCGTCGAGTGAGTTGCCGCCGCTATTGGCCCGATCGGGTTGCGAATTGTGCTTGCAAGATAGGTCTGAGGTTGTGTCACATCAGGGACGGAACCTTGACTCGTGCACTTCCTTTCCCGTGAGTTTCATAGGCCGTGGTGAGCCGAGTGGGCTTATTTGGGCGTTTTGGGAAAAATTCATGATTTTGGGGTGTGCGCCCGATCTAGCGATTCGATCGCGTTTTTGGGATTTAATCGGGTCCTCTCGGTGCTAGAGAGGTAGGGGACTAGTTTCCCCTCGTTTTCTCCTTCACATGGACGTGAACGGGGCGTGGAATGGAATTTTTAGGGTGGTTCGCCGATTTTGGTCTTGGGACGATTTGGCAGCCCTTCCAGAGACCGCCACACCCCTGGCAGCCTAAGGTAGGTGCGCCGCAAGTTACTGTTTTGTCAACAGGGTGGGCGTCGACTGGTGGCCATACGATAAACCGCTAGGGTCCCTTTGACGGTCCAGGGTTAGACCATTTTACCATGTTTTGGTCGTTGAAGCTGGTGAGGTAGCGGCCGTATGACTGACCGCTAGAGGTCGTCTAGCGGTCAGGCATAGAATCACCACTTCTTCTAGCGACCGAGGAAGTGGTGTGGACAAACTTTTAAATTTTGTTTTGGTTTATTGAGTGCGTGGATGTGCCAGTCACAAAGTGACAATTTATCCGGGCTTCATGGAAGCCCATGGTGCGCTTGATCTAACTCAGTCAGACGATTGTGCGTTTCGGGTCTGGACCAAATCCCGCCATGCCATAAAGGTCACGACGTCATTTACATCCCCCATACGAGGGAACACCCTTGATTAATTACCAAAATTAAGGGCCCTACGGCTAGGAAGAATTAATACTGATTGCAGAAGGATAGGAAGGAATAGACCACACTAGGGGCCTGCATCGGGATACGAGCGCTCGGACATGTCGGTCACTCACAGACCTTTTCATGTTCGGATGAAGGTCCATAACAGGGATGCGATGGGAATCGAGATAAACCCGTTCAAATGTCTGTCAAATGCACAGTAATTTCAATGGTGGGTCAGAAAGATCTAGCCAAGAAAATGGGTCTGGTTTGATCGGAATGTCAGCCAAAGGTGAGGTCTGGTGTAATATCCTGGACCTTTCAGATCCTCATTTTTAGGTCCCAGATCTATTTTCTTAGAGTGTCCAACTCTGTTGTGTTCAAAATTACGTTCCGAACATCTTTTGTGTTCGGATCAGCGCGATCCAGAGCTGTTTCGGAGGCCCGGAGGTGTTCCGTGGCCTTTTTCGCGCATTTTTTCGTTCCCGGCCTGAGTTTCAGCAAACCCTGCGGAACCCCGCTGCAGGTGAACCGGGTCGTTCATCTACCCGCGAGTGGTACCATTGCGATCGACGCGTCGTGAGGATCGAGGAAATGTGCGTTGAACTGCCAATCAGAACGGTTAGCGACCCCTCTACCTGCTCCGCATCTCCAGCGAGCTTGACGCCCCACTTGCCAAATTCAACCGTGGAACTGACAGCGGCCTTGGCAAGATTCGTGATGGCGTCGGTCACTTTATTGACGGCAGAGAATGCCAGCCCTGCGGCGCCACCAGCCACGCCGAATTGCGCCGCCAACGACGCCAATCCCTGCGATGCAGTCGGCGTTTTCTGCCCAAAATCAATAACCTTGGTGCGCGCATCATCCAAACGCCGCCCGAAACCCATCGTGTCGGCGTCAAGCTTGATCGAGATGGTTGATAGCGTGGCCATTAGAAGTACACCGCAGCTTCCAGGTTGAGGACCGAAAAGTCCTTGAGTTTCTTCGTGCGAAATCGCTCGTAAGTAGGCGTTCCGCCATCGGGGAGCTTGGTTCCGCCTACCTGCAGCAAGCCAAGGTAGCGCTGCGGAGGATTGTCGTTCGTCTCAAAGGCGTGTCGCTTTTGGTTTGCGCCTGGATTGGTTAGATAGAAGCTGCCGATGTTCAAAAACTCGTGAATCCACTTGTCCTCCTTGAACTCCAGCGTGTAGGTCGTACGCCAGTAGCGGACGCCTTTGTCGTACTGTTTGCGCGACGAGATTCCGGAGATCTTGACGGTTTCCTTCGGCCCTCCCAGAAACGTATCATCGTTGACAGTGTTGATGTACTCGCGCAGGGTCTCGGGGATCAGCAATTCGTTGCGTGTGATCGTCAGGATCGGATAGTGTTCCTCCTCTTCTGGTGGCGGATCAAACGGCTCTCCTGCTGCATTGACAATCGGAGCATCCACCTTGAGCACGTCATCGCTTGTATAAAACAGCAGATCCGCCTTGGTCAGCGCCTTCATGCGCACTGCGAAGTCGTAGCTGACCTCGGGCGGCTGCATCTCAATCGCCTGTTCTTCGCTGTTTTCTTGCTCGGGATCGTCGTGCTTGCTGGAGTAATCGACCGTGACTTCCCACAAGCGACGCGAGTTGCCGACCGGACGCGCGGTGCGCTTCGTGCAGCGACAAAGCAGATCTGTTTCCGTGCTGGTGATGTAGGGATAGCCTACAAATGGCAGGCCAGGGCAATAGCTGACCGTGCGCGCGCCGATGTGGTCGTTATCTGTCTCGACCACAAACACACGCTGATACGTGATTTCCTCGTTGGTGGCGTCGCGCGAGCCGGGCAAACGGCCCATGGCCGCTCGCTACCCGAACAAGGAGACTCCGGCATGCTGAAACCGACGATGCTTGCCCTTGGCGCGCTGCTGATCGCGACGCTGCTGATCGTCCTGAACAAGGTCGGGTCGCCGCAGTTCATCGGGTGGATCGCGCCGCCGGTGGCGGTCGCGCTCGCGCCGGCGATCGAACCCGCCGAGCTCGAAGCGTCGTTCGCGATCGTGGCGCGCGCCGCGCCGCCTCCACCGCGGCGCGCCTGCCCGGCGCCGCACGCCACCGCGCCGATGGTCGAGGTGCCGGACGTCGACGACCCGTTCGAGACGCAACTCAAACGATAGGTCACGCCTATCTGGAGGGTTGCCTTCTTGCGTGAGGAGACTCTAGGGTCCAACCTCTGCCTCGTATCCCTGGCATTTAGTTGATACACTTGCTCTGTTTCTATCTTCATTGATTAAATTGCATCATAGGTAAAAGTTGGGAGTGATCTATTCATCCCCCCCTTTTAGATCACGTTCTCAGTGTCTATCAATAAGGAAGTACGAGTGTAGAATGAATAAGTCGTTAGTGCTAATATTTGATTGCTCATACCACGTAAGAATGTACAAGTCAAGTATTTCAAGTGTTTCACGTGAGTTAAGCAAGTGTAAGTATTTATGAGTGAGTTGAATGTCGTAGATTAATCTAGCGAGATAGTATTTTGGTGCGATGCCACACCATGTCAATAATAGCTCCCATGGGCACGAGTACTTATGGGCGCTCCCCCTAGAACCAGACCGGGCCTTATTAATTTCAAGCATTGAGGTTTTGGACCAATGACCCAAAAATGTAAATATCTAGACATCCACATTAAAGTAATAATGATGGCCAAAGAATTTCAAGGTAAAGCTCATGAAAATAAAGTACAGATCTAGCAAAATTTATCATTCAAGGAACAAGTGGTGCATGAATCACAAGTAGTTGTAAGATAAGTTCAAAGATAATTTAAGGCATCATATTTAACGATATTAAGATAATAAGAAAAATAAGTTTCCGATCAAGGCATGATCAACTCTTGTGGAAATTCATGTAAGGTAGTTTTAGATCAATTTTTCCTCAATCGATGCTTAGCTAGAACACCAAAGAAATGGCGACCAGGTAAGAGGTGAGACAGTGGGAGGTTCTCCTCGCATTCGCAAGGGCCTAATTAAACAAATATTTATCCACTTAAAGCGTTTGTCCGTGGATCTCTTGCCTTAGACACCGATCTTTCTTGATAGTCTTGCTAGCTACATGACTTTGTCAGAAACACGTAAATCGAACGATAATCATTACACTCGTATCGATAACCTTTAAGACATGATCTACAAATCGAGATGACGATCAAGGCCTTAGAACTAACCATGCATGTCGTCTTGAAAATGGGCTAAGAAATTAAGCATATGCAGTTTAACAAGATAATATGTACCCTATTTAACATGCTTGAAAAGATATCATAATCTTGGAGATCAAGGATGTCATGAAGGTAACAAGAATTAGGTAGGGAATATAAGCTCATAGAATTGAATTATTTATCTTCCATATACTTAACTTAATCATGTGTTAAGTTAAATGACATGCGACATAACATGACTTGGAACTTAAATTAATAGATCGAGCATGTTGGATGATCTATTGGTTCAAAAATAATATAGTTGTCATAGAGATCGCTCATCCGGAACACGGTCTAAAAAGACAGCGTGATCTGAGACGGAACTTCCGATGCTTAAGAATCTTGATTAAAAACTCATGTCCAGTTGTATGGACATCCCCATGGCCTGTGTTACACATAGGAACTTCTGGAAACAACATATGGTGATTCACTGTTCAGTATAATTGACAACTGGCTTAGGGCACCATGTCTTTTATTAATCTCGTCATTTTTTCTTTTTTTGTGCTAGTAGAGTATGGCGCCTAGGAGGAGGAACCACTCCCAGCAATGGCAGTCAGCTGAGGATCAGGAGGTGTAGAGTAGGACATCGGCACTGGTAGGACCGACAGTAGTAGCTAGAGTTCAGGGGCAAGAGGAATTTGTTGAGGGCACATACCAGTTTTACCTTCAACAGTATGGTGGAGAAGCTGGTGAGGGCTCGTCATCTTAAGGAGGTCATGGGCAAGCATTAAGAGAGTTCTTGCAGTTCCACCCACCTCAGTTCGATGGGAAGCCTCATCTAGATGTAGTGAGAGCATGGATAGATGTCATGGAGTGGGTGTTCTATTCCATGGAGTGTGTATAGGTTGAGAAGGTGCTGTTGGCCAACTATTAGTTACAGGGTATTGCCTTGTCTTTGTGGACCATAGAGTGGGAGTCAACGTTCCAGTCCCATCCCCTTTGACAGATTTTGTGTCAGGTATTCATTGCAGTCGCCGAGCACACTTTCAATGTAGCTCATGTCAAATCAAAGAGGATGTATCAGTTTATGGAGTGACTGAGGTGGATATGACAGTGATGTAATATCGACCCAGATTTATTGAGTTGGGTTGCTATGCACCTCATATTATGTCAAATGAAGGACTAAAGACTCAGCAGTTTGTTAATGGCCCATGGCCAGAGCTTAGGCACCCTGTGATTGCAACCCACATTGTAAATATGGACGTAGCATATAAGGTAGTGGCATCTTTGGAGGAAGATTTATTGAGGACTCAGGAGCAGACAAATGTTGGGCAGACCCGGTCAAGCTATGGTGAGCAGAGGTTTGTACCACTGCATAGTGCCTTCCAGCATTCCCCAGACAAGACAGGAGCATCTCCATCAGCATCATCGGCCACTGGATCTACATACTTTGGATCGAGGCTCAAGAAGATGTTCAAGAGGGTTGGTTTTGGTAGGAGGCTCTAGGACCATGGTGATGCATTTTTAATTGTTTGTTTATTGGTTTTATTGGTGTGCCAGTCACAGGGGTGACAAGTTTATTGTGCGCTCAACCTGACTTGCGTCAGGCGAAAGTGTGGTTCGGTCGGGACCAGCAGTCCGCCATACCATTAAAGCTATGGCGTTAATTACATCCCTTACTAGAAGGGAAAGCCTTTGATTAATTACCAGGAAAAAGGGGCTGCCAAGGCCAAAGTGAAGGATGCAGATGATCATGTAAGCTATTGCAATCTACCATGCACAGTTTATTAGAATGGAACTCTTAGTACATGGCGGAGGACGTAGGTCCGGGGACCACCATCACACACAACAACAGCTTCCAGTCGAGCGTCGCCCGACTTTTCGCTAATGTTATTTGATATACCGAGAGCCCGCACAATCAGGCATGTATTGATGCGACGTGAATGCTTTAAATGGAAACACAAGGGCAGAGATAAAAATTAAGTAATTCGAACTCGAACAGATCAAATCACCTCCGCCCGCCATGTCGCCCGAAACGAACGCCGTCCTCGCCGGTCTCGCCGCCGGAATCGCCGGAGCTTCGGTCGCCGCCTTCGTCATTCGCCGCAACGCGATCCGGCACCACCGCCGCGACCTCGAGATGGTCCGCCGGGAGGCCGAACTCCACGCCCGCGAAATGCGCGCGAAGGACGAGGAGGAGTTGCGCGAAAAAATTTCCCGGGCATCCGCCGAACTCGCACGCGCGGAAATCATCCACGTCGAATGCGAGGCGCGCGCGAAGGAGACCGCCGGCGCCGAAACCGCGCTCGCCCGAGAACGCGCCGAACTCGGTCGCGAACGCAGAAACCTCGCCCGCGAATCCGCGCGCCTTTCCGGGCTCACCCGCGAGGAACTCCGGAAGCTCGCCCTCGACGGCGTCCGCGCCGAATGCGAGGAGGAATGCTCCCGGTTGCGCGAGGACATCCTCGGCAAACGCGAGGAGGAGATGCGGCTCGAAGCCCGGCGCGTGCTCGTGGACACCATGCAGCGCCTCGCGCCCACCGTCGTCCACGAGGCCAACGCCGCGCTCGTCCCCATCCCGGACGAGGGCATGAAGGGCCGCCTCATCGGTCGCGAAGGCCGCAACATCAAGGCGTTCGAAACGCTCACCGGCACCACGCTCATGATCGACGAGACGCCCGACAGCGTGCTCGTCTCCTCGTTCGATCCGGTGCGCCGCGAGATCGCCCGCGTCGCGCTCGAATCGCTTGTACGCGACGGACGGATACACCCGTCGAGCATCGAGAACTTCGTCGAGACCGCCCGGGAGGAAGTCCTTTCCTCCGCGCACAATTTCGGTCGCGACGCCGCCGACCGCGCCGAGGTGCCCGTCGCGGACAACGAGACGCTCGAACTGCTCGGCAGGCTGCACTTCCGGCTCTCGGTCAACCAGAACACCCTCGACCACTCCGTCGAGACCGCGCACCTCGCGGCGATGATCGCCGCCGAACTCGGCCTCGATCCCGCTCCTGCACGCCGCGCCGGACTGCTGCACGACATCGGCAAGGCGATGAACGAGGACACGTCCTTCGGTCATGCCGGCGCCGGGGCCGCGCTGCTCCGCCGGCTCGGCGACGACGCGCGCGTCGTGAACGCCGTCGCCGCGCACCACGGCGAGGTCGAGGACGAAAGCATCTACGCGCCGGTCCTGCGGCTCGCCGACGGCATCAGCGCCTCGCGCCCCGGCGCGCGCTCGTCCACGCTCGAAGGTTACGTCGAACGCGTGCGCGGCCTCGAGACGCTCGCCAAGGAATTCCCGGGCGTCGCCGAGGCGCACGCCATCCAGGCCGGCCGCGAAGTGCGCGTCATCGTCTCGCCGTCACAGATCTCCGAAGAGGACGCCCGGGCGCTCGTCCGCAAAATCCGGATACGCATCGAGGAGCAACTTCACTACCCCGGCACGGTCCGCATCGTCCTCATCCGCGAGCAGCGTTTCGTGGAAGAGGCGAAGTAGTCCGCCGGAACGCCCGTCGCCGTTACAGCCGGATGCGGATATGGAAGGAGGAGGTTAATCCTTCAACCAATCAACTGGCCTCATTACGGGAGAAAATGAGGAGGCCTTACTCCTTCCCGAGAGACAAGACTCGGGGGATTTTTGAATGGGCTTGTCATTATGACAAGATTACTTTGCTAGAGCCCAAAAGGCCATAGGATGCCACACGAAGTAATGACCCCCGGTTCTGCCCCTATCACTTGGTATTGGGGCATCCCATCGAAAATTGTTATGTATTAAAAAATATCACTCAAGGCCTGATCAGGAGGGGCAGATTGAAGATGGGAGAATATGAAGTGAACTCACTGTGCCCACACGATGCGGGCATTTACAAAAGGGGAGTCCACATGGTCTCAGCCCACTACTAGACCCCCGAAGGGGCATCAAAGGTCAAGCAAAATAGACCTCAAACCAAGAAGCAACTGCCTGGGTGACAAATATCAAAAGGGGAGGTGGGTGGCTCCGCGGCCCCGACCATGGGGGTCGCCAGTTCCACCAATGAAAGATGTTATCAAGTAAACATGGTCTCCTTTTTCACCCCCATGGGTGAGAGCCCCGTAGAAGCTATCTACGACGATTATCAAGAAGACCATGAAGAAATTCTACAGCCCTCTGCACTAGGAGATACCATGAAGCCCTGTATAATGATGCAAGAAGGGCCGAATGTTGATGCCCCCTAAAAATGCTGGGAATCCATTACCACCAAGGTCGTTAAAACCTCTGGCCTTGCTCTGTAAGGACAAGAAGCTAAAGAACTCCTTATTGCCCCTAAAGGCGAATCACTTATAGGCCAATACTCAAGTCACCCGGAAACTATACTGTCGGCACCAATGCCGATCCAAGAGTCAGGGAAAGAAGCTGGCAAAGCTCTATTACCAAGCGAGGCAAGCTGAGAAGACATTTATGATGTCCTCAAAGTCGACGAAGATGATGAAGGCTTCATCGATCTACAGTCGGCTCCTCCGAAAATAGAAGATGGCAGCTAGGCCACCGTCGATGAACTAATCAAAGTAAACCTCGGCACAGTAGATGGGCCTAGGCCAACCTTCCTTAATGCCCTTCTTCTCCCAAAAGAAAGAAAGTAATATATACAGCTCCTTTAAGAGTTCTGAGATTGTTTTGCTTGGAAATACAAAGAAATGCCAGGCCTTAGCTCGACGATTGCTCAACACATATTGGCCATTAGCCCCGAGGCTGAACCAGTGAAGCAGTCAACCTGGCAGATGAGGCTGGAACTGATAAGCCAGGCCTGTAAGGAGGTCGATAAGCTCGTAGATGTCAACTTCATAGCAGAAAACCAATATACCACCTAGCTGGCCAATATTGTGCCCATCAAGAAGAAGAACGGCCAGATCAGGATATGTGTCAACTTCCGAGACCTAAACAAGGCATGTCCAAAGGATAATTTTCTAGTGCCCATCATTAAAGGCATGATTGATGCTACCACTAGCCATGAAGCTCTATCCTTCATGGATGGGTCATCCGGATAAAACTAGATATTGATAGCCAAGCATGACAGAATCCATTAATATTGGGGCTCTAGGAACTTGCTGTATCAATCCTTATCTAGATAGCCATTTAGGATTTGTTAATCAAGCTAGGTTTCATTTCTAACACAACATCTGGACCATTCTATTTTTGGGTAAAAAAGTGCAATGCCACTAATTCCATGGCTATTTGAAAAGAGCTTAAGGTTGGAACTTGCAAAGGGTCTGGGTGGCATCACAACAATTCTGCATTGATGACAGATGGAGAGGTTTGATTTTCATTTTCGGGTATGAAAGTGATATATGTTCTGGATATGTTTTAAGAACAAGAAAAGTCTTCAGTCTATCCTACAACACCTTATTATATCACCTTCTCAAGTGATGTATAAGTCTCAAGTAAATGTCTTGAGGCGTTGAAGGCGTTGAGGCGTACCACCTCAATCAAAAAAATGCATAAGCCTCAAGCAAAAGTCATGAGACGCATGGCTCAAGATATTTTTCTAGTGTCTCACCTTAAATCTTACGCCTTAGTGTCTTGAGGCACCGCCTATTTAAACAATGGGCAAAATTATGGCGAATCCCTCAGTCCGAGATAAAGGTATAGACAGATCGAACCGAGAAAGACCCCTCCCTAGTCCACCAACAAGTTCACGCATCCTCCTTGAGGGAATACAAGGCAAAGTCAAGGCACCTGAAACTCCTCCACCTCTGCCGGCTTGAGATCCCTCTTGAAAGTCGGCATCCAGGTGCCCCCTGAAAGTTGGGGGTCAAAAACCCGGTCCACCGTACCCCAAGGGTCAGCAGCGACAACAAAAAGACAGGGAAAAGACGCCTCCAAAGAGAGCTCACCGCACCATCTATCCTTCTAGAAAGGCACATGTTGCATTTCCCTAGTTGAACCCCAATGCTCGAGGAAATGAGGTCCCTGCAAGTCAAAATGCCGCGCCAGATGGGAAAGGTTTGAGACATGGGTGGAGTGTCCAAGTCCCAAACCCTCCTCCTACTATAGTACCTCTAACAAGGATATTAATCAATTGGCAAAGCTCTTGTATCTTCTACAAGGGGAGTCGCTGTACCAGGGACAGGTATATGCATGGAGGTGGAGGATGGATGATAAGGTAAATTCTTAATCAAGTTGGCCAATAGCTTCATCCATGATAGAGGTAACCAATTCCCATACACAGCCCAAGATTAAGGCTCAAGAATCCTTTTGAAGGTGCCAGTCTTCATGTGGATAGTTTCCCAAGGAAGACTACCGACATATGACTGGTTGGCTTCTTCTGCCAATGGCATCAACACTCGGTGCTGTCTATATGGGGAAGAACTACTAAGAAGAGGAAGACCTTGACCATCTTTTTCTCAAGTGTCCCCTTTCAAGGGAGGTGTGGGAGTTTGTGCTTCATAAGATCCACTCTGTAACATACCTGCCCAAAACATGTGAAATACTTTTAAAGTGGAATCCTTCATGTAGGCTCAAGGGGGACCACAAAGTGTGGCAGCTCATTATATATATATATATATATATATATTGAAAGTGGGTAATACCACTAATTGTATAAAAAGTTCATATGCTTTGTTTAAAGACTGCAGCAACCACATGGTTTACATACTTATATTTTAGCAATCACGTCATACAAAATGATTCATTTTTAACCGGGCTGACAAAAGTGATGGAAAGACCATACAAAAGATGCAATTTTATATCTAATGATGACAAGTACTTCACTCCTTTGGCAGTATGCCAATATTCATAGAACAAACATGAACATCTCAAGCACCACTCACACCGTCGCTAATGTGACGCAGCATGGCATCCATGTCATCTCCATCCCATTTCAAGTCAAAAAGGAAAACAAATGAAATTAGCATGTTGGTAAAGCAATTGGAGCACTAAAACAAACCTCGGATGTAAAGACTTATTTTTGATATGTGTGGGCTTAAGTAGGATTTAACCAACATGCGATATCATCTTCTAAGATGGGGTTGTCACATGTGGGTAACTTTCTATCGAAGAAAATCATGGAATCCACTCGAATTGTTTCACGTCCAGTAGATCTAGCTAAAATTTAAGACATTTTACCCCATAACAATAGTGGCACATGCAAAAGTCAAGAAAAAAAACTTAGGTAAAATATCCTACTGAACATGATGGAAGCGAGGTAGGCACAAGCAGCAGCTTCAGCAAGGTCAAGAGAAGGTGGCGGCCACCCTCCAGGCTGCTACCATCTTTAATGTTCTCCAGGAGACCGCCACTCCCCTATAGAAGCCCAAGCGTCAACAGTAGCATCGCCTCCAAGTCCAGCTCCAGATGGCGGCCAGTCGCAAGGCCGCCACCCATGGGTTGCGGCCTCCAATGGACCGTAACAACCCTGCAGCGCACCCTCCGGCATGACCTTCAAACTTTCGATGATTCGCTGTCCGAGGGCTTCCATGGGCATCGTTTTCTAGTGTTTTCTTCGATGTAGCATTGTCCTTTCAATTCCCCCCACCCCTTTATATGTAATTAACCCACTATTTTGATCAATTAGACATGATGAAAATGAGTTTTTAGCTATGGTGATGGTGTCTTTTCTCCATTTTTGGAATCCCGGGTGAGAAGCCCAAATCCCCTCTGCCTCGCCATGGAGGTCGTCCGTGGAAGCTCCGGTGCGTCGTCATCAAGGAGGTGGCGGGTGTGAAGCCCCATCGGAGCCCTATGATTTGTCTCCTCCGCCGTCCAACCCCGTCGTCACTCTCCGACCTCCATCCCTGCCAAGATCACTGCCAAGGCCAAGGAGTGGCGTGATTGCACCATTCTTGAGATGGGGATGGGCGAGAAGCCCCAACCGAGCTCCCCCTCATCCTTAGCTCACTTTGCCACCTTCGACGAATGCCGCCACTACCCACCTCCACCTCGGCCTTTATCAATGTTATCCTAGCTAGATTAGGTTAGTAAGAGTTGTCTAGGGTCCCTAATCCCTGTCTCCATACTCCCAAGTACTCCCCAATGTGTTTCCCTCGTCTAAACACCTCTGAAGCCCCAAGAAACGATCACGACAGAGGCTGGGCAGACCCGTTGCAGGTTGGGAAGAAAGGACACTTCCAGGAACCGCCACCAGGAAGGCGACCTTGCGATAGGCCGCCGCCATCCAGTGGCGGCCATCTCCAAGACCGCCACCTTCAGTCCCCATGCATATGCCCATGCAAGCTCCAGTTCGAAGCCACGTCTACAAGAGGTGGCCTGGCGACTGGCCGCCACGTCCTAGTGGCGGTCATTTCCACGACCGCCACTTGCAGATGCCCAGGCAGCCATGCATGTAGAAGTTCCAACTCTGAGTACCGTCATTCGAGCCATTCGTTTCACATCAAATTGGTATCAGAGCTTAGGAAATTAGTTTATCCTATCAACCAAGATCTTGTAGCTCTAGGTTCGAGGTCGAACCTCCACAAAGTGGAGGGGTATGATGGAAGTGAGGTAGCACAAGCAGTAGCTTCAGCAAGGTCAGGAGTAGGTGGCGGCCACCCTCCAGGCCGCTACCATCTTTAATGGTCTCCAGGAGACCACCACTCCCCTGTAGAAGCCCAAGCATCAACAGAAGCATCGCCTCCAAGCCCAGCTCCAGATGGCGGTTAGTCACAAGGCCACCACCCATGGGTTGCGGCCTCCAGTGGACCGCAACCACCCTACAGTGCGCCCTCCGGCGTGACCTTCCAACTTTCTATGCTTCACTATCCGAGGGCTTCCATGGGCATTGTTTTCTAGTGTTTTCTTCAATGTAACAGTGTCCTTTCAGTTTCCCCCCACCCCTTTATATGTAACCCTCTATTTTGATCAATTAGAGATGATGAAAATGAGTTTTTAGCAATGGTGATGGTGTCTTTTCTCCATTTTTGGAATTCTGGGTGAGAAGCCCAAATCCCCTCCGCCTCGCCATGGAGGTCATCCGTGGAAGCTCCGGTGCGTCGTCTTCGTGGAGGTGGCGGGTGTGAAGCTCCATCGGAGCCCTACGATCTGCCTCCTCTGCCGTCCAACCCCGCCGCCACTCTCCGACCTCCATCCCCGCCAAGATCGCTGCCAAGGCCAAGGAGAGGTGTGGTTGCACCGTTCTTGAGATGGGGACGAGCGAGAAGACCCAGCTGAGCTCCCCCTCATCCTTAGCTCGCTCTGCCACCTCCGACGAATGCCGCCACCGCCCGCCTCCACCCCGGCCTTTATCAATGTTATCCCAGCTATATTAGGTTAGTAAGAGGTGTCTAGGGTCCCTAGTCCGTGTCTCCATACTCCCAAGTACTCCCCAATGTGTTTCCCTCGTCTAAACACCTGCTGAAGCCCAGGAAACTATCACGACAGGGGCTGGGCAGACCCGTTGCGGGCTGGGAAGAAAGGACACTTCCAGGAACCGCCACTAGGAAGGTGACCTTGCGACAGGCCACCGCCATCCAATGGCGGCCATCTCCAAGACCGCCACCTTCAGGCCCCATGCATACGCCCATGCAAGCTCCAGTTCGAAGCCACGTCTACAAGAGGTAGCCTGGCGACTAGCCGCCACGTCCCAGCAGATGCCCAAGTAGCCGTGCGCGTAGAAGTTCCAGCTCTGAGTACGTCATTCGAGCCCTTCGTTTCACATCAGAACAAACATGAAATTTACAGTAAATCATTATGCTTCAAAATTTTCCCTTGGTTTCTATGAGCTCCTTGATATCTTCAAGTTCTTGCGTGCAACATCTACAAACTTCAACTGTGAGGAAGGACATTTAACATACATGCCTGTGATGCTTCACATTGAAGGCTTATAAAACCTCATCCTTCGCATCTCCAAATGATGAATATAATACCCAGACATTAGAATAAATTGGATCAAAAGAATAAAAGTTTCAACTTAGTTTGATCATTCATGTGACTAATATATATGCATGACTTGCCCATACTTTCTTTCTAACACCGGCCATAAGCCATTATATATGCATGATTTACCAATAGATAGCCCAAAAAATTGGACATTTGGAAATCCTAATATAGGATGCTGTGATTTGCAAAAGATATGCATGAATATTCTCACTAAACTCCTGGATTTAGAAAATGCATATAGAAAAGTGAAAGTAACCAATTTTTGATGGCATGCATGTTATTGACACGGGTTAGAGTTGAGTAAAAGACACAAGTTTTTGTCCATTTTTGTCTCAATCACATACCAAAAGATTCGACATGTGCCAAAAGGCCACAAGTACAAGACCCACCGACCATATGACATGAGACCTATTGAAGAATTCAATAAATTCCGTTGATCTAACTAAATTACAATTTACACTATACAGTTGGCAAAGCAGTAAGTTTAGTCACTGACACATCACCTAACACGCATTTTTTGCATTAAGAGTGAGTGGGGAGTGAACATATATAGTGCACTCCGGGATGTTCCCTGAGCTCACTCTGGCATGTTGGAATCTACCCTAATCCATTGACCATCAGAAGCTCAATGATGTATAGCAGCAAGTACTTACCTACAAAATATTTAATATTTAAAATAAAATATATAATATATAAAGTGACCCGATTGCATCTCACAGATCGGTTGTCTCGGTCTGTGCCTTGGACGGGACGGGACGGGCGATTCGTCTCGTCCCGTCTCGATTTGTAAAACCATGACTATAAGTGTATTTGAGAATCCACCTAATTTCACCAATATCAACATAATCGACTCACTGTAAAAAAATTTCACACATCAAGAACTTGTCATCATTAGAAATTTCAGGAAATGTCTTGACACTTGATTCAGGGGATTCATTGACACTTGATTCACTGGGACGGGTGATTCGGTCCGTCCCATCTCAATTTGTCAAATCCTGATAAAAAGTCACTATCTTTCCGTGTAAAATTATTCAAAAATTTAGAGATTTGGAGGCACAGATCTGTTCGCTCGTCAACTTAAGATAGGACCGCTCTGCATTAGTGGACTTTCGCCCACGTGAGTTGCAATGTCACCTCTGGTTATAGATGCTGTAACAGATAGGTCTACGCAGAAAATCCCAAAGATGTAGTAAAATGCTAAAGATCAATATATAAGATTTTTTTTAGTCTTTGTTTTTTAGTTCTTTAAAGTTTATATGATCTCAAATTGGATCGTCAAAAAATGATCTTCAGCTTGGCACTCAACACCCATTTAAATACATGCGTGATTGTCTTCTAATAAAAAGTCACTATTTTTGTGTAATATTATTCAGAAATTTAGAGACTTGGAGGCACAATTCTGTTCGCTCGTCACCTTAAGATAAACATTTGGTCGATGAATCGAGTGGTAGGACACGAGAAATTGGGGAGGGAGAGATCTAGGATGGGGGTGTCAAAAATCACTATTCACGAATAGAAATATTTTACTAGATCAAAGTACGAAAATCAAAAGAAATCAATCAATTGAAAAATACAAATTCAGGTCGAAGTGCATAATCACTTTCTTTAAAATCATTATGTCCCTGCTTCAGTGTAAATAGACTTCGCGATGAAACTTTTCCCAAGATACGACGACCCATACCGATGACGACGTAAATGTGCACTCCAACTCGCGTTGTCGATGGCAAACACCACTGTGATAGGAGACTCTTAAAAGAAAAAGAAGACGATAGGAGAGAGGAACTCATGAGAGATAGTCATCTAGTGAGAGAGAACCCCCAAGTCGTGCCTCTCATAGGAAATCGACTCTCTTCAAATATCCTCTTGGGAAGTGACTCTTGGCCGAGACACACCCATCCGCTCAAAGAGGAGAATCTGAAGGGATGCGAAAAGAATCCAAGAGATGTTTCGTCAAATGGTAAAAAATAAAAGAAAATAAAAATAAAGTAATTATCGAGAATCACACGACAAGGTAAAGCAATTCACATGTGAGTGAGAAAGAGGATACGGGCTAAAGAGCCCACTGACTCAAATAGTCTAACGTCCATAGTCTCTTCAAGGAGTACACAATAAAAACAAGTGTCCCAACTAAAAGTATATGGAAATATTTTTCATTTTTCAATGTGGGACACAAGATGAATAACCCAAATTTTCAAACAAATATTCTGTCTTAAATTGGCTGTAAGTCTTCTCAACAAATAAGAATGAAACTTAATGGCACATGAAATATGAACACCCCCCTCATTTCTAAGAAATATGTTAACCTTCAGTTGCAATATTCAGGGCATATCCAAGGAAGACCACCACCTGAATGGTTTGGAAAGAACTTAAGCAGTTGCAGAAAAAAGAAAGACCAAAATTGAACAATTTCCTTCGAATCCACAAAAACAATTGAGATATGCAGTTACAGTTAAAAAGTGTACAAAAGTCATTAGATGATAATAAGGTAGCTCTGCCTCCTACTCTACTTTATCCCTATTTTGGGCAGAATCATCTTTTTTAGTAGCTACAGACTGGCTAATGCTTGCTTTTGCATCTGCTAGAAAAGTTGGGTCTGGCTGAGGCTCACTAGTCGGGGGATCCTTCATAGCCATAATGATATACATCACAATGACCAGATTGACAGATATAACTGCAAGAAATCCACTTAGCAGTGTTTGCGATGAAGGTGACAATTGACTTGATCCTGTTCCAATAGAAAACACCCTCCATTAAAAGACATATCAACATATATCAATTTAAAGCGCACACCAAAAATAAACAAATACCGATGAGTTATGAAAAAGTGCCAAAAATAGAAATGCATCAGTGGTATTTTTGGAAGGTGGTTGTTTAACACGGAAAAAATCTTATTTTTGAAGAAAATGCACATTTGCGGCTATTTAAGTAGCGTGTGCATTATTACTTCTGTGAATTTAGGTCTATCATACGATTTGGGTTCGGGTACAAGACATTTCCCCATCGACCATAATCGATGTTTATTTACATCGGAGTAAACTCCAAATACCTTTGATTAACTGTCAAAACATCATTTTCGACCTCTACAATATTCGTTGTGATATTGGAGATTTTATCTAACAAATTTGATCAAAGAGATATCACCCATTAGAGATACACATTTGTAGGAGAAAACTAAATATTTCATTCTTTGGATTCATTTTTACGAAGTACATGAAACCCCGATTATATAGTCGGGTCATTTGATTTACATTTGGCCTTCATTTCATCACCAAAACAAATCGTTGAATTTGAGTTTTATAAAGATCATACCCCTTTTTGGGTATATTTGTAATTTCTGACCCTTCCGGGATATTCCTGTAATTTTGTACCCTTCTGGGATATTTATGTAGTTTTGGACCCTTTCAAGATATTTTTGTAGTTTTGGACCCTTCCAGGGTATTTCTGTAGTTTTGGACCCTTTCGGGATGTTTTTGCAGTTTCTGACCCTTCTGGGATATTTTTGCAGTTTTTGACCCTTCTAGGGCATTTCTGCAATTTTTGACCCATCTGGGGTATTTCTACAGTTTCTGTATGGGATATTTTTGCAATTTTCAACCCTCTTGTGGTATTTATGCAATTGTGGACCCTTCTAGGATATTTCTGCAATTTTTGACCCTCCTTGGGTATTTCTGCTATTTTGGACCCTTCTGGGGCAATAATTGGAACAAGACGGGCGATCCAATCAGGACATTTACCCATACAACGTGAGCAGAACTTAGGGTCCATTGTTTTGAAGTGATCACACAAATACTCCACTGTCCAGCCTTTCGGAAGATCTACCATCTCTGGCTCGTTGTGTTCGTTACCGTCAATAAAAAATGTTTTGTATTCAGCAGATAACCCAAAGCCTATCGCTTCCAGGTTCACCACCTCCGCCGCGCTCTGATCATCCAGAGAGGAGCCGTACATGAGCTTGCCGGAACGTAGGAATAGTTTTTTCATAGCGAATCAATTATTGCGAACACCGCATTTTTAAAGGTAGAGTCTAGTATTTGATAGTCGGTTATGCTTTTCTTCAGCCTCTCCTTGTACTCCTCCAGCTTCTGATCGGCGTACTCGTCCAACCAAAGGTGTATGCGTTCCTTGCCGACTGACACAAAGCCTTCAGGATTCTCACGGCCGTCAATGTCTTCGTATATTTCTTCTTTTGTTTTGCTCATAGTAAATATTTTATCGTTGCACACACAATCGCAAAAGCCACGGCACAGCAGATGATTAGAAAACCGCATCCAGTTGCTTCGTCCTGTTCGCTCATCGTAGTGGGTGTATGGTGTTAAAGATTACTCCTGTTCTATTGCACTTCCAGATTTTGATTATCACGCTGTAGTCTCGAACTTCTCGGATAAAATGTTGCTCCTGTCATATTTCAGAATCGTTTCTTTAAAGCCTTCACTTCAGATTTCAACTTCTCGATCAACTCTTCGAGTTCGTGGCGCATCCACTTTTTCAAAAGATGCCGCCCGGCGTGTAATATGTCTAATTGACGTTGACCGTGTGTTTTTGATATATGCACGGCAAAGCCTCCTTTGTGATCTTCAGAATTGAAACGGTTGCAGTCCTGACAAGCCGGCGCCAGGTTAGTGAGATCGTAGCGAGTAGCCATGTGGCCGCGATCGATGTAGTGGGCACAGTCGGCATCAGACCAGTAAAGTCTAACCCCACAAGAAACGCATGTAACAGTACCGCGTTCATCAGCAGCAGATAGCCGGACAAAGAGGCTTATCTGCGTGTCTGCCTCTTTTATGAGCGTGGAGAGGGACTTGGGCTTGTCTTTGGTTTTGATCATGCCGATTTCTTTTCAACAAAAACACGAATGTAAGCCGCTTCTGCTCGCTCTTGCGTATAGCCAAGATTCCTTATAGCGTTATCAATCCATGCAAGGCGCTTCTGTGCTTCGCGCATGGCTTTTATTTGTTCAGGATTGTGGTATATACCCATTTCTTTTTCCAATTAAGGGAGACGCACTAAGCGCCTCCCTGTTGCCGGGTAACTTCTCCGGATACGTTAATCAAAAGGTTGTACCGTGCGAGGTCATGACTCCTCCCCCTTGAGCTAATGAGACCCAAGAGACACTCATTATGGCACGGCATGGTAGATAGCGTCAGGGGGAGCAAGTTCGTGTAACTTTTTGGTTGGCCTTTGGAGTATCCTGCCTCGGCCGCCTCGCTCACCATTGGGTGACAGTTAAGTGCCCGAAGAAATCAACTAAAACTCAAAGATGGGTCCACTCGGACTGCTGAAGAGTCAGGTCACCTCATAAGAAGTACTGGGGACTCTACATCTCATCATCTCGGGGTAAAATATCTGCCACAGCTCACTAAGGCCGAATAACGGTCAAAGCCAATGAACCTCGTAATAAAGCGATCGTGCGGGATATATCTCCACGTCATCATCCGATCAAGGGTGAGAATGTACCAGGTGATCCTCCAACTGATAAGGAACCCCTCCCGAGATGAAGAAACGTCCCTGGTTCCTCAAAATAGGAAGCTAAAGGCTAAATCAGCGAAAAACCCAGATGACCCGTTCAGGGCGCTCGGAATGCTGAAGTGGTCCATAAGTGACCGAAAAGCTATCCCGTGGGGATGAAAACTTTCACAGTGGGTGCCCACTCAATGAAGATGCTTCATACAAGCGCAAAGCAAGCCCAAGAGTATCAAGTGCCGAAGGCGATATCAACGAAAAACCTGGGAAGTTCACTAAACACATGTGGAATGCCAGAACATTCTGTAAATGACCAAAAAGATGACCAGTGAAGGCGAAAGTGCTTCTAGGGATGGCCCACTCAATGAAGAAGCCCTACGTGGCTCTAAAATAAGCCTAGCAGCATGAATCACAGTGCCGAAGGCCGAATCAGTATGAAACCTGAGAAAATTGGTACGGGTTCAACACGTGCCTAAAATCACCGAAAACCCAAAATCAGGGCTTCAAAGTATACTCTGAGGCCACTGGATCAACCTCGGTGCTACTTTGGGCCATGAGCTCTCAACGGGTCAACTTCAAAAAAAAGGTCAAACTTACAAAAATACCCCTCACTGAATCAGTGGTGCCTTCGCGGGCGATTCAGTGGCAGTCGAGTCGGTGGCGATCATGCCCCTGGCAATTGAGTCGGTGACGCCTTTGCAGATGAATCGGTGATGCCAAAACACGTGCTGACAAGTCGGTGATGCCAAAACGCGGGCCGACGATTCGGTGGCATCGGCACCAACTCGCCCTACTCCCGGGCTAGTTATAAAACATGCGTCTGCCTTCGATCAAAGAGACATACAAAAAAGAGAGATATACACGTAGAGGAAGATATAGAGAAGAACACTCTGAGAAGAGAAGAGAGAGACAGAAGAAGAGAGCCAGTGGGGGGAAGAAGGTGGGTAGCCGGGGATTCTTCCATTACTCTGTTCGTTGATTGTATTTTGGGTTTCAATTTTATCAGAATAAAATAGTTATTTCCCCTTTATCACTTCTACTTTAGTTCGTCTATCTCCTGATAATTGGGTTCTCCTTCGACTATGCTTTCATTTGCCCTTTTCTTTAATTAATAGTTACATTTTTTTTCTTCTTTCTCCCCCGATTGTGAGGAGGCCCTTTATGGGTCACAGCTATGCCAAAATCCCAGGATCGATCTCAGGTGTAATGATTTATCGATCATGGCTTAAGGCCACGCCCGATGGGGCGATATCAAATCCCCTCCCCGGGGTTTTCTACTTTCTGCCTATTGTTGGACCAACTTGACTAAGTCACTTTGATTTGTTGTGCTACCACAAGGTCATGGTGATTTAAGAGATAAATTAGTTCAGATATTGCAAACGTTGCAAATATCAAGAGTTGGTGGGAATAGTGGGAGCAAAGTAGATCTAGAATGAGTGCTAGAACTATAAAGCATAATGTTGACTTATGAACCTATTCAAGTTGACACACAAGTTGTTCATAGGTTTGGCCAAGTACCTAAAAAAATTAAGAAGATATGTTGGACATATCTCTGGTTTGAATAATAAGGTACTATGCAATGAGGATTGTGATCCTCTAACCTATGGGGAGACAATAAGTGCTATTGACTCTGAAAAAGTGGCAAGAGGCCATAAAATCGAACATGGATTCCATGTACTCTAGCCAAGTTATGAACTTGGTAAGTCCACCCCAAGGTATTATACCCATCGGATGTAAGTGGATTTTCAAGAAGAAAATTAAAGAAGATGGATATGTTGATACCTACATGGTAAACTTGGTGGTGAAAGAAGTATCGTCAAAGTCAAAACATTGACTATGATGAAATATTATCTCCGGTTGTCATGTTTAAATCCATTGTGATTTTACTTGCCATTGATGCACACCATGATTATAAGATTTGGTAGATGGATGTGTAATGGTGTTCCTCATAAGTAATCTAAATGAGGAAGTGTACACATTATAGCCAGTGAGATTTCACCTCCATAGAATACCCAAATATGGAGTGTACCTTTAAAAGGTCCATTCAAGGATTAACCTAAACTTCCCGCAGTTAAAACATGAGATTTGATAAGGTGATCAAATCTTATGACTTTATTAAGAATAAAGGAGAGTCTTGTGTGTACAAGAGGATAAGTGGGAGTACAGTCACAATTTTGATTCTGTGTGGAGATAACATGCTACTCATTAGGAATGATATAGTTAAGTTATCTTAGGTAAAGTTATAGCTGTCTGAAAACCTATCCATTAAAAACTTGGGAGAAGCATCCTTTATAATAGTAACTTAGGTCTATATAGATCGATCAAGAAAGGATGCTTAACTTAACCCTATTATCATACATAGGTGGTATTGTCGATTTGATAAGGAACGATACCCAGATAAGTCTCATACTGATGAGACATGAAATTTACCTCTCCAAGAAGATGTTTTCTAACTCTCTTGCGTAGAGGTAGAACATGAGTAGTTATGCTTTTGGCATAAAGTTTTATCATATATAATATACTATGTATGAGATCTGATATATCGAATGCTCTAAGTGTTACGAGCATATATTAGACCGATCTAGGTGAGCAGCAGTGGAGTGCTGTGAAATATATTCTTACATTCTTGAGAAGAATTAAGGATATATTCCTGACAAGTGGAGAAGGTGATTTGACATTTAGTTGGAAGAGTTTCAAATTGACAACAAATACTGATTCGACATTATGTAGATGAAATAGTTCATCGTTGTATAGGAAGTTGTCCCTAATGTCTCTGATTCGGTACCATTATTATCATAAATATGGATCATATCATGAAAGATGGCCATCATAGCCCTTTGATAGGTGGCTCCAATATTTTTAAGTCAAAACTGCATGACCACATAGCAATAAGTTCTCCAAGGTGTAGTGAAAGAAGTCTTCTTCTAGTCCTCTTCCACCAGACGGATTTGGTTATAACTGGAGAAGCCATCTATGAATGAAAGAGTTTCATACCCTGCCGTATTATAAATTAGCACATCTATGTGCGGAAGGGAGAGGTCATCTTTCGGACACGCGTGGTTAAGGTCCCGAAAATCAATGCAAATCCTTACTCTTTCGTCTTTCTTCATCATCGGGACAATATTAGCCACCCAATTGGGGTAGAGGATGACTCTAATGAATCTAGCCTTATGGAGCTTATCAACCTCTTCTTTCATTTTTAAAGCCATTTGTGGGTGGAAGCACCTTAACCATTACTTTACCGAGACAGACCCTAGCTTTAATGTTAAGCGATGTTCGACTAGCGTAGGGTCCAGACCTGGCATATCCTTTTAACTCCATGCAAACGCGCCCTTGTGTTCTTGGAGAACCTGAATGAGTACCTCTTCTTTAGATGGCGGCAAATTTTTACTTATGAGTGTAGACACGCTATTTTTGACATTATATTGAGTAAATCTCATATTACACTATGATGCCCCAAAGTGGCTCTCACATTTGAGCTATTTGAGTGATTTTTCTATTTTTCTGATAATTTCTCATTTTTAAAATTTTTTTAAGAAAAATCTTAAACATAGTGGCTGATGGGGACACGTTCTTAAAAATGTGTCAGCCCCCTAAGATGTGTTCTTTAGCCAGCATTCAGTGCCAACCCTGCCATTTAGTTTGACGATTCAGAAAAATTCAAAGAGAAACATGCCTTGCTGACCAGGCGTGGCTTTAAAAGTCAAGGTTAGGCACCAAACCCACTCGCTTTTGACACTTTCGGTGCCTTTTGGCATCAAGTTTATGGAAAAAGAAGATGCGTCCACCCCCCTGGATGTGTTTAAAGAATGTGTCCGAGGATGCGAATTTCTAAAACAAAATAATTTTAAATTGGTGTACGCACCTGGTCAGCTGGACCCGTTTACATGAATGCGTCCCCTATGGTGAATGCATTTTCCTCAATTTTTCCTATAAATAGAGGACCCCCTCCCACGAAATAACAGTCTTCAAAATCTTCAAAGAGGAGGGGAAACTCTGTCCAATTCGCTTCCGAGCTCGTAAGTTTTTAACGGAAGGTTCTGTCAAATTTTTGAGTCTCCGTACGCTCGAAAGAGAAGGCCGTTTAGTCCCACCACACGTCCACGCTGTCCTCACGTTGCCAAAACTCTCCTCGAAGCCCGCCATCGGTGCTCCCAATAAGCTTATCTTCCCCTATGTTCTTCTTGGTTTTACTTTCATTAGTCATATGCATCATCTTGTGTTGCCGCATCTCTCTTCTTAAGTGAGTCCCACATTTGTCCATTTCTGAATAAATCTTCATTCATCACATCATTTTTCACCATTTACATCTAAAAGGGGAACAGCGGCACGTCAGGGGCGCACGAGCCCGTGACGAAGACCGTGGTCGGGCCGCGCACCTGCACCCAGCCGTAGCTGGCAGCCGGGATGGCCACGGCAGCGGAGACGCCGAACTTCCAGCTATCGTCGGCTTCGGTGTCGGTCGCCTGGGAGGCCACGAAATTCTCGTCAATGGCAACCGCGTCGTACTGAGCGAGGTTTTCCAGAGCGAGAACGTAGACCCAAAGGCCGCCGTCCGTAGCCTGCGCGAGCTGACCGACATCAAACGGGACTTCACCCGTGTAGGGGTAAAGGTCCGTGCTCGGCGTGAACGTCTGAGCGAAGTTCGCACCGAGCATATTCGCAGTAGAGTAAGCCATGATTGGTTTCTCCTTCTGGCTCGGTTACGAGTTGAACAGCACGCCCTGAAGGCGGCGGTTCGAGATGGTCATATTGCCCGCCCAACCCATGAGCTTGACAGTCGCATCCTGGTTCACAGACATGCGCTTGGGGCCAATGGCGTTGAAGTTTCGGTCGCGGTGCGGCCGGTAGTGCAGATAGCGGGAGTTGATGAAGTACATGGTGTTGGTGGGGCAGCCGCCGACCGGAATCGGGTCCGTCGAGTAGCCCTGGAAACCACCGTCCATGATGACCTTGGCGCCCCGGTACTTCAGATATTCGAAGCCCGATTCACCGGTCTTGACTTCTTCGGTGCGCTGGATGGCCTGCAACGACTGGTTATAGAGTTCCCAGAAGTTGTTGTCGGCCACCACAAGGTCAACCTTGTCCGTGCCGCGAACGAGCTGGTTCGCAACAGCGTCCATGTAGCCCTTGATGTTGGCCGGGGTCGCCGCAGCGCCGCCGTCCGTCACCGCCGAGTACTTGATGTTCTGCCAGAACTCCCAAGTACCCGGGTCGATGCCACCAACCTGGGTGACAGTCGGGGTCTTGGAGATGAGCTGCTGGAGACCGCCAATGCTCTTCGGGGTCGTGCCGTCCGAGTAAATGCCGGTGGAGATAAGAGCCTCCAGCGAGCGCTCGGCGTTAGACACGCGACCGCCGACAAGCTCGATCATGCGCTCTTCGCCCGCGTTCTGAAGCTCTTCCAGACCGGAGACGGAGACCGACACGGCGGCCTGACGGATTTGGAACACCGCAGCCGAGAAAATCTGCTGCGGGGCAATGTTCAACGTCTCATAGCCGGAATACCACATGGTGGTGCCGTTGAGAGCGTATTCCAGTTCCTGCCAGATGGTGGTGCCACCATCGACCGGAACATACGAGCGGGTGTTACCCTTCTCGCGGAGGGCGCTAAGCAGCGCCATATTGCGAGTCACGTTGTCCGCCGCCTTCTTGGAGCGGTTTTCAATCGTGGTCGCAACGATGTCGTCAATAGACGGGTTGGGATAAGCCATTTCGTTGCCTTAGTTGGGTTGGCCTACTGCATCCGCAATTGAGTGAGGGCGGCGCGAACGTCGTCGTACACATCCCCGCCCGAGTTAACCGGCGCCTTTTGGACGACCGGAGAACCGTTGGATGAACCTATGCTTCTAAGAATAAAAGAAAAGTTTCATGTTTTTACTGTGGCAAGCATGGTCATGTGATGCATAATTATTTTATCATGAAAAAGGATAACTTGAGAGCATGCAAAAATAGATTTGCTTTCAGTCATGATAACTAATCCATGGAGAAAAATCACTCTTATCACTGTTATTGCTGTGGTAAAGTAGGACACATTGTTGCACATTGTTGGTCTACCAAGAGAAGAAAATTTCCTATAAAAGAACATGTTTTCAATAAATACAAACTTGATTCAAAAGGTAGGCCTCCTGTGTGTTATAGATGTGGAAAGCTAAGCCACAAGACTTTTGAATGTTGGCTGACTATTGATAGAAAGTCTAGATTTGACGATGAAAAGTTCCATGTCAACAAACAAAAATTCAATTATACCATGCATAAAGAAGACATAAAATATTCGACTTGCTGTCACTACTGTGGTGAGCTAGGGCACCAAATGTGTGACTGCAATTTGATGAGGAAGGAGGATTTGGTGGCTCAGAAGTGGAGAGCACAAATGAGAAGTACTGCTAACCCACAAGGACCCAAGATTTTTTGGGTACCTAAAAATTCAAAATGAGAACTGTTTTACAGGTGTGCCTTGTAGGAAGATAAAATAAAAGGGGTTCAATAAGTCAATGCAACCATGGTTGGTAAAACCCTAATTTCTGCACTTACTGTTCTAGTTATCAGTTTTCAATAACTTCCTTCTTGTTTAGTGGCATATCATGCTAAAAATGCCTCCTTAGGATTCATGCTCATTCTTTTTAACTATTTTTATGGTGATTTTCAAGTTGGCTACATGAAAAACCCAGTGGCATATAAAATGATGTTGGGAGAAGAACAAATCATGTCTATTTAGAAACCCGCACTATGCGTGAGGACATATCTCTGCCCAGTACCTTGGGTCAAGATTGCATATAGAGCACTTTAGGCATTCATGAGCATAATTTAGTAACTCCTTGCATGGTTTTCACATTTAAGTTGACCTATTAGTGCATTTAGATAGGGGGAGTTTCTAGTTTCTACAATATACCCATTATGCATAAGCTACCTTACATAGGGGGAGGCAGCACCAATTAAGTCTGCTCACTTATATGGGCCATGTTTGAATTTGATGCTTGTCATTATATCTGAAAAATCTTTACAAAAAAAAGATCAAATCCTCATCTTATGACTAGTTTCCTGCACTGGCTTAGGGGGAGCTCCTTTGAAAAAGCTCCTGGATTCCATTGCCTCATGGGGAAAGGGCATCATACTTCAATTCTTCCTTACCATTCAGTTCCATAAGAATGGATCCCCTTAGAATACTCTCTTATCTCTTGTCAGCTTCATTGTGTTGTGTCCCTGCAATTTTGATGCCGTCTAACACTGTGAGTCATTACTCTTCTAATGGCACTTTGATATCCTCCAGATTGCTCATACAAAATACTCAAAGGAATAGAAAGAAATCAAATGCATAGAATTCAAGGCACCTACAAATCAGTCAACAAGAAAAGTCAACATGCAAGAAGAACGCCGGTATGCTGCAATGCCGGCTATTTGTATTGGGCAAGTTCATCCTAGTTAGTGGCGCCAGATATTCCTAGATGGCTGACAAGCTGAAGCAATACCCGACAGGGTAATCTCCGCAGTGCCAGTGCACAACTCATTTTCAAGTGCTGGCCCAAGATAAAGCGGACTATGCTGGGTCTAAACTAAAGGGGAGGTTGTCCCAAGAACCTGCCAAATTCAAGCAAATGTGGATGCCCAAATAGGTTTGGGCCCCAGCTCCACCTCAACCAGGGCCTGCCATGGTCTACAAGTTCAAGAATAAGAAAGAAGAAGAGAATATTGAGACACTGAGTTGGGTGTCTTGTAAGCCAGTTGTCTGGGCCTGCATTCGACAGGTAGATATTTCCTTGCATGATAGGAATTGTGACCCAGTGGCCCGACGAGGGCGATTCGCCTACAAACCTCTAGCACGTGTGAGGATACCATCGCCAGCGATTTGCCCTGCTAATGGGCAGGTTACCCAGACTATGAGAAGATACGTTCATGGTCTTAGGAATACCTCCCTACGAAGGCAGCGACTGCTGGAAGCAGTGGATGCTACAGAAGAAGGCCGTGAACAACATGTCAACCTGGAAGAAATGGAAGATGCGGGGTCAGGCTGCTATGGGCCATCCCTCTATGAGAAAACCACACCAAAGATTTAGGTGTTTGATAGATTAACCTTCCCTGATCGATCAACCAAAAGGGTGATGCAAAGAAGTGGACAACTTTTGGTCTACACCTGCAACGTGGTCGGAGTGGCCGATAGCTATGGGGCTTCGCCTGAAGATCACGACGAAAACTCCAAGTTCGTCGAGAGGCCGAGTCCTCTCACAAGAAGAAAGGGGAACACAATTGAGGCATTATAAACCCTCGCTAGCGAAACAAGTGCAAATGTGGTCACGATGACTGTAAACGTGGTCACCGCTGAAGATGATGGCGAAAGACCAACATCTTCTCCCGGTATTCCATTGGAAAGGGGAAGCCAGGTTCCCAGTCCCTCTACCCAAGATCCAGTTGTGCTAATGCTACTCCAGAAGCATCAGCAAGAGGTTGAAATGCTGAAGAGACAGCTGAGCACATTAAGTATGCACGCTTTGGCTACAAAGCAGGCTAAAGTTCCTCCCGAGACGTCACGGCTAGACGCCGAGGTGTTCGAAGCTACACCACAGATAGCGGCCTCCCAGCCGATACCCAATCACAATGGGGGCATGACCCCAATACAATAGCTGGCTCCTCAATGCTAGGAAATGGCCAGTACACCCTAAGCAACAGTGTTGACCACACTGCAGATGCAACAAACTCACTGTTACCCAGATCCGGTGGAGCCGGCAATGGTGAACAAGTGATGAGGACATCTCACACCACTCTCTTTGGCTCGGGTCGCCTGCTCCACTGTGAGGTGGATCGACTATGATTCTCACATGTTATCTCCATTGTTGGGCCTTATATCATGTAATTTTTGCTTTAATTGAGTCATGTGTGTATCCTCTTTCGCTCAAGGAATTAAAGAAGCAACTTCAAGAATTGCTGGAGAGAGGCTTTATTCGACCTAAAACATCCCCTTGGGGTGTGCCGGTCTTATTTGTCAGAAAGAAGGATGGATCCCTCAGACTGTGTATCGACTACCAGCAGTTGAATCAACTTCCCATCAAGAACAAATATCCACTGTCGCGTATTGATGAGTTGTTCGACCAGATCTCTGGTGCAGAATATTTCTTCAAGATCGACCTCAGGTCTAGTTATCATCAGCTGAAGATTAAGGAAGAGGATATTCACGAAACAGCTTTCCATAGTAAATACAGACATTATGAGTTTGTGGTTATGCCGTTCGGGTTAACCAACGCCCCTGCAGTATTTATGCAACTCATGAACAATGTCTTCAGGCCATATCTCGACTGCTTTGTGGTCGTATTCATTGATGATATCCTTATCTATTTCAAGACAAAGGAAGAACATGAGGAATAGCTGAGAATTGCCTTGCAAATCTTAAGCGAACATCAGTTATATGCAAAACTAAATAAATGTGAGTTTTGGCTAATGAAGGTCTCTTTCCTTGGCCATGTCATTTCCAAAGAAGAAATTACGGTAGATCCTTCTAAAGTAAAAGTTGTCAAGAACTGGAGTAGACCAATGACTATCTCTGAAATCAAAAGTTTCCTTGGTCCGGATGGTTACTATTGACGGTTTATCAAGGATTTCTCCAAGACCGCCGTCCCTCTCACGAGACTCACTAGGAAGGAAAATACATTTGTATGGACCATTGTGAGGAGAGTTTCTTGACTCTCAAGGAACATCTCACCACTTCACCTATTCTGGCACTGCCTGTTGAAGGCGGGGGATTTAAAGTATATACGGATGCATCAGGCATTGGCCTTGGGTGCATTCTTATGCAAGGTGGTGAAGTGATTTGCTATGCCTTAAGACAACTGAAGCAACACGAGGAGAATTATTCAGTTCATGATCTGGAACTAGCTGTTGTTATATTTACCCTAAAAATCTGACGTTACTACCTTTATGGAGAGAAGTTCACGGTATATTCGGACCACAAAAGTCTGAAATACCTCTTTTCTCAAAAGGAGCTAAACATGAGACAAAGGGGATGGCTGGAGTTTCTTAAGGATTTCGACTTCGCCATCCAATATCATCCAGGCAAGGCAAATGTTGTAGCCGGCGCGCTCAGTAGAAAACCAATGGGAATGTTATCAAGCCTCATAAAAGGTATGACTAATCTCATTACTAGATTTGTCCAGTTGAATCTAAATATTAATGAGGAGAAAGATGAATGTTTTATTGCCATTATTTGGTCACAACCAACATTAATAGAATACCTGGTCAAGTTGCAAGAGAATGATCCTACACTGATAGCAATCAAGGGTGTTATTGATCAAATGCCAGATTTCTCTATGACAACTGACAGAAGATTGCTATTCCGAGGTCGAACTTGTATACCAGGTCATGTTGATACTAAGAAGCTAGTTATGGATGAGGCACATAAATCAAGATATGTCATTCACCCTGGTACTACTAAGATGTATCAAGACCTTAAAAGGAATTATTGGTGGCCCAATATGAAAAGGGAAGTAGCGGACTATGTATCACGCTGCCTCACTTGTCAACTAGTTAAGGCAGAACATCAAAGGCCTGCTAGAAAGTTATGTCCCTTGGCAATTCCCGAGTGGAAATGGGAGAGCATTGGGATGGATTTTGTCATGGGTCTATCTAAATCAAGAGGAGGACATGATGATATTTGGGTGATTATTAACCGCTTGACCAAATTGGATCACTTCCTACCCATTAAGAGTCGATGGTCCGTGGATGTCTTGGCTATCTTATATGTAAAGAAAATTGTGAATTTACATGGAGTCCCTGTCACCATAATATGATATTGAGGCCCTTGATTCACATCTCAATTCTGGAAGGATTTACAACATTCATTAGGGACCCGGTTGAATTTCAATATTGCATTCCATCCTCAAATTGATGGTTGTTCGTACGCAACGGAGTTTCACCGGCATAGTGTGTGCGGTGACCGAAGTGAGGGGTAGGATATAGCTACGGGAGAGATGCTGGAAGATAATGTGGTTTGGGCACCCCCTCGCATGGCCATGTCTTTCTCAAAGCGGCACTGTGCACTCGCCTTTCATGGAAAGTCGAGGGGAGACCGAGTGGCATAGGAGGTTTCTGGGTTTTAAGGGAAACGTAGCTAGGATGCGGGCGTGCCAGTCGATTTATCGACAATCACCCATGCAATCAAAAGTTGACCGCGGAAGCGTCGCCCGGGCACGGCACGTGGACTTGAGAGGTGAGGGACCGGTGGAGGGAAGGTCAGTTTCGTAGGTGCAAGTGCACAGGCGATTGTGGGGAGTCATGTACAGGACGTCTTTCCCCACCAATCGTAAATAGTCAGTGTTTATTTACATCAGATTGAATCCGAACACCTTAGTTCCATGCTGAAGAGAGGTCTGTATAGGTCTGGAGTCCTAGGTAGAGAGTAGGGGGCACTTCGCAGCTGTGGGTTCGCACTAGACAGGATGAGATTGGCTAGGGTCAGAGGTACTGAGGGATCCACGCTAGGTGACATGAAAAAAGGGGGACTGAGGGCCCAAACATGGATGCGAGCGCATACGTCCAAATGGCGGTATAATTTCTGAGAGCTATATGGCTTTACAGGTGGGCCACAGTGGCCGAGGTACAATAGGCGCAAGCCGTGTGACAATTCTGACACGGTGGTCGGTCCCCAGGTCAATGCATGACAAAGCGAATATGTGCATGTTTTACAGAGGGTTCCTCTTGTGGCGTTGGTCGTGTTTACTCCGCCGAATGAGGGGCTTGTAACTGGATGACTAGTGAAAGCATCAGACTAGTGTCTGGGCGAGGGTCAATCATGACTCGGGTCGAGCAGTCGGACATGGCCTCGTGACTGCAGGGAAGCGTGACGTCACCTGCATGCATGGTTACACCCTTGTCATAACGTCACACGCATAGTGGGCATAGACTTGTGCGTCATAGCGAAAGACCGTGCGAGGGAAGTACAAGCGACATACCCTCGACATCCTTAGCCGACAACTAAGTCACCCACACACAGTTCTCCTTGCTGGTTGCCTTGCCGTGGAGCTTGAAGCTTGCAAGTCCTTGCGTGTATTTGTGTATGTCTGTATCTCCTTTTTTTCTTCCCCTTGAGCTCCTAATGGGCTTTTATAGGGAATTTGAAGAGTCAGGGAAGGATTTAGGCGGTCTAGGTTGAATGGTTCAAGCTAGCCCGGGTAAAGCCATTGGAATAGTGCATTTTGGGTTGCACGGACGGAGTAGGGGAAAAAGGGTTTATGCGGACCAGCCCATAGGGCTGAGCTGGGCCGCCTAAACCCCTCCCCTTGGTGGGGTTTTGGCGGGCTGGCTTTGGAGTTTTTAATTAATAAAATTGATTTTTTTTGGTTCACGGGGGAGGTTTATGCCGACCAGCCTAGGGGGTTGGGCTGGTCCGCCTAAACCCCCAACCCCCGCAGGGGGTTTAGGCGAACCAGCTTGGGGGGTCAAGCTGGTCCGCCTAAACCCCTCCCCAGGGGGGTTTAGGCGGGCTGGGTGCTTGGGAGAATCGAGGGTGGTCCCCACCTATAAAATTCCTATTTTTGATCTTTTTTCTCCCTAAATGGACTAAGAAGAAAAGGACAATTGGAGGATACATGGAGGCTTGTGAGTGTGTTGACTGTTGAGGACCAATCATCCGTGCTGTCATCTTATGCTTTAGAGTGTTGCTCCCACGAATTGGTATGGCAGACGAACTGCATCGTAGGGCCGCAGACTAGATGAACCGGGGCTGAGTGGGGCCATGGGGCCATGGGGCCACGGGGCTGGAGAGAGGGCGCGACCCCCAGGGAGTTCGCCCTCCCTGGGGGCCCGCGGTCGCGTCAATTTCTAGAAATAAAGCCAGGTTGGTGGCCAAAGGCTACAGTCAGAAATTTGGGGTGGATTTTGATGAATCCTATGCACCAGTTGTGAGGTGAAAAAAAACTAAACCCATCTTAAAAGCACTCAAGGCAGTGCTAGGGTTTTGGCGGTGCTAGGGGTTTGGCGGTGGAGCTCGGGAGGTCATCATCCTCCTCCTCATTGCGATGGAGGATTTTCTCTCTGTTAACGTCAAGGAGGGGCATGTCGTGGGGGGTCGCTCCCCTGATGGAGATCTGGGGTCATCCAGGATGGTTTCTTTTGCATAAGCGTTGGCTTCATCTTTACGCCCCCGGAAGGTAGGGCTTGAGATGCGAGCGTCGAGTTTCACAGATGCAAGGGAGCCTGCTATTTTCTTCTCGAGGGATGAGGTTCGACGTTCTGAAGAACTGCTGAAGATTGCTATCATGGCTAAATGCTTGTACAGGAGACCTTCGTTCACTGATATCAAGTATTGCCTCATACAACATTTAGCACTGCATAATAATATTGTTCTGAGTATGCTTAACCCTTGTCACTTGCTGATGAGATTTGGGGCCGAAGAAGATTTCATTAAGGTTCTTGTTAGGAAAAGTCTGTACAATAAGGGCTACTTATTTCGATTCTTTCGTTGGTCGAGTTCCTTCGACTTTGCGGCTAACCCCACGTTTCTCTTGACGTGGGTAGGGTTTCCAAGCTTGCCTGTGAATTTTTATAATGAAGATTATCTCAAGCTAATTGCCAGTAACTTGGGCTTGGTCCTGTGCATTCACGACTCTACTTTGTCTTGGACACAAACGGCTGAAGCACTAGTTTCTGTCTGGATATTGCTAAGCAGCTTCCAGAAAGGATTTGGATTGGTTGTAGTGATGGGGAGGGTTTTTGGCAGTTTGTTAGATATCATCGGGTCCTGGCCGTTTGCTCTTTCTGCAAGCGTATCGGTCATGTTGTAGGAGAGTGCAAGAAGAAAGGAAAGGCTGTCCCTATTGTATCAAAGGCTCCAGAGAAGATTGCTATTCCAATAGATCAGGGGCTTACCGATATGGAGTGGAGAGTGGTGGAGAAGGGTAAGAGACAATCTACTAAAGACCCTGTAGGGCCAAGTGACGTTCTCATTAAAAACTTTTTTAATCGTCTTCATCATGATCTCTCTGATGGTGCCCATCAAGGGATGGTTTCCTTCCCCAGTGAACCAATTGTTGGACCTTCAGGGTGAGGAGTTATCATTGTAACTCAAGTTCTGAGGTGTGGTGAGCTCCTTTAGAAACAGATGAGGGTGCAGGCTTGGTTCTCCTGGAGAAACCTTTACACTAGGATCCTCCGCATCAAGTCCTGGGTGATGATGTGCCAAAGGCACTGCATGACGCTTTCCACGTGCATGGGAAGGAGGCCCAAGGTGATGCTAATGCTCTGGCAGTTGTTTCTGCTCTAGGGGAGTCCTTGCAAGGGGCTGCTACTGGGTCGCTGATAGTGGCGGAAGCGTCTGCGGCCATGCAACAAGCGGTGTTCGTCAGCCTGGTCAGGTTGTTGAGGGCGAAGGGGACGGCGCCGCTGAAGGTGTTCGCCGACAGGTCCAGCCGGGTCAGGCGGGTGAGGCGGCCCATCTTTATTGAGTCGTATAGTGTTTGATTGCTTAATTTCACACGTTAGTTAGGATTCTGTACACAAGCGTACAATTCTGTGAACTCTTCATTTGCCAGTGCCTTACTATATCATATATTTTCTGCTTGTGCATTGCACGGATGTTCGAGCAGAGTGTTTGTTCTAATTGCTGCCGTTCCATTTTCACAGAGCTTGTGGGCATTCCACCTGATGTTGTTCAGCGACTCATCCCTGAGCATGCAAGAAAGCAGAACTTCTTCATGGCCTTAAACAGATAGGAACTTGGAAGACCAATGCTTTGCCTTCTCACTTCGGTATGGACGGGGGAGAAACACGGAGGATATGTATAGTTGGTTATCAAATTTGTGCCCTTCTTGCCTTTTCTCTTTTTTTTCTTTTCTTGGGGTTGGGGAATTGTAAAATAAGTCGCTAGTCGCTACCCTTGTGTATTTGAAGCCCAAGGCCTTGAGTGATTGCCGTCAATTCCACTTCCTCTGCTTTCCCTGATACTACAATGATGATGACAGTTGGACTACCATGGTTTCTAGTCAGATGTTACTTTATGCGTATGGCCTTGGTTCAAGTTTTAATGAAGTAGCCAACTTCTCTCTCTGTTCCGACACTAGTGGAGATCTATGGACTTCCTGTGATATGTTGCCAATGTAGTCTTTTGATTGGTTGGGTAAAGGGTAACATATGGTCTAAAAACGTAAGCATTTGTATTGTTTTTGCTCCAGATTGCCGAAGGAGGACTTGAAAATTGAAGCCCATGGCTGGAATGAATCCTTTTCCGCAAGAGACCTACCATACTGCAAGCTTGTTGATAGATGTGCAGAGCCCGTCGTGGCCAAATATGTTTGTCCATCAGATTCTGTCAGTCTGGTGTGAAAATAATTGAAAATCTTTGTTCATTTATCCTTTTAAATGCACATGGCATTCAACATTTCAACTCAGATTTGGTCAACACCCTTGTTGTGCATCCACAGAGGACTGAAGGAGTTGAGCGCCTGCAGAAGGCATGCTTATTATAGACCTCTATTTTGGAAACACCTTAACACCAGTCCCCTGCATGCAACAACGGTCGGGTTACAGCTGGGAAGAGACAAGCTAGACATGGTAGAATGCGTTAGCAGCAAAAGAAGATTAATATCTCTGACCATCTAAAGATACGTCACAGTTGAATCCTGATCCACTGGTATCTGCATGAATTAGCTGTATTTCTCTTAAAAAGATGGCTGGAATTGCCTGACCTAACTCCACACTGGGATAAACCGAACCGATCTAGTGCCGGCCGATCCTGCCAAAACCAGATCAGCAGGACCCAGATTGGGACCTGTTTTGCCAGAGTAGGGCTCACTGCACGCCCGGGTGTGCTTCACACACACCGCACACCTTGGGTGTGTAGGTCTTTTAACTCTCTCTTGAAATGATTCAAAATGAAAATAGTGTCTCTGCACATTGTCGTTTAATCATAACTCACGTCCTTCACTCGGTCGCCTATCACGAATGACCTTTGAATGACAACGTCATAATTGTCTGACAGCCTTGATTTTCTAAATACACATAAAGAAGTAGCGACTGTTCTTATAGCCGTGCTATCCTGGAATAGTGCCCCGAAAATAGCCGCTATTATCGAAATTTCTAAAAATTAACATTTCTTAAAAAAACACCTTCATTCACGGTCGTTGAATATCTGAGTAACGCCCTTTACACAGTCGCCATTTCTTTAAAATCACAAACACAAAAAACAACCCGTTAGACATCGTCCATCCATCTCCCTCCATTCCCATCTGTCTGGCTTCACCACTCCATTCCTTACAACCTCGTCGACAATGACCCCCTCTATTCCCTTCTACCGATGGACTACGTCAGTGGCCCCAGCTCCGGGAAGCGGCGGTGTGTTGTGGCACCTGCCGTCCTCCTCCTTGATGACGAAGGAGAGGCTCCCTCTCCCACTATGGATGAAGCCCCGACGGCGGCCGATGCTCCGGCGACAGAGGACGTCGGCGACGTGGAAGAAGAAGAAGAAAGAGGAGAAGAGGAAAGAAGAGAAGAAGAAAGGGGAGAGGAAGGAATGAATGAAGAGGGCGGTGGAGATGCTCGTGGTGAAGAGGACCATGGCGTCAACGGTGGCGATGGCGGTGATGGTGGCGGTGGAGCGCCGCCCCCTCCTCCTCGTCAGCTGATGCGAGGAGGCTTCATGGAGCCACTACCGAGGAGGGTAAGTGTTCCATTTTTTATTTTTTTTATTATCTTTCCTTTTTTTCATAAAAACAAACCATGGGATGCATGGCGGTGGGAGGAAGAAGAAGGGCACAGGGGAAAGGCGACCCTTGTCGTGGCGCGATTCTTCAAATCGCGACCATAGAGAGGTCGTAGGAAAATATTTTTTATAATAACGACCACATGCCATGCAAATGTGAAACGTGGACGATATACATTCCTTTGTCGTTACACAGAGACGTATCCGGGGGGGATTGGATGCGATCTACGTTCTCCTTTTATTCAAGATCTAAATATGTCAGGCGTGTCGAGTGTGAGACCGGTAACCGGGTGGGGAAGTCTACCTTCCACATTAGAGTTGGCATTCCGGTATGTTTTTCGCTAACAAATACTGACGACCGAAAACAAATACTGAGAGACGACCATATCTGACTTCTTAAACTTCGTCGTCCCCCGGTGGTTCGCATCACTTAGTCTTCTTTAGCAAGTTAGGGTTGATGAGCCAGTGAAAAGTTCGACTTTACATCACGTGAACCCTCCCCATTTTCTATTATAAATTTATCAGGGTGCATGACTTATATATTCTACTATCCTCCTTTTCCCTACTTGCGATACTTGCGAAGAGAGAATGCTGGGCCATGGTTATGATCGATCCGAGTCAGGGCGATCTGGGGCATATCGTTCCAATTCAGGGAATTTATTTATTAATTATTTAAATAAGACACACCCCGCACACCAGCCCCACATGGCCGGTGTCGGCCAGGTGCACCATCGCGCCCCGGCCCTGCCCCACCACGGGGAGGGCGCAGGCCGTCGGCACCAGCACGTCCCGCTGGGTGATGCCCACCCAGAACGGCACCTCCAGCGCCGCCGGGGTGATGGTTTTTCCCCCCACCGTCCACGTCCCCCTCAGCGTCCGGTTATCCGCATACCAGCCCAGGAGCATCTCGGCCACGATGGGCCCGTCCAGCCCCAGCCCGTCCGCCAGCCAGTCTTCCAGCGCGGTCAGATATGCCAGCCGCGCCGGGTCCGCCTCCCGCCCGTAGGCCATCAAACGCCGCACCGGGCTCCACGGGTCCAAAAGCCAGAAGTACTGCTGCATCGCCTCCGGCGCCACCACCTGCTGGGCACTCAAAAAGGGTTCCACCACCGGCCGCGCCGCCTGCATATGCCCGGAACTCGGCGTCACGCTGAAATCCCACGGCATCGCCGCCACCGCCAGCTTGTCCACCGTTTCCTTGCCCGCCAGCACACTCCCTGCCAACGCCACCAGCCCCCCCATGCAATACCCGAATACGGCAACCGGCCCGCCCGCCATCTCCCGCGCCTTCCCCAGCAGCGGCAATAACCTCCCCACCACAATCTCTTCAAACGAGAGCGGCGCATCGCCACCCTTTGCCATCTCCGCCTCCGGCACGCCCCAGTCCACCAGCAGCACCCGCCACCCCGCGTTTCTTAAGTATTCCACCAGGCTATGCCCCGGCCATAGGTCCAGCACATACCCGCGGTTCACCATGCTCGGCACCACCACCAGCCAGCCCTTTTCGCCGGAGCCTCCCGCATCCGTCAAACTCACCCGCCCCACCTGCATCACCTCAGGGTAAGCCTTGCGTTCAGGCCGTTCCCCCGCCGCCGCATAGCGCTGTACCCCCGCCGCAAACGCCATCCAGTCGATGTCCTCCGGCACCTGTTTCAACAGCTCATGCACCTGCCCCAAAGCCGCTTCCACCATAGGCTTCTGGCTGGCGGCAAATACGCTCGCCATCATGCTCCCCAAGGCGGCACCGCCCGCCTTTCTGCCTGCCGTAAACTGTTGCCCCGCCTGCCAACTCATGCCATGGTTATAGCAACAAAATAAAGACTGCGCCATGAGCTCCGCAAGCGACCCCATCATCATCAAAAAGTACGCCAACCGCCGGCTCTACAACACGCAAACGTCGCAGTACATCACCCTGCACGATCTCGCGGAGATCATCCGCACCGGCCAGAATGTCGAAGTGGTGGACGCCAAATCCGGCGAGGACCTCACCCGCCCCACCCTGGCACAGATTATTTTGGAGGAGGAAAGCAAAGGCGCGGCCATGCTGCCCGTCAACTTCCTCAAATCCATCATTGGCTTTTACGATAACTCCATGCAGACCATCATGCCCCACTACCTGGAGATGGTCATGGACGTCTTCCAGCAGAACCAGACCCGCATCCGCGAAGAGACCGACAAGGCCCTCGGCGGCTTCTCCCCCTTCGCCCAGAAGAACAATCCCTTCCTGCCGCTGGCCACGCAGGCCCTGTTGGGTGACAACAGCGCCACGAACCCCAACTGGGCGACCGACGGCAGCAATACCTTCCAGGTGTCGGAATGGTATGCCGACCCGAACCGCACCCGCAAAACCAACAATGTCACGCGCAATATCGTCGGTACCATCGGTCTGAATGGCGCGGTGTTCGGGGATTTCGCCTGGAACGCCCATTACACGCATGGCGAAACCCGCCTGTCGACCACCGGCCTCTTCAACGGCAACAACCAGTATCACGACGCACAGCAGGACGCGGTCATCGATCCTGCCACCAACAGAATTGTCTGCTGGAACAATACCGCGGCGGCGATCGCCCAATATGGCGATCTCTATCCCGGGTGCGTGCCGATCAATGTCTTCGGCAACAACGTGACCACGGACGCGCAGTATACATACTGGTCGCGATCGACGCATTTCTCCGAGACCAACAGCATGGACGATATTTCCGCCGACATCTCGGGCAATGCCTTTGACCTGCCGGCCGGGCCGGTCAAGGTGGCGTTGGCGGGCGAAATGCGCTGGCTCGGTTATGACATCGAATCCAACGCCTCGCCGACCGCGTTGGTTGATTGCACCGGCCTTCGCCTGTGCGGCAACCAGGCCGGAAAGGGCCCCGCCAATCAAGCCCTCGTCACCCAGACCTTGTGGGACAACAACACCGTTCCCAGCGTCACGGCCGACGAGAATGTGTGGGAATTCTCTGGCGAAGTGGGCGTTCCGATCCTCAAGGATCTTCCGCTGGTCCAGAGCTTCAACGCCGACCTGGCGGGCCGCTATACCAATTACAGCATCTCCGGCTCGGTGGAGACCTGGAAGATCGGTCTGGACTGGCATGTGAACGACGATATCCGCTTCCGCGGCACGACCTCCGTCGACATTCGCGCCCCCACGCTGAACGACCTGTTTTCGCCTCAGGTCTCCAACAGCGGCCCCTTCCTGGATCCTCTGACCAACTACAATCCGGGCGGTATCCAGACCGTGTCCGGGGGCAACCCGAACCTGGTGCCGGAAGCATCGCGCACCTATACCGGGGGCGTCGTCCTGACGCCGACCTGGATTCCGGGTCTGACGGTGTCGGCGGACTACTACCAGATCAAGCTCAAGAACGCGATAACCAACATCAGCGGCAGCAATACGGCGATTGCCAATCTCTGTATCGCATCCGGTGGTACCTCGCCGTTCTGCACGCTGTATGTCCGGCCCTTCCCCTACACCAACACCACGCCGGCCAACTATCCCACGCTCCTGTTTAGCCAGAAACTCAACGCGGCGTTCAATGTGACCGAAGGCCAGGACTACGAGATCGACTACGGTTTCGACATGGCGGATGTCTCCGACCTGCCGGGCGTGGTCAACCTGCGCGCCTTGCTGAATGTCGCCCCGGTGAACACCACCAGCAGTTTCCCCGGCGCTCCCGTCAACCACACCAACCAGCCGAAGGGCCACGCCACGTTCTTCGGTGGTTATGCCCTCGGCAGACTGGGAGCTGGCGAGATTGGAAGGCACAATAGGAGGCCCTCGGTCCATGTCAGGGTCACTGCGTCGCATAGAGGCAGACCAGTGCTGGGAGCCACGATTGTCAGGTTGAGGGAGAAATGCCCCTGAGGTGGAACCGAGAGGTGCAAAGCCTGACGCAAGCTACTCACGCCAAGAGCCGTCCTCGGGAAACCCCGGGGCTGTATGCTGAGACGCCTCATACCGGGGGCTGAGAACCTGAGTGAGGCGGTCGCTCTTCTAAGGTTCAGCTCGAGAGGCCCGAACGGGATGCTGGGGAGCCACGCCCCCGGGCCAGGGGACCCGTGTGGGGAGCTGGCTTGGTGGAGGCTCAGGGTTGACGGCCCGAGCAGGGTGCTGAGGAGTCGAACACCTAAGGGTGAAGACCCACACCGGATGCCGACTTGGTCGAGGCCTAGGGCTGGAAGCCCGAGTGAACTACAGAAGTGGAGACCAAAACTCAGGATGCGAAGCCTGCGTCAAGAGTCAGTGGGAGCTGGGCCCGGGGGCTGGTGCTTACTTGGGTTGGGACTGGTAACAGAAGATCTGAGCCTGAAGCTTGGTCTGGCTGCCGAGACTGGTAACTAGTGTGGCGCATTGGTGGCGCCAAAAGAGACAGGAGCAAGGGGTGGCGGTGGAGCAACCACGGGGACCACACCCAAAAAGTAGGGTGATCCGATGACCGGGGCAAAACTGCCGAAAGTGATCGGCATCGCCAAGTAGCCCACCTGTGCGTGGGTGGCGACGACGATGGGACCGTAGGTGACGGCTGTCATAGTTGTTGAAGCACCGGACAAGCTGGGACAACTGTCACTGACAGTCGTCGAACATGATTCGACAACTGGGAGGCGAACTGGAAGCTACTAGAAAGTGCGAACAGGTGCTCTTCTTCTATCTCTCCTACAAGGACATGAAAAGGGCACCAGGGCTTCAGGGTTGGCATGGACTTTCTCCTCAGAAAAAAAAAGGAAGGTGGGAGACGTCCCACCGGGCGTGCCATCCTTTTGTTCGCGCGTGAGCGGGTGTATTACCGCCGCGGCACGAGTGCGGTGACCGGAGTGAGGGGTAGGATACAGCCACGGGAGAGGTGTCGGAATGCGATGCGTTCCGAGCACTCCCTCTGATGGGAATCGACACCGAGCACTAACTTTTTATTTTACATTTGTGTCCTTTTAGTTTACTTTTATATCCTTGGGCAAGTAGGTTTATAATTGTAAGGCTTTATAAGCCAATTTATTATTCCCTAAGGATCTTTAGATTTTTATGTAAAAGTTTAGTAGGCCCAACAACGGGGCCTCCACTCCTTCCCCATTGGTCCACCTAAGCCTTAGGTGTCCATGTGGGGCTGGTCAAATGCTAAGGTGGCTTCTAGAATGATTCTTTCCTTCTTGGACAAGTCAAAGGGACAATGGATGAAAAACGTCCAAGATGCCTTCCCTTAAGTCAAGGGGGTGCCCCCCCATTAAAATGATATTTGTATTTTCTTTTTTTAGGCCAATTGACCACATAGGAAAAGAAAATGCTATCCCTCCTCTCTCTCCCATGAAATTTCAACCCCCTCCCCCTTTCTCCCCTTCTATATAAACCCAATGTATAGTGTTTTGTAGGAGTTAATGATGAAGAATTTGTGAAAATTACAAGAGCAGCCCAAGGGGCTCCCCTCTCTCCTCACTCTACTATTCTTCCTCCTCCTCCAGCCTTCTAGGGTGTGAGACCCATTCTACCTTTCCCTCTCATCCTCTATGTTCACTCTCTGCTGCCGCCGCCACCGTTCGTGCCACCATCGCACCGTCACCGTCACTACGCCAGAGTTCTGTCCAAATCAGAACAAAGTCTTAGCTCGTGAATTTTAGCTCTCCATCAGGAGCTCTGATCGTGACCAAATTTGGAGTAGGTGTTCTCACCGGGTCACGCATTGCAGAAACAGAAGATCCAGTCCGTGGACAGCAAGCCACGTCGATCACCTGGTCGGCCGCCTCGCCTTCCACGGGACAACCAACACGCTTCCATCCAGGGGATCGTCCCTCCACGAGTCACCGCCGCAGTAGTACCACTCCCGACCCATTCGGCCCACCAGTCAGGACGCGGGCCCCACAGTTGCCGGTGAATGCGACCATTGGAGCGGCTCAAATTGCTACTCGTCAACCCATGAACGATCCTCTCGGGCCCCACTTGTAGCCCTTTACCTCCCTGCGTAGAGTGGGCAGTGATTTGTAGTTCTGTAATTATTGATTAATTATATTTACAGGGAGTTAACGTACTTGACAGGGGTCGTCGTCCCCATGCCCAGAGCGTGGAGGTATCGTGTTCGCTCCTTACTCGGCATCTTACTTTACTTGTATATATTTTATATGCCACTGCTAGAGAGCATGCTAGGATAATTTAGCTTGCTATATCAATTCAATCACCGCTACGAGCGAGAGAGTGAAACCCGTCCCGTGACTCAATCCGAGTACATGCGAAAAAGTCGATACCCGAGACTCATAGCCGGTTCCTCAACCGCGCACGGTCCCATGTTTCCCTCACTTAGGGACGCCCGCGAGCTAGAGTACCAGGTTCACTGTCTCATCCCGCATCACTGCTTCTCCCTCTCCACCAGCACTCCCTCTCACACTCTTCTCCCCTGCACCCTCCATCGCACCTACCACCACATAGAGACTGCCACACCACCTCCGCTCCCTCTTAGCCTTTGCGATCTCTCTCTCTTTCTCTCTAACTCCCTTTCACCTCCTCCCTCTAGCCCATGCATCCCACCTGCTCCCTCTCTTCTAGCCTCTCATCACCGGCCACCCTTCTCTACACACCTTCACTCCACCACAGCCGGCCCAGGCCCCCATCTCAGGCACACACACAGCCAACCGCCATGGCATCTCCCTCTCTCTGCTTCTCTTTAACCTCCCGCATCTTTGCACTCCCTCTCTCTCCGACTCTTCCTCTACTATATCCTTGTGTCCACCATTGCCCTCTCCTTCCTCTCTCCCCCTCTCCGTTCTCTCCCTCATTCTCTCTCTAACCCTCACAACCGCACCCAGCGCACCACTGTAGCTTCACAACTTCCATCATCGGCCGCCTAAGCTTTCCCCCCTACGCAACATGCACGTCACGCACTCCTCCCCACCCCCACGTAGCCTCTCCAACTCTTCCAACTACCACCTGCACCACCACCGGCCGACTCCCTTCACCTAAACAACGGTAACACTTCCCCCTTTCCCTCTCTCAAGCGACCCCAACCCGCCATGCACATACACAATCGGCGTCCACTACCGTGAACCACCCCCCTGCATGCTTTCCCACGTACATTGTCCCCCTTCGCCGCTGTGGCTCTCTAACCTCTGCTCCTTCCCTCTCCCTTCTTGCCCACCATAGCACCCACGTCTCCCCTCCCTGGACAGTCCGCAGTCGTCGCGTCGGTCTCTTCTCTCCATCTCTCTCTTCTTCTTTCTCTCTCTATCCCACTTCTCACACACGCACACAGAAGACTTCCCCCAGCTCACGCCTCTCCCATGCACGTCTGCGAACCCTCCCTCTCTCCCTGAACACACACACACCCAGTCACCGGCCTTTCTCTCTCTAGCCCCACACCAGCCTCCCATGGTCTCCACTGCATGCCGGAAGACCCCCTCTCTCTACTATCCATGCCGATTTCTCCCTCTCCCCAGCGTCGCTGTCGACATCACTTGCACCCCCCTTCTACTGTCCGTTGTGGCCGCGGCCACTCACAACCCACCGCCGATCCACCTCACTATTTCTGGTCCCTTCTTAGCCACCGCACGCCCATCTCTCTCTTTCTCTCTCTTACTCTCACATCTCTCTCTCTATCTCCCCATAACGCACTCATTCTAATTATTTTATATTATTTTTATCTCCCGCATCTCCCTCTCTATCTCTCTTTCTATTGTTTCCTCAAAACCTAATCAGTTTTTATTTTTTAGAGTGTTGGACCTTTCCTAACGGGCCCTACATCTTTCGGAGGAAGTATGCCCTTGGATCTGCTCAAGGAGAGTAGCAAATTGGGTTGCAAACCTGCTTACACTCCTATTGAGGCCAATCATGGCCTGTTCAGGTATGTTGGGAAACTCTTGTCAGAAGTTGGCAAAGGGATGTACACTGACCTAGTGGGAAGATTGTTCTAGTTGCCAATCCCACAGCTTAATACTGCTTACGTTGTGTGTGTTATTAGTCAATGTTGAACATGGAAAATTTTAAAGATTCATGTTCATTTATTGAGGATGAATGTACGTTTATGGGCTATTTAAATAGTATGTGCATCCTCAATTCCATGTGTTTAGTTTATCAAACGATTTGGGTTCAAGTGTTGGACCTTTTCCATTAACCTCAGTCAGTGTTAATTTACATCGGCGCAAAGTCCAAACACCTTTGTTTAACTATCAAAGAAGAGCTATTGTCCTTCACAATGAAGGTTTTGACGCTAACGACAAAATTGCAAAAATAACACAAAATGTCTTTAAAAGGGTTGAGGATTCTTTTCGTGTAATTTTAAGATAAGGCACAAGTCCCTCCTTGATGGAGGAGAGCACGGCAACACTAAGAGATTGTTTCTCTTTCTTAAGCTCCTATGGGTTATGGCCCATCTCCATGCATCCGTCAGCACAACGCTGCGGATCGAGTCACAGGGGTCAAGCAAGCAGCATCCCCTTGTAGGGGTCAAGGGGGAAGCACCCCCCGGAAGAAAATTTTCAATACAAGAAAGGGATAAACCAAGGTATTTGCAACTCTTGAAAAGAAACTAGGGATATTTATATTAGCACGGGGTTTTCTTGGAAAATACAAGAGTATGTCAACAAATTATAGATTTACAAGACTTTTTCACAAAAAAATGCAGGACATATCTACAATTCATGAACTTCACATGGTGTTTCTACAATTACAAGGCATTGCAAGGTTTTCTTGTAATTTTGGGAGTATTTTCATAATTTTTGATTAATTCAGAAATTATAATACTTCTATTACCAAAATACATTGAAAAATTACATAGCAAAGCCCCTAGGAGCATAAATGCAAGACCGTGGGTCTTCACAAACACATAAAGCACATCCTCCAAGCGTGCCTCCGGGTGTCTTATGAGATCTTTTTTCTTCAATGCTTTTTGAGTGGAGCCCATAAGGAGTATTTATAGAGGTTAGGGTGTCACTCGAGACCGGATAGGTCCCCGAGGAAACCTATCCGAGACCAAATGACCTGGGAGGTGGGGCAACCGGCCCCGATAGGCCTCGGGGGGGCTTATTCGAGGTCAATTGACCCCAGAAAGGGACACAATCGACCCCGAATAGGTCCGGGGAACCTATCTGTGGTCAACTGACCTCGGAAGGTGGGGTAATCAACCCCAAGTAGGTACCGGGGACCTATCCGGGGTCGATTGACCCCGAACAGGGGCGATCAACCCCGGATAGAGGGGGCTCACAGGTCTTTTTAGAGATTTTTATTCACTGCATCATTACACATCGTACCTTTGCTACCTGTGTTTAGTAATGTTTAATCGATCATTGCATAAGCTATTCGTGTGAGATCAGAGAGTTCGAGTGAACTTGCTTGCGTTGAGCAAAAATTTATTTTTCTTATACTTTGAGTTGGCAGTTTATTTTGTTCCACTGCATGAAGTTTAAATTTTCTATTTTTATTGGGGGACAATTCAACCCCCCATTCTTGTCCGTGCGTTTATCTTGGCCAACAGTAGGGAATTTATGAAATCTCGTATTACGTAAATCCATTCTCCAGTGACTGCCACCCTCACGGGGATGAATTGGCCCAAGTTCTATGGGTTTCTATGTATATACTACCAATTTTTATTTTTGGGGGCAAAAATCTAAATTTTTGGGTCCAAGCGGCCTTTCCTGCAATGGGTCAGTCGACCTACAAGACCAATCGGTCGACTGGTCTGGGGAACCGATCGACTGAACCACCCCAGGCCCTGGCTGTACAGGGTCGGTCGATCGGCTGCCCATGTCGGACAACCGAAACCCTAGGTCGATGGAGCGAACTTGACCTGTGCCCCCTGTTGTGCACTCTGCCAGGAACCGATCTATCGATCCTTCATATGGGTCGACCATTTCCGGTGATGGCTGAACGGGAAGACCCCTTGAGGGCCCCATTCCACATCTAACTTGCCCCACATATATTTAAGATTTTTTTAAATGACCCAGACCTTAGGTGATAAACTATGGGTATTTTAGTCTTTTCTTATTCCTAGTTAGGTTTAACATAGTTAACCTGACGGGTGATAACGGGAGATTATGACGATGGTATATCTGAAAATTTTTCAAAATAGTGGTGATATATATGTTAATACATTTCCAGGAACGATATATCTACAAATTCGACTGTAACAATTATTTATATGTAAAAAATCTTAAAATTTACTCCAATAAAACAATGCTACTTTTCCTTCCCTTCATCCATCCATTACAAGAAACCTACTCAGGTTTTGATCAATCTTCTTAAGAATGCTCATAGGTGGGGTTATAGATCAAATCAAGTGAATGGAGGTAAGAATGAATTGGAGGACAATCTTACCTCCTTTAGGTAATTTTTGAAGTACCCCAACTTGTAATTCTCCTGCTCAAGCTGTCCAGTATGAATTGAAAGTAATTACGCTTGGAGGCCCCATAAAACAGAGGTACACCGAGACATCATAGAGGCAAATGTTTTTGAGGAAGATTAGTGATAGTAGAAAAAAGTCAGCCTTGATGTAATAAAGCCACTTTCATCCTTGCTAATCAACTGACCAAAGTTTGTTCTAAAGACATAAAAATTGATGTTATAGCGAGGAGTTGGAACCATTTGTGAAGACAATGGTATCATCAGCAAATAAGGCGTATCATCTGCAAATAAGGGACCAGAGGTAAATGGGTAACCTCTAGGGTTATGTTTGGTATGGGGTTAAATCGGGGTTATTCCCGTTTCAACTCCATTCTTTGTTTCGTCCGATCAAGATCCACCGAACTGTGAAGCGTGGCGGGCATCTGGTGCTTAGGTCCAGTGCTTTGCCTGTGGAGACTGTGGGTGGGAAGCGTGGGGCTTTTGCGGGTAAGTCGGCATGAGTGCGGGTGAAGCCTGGCCCGAAGGGCATCGCCCAAACTCCCGCATCAAGGAACCCCAATCCATGACAAACCAGATAGAGCGGGCGCGTGAAGTGCTGCGCCAAATTTTGTCAGCATACCGCTGGGCTCGCGTTGACCAGGACGGCGATTTCGACGGGGCACTTGAAGTGCTTATGCGGAATGTCGCCCTCACCAATGAGGCAGCACCAGCGTGGGAGGTGGAGCGTGAATGCATCGAAGCGCTAGAAGCTAAGGATAGGCTTCTTCGCGCCGTGCTAGCTGCCATTGATACTGGCCGCTCGGAGCCGCTGTTTATCGTGCGGGATCAGTTGCGCAACTATCTTGGCGATTACACGGATAAAGCTTCGACCGTGCTCGATCCCGCAATCCTAGCGACGGCGGTTGAGGCGGCTAGCAGGATGCCCCCTGAGATCGTCAGGCGGCCACTAGGGGTCGCCGCCCTCAATCCCGTAACCAACGAGGGAGAGAGTCGGTGAGCGCGATCGGCTTGGACAAGCTGCCCGCCACGACGTGCGGACTGAAGCTCCACAAGATCACGCCGAAGGGCGAGTTGATCGCGTGTGAAAGCGTGTTCTTCACCAGGGGCCGGGACGGGGTGAACACGGTCCTTCGGCGCGCAGGGCTGTCAGGGCGGGTCGAAGTTGCGCCTGATGGTGATCTCCCCGACTTTTTCGCCGACGTGCTTACCAGTGCGAGCGGCGACTGGGACGCATCCGTGGCGCTCGACCGCAACAGCTACCGGGCGCTCAAGAACCATTGGATGCGCTGCAAGCTGGAGCCCGCCCTCCAACCCAAGGATAAACCCCATGTCCAGTGATACCGTGCCTGTGACGCAGGCGGATCGTGAGCTTGGTTGGCTGCTGCTGAAAGGGCGTGGGCTTACCCAGCATGACGGAGAAGCTATTAAGGCTGGTGGGTGGGATTACACCCCCGAGATTCAGGCTATCGCCCGCCACCGCCTCGCCGCCACCCCGACGCCATCGCCCGCTATGCCAAGCAGGGAGGAGATGGCCGCTCTGGTGGAGGCGCTGAGGCCGTTCGCTGAATACGCCAGCGAGGTCCTGTCCTCTTGGAGAAAGTATCCGAAGGATGGCCCTGAGACGGTCCATTGCTCGTGGGGCTCTGCCGCAATCACCCGAGGAGATTGCGAGCGCGCGGTTGAAACCCTCGCCGCCCTAACCTCAGTGGATCGAGCAGGGCAGGGGTTCGTGGACTGCGGCGACTGCGGCGGCTCGGGGTGCCGAGTGGAGCCCGGCTGCTGTGGCAACTGCGAATGGGAATGCGGCGGGCGGGGGTGTTCAGGACCGATCCCGGTGCAGGAGCAATGTCGCACCTGTGGCGGCGCGGGGCAATTCCCTGCCGATCCTCCCGCCCTCTCCAGCATGCCACCACCCCCTTCGACCGCTATACCTTGCAACATACCTATGGCCGGTATGCGGATAGGGGCCAGAACTTCCGCGCAGGTATCGATTATTTTGCCAGCAAAATGACCACCTGGGGTCTTTCCGTCAATGGCACTGCCGACAATGAATCCTATACGTCACAGTCCACCACTAATTTCTACGACAGCCTGCACAATTTCGCCCAATACAACCAGGCACAGTCGCTCAACCGGACGCCCCAGTTCCACATAGGCTTCAACGGCAACTATACACACAAGCTCGATACCAAAGGCAGCGAGTTCTCCATAGATGCCGATTACATCTTTTACAACAACCAGGGCACGCTGACCTCCAACAATTATCTCTTCAATGCCGACGAGACGCCGTCCGACGCCCCCTACCTGCTCCATGGTCAGCTGCCTTCGCGCATCGATATCTACAGCTTTAAAAGCGATTATAAAAAGGTGATCAGCAAGGACATCACGCTGGAAGCGGGGATCAAAAGCAGTTACGTCCGTACGGACAATAACGCCGTCTATACCCTCTTCGATGACTCGACCAACACCTGGGTCGCGGACACGGGGATCAGCAATCATTTTATCTATAAAGAGAACATCAACGCCGCATACATCGACTTGCAGCAGAGTCTGGGTAAATTTTCGGCCCAGCTAGGTTTACGCGCCGAACAAACCAATGCGAGCGGCGACCAAACGATCAAAAGCGTGGATTTCCGCAAGAGCTATCTGGAACTCTTCCCCACGACCTATTTTACGTACAAAATTGATGACAACAATTCTATCGGTATCTCCTATGGCCGGCGGATCGAACGCCCCTCTTATGAAAGCCTCAACCCTTTTAGGTTCGAGCTCGACCGTTATACTTATCAGCAGGGCAATCCCAATCTGCAGGCAGAAAACACGAACTTGTTTGAATTGTCTTACAATACCTTGTTCCACAATACCAGTGTCGCCACTACCCTGTTTGTAAAGAACACACTGAATGCCATCACGAGCTATTCGATCCCGCTCTCACCCGATACGTTGCTTAGCACCTACCGGAATGCCAATTACAACAATACCTATGGGGCGGAGATCATTGTAAAGGTACCGGTGATAAAATGGCTGAATACCACCTGGAATGTGAATCTTTATCAAAATTCGATCAATGCCAATAACCTTTCATCGGGTCTTTCGAATTCCGGGTTCAGCTGGTTTGGCAAACTCAATTCGGATTTAAAAGTTGCGAATATTTTCACGTTCCAGCTGACCGGTATTTATTCCGGTCCGGAGATCATGGCGCAGGGCAAGACTCTGGCCTCCGGCGGTTTGGATGCCGCCCTCAAAAAAGACCTGTTGAAGAACAAAGCCGCTTCGGTCGTCATCAGCTTATCCGATATTTTGAATACGGAAAGGGAGCGGGTGCAGACCTATTCGCAGAACCTGTTTGTCCAGGATGCGCTCAACAAGCCGATTACCCGGGTGCTGAAAGTCAATTTCACCTATATATTCGGGAAAGAGCGAAATGCCGCTCCGCTGGCTTTGATGCAACGGCGCGCAGTTTCACGAGCTGCTGCTCTTGGGCCTGCTTGATCTTGGCATAGACCTTCGGAGCGCCCTCTGTGATTTTGTCAAGCGTCAAGCGGTTCTTGTCGATCCACCGAAACACCTCTCCGGGTTCCTTTGTGAGGTTGATCTTGGCGATGTATTTTTCGGCCAGAGACCCGAAGGTTTCCTTCACTGTCGATAACGTATACGGCTCCTCTGCCTCCGGGGGAGGGGACTCAAACGATCCATCGCCCTCGGTGCTTTCTTCCTCCGCTTCCTCAACGACCACCTCAGACGCCTCCTCAGCCGCCTCCTCCTCGACTTCGGGCGCGACGTGCTCAATGACGTTGATGGGCGGACCAGAGTCTCTTGGGCCAACAGCGGCGTGGTGAGACCCCATCAATGGATGCTCGGCCTCATCCTCGATTCGTTGTGCCATAACCATTTCCGGGGACTGCTGCTGTCGCTTCAAAAGGCGCCGGAGAACGGTTTTTTTGCTCATCTCCACGTCGTCGGTGGACCATGGAGTGCTCTTGATCTTCCCTTCAGAGAAAGCCTTCCATGCATCGGACCGATCCCGTATCTCGTGACATTGGGCCACGGACATCGGTTCAAAATCGAATGTGCCGTCATCGAACGTGATCAGGGCCACGTACCCAACGATAGGACCGCGATCTCCGAACAGCTTCGGCTTGTGGTGGAATACCTTTGGAAACCCCAAATCAACCTCGACAAAGTCTTTCTCATGAACCTCATGAGCGTAGATGTTGCCAACGTCTCCGGACTGACGCGCAAGCTTGCACATCCCCTTGTAGCCGACGCGGAGTTGGGGCTCCTTTTGCTTGGTCTTGTAGTTATAGGCGACGACCAGATATGCCTCTCCCAGAATGGGATCCAGCAAAAGTCCAAGGCCAGCCGCCTTTGCCACTTCGCGATAGACCAGTCGCGGGTCATAGATCATCAAATCCGGGTTAGCCATGAGCGCGTTCATCAGGTTTCGCTCAAAGACCGCCGGCTTGATGTGAGACGGCATTGCCGAATAAAGCTCGGACGCCCTCTCGGGAGGCAAAACCTCCATTCGATATATGTCAATCTTGGATGGTGCTTGGTTCATGGCTTCCCCCTCAGAACGGAATGTGATCGTCGTCGAGTCCGCCAGTCGATGCGGCGACCGAACGCTCCTCGACTTCAGGAATTGGCGCCACGAAGGCTTTGCCAGTCGGGCCCATGACGTAGAAGGTCTGGCCGGGACTGGCTGTGGCAAGACGCTTGGCCTCGATGTTGGCGGCGCCTTCGGTCGGGTGGCCGTAGGTCGACGGGCCCCGCTGGGGGTTCCAGACGGTCCAGCCGGGGTGGGAGGATTCGGGCAACTTGCCGCCGTCGTTACCGCAAGGAGCATCGGCCTGCTCGACTACGCGGTAGGCGATGATGCGGCCCGGGCTGAATAGACGGTTCCAATCGCAGCCGGACGCCGGAACATTGCGCAAGGGCTCTCCCTCCACCGCGGCTGTCGAGCTGCATCGCCTCGCGGGTCTCCTCGTCGAGGCGCGTGTTGGGCATCAGGAAGTTGCGGCGCTGGAACAGCTCGACGGCGGCGGACGTCCGCCACGTCATGGTGCCGTCGGCGTAGGTCGCGGCGAGGAAGCCCTCGCACACGAGCTCTTGCTGCGCGGCGACGAGGCCGGTGTGGATCGCGTCGAGCTTCTGCCAGCGCGCGACGCGCGGCGCGAGCTCGGGCACGGCGGCGAGCGCGGCGAGATCGGGCAGCCCGCGCCGCGCGCGCTCGGGCTCGAGTTGCCGCTCGAGCACCGCGCGCGCGTAGTCGTTGGCCTTGATCAGCGCGGCGTGATCCAGCGCGTACGGATGATCGAGCCCGAGGATCGGCGCCGGATCGATCGCGGCGTGGCACGCGTGGCGCGCGTCGTCGGCGAGCCGGTGTCGCACGATCGCGAGCGACGGCACGACGCCGTAGAGCTCGGCGAGCTTGTCCTGGCCATGATCCTCGGCGAGCGCGAGGTACGTCGCGCGGAACTCCGGCGCGGTGCCGTCGGGCTGCACCGCGAACAGCCGCGGCGCCCACGCGTCTTGGAGATCGAGGATCGTCAGGCCCTGCGCGCGCGCCTCCTCGGGACACACGGCGCTGCCGTCGATGCGCACCGCGGCGTCGGCGCAGGTCACCGTCGTACGCGCGCCGGCGGCCGCCCCGAACCGGACGTCGGCGTGCGTCGCGACGGATGTCCGGTGACCGGACGACCCGGCACAGGCGACCATCGCGAGCGCGATCCACGACGACCTCATCACCTAGATTCTGACGTTCGTCGTCGAGAACGCACGTGACTCGTCGCACGGCGAGCAGTGGGAGGTTTCCTCAGGTGCGCGGTGGCGACCTGCTTGCATCCACCTAGCCCATGCGCTGGGACCGAGGCCACGAGAGCCCGAACGTCGACGATCGCCGCGGCGAGTCACCGCCCGGAATGGGCACGGGTGGCTCGGGGTTGGGCTTGGGTACCGCGGTCGCTCTCGGCAGCCGCTTCGGGTGGAAGGGCATCGTGCTCGCGCTGCTCGTCATCGGTGCGCTGACGTACGGCGGCCGGATGTGCTCCGGTGACCTCATCCCGCCGCGTCAGGCCTCGGAGGTCGGTCTCACGCGCCACGGCGTCGGTATAGGCCAGTTCCAAACCCATCTCGTCCTCCTGCCGCCAATTAATACTCATTTCGAGTATATATGTGGGGCAAAAAACCCGGCCTTCAAGAAAGCCGGTTCGCGACTAATGCTACACCGGAGCATTAAGGGGTCAAGAGTCGACAACGTGCGGACCAGCCATGCGTTGCGGTTTTATGTCGTTTTGACGCGGCTTTCCTGAAGATTTCGCCGGGGGCCGCGGCGGTCAGGCCGGCCGCGGGCGTCGCGCGCTCAGCCGCACGCCCGGCGCGGGCCGCTCGCGCAGCACCTCGCGGCGGAATCGGAACAGTTCGGCAGGCCGCCCGCGCGCGGGCGCAGCGAACTTGCCGGTGCCTTCCACCACAAACACATCGTAGAGGATACAACTCCAAAAATTGATGCGGATGCATTATTTGATGATGGCAATGTCTTGCAGCCTTGGGTTGAAGTACAAGAGCAACTTGATGAGCCTATTTTTTATGTTGATGATAGAACATAGGCAGAAGACATATTAGATAAAGATGAGCCTAGGGATCCAAAACTCAAAAGACCAACAACGAGGGCAAGAGAGACTCATGCGCACCAGAGAGAGAACCCAGCTTTGTTTGTTCACGACATTGAACAGCAGCCTGAGTTTGAGCCAGCTAGACACTAAAAATCAGATATCAGGTCATTCACTCCTAGAATGGTCAAGCCACCTCCATCCTTAAAAAAAAGTACATCAGCGCATGAGATAACTGAAAGAACAAGTGATGCTGCTGGAGAGGACCAAACAATTGAGCAGCTGAAGCAAATTTATGTGAGGCACACGCCAAATGGAAAAAGACTCCTCTCAAAAATGAAAGAAATTATCACACCAAAAGAGAAAAAAACAGAGTCAAAGACTAGAAGGTGATTGGTTTCTTATGGTTCTGATCATGATGATGATGATGATGATGATGCACCAAATGATGATTCCAGTGCAGCTGCAGGTGCTACTATTGACGGTGACACATATGCACCTACTTCCTCCTTCCACGCTGACACAGGTAGAGGATACAGTCATAGTGAAGGAGGATATGATTCACAGAGCCAATATGGACATCCATGAGGTTATGGAGGTGACCAACAGGAAGCAGGTATGTATGGGTGGGGTCATCAACCAGAATTTCAATTCCATCCAGTTCCACCCAGTAGCAGTTATGGGTCAACACCCTTTTCTCATCCTCAAAGTTTTGCTTCTTATGTTGATTCTAGATTCCAATCAAGCCAACAACCTTATACTCCAAGAGGGATCCAAAGAGAGATGCAGGACTTAACTACATCATTGTTTGGTTACAGTGAATATACAGAATATATGCAGTCTTTTTATGGGTATCAACATCAAAATCCAGACGATGAGGGAGAAGGTTCTTCTATCTATTATCCATACATCGCTGGACCCCTCTCCAAGACCGCGATCCTCCCCACAAGTCCTTGAATGGACTGTTCCGAAGCCCCGGCCCGGTCCTCGAGGACTTTCATCCTCCCTTCTAGACGCGTGCCTACCCCATCTATACGCGTACTAAGACCATCCATACGCGTATCTAACCGTTCCATGATGGCTCGGAACATCTCGGCCGTGGAAGACTCTTCGGAACTACGACTCCGGGGATCCGCCATAGGTGGTGGTGGCGAGTATTGGGTGCCTCGACGGGTGGGCATGCAAGTGGAGGTGAACTAGGAGACACGGACGGACTAATGCCAAGACAGAGACGACCAATGCAATTGTAAAACGACTCTTTTTTTGTTATTTTAAAAACAATGATGACCCTGAATGAAACTTAGACTATGATGCATGTAAGACAAATGCAATGACTAATGTAAGGACGACCCTAGACTCAACCTGGACAAAACAATAGACAGTCTCAACAGAAGAAGAAGAGGGAGCCTCCGCTCCACGCCTCTGGGCCGCCTCAGCTCGCTGCACCCAAATACCTCAGGTCAGTCACAGGCATAAACATAAAGAAGTGCAAGAGTCTAGAGTTTAAAGGCATACCAGTAACTCAAGGGCCCGGCGAGCCTCGTCCCTCTCCTGGACCGTGGCATGAAGAAGCCCCTGCAGCTCCGCCAGACGTCCCTCGAGGTCGATCTGCATTTTGGAAAAGAAGTCAGTACAACATATAAAAATCATCCAGCATAAAGAGAAGCTTCCTTTTTTTTTCGAAAAACCCTGCCTAGGGGTTAATGGGAGAGTGCACCCTTTACCAAAGGTAACGGGAATAGCCACTCCACCATCAGACCACTAGTAGGTGCTCTAAGTTCCTGTTTTTGTGTTCTGGCAGAACACTTGACAAAAAGTGTCGACTCTGAGAGTCGACAATTTTGTCTTGCGTTCTTTGGTTTGTGGTTTAGCAGAACAGGGCGAAGAAAGTGTCGACACTTCTTCTGTCTCATTTGGAATGGGTTTTTCGGATTGATATTGAAACCCCCATTTCTAGGTCCGATTGGCTTGATCTTTTACACCCTTACCCTTAGGGTTTCCCCACATGGTTAGGTGTCGTTGTGAAGGGTTTTTAGCATGGGTTAACATGTCTTTTTGTTGGTGTTTCTGCTGGGTATAAATAGCCGCATTTTGGTTCGACGAGAATAATCTCTTGGGGCTAAAAGTTTTCATTCTTGCAGGAAGAGGAGAAAGGGGATCGCACCATCACTGGAGGAAGGAAGACTGCTGGTGGACGACGTCATCCACGAGCTACTCTGGCCGATCTGAAGATTGCTCATGTTGCTTCCTTGTGGGGTCTTCTTTTGGGCGCTTCCTACAAGACCAGCATCTTCCATTCCGTGGATCAAGTCTAGTGCATCCTACTACCTCTATCTCTAAGATTTGTTGAAGATTCAAAGGGAGATTTCTTGTTTTATCTCTTCTACATTTTTATTTGAGCATAGTTTAAGAAATCTGAACTAGGCTTGCATTTCTCTATCTTTGCCTTTATAGACGATATCGGAGCATCGTCTCTATGTGCGTGATTTCTCGTCGTCGCGCGAGAACACGCGTGTGTGTAGGGCCGTTGTGCCCGTGTGTGCTCCTTGTGATCATTTTGCTATCATCGTGCAGCCGCATTAGTGGAATCCTCTTGGGTTGAGAGGGCTGGACGTAGTACTGCACTTCGGTGCATTCGAACCACCTAAAAGTTCCTTGTGCTGTGGTTTGATGATTGTATGGTTGTTGGTCAATTCTATCCGTTCTGATTTCGAGTGTGATGCGGTGAGCTGAGAGTTTATACAATCCGTCCGTTCTTTTCATCTTATCCAAGTGGTTCATCCATCTGCGCTGGAGAGCTGTGAGAGCTTGCTTGTTCTTCATCATATTTAAATCTTCTTATTCAGCTATCTAGATATATTCTGACATCTCTACGCTTAGTTTTTTTTAAGGGGGCGCAATCCCTACCGCCAGGTAGTTGACTATGTGAGCATACCAAGGGGTTGAGACATGAGAAATGGCTAAGAGATGTTCATCAGGGAAGGAATCATGCATTGGGGAACTCTCAGGTATAACAATTCTTGAAAGATGATCGGCAACAACATTTTCTAACCCCTTTTTATCTTTAATCTCCAAGTCAAATTCTTGAAGCAATAAGATCCAACGGATGAGTCGGGGTTTGGCATCCTTCTTGGAAAGAAGATATTTCAATGCCGAGTGATCAGAGTAGACAATGACTTTAGCCCCCAAAAGATATGATCAAAATTTTTCGAGAGCGAAGACAACAGCCAGCAATTCTTTCTCCGTAGTAGTGTAATGCATTTGGGCATCTGGAAGGGCACGGCTTGCATAGTAAATTACCACGGGTTTCCTATCAATCTTTTGCCCTAAGACTGCTCCTATGGCATAGTCAGAGACATCACACATGATTTCAAATGGGAGCGACCAATCCAGAGACTGTAAGATTGGGGCTTGAGTGAGAGCCGCTTTGAGAGACTGAAAATGATGCGGGACGACAATGAGACTCGATGCTGTAGATGTGAACCTTGGACTTCTACGGATGACGCGACTGGTTGGATGATGTGACCAGTAACAACACAGCCCACTCAGCACCTATCGTGGCTCCTGAAGAGACAAACATGCCCTAACAAGAAGCACTCGCTCACGGTCATCCCTTGGCGAGGGAAACGAGTCGATTTGCACGGTTGAGAAACTGACATTGAGTCTCGGGTGGTCGGCTCACTCTCATACTCGGAACGAGTCACGGGATGGGTCTCGCACTCACAACTCACAGTGATGATTAACTATAGCGATCTAGGGGCCTAACAAGCTCACAAGCAGCGGCATCAAGAGCCTATACTAGGAAAGCGAGTAACTAAAGTGGGGGGGTACGAATGTACCTCCACGCTCCGGGCGTGGGGAAGATGATCTCAGTCGAACCCGTACTCCCGGTACAACACTGAATAATAATTACAGAAATGGTTACTTCTGCCCACTCCACGCAGGGAGGTAAAGGGGTACATGTGGGACCCGGGAGTAACGCGTTCGGGTTGACGGGCAGCACTCAGGGCCGCTCTGACGGTGGCAAGCGCTAGTACTCGTGGGACCCATGACCTAGTTGGTGGGCCGAGGAAGTCGGGAAGGATGCTGCGGCATCGGTGACTCCTGGATGGGCGGCTCCGAGGATGGAGGTGCACTGGTCCGGCGAGTGGAAGGGGGGTCGGCCGCCTCGGGGGTGGTCGTCAGTTGCCGTCCACGAGCCGAAAATGCTATTTCACTGTGCGCGACTTGGCGAGAACGGCTGCTGCGATCAGCCCCGATGTCGGATCGACGGGAGGCAGGTGCCGTTGGAAATCTCTCTCATAGAGCTTCGACCCCAGGCTAGATAAAGAATTTTAAATCTTCTGTGCTATCCGTGGCTGAATTTAGAAATTGATGATTCACAGGTCAGGGATAGACAGGGCAGAAAGAGGAGTTTCTTGAGATATACAAACCCTTATTATGTTCTAACAGGTTGCATGAGCCTTAGGGTTTTTGATCAAACTGGGAAAGCGGCTGGGTTTATGGCAGGATAAAACTTATCGAAAGAAACTTAAGTCCCACTAGGATTCCATACAGTAGGACTCGTAGAGCTCCAAAGAATATGACCCCTACGATCGGTGGAGCACGTTTGCTGCTACTACTATTCGTGACCCTACGTTAACGTCCTCTTCTTCCTCCTATGACTGCTGATGTGTGTGAAGGAGGAATGCTTGCTTTCCTCTTCTTCTTTCTATCTTCCTTGCTGTCCTGGTGCTGCTGCGGCTCTTGCTGTTGCTGCTGCCATTGCACGAGATTGAGAAGAAGCTCATGGTTTCTTCTATTCATCATCTTCCTCCTGTCTGCTTCGTTCACACATGTAGAAGGTAGGTTTTCTCTTTAGCAAGCCAAACGTAATGTTAATTGCATGCATGATCATCATAATTTCATGTTCCAATCTAAATTTATCTCCTTGAACTCTGTTCCCCTGAGTTTTTACGTAGTTTTGAGACCTCTGATTGATATGAAAATAGCGGCCAGAGCAGTGGACACTATTTAATTGGCGCATGTCCAGAAAGGTGCAATTGCTTGAAATAGTGTCATCCTGATCGATGCCAATTTTAGGTGATCGGACCGAAATGTGCGTCATTAAACACAACGACTGTCAATCTCAAAATAATACTAAACTCACAACAAAAATAAATAATGTAGCACTACGACGAGTCCGAGTCGAATCCACGGAGAGGAATTGATTTTTCGAATTGAAGATCTTGTGTTCTAGGTGAAACGCGAGTTTAGATGGCTGTATGCAACTAAAAATAAAAACTACATCAAGTAAATCTACCTAATGAACTTTGGAAGGTTGTACAAAGAGAAAGAAGAGAGGGAGAGGAAGAAGAAGAAAGAGGCGAGAGATAGATCTAGAGAGAGAAAATAAGAATGCATGATTTTCACTAATTGAATAATAAGTCTTACAACATGAAATGTGAAAATAAAAATTATAATTTTAAATAAAATAAATCCTAAATAACACTGAGGAGGACGAAGGGGCAAGGATAATGTGGTCGTGGTGTCGGGGTGAGTCTCCTTGAGCCTTTGATTTTCTCTCATTTCGGAGCCAAGGACGCCCGTCTTGGGCCATCTTTGGAGGGATTTAAGAGAATATATAGAGAGAAAAAGATAGATAAGGAGAAAGTTTGATAAATAAATAAATAGAAATTGAATAAATGAGTGCGGTGTGTGTGAAGGGGAGAGGGAGAGAGAGAGAGAAGGGAACAGAGAATGGGGGATTGGCTGGAGGCGAGTGTGTGTGTGTGTGGTGTGAGGGGAGGTGGGTCGAGTCCATGGAGGGCGGAGTCGACTCCACATCGAGTGTGTGGGGTATGTGTGTAGGGTGAGTGTGTGAGAAGGGAGAGAGGGAACAGTGTCTATGTGTACTGGGAGTGAACTGCCGCAGTGGGGGTTAGATGGCTGGAGGGTACGTGTGCAAGGGAGAGAGGGTGAGAGGCAGGAGCTAGTGAGAGAGGGTGTTAGAGAGAGAGACGCGAAGGAGTGAGGGGGAGTCGACTGCAAGTGTGTGATGGAGAGGAAGGGTGAGCCGCATCCTGTGCGATGTGTGCAGTGGTCAGGCGAGTGCGGGTGGTGAGGTTGTAGTGTGTAGGGAGAAGAAGAGAGACGCTAAGGGGGGTGAGGTTTAGGTGTACAGAAGAGAGAAAGAGGGAGACGAGGGGGGCTGCAGAGCCTGTAGAAGGGAGAGAGGGAGACCGAGAGATGGAGAGGGAGGGTGGAAGGGAGATGTGGCCGGCATATGCGGAGGGTCATGAGCAAGAGGGAGAGAGAGAGACAGTGGCGATCTGCACAAAGGGGAGATCACAGTGCAGAAAACAAAAAGTCAGAGGAGAAGGGAGGGCTCACCGGTGTGGCTAGAGAGAGAGAGGGGGAGATAGTGGGAATGGTGATGATGGTGCAGGTTGGACGGTGGCTGCGGTGTGTATGGAGAAGCAAGATTGGCAATGGGAGAGGGTGTGTATCCGGTGGTGAGTGCGGGTTAGAGAGAGAAAGAGAGGAAGAGGGAGTCGACCAATGACGGTGGCTGTGGTGTTGTAAGCAGAGGTGATGTTGGTGTGGGTAGGAGAGAGAGAGAGAGAAAACAGAGGGAAGGGGGGGCAACGCGATGCCTGTGTGCGTGTGTGGGAGAAAGTGAGAGGAGGGAGACGGTGGCGAAAGGCCAGTGGTTGCAGTGAATGGAAGTCAGTGCAAGTGTGTTCGTGTGTGGGAGGGAGAGGGCGATGAGCAGTGCGGGTGTTTGCGACAGGCAGGGACCGCAGTGGCTAGGGGGAGTCAACGCGGCACAGTGTGTGTGTGCGAGAGCGTGCGAAGAGAAAGGGAGAGAGGAAGACACGGCCAGGGGAACATTGTGTTGAGGAATAGGGGGAGACGTGAGGGAGGCTATGGAGGTGGGTTCTTGTGACGAGAAGAAGTGGGAGAGGGGAGAAGACTCCCAGAGGAGAGAGGACGTGCGATGTGTGTGTAGAGAGGAGAAGCCATGGTGAGTGGGCTACCGCGGTGCATGCAGAGAAGGGAGAGAGGGAGAGAGCAGCGGAAGCTGAGGGAGAGAGGTAAGGGACAGCAGGCTTCGCTCCGATAGATGGAGAGAATGTGAAGCGGAGAGAGGGTGCAGGTCAGGGAGAGGGATCCGGTGGAGGTGGTGCAACATGCTTGCTGTAGTGAGGAGAGCAATACATGCAGAGAAGAGAGAAACGGCAATAGTGGTGAGTGGAGGTGGGACACAGGTGGAGGGGGTTAGCAGGAGGGAAGCGACGCGGTGAGGGGAGTGCAGGGAGGCGAGTAAGAGAGGGTTGCTGCGGTGGTGGCGGGAGTTACGGCATTTGTTAGAGAGAGGAAGAGAGAGGGAGCATGAGAGAAGGGGAGAGAAGGCCGATGGGATGAGAAGAAGAGAGAGGGAGAGAGAGCGAGCGTGGGGGAGAGAAGAGAGAGGGGGAGGTGATTAGAGAGATTAAATGAAAGAGAGAGTGGTCTAACGGGGGAGGGGAGAGAAAGAGAGGAGAGAGAGAGAATCGGGGAGAAGCGAGGAAAAGAGAGAGAGAGAATGCTATGGCGGTGCCCCTGTTCTGAATAGGGGCTCCGCAGCAGCACAAGTGAGAGGCAGAGGGGGAAGGGGAAAGAAGAAGAAGAAGAAGAGGAGGAGGACAGGGGAAGAGGAGTTGTCTCCGGAGGGAGGAGGGTAGCGCGGCTTTGTAGGGGTCATGTTGTCCCAGTTGTCCACTGCGCGTCGCTGCCATGAAAACCCACTGCGCACCACTATTATTGCCACGAGGGTCTGCGCGCTACTGCCATGCAGGCCCACGGTTGAATGCCCATTGCCCACGCCGCTACCATTGCATGCGTGCTCCTACCTTGCCTGCATGCGCATGAGAGGGGGGCCATGCGATTCCGTTTGTTGTTGTGCATGTTGTTGTTACTGGAAAAGATTCCTGTACACTTGGTGGTGCATGTTGTTGTTGCATGTTGTTACTGCTGACAAAGTTGCTGACTCTCTAGCTTCATTAGCTTGCACCACCAAGTGTAATGTTTTCTTCTCTTATGATGAGCTTCCTAATTCTATCAAGGAAGCGGCTCACCTTGATAAACTGGGTATGCCCAGTATTTGTTTGATGTAAATGTATTCCCTTTGATCAGTAATAAAATTTACCTCCTAATGTCTGAATGGTAGAGTGGCTTTCTCTTTACCTCTGGTAAAGGGTGCACTCTCCCATCCAACACTAGACAAGGTTTTTTGGATAAAAAAAAATGTTGTTGCTGCTGGAAAAGATTCTTGTACACAAGTTTTTGAGAAATGCAAAAAATTATGCATGAGCCCGCCGGATCACCACCATAGCTTCCCACCGGATGACCCGCCAAAGTCCCGCCGGATCACACCCCTCCACTTTCTCCCATTGGATGGCACATCTCCTTCCCGCCGGATTGACACCCTCCCACCATATCACATTGTCACCTCCCTCCGCTATACCCATTAGCGTTGAATTCAATGATCAGAGGCTTGTAATTGGGACACTATCTGCTGATAGATCTCCCCAAAGCACCTACGGTCTAGTGTTTGAGAAAGAATTTGAATTGTCTCACAGCAGAAAGAATGGAATCGTATTTTCATTGATTACAAAGCATTTGCAACACAAGAAGAAACAACGGATCATGATGAGACTAGATGCCAAGCTCCTGAAGGTCCAATCCTCTGCACCAACAGCTGTGGTTTCTGTGGGAGTGCAGTTACAATGAACATGTGTTCGAAGTGTCACAAGGATATGATATTGAAACAGGAACAAGCAAACTTTAGGGCCCATCAATTGACAACATAGCAAGTGACGGTGGAGGGACCTGCAGTGGAAAAGGAGCTGCCACCTGTGGACTTGTAGACCTACCTGTTCCCTCAGCAGTACATGAGAACATTGCAACACAGCCATCTAATGCATCATCCTCAAGCGACTGTGGTGAGATGAAAGTGAAGGCGGGCCCAAATATGTGCAGCACTTGCAAGAAGCGTGTAGGCTTGACAGGGTTCAACTATCGCTGTGGGAATCTGCTCTGTGTGTCGCATCGTTACTCTGATAAACATAATTGTCCCTTTGATTATCGGATAGCTGTTCAGGATGCTATTACAGAGGCCCCCCTTTGGGCCATCCGACCGGCAGCAGGGTCCCTCCTGCTTTGTCTAACCGGTAGCACCTTCACGCCGTCCGATGCGATGGTTCTCATGATGGATCAATGATCCGGCAGCCTCATTCCCTCTCATCCGGCCCGGGAAGTTGATACGGCAGCAGGCCCCCGTGCCATAGGACCTTCGTTTCACTCGGATGCTACCTCCTTCACCCGGCATTCGATCGCATTGATCCAGCGGCACCCATGGTCATCGATCCGGCCGCGCCCCAGCTACCCGATCCAGTGCCCCATGCCACTCGATACGGCCGCTTCGCCCATGCCACTCGATACAGCCACTTCATCCCGTTGACCCGGCGGCAACTCTTCTTGGCATGCTAAGGCCCCATCCGGCGGCAACTCTTCCTGGCGTGCTAAGACCCTCATCCGGTGGCAACGGCGGGAGAAAACCTGAAGAGAAGAAGAGGATTGGACAATGACCAATGGGCATTCCCATCAACCAGAAGTCCTTGTCCGCACCACTCGGCACGCAACGGCTGTGATGTGACACGACTCAATGATGCAAAATGCTCCAAGAACCTAAAATCCACAAGCATACAAGCTCTCGCAAGGACTCACCACGTAGCCTAGCTCACTCGACGCACACGTCTTCCCGGTGGGCCGGGTGATAGCGGCGAGGGTCCGGGGTGGGACCCGATGGTTTCCACCGGCTTGGTGGGCTTAGGCTGCACGTGACAGCACTGAGCCGTCAATCTGGCCTAATCCCTAGGTCCAAAACCACGGTGACACACACGGAAAACCCCCAGCCCAAAGCTGGTTAACTGGGCTCGCAGCCTGAGGCCACACGCACGGACCCTCCCTCGGAACTCGGAACACACCCGGGGTCACTCAGACCCTAGAGCTCACGAGTACGCTAACCGAGGTAGCACGGTCCTCCCGACACCCTCAAAACATAGACGCGGAATCCCAGGGGTGTCTGGGGCATTCACGAGACTGCTAGTCGACCACTGGGTTGCAATCGGGTCGACCGGAGTCTAACACGATCCTTAAACGGTCACTGGGAGGCAGACCCTCCCGGCAACGGGAAGCAACATCCGGAACAGACGAAGTACGAGGGGCCGCCCCTCGTACCCACACAGATACAAGATGACTCGATCGAGTGTGACACAAGCCAGGTGCACATGGGTTCACACGGACCCACCACCTACGGGCACGCTATCGAGGTAAAACGATGCCTCTGGACCCAGAAAAGTACGGTCACGGTACTCATGGGGCGTCCGAAACACTCACAAGCCGGTAGAGGTACAGTCGGTCGGAGGCCAGCACGTGCTAGACCTCCCTAGCACGTCAGCCCTGGATGCGCTAGGGCCCCATAGCGCGACCATCATGGTCGCGCTCGGACCACCTAGCGCGACCACCATGGTCGCGCTAGGACCACCTAGCGTGACCACCATGGTCGCGCTAGAACCTCCTAGCGCGATCGTGAGAGGGCGCACGGGCCCCTCCAACATGATCACTGAAGGTGCTATGGTCCTATAGCGCGTTCAGGATGGAACGCGCTATCTGACACTAGCGCGATCAGACGCTACAGTGCACCTTCCCCGGACGGACTGAGATCGCGCACGGTCAACCGAGCGCATTCTCAGTCCGCGGCGAAACCGGTGAAAAACGTCGGGAAAAATCATTCCACGTCCCATTCACCCCCAGGTGAAGGGGAAACAAAAGGGAAAACCTTCCACAATCTCCTAGGCATGCATCTAAACCCTCGGAGCGATCAAAGAATACGACGAAACATTAGATCGGCTCATAATCCCAAAAACATGAATTTTTCCCAAAACGTCCCGTTTAGCCCGCTCGGCTCACCACGGCCTATGAAAATCATGGAAACTAAAGTACAGAGGTTAAGGATCCGTCCCCCTACCTCCACCGAAGAAACGACGCGCCGTGAACGTCGATCCACGAAGAAAACGTCTTGAAACCCTTGCCGGTTCATGAGCACGTCCCCGAGCTTTCACGCGCCACCGGCCCTCGATCCTCGACCCGTCCTCATCGTCCTCGCCCCCACGCCGCCTCCGCCTTGCCCCCACCTCGCTCCGTCGGCCGTCGGAGAAGAGAGGGGAGAAAGAGAGGTGAGAGTGTGAGAAAGAGAGAATGGGGAGAGAGAAAGGGTTTAGGGGGTTATATATAGGAAAATTCAAAAAATGCTAAAAATTCTAAAAAAATGTGAAAAATTGCCTCTGTGATCCTGGGCTTCAGCTGCTTGCTAACACAACTGCGTCCACGCTGCCGTTCAGCAGCGTTGACGCTGGCTTGATGAAGCTTAGTCCTGAGGGCTTTAAGCGTCGACCTTTGGCTGGCTTAGCGTCGACCTTTATCGTTGAGGGCTTGAAGGCTTTATTCTGCTGCATCCATGCTGTCGTTCAGCAGCGTTGACGCTGTGGACAGGTTTGGTTCGCTTCGGAGACTTCGTCTCCAGGATGATCCAATAACTAGATCTGAAAATCACACACACACGCTGCCGAAAATGAAGCAAGCCTCACATGACCGTATGTAGATGGTCACACACACACAATTACTATAAGATCATAGACAAAACAAATGTTCAAAGTAAATAGTTCAAAACAATGATGATCAAGGAAATCTCCCTGATTCGCAGTGAAAATCTCTAGGAGAGGCACGATCTAGATGCAACTTCATCTTCTTCGATCCTCTCATTCTCTTCGATTTTCTTCAAGCTCCTAGTGCTGGAAACAAGCTTACGGAGTATCTCTCTCTTTTTCTCCTCTTCGATCTCACAGATCTGTCTCTTTCAGATTTTTCACGAATGCTCCTTTTCCCGCTATTTTCAATTCTTCCAGCTCTTCATTTACTTATCTTCTACAGAGGAAGAACCCCAATATATATAGGATAGGGGCTCCGAAATCCTTCCAAAGAGGATGAGGTTCATTTTGTTGTTTTTCAATTCGTCCACGCATCAAGAAACTTCAAAGAGGATGCCACGTGGCCTAGGGAGCTGTGCCAGATTGCCTTAGATCACGTGCCCAGTGTCCTAGGATAGTGCGCCAAGTCATTTGCCTTCGAACCTCAGAGTGAATCTTCCCTTTCTCATGTACCAAGTTATTTTTTAGCCTAGCAACATATTTTTCACCATTAGGCATCTATTATTCACCCTTAACCGGTTAAAACCGTCGCCATTGCTACTGCTATCATTGTTGGCTTCTTTGTTGGCTGACTCGACTCCAAAGTTGCATTGTTTCAACGTTTCTTCTATGCTTTCGAAGCTTCACTATGGCAACCTATTTTTCAACCTCAGGAAGTTATTTTTCACCACTATCTAGCTATTTGTCACCCTTAACTGGGTATTTGTCACCGTTGTGCTTCACCTTGGCGGGTGTTCTGGATATTGGCTTTCTTGGTGGAACAGTGACCGCGTCGACTCCAGAAGCTTTTGGCATCGACGTCGTCAACATGAATTCTTCTTTCATCTATCACCCTTGTTTGAACTATTCTTCAGTTTGACTAGCTCGGTAACCCAACGTGGCTGCGTTGACGCACAAAGTGTGTTGTGTCAACATAACTTTGTCTCAACTCCCACTTCATCTGCCGAGTGATCTATTTTTCACCCGTAACTATCCATTTGTCACCCTTATCACTTATTTTTCACCCTTAAGCTTCTATTTGTTATAGTTATCGCATGCCTCTTCTACCGAGTGACTTCTCCTTAGCGAAAGATGCCGAGTCGACTCCAAATATTTTTGGGGTCGACTCAGATCCCTAGGGCTAAACCCCAAGCCAAGGTTGCTAGGTCCACACCACCAACTCCACCTTTGAAGAAGACCCAACACGAACAGATGGGTAGGTCTGCAGGATACAAGGGTCAGTGGAGACATAGTGCTGAGGGGAGTCAGAAATTCAACCAACCCAGAGTTCAGACTTACTTCAATTCTCAGCCAACCTATGTGAATAGGTCAAATTGGGTCAGAAAACTTGTAAGGCACGCAGGTCAGTATATCCCTAAGTTTTGATGATAACACAGCTTGAAATCATTATTGTAAGTGTATGTCTTTGTTGTTTTTCTAATTAAAATGTCCAAGTGTTCATGAGACAGGTTTAGTATGTTGAAGTGTCGACCTCACTTGTCAGAAGTGTTGACACTACAAGAACAAAAGAGAGATTTTCATCTCTCTGGTTGGGTTCTGAAGCTCTCAATGCATCGACACTTCCAACCTAATGTGTCGACACTTCAATTCACTGCGACAGCCTAGCGTCTCTGCCTGGCGCTCATGCCTCGACACCACCAGGGCCATGTACCGACATGGTAGTTCAAGCCGCATGCGTTCGTTGCACCTGTGTCGACCTGTCGGCTCAAGAGTGTCGACTTGTTGGTGATGATTTCTATGTTTCTTCATGCAAACAGCAAGAAGTGTTGACACTTTGGCTGAAGTGTGTCGACGCCATCAAGTTTGCTCAGAACAGATCTGAGTTCGATAGCAGACCATTTTCAAGATCCACACTCACTCGTTGGGATCCGTTCATACACGAAAATGCTTCTGGGAGGTTGCTTTTCCAGAGGAAATGATTGGTAGACAAGGTGTTTTCTAGAGGTGGGGCCCACTGAAGATTTGGTTCCCTTATCTGCTCACGCTCCTAGCACGCACGGTACAAGAGACAAAAGGAAGTAGGAAGCAAGTAGGGAACGTGGAGAGCGACATCCTGTAGCACTGTACGTGGGGAAGAAAGCTTGAAGAAGGAGTATTCGAAGCTTTCTCTCCTCTATAGAAGCTGAAGAACTGGTGGAAAGAAGAGCCTATAGCAGGGAAGATCTTGTCATCCTGTCGTACCGATGTGAAGGCATCAGGGTGGACTCCTTTCCTTCATTTTATGGAGTTCAGACTGCAAAGAACATTGCATCTCCAGTCCTCTGTGCAGTAGCTAGGAAGATCCTCCTCGGTTTCTCTTGAGTTCATGGTGAAGTGGCCAAGAGATTAGAAGCCACTCCAGAGCTTCCTCTAGTTTTCAGATAGGACTTTCTCTTCTATCAACTTTCATTGTTTCATCATGTCTGTTAGATTTGTTTCTCTTTCATTTTATTTCTCAAACTCATACATTAGCATTGGTATGCAAATATTTATCTGGGCCCAGGATCATGATATATGGCGAGTAGTAAGCAAAGGTCCATATGAACTACCCGAAGATGAAGAAACTTGGACCAAAGAGTAAATCAGAAGATCTACATTGAACTGGGGTGCCAAACATATAATGCAGTGCGCCCTTCATCCAATGGAGTTTGGCAATGTAGAGTATGAGGGGTTTACCCTTGATAGGCACCCCTAAGACTGGAGGAGTGAGGAGGTACTCCTTGATCTGCTTAAAAGTGGCCTGGCATTCTGAGTCCCATATGAAGGGGGCGTCTTTGTTCATCAATTTGCTGAAAGGCGCGCATCGACCGGAGAAGTTGGAGATGAATCTCCGAATGTAGGTCAGTCTGCCTTGGAGCGACCTGAGTTCAGTGAGGTTGCTGGGTGGTGGTAGCTCTCGGATTGCTTTGATCTTGTTGGGATCCACCTCGATTCCTCGGTATCAAATGATGAAACTGAGAAACTTACCACTGGATACGCCGAAGGCACATTTCATGGGGTTCATCTTGAGCCCATATTGTTGGAGGCGCTCGAAGACTTGGCGCAGGTCGCGTAGGTGGTCTTCTCACCTTCTAGTTTTGACGACAAGGTCGTCAACATAGCATTCGATGACATTGTGTAGCATCTCGTCGAAGATTTTGATCATGGCCCCCTGGTAGGTAGCACCGGCATTCTTCAAACCGAAGGACATGCACTTGTAGTTGAAGATCCCTTTGGGAGATCTGAAGGCGGTGTAACCCTTGTCTCGGAGGGACATCTGGATCTGGTTGTAACCCGATGACCCATCCATGAAAGACAGAGCTTCATGTCCGGTGGTCATATCGACCATTATTTCTGTGATTGGAACTAGGAAGTCGTCCTTCAGACAAGCCTTATTGAGGTCTCAAAAGTTGACGCAGATGCGGACTTGACCATTTTTCTTTTTGACTGGGACAATGTTGGTGAGCTAGATCAGGTAAATGCACGGCTCGATGAAGTCGACCTCTGCCATCTTGTTGACCTCGGCCGCAACCTGGAGTTACAGCTCGTGGCGCATACACCACTGGGGTTGTTTGACTGGCGTGGCTGAGGGAGATATAGCCAGGTCATGCTCTGCTATGGAAGGATCTAACCCTGGCATCTCTTTGTACGTCCGGGCGAAGCAATCTTTGTATTCGAGCAGGAGTTGCTTGTAGTCCTGCCTTTCTGCCTCGGTGAGAAGAGCACTGAGGAACGTCGGCTGAGGGGCTTCATCTTCGCCCAAATTAATTTTGACAAGTTCGTCGATTGTTGCCTGGCCACCATCCTCCAGCTCAGGAGGTGTCGGCTGGAAGTCGACGAGGTCTTCATCATTAGTGTCGGCTTCGTACACCCGTGGGTTTTCAGAGCCAACAATTGAAGCTGATGGGACTGGAAGATTATCACAGCTAGGCCTGGCCTGATGTTGTCCCAGGTCATCCCTGTCAGACTGACAGTTGTCAGTTGGCATGATGGGGACATCACCCAGAGTGCCCTTTGGCTTGACACCTCTCTCCCCTATGGATACGGATGAGCTGTGATGGCTTGACTAGATGGGTCCTCGGAGTCACGGGAGTTTATTACTATGGTCATCTTGTTGTATTTTCCCTTTTCTTGAGTCTCTTTTGATGTAATTTGAGTCATGTCCTAGGTGCTCTTGTTAGTGGATCAACACGCGGTACGCGGGGGCCCTACGGTAACCAGCTTACTCACCGTCTCTCTCGGGTGCGCCACACCAGTGCTCCTAGTGGGTCGACACACGCGTGTCGTGGAAGCTACGACTAGTGGATGGGTCACCGGAAGTACAGACCCTCAAGTCACGAAAACTGACTCCAAAAGTAAACGAGTATAAGGATCGCTTCTCATACAGCACCGACTCATAGTGACGTAAGCCGAAGACGTCACATCCTGGGACCCCTCACGGCGCGCCACAACTGGTCCCCACATGATGCCCAGCATCAGTCAGACCACAGGTCAACACGTGGATCGAGGTCTACTCACCCGGGACTCGAATCGACACGAAAAACCACCGACTAGGCCTCAGACGATGAACGGTCCATCATTGGCCACTCACGGATGCATGGCTAACTCACAGTCGTGCGGGGGAGAATGGACGGTCCAACCTAGCCGTCCGTCACTCCCAACGGAAACCAGACTATAACGCGCCTGCCCAGGTGCGTTATAGTGCTTAACGGACCAACAGAGGTGCGTTAAGCCCTAAGTCAGGAAGGCGAACATAACGCACTCCTACAGGGGCATTATGTACATAACAGACCAGACACGGTGCATTATGTCACGGAGCAAAACAGACCATAACGCACTCCTCAAGGGGCATTATGGGCCTTAACGGACCAACTCTGGCGCGTTAAGCGGAAGGCAAGGGCGTTAAGCATAACGCACCTTCCCTGGGGCGCTATGGTACATAACCAACGGTCGAAAACCAACGGTCAAAAACCAACGGTCGAAAACTATGACGCACCATTACCGGCGCGTCATGCCTGACATGGCGGTCAGTTGCGGGACCGTTAAGCCCACGAAGACCAGACTCAAATCGTGCTAAGCGTAACGCACCTGTCTGGGTGCGTTATGCTCATGACAGTTTCTGGAATGACCGCTATGTCATCCCGACGGTAAAACGACAAATACAACCTAAAAATGTCAACCACGCCCCCATACCTCTACAGGAGAAGGGGAAATCGAGGGGGAAGCTCCCCTGGGACCCTTAGCATGCATCTAAGCCATCAAAACGCCGAATCGCAGCCTAAAATCATAGATCCGGCAAACTCTCCCGAAATCATGAAAAACCCTCCCCGGCATGGAAACCCCATCTCACGGCGTCGCCGCGGCCTACAAATCGCGGAAATGGAATGCGGGGAGGTAGGGATCGTCACCCTACCTTAATGGAGCGAATGTTCCGTTGAATCGACGTCGAAATCGCGAAAAATGCTTTGAAATCCTCGTTCCTTCACGCTTCCCACGCCCGCCGCACGCCCACGCGATCACCTCGCTGTCGCCCACGTCCTCGCGCCGTCGCCCCGCCGCCGTCTGTAGCTGAAAGGGGGCTCGCTGCAGTCGAATGGGAGAGAGAGGGGGAGAGAGAGGCGCGGTCATGGGAGGAAGAAGAAGGAGGAAGAAGAAGAAGAATGAAAAAGAAAAAGAGAAAAGATTTGATATTTATAGAAAATCTAAATTTTTTCTCCCCTGCCACTCCAGGCAACACGATCTCAACATGTCCTCCAAGGTCTGGATGGTCCGCTCAGACTGACCGTCCGACTGAGGATGATAGGCTGAGCTGAATGCCAACTCGGTGCCTAGAGCTCACTGGAAACTCCTCTAGAATCCCGTTGTGAAGTGCGGATCACGATTGGACACAATGGAGATAGGGACTCCATGCAACGGAATGATCCACTCCATATATAATTGGGCCAACTTATGCACACTCCAATTGACTTTGATCAGCAACAACTGAGCCGTCTTCGTCAGTCTATCCACCAGTAGCCAAATACTATCATGCACACTGGACATACTCAGTAATCCAACCACAAAATCAATGGTCACGTGGTCCCACTTCTATGCAGAAATCTCCAAGGGCTGAAGTGCACCTCCTGGTCGTTGGTGCTCAGCTTTCACATACTGACAGGTCAAACATCTAGTCATAAACTCCACTACATCTCTCTTCATACCGGGCCACCAAATTGCCTCTTCAGGTTCTGGTACATCTCAGTCGGTCTGGGGTACACGGCATATCAGCTCCCATGGGCCTCTCGCAATACCGTACACCTCACTTGCTCCTCGGTTGGGACATACAACCGACCTTTGAACCTCACGGCTCCATCCTCACCAAACTCCACTTCGGCCATCGACAAAATACGAGGTAGCTCGGGGTCTGTACGCTGAGCCTCAGTCACCTGACAACGAACAGCTGGTGTGACAGTCAAGCTCGCAAGAACGACCGAACCTTGATCTTGGGGGATCTTGAGCCTAAAAGTCCTGGCTGGCACCTGCTCCTAAAGCCTCCACTTTTACAACAACATCTGACTGACCACTGCACTCCTATTCAAGGCATCAGCCACGATATTCATCCTGTCAGGCTGATAAGACAGAGTGAGATCATAATCCTTCATATACTCCATCCACCTCCTCTGCCTCAGGTTAAGGTCCTTCTGGATGAACACATACCTCAAACTCTGATGGTCAGTGAAAAGCTCAAATTTCTTGCCGAACAGATAATGCCTCCAGATCTTTAAGGCGAAAATCACCACCGCCAACTCAAGATCATGAGTAGGGTAGTTCACTTCATATGGCTTCAACTGTCGAGATGCGTACGCCACAACTTTCCTATGCTGCATCAGCACAGCACCCAAACCTACCCCGGAAGCATCCGTACACACCACGAAACCTCCCGATCCCAAAGGCAACACCAACACTGGAGCGGTAGTGAGCAATCTCTTCAGCTCCATGAAGCTCCGCACACACTCCTCCATCCAGACAAATGGCACATCCTTCCGCGTAAGCCTGGTCACCGGGGCCACAATACGAGCGAAATGCTGGATGAATCTCCTTTAATAGCTTGCCCGCCCCAAAAAGCTCTGAATCTCTGTGATAGTACGTAGCCTCGGCCACTACACTACTGTCTCGACCATGGCCAGGTCCACGAAAACACCATCACCAGAAATCACGTGCCCCAGAAAGTGCACCTCTCGAAGTCAAAACTCGCTTCCACTAGCGACAAGTGTTGACTCCACGAACCCTGCCAATCAAGGCAACACGATCTCAGCATATCCTCTAAGGTCTAAATAGTTCTTTCTGACTGACCGTCGGACTGAGGGTGATATGCTGAAGAAAAAGTAAGCTCAGTGCCCAAAGCTTTCTGGAATCTACGCCAGAAGTTGGAAGTGAAACATGGGTCACAATCTGACACTAGTGAAATTGGAATACTATGCAGTGGCATGATCTTTTCAATGCACACCTCAGCCAACTTCTACACAATCCAAAAAATCTTAATCGGCAATAATCTAGTTGTTTTAGTCAATCTGTCAACAAGCAGCCAAATAGCATCAAAGCCCTATGAAGACCGAGGCAAACTCACAATAAAATCAGTTGCAACATGATCCCATTTTCACATCAAAATTTCTAGCGGTTGGAGTAGTCCACCTAATTTTTGATGTTCGGCCTTAACCTACTGGCCAGTCAAACAACGAGCCACAAAGGTTGCAACATCCTTTTTCATGCCTGGCCACCAAAACTATTGTTTCAAATTCTGATACATCTTGGCGGTGCCTGGGTGAATTGTAAATCGGGATCCATGAGCTTCACTCAGAATCGCATTTCTTAACACGTTAACAATTGGAATATATAATCTGTCACAGAAACTAACGACCAGCTCGTCATCGAACTTGATGTCATGCATCATCACAACACGTGACAAGTCAGGGGAATATATAATCTGTCACAGAAACTGACGACCAGCTCGTCATCAAACTTGATGTCATGCATCATCACAACACGTGACAAGTTAGGATCAGCCTGCTGAGCTTCTTTTATCTGGTGGTATAGAGTTGAAGTCATAGCCAGATTGGCACAAGCAGCTGACCTTGGATCTGTAGGAAACTCTACATTGATCATCTCACTCTGAAGTTGTTCCCACAATTTCCATTCATGCATCAATAAATGACTGACCTATACCCTCCTGCTCAGAGCATCAGTCACAACATTCATTTTACCTAGTTGATAGGAGAGCGTAAAGTCATAGTCCCTCATGTATTCCATCCAACAACATTGCGAAAGATTCAAATCCTTCTGTGAGAAAATATATTGAAGACTTTGATGATAAGTAAAAATTTTAAACTACTCACCATATAAAAAATGTCTCCAAATTTTCAAAGCAAAGATGACAGCGACAAGCTCCAGATCATGCGTGGGATAATTTTCCTCATGTTTTTTAAGCTGTCGAGATGCATAAGCAATAACCTTACTATGCTGTATCAACACTGCACCCAGACCTACCTGAGAAGCATCTGTGCAGACCATAAATCCTCCTGAACCTGAATGAAGCACTAGCACTGGAGACGAAGTCAGAAGCCTTTTTAATTCTAAAAAGCTCTGTTCACATTGATTAGACCAGACATAAGGAACATCTTTACGATTCAATGTAGTCATCAGCGCTGTAATTTTAGCAAAATCTTGGATAAAGCGACGATAATAACCTGCCAAACCCAGAAAACTCCTGATCTCTGTAGACCTGAATGGTTTTCCTCTAGGACCGTGAAGAAACTATAGGCTCATGGTGCTGGCCCCTTTAGAGTGTTGAGGCGAGTTGGGTCCAAAGCATATGTTGTTAACTTACCAAAGGACTATGGTATCAGTTCCACATTCAGTGTCTCGGATCTAGTCATATATAGGGAACCGACAGTGATTCCTAGTGAGTTGTTTTGGCTTTCCCCACCCCTTGAGAGTGACCCCTCCCGTGAGAGTCCACTTCTAGCCCTGTCACCTCAGCAGCGCAAGTATATATAGTGTATACTAGATGAGCAGGTGACGACCACTAGGAGTGGCACGTATCAGCGCTACTTGGTGCGTTGGAGAGGACGACCCGCGTCCGATAATGTATGGATCACCCGGGCAGAGCTAGAGAGGTTAGATTCTGACTTGCTAGAGTGGTACTTGAGTGACAGGGACCTTTACTCGATGGGGTCGAGTTCTTCCCACTCGGGGAGAATTAGTGAGGACACCCGAGCTAGAGATCGGCGCGATGCAATAGAGCGACCCCATAAGTCGCGTAGCACTGTTCGGGACTCGCAGGCTTCTTTATGGCTTGGAGATTGTGTGGAGGACTAGACTGGAGCCTGGAGACCTTTATTCTTTTTATTTTGGACATTTGTAGGCCATTTAGAGGCCAATTAGACTTCATTTGGGTCACATTTGTGCATAAGAGTCTTAATTAAGGGTTAATGGGCCAAATTAGTCATTTTAGGCCCAAGTGGGGTATTTGGCTGCCCCCCCCTTGTAGGCCCACCTTGGAGGGCGCCCCTCTCTCTCTCCTAGGGCCCACTAGGGCTTGGGAGGAGGGTGCCCCACCCTCTCCTACTCCTTCTTGGAGTGGTGCGCCCCTCTCTCCTACATTGTAGGAGATTAATTATCCCTTCCCTATTATGTAGGAGAGTTAATTGAAATAGGCTCTTTAATTATTTCTTTTAGGGTATTAGTTAGGCTTTTTCCCTCCCCCATATATATATCCCTTGTATTATTATTGGAGAACAATTAATGAAAAGAGAAAATTGTTTTGGAAGTAAGTGTTGGCCGCGGCCCTCATCCCCTCCTATCCCTAGAGGGTGCGACTCCCTCTCCCTATCTCTTTCCCTCTTCCTCTTCCTCTCTAGAGTGTGACTCCCTAGGCTTCTTGCAGGTGTTTTTGGCTGCTCCAATAGCAGGGAGGAGACCTCCCCATCTTCTTCCCAAGCCAGGAGATCAGACTCCCAAGAGTTGCTGCAAGCTTGGAGGAAGAACTTTGCTGCCCTATGCCCCCTCCCTGGGTGTCTATCTGCAGAACAGGATCAGGAAGATCAGGTTGGCACCCCTACCTACAATCCTCAACTCCCCTCCATCCCTTCACCACTTTTCTTCCTATACCTGTCCCCTACCTCTCCTCAAAAGCTCGCATCAAAACTCGCTCTGTGCAAAAACGTCCCTTTAGAGCTCTTTTAGTCACGCAGACTGTCCCTGTGCAGTCCTACCGGGACAGTGCTCAATCACCTCCAAAGGGATGACCCAAAAATCATCTCAGAATGACCTGAGATTTTCAGCACTGCCTAACCACATCGTAAACCCCTCTCCAGAATTTTATTGTAATTTTTAGAGGCCCTTTTCCCTGCTTACCACGTCTAGCCTTCAACCCCTTAATTCTGACTGCACTGAACTATAGAATTGAGCCCAGTCTATTTTCACCTCCCATGCCTAAAACCTCCACTGCAGGCCACCCCGTCTCTACTACCCTATCACCCCACGACCCTCACCTATCCACCAGAGAAAACCCCACCCTATTTTCCTCCAGGAAGCCCCGGTTCCAGCCCCATCTTCTGTCCCCTGTCCTGCTGCTAGTAAAAAGACCAGATTGTGCAGGGTTTGCTACAAAATTTGCCACGACTTCCACAGTACCCCGTTGCAGTCGCCATTCCACCGGTGTCCCAAGGACATCCCCAGCAGTGTCCACACCAAGTTTCGTGACCAGCGGATGAGTAGAAGGTGACATACCGGGCTTATCTTCTTGCTGCTTCCCTATGCGCGCACAGACCGACCAGCAACCTGCCCGTCGTTCGTGGCTACTCCAGAGGTTCCTACCGGCGCCGACGACTTCCTCCTCACCCAGGAGACTCACCCTCCACGACAGCGTGCTGCTAGAGACGTGGGCATCTTCCTTGGCTTTTGTGTCACATCGTCCTAGCTGTGGCTCCAGCCCATACCCATTCGTTCACGTGGCAGTCGTCGCATGACGTCCACTCGCGGCCCGTCACCCCACTTCGCATGACCCCTGGACCTCGCTGTGTAGCTTTTTACCTCCCTGCGAGGAGTGGGCTTTTGTTTGGGTTGTACTTCATTTAGCTCTTATACCGGGTGGTTGTGTGATTTGGCCAAGTGTCTTCCCCACGCCCCGAGCATGGAGGTACGCGTTCACGTCCTTGCTTGGTCTCTCTTGCTAGTTTAGTATACTCTTTAGCACCGCTGCTTGTGTGTTGTAGGATTCTAGCTCATTTATATTTATATCACTACCACGGTGAGAGAGTGTGACCATCCTATGACTTGCCCAAGTCACGAATGTGGAGTTGCCTTCCCTAGACTTCTGCCAGTTCATCAGCCGTGCAGATCGACACGCTTCCATCACTTGTGGGACGTTTGCGAGCTTGAGCTACTTGTTTAGGCATGATTCCTCTCTTGAAGTCTTAGGTGTTGAGTTTACGCTACTCAATCTATCATTTTGTTGCTGGTTTAGTTGTCCCGTTAGTCGCGTCCTCACTTAGAGTCCTAGCTTGCATAGCGTCCCGCATCATCTTCCATCTATTCTGATGAAACTTATCCATTTGCATCGACATAAATCCAATGCCGATGATGAAGTTTCCATCGATCATGTTGCACCATCACCTCGATCGATACTAAAACCTATCCGAGATAGACCTTTCATCTATTTCGACGAAGCCTATGAACCCCTCTTCTACAAATCAGCAAACATTCCCACATTCGGCATCTCTGGCCGATGAAACTCATACTTATGCCAACATTCCAATTTAGGAACTCTGGATACCCCGTCACGCGGTGGAGCAACTCCCCCATCCTTTCCTTGAAAGGGTGGGCACTCTCTTTCGGTATAAATACAGGTGCACTTTCATGAGTACTACCAAATTGCATCAAACTGTCACAGATTAAAGAAATGGAGATGGGCATCCAAGACATTACAGAAAGGATAGTTTTTCATTGCAAAAAGGGACAAATACAATTGGGGCCCTCAAAAGGGACATATTACAAAGCAAGGAAAGACTAAGGTCACCGGAAGATGTCACCAAAATCAAGGAGTCTGACATTCGGAGTCGCTCCCAATTTGTGAAGACGAGCTTCTTCTTCTTGAAGGCGAGTTGCTTCGCACTGATGTGACGCCACTTGTCCTTCTAGCAAGGTGATCTCTTCAGCACTCTGAGACTGTGTCGCCTCCACCAGTGACAGTTCAGCCTTGATAGCATTCATCTCAGCCTGTAGCTCATCCATTCGACTGCACAAAAGTTGCGCACGAGTAGATGAAGTTTCCAATTGGCTTCTGCGCCGTTGAAGATCAAATTTCAGCGTCTCCAGCCCTGATTGGCAATCAGCCCTCTGCAATTTAAGGTCCGTCAACTTGTCTTACATAGTGCGCCCCAGAAAATCCTGACGATTTATAAATTTTAGCAACAGTAGCACCCGCTGGGTCCAAATCTCTAAGGGGCAGCCTAGTGCTTGCAGGCCAACTGTCAGTCGCTCAGCCACCTCCTTCAATTGCAGATAAGTCAATGTCGGTTGAGACTCCACTACTCGGCACAGCATTTCCAAATTCTGCCAAATAAAGTCCTCTAATGATGTAAAAACAAGAGAAGCTACTGGAGTTACATCAAAGGTAACTTCACTGTCAATATAATAATTTAATAATTAATTCAATAAATATTTCGGGGTATTACACCTGACCCCTTCTCCAAATTGGGCGAGCTTGGTCTCAACGATCCGCTCGATCATCTGGCGCTGTGCCGTGAGGTTCTCTGGCACCAGCGTGTTAGATGGCCATGGTTGAACCTCGACCAAGGGCCTATCGAACCCAATAATTGTAGGAGTTCGAACAGTTGCCGCTAAGGCATTAGCACCATTTTGCCCACCCGGCGGGACCGATGCATCCATTGAAGGCCCAGTGGGCGGCTGAGGGCGATGGTCACGTTCCTGAAGCAAATCTTGCAGGAGGGCCTTCAAGTGTTGGTTCTCCTTCATAAGAGTCTCAAGAGTCACCTCTTGGACTTCACCGGCGGGAGGATCATTATTGATCAGCTCTGCATTGATAGGGGCGGCATGCTCCTCGGTGGGAACTTCTTCCGCCTGTGTGGATGCCTGAGGTTTGGAAGAAGTGCCGATGTGGCTAACTGGAGCCGGCGGTGGAGGCGGGTGATGAGGCCTCCTGAGGTGAGGTATACGTAGGTTCAGATCATCGGTCTAAATCTCAGGTTAGTGCCCGGCGGTATAACACGCGAACACCCTGGCTGCATCGTTGAGGCACCAGACCGTCCTCCTTTTCTGGGAGCGCCTCTTGGGGCGGACAGGTGTCCCCAGCCTATCAAAGACTGAGGTACACTGCGGAGGAGTCTCCATCGTGGCATCTGCCTGAGGAGAGCTTGGGGCTGGATGTTGGTGGGGCCTGGAACGAGCCTGTCTCTATTTCTACCTATCTGTGCGAGATGCGATGAAGGGTTGGGCGTCGCCAGATGACGCGACTGTGGGGTCAGTAGCACCTTGCTTGGCATGATGCCTTAGTGCCCGAAAGGGGTTGCTGAGGCGTGCTTCCCGGACAGCTTGAGCTTTCTCCGGGGTGACCCAGATCCTTCTCAAGCCCGATTGCTAGTCTCCCTCGTCCTTGTTCCTCCGACGGGACTTGGGAGCTTGAGTGCCAAACCGACGCTGGTGCTTTTGGGCCATTGCCGAAGCGTCCGCCCGCTTAAGTTTCGCCTTATCTTCCTACGTTCGACGTAGGAGGCTAAAGCGGTTGGTGATAGGGACCGTAGGGACGATCCATTCCGGAGGAATAATGGGTTCGCCCCCATCCAGGCGAATCTGTAAGTCTCCTACAAGAATGGTCTTGTCGGAGTTGCTGGTGGTAGCAACGGGTCGCTTGCCTTTACGACTACGATAGTTTTTCTTTTGGGAAGCAGAAGACGACTCCGCCCCAAGGTGGTATGATAGGAGCATCTCTCGCCCTTCACTTTTTTTCACAGCCTCGGTTGCTCACCAGCATGGTTCCATTGTGTCCGTCACAATTTTCTGAGTCAAGTTATGTAATTTTTCATATTTTTCTTGAGTCATATCATTGTAATTTTCTTTTTATTTGAGTCAAGTCCCTAGGTTAATGAGTCATCTACCTAAGTTTATTGTCATTATATTAGCTAGATTGGTTAAAAATTGCAATTTGAGTTTAAAAATAAAAAATAAATATAACAAATTTTTTAAAAAAACCCATCGTCTCTCTCTCTCCCCATTTCATTCTCTCTCTCTCCCCATCACCCTCTCTCTCTCTCTCACGCACGGCCGAACCCCCCCTCTTGCTGGGCTTCATCCGACCGGGCCGCAGACGGAGGTGTGGAAGACGTCTTCAGATTGCTCGCGACGCGAGGATCGTGTTGACGCCAGCTTCGCCTCGATCCACGGAGCGTGGAGACGGGTACGGGGGAGAGATCGGTGTGGCTTCCTTCGGCTATTCGGCACCGGAATGCCAGCCTCGTCGCACAATAGGTAGGGGGATGAAATTCTCACTTCGCTAGGAACGCGTTGGTACCCCATGCGTCACCTCTGCATGTCATTTTCCTCATTTTCTGTGCAAAAACTTCATGGTCATTGTATTATGTCTTAATTTGTGAAAATGGTTGCATGCCCATCATCTTTACGTTTTGTTGGTGTGGAATGGTTGTGGATGGTTGGATTTGCATGGCAGGTTAGTTTAGTTTTCGTTTCCCGTCGATTTGGGTTGACCGGGAGGAGTTTCCATGGTGGAGATCCCATTCTCGCCACTACGATAATGGCCCGGACTTCCAGAGGTTGTCCCAGTGTCCACGGTCCCCTCCAGACCGTTTAACCCCTTTGGAAGGTCCACAATGGACCATCTAGTCCTTAGCATGTCATACTCTTGACCGTGCAGTCCTTGGAACAGTAAGGTGGTGGGGAGTTGAGTGGCCAAAGATGGTCCATTCAACCCCACTGAATGGCGTGTCGAGTGGCCGCCCTATGAACCCTTCATGGTACTGAGCGGCTAACCCCAGACCACTCCATCCATTGAACGGCTCAGCTCTGACCGTGTGGTTCGTAGAGCCCGGATAGGCTTTGGAGTAGAAGGACCCAATTAGAACTGCCTAGGCCCATCGAGCGATCTGTCGGCCGACCGTTCAGTCACTGAGCGGCCCCTATTAAATCGTTCAATTCCTGTAGGTTTCAATTTATGCATATTTAATTCAATTATGCTTTTGTTATTGCATATTAGCCATGTTTAAAGTATTTTATAAACTGTGGCATATTTCTATATCCCAATAGAGTAACTTTCTCTTTCCTTATGATGGAACAACTGGTCGTAGCCCGACGACCTCGAGTGTCGGCCCACCCGGGAGAGGTGGAGGGGTAGTCCCGTCATACGATTTTTAAGCTAGTTTTCGTGGGCCCTCGCCTAACAATAGCGTCCTACTGGGAGTGAAAACTAGCTAGAGGCCTGGCTCTAGATAGGAGCCGATGTGTACACACATGGTCAGAGGTTTGGACTGACACTGACGAGTGTTACTCTGACTAGTACTTGGTTCTGGTACTATTACACTTCTCGCTTGTCGTGTTCTGAGACTTGCGTAGATGCTTGAGACGTAGTGTAAGTCATTAGTGGACACATCTGGTTTCTTCCTTCTAGTGGTCCTTCTTTCTCCTGTCACTTGGTTAGCTGATAGGCTCTTTTGGGCATTAATCGGATTGAAATAGGAATTTATATAAATTGAATGGGACATTTATGCAATTATGAGAAATGAGGGGGTTAATTTGTTAAAGGAGGTTTTTAAACAAAAAAAATAAGTTATAAATTCTTTTTTATACTTTCTCTCCCCCTCACTCTCGACATCTCACTCTCTCTCCCTTTCACCCTCTCTCTCTCTCCCTCTCATGGTGCTCTCTCTCTCTCTCTTTGGGAAGCGGAGGAGACGACGCCCGTTCGTGACGAGGAAGGTGCCGTTGGACTCGCGTCATCGAGCAGAGCGCATTGGCGCCCTCGGTTGCACGGACCGTAGCTCGTGGAGAAGGGTCAGGGCGAGGAGGGGTGTGGTGGCCCGTCGCTTACATGCGGCCCTGGAGGTCGATTCGGCTCGATCCAGGTAGGGGGATGGAATCCCTACCTCCGTAGGAACGCCCTAGTACCACATGCACGTCGCCTCGTGGCCAATTCGCACGCCTATCGTCAATTTTGAGTTTTTAGCTCTATGGGTGTAATTTTACGTTTTGATCTTGCATGGGCATCGTATTTGAGTTTTCTAGTCTTAAACGATTGTCATGGAATGGGTTGTGGACAGGGAACAGGTTTCTGGCATGAACCCCATCAATTTTGGTCGACCGGTGGAGGTGCCGTGTTCAAACTGGACCACCCCGCTGCCCAGTTCACATAACGGACACTCCAGTGACGATTATGGGCATAACGTGCCGCATTGGGTGCGTTATGTTACTTGGCGGACCTAGACATGTCCATCGTGTGGTGATGAAAATGGACGGGTCATGGTCCGTTTTGTTCCCTGACCCTTCCCAGTTCTTGAAACACTATTAGCATAATGGACTGGCCCAAGTCTATTATGGTGTGGGAACACTATGGATTTTATACCGTTCGGGTGGGTTTAACGGCCCTACGTTGGCGCATCATGGTCCTGGGCATTCTGCTTCAGAGGAGAACTAGCTCGGGAGGGCATAATGGCCTAGGGGAGGCACGTTATACTGATATAATGCACCATCCCTGGTCCGTTATACTCATAACGGGATAGAGCTGGTCTGTTATGTGCCCTGGCGTTGTAAGATATTGCAGATTCCACTCGTAAGGCTTTCTTTGTTGCATACCCGCCATGTTTAAGTTATTTTGTAACTAATGGCTTGCTTTTAGATCCCTGTAGAATGCTTCCACTTCCTTGTGATGGAACCACTAGCCGTAACCCTGAGACTTTCAGTGTCAGCCCACCTGGGAGAGGTGGAGGGGCATTCCCAGGGATCAGTTCTTAAGCTAGTTACCATGGGCCCTTGGCTTTGACCGTAGCCTCCTACGGGGGGGGGGACTAGCTAGAGGCCTAGCCCTAAGCAGGGGTCAATGTGTGCACACATGGTCAGAGGCTGGGACTGACACTGACGAGTGTTACTCTGACTAGTTCTTGGTTTGATATTACTTATGCCTCTTATTTGTGGTAGTACACGTGAGTTGCCTGAGACGCAGTGTGAGCTCACCCAGATCCACCATTAACCCCACGGTCAACCCATATTCTCAGGAAACTCCCCTGTCCACCCTGTCAGTCCCAGATCTGTGAACCAGCACACTCCAAGTTCACCAGCGGCCAGCTCAGATCATTTAAATTTCCAGGACCAGCCTGGGATCGTAGCTCTTTGAGAGAGCTTTCCAACGCCACCAGTCTCGCGTCATTTTGACGTCGGGCTGATCGCAGCATCTATTCTCATTGGGTCACGTGCAGTAGAACAGCAACACCAGCTCGTGGACAGCACTTGACGACCCACCCCGAGGTGGCCGTCTCGCCTTCCGCGAGGCCAACCAACACACCTACACCTTGGAGATCACCCTTCCAGGAGTCACCACCACAGCAGCATCCGTCCTGGCTTCCCCAGCCCGCCGGCCAGGGTGTGGGCCCCACGAGTAATAGCGCTTGTCACTGTCAAAGCGGCCCTGAGTGCTGCCCATCAACCCGAGCGCGTTACTCCTGGGTCCCGCATGTAGCCCTTTACCTCCCTGCCTGGAGTGCACAGAAATAATCACGTCTATAATTAATGTTATTCGTTACACTGGGAGTACGATTTCGGCCGGGGTCATCTTCCCCACGCTCGGAGCGTGGAGGTACACTCGCACCCCCGCCACTTTAGTTATTTGCTTTCCTAGTATAGGCTCTTGTTGCCGCTGCTCGTGAACATGTTAGGCCCCTAGCGTGCTTGAGTTAGTCACCGCTGTGAGTTGAGAGTGCGAGACTCGTCCCGTGACTCGATCCGAGCACGAGAGTCAGCCGACCACCCAAGACTCAATGCCGGTTTCTCAACCATGCAGATCGACTCATTTCCCTCGTCGGGGACTACCGTGAGTGAGTGCTTCTTGTTTGGGGCATGTTTGTCTCTTCAGGAGCCACGTTAGGTGCTGACTTGTTCGTGTTGTTGCTGGTCGCGTTGTCCAACAAGTCGTGTCATCTAGTAGAAGTCCAAGGATCGCGTCCACAACATCGAGTCTCATTGTCGTCCTGCATCAGATTTTGAGAAGGGTTTTATTAGTGACTTTGGCTTGGCTGTTACCTTGAAGATAATATGTAGATGAATGATGCAATGTAATATTGAACCTCTTACATAGTTCTTGGAGCTCTTGAGAGACGAACTGGGGCCCGTTGTCGGTGACGATGCTGCTTGGCACTCCGAACCGCGAAATGATATTCTTCATGATGAAGTGGCACACCGTGGTTGCTTTAATCTCCGCGTATACTTTGGCTTCAGCCCACTTGGTGAAGTACTCAGTGGCAGTAAGGATGAAAGATTTTTGCTTGATCTGAGAGTTAGGATCATCGAGCGGGCCGACAACATCGAAAGCCCACATGGAGAATGGCCAAGGAGCAGAAGGAGGATGAAGAGATGAAGCAGGAGCATGGATTTTATCAGCGTGGAGTTGACACTTAAGACACCTTTTGACGTAGAGGGAGCAATCTTCCTCTAGAGTGGGCCAATAATAACCCTGCCTAAGGATTTTCTTCGCTAAAGGTTGTATCGGCTGCGGCCCATCTGATGTACAAATAGTTAATAAAGAGGAAGGAACTTTTATTTCTATTTCATGTTGCTTACATGATTTTGAGGGTTCTTTAAAAATAGAACTTGCGAAGTGTTGTTACGTTCCACGTCCGAGGGATGGGTGTTCCTTCCATCGTAGATCGCCGGTACACCCCTTTTTCGAGCGTCTCAACCACTTGGTAGGGTCCTTCCCAGTTGGGGGCTAGCTTGCCCACCGCCTCCAGTGGTTGAGAGGCTTCGATTTTTCTGAGGATGAAGTCTCCCGGCTGGAAGTGTCTGTCTCAGACTCTGGTATTGTAGTATCGAATGAGGAGCCGTTGGTATTTCGTTGCTCAGATACTGGCTATCTCCCATACTTCATCTGCTAGGTCGTGGTTCTCGAGCAATTTCTGTTTGTTGACCTCGGATGAAAAGAAGATGACTCAGAGAGAGGGTTCGCCAATTTCTAACGAAATTATGGCCTCAGTGCTGCATACCAACTAAAAAGGACTTTCACCAGTTGCCGTTCTAGGAGTCGTTCTGTGCGACCATAGTACACTTGGTAATTCCTCAAGCTAGCCTCCCTTGGCCTTACCGAGCCCAGTCTTGATGCCTTTTAATATGGTTTTATTGGTATTTTCGACCAGCCCGTTAGCCTGAGGGTGGACAACCGAGGTGAAGTGGTTGCGAATGCCTAGGTCGGCGCATCGGTCTCTAAAATAATGAGAATTGAATTGCCGATCGTTATCGCTTACAATCACTCTAGGGATGCCATAGCGACAAATGATCGACTTCCAGATGAAACTCCATACGACTGTCTCGGTGATCCTAGCTGTGGCTTTAGCCTCGATCCACTTAGTGAAGTAATCAATTGTGACAATGACGAACTTTTTCTGGACCTGAGTCACAGGGAATGGCCCGAGAATGTCGATCCGCCACCAAGTGAATGGATAAGGCTCCATCAGGGTGACAAGTTCTGACACTGGTTGGTGGACGAGGTGGTCGAAGCGCTGGCACCAGTCGCATTTCTGTACGTAAGCTGAACAATCGTGCTGGAGAGTAGGCCACCAATACCCTTGCCGAAGCAAGATCCTAGCGAGCGATCTTCCTCCCTGGTGCGCGCCGCACATTCCTTCATGTACCTCTTGAACTGCTCGAGCGGCTTCGTCAGTACTGATGCACTTTAGAAGGGGGCCGGAGAGAGATCTACGGTACAAAGTGTCGTTCAGGAGGACAAAGCACCGAGCTTGGTATTTTAGCCTTTGAGCATCCCGTGGGTCGGGGGGTTCTCTTGAATCTTGAAGCCAAGAGAAGTAGGTGGTATGCTAGTCGCTCGGGGAGGCTGAGTCAACGGTCATGAGCTCTGATTCGATACTCGGTCGCTCTAATTCCTCGAGGAGAACTGATCGAGGGCCCTCATGGTAAAGAGAGGAGGCCAGCTGAGAGAGGGCGTCCACGCGGGAGTTTTTCTCCCGAGCTATCCGGACTACCTCAAAGCCCTCGAACTGTTGTGCCTGAGGGCTATGACCATGTTGTAAGATAGCCGGGAGTGCTTGTATATGGTGTCATGTCTGTGAGTCATTGTCAGGTTCGGGTCAACCTGGTGAGACCCAGTGGTTGACAGGTGATCTTGTGTGTGTCTCGGCTATTCTGTCTAGCCTGAGACAGTGGTTCTGGATGCCTTGAGGTATCATCTTACCTCGATTTGTATGCCCAGCTGTGTTGAGGGTCTTGGTGTTCCCTCAGGTCCCCATGAGTTATTTCATGCGATTGTGTCATTTCCTATGGCTTAGGATTAAACCGATTGGCGGCGTGTCTCCACCGTTGCACGATGATCTTGACTCCGAGTCGTGAGACTCAACAATCATTACGTAAGTAGGTCTAGTGGCCCTATCCTGAGTCTGTTGGCAGTTGTTGTGCTGCCTTGGTGCTTCGTAGTGCGTGTGACAGTGCTTCCTTGCCTGTCGGTACTACAGCACCTGTGTTTCTGAGTCTTGGTGTCTAGTAAGCCTCCACTAGTCATAGCCTAGCGACACGTTCCAGTGTCGACCCACCAAGGAGTGGTGGCGTGGCAGTTCCCGAGACATGATTTTTAGGCTAGTTCTCATGGGCTCCCTTGCCTGGTAGTAGCATCCGCTGGGGGAGAAAACTAGCTAGAGGCCTAGCTCATGGCATTGAGCTTGTGTGTGCACACATGGTCAGGGGCATTTGGATGAATGCCGGTGGGCGTGACCCTAACTAGTACCTCATTACTGTAGTTCCTGGTTATGTTCTGATAGTGTCTCAGTCTCTGTCGTGTTTCCAACATCGTAGTCAGACACTCGAGGCGCAGCATAAGACGTCAGTGGATGCAGCTGGCAGTTCCTCTAGTTACGAGGTGCTTCCATCACGTGACACGTGACTCTCACGTTTCTCGTATGCAGTGACCTTCTCGGGTTAGCCCCCTCGTGGTCTTGCCCGAGGTCTGTATTGTGTTGTGTGCACGACATTCTAGTCGTGTGTGTGTGGTCGTGTCTAGAAGAGCGTGCATGGAAATCGAGTCGTGTATGCCTTAGGGTCTATCTTGTCTATATAGGTTTTTCTAGGGCTTTTGCCTCTTTCTTGTAGGCCTTCACTTGCCTGATGTCTCGACAATGGATCGGTGACTCCTGACTTCGTCAGTTCAGAGTTTACCCATCTATTGCCGCCTGGAGTAGCTCAGGGAGCCGAGGTTAGCTCGACAGTCGTGTTTACTCGATACGGCTTCTTTCCCCTTTTCTTCTAGCTATCTTACTCCTTCCATTTTCGGCTTTCTTTTACAGCTTTGTAGTTTAGTTTTCCTGCTCTACTACTACTGCTGTTTTAGCTGTTGTTCCGTGTTACTACATTGTCTTTTAGTGGGGATCTGTGTGACCCCTACTGAGCTAGTGACACAAGGCTCACCCCGGCTTTTCAGGTGGGTCATTCTACTTCTGCAGTTCCTGGTGTGGCGTCTTCGTAGTTGTCAGCGGTACCTACGTCGGGCTTCCCCAGACCTCAAGTACGTCTTTCTTTTTTAGAAAATCAAATTTTATAAATATCTTCACCCACCCACCCTCTCTCTCCTCACTCGTCAATCTCTCTCTCTCTCCATTGCGCTCTCTCTCTCTCATTCCCACGTTCTCACTCCTCCACTCCCATTTGCTCGGTTCGCTGTCCAAACGGATGTCGGTCAACGTGTGGGAGGTACCGACGGAAAGGGCTCGACGCGAGGATCGCACCGGTACCCTTCTTCCCTCAGATCGTGGAGCGTGGAGACGCGTGCGAGCTAGAAGACGGTGTGGCCCCCGTCGCCCGTTCGGCACCGATTCACGGTCTTTGCCACGCAAAAGGTAGGGGATCGGACTCCTCATCTGGCCAGGAATCCATTGACGCCCTCTGCGTCACCATCCGTCGCCATTTTCCTCATTTTCTGTGCAATTCTTCTTTTGGGAGATTTTAGGGTTTATTCTCGATTTGCATGTCTCTCTCATTTCGTGGTCCAGACGACTATTGATCGAGGTCGGAGTGGTACCATTGGAATGGTCGCGTCGTGAGGATCACGCTGACGTCCTCTGTTCCGCGATTTGCGTAACGTGGAGTCAAGCCGGGTCGCGAGGTGTCGTTTCTCCCTCACGCCAGTTCGCGGTCGATTAGTCACTTTCGCCATCGTCCAGGTAGGGGGAGGGAATCTTTATCGCGCTAGGACACCGCCGGTATCACTTGCGCCGTGGTCTGATGCCCTCTGCATCGAATTTCATGTATTTTCCTGTTTAATGCATTTTAGTTTATTTAATGTGAAGTTTATCATTTAATTGGTAAAATATATTCCATGGGCTGTGTGTTTAATTTCTAGTGGCATGCTTAGGCTCGTGTGATTGGTATGCGTTGGTTAGTTCAACAGGTTTTGTAATTCGTCGCGTCCCCCGTCGATTTCTATCGACCGGGTGGGGTTTCCGATTCTGGATTCCGGAGTCACGAAACCCAAGTGATATAGCGTGCCTTCCACGATGCGTTATGTCTCTTTAACGCACTCCTAGTGATGCGTTATGTGAATAGTGTCCTGAGTTTCCTGTGAATTCTATCGTTCGGGTGGCTTTAACGCACGCCTGATGGTGTGTTATAGTCCTTTGTTTTGGGTTAAAGGTCCGTTACCTTTAACGGCCCTATCCCCGTGCGCCATGCATTGTATGACGTGCCTGTAGTGGTGCGCTATATGCCGTGATTTCCGATGAGTTTAGACATTCTGGAGGGCATAGCGGTTTGCGAGAGGTGTGTTATGTCCATTGTGACGCCCCCTTGGCAGTCCGTTATACTCCCTGAGCCGTGCGCTCCATGCGTGTTGACTTTAACGCCTTCATGATAGTGCGTTATAGTCCTATAGCACCCCTGTTGAGGTGCATTATAGTCTGAGTTTTCTGTGGATTTCCTGTGTTCTGTGAAGCATAGCGGTCCCGTGCTGGTCCGTTATGGTGTGTAACGAGGCAGTGCCAGTCCGTTATATACCTGGAGATTTCAAAAGCTTGCATGTATAATTTCTATGCAATTCATGTTTCATCATTTTCATGGTTTCGGCCAAGTTGGTAAGATATGGCTTTAAGTACCCTAAGAGCGATTGTGACGTCCTCCTTGAGGGCATGCACTTGGCCTTTGATGCCATTTATCCTAGTCGCATAGCTCTCTTGGGGGTTAGGCCCAATGGAGAGGGCCGACGATGACGGATCGGATCGGTGTGAGGTAGCCATACAAAGGGGAAGTGATGATGCACAGGGTGACCCGGTGATGACTCTAATGCAAGTGCTCCCTAGGACTTGACATGTGAGAACAAGTCAATAACCTGGCTTTGATACCACTTGATGTGACACGGTCAAGGGGTCAGCAAATATGCCATGAGAAACCTTGGACCTAGACGTGCAAGCACACTAGCCAATGTCTGTACCCAATTTTGATGGACAAGCTCACCCGATGCACGTCCCTTTCTCGGGGTGACTCAAGGATGGTAGGTCGAGTCCGGGGACCAGACCCTTGTTGGTTGGGGTAAGTATGAGGCCGAGAGGGGATCTCATCCCGAGATATGGAGGTTCCCACAACAACGGGCAAACTACGTGCCTTGGCGGGCGCATGTATCACTCACGCTCACTCCCACGATGGCCACTCGAGGTGGCGGGTCGGCTGGGGCCAGGCGCTCTCGTCCTCACTGGCAGAGCTCAGAAATGATAAGGGATGATAGGAACAACCAGGAGGGATAGGGGCTCACCTAGTCAGATTGAAGAAGCCGACTCCAACTGGAGACGAAGGCGAGCGGGGGACATGCGATGCTCGTACATGCGTTGGCGTCGCTTGACCTCAAAGTTTAAGGTATACACCACTACTCCTCTCGCAGGAGGGTTGAAAAAGGAATAGGAGTTAAAATATTACATACAAACACTACCTCCACACAAGGAGGGGCTGTAAGCTGGCCAGGCGAGAGGTGGGGATGAGAAGAACAACAAAGGAAACCCGACATGGTCGAGGGGAATTCTACAGGGACAGCAAGACTGGGTGCTAGAGTTGAGATGACCACGAGCTCGTCCGGATGCTGATGGAAGCAGGACCAGGGCTGAAACAACCAGGACAGGTCCAGGAAGATGCCGTAGGAATTTGGGGTCAAACAGAGGGCGACGACGATCGTTGTAGCTCTGAGAATTGGACTGGTTCGAACTATCTCTGTCTGGTGCAGAATCGCCGAGGGATGTTGCAGAAGTTGCCACAAACTCTACCGAACTCTAATGGAGACGAGATTGATGCTGACGCGACCGTTGGCAAGTTGGTGATGCACATGAACTGACGACACCTCTTTCTGTGGTCAGAGCAGAGCGCGGTGGTCCGAGAGGCAGAGAGGGGTCCGATCTGGCCCAGGCAGGGACAGCCTACGCACGCCGAGGAATATGGCCACAACGGGATGCTCTGGGATCTGAGTGGCCTCCTTCTTGTTGGAGTTAAAATAGGACTGGAGGAGGATTGCCTCGGCCAAATATCTCACCAGGAAACTCAGAGGAGCGACCGTGGGAGCTTCTGAAACTCGTCTCTGCCTCCTATCGGAACGACCGCTGGGATGTCAGGATCCCATTCCCGTAAGTTTCGTGTCGATCGGTTGTCATTTGGGGCCGGTAGGAGTCCGGGAACCTCGGTGACTCGTTTGGGTCGATTCGTCGGAATCGCCCGTTTCTTGCAATCGGATGCATGCATGCGGTGTTTTTAGCCTCCAGGAGTGTTGTATCATCGTGTGGCTTTATTTCCCCTACGCTTCGGTGTGAATGGGGCGTGGAACAGGTCGATTCGATCGTTCCCCTATTTTGCTCGTCGATTTTGTGTAACAGTCCTTCCAGTGACCGTCACACAGTGTGATAGTCGCATGATAGACCGCCACAACCGTTGGTCATTTCACGTTCTTCGAGGTTAGGGTCGTGTGACGGACCAGTATAGGACCGTCACATGACTACAACGCGCCTGTGTTGGTGCATTACGTTCTGGGTGTGACAGACCATAGTGGGACCATCAAATGGTTGTAGCGCGCCTAGCTTGGTGCATTACGTGCTGTGGTTTCCTAGGACTGTGGCTGTCAGTTCCTCGAGGATCGTGTCTATCTTGAAGACCGGGTCAGTCGGTTAGCCCTGAAGGACCTCCCCTTGTGCATACATTGTGTAATGCCCCTAGCCTGGTGCGTTACATGGTTTGTGTTAGGCTTTTAGGCCCGTTGGCCCTGACGCCCTTGTCTTGGTGCGTTAGGTGGTGTAGTGTGCCTGGCTTGGTGCGTTACATGGTTCGAGTTTTAGTTTTACGCCTGTTTGTCCTAACGCCCCTACCCTGGTGCGTCAGAGCTGTGTAACGCCCCTATGGTGGTGCGTTACGGTCCTGTTGTTGGCCGTGATGGCCGTTGTTTTGTTCTGTGTCTATTCGGGTGTTGGTCTATCTTACGTTTGTGTTCTAGGGTGGTGTCTGTGCGTCGCTGGTTTCTGGATCGGTTGGTTTAGGTGACTGGGTGTGGTCTTTTCCTTGACTGCGACAGTTCCCTAGTGACTTGATCTAGACTTGCCAGTGTCTTTGTCTCTGGTCTTGCAGCGACTTTCCTTGACTGCCGGGTTCACATAGCGGTTGAATGATAGTTCGCTCTGCCCAGAGTGTAGTCGTTGTCCACCGCTCTGATTTCTGCTTGTCTTGGGTTGATCTCGTGGTTTGCCCGTGACCTGTGGGTGTCTGTTAACATCCTATGAGGGCAGTGACCATAATGGGATGGCCAGGAGTGCTTGTGCATGTTGTAGGTGTGTCTATGTGTATGCGTCGTGTCTGGTTCCGGTCAACCCGGTGAGACCAGGGGTTGACAAGTGACCTTGTCTGTGTCTCGACAGTTTTGTCCAGCTCGAGACAGTGTTCTGGATGCCTTGGGGTACTGTCCTACCTCGGTTGAGTGTCCAGGTGTGCTGAGGGTTCTTGGTGTCCCCTCTGGCCTTCGTGAGTCATTTCCTGCAGAGCGCTGTTTCCTCTGGCTTAAGTTTAGACTGATTAGTGGCTTGTTCCGCTATCTGTGACGATCTTGCCTCCGAGTTGTGAGACTCAAGGATCTTCTTCACTTCGACCAGGTGCACATCAAAGTAATGCTTCTGGTACACCCGATAAGGGAGTATGTTGACTGCCGCTCCGAGGTCAATCAAGACCCTATTGATAGGCTGTCCGTTCAGCTGTCCCTTCATGTAGAGCGGCCTGTTATGACTGCAGGTGGGCAAGAGCATGTCGTCTTCTGTGAAGGCTATGGCCACCTCCAAGGACATCTCCGCCAAGCAGGCTTCAAGGTGTGCTGACATCTGGAGTGCAGCAATGATGGCTTGCCGTGTTTCTTCATCCAGGGATAGCATCTCCCAGACGGTGAACCGGGCCGGGATCTTCTTGAGATGCCTGACTATTCGGTCGGCAGCTCGAACCTTGAGCAGCTTTATCTCTTCGGCCTTGCCGCGTCTGCCCCCAGTTTGGGCCTGGGGCGCTGGGTCGGAAGGTGACTCCTCCGCTGGATCTGGTGCCACCACCTGAGCCAGTGGGGCCTGCTGGGCTTCCTCCTTTTCCTTCATGAATTCGGCAAGGTTAGGGATGTCGTCAAATATTTCTACCGGTTGGGGCGGGACCGCCACCGGTAGGGCCAGAGGATTGTTGGCGGCCGAGGTCGGGAGGCTGCTGGCTCCCTTGGTTGGTCGGGGTCCTTGCGGGTGCATATACTTTTCTGTGCGGGCCCGAAGGAACTCAGCGAATGAAGGAGCGCCCTAACTCTTTGACTTCTCAGGATAAAGACCTGACGGTGGGGGGATCTCTGTACCTCGAACCTTGGGTTCGGGGACTTGGTATGACTGCTCACCCCTTAGCATGATGTTGCGATTGTCTTGAGGAGGGCGTCCCCATTTCTTCCTTGACCATGTGGCATGCTGGGAGGTTGATGTTTCAGCCTGATTCGCCTCTAGCGGGTCACAGGATGCTTCTTCTTCTTCTTCCTTTAGAGAGAGGGCGGTGTCGAACAGTGCCGAGAGGGTGTTGCAGGTGACGACGACCTCATTCTTCTTCTTACTTCTAGGTCTTCTCCTTTTCTTCTTCTTTTTCGCAGCAGTCGGTAGCTACTCTTGAGGGAATTCGCCCCACAAGGAGTCTTTTGTTCTGCTTGGGCTTCCACTTCGGGGACCAGCTCGAGGGACTCGAACTCCTTCCAGGGGACATATTCTTTCAGCTCAATGGGCCGGATCTCGGGTTGTTCATAATCTTCAAGCCCATTAATAATGGCCTGGAGTCTCTCGACTACCGGACTGACCCCTTTATGCATCCGCACCTGGATATGTTCTTTCTTATTGTAGGTAGGCCGCCTCATGACCAGCCGAGGGGCCGTATCATGACATACAGGGTTCACCAGTGGCGGTGCTGGCCGGGGAGTGACACCCCTCACATGAACCTCCGGGGTGGGCCCGGGAGCCCGTCTTCTCCTGTTCTTCTTTGGTGCAGACTGCCAACCCCCTTGATCCTAGGCTGGCGTTACCACAAAAGCTTCATAAGTAGCGCGGGTGCTAGCCTCCGCCCACTCTTCAGGCAACTCTTGATACAGAGATATCAAGAGGCCAATACAACTCGGATCTTCAGGGAAAGCTCTTTCTTCTTCTTTCTATTCTCTTCTCAGCTCGGCTCTCATTCTTTCTCTTTCTTTCCTGCTGTTCGCTCTCTCTTCTTCTTACTTTTACGATACTCTGTTTTTCTCTCTTGCTCTCTTCACTTCTCAGCTCTTTGCTCTCATTCTCTTTTTGTTCTTCTTCTTCTTCTGCGGCCGTGTTCTTTTTCTTCTCGGTCTTGTCTTCTTGATCGCAGGAGGGGCCTTCTTATATGGCTTCAGACAAAGGTCCCACGAGCTCACGCCTCCGGCGTGTGGAAGGCTCGTTCCCACCTTTTCTAGATAAGTCCACGTGTCACGATCAAGTGAGACCACGGATCCACGTGTCTAAATTTCCAAGATGTGTACGCCTTGGATCACGTGCCCATCATTAGCTGATTTGGGATCACGTGCTTGTTCTTAGTTCGAGCTCACATGCTTCTCTAGTTCTGCCCTTAAGGTGTTTGATCATGGGCCTTACCTGTCATTGTAAAGAACAAGAATAGCAGTCATGTGTTATAAACTAGGAAGAATAGACTGTGCACAGACCTTAAGGTATTGACCAACAACGTGCATATACCTCCATCTGCCTAAAGCAAATGTGCGCAGACATTATCATGCTCAATGCAAAATCTGCACCGACCCTTTATGTGCTCCGACCTTCATGTGTACATCAACAGGAGGAATATACCAACCTTATATGCGGTCTACCAAAAAGTGCACCGACTTTTGTGTGCATGAGGCACAACGTGCACTGACCCTTTGTGTGTGCAAGATGCAACTAGCACCGACCTAAGTCATACTCAAGATGCAACTAGCACCGACTTGAGTTCTACGCAGGCATGATGTGCACAGACTTGAACAGTGCATGCACTCACTTTATTACGCATGTATGAAAACATGCACAGACCTTATCTTGTAGCATGGATGATGTGCACAAACTTTGCTAGGCATAAGATAGAATGTGCACCGACCTTAAGTGCGCGAGACAGAAGTCTGCACTAACTTCTATATGCGATAGAGGAAACGTGCATCGACCTGAAGTCTGTGCAACAAGGCTCTGCACTGACCATATGCACAAGATAAAAACATGCACCGATCGTGTATATGCCTTAGACAAAACTAGCACCGACCTTAACTTGTGCGCAATAGGAAATAGCATCGACTATGTGTGCATGTGCATTGGAGTAAAAACGTGCACCGACCCAGAGCTAACATCGACTTTAGTTGATGCAAGCCATTACCAATATGCACTAACTTAATATGAATATGCATAGACTTGTGTATGCATGAGGCAGAAAACGTGCACCGATCTAGGTCTATAAGAACGTGTGAACAGTGACGTGCACAAACCCTGTATATGCATGGGCTTGTACAGTAACCTGTACCGACCCTTATTGTGCTAAGGGAAACATTGCACTAACCTTGTCATAGCACCAACCATCCTTTTGTTAAGAAAAATGTTGCACTGACCTTGTTCTATGCACAGTGGATTACATGACTTATGTGCCGTGAAAGGCATTTATGTGGGGGCATGAGAGCCCGATTAGAAGTGATTGCAAGCCGCAGGACAATTCCGTCATTTATGACAGCCCCTGGATCATTGCATAATTGTATGGGTAGCTTCGTATCCGTACATAGTGTCCGTCAAAGGGCCTGTGACTCAGCAGGATGCCGCCCGAGGGGCGTCACAATGTCTTCCCGTCATGCGACAGTGTCGAGGTCGGGACAGTAGGGGTGCCGTAGGCACCGTTATGCTGGAGTAGTTAGGCATCACCAAGGCCGAGGCGACCGAATAACGTAGGCACCACTTGTCACTGGAGCGTCCGGGCGCTGTTGAGGTTGGAGCGGTTGGACGGCGTGAGTATCGCCATGACTGGAGCGACCAAAAGCCGTTGAGCTCGGATTTACCGGGTGTCGTGGGCCGCGGTGGGACTGGAGTTGTTGAGTGATCGGGCGTCGCGGATCCCGATGTGATTGGAGTAGCTGGAAGTCGGGCGCCGTTGTGACTGAGGTAGTTGGGTAGTCGGGCGCAACGGGCCCCGATGTGGCTGGCAGTCGGGTGCCGGGGGCACCGTTGTGACTGAGTTGTTGACTGATCGGGTGTCGGGGGCCCCGATGTGACTGAAGTGGCTGAAGTGGCTGACAGTCGTGTGCCGGGGGCACCGTTGTGGCTGAAGTGGCTGACAGTCGGGTGCCGGGGGCACTGTTGTGGCTGGAGTGGCTGGCAGTCGGGTGCCGGGGGCACCGTTGGGGCTGGAGTGGCTGGCAGTCGAGTGCCGGGGGCACCGTTGTGGCTGAGCTGTTGAGTGATCGGGTGTCGGGGGCCCCGATGTGACTGGAGTGGCTAGCAGTCGGGTGCCGGGGGCACCGTTGTGGCTGAGATGTTGAGCGATCGGGTGCTAGGGGCCCCGATGTGACTGGCAGTCGGGTGCCGGGGGCACCGTTGTGACTGAAGTAGCTAGGCGGTGCTGGACCTTGATGGTCGTGCTCGAGGCCTGTTGATAGAGGCAGGGGCCTGGCGCTTCATCGTGCGCCGGGACTTGTGAAGTATGCCCGTTGTCCGAGTAACAGCACTGAGGGCACGCTTATCAAGATGACGCCAAAATGGCATACGATCATCGGGGCGGGGAACCATTCTGGGCGCCTCGATTGAGCCATGTCTGGTGGCATACGATCATTGAAGTAGAGACTAGGCAGGGTGCTCTCATCAAGCCACGTCCGTGTCGTGCACGAATGACGAGGCAGAGATCGGACAGGGCGCCTCAATCGAGCAACGCTTGAATGTGCACGATCATTGAGGCAAGGACTGGGCAGGGCGCCACAATGAAGCAGCATCAGAGGCCATGCGCGAACGTCGAGGTAGGGCCGAGCAGGGTATTCCCGTCGAGCAACGTCTCGAGGCGCATGATTATCGAGACAGGGCTCGACCAGAGTGCTTCCACTAAGCGGCATCAGGGTCGTGCACGAATATCGAGAAAGGACTCGGGCAAAGTGCTATCACCAAGTAAGGGCTGCACAACCAAAAATAGTAATAGTACCTTCAATAAGATTTGAAGCCACAGCCTCAGCTTGCGAAATATGAGTCACCTTGCCCTTTGGCTTTCTACTGGCAGCTGTAGAGGACTAGAAGGAAGATGCTACTGAAGCCTGAGGGTGAATTTGTTGGAACTGCTGAGATGGCGGCGGTGGTGGGAGTGGAGGCCTGAACTGCGATTGAGACGGCTAGGATTGAGCTGCCAGAGCGAATTGCACTGGGATCACTAGCAAAGGACAGTCTCTCACCACGTGACCCGACTGGTCACATCTAAAACATACCACCAGTAAAGAGCATGGTTTGCCTGGGTGGCTACCACCACACCGCGCACAACCCTTGAATTGGATTTTAGCAGAACTCTGACGCTGCTGGAAGGAAGGAGTTGATTGCTGCACTGCACCTGATGCTGCCTACTGGTCAAATCGCTTCTTAAACCTCTTCTTATTCTTGAATCTCCTGAACTGGGACTTGCCTGAAGAAGCAACACCACTAGCAGCTGGGGTGGCTGAAGAAAACCCTAGAATAGGAGGCGGATAACTAGATGGAAGCTGAACTATCGGCTGAACCGACACTGCCTGAGAAGAAGTCTAGGATCTCGCCAAATCCAACTCCAATGCTGCCGCAGCCTGATATACCTCATTCATATTAGTCACACGAGCAATGATTAATGGTTGCCTCAATTCGGCACGGAGACTATGAAGAAACTACTCCGTCTTCAATGCTTCATTCGCTAGCACATGGGGCACATAACGGCCCAATTCCATGAACCTGTTTCGATATTCAAGCACCGACATTCCTCCCTAGACGAGCTGTAAAAACTGATACATTTTATCCATCCTGAGGTAAGCCGGACTGAAAGTAAGTTCGAATGTGGCAACGAACTCAGCCCACGAAATCTGCCGGAGAGGGCGAGACTGGAAAGAAATCTCCCATTCCGTATTCCACCACGTTAGCGCTACGCCCTGGAGCTGAAAAGTGCCGAGCATCACTTTCTCATCTTCCTCGCATTCCATAGAGAGAAACACGCACTCTGTCGCATCCAACCATACCCTCGCGGCATTAGGATCAGTCTGGCCTTCAAAAGTTGGCGGATGAAACAACAAAAATTCCTTCGAAGCACGTCCGCGACTGCCAGGCGCATCCTCTTGAGCCAGAATAACGGGAGCCAGAGTAGGAACATCTTGAGGGACACTACTCACTTCCTGGGGAATCGGAACTCTCCGACACCGAGGCGGCATCTTGAAACGACTAGCAAGCACGGATAATAAATAGGAAAATCCATGAATCATACAGAAAACATCCTAAGCCAGCAATAGACGGTGCAAATGGACTGATTTTGGATAATAGCTGTGTGATTTCAATTCCTTACAAGATTCCTCAACACCGCTCTGATACCAACTGTAACGACCCAGAGCTCCGGATACCGATAACCCGGTGTAACATCGGATTACCGCTACCAGGAACTGGGGAAGTCACCCAAGAGGCTGATGAGGCCTACACTTTACAGTTCTGATCTTGGGTTTTCTTTTGTGTTCTTCACTGTGTTTTGCAGGTCAGCATCGTACTAGCACGAGGCCCATCCCCTCTGGCCGGCCGGAAGGGGTGGAGGTCTAGATCCTACAACTTGAAACCTGGTGGCATTGCGCGGTCGTCTTACGGTCCGTCTGAGTGCGAGCGCGGTCTTCAAAGAACCGTTCTTCTTTCTTATATGGCCACATCTGAACCGCTCCGTCGTCAAGCCAGGCTTCATCCCGCGTTCGTCCCAGCACTGGTGAGCGGTCTGTCGAGAGACCGTGCATCAACAGGGCAGTTCCTCCAGAGCCGTTTATCTCAACAGTGCTGCTTACAAGCGAGTGTCTCCCCTTTTCCAAGGTACGGTGTATTTATTTACATTCGGAGCCTTGGTGGCGATCACGATCCTCACACACTCACACCTTTCTGTCCTTCTAGTTTCATTGTACTTGTTTCTTACATTGATCTAGTAGAGGGACAAGGAAGGATAACCACAAAAAAGGGTAAGGAAAGACACATACATCTTTTACAATCAACAAATTTCTGGCGATCACGGTGGGACACCTAGTGCCCATCGTGTTAGTTATTTGCTGACCTGTTCTTGTGTTTGGTTAGTTCCCTTCTTTGAGTTCTTCCAGGTTGCTATCTGGTCCATCTCGTTTCTGTATTCTGGCATTTGCACGGTTCCTTCCGAGCTACCCACCTATCTGTGCGGCCTTGACGGGGCCGTTCTGTTCTGATCACCAGTGCTGATTGTTCTGCGAGCCTGTTGCCTTCAGCGGTCTTCCTCTGCCCGTTCACTGATCCCGCGGTCTATTACAGGCCATCCAATCTACTGGCTCAAGTACGTTTCTATCTTTATACCAGTGATTTTATTGATCTTCTGCGGTCCTTGCAGGGCCGTTCCAGAGTTCGCACGGTCTATCGATAGACCGTGCTATTAGGTACGCCTCTGTCTCCCCTCCTCAGTCCATTCTAGTTTCTGTGTTTATCATTTATCTGTTTACTGCTCCCTGCTGATTGAGCGGTCCTCTCTGGACCATCGACCTCCCTGAACGGTCTCCCACAGACCGTCTGATTTGATTATCATTTCACACCCTTCATGATTTTTTTGGTGCTGATTATTGGTCTCCCCTGATTTTTCTTCGATTTTGCATGATTGTTACCTATATTTGTCATATTTGTTCGCTCATTGTTTGCTAGATCTAGGCTAGACTTTGCATGCGCTCCGGTGCACATAGGATCATACACATTTTTCATAGTAGTTGCATTCCTACCAAGGTAGGGGATCCTCTCGTCTCCATACTCCTTGGAGCCGACTAGGTGACCTTACCTAGGACCTCCGTAAGTCACCGTGAGCCATGAATTTTCACACGGACGCTGGGCAGGTTGTACCGTGCCACCCCAGTCTACGGTTTGCATCCGTGAGAGAGAGAGAGTCCCTTAGAGTCAGCCAGTTTCCCATTCCTACCCCGGTTAGGTACCTTGTGGTTGAGTAAATTATGATAATTGGTAATCTACTTAAAGCATGCTAGTATTTGAGATCTAGTACCTACTGAGCTCTCGCTCATATAGTTTTTCTCCTCTTTTTCAGGTAAGTCCGATGAGGAAGAAACAAACACGGATGGGGAAGAGCAAGAGTGAAGTCATAGAGCCATTCAAGTGTCTAGAGTTCCATAGTCTTGTCTACTCTTATAGTTCTTGAGTCAATCTTATAATTTTCCTTTTATTTGAGTCAAACTATTTAAAGAATGTAATTGAGGATGATTATGAATAAATAAAGGATTGGGTTTATTGCTATATTGCGCACTCTGTCTTTGTGTCGAATGCACTATGCTCTGATTGACATGAATGATATAGACTCGTCGCGACACCCCCGGGTAATCTTTCGCGCTCGGGGCGTGACAGTCTTTGGTGGTATCAGAGCCTAGGATATTCAATTCCTAGGAAACCCAAGTCAAAGGATAGGTTTAACCTTTTACCCAGTGAGAGTGGGTAGAACCAAGGGCTAAGTTAATAAAGTCCTTAGAAAATAATCATGATCTAATAGTTATTTATTGTAGGACAATGACCGCAGAACGTGCACAATGGCGCGACATGTAGAGGACCGTTCAGGGCCTCACTCAAGCGCTACAACATGTTGCACAAGGAGGCGCACACCGTGGAGCGAAAAATCTTCATCAAAGTTTCCGCAACATGAACCCTCCTAAGTTCATGGGATCCACAAACCCAGATGATGCCGAACACTGGCTCAGGGAAACGGAACGCATATTTAGAGTTATGCAGTGTACAAATCAAGAAAAAGTCTTACTGGTAACTTTCCAGTTAGAGAGAGATGCCCGATGCTAGTGGGAATCAGTAGAAGCTACTTTAGGCCAGGCGCAGGTCACATGGGAAGAATTTGTTGAACACTTCAACAATAAGTATTTTTCTGATAGAGTTCAGCAGAGAAAAGCCTCCGAATTTGCCACACTCAAACAACGATCCCTGTCAGTGGCAGAATATGAGGCGCAGTCTCAAGATTATCTCGGTATGCTAAACACTTAGTTAGCACCGAGAAAATGAAAGCAAGAAAGTTTCTAAATTGGCTCAAGCCTCAATACATCACCCAGCTGGCACCGATGGACATACAAGTTTACTCGGAGATAATGCACCGAGCACAGCTGCTGGAAGATGCCACGGAACTGTCTGACAGGATCCATGGGCGGGAAAGAAGCATTGTCGGTTCTGGCAATTATAAGCTGAGCTTTAACAACAAGAAGAGACCCGGTAATGGAGGAGAGTCTTCACCAGACAAGAAGCTAAAGAAGACGTCCAAGCCATTCTCCATCACCACCCCATCCAATGTGATATGTAAACATTACGATAAGACAGGACACAGGGCCAAAGAATGTTGGAGAAAACTGGGAGCCTGTCTCCGTTGTAGGAGCCGAGATCACCGGATCCTAGATTGCCCGATGATGAAGGAATCACCAGGAGATGGAAAGCGTCCAGTAACAAGAAGTGCCCGTCTCCATGCTGTTATAATTTGAAGAGCTTCATGAATATCCTTAGGCTCTTCTTGTGAGATTAAGGCCATCAAATCCTATTCTTCTACTTGCCATAGTGAAGATTTAGTTCTTACCCCATCTCCAAGATTACCTATGATGTTTTCAGCGGGGTGATCTGTAGGCGCCCGGGATCGGTGAGGTGTGTGGTGGAATGTATGGATGTAGTGCCGATGGGAAGCGTCTCCTGAGTACCTAGAGAGGAACAAAAAATGTTAGAACGTGATCGCCAGAGGTGTTTACCTGAACCTCCCTGGGGTGATGATCACGGGGAGATGATCCAATTAGGGAGATGGTGGGTTCTCTCTTCCTCGTCCTCAGCCGGTCAAGGGCAAGGAGCCCTGCAATGTCCCTTATGCTGAAGTCCTGCAACGTAGCTCAAAAGGAAAAGAAACAACAAGCCATTAGTAAGGAAAGGCATGTTGTATCTACTCTAATGGAACTAACAAGGCCGAAATGAAAGTTTACCTGGGGGTGGTGGGAAGGAAGGATGGCCGAGACTTTCGACCACCCACCTTCCCTTTATTTTGGGAAGAAACCTCTGAGATTAGGAGCTAAGGGATCACTACATGCAATGCTACATACTTACATGGAAGCCGTGACGCAAGTAGGAAATGAGGGCTAGGGGTTCAAACCAGCGCACGAAGGAAGGAGGAAGATGACGGCTCCTCTCACCCTCTGGGAGGAGCTCCCTCCGCTTCAATGTTCCCCCGATCACCTCCTGCACCCAAAGAAAACCAAAAGTGAAAAATCCTCCTTCTCACTAGGGAGATCCTTCATTTTGTTCACTGGGCAAGGAGTTGGAAGTCGTGGGGAAAATTGTGCAGAACGGGGGAAAGAAACATGCCCATGAGCTGGGCCACGTTCTCTGATCGGGTAAATAGGGGAGGGCGGCCAAGCCTTTGGTCATCCAACAATAGAGGGCGGCCATTGCCCTGGCCTCCTTGAAGGGAGGGCGGCCAGGACTCTGGCCACCTAGCAGACTAGGGCGACGATCTCCCTGGTCGCCTAGGACTGGGGGCGACCAAGTTTTTGGCCGCCTAGACCATGCTTCTTATGCCGCTAAGTGGACGAGGCCCAATAGCTTTAAGGCTATAGGCTGGGCATTAAACTCAAAGCATCAGTAAACCAAGTACCACAATTAACGTCATTTACACGAAGGTCTATTGGGGATTCACGGGATGTCCAAAATTAGGCACCTACAAATGCCCCTCCGAAACACCTATTTTGCAAGGGAGCCCGGCGGACTGATATATGGGTGTTTCGGAAAAGAAACAAGCCTAATGAGGGCAGCACGCTCAAGGGAAATCTTGAGCAAAAAACAAGCTTCATGCAGGGTTGCATGAGCATCAAGTAATCAAGTAAGTCATTGACAAAGGTGGGGAAGGATAATTAATCTAAGAGGACTTGTATTTGCAGCCACAGGGCCCCCCATAGCATGGCGTTGCGGGACTTGAGGGGATGAAAATGCCATCCGGTGCTCAAGGAGATACAAGACCCGCGATCTCCACCTCCTCCAGAGGCTCGTCCATCGACCCGGGGGTACTGGAAGTCTCCACGGCCGCCTCCTACCACAGAGCTTCAAATAAAGATGCCAGTTTGTCTAAGCCCACGTGGACTCCTTCCGGTCCACCGACTGATAGGCCCGGGGCGGCAACCTCTACAACCTTCGGTGGGGGTAGCTCCTAAAAGTCAACAAGCAGCAGAAACAAGATCAGTGGATGGTCATGGGGGGAAGCCTTACACGAATGGACTCACACTTACAGGGGGCGGCTTAGGAGGTCCGAACTCCTCAAGCATGCCTTCCCCCGAAGCCACCTCGTCAGAGGAATAATCATAATCCACCTTCTCACCCGACGAGGATGCGGTCCGAGCAGGCACTTCCCTCACCTACGTCGAAGCTTCCCTCACAGGGTTGACAACCAGTGCATCTTCGCGAGGGCTTGGCGATGGGGAGGTCCTAGACCTTAGCCTCCTCCTCACATAGACGCGATCCTTTGGGGGAACTTCAAGGCGCACCTTCGGCTCAGTGATCGCCGCGTCAGGGCCTACCAAATAGAACAAGATTCGGATCAAGTTGGAGCCAGAGAGCCCCCGAAGGATAAGGAAGGTATTTGGGATGGCAGAGATGATTACCCCCTCTGACTTCTATGGCAGGAGGCGGCTCGTGGCTGGCCTCCTCAGCAAGAGCTGCGGCCTTGGGAACTACAGTCTTGCTCGCAGCGGGGGATGGCACAGGAGCTGACTCCTTTGCACCGGCTGAAAGGGAGAAACGCGTGTGTTATGCATGCATAGAGGCCATACCCCGAGAGGTGGATAAACCCTGAAGAATGCCGGTGCCCCGGGAACCTCACCTATGGAGCGACCCATTTCAGTCCGGGCCATAGCAAACTCCACGAAAGAGGGGATTGAAGGCAGAGGGGTAGCTGAAGCGGTCAGAACGGCCTCCATCCTCCTTCGCTCCACCTCCTGTCGCCCAGCCATTTTGGCAGCCGCCAGCGCTTTCGCTACGGGTGACTTCGCTTGAGATTCCTCGATGACCTTTGGCGGGGGAGTTGAGGTGGAAGCTGCCTCCGCCCCAACTGCAGGCTCGTCTACTTCTGGGATCGGCACATAGGCTGGCTCCTCCACGGTGGCTAAAAAAAAAGAAGAGAGAAGAAAAAAAAAGAGATGCTCAGGTACGGAGTCTTTACACTGAAGTGGAGGTGAATTCTGGAGACGTCCATGATGGAGGAACCACACCTGTGGGCTGGCTCGGCTCAACCGAGACAGCTTCAAATTCCTCGAACGTCAGGACCGGAGGTGTCCGGGGAATGGTCTTCGCGGCCTGGACAGCCTCTGTCTTCCGTCGTTTGGCCTCCCGTCGTCTGACAGCCTTGGCCTCATCTAAGGCCTTCTTCGTAGGCGATTTTGCCTTGGACCTCTTTGCAGGCGGGGGTAGGGGAGTTGTAGTTGGGGCCGGAGGCGCCACCTAGAAGTAATCTGGCTTCTCCGCCTGCTGGAGAAGATTGTGATATGTCGTTATTATTACAGATAAAATTTATATCATTCTTGAAAATATATATTATTTAACTCAACGTTTAAAATAATAAGTTAAGTAGTTCAATCTTATTTGAGTGAAAGTCTGAAAGAGTTGAAAAGGGTTTTTTTTTTATCGAAGGTAATACTTGCAAGGTGGGACACGAGGGAGTCCGTTCATCCCTTCATAGCGGAAGGGACAGGACGTGCCACCCTGGCCACCAGACAAGCGATTTTTCATTAATGAAAGTAATAACATAGAGGAGTACAAGATTAGGGATGACATCCAAGCCAGAGGTGGAGAACAACAAAAAGCCCGAGAGCCCTAAAACCAAAAGAGGCCAAAGAGGCAAAAAACTAAATAAAGTCTCGATATCGAGTAGAGCTCGTAGAGTTGGATTTGCGCAGAGAATGCCTGGGGTTAACACGATCGGCCCCGGAAGGAGGAGGGGAACGGTCCTGGTCTTGCACGCTGACCCAGTTCGTATGAACAGTAGTGAAGTCGACAGGGCCAGACGATTGGAGGCCAAGGATAGTAAGAGGCTGAAGGAGAATAGGGAGCTTGACCAAGCCATCAACTAAAGGGGACAGTGAAGCCTCACTCAGAGATCCAGCCACAGGCGTAGCAGCCACGGTTGGGGCGCGGACTGAAGGCGGAGGGGCAGAAGGCCCAGGTGGCTCGCGGTTGACGACTCGCTTCAGAGCTTGCTTGAAGGAGAGTCTGGGGGCAACAGGTGAGATAGCTGGGGAGGACTGTGTAAGCGAGGCGACCGGGGATCCCACAGCCTGGGAAGGGGAGGCGTGAGTAGCCCGGGCAACAGGTGGAGACCATGCCGCAGCAGCAGCGTTTAGTCCCGTGGCGAGGACAGGAGTTGGAGTTGCCACTGTTGGGTTGAGACCTCCAGCGGGTGGACTGACAGCATGAGTGGTCTTATCACGGGCAGTGGATGCCGGAGGTGCCGAAGAAGACAGTAGGGACCCATCGGCAGGCACAAGGGCACGAGCAGCTGGTGGAATGGCTTCAGCAGCCACAGGCATAGGAGCAAAAACACCCTGCAAGCAGACTATTCGAGGCATGGCTCCAAAACCCGCAGCAAGACCCCCACCCCCACTCTCAGGAGCACTGGAGACCGCAGGGGGAATAACGACGCCCTGGCCGAGTAGACGTGCAGACGGGCCACCCCCCACAACGGAGGGAACAACAGCGCGAGACGGGGCGGCCTACACCGAGGCAGTGACGGGTGGAGGCACGATGCCCTGCGGCTGGGAGGCAGGGGCACCGTCGGACTCAGAAGAAACGGTTGAGGGTAGCAGTCCACCTAAGCCCAGTGGAGACAGCGCAGCCCGAGGCGGGGAGGGATCGGCTGCAACAGGCACGACACATGTAGGGCAGACAGATAAGGGAGAAGGCGGGTCATCCATAGCAGGGCGACGGTGATCCACAATAGGTGGCAGGGCAGTCTTGGGAGGGACATCTGGTGGAGATTGTGGCAGACACGCAGGTGGGGCTGAAGGGTCAGACCGTAAGCCTTGGAATCGCTGTCTTAGTGATGCCTTTGTCCTATGTCTGCTTAAGTGTGGACAGTTTTATTCTGAGCCTGTTCTTCTCCTTGTTTTATGGTTGCTTAGTTTTGGACTCCGTTATGGTGTTAAGAGTTGTTGCATATCATGTTCGTCGTGTCGTGTCCAACGACCGATGTGTCGTGAGGGCTCATCTCTTGTTCCAGGACGTAAAGGTAAGCTGAGATTTGCATCTTTCCTTGTGCTTTGTGTTGAAGCTGGTACTCATCTCTGTTGCACTTAGGCTTCTTGTGACTGGTTGTTCGCTGGATCAGTACTCGTGGCGTGCTAAGTTGCGATTTTCTTGAATTGCGATGGCGCCGAGTGTGTACTGAGATGCGAGAGATATCTTCTGTTGCCTGTATGCATTGTTTGAGTGCGCAGCGGACGCGCGTGGGATAATAACCCGCGGGTCGAGGATCGTTGTTGTTAGATTCTGGCCGGTCGAGAGAATTATTCTTCTCGATGCGACTTCATCTTGGCTTCTTGTGCCTCGATGTCGTCCGTTACCGTGCTGTTGCTGGTAATTTTTCTGGTGTTGGCATCGGCGGTTGCGAGTGTTGGGGAATTTGTCGGCATTCCTGCTGCTTGAGTACCCTTTGCTCTGCATTTTGTCTCTTGGGTGTTGTGTTCTCGAGGCGTGCTTGTGGTCCTTGAGATGCGTCCCTTGAGATTGTAGGGTTCCTGTCATTTCTTGTTGTCGTGGGTCTTTCTTGGTGAGCTGCTCGATGCATGACTCGTTCCTTGTGGTTGTGTGATCAGCTGCTATTGTGCCTAGATATGACCCTACTTGCAGTTGTGTTCCGTAGTTCTGTATGCTGTACGGAGCCGAAATCCTGCAGGTGCTGTCGTGTTGCTGTTGTCTCTGTGAATTTGTCATTGGCGTCCTGTGTGCCAGGTGCTCACTAGAGCCGATGATATGGTCGAGCAGTCGGCTGTGAGGATTATGTTTCCTTGTGTAAGCTGATGCTTGCCGTGCCTGTCATTTCATTTTTTTCGTGATCTATTGTTATGGCAGCCGTGTCTCTTTCCCTGTGAGACGTAAGTGACGTTGCCTTGTTTCGGAGGTGTCAGACTTGTGTTCACTTGTGTTGTGCTCTACTCGTGATGATGGTCTGACGGTGTTCCTCTGAGCTTTGTGTCTCGTGATTCGTGTCATTTCGTAGTTGTGTTGTCAGGTTGTTCTTCCCTACTTCTCATTTGTTAGTCCTTAAATTTCGAGGATGAAATTTCTTAAAGGAGGGGAGGATGTAATGCCATGGATCTTTATTGAATCATTATTAGGTCTTTCGGATCCTTTTTGGAGAGTTTCAGATTACTTTTGTAGCTCCCGAGTTGAGTTTTACGATCCGTGTGAGTTTTTCTCTCGTACTAGTTATGGTACACTGCGGTGAGTTTATTTTTCAAATTCATTGACTCGTGGATGATACAGTTGCGATGTACTCTTTACGAGGATCGTTTCAGCTATTTTTACGTATTTTTCTGGGGACCGGGTGGGGAAGGTAGATCTTTCTAAGCTCATCCTTCATCTCCCACTATGACTCGATTGGCATTTGCCTCCTAATCTCCCTCATGCATTCAACACTCTCCCATTTCCAGGCGGCTTTGTGGGCAAGCCTCTTTTTGGAAAAATTGACCTTCACGGCTCCGGAGATAGTGTCACACTTGAAATACTTGTCCATGGTGACTTCCCAATGTAGGTAGTCATTCGGGACGTTGGATCCATAAAAGTCTGTGGCTTTGAGCTTACGGAAGTGGAGGGGATGGTTGCCAAGCCCATGGGTGTCTAGCAACCAATGATATCACCTGGTAATTGGGAATCCATGAGACATGGTGCTCTATTGGGCCGACATGTTGACACTCGGTGACAAGACAAATTGACTCCCAAATAGACTAGACACGACCCTAGGACAACAATGCAAAGTTGGAATGCAATGCGACACCTTGGATTGACTACCCTAGACTCTAACCCACTCTGAAACCAATTTGATGTGGGACAGACACGCGAACCTGGGACTCTAACTCACAACTCGTCCCTAGCGAGGGAAATACGGGATCGTGTGTGGTTGAGAAACCGGCGATGAGTTAAGGGTACTCGGCTCTTCCGTGTGTACTCGAATTGAGTCACGGGACGGGTCACGCTCACTCTCTCGTAGCAGTGATTGAAATAATATAGCGAGCTACATTCCTATCACTCTAGCAGCGGCATTAAAAAGCATATGAGATAAGCAAATGCGATAAAGAGGGAGGCAAATTTACCTCCACGCTCCGGGTGTGGGGAAGACGACCCCGGTCGAAGCTCATACTCCCGGTGTATAAATATTACAATAATTACAGAAATAAATTTATCACCCACTTCATGTTGGGAGGTAAAGGGCTATAATGTGGGGCCTGGGAGTAGCGAACTCGGGTTGACGGGCAGCAATTTGGGCCAGAGACGGACTGTTGGTCTGACTCGGTTCCGACTCGATACTGTTCCAACTCGGTGCAGCAAGGGAACTCAGCAACTGGCACGGTGACTTTCGGTCAACTCCTTGCAACGGTGACTGCCTGGGATGCTTCTGATGGGTTGTTGATCGATCTCTAGCAGTGGCGGTCACCGAAGGTGACCCGACGTATTTTCCAAGGAATTATTTCCCGGACTGAGTTGTTGGCCTGTCCTAGGATCTGCTCTGCGTGACTTCACAAAAAGATTTCTGGCGGCCAGATCTGATGTCGGATCGACGCAAAAAGAGGTACCGATGGATAGAGGAATCAAAGGGATACAACATATAATTTTTCTAGTTCCATAAAGTGAATGGATTGAAAATGAAAATGACTGTTCCACAAAGATGTTTGCTGGCTCGGACTGGCAGACACACAGGACAGACTGAGTTTTTCCTGAAAACGAATTTTGACTTAAGGGAAAACAATAGATATAAACTCCAGAAAAATTATGGTGGAAGGTTAGGTATGTAAGGGACAAGTATGAATTTTTTTGGGGATTTTAGGAGATGTATAAGGGGAAAAGGAGAATGAGGGGATTTGGTCCTTGGATCATCATTTAAAGAGAGGAACTAATGTGTCTTCTGAGTATCCTACAGAGACAAGTACACAAGCAAAGCAAAGTAAGGAACAACCACAAAATAAACACAAGAAACAGCCAAAAAAAAATCTGCTCCCTTCCACTAAATATCTGCCAGATGTACAAAGTGAGGGTGGATGTACAAGTATATCTCTCTAACTCTCTCCTCCACCCTCCTCCTCCTCTCCCCCTCTATGTGAACTCTCAACATCTCCCTGTCCTCCACCCTGAGGAGGAAGTCTAGGTGGAGCCATCGACCCTCGCGAGGCTGCACTCCTATCACCCCGAGCTCTCCTCTCGGTATCCACTCTCCTCTGATGCTCAGAGGAGCAAACAAGATAGTTCGTGCTCGAGTAAGCGCTCGGGCATCCCTCAGCTCATGCCCGCTCACAGCCCCTCCAGTAACGCTCCTCTGCATCTCTCGCACGCTGCTCAGCAATCCCTAGCTTGGTGCTCAACTGCACCCTCTCCATCTCTCGCTCTAACCTCTCTCACTCTAACCTCTCTCTCTCTCTCTCTCCCATCTCTCTCTCTCTCTCTCTCTCTCTCTCTCTCTCTCTCTCTCCCTCTCTCACGCTCCTCCCTCTCTCTCGCCCTCTCACTCCTCTCCTTGCTGAGGAGGGCGTGCAACTCTATCGTGTCTCGGGGAAGCTCCTCCACGTCACGACACCTCAGCTCTGCCTCCGTCGTCCGTAGCTCTCACTCCTGCACCTGAAACTTGGTCAATGAACAACATTAATAAATCTTTTCAAGACTAAGTTGATGGGGTAGGTTGTTTAACCTCTCTTGGAGGGCAGCCTCAGCTGCCTCGACACGAGCCACTACTCTGGCAAGCTGGCTCTCAAACTCGGAATGGTCGCAGGCTGGCTTTGTTGAAGAAGAGGCACCCTGGGAAGATCGGGCTCTCTCTAGCTCTCCTCGCTAAAATCAAAAAGATTAACATAAATTAACAATTAAGTTCAAAATCACCACAAAGCTGCAAGTAAGAATCTTACCAGCTCCTCTATCGTGCGTTGGAGGTCATCACGCTGCTGGATTGTGGAATCAAGGAGTCCCTGCAGCATGGCCAGTCTACCCTCTGGATCAATCTGTGAAACCAACAATGTAGCAAAAATGTTAATCTCATAATCATGAATCTTTAAGGTTTGGAGTTTGCTAAATAAATCAACTCACCTGTCGGTCGGTGCCGCGATAGACCCGAGCGCCGTAAGTCTGTGCGTAGGCCTGTAGGTAGGCCTCGTCTGAATCTGCTCCTGCTGGGACTGGTCATCCTCACCTCTCCCTGTCAACTAGCTGGTCGTGTGCGCGCTGACGCCAGTCGTCCACTCCTTGGAGACCATGAAACCTCCACCCAGGTTGAGGAATTGTCTCCCTAGTCAGGAATTGTCTCCCTAGTCGGGAACTGCACTATCGCCTGGTGGACCCCCAGCGTCCTCATGATCAATCTGTAGTGTAGCGGCTCCACCAGGTTGAGGAATGCAACCAGATCTCTCTCTCGAAGTAGGGGACGGTAGGCTCCACCCATGGCATCTCCCCTAGATCCCTCTGATAGGGAGTCCACACCACCTGCAAGGAAGATTATTAATAATCATGCCATCATAATACAACAAAATTGAAATTCTAATGGAAGTCTTACCTCTATGTATGGCATCACATCTATCTTGTCCTGGATCCAGCCAACTTGGTCTTTCAATGACCGAGTGTCTCGTAGTGGGTCCCATCGCCGTGCCAAGGGAAGTAGATCTCCTCGACCCTCCCAGGCTCGCTCGAGAGTGCGTAGGGACAGATAGCTCTAAACCTGAAAAGCATTTCACATTTGATTAACATAAACAAATAATTGTAAAATTCACAGAGTTTAAGAGTTTAGAATTTACCTGAAGGAGAGGGTAGAAGCAACCAAGAGAGGATAGGCAGGTGGAGATGCCTAAATTGTCGAACAGGTGGGCTAGCACCGCCGCACCCCAGGCGTACTGTCCAACCCTCTTTAAGTCCTCGAGCAGGGGTAGAAACCGACAACTCACAGCATCACCCCATGATCCTAGTAATAATCTCCCAATCAATAGAATGAGGAACTGGTGTAACTCCATGTCAGCCTGCAGCCCTGCCTCTGTAGAAAATCTCCCCTCAGCCTCACCCACCAATCTCCTGAGATAGTCTGCTGCGGACTCCCCCACCTCCCTCTATGTGTGGTATAGACCTAAGCTCTTCTGAAGGTCAACCCTGGGAACTAAAGAGGTACGCCCTGTGCCCTCCAACTCCAACCCCATCAACCTGCGCACCATATCTCGATAGCAGGGGTATGTGAAACTGCTCACTGCTGTCCCGTGCACTCGTAACCCTGTAATGCGAGTGACATCCTCCAAAGTCAGGATCATGTGATCCCGAGGGAAGATAAAAGCCTTACACTCAACATCCCATCTGGCCTTTAGAGCCTGAATCAACCCTACGTCTATCCTCAACACTTCTATATCTAAGAACTCACCAAAGCCCATTTGGCGAAGGTGGGCCTGTCAAAACTCCGGTAGTGCAAGGAAGACGGCCCGGAAAAGCGTCCATGAGATCTGAGTGCGTGCTGCACCCTGCAACAGAGAAGAAAGTTTTCATATCAAAACATCAAACAAAATAAAAAATAGCAAAATCAAACAAAAACAAAAACAAAACAAAAAATAAAAAACAAAAAAATTATTAACGCGGTGGGTCGTGGCATCGCGTTCATGAACGCGGCCCTGGTTGGCACCGCGTTCCATTTTGACAGCCCGCCGGCGGCTTCCCCTCTTCCAGGCTGATTTCTATGGGCCTTTTGCCCTCTACAATGTGCCATAGGCACAACTAATCCGTCCCCACATCCATGCACAATTAAATCACAAAAAAATGGATTCTTTTTTGAAGGAAATGGGATCGTTTCTTACCTCTCCCACGACGCGGGCCACCAGCGTGATGGCGGGTGTAGACACGCCAAAATCGATGCTATGTTGAGTAAATCTCGTATTACCTTGTAAATCCCAAATTGGACTTCGATGATGGTTTAATATGGAGTTTTTCTATATTGTTGGAATTAACGCCTTGTCTTAGGGTGTCATCTTTATAATTGACGACATCGTCTGAGTCGCTTCTTTATTTATTGACGACCATTAAGAGAGGCGTCATTTCATATTTTTGAACAAAAATTCTAATATTTTCATAAATAAATCTAGGATTTGACGCCTGACTGACAAGTCGTTAATTGAATTAACGACTTTGTACAAGTCATCATTTGAATTCCATTTCCGTTACGTCTGCTGCCTTCCCGAGAAGAGTCCTTCCCTATTTTAACATTTTGGTTTGATTAGGGAAGGGAAGCATAGTTGGATGATAACCTTCGTTGTTCTAATCCCATCAGAACAAGGTTTTTTAGGGTTCCTCAAGCCTATAAATAGCTGGTATCGTCCTCCGGCTGAGAGGTTAATGTTAAGAGGTTAGGAAGATAGAATTGTTGAAGGCCAATGAGTTAAGAAGGTTAAGAAGAGGGTAAGAAAGAGCCTCTTCCGTCTGCCGCTTGTGGAGTCATGCCGCTCTTTGGTCTTCCTTTACTGCTGACAGCAGCAGCAGGAAGCCTTTGTTTTGTTGGTTTTGTTTATATCATACGCATCTTGCATCGCATGCTTTTCTAAGTTTACTTGCATAGCATATTCTCTCTTCCTCCCATAATTCTTTTAGGGGTTTTAAAACAAAAACCACAAGGTGTGTTCATGCTTATGTTGCATGTCTTTATTTCTTTAGAGCATTGATACTACACGTTGGGCTAATCCATATTGTGTTTTTTTTTGTTTTTACTTGTCTTGCCAAGGTAATCAAAAGTAGACCCCTTTCATCAGCGCACGTGTCATGACGTCTTGCTCCCTCTCAGTAACGAGGCCACGTCGACCGCTCAACTCGAGCCGTGATCGACCCTCTCCTAGATAACGGATTGACGTATCCCCTCAGTCACCCAGCTAGTCTTAAGTCCCCGTTCGGCACTGTCGCCATGGCCCATGCCACGGGGGGGATCTTCTGTAAAACACACATGTATTCATATCACGCATTGACCCGGGGACTGACTAGCACATCAGAATTGTCCCGCGGCATGCACCTGTTGTACCTTGGCCTCCACGGCCCGTCTATAAAAAAAATATACATCTCAGTGCTATGCCACCAATTGGATGTATGCTCTCGCATCCACGTTCGGGCCTCCAGTAACCCTCCAGTAACCCTCCAGCAACCCTCTGTGTCACCTAGCGTGAACCCCCAGCACCCTTCACCCCCAACCAACACGACCCAGTCTGAGACGAACCTACAGCTGTAAAGTGCTCTCGGGTCTTCATCCCAAGCTTCAGGAATACGGACTCCGCTTCGACATGGAACAAAGGTCTTCGGATTCAATCCGATGTAAATAAACACTGACTACTTGCGATCGGTGGGGAAACACGTCTTGTACATGACTCCCCACAATCGCCTGCGCACTCGCACCCATGGAACCGTCCTCCCCTCCACATGTCGCTCACCCCCTGAGTCCACGTGCCGTGCCCTGGCGGCGCATCCCCAATTAAACGTTTGGTTCCACTGGTGATTGTCGAGAAATCTATTGGCACGCTCGCATCCCAGCCATGTTTCCCCCCTTACCCGGAAACTATCCGTGCCACTCGATCTCCCCTCGACTCTCCGTAAAAGGTGAGTGCACAGTGCCGCTTTGAGATGGATACAGTCATGAGAGGGGGTGCCCGAGGGCCCTTATCTTCTGGCATCTCCCCCGTAGCTCTATCCTACCCCTCACTCCGTCACCGCACACACTGCTCCGCGGGCCTGTCGGCACACACGTGCATGTCGGTGAACTCCCGGGGTGGAACAGTAGTCTACCAGATCTCCATAGTGTCAGTGTTTCAATCTGAATAGGATCAACTGATACAGTCTCATCTAATGAGTTTGTGTCTACGGGTTGTGGTTCTTGGACCTCGTCCAATTCTATCTGGCTCCCACTGTCTTTCTGGAGTAGATATTCTCTTTCCAAAAATACAGCTCTCTTAGCCACTAAGACCCTTTGCTCAAAAGGGTGATAGAAATAATATCCAAAGGTCTCATTTGGATATCCCACAAACTTACACTTATCAGTTCTGGACTCAAGTTTATCACTATCATTCCTTTTCACATGGGTAGGACACCCCCAAATTTTAATGTGATTAAATTTGGTTTCTTGTCCTTCCATATCTCATATGGTATAGTAGGAACAGATTTACTTGAGATCCTATTCAATAAATAAGCCACAGTCTCTAATGCATAGCCCCACAGAGACAAGGGTAGTCCTGACATAGACATCATGGATCGGACCATGTCTAACAAGGTCCTGTTTCTCCTTTCGGATACAGATTTCCAACGGTACCTCTTGAGCATCGATCCAATATCAGGAGTGATCTCAGTGGCAGATCTCGCCGGATCGCGCGCCTAAAAATAGAACATGCAGATCCGTAGGCAGAAACTCCAAGTCTTGAAGATTGGAGCCGCTCGGCCTCCGACCGGCGTTCCCGCCGGATCGCCTTCCCGGGAGGTGCACCACCAGGGGTCTCCATCATAGCGGGACCCACCCCATCAGGCCCGGAGGACAGAGCAGCACGTGGGCCCCACGGACCCGCAGATCGCGCCATCCAGACAGCACTAAAACGCGAGATTCGGTACCGATGGAGTGACATCAAGATGCTACCCGTCAACCCACTTCCCGTTACTCCCGGCCCCCACATGTGACCTGTTACCTCCCTATGTGGAGTGGGTCAAAACATTTGTACCACTGTAAAATTTGTTAATCGGGAGTGCGGATTTGGCCGGGGTCGTCTTCCCCACGCCGGGAGCGTGGAGCTAACGGTCTAACTTCTTGGCGTTATTTTGCTTAGCTAGTATAAGGTCATTTGCCATTGTGAGTGCGATAGGATCCTAGCCCGTGAGTCCATGTCACCACTGTGAGCGAGAGAGTGACCCGTCCCGTGACTTGATCCGAGCACGGAAGTGAGTCGACCACCCTTGACTCTGCCAGTTTCTCAACCGCGCGAATTCACGCTATCCCTCGCTTGGGATGACGAGTGAGCTTGCATTTCTGTTAGCGACATATAGCCCATAGGAACTCTTAGTGTCGGGCCAAGGCCTCTCTAGTGTTCACGTGTTGCTGGTCACGTCTCCATCTAGAGTCTGAGGTTCGCATCACTTAGAGTCGGTCCCTCAGTCCGTCCCGCATCAGTTTCACTTTTGTACCATTGGATGGCTTAGCGTCCCCAAGGGGGACCACTTAGCCCTTCAAGCGGCCTATCGTTGGACCATTTACATCTTGGATAGTCTGGGAGTGACCGTTTGTGTTCCCATTCAGTCCAGAGGTTGGACGGTCCCGTGGGAGGCCGTTCACTGTCTGGGGCGGTCCTAAGAGGGACCGTTTATGTCTTACTCGGTCCGAGGCAGCCGTGTATGTCTGTTGAGGGGCGGTTTATTGGCAACCATTCCAGTTTGTCAAACGATTTGTGGTGGACCATCTCAGTCCTTGAAGCGGTCCATCGACTGACTGTTTACCCAAGAACGGCCCAGGGTGGACCATTTCCTATGTACTATCTGACCGGAAGTCTGTTTCTTGCCGATTCGAGTCCTGGGTGAGTGGACCTCGATCCACGTGCTGACCCATGGCCCGACTAATGCTGGGCATTATGTGGGGGGCATGAGGCAGGGTGTCGTGGGGTCTCAAGAGGTGGTGTTCTCAGCTCACGTCACCGTGAGTCAGTGTCGGTACGAGGAGCGATCCTTGTACTTGTCTGATTCGGGCGTCATTTTTCATTGACTAGAGAGTCTACTCCTTCAGTGACCCTCCACTAGTCGTAGCCTTCCGACACGCGTGTGGTCCCACCAGGGAGTGATGGGCTTTTACAAATAGGCAGCATGACATCCCAACGGGTAACATGGGGGAGTAGCGGGACTAATCACCGTAAGTAATGAAAGAAGAGAGGCTCGGGCTCATATCATCGTCCATTACATGGACCAAATCAAATAAAATTACAACAGAAAGGAGGAGAATAATGATTCCTGGACGTGACCACAACAAGACCCACCTGTGATCACAAAGAAACAGAGTATCGGAATTGCCTCACTCAGTAGTAGGAGAAGGGGTGGGACTCAACATGGGTGGCTCTCCTCTAACCTCCTCCCTATCTTCTCTCCCCTTGGTTGCTTTTTAGTTCCTTTTTGGTCACCTTTCTAATCGCTTTTGCCCCCGTCCTGCGGTGCTTGAACAGGCTATTTTATAGGGAGACAGGGTATCAGATGAAGGATGGGACGCGTGATGCCTGTGCTGATCCACCGGCCCGCATGTTGAAGGGCCATTGCGTCGATTCAACCCTCCACAAACCCTCTGTGCCGATTCATCAAGCTTGCGCTAGTTCACCAAGTCTCATGAAAGGGGCGCCGATTCACCTACATGCGCCAGTTCAAGTGGTGCGTCGGTTCACTAAAGAGGGAAGATTGTGCCGATTCACTTCAGGCCTTGGGGCCATTTTGGTGAATTTATCATCTTTGTCGCCTTGTTAGCTCAGAGTTGACCCCAACAAAGGCTCAACATCTAATGTGAGTTTGGATTTGATACGGTGCTTCTGGAATGTAGATTTCGAAGTCTTCAAACTCTAGTTTACCGTTTCGAGTGGTGTCCGACACGTGCTGGACTCACGTCAGACCACTCGGGTTTCATCCCGACTTGGCCTTCGACACTGTAGTTTACGTCACCAGGCCTGTTCTACGGGTGTGTGGGGTATCTTCATTGAGCGAGCTATCCCTTGAAGTATTTTCACCCTGATTGGGTAGCTTTTCGGTCATTTACGGCCCTCTGCGACACGGTGTGTACCCAGATCGGGTCACTTAGATTTTCTACCGACATTGCCTTCGGCACACCATTTGGAGGAGCCAGGGACATTTCTTCACCTTAGGGGGATTCCTCATTAGGTGGCAGACCACCGGGTGTATTCTCGCTCTGATCGAACGAAATATGGGGCTTCTTTGGCACGAACAAGTCGATGCCGATTTGTTGAGCTTGTTGATCCCGACTTGTCTTGTAGCATTACCGAGCTTATGCAGCCTTCTTTGGAAGTCCTAAATATTCTTTGAGCTCTTGGGTCTTCCTTTAGCAGCTATCTCCCATAGATGAGCATCTTTTCTTTTCTTCTTTTTCTTCTGTCTTCATCTTTTGTTCAACTTCTACCGTTCTTTTTCTTCTTTTCTTTCTTTTCTTCTCTGTCGGCATAGGAGCACTCGGTCAAAGCTTAAAACCTGCAGAAGTAAAAGTTAAGAAAAATTAGAAATATTTTCCGTGTCAACAAATGCCCCATCCGCAGGTGTTACGACTAAGGGACGAAAGAGCGGGACCTACGGGTGTAGCCCATAGCCCGTGAAATTCGAATGCGGGTTTCAATGAGGGATGTTGAAATACACGATAACTTAGCTTTACTTTCTAGCATTGAGCCTAAGACTTTAGATGATGCTTTGAATGACAATTATTGGGTTCTTGCCATGCAAGAAGAACTACACCAATTCCAAAGGAATCGGGTGTAGTTCCTCATGCCCCGGCCTGATAACCATCCTATAATCGAAACTAAGTGGGTTTTTCAAAATAAACTTAGTGAAGATGGGGTGGTTGTGAGGAATAAGGTAAGGTTGGTAGCCAAGGGCTACTCTCAAGAATTCGGTATTGATTTTGATGAATCTTTCACTCCTATGGTTAGATTAGAAGTCGTGAGAATCTTACTTGCTTATGCTTGTCACAGGAACATCAAGCTATTTCAAATGGATGTGAAGAGTGCCTTCCTCAACAGGATCATTAAGGAAGAAGTATACGTGGAGCAACCACCAGGCTTTGAAGATGAAAGATTTTCGGACCACGTCTACAAATTGGACAAGGCATTGTATGGTTTAAAACAGGCTCCCGAGGCATGGTATGATTGTTTAAGTTCATTTCTTATTGATAATGGCTTCAAATGAGGTAACATAGATCAAACGCTGTTTCCTAAAACTTGTGATGAACATGCCTTAATTGTTCAAGTTTATGTAGATGACATAATTTTTGGAGCCTCTGATTTGAAAATGAATGATGAATTTGCTCAACTCATACAGGGAGAGTTCGAGATGAGCTTGATGGGCGAATTGAACTTCTTTCTGGGACTTCAAATAAAACAACTAGATGATGGCATCTTCATCAACCAGAAGAAGTACACACAAGAGATCGTGAAGAAATTCCAACTGGAGACTGCCAAACCCTTTGCTACACCCATGTCCACCTCACAGAAAATGGAAGAAGAAAAAGGTAACAAAGTCGATCAAAAACTTTTTAGGGGTATGATTGGTTCATTGTTATACCTGACTGCTAGTAGGCCTGACATCCATTTTAGTGTCTGTCTCTGTGCAAGATATCAATCTTGTCCCAGGGATTCTCATTTGTCGGCTGTGAAAAGAATCTTCAGGTATTTAAATGGAACACTTGACCTTGGTTTGTGGTATCCTAAAAATAACACTTTTGATTTACATGCTTTCACTGACTCTGATTATGCTGGATGTAAAATAGATCGTAAAAGCACAAGCAGTCACTATCAGTTTCTAGGGGGCTGCATGATTTCATGGGCCTCAAAGAAATAACATTGTGTGGCTTTATCAACTACCGAAGCCGAGTATGTGGCTGTCGATAGTTGTGTGGCTCAAGTGCTATGGATCTAACATCAATTGCTTGATTTTAGTTTTTGTTTGAAAAACACTCCCATAATGTGTGACAACACGTCAGCAATAAATCTGTCCAAAAATCCTGTCCAACATTCTCGTACTAAACACATAGAAGTTAGGCATCATTTCATAAGAGATCATATTAATAAAGGTGATTTTGAGCTACTTTTTGTTGACACAAAATACCAACTTGCAGATATTGGTCACGATTATCGTGTTATCACGCTTGAGGCTATGGCCGCGTTCATTAACGCGGCCCAAGCATGTGCCGCGTCAAGGTGTTGACGCGCTGCAAGTGTTGGACCCGTTCTGGTGTCATCGCGACCCACTGTATGGGCGCGTTAACTATCGCGATGTAGGCGTGCACCGCGTTAATGCCTTTTTTTTTGGGGTATTATTCGAGTTGTCTCGGGCTTCGGTGAACCCAGGATTCAATGTATTGTTGGCATTTGACTCGATGGATGCCTTGGGTGTTCCGTGAGAGTTAGATATGTGTGTCGAGGGATCTCGGAAGAGTAGTCTCATCCCAAGCAGTGTACGATGTTTCTTCCATATTTGTTGGCTGGGCTTCGACCCCTTGATTAGCCTATTATCCATGGATGTCGTGGACATCCTATGAGGGTTGTGACCGTGTTATAGGGTGTTCAGAAGTGCCATTGCATCGAGTAGTGTTTTGGGTATTTCGAGGGTCATTATGGTTTTTGATCAACCCAGTTGTGACCCAGTGGTTGACACATGACCTCGTGAGTGTCTCAGGTATCCTGTATGGATCAAGACTCTGGTTTTGGACACATGTAAGTATCGTCTTACCTTGGTTTACGTGCCTATGTGGTTTGAGGGCTTTGATGTTCCCTCATGTGTCGTATTTATGTGTTATACAGAATCGAGAGTCTTATGTGTAGCCTTGGGGCTAAGGACTTGTGTTTTATCATAGTTTTTGGCTTAGGGACTAGGTTGATTAAAGGTAAGTTACTGTGATGTGCGATGATCTTGACACAAGTCGTGCGACTCAAGGATCGTTGTGTGTAGGTCTAGTTGTCTGTCCTGAGTCTGGCAGTAGTTCTATGTACTACCTTGTGCTTCGTGGTACTTGTGACAGGTGAGTGCTTACCCTGTCTATACTTCGATGTTTCTGTGTTGAGTCTCTGTGTCTAGTGAGCCTCCACTAGTCGTAGCCTGATGGCACTTCAGCGTGTCAGCCCACTTGGGAGTGGTGGCGAGGCGAGTTCCCGAGAGATGATTTTTAGGCTAATTTTCGTGGGCCCCCTTGCTTTGCAGTAGCGTCCTACTGGGGGGAAAACTAGCTAGAGGCCTGACTTAAGACATTGGGCTTGTGTGTGCACATGTGGTCAGGGACATTTGGACGAGCGTCGATGGGCGTGACCCTGACTAGTCACTCATTACTGTTGTTCCTTGTACTTGGTATAGTGTCTTAGTCACCGTGTTCAAGGCGAGTGTGAGACACTTAAGGCACAGCGTAAGACGTTAGTGGACGCATCTGGCTTTGCTTCTAGTGAGGAGGTGCTTCTGTCACATGACACGTGACTTGTGACTTTTGTGATCGGTTCTCCATCATTGTTGACATAGTGCTTCGGGTAACTTGTGTCTGGCTTTACCATGGCTTGTGTAGCAGACACGACGGTGATTACTCGACGGAGTCGAGTTCTCCGCACCCCGGGAGTATGATGGGGGCATCTCTCGCCCTTCATATTTTTTCAAGACAATGAGAGTGACTAAATCTACCAATAGAATAAACTTCAGCATTCCCAAGTGACAGCAGAGAGAAGGACCACCAGAAAGAGAAACAAGCTGTGTCCACTGACGGCTTACACTGCATCTCAAGTATCTACACAAACCTGGAACGTGGTAAGTGAGACACGTAACAGTGCCAGAAAATATGAACTAGTTAGGGTAGCACTCGTCAGTGCCAGTCCTAGCCCCTGACCACATGTGCACACACAGGCTCAATGCCTTGAGCCCAGCCTGTAGCTAGTTTTCTCCCCCAGTATGACGCTACTGCCAAGCAAGGGAGCCCACTAGAACAAGCCTAAAAATCATCTCTTGGGAACTGTCCCGCCACCACTCCCAGGTGGGCCAACACTAGAGGTCGTCGGGCTATGACTAGTGGTTCCATCACAAGGAAAGGGAAAGGAATTGCATTGGGATATAAGCGTAAGCCATAGTTTGTCAAATAGTTTAAACATGGCGAATATGCAATATTAAAACATAACTAAATGAATAGGCTAACATTTGAATTCTGGAGGAATTAAATGGTCAAGAAAGAGCCGCTCTGGTGCTTAAGCGTTCTAACGACTGGCCGCTCAGTGACTATAAGCGGTCTTCTATGAAGCCGCACAACTCCCACCGCTATGCATAGCGCGGTCGAGGTCCGAGCCGTGGAAGGACATAGACGGTCCCGCGATTGGCCATTCAAAGGAATGAACGATCCCATGGGCGATCTCATGACATGTCATCCAATGGAATGCACGGTCCATATTGGGCCGTTCCATTTACACCGCCTTACTGTTTGAAAGTCTTATGCGGTCGAGGGTCGGTCGCTCCAATTTCTACACAGTCCCGTAATGGTCCGTTCAATGGGTTAAAATGGTCTAGAATAAGACCGCGACTTTAAGACGGTCTCTGGTAGGACCATTTAACTACCAGAGAACTGAAAACGGGGGAAACTCCATGGAATCCCCTCCCAATCGATCCAAATCGATGGGAATACAAAACCTAACCTCTTCCTACCTTGCCACAACCCATTCCACACCAATTAAATGCCTAAGAACACATCGACGATGGCCATGGATGGATTTAAAACATAAAATACAATGATCATAGATTTTTGCTCCAAAATCTAGGAAAACATAAGACAATGGGCATGCATGTGGTACGAGAGCGATCCTATGGCGACAAGGAATCCATCGCCCTACCTATTTCGCGCCAAAAACACCGTTAAGACCGCATGCAAGCCGAGGGAGCCACGCCGCTCTCTTATGCCTACTCGTCTCCACGCGTCGTGATTCATCTCGAAGTTGACGTCAGTGCGCTCCACGCATCGTGAGCTCTCCGATGACGCCTCCCACGCATCCTATGGCAGCCCGACGGGATCAATCCACTGTGAGAGGGGGGAGAGGTGTGCCGTGAGAGAGAGGGGGTGAGAGAGGAGGAAGAAGAGAAATGGGGAGAGAGAGGGGTCTCGTGGGTTGGGTTAAAAATTTTGTTATAATATTTTTGTTGTTTATAAGACCCGGGTTAGCAAATGTCTGATGAAGTTTAGCGGGAGATATTGTCGATCTCCTCGGGGGCGGTAGCGTCTTTTTTATGCTCGGACACGTACCGGGATAACTATCCCTAGCGGACGAGGCGCTCGATCTCATCTTGTAGTTGATGACAATCGCCGATGCGGTGTTCGTGGTCACTGTGGAACAAATAGTACTTTTGGCAGTTGCGGTGCTTTGCCTTCATGGGCGCGGATTGGCAGAGAAGGCCCAAGCCCTTGATATCTTCATAAATTTTGTAGACATCGGTGGTCAGGGGGGTGTACTGCTAATACCTCTGAGAGGGTGCTTTGCGGTCCTAGTCTCGGTTCCACCTCTTTCCTTGTTTGTAGCCTTGCTCAGACTGTTGCTACTTGTCCGTCTCCTGACCCAGGCCCGTTGCACTGCGGTAGATGGTGAGGACCTCTTCACACTTCGTGTGGCGTAGGGCCAGGGTCACAATCGGCGAGGGATGTGGGAGGATGAAGGACTAGCTCGCGCCACAAGTTCTCATCACGGGTGCCCCCGGTCAGCATGGTTATGGCCGAGGCAACATCCAGGTGGGGCCTCCAATTTAAATCAGTTAATATAGGCCCGAAGCCTTTCCCCCTATTCCTGTTTGAGGGCCAACAGCCCTGCTACTGACCGTGGGGGACCGCTACTGGCAAAGCTCTCCTTGAATACTCACCCGAACTGTCGAAAATCACGTATGCTGCCTGGGGTGAGTGCTCGGAACCAAGCCTGAGCGCCCTAGACCAAGGTGGTCATGAACGCTCGGTACTTGATGGCATCCGACGCCCCATGCAAGGTCATGAGGGCATCGTAACTGTCATAATGGTCGACCGGGTCTCCCTGGCCGTCGTACGCCTTGAAGGTTGGCAGCGAGATCCTAGGGGAGATCTCGGCCTTCAAGATGAGGTCGGAGAATGGGGATTGCTCCTCGTGCTCCATGGTGGAAGTCTTTTGTAAGGCACGGAAGGTGCACTCTTGCTCTGTAAAACGCCACTCAAAGTCTCCCAGTCGAAGGGATAGCTCCGGTCGTCGCTGGGCCGAGGGGCTGTGCGGGTGCTCCTGCACGCTGCCTCGACGCCCCTCGAAGGCCTCGGTCTTCTGAGGTGGTCGGCACGCTCCATACTTCTCTCACCTCGGGGTGGAGGAGGCTTCTTGCTCTGGGGGAGGGGCCTGCGATGGGCCACCTAACCGGTTGCAGATAATCTGTCATCCCCGGAGGATGAAATGGCCGCCTACAGTTTGAAGGGAAGCATCTCCGCGAGGGGGGCTTTCCTGAGGAATTCGCAAACGCTCCTCCCTGGTCGCCTGGGTCCTCAAAAGATCAATGAGGCTATCCAGTTTTGTGTTAAGGGTTTGGAGGGGGTCTACGCTTCCGATAGGGGGGTGCCCCTCCACGGTGGGCAGAGGGTTGTCGCCGGTCGGGTCACTGGCGTGTGAGGGGGTGTTTCCCGTAGGATGGGAAGGTGCACCTTCCTCCGTCGCCAGGACTTTCCTCTAATTTAATTCTCAAAAAATATGAGCTTCAAATTTACCATTCTTAAATGCCACTGACTTACCTCTAATATGACTCTCATTTAATTCTCAAAAAATATGAGCTCAAAATTTACCATTCTTAAATGCCACTGACTTACCTCTCGGAAGAAAATGCATTGAGACCGCCCGCGACCTCCAACACGCTCCAATAATTGCGTGGCGCCAACCCAGTCGGCCTCTTAATTTTCATGAATAGCCGAATTATAAGGTGTGTCGGTCCTCCCACATGTGTGGGCGCAGCAGACCTCCAGGAACATTTTGGGAGCAGGAGGAGAATGATGGGTCTCCTCTCCTCTGTTTACGTTTGTCTTTCCTCCCCCATTGAATGTATGATGCTCCCCACATGTAATATTGTCATGATCAATTGTACTTAAAATATTAGGTTAATTTGATAATATGTGAGAATAATTTAATTAAGATGAGCCCAGATTAACTTATCCTTAGATTAGAGTAATCATTAATTTAGTAACTTATTCTAAATAAGATATTCATGTGAGAGAGTGTACGAGTTAACTTCAGATTAAGTACCTTAATTCTAATCGATCCTGATTACGTGAAAATCGTTAACAAGATTAGAATATAAACGGATAGACATAGCAACTTAATTTAAAGATCCCTTGTTCGGTTCTCACCTTGATAACCGAATAAAATAGCGAGGGTAACTTGGTCGACTCGATGATAGAGAGCACGTGAGTCCCGTATGTGTCGCCTCTCACACACAACAGCGCCAACGCAGGTCGTATCATATTCTCGCCGATAAGAGTCGCCACCCCCCACCACACGAAATCAAAAAGGACCTAGCAAAGTGTCCCTATTGACGCTAATAAGTCAAGAAAATCATGCTATTCTCGTGACAATCTCTCTCTTATTGGTGGGACTCCCTCACCCTAATCTCCGTGGCTTTCTTCCTCCCCTTCCTCCTGCTCATGGTCTCCGGGGCTTCCTCACCCCGTCCCCATTGCTCACCCATGGCTGCCGCCTTCCTCACTTTCGTCCTCCTCACCAGCACTCTCTCCCTCCACCATGTCTACGCCCAGCCCGCCACCTACATTGTCCACATGGACAAGTCCGCCATGCCCAGGGCCTTCTACGACCACCACGCATGGTACGCCGCCATCCTCTCCTCCTCCGCCACCACCGCCGCCGCCGCTGCCGACGCCGTCTCGGACCCCCCCTACCTGATCTACGTCTACGACGAAGCCATCCATGGCTTCAGCGCGCGGCTATCCCCCTCGCAGCTGGAGCAGATCAAGAGGTCCCATGGCTTCCTGCAAGCCCACAGAGATTTCCCCGTCGAGCTGGACACTACCTACACGCCCAACTTCATGGGGCTCAACCAAGACCACGGCATCTGGCCGGCGTCCCACTACGGTGAGGGGTCCATCATCGGGGTGGTGGACACGGGGGTCTGGCCCGAGAGCGAGAGCTACGCGGACGACGGCATGCCGGCGCCGCCGAAGAGGTGGAAGGGAGCCTGCGAGAACCACCTAAAAACTATCTGTCCCGTGTGGTTTGCCTTATCCATCTGTTATTCGATTGCTTGCACGCCTAACGCTCGATCAAACTCATCTCTGATAGTGCTTCTATTCTCGAGTGTTGGGTCCGATTACCCGTGAGGTCTTGATTTGTTCTAGTTAGATCGAATTGGGGGTGATCTATTCAACCCCTCCCCTTCTAGCTCACCTTTCACGTAGTCTGTCAACTGCATCTAGTATGCCCGTACATGCCATCAATGCCAAGCATTTGGCCCGGTACCCAGAAGATCGCCTAACCCACTGTGTCCCATAGCCCCTACAGCCCCCACCTAGCCATTCGCGGAGTGGGGTATGGACATTGTGGGGCCTCTCCTGCCATCATCCAAGGGGCACAGGTACATCCTGGCCGCCACCGACTACTTCTCTCGCTGGGCGGAAGCCCTTCCCTTGCGGGTAGTTACTGGTGAGGTGGTCGCCAGATTCATCCGATACAACATTATTTATCAATTTGGTACTCCCAGCCGTATAATCTCCGACAATGGAACACCCTTCAAGAACAATGTCGTATACCAACTGATGGCCATATTCCACATCGACTGGAGAGCCTCTTCGATCTACAACCCGCAGGCTAATGGCTTGGCTGAAGCCTTCAACTAGACCCTCTGTAAGCTCCTGGCTAAGATCATTAGCCATCGGAAACGTGACTGGGGTGAAAAGGTCTTCGAGGCATTGTGGGCCTCCCAGACGATCTATAAAACCCCCACGGGGTGTTCACCATTCTCCCTTGTCTACGGAGCCGAAGCTGTCATCCCCATTGATATCCAGCTGGCATCATACCGCGTGGCGATACATACCAGCCCGGTCGGCTCTAATGAAAATGAATGCTACAGAAGGCTGGAAGAGCTCATTGATCTGGAAGGCAAACGGCTCAAAGCCTACAAACACCTACAGGTATATCAGGCACGCATGGAGCGAGCCTACAACAAGCTCGTTAAGCAGCGAGCTTTCAAGCAAGGTGACCTCGACATGATTATGGAAAGGGAGGTCATGGCAGGGTGCTCTAGTGGTAAACTTCAGCCGAATTGGCAAGGCCCCTATATCATTCGCGACACCTATGAGGGTGGGGCATACACGGTCATAGATCACAAGGGCCACAAGCCCTTTCCTCCTCTCAATGGCAAGCACATAAAGCTAGATTATGCAGTAGAGCATGAGTTTGCGCACCACTCAGACTAAGGCGCACTCCCAGCCACAATTATCAGAACCGATCTTCTCTCGTAAAAGGCCGAACCAGTCACCGCTTCCAGCTCCTCTCCCCAGTCAAGCAACAAGGCCCTCCAAGCCCCTCAGAATTGTTATCAGATATTTTCGGGAGCCAATCTCCCACCTTCGGCCTGGCGACAACAGGAGCAAGGATGCCTTTGCACCAACTACAGCCCAGCCATCAGGCTCCCAGGTAAGCAAAAAAAAATTAAAATGGGGTTAAAAATAGAGATACCCCGGCAGACCCAGTCGTCCCCTTTGCAATATGATAGTTTCATGCCAAAACCCTATAGTTTTGTACTAAATTCATGATTTGAAATACTATCTTGATGAGGTTTTAACGTTGATTCATCACTATTACACATTCTTCCTCATCTATAGAGTCAATTTCATTTAAGTACATGGCATATACCCCGGTATGTGGCCATTAGTTACACTTTTACACTATAGGAACACAATCTTGGACTTGATAATCTCTCTATTGGATATTCTTTCCAATGGACTAGGAAATCTTGTTTCATGACCTCTGTAAGTCTCCGTGAGTCTGGGATTCCCACTAGGACGCTGAGCTGGTTGTACCAATTAAAGCCCAATTATCTAGAAAGTACTACCGGAGTTTCTGAAATTTTGTCCTGTGATGGTTCAATACTCGACCGCTAAATCCCATTAACGGTCCAATTTATGACCGCCACTGTCACTGAGCCCAATCGATTTCTTTCTGGATCAGCCCACTCTAGTGGCCCATTACTAGACCGCCATATCTATATAGTGGCCCAGTTATAACCGCCAGAATTTCTGAGTTTGTTAATCCGAGGTTTAACCAAGGGTTAGTATTCCTATGATCCTAGATTGACTATTTTGATGGTCTCAGACTTGTCACCTTGTTCAAATATTTACAATTAAATTATGGAAGACAAAGAAAGTACCGTTATGCTGTCAAATTTTCTCCAAGACATAACTTAGTTATTAATGCATTTCTTGAACTCATGAATTCATAATTGAAGCATTCTCTTATTGACATGGCATACTTATTACATTCTTGGCCTAACTTTATTGCTTGATATGTAGAAGTAGTTTGATTTATACTTGAAGATGTAATTCGAGCACTGATTGTGTTTAATGGCTCTATGCAAGTCCCCTCGGCTGATTGTCAAAAACATGCTGCAAACCATGGGATATGATGCTACTAGCGTCGTATTGTGCTGGGAGTACTTTCTCTATAAATAAGTGAAGATCCACGGTACACATAGAAACTGAATGTTGGACATTGTTCCACAGAAATTCACCAAGTACTTGCTATTAAGCGAAAAGTGCTTGTGTGCTTGTTACATGACTTGCTAGTACATTCTCGTTACATTCTTGTTCATGAAAGGCCATAATGACATTCTTGATACATTCTTGCTTGAACATACTTGCTCATTGATCATGTCTTGTTACTTGGTTTATACATACGTGATTTATCGCATTCGCATGATTTATCTTGATCATTAGAGCTAAAATATTAATTACTTTAATATTACCTTCATGTTGATATGAAGAATCCTACTGGGCAAGTGTGCTCATTACCAATTTCTAATCTTTTTAGGAGATGGAAGTGATTCGAATTCAGATTCGGATTATATAAGTAGCGGGTCCGAGAGCGAATGAAAGTCGTATCAAATTAAGAGTGAAGACCTAGGCAGTTGATCTTATCTAGATAGAGTCAATGTAAATTTCTCTTTATTGAGTCAAATGGATTTGGAATAGTTGATGTAATTGCATTTTTAGCATTCGATGGTATCAATAAAAGTGAAAATTGATTAAATTATTGTGTAATTACATCTTATGTGTGATTGTCTTGCGCTCTGATTATTCTTGCTTGTAAGAGGCTTACCATGCCGACTGTACACGTCTCCTCGAGCTAGTCTTCCGCTGTAATTAAAGGCTCGGGGCATGACAACACACCTCATGCTGAGGTCTCATCATTTCTTGATGAAGTCGAGGGTGACCTCGCCCTTCTTCTGTCGGAGAGAGTAGAGTTCGGCTAGGGACATCTTTCGCTTAGCTGTTTGGAAATGGTTGAGGAACTTCTTCTGGAGATCTGCCCAATCGATGACTGAGTTAGGCTTCAGGCGGGAATACCATTGGAAGGTCATCCCCATCAGTGAAGCGAAAAAATAGCGAAGGAGATATGACTCGTCCAACGCGGGCTCGCCCATGGCCTTAATGTAATAGGCCAAATGTTCATGCGGAGCCCCCTGTCCGTCGAACTTTTACAGCTTCGGTGGCTTGGCGTGCTCCGGGGGGAGCTTCTTTAACTGGTGGTGCAGCGGGTAGGGAACGCTATAGAGATTTATGGTTGCGACCCCTTCTCCAAATTGGGCAAGCGTGGTCTCAACGATCCGCTCGATCATTTAACGTTGTGCCGTGAGGTTCTCTGGCACCAGCGTGTTGGGAGGCTGTGGTTGGGCTTCGGCCAGGGGCATGCCAAACCTAGTTATTGTGGGGGTTTGGATGGCCGCGGCTAAGGCGTTGGCACCATTTTGCCCACCTGGTGGGGCCGGTGCTTCAACCGAAGGCCTGGTAGGTGGCTGATGGTGGAGGTCACGTTCCTGGAGGAGGTCTTGTAAGTGGGTCTTCAAGTGCTGGTTCTCCTTCTTAAGAGTCTCGAGAGTCACCTCTTGGACCTCATTGGCTGGGGGAGCATTATTGATCGGCTCCTCATTGACAAGGGTGGCACGATCCTCAATGGAAACTTCCTCCACTCGTGTCGATGACTGAGGCCCGACGGAAGTGCCGACATGGCCGACTGGAGCTGAGCCATGGGCAGGTCTAGATCATCGGATTGGGTCTCGGGCTGGTGTCCGGTGGCGTAGCACGCAAACACCCAGACCACATCATTAAGGAACTGGCCCGTTCGCTTCTTCTGGGAGGGCCTCTTGGGGCAGACGGGTGCCCCCAGCCTGTCAAAGACTGAGGTACGTTACTGAGGAGTCTCCATTGTGGTATCAACCTAAGGAGAACTCCAGGCTGAATGCTGGTGAGGCCCGAAACGAGCCCATCTCTGCCTCCGTCCATCCGGACGAGAGGCGCTAGATTACTGAGTGTCGCCAGGCAACGCGGTTGTATAATCAGCCACGTCTTGCTTGGAGCCATGTCTAAGCGCCCAAAGGGGGGTCTTGAGGGGCACCCTCCGAACGGCTTGAGTTTCCTCTAGGGTAACCCAGATCCTTCTCAAGTTAGGTTGCTAGTCTCCCTTGTCACTATTTTTTTGACGAGACTTGGGAGCTCGTGCATCAGGCTAGCATGGATGCCCCCATGCCGCTGTCGGAGCACCTGCCTTTCTAAGTTCTACTTTGTCCTCTCGCGTTTGTCGCAGGAGGCTGAAGTGGTTAGTGGTGGGGACCGTTGGGACGATCCGTTCCTGGGGTATGATTGGTTCGCCCACATTGAGGCGAATCCGTAGATCACCGATAAGGATGGTCTTGCCAGAGTTACTAGTCGCAGCGGTGAATCGTCTACCTTTGCAGTCATGACATCGCTTCTTCTAGGGAGCCGAGGAAGACCCCACTCTAAGGTGGTAGACCGAGAAGACCCGGCCTATGGCGGCTGGTGGCATAAGACCTTCAACTGGAAATGCTAGAATCGACCACCGAGACACGAAGGCTATAGTGGAAGCCGACAGCTGGGTGACTCGGGTGTAAGCTTTTGCCTAGGCCGATAAAAGTGTTGCCGACACTCGAGACGACACCCTTGCACCAGGAATCGATATAGCTGGAGGTGCTAGAGTGCCAGTGACCCAAGGCTGCGAGCTTGTACCCAGCGCTAGGGAAACAAGAGAGTGGGATAGAGGACCCACACCCAACATCGGGGTCATCGTGTCCCATAGAGGCAGACCTGTGCTGGGAGTCAGTGCCACTGAGGGGTAGGGGATAGAGTCCCGCAATGGGGTTGAGAGGCCCGGGCCTCGACGCGGAGAGTCCAGGCTGGGGACTGACCTTCAGAGATCCCAGGGTTGTGTGCCCAGTCTGGGTGCTGGGGAGCCTCGAACCAAGTGTTGCAAACCTGGGTTGGATGATGCCTCTTCAAAGGTTCGGGTCGAGAGGCCCGAATGGAGTGTTGGGGAGCCTTGACCCTGGGTCAGGAGACCCGTGCAGGGGGCTAGCTCGACTGGAGCTCAGGACTGAGCGCCCAAGTAATAGGTGGACAGAAATCAAGGCAACAGGTTGCACAGAAGTTCAAGAACAAAGGTTGGTGCAGCGGCTACTGTTCACGCATGAAGGTCGATGCACATTCATGTTTCATCATAGTAAGGTCGATGTACATTCCTGTTCATGAAGAAGTAAGGTCGATGCACAGTCCTGTTCATGAAGAAGTAAGGTCGATGCACGTTCCTATTCATGAAGAAGTAAGGTCGATGCACATTCCTGTATATGAAGAACTAAGGTCGATGCACACTGCCTTTTTGTATTTCAAGGTCGATGCATATTTGTATCTTGCATTAGTAGGTCGGTGCACATTTGCATGTTGGTCAAGAAGGTTGATGCATGTGTAGAAGTCCTGCATATAAGGTCAATGCACATCTGCATTTTGGCATATAAGGTCGATGCACATTTGCATTTGCACCCAACAAGGTCGATGCACATTTCACTTCTTGTTGTACCAGGTCGGTGCACATTTGCATGTTGGTCAAGTAGGTCGATACACATGTAGAAGTCCTGTATTATAAGGTCGATGCACATCAACTGTGCACACCACAAGGTCAGTGCACATATACATGTTGCTTCATAAGGTCGGTGCACATGTAGGTCTGTGCATGTCTAGGGTCGATGCACATCAGTTGTGCATGCCACAAGGTCGGTGCACATATACATGTTGCTTCATAAGGTCTGTGCACATGTAGGTCTGTGCATGTCTAGGGTCGATGCACAGCAACTGTGCACACTACAAGGTCAGTACACATATACATGTTACTTCATAAGGTCTGTGCACATATATGTCTGTGCATCTCTAGGGTCTATGCATATGTTGCATCCAAGTCTGTGCACATATCCAAGTCTATGCACATTTGCATAACCAAGTCTGTGCACACATTCAAGTCTGTGCACATTTGCATAACCAAGTCTGTGCACATTCACATTTGCATTATACCATATCAGGTCTGTGCACATGCAGGTCGGTGCACATTTGCACCTAAGTCATTGAAGGTCTGTGCACAAGTAGGTCGGTGCACATTTGCACCTAAGTCATTCAAAGGTCTGTGCATGTTTTGCCTTCAACGTATAAAGGTCTGTGCACGTTTTGCCTTCAATGTATAAAGGTCTATGCATGTTTGCCCTCAACGTAAGAAAGGTCTGTGAACATGTTCTGTCTTGCACATTAAGGTCGATGCACATGCTGTATCTATGCATACTCTGGGTCTGTGCACATGTAGAGTCTGTGCACATTTAGGTCTATGCATACATAGGGTCTGTGCACATGTAGAGACCAAGGTCGATTGATGTGGGATGGATAGTGGACTTGACCGATTTGCAGGCGAACCTGGGACTCTAAGCAAGCTCGTGACTCGTCTCTTAGCGAGGGAAGCGTGCGGACATGCGTGGTTGAGAATCCAGTAGTAAGGTAGGGTGGTCAACTCTCACTTTCGTGTCCGGATCGGGTCACGGGACGGTCTCGCTCTCTCTTGCAGTGGTGATTGAAATTTGAGCGAGCTAAATTAAGCCATTATTTGTATCTTTTCATTATGCTGACGGCTGGGGTATTGACCACCTGGGCTTGTATCATTATCTTGCTTCTCACAGTCATGTAGACTTGGCTGATCTGGCCGAAAAGTGCAAGAAGATTGGCGATATTTGCTGGCTCGTTCGAGAGGCGGCATCCCGAAGCAAGGAGGTGGCTTATCAATATTGGCCCCTTTCATCTTTTTACAATGGCCCGACAGGTAGGACTTTCTCTGTTTGGCATATTGCTTATTTCATCTCTTGATCTTTCTTCTAACGATATATATTTTCCTTAGCAGATACGCCAGACATAAAATAGCAGGGACTTTATAGGAAAATTATTTCTCAGGCTCAGAAACCTGAATACTTTGACACTCCTACACCAGTGCAAACCACGACTCCATTTCCTCCTGGCAAAAAGTGGGTGGCTTCTTCAATGAAAGTCGCCATGGGACGGGCGAAGAAGGCTCGTAAAGTCTCATTAAAGCAGTCATCTTCCATAGCTGCTATAATTGAGATTCCCTTGTGCCTCGTGCCATCATTCGAAGAGTTTGCTGCTCAACAGGAGGCTGCCTGGCAAGCAACCAAAGGTGATATAGCTTTTCTTTGTGAATTGCATAATTATTCCCTTCACGGTGCCTCAATTCTTAACTTTGCATTTTCTTTATTTAGCAATAGCTCAAGAAATAGTGGCCCCTGCTGCGAATACTAAGGAGATTGCCAAGGCGGCGAAGGATGTAGAGAAAGAACCTTCCGCCACGACCATGGTGGAGATAACTGAGATAGCTGAGGCCGTAGGAGAGGACCCCTCCACCGCTCAGGAGGATGTCAGATTGCCTTTGCCCACACCGATTGGTGAGGCCTAGGGTGAGCTAAGTGACTTTTATCTTCTCGATCCTCCTTCTTTTGATGGCATTTTTGAACTTATTTTATGCATATCTTTGTGTTGTAGTGGCCGAAGCAGTCAGCACTGAGGTTAGGACATTGGCTGTGGATGTCCCTTTGCCATGGGAAGGGCATAAAGCTATGTTGAAAAAGGGTGCTATCCCATTGCAGTGTATAATTACCCACTCAACAGTTTGAAAAGCAGTAGAAGTAGTGGGCCATCCCGAACATAGTGTAGATATCTCTTCCAGTAGCTCTACTTCCCCTCCCGATGAAGAACTTGACTATGGTTCTTCCGAGGGTGAGGAGGAAGCATATGAAATAGTCAGCGAAGAGGTAGTAATGCCTCCTACACTACTAAGTGGTCCTCCAATATTCAGCCCTCTGAAATTTTTGGCATAGTCACTCGAGGGGATATCGCAAGAAGAGTTTGCCGAAATTGGTATGGAAGAAGAGATAGCCCCTCCCTTTGTTGCTTCATCTACGAAATTAGCATCCTCTATGCAGGCACTTGAGGAGATGGATTCAGCAATCATGGTAGGTTCTACCTCTTTTTCTTGTTTGCCGGGCTGCATATCCCTTCATTCATTTTGTCATCTCTGTGCTTATCAGAATTTTATCCAAGGAGCTCGGCGTCCAATTTTTTGACCAATACCCATCCAACTCATGCCAGATCAATGTGAGAGCACAAAACTAGCTAGTGAATATTGTGGCTCAATTGATAGAAACAAAACTTGTTTTTCTTCCGTCTATAGAGGCCGCCAAGGTCTTCCACATTTTTGTGACAGTAGACTTGTGCAGAATCATTGGTTGGATCCCGGGACTGACAGAATTAAGCATGGAGGACATGACCATACTATTATCACGTCTCCATGCGCCATGCTAAGGATCCATAATATCTTGGGCCTCCTAATCTTTAAGAAACCCAATTTCTCGCATTTGATTATATATAGTTCTGGAGCGATAGTCCAAGAAGGATAGTTATTCTCCGTGAGTCTGTCTAACGTAATTTGTAGGGTGGTGTGGCCGGCGGAGACAGAGGGTGCAAGTTGAACAATAGGTGAAGATGTTCCCGATGTTGCAGAGGTGTTGCCGCCATGATGGAAGAGAGGAGTAAGGTGTAGCGTTTAAGGGAAGAAGAGAAGAAACAGTTGCTTCAACTCTGGAGAGTAACCGTGACACTTCAAGGGCCCTGTGGTTCAAAGAAGAAGTCTACTGTAGCGCAGCAGATGGAAGAGAAGGGACCACAGGCTTGGAAACTGGATGCACAAGAAGATGTACGTTGTTCAGGGTTTTGGTTGACTTTTGTGATGGCAAGATACACCCCTAAGAGAGGGTGCGGCCTGTGAAAGAGAGGCTTTCGAGCACAGAAGAGAGCACCCAAGAGAGGGTTGGCTCTGATACCATGAAAAGATGCATAGGTCGATGGCTAAGTTGCTCTGCTCAGACTGGGACTGCTCTCAGGTTGCAGCAGCAGGTAGAAGATGTTGTCACGAACACTCCCATGGTCGAAATGGTGCAGGACAAAGATGGACACGTCCGTGAATGAGTCTTCTTCGATCTCCAACCAGGAAGGACACCAGAGGAGGTCGGGGCAGAGAGATATGTCCAGAAGAGTGGGAGGGGGGTCTGGACGGATCCTGACTGACCTGATCTACTACCTTGGGGTAGAAAAATCAGAACGGGCTGCTCTGAGCTTCAATCGATGCCCCGCTTGTTGCGTTGGACAGGAGACTGGTGGGACTCCACTCCGGATAAGTGGCGTGCAAAGGGTAGTTGTGGTGTGGCCGCAGGAGCTTCTGTAGGTCACCTCTGGTTGCAGGCCGGACTGGTTCTGCGCAGTCTGAGGAGAACGGCTCTCCCGGGCAGCTCTGAACTTGGATTGAGACGGGACCACCTCGCCTGTGAAGCCGCTTCAAAGATCTTTCCAGCAATATAGGATAGGAGACCAGAAAATACGATATGAAGCTGTGGCAGCCTCTGCAATCTCATGGTACTCTGCTACTATAGATCTCAGACTGGTAGTAGAGGGAGATGGGGTTCAAATGGAGGGAAATGGAGGGGCTGACGTGGGGGAGAGGGGTTGCAGGTGTTCCTAGGTGTGTGGGGGAGGGAGAGAGTGGTTCTCCAGGCTTTGGGGGTGGGAGGAAGGGCTAGCGTCTATGCCTCCCGCTACGGCTATCCTATTTCAAAGGGGCTCTGCTACGGGATGATTGAAGTCTTCAACGCAGAGACTAACACCTTTTATACGGCGGAGGGTGAGACGTCATTGAATTTTTGGGGCCTCAGTCAACTGAGCGGCTTGCCCATAGAAGGGGAGCCTTATGAAGAGGTATGTCTCCCGGACTTGATCAAGGATGAAACCGATGGGGATGGCTACTATTCTCTGGGATAGTCTTATCGGTATCTAATGAAGGCATACCGGGAGTTATATCAGTCGGCCCATGGTGAGAGGCAGCCTCGCCACGGGGATAGGAAGAGGGTCAGGATGGCCCTGTGGCTGCAGTATTTTTACGACGGGCCGAAGTAATATGAGGACTTTCCTTGTGTCAGCACTATTACTGCCCGCAAGAAGCGCGCGAAGCCAAAGACTGACGCGAAGACACCCTCCAGGGTGTGGCAGAGCGGGCCCAACCCGATGGCAGTCGACCCGATGACCCACTGCGCGGCATATTTGACGTACTGGCTATGTTCGTTTGCGATGCCGTACGGGGATGACGGTGATCCGGCTAGATGCCATTTATCCAGTGTGCCAGATGGCATGGGGGATTAAGCTGTCTCTCTGTCCAGCTACCCTCTGCCTGATATACAAAGCTTTGGGGGATGTCATCACTCACCAGTTCCCGCGGCAGGGGCGGTATGTGTGCCCATTACATTTTTTCAACACGTGGGTTTGTTCTCTATTCCTAGAGTTCGCCCCGCGTGCCATTCAAGATTGCGGGCTCGTACTGCGTATGCTCGAGTTTGCCAGTGCTGAGGCGGGGCCCACTTCTCTGTGACTGTACGACATCCGGGGCCGACTGACTACGGTCCCCCAAGACGCCGTGGGACCATTCATTTCTGCACACTAGCGGCGCACTCCAGTCCCCTGGTAAACGGTAAAAGGGAATGCAGAGATGACCAGGTGGAGAAGTATGTCCACCCGATAAGCCAGGCCAACGTGGTTCGTCCGCTGCTGGAACCTGAGTTAAGGGATTGGGCGTTGTCCATCCGACCCAGCATGCTGGCGTTCAGAAAAGGGGAGACGCTACTGTTGGAACCGTGCTACCCCTTCCACTTTGGCCGCAACTTCGACTACGACCAGTACATCCCGGTATACAGTGCCCAGTTCAGCTTGGCGACACGGGCTCTTCGGGGGAACCTGGTTGCAGAGACCGCCAGAGTCTCGTGGGACTTCTTCCACCGGGCCGATGCTGCTAGCTTCAGAGTTCTGGCTCCCGGTCACATTCCACGGGTGACACCCGAATATGTGAAGTGGTGGAATGCCCGGACGGCCTTCTATCGGTCTCACAAGACCGATTGCTGGGACGGGGTAGAGAGAAGATTCTTAAGCTGGTAGCCTACGCCCGTCCTTGATGTCGAGCCAGAGCACCTCCTGTGCCTATGGCGTGGCAAAAGCAAGGACGTGGCCGACTATATGATTGCTCGTAAAGCGGCCCGAGAGAGCAGACCGGCGTCTTCTTTCCCCCTCCCTTGAGAACTGACCGCGCCCCCTCTCTCTTTCTCTTCTTCCACTGGCGACGACCGCAGCGGTGCCTTCCCCGGCTGTAGACGGCGGTGAGGTGACGACGTGGCGACGACGGCGGCGGCAAGGTGAACGTGGCGGCGTGCGGTTTGTGGAAGCTCATGGGAGCTCGAGAGTTTCAAGTGGGCTTTTGAAGATTGACAGCGATCCGTCACGTTTCGGGTGACCTTGAGGTAGGGTGACGAATCATTAGCTCATTGTTTACCTTCCACACGATTTCTAGGCTGAGGGAGGTTGAGAGAGGGGTATTTTGCGCCAGTAAGGGAAATCCATGCTTTGGGGATCGAGCGTAGGATCTAGAGTTTTAATCCATTATTTCATGGTTTGATGGCTTCAAATGATGCTCTGGGGCATGAGGAAGAGTTTCTCCTTTGTTTCCCCATCACCTGGGGGTGAATGGGGTGTGGAATGGCATTTTTGGGCCATTCCCGCCGTTCTTAATTTTTTGGTAGGAAAATGGTCCTAACCGGAACCATTTTTAGGCTTAGCAGCCCACCTGGTGACCGCTAGCTGACCATGGAGTGTCAGTAGGGTATGCGGTCGACCGACTGACCGTTACCCTCTGCGGTGGCCAAGCGGCCGACCGTTTCTCTCGCAGAGCTAGCGTGACTCCCCAGGTATTTCTGACCATTACGGTTTGACCGTTGAATAATTTTTGGGCTTGGCGGTCATGGGGTGACCATTTTAACCCTACCTGGTAGTCCCAAGGGAGATCATTTCAGTCCCTAACTATCACAAGGTGACCGTTTGACCTTTTGTGCAGTTTTGTGGCTTGGCGGCCCCAAGGGGACCATTTAATGCTTGAGGCAGCCCAGAGGGGACCGCTTAGGTTCCAAATGGTCTGAAGGAGACTGTTTATCTCCTTTGAGCGGTGGACTGTAGGTGACCGCCCCTCCTCCTCATGCGGTCCAGTGAGGACCGTCTCTCTCCTTGAGGTGGTCCAGCATCTGACCATTTGTGCCAAGGATGGTCCAGAGTGGACTGCCACCTGTGTTCTATCCGATCAGAGTTCGGTTCTAGTCAATTTAAATCTCAGGTGAGTGGGCCTCGATCCACGTGTTGACCTGTGGTCCGACTGATGCTGGTCATCGTGTGGGGGTCATGTGTGTGGGTGCCGTGGGGTCCCGGGAGCTGGTGTGTTCTCGACCTGTGTCACCGTGAGTCGGTGTCGGTACGAGGAGTGGTCCTTATACTTTGTCTGACTCAAGCGTTATTTCTGTTGGTTAGAGAGTCTACTCCTTCAGTGACCCTCCACTAGTCGTACCCTTCCAGCACGTGTGTGGTCCCGCCAGGGAGTGGTGGCGAGGCTACCTGAGAGAGACGACTTTAGGCTAGTTGCCGTGGGCCTGCTACTGTGGTAGCCGGAGTCTGAACCAACTAGAGGGCCTGACGTAGGGTAGTCAGTCTGGGCATGCACACGTATTTGGGGACTTCAGACGCATGCTGACGAGCTTCGTTTCCCCCTCAACCGGGGTGATTTGGGGCTTGAAATGGCGTTTTCCGGTGAGATTCGCCGTTCTCGGAACGGCGGGACCTACACTGTCCTAACAGAGACCGTGTATGTCCTTGCGCGGTCCTGAGATGGATCTTTCTATGGCCCTGGAGCGTCAGTGGAGTACACGGTCAATCGTCCAACCGTGTACCCCATGGACGGCCCATGGGCAACCGCGTACCTCGTGGGGTCAGCGTGACTCCCGAGGTGTTTTGACCGTTGCTTCTTGACCGTTACACAGTGTTGGGATGGCACGGACTAGGCTTGACCGTGTAGTCCTTTGAACGGCCTAGGGTTGGCCGTCCTATTTCTGTGCCGTTGGATGATCGAACGGCCCAGTGAGGTCCGTTCATCTCCTTGCACGGCCCAGGGCTGGCCGTGCAGTCCTTGAACGGCCCAGGGTTGGCCGTTCTGTTTTCGTGCCGTTGGGTGACTGGACGGCCCAAATAGGGACCGTTCTGTTCACCAAGCGGCCCACCGTGAACCGTGTTGTAGTTGAACGGCCTGAGTTGGTCCGTTCGATTTTCTTACCGTTGGGTGATTGAACGGCCCAGTTAGGTCCGCTCATCTCCCAGCGCGGCTAAGTGTTAGCCGTGCCATTCATGAACGGCCATGGCCTGGCCGTGTAGCTTCCCGTTCTGTCCAGGGGTGGAACGGCCTTCTCTTGGGCCATTCACCTTATGGAACGGTCCCAGAGGGGCCGTACAGGGATGGCACGGCCCATAGAGGACCGCGTACGCTGGTTTTTAGGTGGTTAGTGGTGAACCGTTTCACATCCTGGGGTGGTCCATCCACCGTCCGTTTATGCCAGAACGGCCCATGATGGACCGTCCATTGTCTGAGGCCTAGCTGGTGATTTCTTCCATGCCGATCCGAATCTCGGTGAGTAGATCTCGAGCCACGTGCTGACCCGTGGTCTGACTGATGCTAGGCATCATGTGGGGCCCATGCGTGGGGTGCCGTGGGGGTCCCGAGAGGTGGCATATTCGGCTTGCGTCACCGTGAGTCGGTGTCGTACGAGGAGTAATCCTTGTACTTGTCTAGTTCCAGAGTCATTTGTGGTGACTTGAGAGGCTATTCTTCCAGTGACACATTCACTAGTCGTAGCCTTCTTACGGCACGCGTGTGCTGACCCACCTAGGAGTGGTGGAGTGGCTGACCCGAGTGAGACGGTGAGTAGGCTGGTTACCATAGGGTCCCCACGTACAGCCGAGTCCGGGCTTAGGGGGAAATACCAGCTAGAGGTCAGGCCTAGGGCGTATGGTCTGAGTGTGCACACGGGGCTGAGGGTTTCGGACCCACGCTGACGAGCGCAACCTCAGCTAGTCCTTATTTTGTGGTACTTCTGGTACTGAGTGTGTCTTTATCTACGCCCGAGGTGTTATAGCTAGACACTTGTGAAGTGGTGTAAGACGTCAGGGGACGCATCCGGTCATTTTTCTAGTGGGTGGTGCTCTTGTTTGCTGGCGGCTACAGATTCGGGAACAAGGTCGTGGGCACCGGATTCAACCGGGCGGACCGATACCGAGGGGATCAGTTCAAATGTACGCTCACTCACTGGCAGCAAGAACTCACAAAAAGTGGAAGTTTGGATCGGGCACTCCTCACACGGGTGCTGCAGTTGGAGCTAATACTAAGCAAGCAAATTTGAGTGGCAGACGCACGTGCCTAGCCCGTCCGAAGGACCGGCTCCGGTCAGAGACGAGGGCGAACCGGGGAGCGTACGCACCCGGCGGTCACGCTGCGTCGAGGAAGCTCGACGATGATCCCTGCTATTACAATTACTACACTCCTTGCAGGGAGGGGATCACGGGGATGGGCAAACCATTACATGCACTACCCTCGCGCAGGAGGGGGGAACAAGGGGAGGAGAAACCAAATTGACGATCTGTGCTTGCTTGTTCCGTAGTGTACGCCTAGCTCCGACGTCCAATCATGGTGCTGTCGACACCTGGATGAATCTTGGGGGATGCCGAAGGACGCCTGAAAGTTTGACGTCGAGCCGATGTCACTGGAAGGTGGAGGAGGTCACAGTCAATGGCCGGCACAATTCTGCCTCGTTGGACTGGATGGCGTGGTCATGGTATGTTGATAGGTACACTCGCTGTAGAACTCCAAAAGTGACGGGACCAACTCGTGGACGTAGCAGACAGAGAGCACTATGAACCCTCAAAAGCTGGCGGCCGTCAGATCACCTCGCCGGTCGTGGTTGCCGAAATGGTCGGCGTCAGGTTCTTGGGTAATAGTAGGATAGGTCGATGATGGCCATAGTGGAATCTTCTGTGATGATGTCAGAACGATACAAAACACTTGGGTTGGCTTCGTATCATCAAAATTCACAACTTTGTAGAAGACTGCTCAGCCTGAAACTGAGCGGAGGATGGAGTATCGGGGCCAACTATGTGGCAGTCTGTCCTGGGCGAACAGAGAGTTCTAGATCTAGCGTGATCAAGGAAAAATGGATGTCCCAGGTGGAGGCATGTTGAAAGAAGGCAGGACCACCTCTGGTTCATCGGTGCCTCGAAGAGGAAGAACTCCCATGAAGGGAGTTCTAGCCGATTCACACAGGGGAAGTCGGTGTCGACGTTGCCATGTGGCACTCAGAAATAGGTGCGATTTGGGTGCAGTTGCACGGAAATGGCTATCGCGGTTGATGCCGTTGACGAAAGGAGACGGGACCACTTCTGGAGTGTCGTAGACTCGAAGGAGGATGACTTTGCAGAAGACACCTTAAGCCAAATCTTGCCATGGATGCTGCTAGGAGGTCCGCTATACAAACCTCTGATGCTGACTAGTAGCAGATTGTAGCAGATCGAAGCTTCTCACTCCATTGGGAAAGGAGCGACGACAGGGTGACTCCGAGGATTACTGTGGGCGCACTGAGTAGAGGGAGGAGAATGTGGGTTGCAGAGGGAGAGGGAGCTAGGGCATGGGGTGCTGGTGAGGGCGGCTAGGGTTTGGTATGGGGTGGGGCGCACTTGGTTGGGGAAGGGAAGGGGTGAGCCTCTAATATATTCTGTATGGCAAGATGTTGACAGCTGCACCGGGATCGACCAGGATCCTATTCAGCTCCCGTCCATTTAGATGTCCTTTCATGTATAGCGGCCTGTTGTGGCTGATAGTAGGGAGTAGCATGTCCTCTTGAGTGAAGGTCATGCTAGCCTCTGGTAGTGCTTCAGCCAAGCAAGTCTCATACTGAGCAGGCATCTGCAAAGCAGTGATGATCGCCTGTCGGGTCTCTTCACTCAAGGAAAGGATCTCTTAGATTGTAAATCTTACCAGGAGCTTCTTGAGTAGCTTCATTATTTTGTATCCAGCTCGGACATTTGACAGCTTCATTTCATCTGCCCATCTAGGCTTGGAAGAGTCTTGGACTGCGGTCTCTGACGGCCCTGTCTCATCGGGCTCAGATCCTGCGCCCTTCTGTTTGGTGCCATGTTCTTGTCGCCCTTCATCGGCTACTACCGGGCAAGCTTCATCTGCATCTGGGGCTTCAAAAGACTGTAGGGGCTGTGGGTGAGTACTCCCGATTGCAGAGTTGGCATCCTAACATGGCTGCTTTCCCTTGGACATCTTCAAAAATTCCAAGAAGGAAGGAGTAGTAGTGCTGCCCCCACTCTGATTATAAAGGCTTGACAGTAGAGGGATTTGGACTCCCTTGACCTCCGGGGGAGGTATCTTGTAGGGTTGTTAGCCCCTGAATATAATGTTGTGGTTAGCGGGCGGTTGGTGCCCCCATTTTTGGCCTGACCGGGTCGCATGAGCAGCGGTGGCGGCTTCAGCTCAGCTTCCTCCGACAACAGGTGTAAAGCATATTTCCTCTTCATCCTCTTCACTGGGCAAGATGAAGAGTGCCGAGAGGGTACTGTAGGATACAACCCGTTCTTTATTGACCTTGGCAGCCTTTCTTTTCTTCTTCTATTTCTTCTTTTTCTTCTCTTCGGCTGGCGCTTGCCCCCAGAACAGATTGCCATCCTTATCAGATGATTTGTCAGCTTCTTCCTCCTGCTTGAGTGAAAGCTACTCTAGTTCTTGCCATGGGACATGGCCCCGCATCAGCAGAGGCTTCAGTTCGGGCTGCACACATCTAGCCCGTCTATATAGTTCTGCAACTTCCGAGCTTCAAGGCTAACTTCCTTGGTCGTTGGCAGCGGAGTCTGTCTCCTCCGATTACGTGTAGGTATTCTAATGACTGCAGGTGGGTTGATCCATACAAGTGCTACCACAGGCAGCGTAGGTCATGGTGTGACGCCACGAACATGTGCCCCCACTTTCGGACGAGGTGCTTTCTTCTTTTTCTTGTTCTTTGTAGGGACCTGTTGCCATCCATGTTCTTCTTTCATGGGTGCCAAGAAATAGGCTTCCTAAGTGTGTCGAGTGTTGGCTTCAGAGATCTCTTCAGGCACTATGCCTAGTATATAGAGACCATATTGACTGCAGCCCTCATCGGAGGAGCTTCATGAGGCTGTGGAGGGTCGACCTTGTACTCCCCCAAGTCAATCTCATCTTTCTTCACCATGCCTAACTACTTAGCAAGAACTACTGAGACCGAACAGGTTCTATAACCTGGATCTTACACTACTCTTATCAAACATCTACTAAGCGAGGAACAATGAATTAAAGCAAGGCAAGCAACAAATTCAATCGCACAGTAGACAAGGGCATTTACGGTGGTTCGATCTCAATCTAGAGATCTACGTCCACCCCACACTCCAATTGGAATCTGGCTTTCTCTACTGATTCACAGCTTAATCTGCTGGGCTACATAGCTTGCCAACACCGGTAACTAACAGCTTGTGCTGGGGAGTTACAGCTTAACCCGACCAGAGAACACTTCTCTGCATGCTGAGGAGTTACAGCTGAACCTCTGCTGACATACAGCTTAAAGAACAGGTTCAGAAAAGTAAAGAAACAAATGCAAGAAAAACACGAAGATCCCAAATGGGAAATGTAGCTCAACACTGAGCAATCTCATCTTTGGTTCTGAACCAAAATACCGAGTGACCCTTCTCTCTCACAATGTCTTGCAATCTCTCTACAATTCACTGTTAGACCAACTCTTCTCTTCTCCTCTTTTTCTTCTCTCTTTACACTTCTCTCTTCTTCTTCTCTGGATGGCACAGGCCGGCTTCTGCTTGTCTGGAAGTAGTTCGTGATCCCCCTTTCTTCTCCAGGAAGAAGAAAACTTTCTTTTATACCAGTAGCAGAAAGGGCGTGTGTCTTCCACGAAATGCCGCCATAAAACCTTCACACGTGGCAGCATCTCACCTTTCACTTTACACGTGTAGCGATCCTAGCACTGCATGTAATCTTGGATCACGTGCCACCCTTATTTTCTACGAAACATTACTTGTCAACACAGAAACAAACATTAGTTCAGTTAAGAGTGTACTAGATAGAAAAAGATGCACGGGGTATGCATGGAGTATTTTTAGAGTACAAGTGAACTGGCTACAAAAGGATCTGCATGGACTTACTGCAGCAAAGGCAGTCTCAGTACAGACCTGCTCGGACTTGGATGTCTTAGCTACAGAGTCTGCCCTGACTAGAAAATATGCGCGGGGTTGTTATGTGCCTGGACATCAAGAGGACATACACTGACTCTGCTACAGTGTATGCTCCAACTTTGATGATCTGCGAGCAAACCATGCACGGGTGCAAGTGTATGCTAGGACTTGCTGGTGAGAGCCTCAGGCATGTGCTCAGACATGCAAGGCTGTTGTAACAATGTATGCTCGGACATACACTGACAAGGCTATAGGGCATACACCGACTTTATCATGCGATGACAAAGGTAATGCACAGACTTGATGGCAGGCGGAGTATGCAAGTGGTTTGGCATGTGGAATGTGCATGGGGTATAATGTGCACAGACATGCTTGCCAGGTTGATGGAATTAGTGAAGCAAAGGGAATATGCATGGATGCATGTTTTCAAGGATACTTGCAAGGATGCAAGTCTTTTATTAAGCAACCAAAACATGCACGGATGCAGGTTTTAAGAAAACATCAAAACATGCACGGACTTTAACACAAGTTGCACACAAATGACTTCAACGGCACGCCCTGTGCCCTTCAACGGCACACTCATGTGCCCTTTAAAGAGAGCTTTGCATAGCCTTCAACGGCACACCATCGAGTGCCCTTCAATGGCACCATCAAGTGCCCTCCAATGGCACGCTTCAGCTGCCCCTTCAGCGACACAGCTTCAAACACCCTCCAACTGCACAACACATCGCCCCCTTCAGTGGCGCGCTACAAGTACCCTCCAGCGGTGCACCACAAAGGCCTTCAACGGTAAAACCCAACAGCCCTTTCAGCGGCACAACCCGAAGCTCTAGCGGCACAGTCTAACCGGCGGCACATCCGACAGAACAGATCTCACGCTACGTCCTACGGGATCCTTGGTGAGCAGTGACCCATCCGAGGTGTCAAAGAAAGAGCTAGCCATGGTGCCTGCTCCCCCTGCCACCAAGGAGGCCCGGGTCAAATCTCCATTAATGCCTTCGCGTTCCCGCCTCCGCCGGGTGCGTTTGAAGTCTCCCGCCGCTGGAACTATAAAATGGCCTCTTCACCGACGAACAGATATACATACATACAGGGACGCAGACACACACAAAAAAACGCAGAGAGCACAGGCACAAGCCAGAAAAGAAGAGAAGAAGAAGAGGAAGGGAAGAAGAAGGAAGCTCAGTCGTGGGGTTCCCCTCTGACGACCATCCAAAAGAGCGTAAGAGAGGGGGAGAGAGATGTAGCGGAGGAGATGGGGGAAAGTAGGAAGTAGTCATCCCTGCTCGACCCCAGCGCTCCTACCTTTCCTTTCTTGTCTTTCCTTCATCCTTCTTCTCCTTCCCACCACTTTTATTCTCCTCTCTGGTTTTGGAGCATGCATGGCCGATCATGGCCCTTGTCTTTTATGAGCAAGTTTCCCTTCTCGCGGTCCCCCCCTCATCATCTCCAATTGTTTGAGTCCTCGAAGATGTTTCACGATTTCCTCCATCCCTTCTCCGATGTTTTTCCCCCCTCTGTAGCCTAAGCCCTCTCCGGCCGTCCAGGAACACTACACTGCATGCTGGCCCTCAGTCCAACTTCCCCAACCCTCCAATGACGTACCCCTCCTCCTCCTGAGTGCCTTCCAGTGGCACGCACGCCCTGAACCCTTTCTTTAGCGGTATGCCCCTGGCTCACCCGCTCGCCGGCACGGCCCCCTTGCCCCCTCGCTGGCCGGCACACCCTCGGCCCTACCCCTCAGCGGTACGCCCTCAGCCACCTCTTCAATGGCATGCCCCTAATTTGCCCGCTTGCCGGCACGACCTCCTTGCCCCTCGCCCGGTACACCCTATGCCCCTCGGCCCCTTTGCCGGCATGCCCCCCCTGGCCGGTGCACCCTCAACGCCTCAGGGCCTCCCCGACACAGCCCTTTTGGTTAGCCCTTCACCAGCACACCAGCCCCTGCTCCACACCCTTAGTGTCCATAGCTAGTCTTGGAGTTCTCCCCCTCGCTACTCCCTCCGAGTTTTTTGAGTTCTGTCTAAGGTGTTGTCATCTCCGGACGCCCACCTCCAAGACCCAATCCCTTTGAGGTGGAAGCTGGATAGCCTGCGAGGACATGAGGGCGAAAAAGATGTCACCTAGCGTCTTCGGTGATGAAGGGTAAGAAGCCCTTTTCGGTCCTGTGCGGTTGTAATTTTGGGGTAGAGGGACATTGGTGTACTACCTGGGATTGCCTTGGCCTTGGCTAGAGACAGGTGGAGTAGGGTGTGGAGCCTGGCGATTGTTGAGCCTAAAGGAAGGGCCGATAACATTGACTTGCTCATTGATTGTGACTCTTTTTTTAAAAAAACCAATACCTGAAAGGGATGATAGGAGAGCGCTCGCCCCTTCAAAGAAGGAATGAGTTGTTCACTCCACCACCACAACCAAATAGGTAAATTTTATTCATAATAATGAAAAGAGAGATTACAAGACAACTATAGGCAAATAGAAGGGAACCCAATCTTATCTAAACAATGGGCCCCTTTTACAATGGTTGGAAGAGAAGCCCAATCATTCCAGATAGACATAAAAAGTAAATCACAACCAAGACCAGTAAGAGCATCCGCCACTTGATTTCCTTCTCTATAGATATGTCATATGTTGATTCTCAGAGACCGAAGGATAGATGCCAAGTCATGCATAACATGGGCAAGCCGCCAAAGACTGAGATAAGCCTGCTACACAATTCTTGAAAGAATTAATGAGTCAGTTTCAACCATTACATTGTGGAATCCGCGATCAGCACAAAGAGAGAGATCATCCCAAAAAGCCAAAGCTTCAGCATCCAAACTTGACGAGATGTCATAATATGGCATAGCAAAAGCAAAGATCAAGCACCCCAAATGATCACGCACCACACCACCACCACCTGAAGAACCTGTAGAGCGCCTATAGGCGCCATCAACATTAAGCTTTAAATGACCTGAAGGAGGAGCAAGCCAGCAAATAATCCGAGGAGGTGGTAACTTAGGCACTTCCAAATGAATACCCCATGCATCCAAAAAAGAAGCCATATGCTGAGGAACGCCACGACCTTTAAGAACACCAAGCATGGCAAAGGATCAGACACCAAGCATAACATGCCTAAGCACATGAATAGATGAACAAGAACACCCTCAAACCGACATTTGTTCCTTGCATACCAAAGCTCCCATATAGTAGCCATAAATATGTATCTACAGATTTGACCACCCATACTGGAAATATGCAAAGCCGCCATATACTCAAACATGTCCCGCGAAGGAGATATAATTGAGATATTGTCAAACTGTAGGACATCACGAAGCATAAACCATACCTCACATGCCACCATACCATGAAAGAATAGATGCAAAGCAGATTCCACATGTGGGATAACACAACAACAACATTTAGAACATAATGGAATACCACAAGCCATAATTGTTGTATCAATGGGGAGACTACCAGTTAACACTCTCCAAAGTAGAATGGACCATTTAATTGGAATATGAGCAGCCCACCAAACATTCCAACATGGGGATGTTGGAGTAGAAAGAATACCACGGACAGATTTAGTGGAAAAAACACCATTTGAGCTTGGCATCCAAATCCACCTATTATCATCACCATTGACAGAGAGGATGTGAGAAAAGCAAGCAGTTGGGCAATATGTGTGCGCAACCAAAAGATGGTCACTGGTAAGATCAGAGAAAACCCCTTGAACTAAAACATATTTATCCTGCAGATTATCCCAAACATGGGATGGTAAAAAAGTGTAAAGGGGCGCCGAACCAGTCCAAACATCAAACCAAAATCTGATATTAGAGTTATCCATGGAAACCATAACTCTTTTTTTATATAAATGAGACCAAGGAAGACTCTTGGGGGAATGCACAATTTGTGCTAATTCCACCAATGGTCTCCGGCCCAATTTTTTTTGATACCAAAGAGATCATATACAAATGAACCACGAGGCATACCCCTGAGTATGAAACAATGAAGAATCAAAAGAAAAATAGAAACCAAAGGTGTCTTATCTCCTCCAGCTAGGTAGGCCGGTAGCATCCACAGTGGCACATCCACGAGCTCTGCTTGGGAGATCTTTCCAACATCTGAAATCCTTGTTGGTTCGAGTAGAGCAAGCTAATGATGCTAAAGCATCTGCAACAGTGTTTCCTTCCCTGTATATATGTTGAATGTTCCACCTATACCTATTGATAATCTCAATGATTTCATCCCACCATTTACATATCCTCCAAGGAGGATGGGCATTGGACTGAATCATGGTAATTAGAGCTTTTGAATCAGAGTATATTACAGCAACAGGGAGCCCACTCTTGACCAAGATTCTCAGCCCATCAAGTAGTGCTCTAGCTTCAGCTACCATATTGCTCCCCAAACCATAGTAATAAGAAAAGCCATGAATGAGCTCACCTCTGCTGCTCCTTATACATCCACCTCCGCCAGCATGACCTGGGTTACCTTTGGCAGCCCCGTCCACATTTAAAGCATACCCAGTATTGGGACAGAACCATCGGATGAGCTCTGTAGGTTTCTCTATAATACTGTAAGAAAATTTGAATTGTTCCATCACACACCTTTCACTCACAGTAGGAGCCCTGCTGAAGCTGGCCTTTTCCAAGGAGAACTCTACCTGCCTCAGAATCTGTTGTTGCAAGACTTTAACCGAAGTTCCCTTGTCCTCAAATTTAAGTTTGCATCGAGCCTTCCATGTCTCCCATAATATGTGGATCATGGTGAGGATTGTTGCATAACCATAAGGGGATTTGTTATCAGCTGTGCAAATAATATCCCAGCAGTAGCCAGTGACAGAATTGGATGCTCTGCACCGGGAGTCAAAGAGAGTCCTGAAGAACTGCCATAGTGGTTTTGCAATTTGACTTTCCAGAAATAGATGATTTAAACTCTCCTCCTTATTGTTGTTATTGCAGCAAACACATTTAGAAGGGAGACATATACCACTGTCCTTTATGGCACAATCAACCGAGATAGCAAGATGCAGTATTCGCCAACAGAACATTGAGGCCCTAGGAGGGATATATGCTCCCCACATCTTCTTTAATGGCAATCTTCTATTCCCTTGTGGTCTTACTACATTGTATGTAGATTTGCTGGAAAAGGAGCCATCTATGTTGGCAACCCACACACATTTATCTACCTTCTGTTGCAACTGTATAACTCCAAAGGTTCGTGCAGTGTGTTGTGGAATATGAGTCCACACCGGATGATTTGGGTTTAGAACTGCTTCCCTAAGAGTGACCTTTGGGGTGCTGACATGAGATGCCAGCACAGTTCCACACCAGTTGTCCTTCAGCACATCAATTGTATTTCCATCCATAGGAATCCAATGGGTATTGGACAGCACAATATGTTTAGCCACACTATAGACATCCTTTCTTACTCCAACAGGGAATGGCTTCTCAATAGTGCTAAGATGGCCTTTTATGTACTTTGAGGATGCATACTGAGACCATAGAGAGGTGCCATTGAGTATTCTCCACATCTGCTTGACCACCATGGTAAGTTGAATATGCTGTAGACTCTTTATACCAAGACCACCTTCCTCTATTAGTTTCGTAATACTAGACCAGGATACCCAATGGTGCTTAGGACCTTCTTTGCCACTCTAGAAAAAGTTGGCACAAAACTTATTTATAATGCCAATAATAGTTGCTGGAAGGCATGATGCACTGGCGGTGTAAATAGGAATGGATTGAAGCACTGAATTTATCAAACACCTCCTGCCAGCTTGGGAAAGATACTTAGATTGCCAGCTCTCTAGCCTGGCGCATATTTTATCCAGTAAGTACTTGTAATGTGTGACTCTTTTTCTTCCTTCAAAAAGTGGAACTCCAAGATATGATTGCAGGCCACTTTTATGCTGAAAGCCAGATAACTCTGAAAGTCATTTAAAGACAGCACGTGATGCTTTGTGGGAAACTATAAAACTACTTTTGATTTTTTCCACCCGCTGACATATGAAGGTCAGTCAGATCCGGATGCTGCCAGGATTTGGATCGAGGCGACTGAGCGTGTATTTTGGTCGATGGAATGCGCGGAGGATGAGAATGTTATGCTCGCTACTTTTCAGCTTTAGGGTGCAGCATTGATGTGGTGGAGTTCGGAGTGGGAAGTCGCCTTTCGTTCTCGACCACTTCGTCAGATCACCTGGACAGAGTTCGTGACTACCTTCGAGCGTACCTACAATCCGGCCTATCTTCGTATGGATAAGATGCACCAATTTTTAGATCTGGTGCAGGGTGAGATGATCGTGTTACAGTATCGGAACAAGTTCATCGAGTTGGGTCGGTAAGCACCGCATATTATTGCTGATGAAGCCTTGAAGAACGAGCTATTTCTCTGAGATTTGCGAGTCGAGTTGAGAGTGCCACTTCTTGCTACCCGTGTCACTGTCATGGATGATGCATATCATGCAGCGGTCGCGGTTGAGCTTGATTTTCTCAGTCCAGTGTTGCTCAGCCGGTTGTGCCATTCCAGCAGTCCTATCAGTCATCAGCACCTGGCGTTCCATCTGTCATGGCTACTTCTGGTGGTCTGTCGAGGTGGATGTTTCAGAAATCTAAGAAGCATTTCAACCGTCAAGCATCTTCGGGTTTTGTACAGCAGCAGTCAGTGTCTTTCGATTCTGTGCAGCAGTCTGTTCCTTCGTATCAACAGCGCCGAGAGTTTCATGTGAGTCAGCTGAGACCATGTTCGAGGTGTGGTGGCAGCCATCCCGGTGTTCCATGTTCCTTGCCGGTGGTTTGCTATCGCTGTGATCAGTCGGGTCACGTTGTTCGAGATTACTCGATGAAGTCAGTTCCGGCGCAGTTCTCGCAGGTCACCCAGCCGCAGCAGTCACAATTTCACCTTCCTACACCACCTCAACCTCAGCCGTCATTTTTGCAAGTTTCTGCTTCTTCCCAGCAATCTTTTGCAGCCTCTAGCCGGAAGCCGAGGAGCTGGATCACTCATATTACTCGTGCAGAAGTAATTGCGTAAAATCTCGTAGAAGGTATGATTTCAATTTTTAGTCGTCCTGCTCGTGTGCTATTCGATTCAGGTGCCACTCATTCATTTATTTTCGAGGATTTCCTTACTCGTCTCGAGGAGCCGGTGACCGAGTTGCCTTGTGATCTGCTCATTGAGTTGCCCTCCGGAGATTTCATGTCCACTCCATTTTGCCTGGAAGATTCTCCTGCTATCGTCAGTGACCGGCAGCTGCCAGCGAAGTTGTATGCGCTGCAGTTGGCCGAGTACGATGCAATTCTAGGCATGGACTGGTTAGAGCGATACCGTGCCGTGGTTGACTGTGGATCCAAGAAAGTCTACTTTCAGCCACGCGGGAAATCAACTTTCTATTTTCAAGGTACCTGATCCTATTGTTCTCATTTTCTGTAGTTAAGCGTAGTTTACTTTCAGTTTCCTCCTTGTTCTTCCTTGTAATTTCGAGGATGAAATTCTTTTAAGGAGGGGGGGACTGTTATTGTCTTGTCGTTTACGTTGTTTTGCAGGTCAACATAAGCACAGCACGAGGCCCATCCCCTCTGGCCGGTCAGAAGGGGTGGAGGATCAAGACCCTTGGCTTAGTGTTTGGCGGATTACCATGGTCTTCTTCCATCCGTCTGCAGAGGAGCACGGTCTCACAAGGACTGTCCAGACCCTATTCACAGTCGACATCAGACCGCGTGCGCGCCAGTCAGTCTTCTTTCCGCTTCTCTTTCCAAAGCTATACGGCCTATCGAGCGGCCGTCTACATCATTGAGCAGACTCCAGAGGACCGTCTTCATCCCTCACAGCGCTAGGTATTGGAGAGTGCTTCATCTCCCTTTTCCAAGGTACGGGTGCATTTCCTTTGCATTCTACATCTTGGTGGCGATCACATCCAATTCACCTCTCCACCTTTTAGCATCACTTTCCTCTTCGTACTTTGATTTAGAAAGGTGAAGGAAAGAGGTAAAGCGGAAAACACACATCTACACCCTTTTTTGGCGATCACGGTGGGACACCTAGTGCCCATCGTGTTGTTGTTTTGCTGACCTATGTTCTGTGCTTAGTAAGGTGTTCTAAGTTGTTTAAGGTTGCTATCTCGTCCACTGTGCGTTTCTATCTCTGGAGTTGTAAGCGGTCTTCCCAGAGCCGCTCACGTCTTCCCGCGGTCAGACGATAGGCCATGCTATGCCGGTCTCAGGCCGTGCACATCTGCTGGGTCTGGTACGTTGCTATTCTTCATACGCTTGTGGGTTTTACTGACTTTCTACGGTTTGCCCAGGGCCGTTCCACAGTTTGCACGGTCGTGCGATAGACCGTTCAGTTAGGTACGCTTCTGTCTCCACAGTCTTAGTTCGTTTCAGCCCTCTGTGTTTTTTTCTTAGCTTTTTACTGCTCCCTGCAAGAGAACGGTCCTTCCCAGGGCCGTTTATCTCCCTGAGCGGTCTCCCATCAGACCGCGTTTGTGCTACAGTGCACCTGAGGTTTATAGTTGAGTACCATTTCATATCATTTATACTCATTTTGGGTACTGCTCATCTCCCCTGGTTCTTATTTAGCTTTTCGCAGTTGTTATTATCTTTGCTATCATTGTTTGATCATTGTTTGCTAGTTCTAGGTTAGACTTTGCATGCACTCCGGTGCACATAGGATTCATACATACTTATCATACTAGTTGCATTCCTACCTTGGTAGGGAATCCTCTCGTCTCCATATTCCTTGGAGCTAACTAGGTGACCTTATCCGGGACCTCCGTAAGTCCCCGTGAGCCGTGGATTCTCACACGGACGTCGGGGAGACTGTACCTTATCACACCGAGTCCAGGTTGCATCCGTAAGAGAGAGAGTACACTTAGAGTCAACCAAGTCTCCATTCCGTCCCTATTAAGAACCCTTATGTGAGAGAATTTTCATTTAAATTAATTCACTAAGGTTCTAAAAAGGGGAACTTATAAAATCTTCCGTGCATCATTTCAACTTGGTTGATTATTGGTTGCCTCTTCTCTCCTCTCCTTCGACAGTACCCCTAACGACTCAATCTAGAAGCTACCATTGTCCTTGTCTCTGCTCGCGTAGCAGTTGTCTCTCGACTATTGGGTTTCCCCTAGCAGTTGACTGACAGGTTGCTCTGCCTAGAGTGTTGTTGTCATCCGCCGCTCTTGTTCCTGTTAGTGCTATTTGTTTGTGCTGTGGTGGCGGTGGATGTGTTGGTATGTCAGTGTTGTGTCTGGTTCCGGTCGACCCGGGGTTACCTAGTGGTTGACAGGAAGCCTTGTTGTGTCTCAGCGGCCTTGCCCAATTCGAGACATTGGTTCTGGATGCCTCGAGGTACCGTTCTACCTCAGTTTGCGTATCCAGGTGTGCTGAGGGTTCTTAGTGTTCCCTCAGGTCTCCATGTGTCATTCTATCGGAGCATCGTTTTCCCTGGCTGAGGCTTAGACCGATTGGCGGCTTGTTCCCCTATGTGCGACGATTCTGACTCAGAGCCGTAGGACTCAGGGACCGTTGTAGTTGTAGGTCTAGTTGCCTTATCCTGAGTCTATCGGCAGTCTCCTGTGCTGCCTTTGGTGCTTCGGAGTGCGTGTTGTGGGCATCCTCACCTGTATGTACTTCGGCACTTGAGTTTTTGAAGCGCGGTGTTATGTTACCCTACTTTAGTTCACCGATAGATTGGTCTCCTCATCCCTCATGATGGAGCCACTAGTCGTAGCCCAGCGACCTCTAGTGTTGGCCCACCTGGGAAAGGAGGAGGGGTGTTTCCCGATACACGATTTTCAAGCTAGTTCCATGGGCTCCCGCTGTTACCGTAGCGTCCTACGGGGGGAGAGTACTAGCTAGAGGCCTAACTCTAACCAGGAGTCAGTGTGTGCACACGTGGTCAGAGGCTTGGATTGACACTGACGAGTGTTACTCTGACTAGTACTTGGTTCAGTTCCCCTACGCCTCTCGCTTGTTATTTTTGTCTGACTTGCGAGTTGCTTGAGATGCAGTGTAAGCCGTCAATGAACGCATCTGGTCTCTCTCTTCTAGTTGGTCTCTTCCTTTTCCTATCTCTGGGAGAAGTGGTGTTCCTTCTTCTGTTGGTGGATGTAGTTCGGTACTCCCGACGTTTCTCGTGCGTTGTGACCTTCTGGGTTAGCCCTTTTGTGGCTGTACCCAAGGTCGGCGTCCTGTCGCATGCATGACGTTCTCGTCATGCGAGTGGCAGTGTGCATGACGTCCTTGTCGTATTGTCCATCATCTATGTTGGTCGTCCGTCTAGGTTTTCCTAGGCTTTCTTGTTGTCCTTACAGGTCTTCAGTTGGAGCCTGGCGTCGTGTTGACAGTTCGGTACACTTCTGACTTCTTTAGTTCAGAGTTCACCCTTCTGTCTTTGCTTGCAGTAGTGTTTGTCTTATAGGTTCCTTGCGTCGGCAGTTTAGCAACTCCTGACTCTGTCAGCTCCGAGTCGCCCTTCTGCCCTTGCTTGGAGTTGTTTGGGGTATCGTGGTTAGTTCGGTAGCCATTGTCTGGTACGGCTTCTTCCCCCCCCCCCCTCTCCTCGATTGGAACCCTCTAGAGAGCATTAGCCCTATAAAAATCAAACCTTAGTCACCCTAGAGTCGTTTAGATGTTGTGGCGGCCGACGAGGAGCTCAGACGAGGGCGTATTTCGGTGATCATCGACGAGGTGTTCCGGGCACGATCGACGTTCTTCTTCCTCCTTCATCCATCAATTAAGGTAGGTTATAGCAGACCAAACCCCAAGTTCCATACCCCGTTAGAATCATCTTCCTGTCCTCTCTCTTTTAAGCTAAAAATCCTTAAAATCCATCTAGTATCCTACGAGGATTTACAGTTTTAGTAGTAGCATGTCAGATTTAGGGTTAACCATGTTTAACCTTGATTTAAGTAGGGATTGCAGGCGCTAAATGTTAAATTGATCATGCCATCTTGTATAAAATCTTGTTCTCATTCTATTGATGGGTGATTGCCCAATTTTCATGCCTTACTTGTGTAGTATTTCATCATCTTTGCTAACCCTAGCCGAGCTCGCCAGAGCCGGGCAAGGCGAAGTTAGAACAGTTCATCAGAAAGTGCCTTATCTTGAACGGCCCCTCGATAGACCGCGTGGTCTACATCGACGGCCAGCATGTGACTACTTAAATGCCCTTGCGTTAAAATTTCTCATGAAAAGAACGGCCAGAAACAACCCATTCAATAAACCCCACGGCCCCTCGGTAGACCGCTCAGTTGTCGTCTGGCCCTTGGCCTATAGAGATTGAACGGTCTTTCGAATGGCCGCAGAGGCCTTTGACTGGTTCTTGACGAACCGTTCTATCTCGCAGAGTTATGTTATTCATGATTCTAGCATGTTTCATCATTAGTTACTAATGTTAATGATAGGCCAGCAACCTACATGTAAAATGAAACTTGTGGGAAATTAAAGTTTACTATTTTCTTGCTCTCATCATGACCTCGACTCGTCATTTCAATAAAGTTAAACTTAAACATGTTATAATGAAATCATGATACTAGGGTTGTTTTGACTGTCATTCTACTCCGGTAGAATTGACTGACCATTGTGTACATATTTTTTGATATTTTGCTAGCCTCTATTCCTTGTAATGGTTGAGACTCTCCGCCAGATATTCCTTTCATCAGACTAGGACCTCCATTACGGGATCTCCGTAAGTCCCCACGAGTCTGGAATTCCCACTAGGACGCCGGGCAGGTTGTACCACGAAGACCTGAACCTATTACGTGATCGAATCGCTTGAATTGCCATGTTGTGAGTCACGGCCTAGATTGGATTGCTTGAGTTCTCAAACAGTCATAAGTGGACCGTGTGACTCAATGGGCGGCCCAATGGAGACCGTTCATTTCTGGCTAAATGCCATATCTTGATGGTCGATTAACTTTGTTCTTTCTTCGGCCTAGTTATTATTTATCGACCCCAAAAGTCTCCAGGCTGACCAACAGATAGTGGGCTGGACCCTGGCTTAGTTCCACCCCGACTATGGCAGCCCAGGACCCATTTTGGTGGATTTTCCTTTTACTAGTTAGGCCCTATATTACCTCGACTTCTCTCTCTCTCTCTCCTCTCTCACCCTCACACATTCTCTCTCCTCTCTCCCCCTTTCACTCAGTTTGTGGTCCAAACGGACCTCGGTCGATGCGTGAGAGGAACCGACAGGACGGGCTCGACGCGAGGATCACACCGGTACCCTTCATCCCTCTGATCGTGGAGCGTGGGGACATGTGCGAGTGGAAGGATGGCGTGGCCCTCGTCACCCGATCTGCACCGATTCGCGATCTTCGTCGCGTAAGAGGTAGGGGAACAGACTCCTCGTCTTGCCAGGAATCCGTTGACGTCACATGTATCACCATCCGTCACCATCTTTATCACTTTTCATGCAAATCTAGTTTTGGGTGATTTTGGGCTAATTTCTCATTTTACGTTCCTCTCTCGATTTCTGGTCCAGGCGGCCGCTGATCGAAGCAAGGGATGTACCGTGGGATTGGTCACGTCGCGAGGATCGCGTTGACGCTCATCTTCCCTCGGTCTGCGAAGCATGGAGCCGAGTCAGGCTGGGAGGCACCGCTTCGCCCTCTCGCTGGATCGGCATCAAATCGTCGATTTTGTCGTAGTCCAGGTAGGGGGATGGATTCCTTGCCTCGTTAGGACACCGCCGGTACCACCTGCGCCATGGTCCGACGGCCTTTGCCTCATTTTTTATGCATGTTCCCGTTTAGTTCATTTTTAGTCTTTAAATGCTTGAAATCATCTCCATGGGCATCGCCTTTTAATTCTAGTGGCATGCTTAGGTGTTGAATGATGGTATGACATGGTAGGTTAGTTTAGATTTGTGTTTCCCCGCATCCCCCGTCGATTTCGGTCGATCAGGAGGGGGTTTCGGTTCCGAACTCTGGAGTCACGAAACCTAGGTGACATAACGCGCCTGTCCCGGTGCGTTATAGTCATTTGGCGCGCCTGTAGAGGTGCGTTATATACCCTTGTGGTGGACTCCTCTAGGTCTGTTATTGTCCGTTAACGCCCCAGTATGGGTGCGTTATGTTAGGCATGAACCTGTGAGTTTTCTGTGGATTTTCGAGTTCGGGTGACTTTAACGCCCCTAATTAGGTGCGTTATATCCTTTGTTTAACTGTGGATTCTGATCGTTCTGGTGGGCATAACGGTCAATTGGAGGCGCGTTATGTTGATTATAATGCCCTTTCCTTGGTGCGTTATAGCCCTTGCCTTTTGTGTTGTAAGCCTATTGACTTTAACGCCCCTGCTCCTGTGCGTTATAGTTCTATAGCGCGCCTGCCCTGGTGCGTTATAGTCTCGGTTAACTGTGGATTTGTATGAGTTCTTTTAAGCATAGCGGTCCTGGTTTGGTCTATTATGGTATGTAACGGGGTGGTCTTGGTCCGTTATATACCTGGAGATTCCAAAAGCATGTGTATGTAATCTCTAATGCATTTCATGTTCCATATGCACCATGTTTAAAGTATTTTGTACACTATTACATATTTTACATCCCAAAAGAGTAGCTTTCTCTTTCCCTATGATAGAACCACTAGTCGTAGCCCGATTGTTCTTGTCGGTTCTGTTTGTTTGTGTTGCTGTGGCAGTGGATGTGTTAGTATGTCGGTGTCGTGTCTGGTTCCAGTCAACCCGGGGGTTACCTAGTGGTTGGCAGGAAGTCTTGTTGTGTCTCGGCGGCCTTGTCTAACTCGAGACATTGGTTCTGGATGCTTCGAGGTACCATTTTACCTCGATTCACGTATTCAGGTGTGCTGAGGGTTCTTGGTGTCCCCTCAGCTCTCCGTGTGTCGTTTCCTCAAAGCGTCGTTTTACTTGGATTAGGATTAGATCGATTAGTGGCTCGTTCCGCTTTGGGCGACGATCCTGACTCAGAGTCATAGGACTCAGGGACTGTTGTAGTTGTAGGTCTAGTTGCCTTGTCCTGAGTCTATTGGCAGTCTCCTGTGCTACCTTTGGTGCTTCGAAGTATGTGTTATAGGGCACTTTTGCCTATAGGTACTTCGAAACTTGCGTTTTAGAGTCCGTGTCTTGTGAGCCTTCACTAGTCGTAGCCTTACGGCACGCTTCGGCATAACGGCTTTTACAGCGGGGCACTTCCGATTCACAGTTTTTAAGCTAGTTTCCATCGACTCCTGCGGTTACCGTTGCATCCTACGAGGGGAGAAAACTAGCTAGAGGCCTGGCTTAGGGAAAAGCCAGTGTGTGCACACGTGGTCAGGGGCTTTGGACTGACGTCGACGGGCGTTCCCAAGTCAAATCACTCGTGACTTGGTTACTATTCTGGTTTTGTCATTGTCTTGGTCTCTGCCTGACTGTGGGCATAGTAGACGAGATGCTTGTAGGAGTAGCATAAGACGTCAGTGGATGCGACTAGTTGTTCTTCTAGTGTGGGGCACTCCAGTCACGTGACACGTAACCCTTCACGGTTCTCTTCATGTTTCTTGTGCATCGTGACCTCCCGTGTTAGCCCTCTCGTGGCTGTACTCGAGGTCAGTGTCTGTCGCACACACGACGTTCTGGCCGTGTATGGGGCTGTATGTACAACATTCTAGTCGTGTTGCCTGTTGTCTAGCGTCTGTCTAGATTTTCCCTATGCTTTTTTGTTGCTCTTACTGGTCTTTGTTTGGAGCCTGGTGTTGTGTCGATAGTTTGGTAAGCTTCTGACTTTTCCCAGTTCAGAGTTCACACTTCTATCTTTGCTTGGTGTAGTGCCTGCTCGGAGTAGTTTTGGGGGCTGAGGTTAGTTTGACAGTCGTGCTCGCCTGGTATGACTTCTTCCCTTTTCCTGTTAGCTCCCCTTGCTCTTTGTTTATTCCCTACTCCTGCTACCCTTTCTTTACAACTTTGTAGTTTAGCCTCCCTGCTTTACTACTTCTGTTGTTTACTTGCTGTTTTAGCATGTTGTTGCGTGTTTTCCAGTGGGGATCCGTGTGACCCCTATTGAGCCAGGGACACGAGGCTCACTCCTGCTTTTCAGGTGGTGGTCATTCGTTCTGCTTCCATAACTTTTGGAGTTAGCATGCTCGTAGTGGCCAGCTGGTACCTTCGTCGGTCTTCCCCCGACTTCTCCCCCACATCCACCAAGAACCATCTTTGCTCTACTCAGTTCGCAGGTAGCAGAAGAAGCTCAACTTGCAGAAGCTGTCTCGGAGTCATTCGGCATCGACTGAAGGTGCACCATATATCGACTGAAAGCTCGTCGAGAAAGCTTCGCAGTTGTGTGGTCTCGCCGGCATTCGACATCCCTACTGCCCGGATGACTCGTTCTCCCCCGACTGCGTAAATCAGGACCAGCCGGCAACCTGAGACGAGTTCCTGGAGCTCCCACGGTCGCATCCCACAACTTCTGAAGGCGCCGCTGGTCGAGGACTTCTACAACCAGTCAGCATCCATCATTAAAAAGCGGCATCCAGTTCCACATCTGGAGGAGCGTCTTCCAATTTTCTTCCCCCAGGTGCGTAGAACAGGTCACTCTGGACCTGACCTAACCCCCCCTCACTCAACGGGCTCTTCCTCGCCGCTCCGACCTCATCTGGTGCTCCCCCTGGTTGCTGCTCGAAGAATACTTGTCCACGGTAGTCCTCAACTTGGTCCCGCCATGATTAGACTTCGGGAGCAGCCGTGGCAGCTACAACTAGCTGCTGCTACACCCTGGGTTCAGCCTGAGCCAGAGCACAGAGATCGTGTTCCAGGAGCCACCCCGGCTGGTGGCGACGACGGGTCCGTCCACGAAAATTCTCCAACGTTTCAGGGTCTGTCAGCGACAATTCGGCACCAGTTTCGGGGACTTCTGAGCTCGGGGGAGTGCACAGCGCTGACTACAGTGACTCACTGTCCTGCAGTCCCAGACCTGGACAGAACCGGAGAAGTGCCCTTCCGATATCGACTTAGCTAATCTCCCTTCCCCGCCTGGCTGGCTTAGCGCCCCTCCCTGTGCGGAGGTAGTTTTACTGTAATCCTTAATTTTCCCTCCCCTAGTCCAACCCCCCTGTGTGGGGAGTAGTGCTTGTATAATTTGAACAGGGGAAGCTACATCGGCACGGCGTGCGGGTGCACACCCACGTCTCCCCGCTCGCCTTAGTCTCCGGTCAGGATCGACGTCTTCACGCTGATCAGGTGAGCCTCTGGCCCCCTCTCCTTGCTGGTTTAACTCTGCTTAGCTTAGTATTGTTTCAAAGTTGCACCATCGGCAGTGAGGAGAGTGGTCGTTCCAATTGTCCATCAAATTGAGCGACCACCGCGGAGAGAGAGTTGAGAGAGCAACCCTACAACCCATGCCCTCAGCGTACTGGCCACCTTTAAAATTGGGCATCCTTGGCCCATCGGGAATTCATCCCTAGCTGGCCATTCCCTTGGAACCTCAAGGACCTACCTCGGACCCTCATCCTCATCGCCGGTCCACCTACGGACCCGGGTGTGCGCGACGCGGGTGAACCCACTTGTGAGAAATCGTCGTTCGGACCAGTTGCTTGCAAAAATTCAGGTCCAAGGGACTGTATCACATCAAATTGATATCAGAGTAAGTTTTAGACTTGTCTCTACTAAGTCTAGTCCTAGGGCGCATTTTCATCCAGTTCATCAATCATGGCCCCAGTTAGGTTGATCTCTAGAATGGACCCGATTCGCTATCTCTTAGAAAAGTCTGTCCTTTCTAGTAGGTTAGCTCACTGGCAGAGCTTCCTCTCTCAGTTCGATATCACGTTCATTGTCCAGAAGGCAGTCAAAGGGTATGCCATCGTTGAGCATCTCGCCCATCTTCCCATCCCCTGCACCAATTCTATTCAGGACGGTTTCCTTGATGAGCATCTTTTTGTCCTTACTCATCATCCCTTCTGGTCTCTGCACTTTGACGGTGCATTGAATTCTCAGGGCCGAGGGATAGGCGTTATTCTTCTCACTCCAAAAGGAGTGACAATTTCTCTTGCTTATCAGCTCTAATTTTTTGCTACCAACAACATCGCCGAGTATGAGGCTCTCCTAGTTAGATTGAAGTATGCCTATCTCTTAGGCACGTGCTACTTGAACATTATAGGAGATTCTCAGCTCGTTCTACGGTAGGTTCTGTCCACTTACTGCACCCGTGACCCGAAACTCAAGCCATATCAAAATTTGGTCATGCTCTTGGCTAGGTAATTTCACAAATTGATCTACATTCGTACTCTCTGATCTCAGAATATCTTTGCCGATCTGCTAGCATCACTCGCTTCCTCCTTATCTTTCCCTCTCAGTCGGGGCACTGAGACTATCATCGTCCAGAGGCTGGACGCCCCCTCTCTTCAAGATCCTTGGTACGTCAACCTTAGGAAGACTGTAGAGGCGAGGGCTGAGAAGGAAGATTTAAAGGAAGTATCTTTAACAAAATTAGAAGAGATCTTGGAAGAAGAAGAATTGCCCTGGTATGATGAAATAGAGCTGTATTGCAGAGATGGATCATTCCCAGAAGGGGCAAGCACTCAGCAGTGTAAGGCTATTAGAAGAGCCATCTCGAAGTACACTATCATTGCTAGAGAATTGTATAGACATGCTCTTAATGGAATGCTCATGAGATGTTTAGATGATGATGAAGCTTGGAAGGTGGCTGAAGAGGTCCATTCAAGTGAGTGTGGAGGTCATGTCAATGGCCAGGCATTAGCGAAGAAAATCCTTAGGCAGGGTTATTATTGACCCACTCTAGAGGAAGATTGCTCCCTCTATGTCTGGAGGTGTCTTAAGTGCCAACTTCACGCAGACAAAATCCATGCTCTTTCTTTATCTCTTCACCCTCTCTCTACTCCTTGGCCATTCTCCATGTGGACTTTCGACGTTGTTGGCCCGCTCAGTGATCCTAATTCTCAAACCAAGTAAAAATCTTTCATCGTTACCGCCACTGAGTACTTCACCAAGTGGGCCGAGATAGAAGCGTACGGAGAGATAAAAGCTACCACGGTGTGCCGCTTCATCATGACTATCATTTCACGGTTCGAAGTGCCAAGCAACATTGTCACCGACAACGGACCCCAGTTCGTTTCTCAAGAACTCCAGGACCTGTGTAAGAAGTTCAATATTGCATTACACCATTCATCACCATATTATCCTTAAGGTAACGGCCCAGCCAAATCCACTGACAAAACGGCTTCCTAGGTCTATATCCTATGACAATCTCAAAAGGACTCATGCTCATAGACCTATTGACGGAGTCATTATATGCAAACTCGGCAAGTGGCAAAACCTGATCCCAGTCCCTCTCGCGTTCCCTAACCAAGCGTCTCAAGAGCTTCACCAAACTTCAATTGACTACCTCTGTCTGCCCATCAGTCTGGGGATGATAGACTGTAGAGAACTTGAGCTGCGTGCCCATCATATGCCAAAAGATTTTCCAGAAGTAGCTAGTGAACCGGACATCACAATCCAACATAATGGACTTAGGGAGTCTGAATCGGCTCACTACACATGAGAAGAATAAACGAGCAACCCTAGTGGTATCAGAAGTCTTCGAACAAAGAATGAAGAGGGCCATCTTCGAGAATCTATCAACCACCACAAAAATAGAATCATGCTTGCGGGTGGTCTGTGGCAATCCCAAAATAAAATCCATGCTGATATCCTAACACGACCTATCAGGCACAAGAAGAGGAGTATAAGGACCTAAAACCTGCTTCCTCATCTTGGCCATAGTGTAGGTACGACATTGGGCCACTATGCGAGTAACGTCACGCTTCAGACTAGACCAATCAAATCGATGCTCGACTGTCTCGATGGTCTTATTCTGACCGAAGTGGTCGGCTAGACCTCCCGTATGCCTCTCCCAAGTGAGGAAATCGCGAACTGAAGTCTGCGGAACACACAAGTGTCTCCCTCGAAAAAGGTAACCGTCTTGCAACGTGTAATCAGTGTGCTCTCAGGACGGTCCTGCCTGAGTGGTGGTGTAGATCAAACCAAAGTTCGGACAATCTGCATATCCCTCCTTCATCCTATCCATCCCTACCACCTCTACACTCATGGTGGTCAAAAGATAAGCACGACATTTCAGAGCGTAGGCCACCCGGTTCTCCGCACCGGCCTTGTACTTCAGCACAAAGGTATAATCTTGAAGAAACTCCACCCAGCGACTATGACGAGAATTAAGCTTCTTCTGGGCATGGAGATACTTGAGTGCCTCATGATCAGAAAATAGGACAAACTCCTAGTGCAACAAGTAATGTCTCCAATGCCGAACGGCCTGCACAATTGCGTAAAACTCTTTATCATACGTGGAGTAACGTAGTTTAGCATCGCTCAATTTCTCACTGATATATGCAATGGGGTGGGTCTCCTGGCTCATAACACCACCAATATCAACCCCGGAGGCATCGCATGAGACCTCAAACACCTTTGTGAAATCAGAAAGTCTAAGAATAGGTGCTTGGGTCATGTGCTCTTTGAGGAGCGCGAATGCAGTCGAGATGGCCTTCGTCCATTCAAACGTCCCCTTTCGGATGCAATCAGTGATAGGGACCATGATGGAACTAAAGCCTCAAATAAAACGGCAATAGAAGGTCGCTAGTCCATGAAAGCTACAGACATCATGAAGAGTACGAGGCTCGGGCCACTCCACTATGGCCCTGACCTTCTCCGGGTCGGTGGAGACTCCCTCGCTAGACACAATGAACCCTCACCGAGGGTCCAAGCAGAAGGATGCCGGGAAGCGTTTGCTTCTGGCTTCGATGAAGGTGTTGACCGCAGAGAAGATGCGGTTAAAGAAGGCGAGGACTTCCTGCCCAACTAAGGAGCCTGCTGCCAGGGGTATTCATCACCCGAGCCTTCTTCCTACCGAGCCAGAGGCGCCCACTACGGTCGAGGGGATTTCCTTTGACCTGGCAAAAGCGTAGGGGGAGGGGCTCGGCTCAGAGGTCCCAGTTCGGTTTGTCGGGATGCACAGTGAGGAGGAGGAAGTCGAGGTGCGGGTCAGAGTCGAGCCGAGCGTCGTCGCCTCGAGCGTGGAGGCAATCGGGGGGAGTGCTCTGACCCTGACGCTTCCAGAAGGGGCCCCTTCTCCATGGCAAGGGTGGTTCGCTGTCCAATCGGCCTTGTACAATCGGTGCCAAGACTTGGCTCCTCCGTCGGTTCGGGAGCAGTTTCAGCGGTGTACCCCTCCTATGATCTTTGAAATGATCATGGAGGGGGGTATCTTCATGGCTCAAGTGGGAGCCGAGATTATCGACTTCGTGGCACAGCTAGTGAGCGAGGAGAGGAACCAGTCCCAAGTTCGCGCCGAGTCTGACCGTAGGATCAGTCGGTTGACATCGGAGCTTGAGGTGCTTTGGCAAGAGGTGGCCTCACTCCAGATGCGGGACCGGGCTAGCTAGGAAGATGCTCAGGCAGAGGCCGAGCAATTATCCCAAGCCTGGTACACGATCGAGCTTAAGAGTAAGCTCTTGGAGGAGGAGCGCCAAGCTTACGTAGAGCGCTCGAGTAAATGGGCGACCGAGCACGAGGGGCTCGAAGGCCAGGTCTGAGAGATTGAGCGGGCCAGGGAGGAGGTCGAGGCTGTGTGGGCTCAAGATGAGGCAAGGCTGGGCGAGGCCGAGTTTGAGACGAAGCTGGTCATGGCTGAGGTAAGAGTGTCCAAGCTCGAGGAGAGGGCTGCGAGAGCTGTGGCTGAGGTGATCGAGCGATACCGGAGCTCGGAGGAGTATCAGGAAGCCCTGAAGTAGGTTGCCTTCACGTGCTATGAGCCAGGCTACCGTCGGGGGATGCGAAAGGGTTTTGCCCAAGGCTATAGGTAGGCAGTCATAATGGCTCAGGAGTGAGCTTCTATCGAACTCCTCTTTCCTCCCAAGCACTACTATGACTCCACTGAGGATGGCTCGGATTCTCCTTCGTCGACGTCGAGCGGCAAAGAGCGGAGCGAAGGTGCCTCTACCCTGGTGGAGGAAGGATCGCCAACTCCGGGTGCTTTAGAAGGGTGCGTGGACGGGGCAGGTCCCACACAAATGGGGTTAGTGCTCGGTCCGACTGTCATCGAGGATACCAGGTGTTGGTCCCGGGATGGACGAATGGACAAGAAGGGGGGTTGAATTGTCCCCCACAATAGATGGCTAATTAAAATACTTACGCAATAGAATTAACAATATTAATGAGATTGAAGATATTAACTAAACAAGCTAGCTAAATTCTCTCAATCTCATTGAACTCCGTTTTTAGGTTGGCGGTCTGGCGATAGACCGCTACCTTTGTGAAGTGGTCTGAGCTAGACCGTTCCAGGTGGCTGGGCGGCCATAGGCAGACCACCTAGGGGTTGAACAGCCATCTGAAGACCGCTGTTTTGGTCACTGTATTGTTGGCAGGTTTAGCGGTCTATCGCTGGACTGTTTTACCCTTGGGCGGCCCATAGGCCGACCGTGTACCTCGTGGAGCCAGCGTGACTCCCAAGGCGTTTCTGACCATTGCACAGTGTTGGGTCCATGTGGTCATGGGTTGGCCGTTTGGTCCTTTGCATGGTCCCAGGTTGGACCATTTACATTTTGTGCCGTTGGGTGACTGAGCGGCCCCAAGGGGACCGTTTAGTTTTTCAAGCGACCTATCATTCGACCGCTTATGGTTTGAACGGCCTGAGCATGCCCGTTTGTGTTCCCATTCTGTTCTGAGGTTGGATGGCCCTTTGGGGGACCGTTCAATGTCTCTCACGGTCAAGGTATGACCATGTGTATCTACATAGTCCGAGGGAAACCGTGTATCTTCTCATCTTACCCAGAGCCTAAACGGTCCCTGAGAGGCCGTTCACTCTCTGGAGCGGTCCAGGGATGGGTCGTGTATACCTCACACGGCCCTATGAGGACCATTTGTATCTGTCGATAGGCAGTTCATGGGTGACCGTGCCAGAATATCAAACGGCATGTGAAGAACCGTTTGAGTTCTGAGGCAGTCCATCGATCGTCTGTTTACCCAGGAACGGCCCAAGGTGGACCGTTTACTATGGTCTGTCTAACCGGTGGTTCATTCCGTGCCGATTTGAGTCCCGGGTGAGCAGACCCCGATCCACGTACTGACCCGTGATCTGACTGATGCTGGGCATCATGTGGGGGCCATGTGTTAGGGTGCCGTGACGTCCCGAGAGTTTGGTGTTCTCGACTTGTGCTACTGTGAGTCAGTGTCGTATGAGGAGCGGTCCTTGTACTTGTTCAGTTCCGATGTCATTTTTCGTGACTGGAGAGTCCACTCCTCCGGTGACACGTCCACTAGTCGTATCCTTCTTACGACACGCGCGTGCTGACCCACCCGGGAGTGGTGGAGCAGCTGACCCGAGTGAGACAGTTGTTAGGCTGGTTACCGTAGGGCCCCCACGTACAGCCGAGTCTGGGCTTAGGGAGAATAATCAGTTAGAGGATAGGCCTAGGGCGTATGATCTGAGTGTGCACACGAGGTTGGGGGCGTTGGACAGCGCTGACGAGCACGACCCTTGCTAGTCCTTGTTTGTAGTACTAGTTATTGAGTGTGTCTCTATCTTCGCCTGGGACTTTGTAGCTAGATACTTGTGACGCGGTGTAAGACGTCGGGGGACGCATCCGGTCGTTCTTCTAGTGGGTAGAGCTCCTATCTCCTGGCAAGTCTGGACTCGTGTTTTGTCGGTCTGAGGTTGGTTCGTGCGGTACGATTGGTCTAGATGGCTTTTTCGTTTATTTATTGCTGCTTGTTGGGTTCTATTCAGGTACAGTCTCTACTGTCTATCACCCTCAAACTGAAGGCCAAACTGAGGTCATCAACTGAAGCCTTGGGAACTTACTCCGTTGCCTAGTTGGGGACCACCCTGGGAATGGGATCTCCTCTTACCTCAGGCCGAGTTTACCTACAACGATTCTATCAATAGGTCCATAGGCAGGAGTCCATTCGAAGTTGTGCATGGTTATAGTTCTAGGAAGCCTTCGGATCTGTTTCCCCTCTCCCCGCATGCTAGAGTGTTAGTCTCGACTGAGTCTTTTGCACAGCATATCAAAGAGTTACATGATGACATCTGCAAGCATAGGGAAGAGCAATGAGGCTTACAAAAAGTAGGCAAACGCTCGACGGTGCCACTATGAGTTCCAGGTGGGAGACTCGATGATGGTGAGGATAGAGTGGCTCCTTCTGGGGCCTGCCTCCAAGTTGAGGGCACATGGATCGGGACCTTTTCGAGTTCTAAGATGACTGGGTAGTAATGCATATGAGCTGGACCTACCTAAGGGTTTTGTGGTATACCCTACCTTCAATGTGGCAGACTGGTACCCTACAAGGGCCCTGCGATGGGACCCAGTGAGGAGCTCAAGCCTTTACCTTCCCTTGTAAGAGACACCACCGGAAGGACTCCACCTATTAGCTTGAGAGGTTGACGTGAGCAGGTGGAGGCGATACTAGATGAGTAAAGTACCATTACCCGAAACAGGGTTTTCTAGCATTACCTGGTAAGGTGGAAGAATCGTTCCCCGACGGAGGACACCTGGGTGAGGCGGGAGGACCTGCTGCGCCTTGACCCAGATATTTTGGAGCACTACCATAGCCGAACGGACCCATACTCGATGGGTTCGAGTTCTCCCCACCCTGGGAGATTTGATAAGGACATCTCATGCCACTCGCTCTAGCTCGGGGTGCCTGCACTGCTTTGAGGAGGACCGACTATGATTATCACATTTCATCTTTCTTGTTGAGTCTTATTTCATGTATTGAGTCATGATCTAATTCCCTTGTTTGTGTTTAATGGGGTCTTAGTACCTTAGTTTGTGCCCATAGATTGAGTCTAGGATGGTCTTGGTCTTTTATCTATTTGTCAAGGGTCTTTTGGTCATGGAAAAAGTGGGAGCCTATAAATAGGACCCATCCCACCTCATTTGTACAACTTTCGATGAAAATTTAAGAGAAGGCATTCCCTTGGTCCATTTCTTCCCCCACTCTTATTCTCCCTCTATCTCTCTCCCTCTCCCTACAAGAAGGGGGGCATGCCTGATGGGGTCATCACTGTTAGCAACTAGAGGCGTCTCCAGGCCGTTTCCCAAAAATTCTGAGGACTTTCTGATCTAGTTAGCGACGTACTGGCGCTGGTTTCATCGTCATCCGAGTTCACCTCAGACTGTGGAGCCGTCAACAGCGACCGGTGGTCAGCTCGTTCCTGTAGCTGGCAGAATCGGCCGAGTCAATTCTTCGACAACTTCGTGATTTCCTTCCCCACCCCACCTGGCCGACTTAACGCCCCTCCCTGCGTGGAGAATGATAATAATTGTTTGAGCGTTGACCTTGCATGATATTAACTGAGCTTAGTATATCTTGACCCTCCTATTGAACCTTCTAAGGCTCTTCAGTCCTTGAATGAAATAAGGTGTTGCTCATCGAGGAATCAGTGACCGGACTAAGGGAAGGAATAGAGTGGTAAAGGGGAAACACGGGAGCAAAATGTATCTCAGGTAACCCCCTTCGTAGTTGTATTCCTCTTAAGGCGACACCGGGCACTCACCTTTTACGGAGAGTTGAGGGGGGCTCGAATGGCATGGGGAGTTTCAAGGGTTTGAGGAAACAAAATTGGGGTGTGGGCATGCCAGTCGATTTCTCGACAACCACCTATGGATCCAAGGGTTAACGGGGAAGCATCGCTAGGATGCGGCACGTGGGCTCGGGAGATCAGGCGACACATGGAGAGAAGGAAGGTTCCACAAGTGCGAGTGCGTAGGCGATTATGTGGAATCGTGTACTGGAAGTCTTTCCCCACCAACCGCAAGCAGTCGGTGTATATTTACATCGGATTGAATTCAAACATCTTTGTTCTGTGTTGAAGAGAAGTTTGTATATTTCTGAAGCCATGGGTGGAGGGCTGGGGGCATTTCATAGCTATAGGCGTGCATTCGACTGGGAGGTGTAGCTTGCTGGAATCGGGGATACTAGACGCACACTAGGTGGTGCGGAAGAAGGCTGGAGCTCAGATATGGGCCCAGAGACATGCATTCAATTAGTAACACGCTACATGAGAGCCACGAGGGCTTTATGAGTGGGCCGAGAAGGCCAAATTACAACTGGAGCAAGCCGCAGGATAATTCTGACATGTGAGTCGGTCCCCGGGTCAATGCATGATAAGGCGGATATCCACGTATTTTTACAGAGGCTCTCCTCTAAGTGGGGGATGTGACCGACTTGTCGAGGGAGGACTAGGCGGGGTGACCGGGGGAGATACTGGTCGGTGACTGGGCAAAGGTCGGAAGTGGCTCGGGGTGAGCAATCGAGCGTGGATCCGAAAGGGGTGAGCATCTCCATACTGAGAAGTCGAGGCCAGTCCCAGGGATGTCATTCCCGAGCTAGGGTCCAGCTCACTCGAATCAGAGGTTAGAGCGGTCGGCAATCGGCTCGAGGTGAGCGATAGACACACGGTCTCGTGATAGAGGTAGGTGCAACATCATGGCATTTGTGCGGTCATCGTAGGTGGTCATACAGGGGCAGACCTGGGGTGCGGGTGTATTTGTCGTTATCATAATGCCTTATGTGTAACGTGGATAGACTTGTGTGTCATGGCTTAACGTAGTGTGAGGAGAGTACGAGTGACATACCCTCGGCATGTGTAAGTTGATTAACAAGTCAACTGTGCACACTTAGCTCCTTGCATCCGTCTTTGCCTGCTGGAGGAGATCGTATGCCTGCGTCTGAGTGACCTTGTATGCCTGCTTGTGTATGCATGCCCTGCCCCTTGAGCTCCTAAGGGGCTTTTATAGGGGAAGGTGAAAGGTCAGGGAAGGGTTTAGGTATGAAGAGAGAGAGAGAGGGATAAATAATATTTAAACTAGGCCCCCTACTCTAAACCCCCACGTGGCTGGATTTGGATGGGTTTTTGGTGCATTTGAACTAGGTTTTTGGACAGGTTTGAACCCCTGGAAGACTGGGTGCTCGGAGTGCTTGAACTTGCTTCTCAAACCGTGCTTTCACCTTGGACGCTCCTCAAACACTTCTCATACACTCCATGCCATAAGTTGACTCTCCACGGATTGAGATTGGGCTGGGGTAGTGGCCGAATGGGATTGGGAGGGGCACCATGGGGACCAAGGCGTCCTTGGCTTGGGATTCGCCCCTGGCCGTGGGGCCAGGGGGCGGCCCCCGAGGTGGTCTCCCTTCATCTTTTTCTTTCTTTTGACGATTGGGAGGGGGCTGGCCTGCATGTTTCATAGCTTGTGTGTTGGAATGAGCTTCAAAATGGAGTTGATGCGGGGTCACTTTTGAGGTGCTCGGGATAATTTCCCTTGCCTCGTCGGTGCATTGTATAGGCTAGGTAAAGGCCAAGATGGGCCACTTGGACTTTGAGTTGCTAACCGACATAGCTGGGATAGTGAGAACAAGGCATTACAGGCATGAAAGCCCAGCCTTATTATGCATATGTTGTGCTAGATGATGAACTAGCCCGTAGCCTCGGGTTGGCTCGATGACTAAAAAGAAAGCAGCTCACCGCCACGTGTCTAGGAGTCGGGAGCAATCCCACTCTCTTGTAGTGTCACCGCGTGGTGTGGTGAGTATTCCCGAGTCATGGGTCGTCCTCGACTCGTGGTGAAATGGTTGGAATTATGAACACCTACAAGGTGATCGGGATAATGCTCGACTATTGTCTATGGGCCGTATGGGCTGTCTAGTGACCCTCGGGGCCCAATTTTGAGCGGGTGACCGAGTCCATTAATGTTAGCTGGCTGAAGGGAGACTTTTTAAGGAGATCCTCAACCCCAAGGTTGGTACCACATGTCATGGCATATTGTTGGGAGCTCCCAGGTTGGCCTAGGTAGCTAAATTGTTGGTGGGCGAATGCCACTTGTCGGGAAGTTGGGGGTGGTCCCTGCTTGATGTAGAGTTACCACATAGCACGGCCAGTGGACCAAAGCCTCTGGTTGGCCTTGGGTTGATGTGACATGGTTGGAAATAGGCCACCTTTATGGTGTTCGAGGTAATTCCCTCACCCCTTGTTTGGAGCCATATAGGTTGGGTGACGATCTCTAGGGCTTGAGTTCACTCCTTGTTCAGAGATTATCGACATTGAGTGACTGGGAAAAGACATATTGGGCTGGTCGCAAGCCCTATTGTTGGGTGTGGTTTAGTACGACGTGTTACTAGGGCACCCCCGGGTTGGCTCGGGCGACTGAGTTGTAAGCAAGCGAAACCGCCCGCCTGATGGTCGAGGATGGTCTCCACTTGTTGTCGGAGTCACCGTGGGTCATGGCAAGCTAGGTTGAATCCTCGATTGAGTCCGGGGTACTATAGGGATGCTAAATAATTAGCGCTCATGAGGTGTGCACCTTTAATCAAGACACGTGGGTTTTTCACTGACGGAGCCTTCGGCGCTGAGGTTCATGCTGCTGGCTCGGCTCGATTTGTGTTTGTGGCCTCCTCTGGGAGTGTAACACTATCTGGGGTGCTTTCGCCTTGACTGGGCGGTCATCTGGTCTCTAACAGACCCAATTTATTGAGAAGGTGTACCTGTGCCAGGTCATCCGGGTCTTCTGCCGATGGAACCTTAGGTCCCCTATTCTCAAGTGCCAAAGGCGTTCTATCACCTCAGGAGGGCTTCTCTTTCAGGTGGCAGACCAACAGGTATATCTTTGTCCTTGGTCGAACAACGGATATCATTTATGCAGCACGATCGATTCGATACCGGTTCATTGGGTAGGCCTGACGACACTACCAGTTTATTGTGAATTCTTCTCGATTCTCTTGAGGTGTAGTCCCTGGCATTCATATCGAGTGACCTAAGGTTCTGGCAGCATGAGAAGGCTTTGGTGTATTGGCTTCCTTCGGCTTCTTTACTTCAGTGGGCCACATCATTCTTATCACTTAGGCTTGATCGCCATTGAGCGTATTTTGAGTGCCAACAGGTCCAGAGGAAGTTCCTCCTCCAGTCCAGGCAGAGGATCAGCCTCCTCCACCTTCACCTCATCATATGGATCCGAAGATGCCACCTCCACCACAATTCTTTCATGGAGAATCTTCTACTCCGGGGGCTAGCCAGCACACTTGGGTAGATTATGAGGCTTTTGACAGGCATTTCACTGGGCTGGAAACTCGTGTGGATACCTTTAGGGATCGCCTCTCTACCATTGGGGATAATATAGACACTATGGGTGATATGCTTGATGTTATGACCAATAGCATTGATTCCTTCTCCACAGTCTTGGACACCATCACTACACAGCTGACCACCCTCATAGCTAGCCATGATGACTCTAGCCAGGCCTTCCGCATCATGAAAAATGCCCTCCTTGATATGCAGCGCCATGATATAGCCCGTGATAATTCCATTGCCAACATCCAGCACTAGCTATAGTTTCATGACCAGTCTCTGGCAGACATTAGATAGCGCCTTGGCTATGTGCCTTCTCCTCCACCTCTAGAAGACCAGCCTCCTAAAGATGCTCCTTGAGGATTCTCTTTTTGCTTCGTCCCTCTAGTCTGTTGCACTTGGGTCATGTATCTTTTAGGTCTCCTTTTCGCCTATCCTATCCCCTTCTTTGATGATGCCAAAGGGGAAGAAGTAGTTATGTGAGTCAGTCTTTATATAGTTTAGCTATGCATGCAGGTCTTATATAGTTTATGCATGCTTGTCGCTGTGTCTTGTATGAATGCTCATTGTGAGGAGCTTTTGTGAGTCAGTCTTGCTGCATTTGTCCTTACCATATGTCTAGAGTGTTGCATTCTCTCAAGCATCAATGTACTCTGTAATGAAATGATGAAACGAATGCAAATTGATATTGCCTGTCACATGATGGTTCTTATCTCTCATTTCCTCTCTATTTGGCAAATAAGGTGTTGAATGGCTAGTGTAATTTGGCCATCCTTATATAAAGGAGGCTAGTGTATTGCTTTTCTCATTGATTGCTTATGAAAGAAGAAAGCCCACTTAAGTGATTGCTCGGTGAGAGACCGTCCGACGAGAGGCCGAGCTATGCGAGACAGTAGTTATACCCCCCTTCCTGTGCCACCTCTCGTCCTGTTCAAGTTTTTAGAGTGTCGATGATCATTTCCCCACTGCTGTCACGTCATAATTAGAAGTATAGTTAAGATAAACCACATATTTCAGGAAGCCTAACAAGTCACGGTCTATCGTGTGACTGCATCTTGAAGGTAGCGATCATGATTCGACCGCGATCTTCTTTTGAAGATGGAAAGAGATAAAACACAGAAAGCTCATATTCTTATCTATAATTTGGCCATGGATCGATGTTATCTAGAGAGGAGGGATCGACAAGACACCTCATAAGGATCCTAATTCAACCTGAAGCCCTAACCCTAGGCCATTCCCTATAAATAGGACCCAGAACTATTCTGCGCAAACCTTAGTTTTAGATCGCACGAGACAAAGGTAAAACATCATCCTTTCAAAACTTTTCTTTAGAACCCACAACTCCTTCCAAGCACTGGTTCAAGTCAAAGGGAGGGTTGGCCCCGAAGCCAACAAGATTTAAGCATATTTGGGTGCCCAAGCAACCTTGCCCCCAAGCTCCAACTCAGCTAGGTGAGGAGTTGTAGACCCTCGTCGAAGAAACCAGACCAGATGAGATTGTGGCGGTTGTGACCGTCAATGTAATCGTGACTAAAGATGATGGTGGGAGGCCATCCACGTCATCTAAAGAAATTACAGCTAAAGAAAGAGGTGTCACCCGCAGCCCCTCTACGCATGACCCTGTTGTACTAATACTACTACATGAATATCAGTAGGAGATTGAAATATTGAGGAAGCAGCTGAATGAGAAGAATGCACATGCATCTACATCCAAGCCAGCCGAAGTCCCTCCTGAGACACCTGGGGACAATGGCCAAATCTTCACAATTTGGCCACAGGTAGCCGCACCTTAGTCGACGCCTAGCTATATAGGTGGCACTCCCTTCCAGGTACAACATACCACTACAATGCAACCCCTAGTTTTTCCATACTAGGAGACTACTCCTATACCTCAAGCAACAGTGGCGACACTGCAGATGCAACAAACTCACTGCTGCCCAGGCCCAGTCAACTAGGCGATGGTGAATAAAATGATGATAGACCAGATGATTGAAAAGAAGCTGGTCGACAGGGGCAATGATGATTATGTTACTTTTGATGTGTACAGGGTACCTTACCCTGTCCATCATGCAACCAAGGGCATCAGTAAACTGTCGAAGTTTGATAAGTTCAGCGGGCAAGGTTCGTCAAAAGAGCATATAGCCTACTACATTAATGTAATGGGCGATCTGGCGACTGATGAATCATACTTATTAAAGTTCTTCGGGTCCTCACTCACGGGGCTCACCTTCTAATGGTACTCAAACCTGTCGGCTGGGTCCATCAATGACTGGCCGATGCGGTGGGAGATCATTGACGGGGCACTGATCGTCTTCATATGTCGGCCAATGCGCGACGCCCGCCGTTCGGCCCCCTAATCCTGCACGACTCGAAGTCCGGTGTATGGCGCCGATACGGACCTCTCGATGACATGACCTTCTCCTGGAACTGTTGAGGGCCTCATAGCTTCGCCTGACACCGTCACCCTCGTACAAAAAGGGGGATGTCCATCCCATTACTCCAGCAGTGGATCAGTGTTACATCGGCGCTAACAAGCACGGCCAGAGCTTCACTGACCGTTGACCTTTTCAGCTGTGCCCTAACTGCGAACTTCAGCCGCTTCGACACCGCCATCTCGGCCTGCGCCGCACGCGGTACCTGGCCCAGCTGCTACTGCGGCAAGGTGTCGATGAGATAGTCGGTAATCACGAGGCGCGATCGTGCCTTCGCTCAATACATAGCGTGCATTGGCGGGAGAGCTGGCAGTGGGCGTCACCATGTGCGCGGTCAATGACTTGGTGCATTGGCTCGATAGGCATCGCAATAGGGCGATTACGCTCATTGCCGAGCCCAACTACAAATCGGAGAAGAACCAATTCGGTGGGTCTGGGCGGGTCAGATTGCCCCCGGCGTTGACATCAAAGTGCGCATCGGTTGTAAGTCTAAAGAGATATATGGTAAGTACCTATATCATGTATGTATAAATTGAATATCATGATAGCACTGAAGCGAGCTGTTACTCAGACTGCTACCGGACTAGGAGATTCATGACTACTTTTCTGCGGAAATCTCAAGGCCAAGGCCAAGGCCTTGGTGGGCCTATCTCGAGAGAACGGCGACGGAGTTCGGTTGCCGAAAGTCAGGATGCCTTGGATGGCGGAAGCGGAATAGGTCTAGCCGCCGGAGCTAGCTCGGCGTCGCCATGGCATTGGTATGAAACGCCGTTGTTGCCAAAACCAAGAGGACGAGATAGCACGGTCTCAACGGGCTGTCATCGCAATGCGGCGCTGCGGGAAACGGCGCCAGTTGTCGAATTACGCCCACGTTTCCTCGTGCCAACAAACCTTGTTCTGAGTCATGCGCGTGGCACTGCGCAGTCCCCCGCTTGCCGACAGGGAAAAGCTGTTGCGCGGCGATCACGGTGATTCGGATTTACACAACTATGGAGATGAAGATGACCTCAGCGAAGTCTTTTAAGGAAATCCTCGTACGCGCCGGTACAGCATTAATCGCAGGTTTCTTGCTGCTGACAGGCTCAGTTTGGGCCCAAGTTGCGACTGACCCTGCATACGCAGCGCTCAAGGGAAAGAAGGTTGTCTACATTCCTATAGCGATGAACTATAGTCTCACGCAAGCTTGGTACGCAGTGATGAAGCACGAGGCGGACCGCTTTGGTTACAGCATTGAGATCCGGGATCCCAACTGGGATCCCAACAACGCTGTTCAAGCGTTTCAGGCGGCGCTTCGAGAAAAGCCCGACCTTATCGTGACCCTCCCGACTGACACGACGTCTATCTCCCGTTTAGTTGCCAAGGCCCGTGAAGACAAAATTCCTGTCATCGAAATTCAACAAATTACCTCGGTGGCCCCATCCATCTACGTTGGCCCTGACTTTCGAGCCTTTGGCCGAGCAAACGCAGAGGCTGTAGTCAAAGCGTGCGGCGCGACTTCCGGAAAGTCGGGCAAGGTTGCTGTGACGCTTGGTCTGGTCACCGCTCCCGCATCGATCGCCTGGGAAGAAGGGATCAAGAGCGTGTTTGCGAGACATAAAGACATTACCGTTGTTTCTACACAAGCAGCAGATTGGAACGCTTCGAAGTCGAATGCTATAGCCACGACGGTTTTGCAGCAGCACCCCGACCTGTGTGGCATCCTCGACATGTGGGACGGTCAAGCACAGGGCACCGTGGCGGCAGTTCACCAGGCAGGAAAGACCGGAAGCGTTTTCGTGGCAACGACAGGCGGTGGTGATAAGTCCGCGTGTGACGCCATCGATTCAGGTGGCTTCTCCGACTACGTTAGCTTCAATGCGAAGACTCAAGCAATTTACCTGAATGCGCTGATTAAGCTCGTGCTCCAATCCAAGACGCCTATGTACGATCTCCATTCGATCGTGATCACCCCTCCAAAGGAGCTTACCAAGGACGTCCTGTCGCCGGGCTCCTGCTGGACGCTTGACGACCTGAAGAGGTCGGGTGGTTAGCACCACCTCTGAGGCGAGTGGAGCGCTCGCGCATGAGTGCTCCCTTGCCGGCTGTCCATTACCACCAACCGGATGGTTGAAGTGAGTAGCCTATGAGGGATCAGACTCCATGGGAGGAGTACACTGAGGTGGAGCTACGTTTCTGGACCTATACCAGATACATATATGCACCACAGGAGGGGTGGAATCCCCATGGTTTGCCGAATGTGACACACCTTGCCGCATACTTGGCGTACTAGTTGGTGACATTTGTGGTCCCACATAGAGGGGATGGTCTGCTGAGAGCCGAGTTACTGTGGCCAGCTTGCTTGTTGGCGGAGGGACGATAGTTGGCCTTGGCTCCTGCTGCGTTGGCCAACATTTATCAGGGACTGGGAGTTCTGGTAGTGCACCCGGCGTCGAGAGAGAGAGGCCTTCTCTTGCCGACCCACTACCTCAGTGCATGGGGTGGATTGTTCTTTATGGGGCTAGTGACACGAGGGACAGTGGCGAATCTGACGACACCGCTTTTGTTCAGCTTCACTGGACAGCCTGATAGAGACAACGAGACATAGCTGGAGAGGGCTAGGAGAGCCCTTTGCTACCTGCCCACCCAAGGCGAGGAGGGATTACCTTTTGATAGTGCCACGAGAAACTGCGACCTTTTTCTGGGAACGTCAGGTGGAGGGGCATCCTGCACCCACCCCGGTCAGGGGGTGCCAGATGCAGGGCCACAGACTGAGTGGGTGCTAAGCACCCGATCGGTGGTGTTGACATTGCACCGGTTTGCGATGAGCTCCTTGGAGCCGTACTACCCACATCGATTTGTAAGGAATTTTGGGAATGACCAGGGGATCCTGCCGAATCGGGAGTTTCCTTTGACAGGCCGACAGTACAGAGAGAAGGACACCCACCTGTTGGCGGCCGCGTGGTGGGACTTCTACTACCGCTGGGCGTCGGGGCCGTTTCCAATGTCGGGATAGGTACGCTGGGGGTGATTCGACGTCCATTACGCCAGGTGGTTGTTCGAGCACAGCCACCTGTATCGGCAGAAGGCCTCCGCGATTAGGAAGGCGGAGGAGAGTCACTTGCTGAGGGAGGATCTGCCTCCCATTCCACTAGATGATAGGTATTTGAGGACCCGCGTCGCTCGAATTCGTCGAGAGATCGAGCGACTTATGGAGTACTGGCCCTAGAGCACCCAGGGCTCTTCATCTGGGAGCTGAGGCAACGGAGGGGCGCTGAAGCCCCTAAGATAGGTATCGACAGTGGTGGTGACAACTGGGATGAAGGTGCATCGACTGAGGGCACCTAGGACCTAGTGGGCCCAGTTCTTGGCCAACTGGACCTCCGGAGTAGAGGTTTGCTAGACCGGGCGCTTCCGCACGGGAGCTTTGCTGACACAACAGTCGATGGCTAGAGGCGGCACATCGGCCATGCGATCGGGTGAGCCAGGCCCGTGGAGTTTGTGTCCCAGATCAAGTGTGTCCACACTCTGAGGGACATTCGGGAGGCTGTCGCGAAGGCGGCCTGAGCACTGTCGCTGAGGTCAGAGTAGCTGGTACCCTTGTCATCGACCCCCTTCGGGGCTTCAGGTAAGGTTCTTTCTTTTGCATATGGTTTTAACTTGATCACTTTCCAGGCCATACAACTAAGGTGTTGGCGTTGTATGTGTTTGTTGACAGGCTCTGCGGCAGAGAGGGATCACCCCTCCACGGAGGCATCCTCAGGGAGTGCGGATGGAGGCCTCCAGCCTAGGCGAAAATGCCCTCACGTAGAGGCTACAACAGCTGAGGTTGGTGGGTCCTCTGAGGGACTCAAGGCTGGAGAGCAAGTTGAGGCAGAGATGGCTTTAAGTTAGTGTCGCTTTGACCCCTTTGCTCCTGTTTAGTTTAGCCACAGCAGTTGGCTAATCTTATTTCGCTGGGTTTGTCTTTTGCAGCTCCCCTGGTGGCTGGTGTGGAGGCGACCTTCTCGCCCCCCCGAGAGGTGGACCCTCTGTATGAGGAGGGAGCTGAGTGCGAGATCAATGTAGATGGACTTATCTAGGTGATGGATGAAATTGCCCCTAACATAGAGACCTTCCCCGACTTCGAGTCGTGGAGAGCTGCTATAAGAGCCCGTTCAGGTAAGAGCTTCTGATTGCGCATGCTGTGACTCTACTTAGTTTTGGTTATTAACATAACCATCTGAATCATGCAAAGGAGGTAGAGGCATCAGGGACTAGGCCCCCTACTGAGGCATTGGGTGAAGCGCCTGGACAAGCTGGAGAGCCAGCACCCACGGTGGCTAGCAGTTGCCAGAGTAAGCGTCCAATTACTGTTGAGGTGATCTCCTCGTTGTTGTTGCACCTCTTGACAAGCTAGCGTCACTGACTGGGTTTGCGTTGCTCGCTTGACAGGTAAGGAGGTGGTAGCCACCTTGGAGATGATCGAGGAGCTAGTGCACGCCGCCCCCTCAGTGGCCTTGCCATCCTTTGAGGGTGAGTCCGTGCAGGTGGCGTCTGTGCCCCCACCCACTACTAAGGGCATGCTGGGTGGGCTACTGCAGCTACTGGCAAAACTTCCTCTCCCGCCTGTGCCAACCGTGGTATCAGCTTGCACGGTGGGGCTAGTGGAGTCCTCCAGTGTGGGACCATCTGGTATGTGACTGAATGCTTAGTCATTTGTGGTAGGGCTTTTTGATTTACCGGTTAATGCTAAGCTTCCACTGGCATTGATCACATATGCATCTTCCCCTCTGGAGGAGGGTGAGCTTCCCCGGGATGCAACCAGGGTAGCAGGCAGTGATCTCGCTGTTGTAGGTTCCACTGGGGGCGATGAGGAGCTCATCGATATTGAGGGGGTTTCCGAAGGGGAGGCCTCTGCTGATGAGCTTCTTATCCAACACCCTTGGCTACGGGGTTGTCTTCATATGAAACTAGATTATAATAACCTGACTCGACTCTTTGGTGTACAGGTGCCTCTGATTTACTTGCGCCTGGGGGTTCCTCAGGGACCTCGTTTGGCTCTTCGAGCAGTGGCAATGCGGCGATGGAGATCGGCGAGAGTTCGAGCTCGAGCTCTTCTACCTCTGAGGCCTCTTCTACCGGGGATGCCGAGGTGGAGGCAGCTCTAGAAGGTATATAAAAGTCCTTCCTTCCTCCCCATTGACTTTGGTTTAGAGTTTATGGCAGAGTGTTGACGCCATTGTGTTATGACCTGGACTGGAATCTGAGGGGGAGCGTGTGTCAACTCCTACCGAGGATGACCAGGGAGATCCTCCCGTGCCCTCGATGGTTGTCGAGGATGATCGGAAGGTGGAAGAGCCTCTGCCCTCCCCGACTCCAGCGGGGGATGCCACCGATGTGGAGGAGAGGTTACCCTCACCGACCCCTAGCAGAGATGCCGCAGGCACGGCGGGAGCCATGCTTGGTGAGGATCAAAACCTTTCTCACGTTTTTCACCTTGCCTTGTCACAGGGAAGCCCCAGGTGTTACTGACTCCCCTTTGTGTTTGGTGGGATTATGCAGGTCCCCCTGGTGTACTGGTTGAGATGGGCCACTCTTCCATGGACCTGGGGGTCGAGTGGCCTACGTCCGCTTGTCTGCCAGAGCCACTGCTAGACGCGAGCGTGGGTGCGGCCTAGCTTTAGCGAGCCCGAGGATACCTTGAAGGCAACCCCCTACCTTCTTCAGAGGAGCTTAGGCAGCGGTTGTGGGACTGCACCCAAGGCTACCACGGCCTCGGCTTCTCATGCAAGCTCTGGATGTCTGGCTTGGTCGACATCTAGGCAGAATACCTACGGCTCCTGGCAGCTTAGGAGAAGAGGGCACAGCGGCTGGCGGCCATCCGAGAGGCGCAGGAGCCGTGCACTCAGCTTGCGTCAGTAGCAACCGAGCAGAGGAGACGTGCCGACGCGGCCGTGTTTCCTGCTAGGGACCACGCCATGCAGCTGAATGAGGTGGAGAACAGAGCTGAGGCCTTGTAGAAGGCCTTGGATGAGCAGCGGCGAGCCGTGGAGCTCACTATTGTCGAGTGGCGGGCTGCCTGCTTTGGTGGATTGCGCCTCGAAGAAGGTCTATGTTGACACCTAAAATATGATAACCGGCAATCAAGTCGCAAAAGTAAATGACACAGCTTACGGAGCGCACAAGCCGAAGGAAAGCGGACTACTGAAGCCTTTTAAAGTTACCAAAGCTGCCAGGAGTGAATGCCGAGAGCTTCGCCTCAGGAGAACCGACATGACTCCACCACCAGCCGACAGTGCGACCAAGCCTGCCCAATGATCCGGTGTTGACTTTGTCGCACCGCTACCTTACATCGCCGCCCGACCAAGGATGGTGATTCACCCGACGGTCTCCCGCCCCAATGAAGACTCTCTTGAGGAAAAAGAGCACCAACGGCCTTCATAAACGGGAGCCAAAAGCTCTAGCAGCGGAAGAATCCGTACACCCGACATGGGTTCGGCTTCTTGCGAAGGTAGGCCCGTCAGAGGCCAAAATGATCGCTAGTCTAGAATATCCTCCCGCATGAGAGCTCGAAACACGAGTCAAGTCGAGCCGACAGCACGAGCCATGATGCCGAAGAGCGTGTCAACAGAAGACCCACGTGCTCAAGCCAAGTACGCACGGGGTTCAGACCGAAGCCGTACGGTCGACCGAGGGCCTCGTCGACACCCGACCAAGGCCCTGTGATAGCCCTGGCACGAAGAATCATGAATGGTGACTTCCGAGACCATCCTCGGATTCATCGGCTGACGTTCGGCAAGCAAATGCCGTTGAAACGGCGCCCTAGTTTGTCGACACGTCATTGAAACGGCGCCCTCCTTCCCGGCGCGCAAAGAAGAAGCACTGCTTCCCGGCGCGGCCTTCCCCGGCGCGCTAATCTCCCTCCCCGACGCGGCCTCCCCGGCGCGCCATTTGTGGCACCGGGAAACCCCCCTCCTATAAAGAAGAGAAAAATACGAGAGGAGAAAAGAAATTACGAAGAAGAAGGGGGAGAGAGAGTAGAGGAAAGCTTGGAGAGCAAGTTGACGGGTATCCCTTCACTGTCTGAGAGAGCCAGAGGAGAGAGAAGGTCCTTCGCCTCCATCTGTTCGAATCATCCGACGCCGGAGAAGGAGATCGGGCTCCGTCATTCCTTGGGTGGGTGTCTACGGGTTGATTCCTGTTGAACCCCCTTTCGCTCTGGTTCTTTTTCCTTTGCCTTTGGATACAATGTAAACGGGAGAGGTGGGGAAGGTGATGACATGAGCCTACTCCCCCCTCTCACCGTCTCTGTCTTTTCTTCTACTCTCTAAGCCCCTTCCGCAGGCAGTGCATGGTGACCGCGCGACAACACCGGCACCATGTCATGTAATACATGTATATGTTTGATTTTCTGTTTATGGCATAAACAACACCCATGATTGCATCGATACATTGGGGATTCGGCGTTATGCATTTTCCCTTCCGTTTATCATTTCTGGATTAGCTCATTCATCGTGTGCTCTCCGTGAGCTTCAAACCGGCGCCGTGCTACAGTGACGGCACCGGAACACAATCTTGTTTCCCCCTTCTTCTTTGCACACTTCCCCGGGTATATCTAATAGGATTCGTGGAGGTTTAAAGGGGGGTGTATAAGAAGGGGCCACCCAGGGCCGCTAGGCCAGGGGTGCAGTCTTGCAATAGACTGCTACCCTTGGTGTAACGGTCGGCTACTGACCGTTTCCCCCGTTTGTATCGTGCACCCTCGAGGTGCGTGTTTTGACCGTTGGGAGTCACATGCAGGGTTGCGGTCAGGGCATGATCATTTCCTTGTGCCTTACGGTCTAGTGAGGACCGTTTGGTTTTGGGTAGCGGCCTGGCAATAGACCGCTTGTCCCCCTGTGGCTAGCCCCCTTGCGGTCATCCTAGAGGCCTCAGGGAGGCCACTAGGCCTGCTTTGCGGTCCTAGGAGGGCCGCCAGGCTGAGGGGCGGTCTCGGGAGGATCGCCACTCCGTTTTCTTTCAATCGGTGATTTTCGTGAGTTGAGTCTTACCTCCATTGACCTATCCACTAGTGGTAACTTTTCTACGCACGCGGGTGCAGACCCACTTGGGAGTGGTGGAGAGCGTGATCCGGAGAGACAGTTGTTAGGCTGGTTACTGTAGGGCCCCTACGCGTAGCCTGAGTGCCGACTTCGGAAGAAGAACCAACTAGAGGGCCTGACCTAGGGTGCATGGTCTGTGTGTGCACACTGGTTGGGGACGTCAAACTCGCACTGACGAGCGTGACCCCAACTAGTCCTTGTTCGTGGTACTTGTTGTGTGTCTCAGTCTCCGCTTGGGGCGTGTAGGGAGACACTTGGACATGGTGTAAGACGTCAGGGGACGCATCCAATCTTGCTTCTGGTGGGTGGTGCTCCTATCTTCTGACAGGTACGGACTTATTTTCTTGTTGGACTGCGGCCAGTTTGTCCGGTATGATTAGTTGTAGTGTGTTTTTTCGTTTATTTATTATTGCTTGCTGCTTCTGTCATACTTTTGTTCAGTAGCGTTACTCTCTGTGTACGTGTGTACCTTGTGGCGTTGTTTCTCTCGTTGCAAGGTGGGGGTCTACGGGATCTCTATTGAGCCTATGAAATGAGACTCACCCCTATATTTTCAGGTGAGACGGGTTCGTTGAGAGGCGTGTCTGAGGTTCCTCGGGATTCATTTGGCCAGAGTTAGTTGCTAGTTGCTAGAGCCAGAGTATGCCCCATGTACTTGTACATTTCTTTCGGTTGACTGTACTTATTTTGGACATGAGACACACGGGACCTTATAGCTTTTAGTGAGTAGTTATTTTATTTCCTACTTTATTATTTAGATCATTGTGTTATTTCTATAGTTATTTTAACTTCTTGTGTACCCTCACACCATTCTTTAACCCTTCCGAGTCTTTGGACTCGTGGGTGGCCGGTCAAGGTTCGAGCCGCGCCGATTCCTTTCTGGTACTCGGATCTTGGGTTGTTATTTAGTATCAGAGTGGGGCTGTAGAGGTATATAAGAACCTGAAATGATTGCAGTGGTCCAGAAAGTCCATGAATGTCCTGTACAGTCGGCGACTAGCTTAGGGCGCCGTGTGTTTTGATATAAAATAATGCCATAGTGTATAAAATATTTTAAACTTGATGCATACGGAACATGAATTACATTAGAAATTACACATGCATGCTTTTAAAATCTCCAGGTATATAACGGACTAGAACTATCCCGTTACATACCATAACGGACCAGGGCAAGACCGCTATGCTTGACAGAACTCAAATAAATCCATAGGAGAACGGGACTATAACGCACCAGGGCAGGTGCGCTATAGGACTATAACGCATGAGAGTAGGGGCGTTAAAGTCAACAGGCACATAACACGACTGACAAGGGCTATAACGCACCAGGGGTGGGGAGTTATAGGAGCATAACGCACCTCCCGTGGGCCGTTATGCCCACCAGAACGATTAAAATCCATAGCAAACCACGGGATATAACGTACTAAGGGTGGGGCGTTATATGAGTTTAACGCATAGGGACAGGGGCGTTAAAGGCAACAGACCTTTAACTCAACATGCAGGGACTATAACGCACCAAGCGAGGCGCGTTAAAGTCACCCGAACATAAAAATTCATAGAAAACTCCTCAGATTACGGACGATATAATGCATCGCTAGGGGTGCGCCAAATGACTATAACGCACCGGGGCATGCGCATTATGTCACCTGGGTTTCATGACTCTAGAGGTCGGAACCGAAACCCCCTCCCGACCGATCGAAATCGACGGGGGACGCGGCGAAATACAAAACTAATTCAACCTGCCAAGCCATACTAACATTCCAAGCCTAAGCATGCCACTAGAATTAAAATACGATGCCCATAGAGATAATTTCAACATTAAAAGATAATTTCAGGCATTAATAGATTAAAAATGAACTAATTAGGAATATGCACGAAATACGAGATAAAGGGTGTCGGACTACGGTGCAAGTGGTACCGGCAGTGTCCTAACGAGGTAAGGAATCCATCCCCCTACCTGGATGACGACGAAAATAGTGAATCGATGCCGATCCAGCGAGAGGGCAACGCGACGCCTCCCGGCCCGACTCGACTCCACGCTCCGTGAATCGAGGAAAGGTGGGCGTCAACACGATCCTTGTGACGCGGCCAATCCAACGATACCTCTCTGGCTTTGATCAGTGGCCGTCTGGACCAGAAATTGAGAGAGACACGTAAACTGAGAAATTAACCCCAAAATCACCCAAAATAAGAAATTACACGAAAAATGAGGAAGATGGCGACGGATGGCAACATAGGAGGCGTCAACGGATTCCTGGTGAGATGAGGAGTCTGTTCCCCTACCTCTTGCGCGGCGAAGATCGAGAATCGGTGCAGATCGGGTGACGGGGGCCACATCGTCCTTCCGCTCGCACGCGTCTCCACGCTCCACGATCTGAGAGATGAAGGGTACTGGCGCGATCCTCGCGTCGAGCCCATCCCGTCGGTACCTCCCACGCGTCGATCGGGGTCCGTTTGGACAGCGAACCGAGAGAATGGGGGGTGGAGGAGAGAGAACGTGTGAGGGTGAGAGAGAGATTCGAGATGGAGAGAGAGTGTGTCGAGAATATAGTTTTATTGGCATTTTTGACCAGACTGTTAGCCTAAGGGTGCGCGACCGAAGTGAAGTGGTTGTGAATGTTGAGGTCGGCACATTTTTCTCTGAAATAGCAAGAATCAAATTGCCGACCGTTATCACTCACAATCACTCGGGGGATGCCGTAGCGACAGATAATCAACTTCCAAACAAAGCTCCATACTATTGACTCGGTGATCCTAGCAGTGGCTTCGGCTTCGATCCACTTGGTGAAATAGTTGATGGCGACGATGATGAACTTCTTTTGGGCCCGAGCCATAGGGAATGACCCAAGGATGTTGATCCCCCACCGAGCGAATGGATAAGGCTCGGTAAGGGTGACAAGCTATGATGCTGGCTGGTGGACCAGATGGTCGAAGTGCTGGCACTGATAGCACTTTTGTGTATAGGCTGAGCAATCACACTAGAGAGTGGGCCACCAATACCCTTTTCGAAGAAAGATCCTGGCGAGTGACCTCCCTCCCTGATGTGTCCCGCACATGCCTTCATGTACTTCTTGAACTGCTAGAGCGGCTTCGTCAGTACTGATGCACTTTAGAAGGGGGCTGGAGAAAGATCTACGGTATAAGGTGTCATCCAGGAGGATGAAGCGCCGAGCTTGGTACTTCAGGCTTCGAGCCTCCCGAGTGTTGGGGGGCTCTTGAGAGTCTCAGAGCCAGGATAGGTACGGGGTCCGCCAATCGCTCGGTGTAGCCGGGTCAACGATTATGAGCTCAGACTCTATGCTTGGTTGTTCTAGCTCTTCGAGGAAGACTGATCGAGTGCCTTTCGGTCCGAGGGAGGAGGCCAGGTGAGAGAGGGCGTCTGCGCGGGAGTTTTCTTCTTGAGCTATCTGGACTACCTCAAGGCTCTCGAATAGCTGGGCTAACCCTCGAACCATCTGAAGGTATTTGATCATCGACGCTTCCCGAGCTTCGTAATCACCGTTGACCTGGCTAGCGACCAGTTGGGAGTTAGTGTGGATTCTGACTCGCTCGGCCCCTAGTCGTCGCGCCATCCTGGCCCTCGAAATGAGGGATTCATACTCGAAAGCGTTATTAGACACCTAGAAGTTGAACATCAAGGCATACTATAACTCAACTCCTTCGGGCAACTTGAGGAGCACGCCAACACCATTGCTGGCCGAGTTGGATGATCCATCTACGAACAAGTCCCAGACGGGTCCTTGTGCGGACGAAGGTTCCTCCTTGAGCGGGACCATGCTCTCTGCGATGAAGTCTGCTAGGGCCTGCCCCTTGTTGGCCATGTGGGGGCGATAAAAGGTGTCGTAAGTCCCGAGCATGATGGCCTACTTGACGAGGCGCCCCGAGACTTCAGGGTGAGAGAGGATCTTCTTCAAAGGTTCACCGGTCAGCACGACAATGGAATGACCTTGGAAGTAGGGTCAGAGGCGCTTGGCTGAGGTAACCAGTGCCAACATGAGTTTCTCGAGTGTAGGGTGTCTCCTTTCAGCCTCGTTGAGCACCTTACTGGTGTAGTAGATCGGCCTCAGAGTTCCCGCCAAGATATCTATACTTGAGCTGATTAAAAGGTCCACCCTTCACCAGGATGCACTGAGAAATTTTCTTCAGAAGGTAATGGTCAATGAAGATATGGCAGTTGATAGCCTCCCTACAGCACTGGCCACAATTTCAAAAGGACCGGCAATTACATTTTCTGAAACTGAGCTGGCACCTCTGGAAGCTCGACAAATGCCGCTCTGCATTTCTATTATATTGAGCAAAGTTAGTGTGGATGCCACTTTGGTGGATATAGGGGCGTCAATTAATGTGCGCCCCCTCAGCACTCTCAGGGCCTGCAACCTCTCGGAAGAGCTTTTACGACCGACCCCTACAACCATTGCAGCATACGACAATTCGGGAAGGGCATGTTATGGGGTGGTCACTCTCCAGGCTGAAGTTGGGCCTCTCACTATGGCCGTTGAGTTTTATGTGCTGGACATCGACCCCATGTTCAAGGCTATCTTGGGTCGCCCGTGGCTTGATACTCTTGGTGCCGTGCCATCTACCGCCCACCAATATCTCAAATTCCCATTCCAGGGGAGGGTGGTGAAAGTTAAAAGCTTATCCTTGGCCCAGTCAGTAAAAGCCATCTCAGAGAAGATCTTGCCCACATTATGACCCAGCAATCAGCCTGTTATTTCTGTGTTGGATTTGGACTTCCCATGGGCTTACGCACCCCGCAAGCCTGTCACTATGCCTGTTAATGTTAAAGAGAAGCCAAGATCTGAGATTCCAAAGGCTAGTCCATTATTCTTAAATTAGGCTATCAACCGGGGGGAGGCCTCGGAGCACAACTCCAGGGACGCACTAAGCCGGTGCCCAAGAGCAGGAAAATGAACAGACGGGGTCTCGGCTATCGAGAGTCCGCACTATCCATGATGGGTGATTCAGGCCTGCTTACATGGGATTATCGTCAATATTTTGTTAGAGGCCCTCTCCAGCTAGGCACGATAAAGCCACAGTCAGCTCAGTCAGGACAGGAAAATGCAGCATATACAGTTGCCGATCCGCCCCAGGTGCTAAAGGGGCCAGTTGATGACATGATGAATTTCAGCCAGGCATTTTTCAGGTTGTTCAAGCAGCCTATGGTTGATCCGAAAAGGAGTCAGGAGGTTCAGCTCATGCAATGGCGGCCGAAGAAGCTAGTTTGTCATTCCCAGGGACAGATAAGCTCGCCTAATCTTTCTCTTCTATCTCCTTCCCGCATCAGAATCCTCCTTCAATAGCCCAGCTTTATTCCTCGATCGCCACCTCTGTTGGTTGATCCTTCCATATTCCGGTCTCCCCTTCTTCCTAAGTAGCCAATTGAATTTTTGATCATTGATTGTCCGTGCGGGCACTGCCTGCCAGTCCATCTTACCTCTAGGTGGTCCCCTGATGACCCCGCCAATCTGTCGGGTATGTGGTTCCGATCCACTGACCCATTCTTCAGTGCGATCTTCCATTCTCTCTGTCCTAAAGCACTTCCTCCTCCTCCTTCCTCTCCTCCATCTTGCTGCATGATCTCCATCGGCCAGCAGTGCCAAATCTTCATGGCCGCGAGAAGATAAGTGATAATTCAGGCCCAAGTGGTCCAGGCCCCATCCGTCAACATATTTGAAGGATATCAATAGTGGATGGTCCCGAATGGCTTCTAATGAGCCAGTGATAGAAAGCCCTTGAGAATGGAGCAGGGCAAATGTCCAGGGGGTATTGGAATACAGGCCTTCCCACCTATCCTCCCTCCTGATGAAAGTCCTATATGGATGAAGACGGTCGGCTTCCGGATGCCAGTCCGCTACTGCTGGAAGGGACTCCTCTACCGGGATGGGAATCACCTGAAGAGCTGTTTGCTCACTACTGACCCGGCATAACCCCTGAAGTGTTTTGACGTAGTCATCCTTCTGAATTGGTGGCATCTTTGGGTCAGCCTTAGAGGAACCACACTTTGCAACCTTCCGCACCTCTGTATATGCCGTCACCTCGGTGTTGGACCAAGACTTCAGCGTCTTCAAGTAAGCCAGGTCAATGTCTAGGGCAGGCTCTGACTGAGAATCCAGAAAATGGCGCTCAACAGCATGCTAGTAGTCTTTACGGGAGGCCCAGTAGAAGCCTGTCCGTGCATTCCACCACTTAATGAAGTCTGGGGTCACTCTGGGCGAATGAGCGGGGGATGGTACCCTGAAGGACAATATCTTCCCGGCGGTGGAAGTAGTCCCACCATATACGGGCTTCGTCCATGGTCGTCTGGCCAGCCCGATGTCGGTTCGGAAGATTAAACCGGGCTGAAGAAGAAGGAATTTACTAGTCATACCCAAAATTCTGGCCAAACCAGAAGGGATAGTACGGTTCCAGCCATAGTAAACTACTCTTTCTGAAGACAAGGACACTGGGGCGGACGGCCAGTGCCCAATCAACCAGTTCTGGCTCCAAAATTGGCCTTGTGCTCTTGGTGCCGGCGAGCGGATGAATGAACTCCTCCGTCTCGAACAGGCGGCATTGCCGCATCTTATTAACAATCGGGCCTGAGCTGGCTGCCAGGCTCCAAAAATGTAAAACTCTAGGGGAGTCCGTAGGAACTGTGGTCAATTTGTCTCTGATAGCAAAAAGTTGATCCGCCATTGAAGACAGCTCAGCACTGGCAAACTCGATCATCCTCGGCACAGGACGATCAGACTGAAGCGACTGGGGAGCTGCCTCAGGAAACAAACTGCAGACCCAGGCGTTAAAGAAGTGAATCGGACCAACTCTCTGTGAATTCCTGGGGATACGTGATTTGTGCAAATCCCCCAACATCTTGTAAACAAGGCATAAAGTCATCGGGCACAGGGACAGCTTCGTCCCCTAGGCCATCAGACAAGCAGGATAAATGGCCTCTAGCCTAATTACTGTCTCGTCCCCTTGAGGAAGAGCGAATGAGCAAAGCCAGTAAGTCAGATACACAGCACAATGCGTGACTGCATCGACTCCTGTAGGGTTCGGGCCCCCTTGTCGCCCTCTCCGTGAGGTGGTGGGGAAGGATGTCTGGCGACGGGCCCTCTTCTTTCTCTTCACTACGGGTGGACATGCAAGGGAGAGACGAAATGATGGGTGGACACACAATGCAAGGTCCTAGGACTTAGGCTTGAGAGAGACAAGTCTAAACTTACTCTGATACCATTTGATGTGAAACAACCTCGGACCTAAGCAAGCAAGCACAATCGCAAATCAAACGGGCCGATATCGGCGACCAACTCACCCGGCACTCAACCAAAAACCCGGGGTGACTCGGCGATGCCGAGTGGGGGATGTGAGGGCTGGTGCATTGCTGGTAGAGGGCCAGCAAGGCTAGAGGGCCTCCCAAAGGGTTTGTCTAGTCCGATTCTAAGGGCCGACCCAGTGCCGAGGGCACGGGTAGTCACTCACTCCCATGGTGGTCACTCGAAAGTATGGGACTTATGAGATCGGGCACTCTCTCTCACCGGCCAGCATGACTAAGAACTAATATTTACTGAAAAGCACTGAAATAAGAGCAAGGGAAGAATGCTTACTCGACCGGTTTGAAGAAACCGGCCCCGACCAGAGACGTGGGCGAATGGGGAAGCGTAGGGTTTACCCCACACCGCTGTGAGGAAGCTTCAACCTGCTCAAACGTTTACACCACTATGCCTCACACAAGAGGGGGGTCTTGGGGTGGGGGTTAATTTATTACAACCAAAACTAACTCCACGCATGGAGGGGCCTTCAGCCGGCCAAGCGGGGAGGGGAAGAAAAGGGTGAGGAGCTTCAACAACCAGCGAAGTCGGTTCTGTCCTCTTTCTGGAACAAGGGACAGGGAAGCGGTTTTGACGCCGCTGTGACCACTCCCGAAGTTTATTTTTGGCAAAACCAGGGGCCAACTCCTCGAAATTGGACCAGGGTCTTGACTGATTTTTCTGGAATTCTCAGGTTGTCAGTGCCGGTCGGGGAAGAGCCACGAATAGAGTCTCTGTATCGAGGTTCTGACTACTACAGAGCCGTAGCAACAGGAAGTCGAGGCCACCATGAACACTCCCGGAGTTAGAATCGAGTGTGGTAGGAAGCGTTGGAACCGTTGACGAGTCACCGTCGAAACGAGATCCACGAGGATGCCAGCTGATGTCGAGGTAGGCTGAGGCAGTCGAAAGAGTGACAGGGTGTCTGTTTAGCCCAAGAGGGGACAGAACAGCGCACCCTGGGGAGAAAATTAAGAAGTTCCTACTCCGGTCGCCGAATGGAGTCCCGCTTCTTGGAGAGGGAAGAAGACTCATTGTAGAAGGTCCGGTCGAACCCCACCTTCAGATCTTCAGGTGAGCAGGCATGGCCACTTCTTCAAGCCGCCTCTGGATGCTGATTTGAGCCCTTCTGCATAGTTGGAGTAGATTGCTTGCCCCCGGACAGCCATGAACTCAGAATGAGACAAGATGACTGCCGTTGTGAAGAAGACTCAAAGACACTTCCAGAGGTAGCTTTTTCACCTCTTGAATCACCTAGATGACATTGCAGCTTCCTCTACAAGCTGCTAGTACTCTGCTACCTCCAAACTAAGAACTGCAGATTGAAGATAATGGGGAGCTTGAGGAGTTAAAATACAATTTGAGTAAATTTTTCAAAAAAAATAAAAAACAAAAGCCAAGTTTTTAACCCACGCCTCTCCCTTCTCTCTCCTCACTCTCGACTTCTCTCTCTCTCTCATCCTCTCTCTCTCCCTCAAACGCTCTCTCTCTTCCTCTCCTAATCTCTCTCGGTTTCGAGCGAAACGACATCGGATCGGGTCGTGGGAGGCACCATTGGAACGGACTCGATGCGTAGGTCGAGATGGTACCCTCTATTTCACGGTTCGGGGAGCGTGGAGACGAGATGGGTCGAGAAGAGCCGTGATGTCCCGTCATCCGATCTGCACTGTTTTGCGAGCTTCATCGTGATAGAGGTAGGGAAATGAGTTCCTCGTCTCGCCAGGAGTGTTTTGGTGCCTCATGTGTCGCCGATGGTAGACGTTTTCATCATTTTTCATGTAAAACTCTTTTTGAGAAATTTTAGGCCTAATTTTGGGGTTTTTCTTCTCCTCGCTCGATTTTGATCGAGACGACCGCTGATCGAGGCACGGGAGGTGCCATTGGGAAGGTCATGTCGCGGGGATCGCGTGAACATCCTTCTTCCCTCGATCCGCTGAGCGTGGAGGTGCGTGAAGTCGAGAGGTCATCGTGGCCCTCGTCATCCGTTCGGCATCGGATCGGCTTCCTCGTCGTGTCAGAGGTAGGGGGATGGACTCTCTTCCTCGCTAGGAACCCACCAATATCACATGCGCCGTGGTCCGACGCCACTTGCATCGTTTTCTATGCATTATTTCATGCTAGCATAATTTTAGCCTAAAATTATGAAATTAATTTTTATAGCCATTGTATCGTGATTTTAATGGCATGTTTAGTTATAGAATGGATGTTTGGATGCATGGTTTGGCAGGTTAGTTTATTTTCCCACGTCCCCCATCGATTTCAGTCGACCGGGAGGGAGTTCGGTAACGAACTCGTCCAACCCGTAACCCAGTCGACATAACGCGCCAAGACCGATTCGTTATAGTCTTTTAACGCGCCTAAAGTGGTGTGTTATGTGCCCTTTGACGGACTCCTCCAGGTTCGCCATTTGATCATTGACCAATCATTTGACCGTTGACCAGTAAGGTGGTTAGCATAGCGGTGTAGGGTAGATCCGTTATAGTTGTATAACGCCCCATATCTGGTGCGTTATATTATGCATTAAAACTGTGGTTTTCTTTGGATTCTTGGCGTTCAGGTGACTTTAACGAACTCAGACCTATACGTTATATCCTCATAACGCACCAGTATGTTTCTGTGATTTTTGATTGCAGTTCGGGTGCGTTTCTAGTTACATTACATTGTTTGGTTAAGTATAACGGGTCACGGGAGTCACGTTATACTGAACATAACGCCCCATGTTTGGCGCGTTATGATCTGTGTTTTTGGGTTCTCACCATTGTTCTATTTAGTATAACGCATAGGGGTGGGTGCGTTATACTGAACATAACGCCCCAGTGGTGGTGCGTTATGGTCTGCATGTCTGTGTGCTTGTGTTCACGAGGACGAGAAGGTCATGCTTGCTACTTTTCAACTTCAGGGTGCAGCATTGATGTGGTGGAGTTCGGAGTGGGAAGTCACTTTCCGTTCTTGACCACTTCATCCAATCACCTGGGCAGAGTTCGTGACTACCTTTGAGTGCACTTATAGTCTGGCCTATCTTCGCATGGATAAGATGCACCAATTCCTAGATTTGGTTCAGAGTGAAATGACTGTGCTGTAGTATCGAAAAAAGTTCATCGAGTTAGGTTAGTACGCGCCACATATTATCGCTAATGAAGCCTTAAAGACCAAGCAGTTTCTCCGAAGTTTAAGAGTCAAATTGAGAGTGTCGCTACTCGCTACCCGTGTCACTGTCATGGACGATGCATATCAGGCAGCAGTCACGGTTGAGTTCGATTTGGCTAGGTCTGCAGGGTTCTCTCAGTCTAGTGTTGCTCAGTCAATTGTGCTGTTTCAGCAGTCTTTTCAGCCGTCAGCACCTGGAGTTCCGTCCGTTGTGCCTACTCCAAGTGGTCCTTCGAGGCGGATGTTTAGAAAGTCCAAGAAGCGTTTTAACCATCAAGCACCTTCGGGTTTTATGCAGCAGCAGTCGGTGTCTTTTGATTCGGTTCAGCAATCTGTTTCTCCTTTTCAGCAGTGCCGAGAGTTTCCCGTGAGTCAGGTGAGACCATGTTCGAGGTATGGAGGCAGCCATCCTGGTGTACCATGTTCCTTACCGGTGGTTTGCTATCACTGTGATCAGTCAGGTTACGTTGTCTGAGATTACCTAATGAAGTCTGTTCTGACGCAGTTCTCGCAGGTTACCTAGCCGCAGCAGTCTCAATTTCGTCTTCCTGCACCACCTCTGCCTCAGCCATCGTATTTTTAAGTTCTAGCTTCTTCCCAGTAATCTTCTACAGCTTCCATCCGGACACCGAGGAGCTGGATTACTCACATCACTAGTGCAGAAGCCATTGTGTCTAATCTCGTAGAAGGTATGGTTTCGATTTTTGGTCATCCAGCTCGTGTTCTATTCGATTCAGGTGCCACTCATTCATTTATTTCTGAGGATTTTCTTGCTCGTCTCGAGGAGCCGGTGACCGAGTTGCCCTGTGAACTGCTCGTTGAGTTACCCTTCAGAGATTTTATGTCCACTCCATTTTGCCTGGAAGATTCTCCTGTTATCGTTAGTGACCGGCAGTTGCCAGCGAAGTTGTATGCACTGCAGTTGGCCAATTACGATGCGATTCTAGGCACAGGCTAGTTAGAGGGGTATGGGGCCGTGGTTGACTTCAGATCCAAGAAAGTCAACTTTCAGCCACGTGGGAAATCAACTTTCTATTTTCAAGGTACTTGATTCTATTTTCCACGCTTCCTGTAGTTGGGTGTAGTTTTCTTCCAGTTTCCTTCGTGTTCTTCCTTGTAAAATTCGATGGCAAAATTTCTTTAAGGAGGGGGAGACTATAACTCCCATGTTTTAGTGGATCCTTAGTGGTCTGGGTCTAGAATTTATCCCGTGATTTTAGGCAATTTTTATGGAGATGCTCGAACTCAATCCAACCTCGGGTGTGTGGATGACCCGAGCCAAAGAGAAGTAGCGGTGATGCCTCCATCACTTGGACTTCTAACTGTAGATCGACCTTGAGGGGCGTCTTGCGGAGCTGACGGGGCTCCTTACGGCGACGATCAGGGAGCGCGACGAGGCCCGACAGGCCTTAGCCCTTTTGGTGAGTTTTCTTAACTGATGCATTGCTATTATGCTGAGACATGACTAACCTAGAGTTTTGATTGCAGTGGGAGGAGGAGGCCCAGAGACAGGGGGCCAATGCTCCATCTACTTCTTCAGCCCAGACTCTCGCCGACCGAGCAAAGCGGGAGGCAGAGTTCCAGCGGATGGTGGAGTGGGCCAAGGCGACCGAGGCAACACTTTCTGAGCGGGTATGCCCTACACTTTCCCTTATGAATTGTGCTTCTATACTAAAATGTAGTTGACTGATGGTGAATACATGTGTGCAGGTGACGGAGCTGACCGCCGCCATAGGCGAGGGTGACCAATTGTGAGAGGAGCTCGTACTGGCGCAAGACGAGGCCACCCGTCTTCGGGAGGAGTTGGCGTAGAGTTATTGCCTGAGAGAGGAGGCGACCCGCCTGCGGGGTGAGCTGGAGCAGAGCCTTTACTCGGGGGAGGAGACGGAGCACCTGCAGGCTGAGCTGGAGTAGAGCATTCGCTCAAGGGAGGAGGAGGAGCGAGGCCAGGTTGAGGCGCAGGAGGAGGCAGCCCACCTTTGGTAGCAGCTAGCGCTGGCCAGACCATCAGACTCAGTGGAGACGACACTCCTTCAAGTAGAGGTAGAGCAACTCCAAGCTGCAGCCTCGGAACTGGAGCAGTACCGGTAGGAGGCGTTCGAGCTACGTGGTGAGTTGCGAGCATACAAGAAGATGAGCCGTTCCCGCAGCGGGATGAGTGGTAGCCATGCGGCCCCGAGCGGGAGTCAGGCTACTCACGGCTCTATTGGGCGTTACCTTGCGACTTCCTCTCAGCAGCAGAGGAATGAGGAGGAGGATCGATGCCGTCGATGAGAGAGGGAGGAGGGTGCGACCTCTGCGATGGGCCCGCCATTGAAGAGGCAAGAGGGAGGAGGTGACAGTGATAGGCCAGAGGGGGCGGCCTGATTTTGCTTTGTACTCCGACACTTGTAAATGATGTGATATGATAGTGACCGAGTTTATTTTTCTTTTCCCTTTTTTCTTTTTTTTGTTGATTTTCTTATGTTATGCACGAATGTATGAAATGCAAACTCTCGGACCATGGGAGACAGGTGAGAGGAGAGAGACGACGACTTACAGGTGGGACACACGAGAGAGGTGAGGCACGCCGACTTCACAGGTGAGATGACGTGAGAGGGGAGAGGCACGCCAACTCTGAGAGACGATGCGAGAGGAGAGAGACACGTCGACTCTACGGGAGAGACGATGCGAGAGGAGAGAGGTACGCTGACTCTGCGAGAGAGACGACGCGAGAGGAGAGAGACATGCCGACTTATGGGAGAGACGACGCGAGGCCCGATCGGAGGCCTTCACTATGCGTGATGGTGGTCCTCGGACCTGTGTTCTCCACCATGTACTGGGATCCGGCCTAATAAATAAATGCTACAATATTGTATGCTTGCATGCAAACCTATCTTTTATATATTCTATGGGTCCCATGGTCATTCTATTTTTGATGATTAATCAAGGGTTGTTCCTCTTTCGGAGGGACGTAATTAACGCCGTAGTCTTTATGGTGCGACAGGTTTTGGGTCCTGACATGATCACTCACTTTCGTCTGGTTGGTCAGATGGTGCGCATAATAAACTTGTCACTCAGTGACTGGCACGCCTACGCAAATAAATCAATAAACTAAAATGAATAAAATAAAAAATGTGTCCCCACAAGCTGGCACGCCCGGTGGGACTCGGCCTTCCTTCATCTCTTCACCCAAATAGAATGGCCTTGGGGCCGCCACCCAACCATTTTAAATGCTAATCATTCATTCATCTTGTTTCTCCTCTTTGTAGGTTGAAGTGATGATGAGTAGACTATCTAGACTTGTTTTCGGTCCTCAAGTCGTGGCCGACCATGCTGCGTACGGCTACCTTGCCATACCTACTACTTTCGGCAACTTGCCCCTAGTCGTTGGCTTCCCCAACTTCTTGGGAGTTACATTTGCGGATCTCCTGGATGTGGAGAGTTCTGAACCTGTGAAGCTAACGAACAACGAAGCTGCAGCACGCCGAAGTGAGGGCCAAATTAAGAAAGCTCTGCTGTAGAGCCTAGTGGTCATAAGCTACCACATCCACCATACTATTTGCCCGATTGCGGCACATAAGAAGAAGCCCGCTGGAGGCAGTGAGATGTGCTCCAGAGGAAGAATTCCTACTGCTCCCTGGGGCTGACTCTCCGCATCTGGAAAGTCCTTGTTGATCAGGGGCGTCCGGATCTACTTCAATGGCCATAGCACCGAAGTTCTGTCAGATCGGATCATCCCGACCGTGCCCACTCACAGCACCCTCCAAGTGCTAGCAAGCCGGAGGGTGGATCTTAATGACAGCAAGCAAGGGAGGCCAACCCCAAACTTGCCAAAGTTCAAGCAAATCTGGGTTCCCAAGAGGATCCAAGGCCCTGCACTAGCTTCGCAAGGCTTCAAAAATTATGTTGAGATCCACAAGAGAGGGGGCAAAAAGGCTATGCATGCAGAAGAGACCATGGTTGCAACTCCTCCACCTGTCATCAGGGTCTCCGCAAGACAAGCCCACATCTCCAAATTATCAAGGAATTCCATTCTAGCTATCAAATTAATATGGCTTTCACGTACGCCGTCTACCCGAGTCCAAGTGCTGCCTCCTGCTATTTCTCTAGAGTGCAGTCAAGAAGACATGACAAAGGTAGTCCGGGAATACTTCCATAGCCTCAGGAGTCCCGTCATGGGCCGACAAAGGTCACTTCATGCCATCAGGACCGAAGGGGAAGGAAAAGATAAAATATCACCCATGGGGGCGAACGAAGAGGAGAAGTAAACTGGGGCTAGAAGCCTTGATAAGCCTCCACAAAATCAAAGGATGAGAAGAATTTCAGTATCTGAAGGGCTTACTCTCCCTAGTCAGGCCTGAAGGGGAATCAAAAAGCACAAAAGAATGAGGCAAGTTCTTACTTGCAATATGATAGGGGTGATGGGTACACCTGACCCCCTGCCAAATGAACAAGAAAAGTTGGCCGAGATTGCTGGAAGAATAGACCCAGTGACAAGACGGGGTAAAGGCGAAGCCGAGCTACTGCAAACTACAAAGGGCAAGCAGCTTGCTGAAGAAAACACCACTACTGTCACCGCCAGAATAGTGGCGTCTGAACAAGAAGGAGCATCTCTGCCTCCGTCAATTGAAGGTTCTTTGGGTGAAGCGCTCGAGGGCATTAGTAATGAAACAGCTGTGGACACTATTGTCCTGATGCTGCTGCAAGGATACTAGCGAGAGATAAAATTGCTGAAGAAAAAATTAAATGAAAAGACTAAACACGTTGTAGCACCCGAGCAACCGGGGGCACAAGACGGGCCATCACGGGAAGGTTCCAACCCCGAGGGGGTTCCTCCACCGGCTGTTCTACAATCTGCCGATCAGAGCTGGGCTACTCCCTAGCACTATTCCCAGTGGCTCTAGCCAACACGGCCAATGCCCCTTCAGATGTAGCAGCAGGTTCCCATGCTAGGGCCTTTGCTTCCTCATACTGTAACTCCAACCACACCACTGGCGTGAGCCGCCCACCTCTGCCCTCAACCAGAGGAGCCAGCTATGGTGAACAAGTTGACGGTCAAGCAGATGATCGAGGCAAGGCTGGGAAAGAGGGGTGGTGATGATTACACCCCCTTCAACATATATGCAGTGCCATATCCAGCTCACCATGCTACCAATAGACCACCACCGAGCGTTAGTAAACCCCCAAAAGTTGACAAATATGATGGGCATGGCTCCCCGAAAGAGAATGTTGCGCACTATATAGCAGTCATGGGCGATTTAGCAGCAGATGAGTCGTACCTACTGAAATTCTTTGAGTCTTCACTGACAGGACCTGCCTTCGAATGGTATTCCAACTTACCGACTGGATCTATCCAAGATTGGCCAGATATGCAATAGAAATTCAGCAAAAGATTTCACGTCATTGAGGCAGAGGCGACCGTGGCTGAGCTATTGGTAGCCAAGCAAAAGGATGATGAAACGACTGCGGAATATATCAAGAGATGGGAGGATCTCAACATGAGGTGCCAGCGTCCTCCACATCCAGAAGACGCAGTACAAATATGTAAACAAAATCTGAAGAAAGAGATTTTGGAAAAGATGATTGGAATAGAAATCTGATCTTTTGACCGATTAAGTGATATTGCCACGGAGGTTGAAGATTTCTTCACAAGATATCCCTCCATTTCTGCCGGCTCAAATCGTCAACTCAGGCAGGTTAATAAACGACCGATGCTAAAAGTAGTCCATGCTATCAGCCTCATGGCGAAAAGGCACAAATGGGTGCACAACCTTCCTCTTAATGAACATGCTGACTCTCGAGAGAGCCATCCTTCGCAGAACAAAGCAAAGAAGCTCTATGCCTTCCCTCGGGAGTAGACTCGAGCATTATTTGAGTGGGCCATGAAGTATAACAAGATCACTCTGTTGACACCTTTTTTATGGCCAATAAGTTGGGTCATCCCCTTACTCATCTTAATGATGCTCTAAGTTATCCACCTTTGTTGAAACTCCTTGGACAATTCTGAGGTCTCTTTCATGAGTCATTTCCTCCTTGGTTGGGTCTGGTTCCTCATCCTTTTTCGCTGGATAAAGTTTAGCAAACTCTTCATTTCATTTGCCACTCAATGGTCTCTGACGCATCAGTATTAGACCATTACAATCCTATAACACGTTTACATCTGACCGTTACGCAACTCAACAGTCTCCCCCACCATCTCATCCCATCGTCTCATCTTCCGTCTCATTTATCGTCTTTGTTCTGTAACGCATCTCTCTTGGCACGTCACCATGGTCTAATGCACCTACATATGACAGTTACAGAACCAAGGTCAGTGTCTTCCCCATCGTCTCATCTTCCGTATCATCTACCATCTTTGTTCTCTGACGGACCTTCGTCCATCCGTCACCTTATCCTAACACCCCTTGGTTAGTCTGTTATGCCTTCCAGAGTCCTCTTTTCAAAAACTTCGCCCGTTTGTCTTATCTCTTGTTGGATAAGGTTGTATAACAGACCAGTCCTAGCGCGTTACCTCATTGTGGCGGTCTATCGGGCAACCGTTACACCAATCTGAAATGTTCTAGCAGAACTGCTCTTTCTCTGCTACTCCGTGACTGGATTAAGAGTTTGATCTGTTGATTTCTCCCTCAAATCTCATCCTTAGAACCTTCTGTTTGTTTCTATGGACTCTTGGGAGTATTATCTTCAAGACAACAATGCACAGACTTGGTTCGCTTGAGATGCAACATATGCACTGACTTATTTCTGAGTGACTGGGTTTGCATAGACTCTATAACATGCACATGTCACCAGAACGTTTAAGTGAAAGAGTGTAAACATTATTTATGTGGTGCAAACATTATTTATGTGATTATCTAACATATAAAATGCATCAAGATACACATCATCATCTGGTCAGGATACAGCCAACAAAGTCAACTCTACTATTTCCAATACTGTTGCCAATCAATCAAAACACATTCAGCACATACAACAGTACACACTGCTGAGTAACCCCAGAGGAGACCCAACAAGAAGCAAAGTATTCCCCGATCGAGAGAGTTTGCCTTGCCTTGGTCTTTGTAGCCAAGAAAACGTGGCATTATATGCTCTCGCATGAAATACACTCGATATCGAGGGCTGATCCGGTCAAATATCTCTTGTCCTAACCGGCGCTGAAAGGGTGATTGGGAAAGTGGGCCATCATTTTGATGGAATTCGATATTACATATGTGTCGTGCTGCAAAAGGCTATCAAAGGCCAGGCATTAGCAGATTTCTTTGCGGCACACACTGTGGCTGAGGATTCCCCTCTAATCACGGAGCTTCCAGAAGATAAAACACTGGAAGTGGACCAAGTTCGTCAAGCCCTATGATAGTTATACTTTGACGGAGCACCCACAATGAAAACATCCCAATCAAGGCACACGAGGATAAGAACCGAAGCAGGCATCGTCCTCAATTCCCCAAAAGGAGAAGTGTTGCATACGTCGTGCTCCATCAACAAACCGTGCATGAACAATGAAGCTGAATATGAAGCCCTGATCATCGATCTTCAGATAGCTCTCCACATGGAGATCTAAATGCTGCAAGTGTTTGACGATTCGATGCTGTTTATCAAGTAGATACAAGGAGAGTTCGACGTCCGGAAGTCCGAGCTACTCCCATACTATGCCAAGGCGAAGAAGCTCATGGGGTGGTTCTACTTCATTGTAGTAGGCCATGTCGTCCGAAGCTAGAATGCCCAAGTAGATGCACTAGCAAAATTAGCAAGCTCACTAGCGGCCCTGCCAGGCGAATCCCTTAACATATCAGTCATAAATAAGTGCCAGGTCCCTAGCATGATAGAGGAACCAAGTGATGAAGAAGAATATGAAGCTGCAATGGCAGAAACAACTAACTCTCCTGATTGGACAGAACCCCCTTTTTTTTTGGAGAAACCCTACCTAGATGCAATAGGAGAGTGCACCCTCTACCAGGGGTAGAGAGAAAGCCACTCCACTATTACACCCTAGGAGGTAAATTTTATTGAGATCCCAAGAATACTATACATGTTACATCAATCAGATGCTAGGCATACCTTGCTTATCCATGCGAGCAACCCCTTTTATATACATGGGAAGTCGTTTCTGCAAAAGAAAGAAAGAATTATATTTCAAGGAACATGCTAGGTTAGCCAAAGAATCAGCCACCTGGTTAGCTTCACGAAAAACATGTGAAATAGAGTCCGGAGTCTTGATGGGGAGCCTAGGGGAGAGGAAGAGGGTCTTGGGGAGGGGAAAGGGTGTATGGGGACTTATTTAATTGAGTTATGATGTGAGAGGCTTTGCCCTCAAGTTGATGGATATTTTCCTTATGAGTCTTTCGCTGTTAAGTTGTCAATTATAGTTGATGTTATTTGACAATATTGGTATCAGTTGATGGATATTGTCGACATTATGGATTTGTGAAATTAGTCAATTATCACCATGTCTATTTATTGTGCACTCTGTCATAGTCGAAATTCTTAATACTCTGATTGACATGATTGAATATAAACTCGTCACGTCCTCCAGGTTCCTTCCGCGCTCGGGACGTGACACCTAGGGTGACATGTTGGTGATGCAGTACCGGTCCAGATTCATTGAGCTGGGCCATATTGCGTCTCATATCATGGCAGATGAGGAAGTGAAGACTGAGTAGTTTGTTGGAGGTCTGAGGCCAGAGCCGAGGCACCCCCTTCTTGCATCGGGTCTGGCTAACTTGGATGTAGCTTGCAAGGCCGCAGCATCGCTGGAGCGAGATTTACAGAAGGCTCGAGGGCAGGGCAGTGCGGGTCAGACGCAGATGGGTCTTAGTCAGTCGATGGCCATGCAGCAGCAGAGTACTGTCCAGCTCTCAGCAGGTGGTTCAGGGGCGTCTCCATCCGTAGTGTTCGCGACAGATTCATCATCCTTTGGTTCGAAGCTCAAGAAGTTGCTCAAGGATGTCGGGCTCGGCAAGAGATGCCAGAGTCGTAAGGATTTGAGGCAGCAGTCGGTGAGCAGTGTTCAGTAGCCTGCCGCTTATCAGCGCCTGGGTTTGGTGAGTGGTTCTCGGGGCGGGTGTTCTCGGTGCGGTGATTCTCATCCGGGCAAGGCAGTGTTCGGTGCCAGTGATCTGTTTCAGGTGCGAATAGTTGGGGCACATGGCACGTGACTGTCCGCAGAGACCACGTTAGTTGCACGAGTTTCAGTAGCAGTTTCAACCCCAACAGATGCCATCTCAGTCACAACAGTACTAGTCATTGGGATAGTTTCCTCAATTGACTCGGTCAGCCACTGTAGGGAGGCAGAGATCCCAAGGCAGAGTGACCCACATGACCAAAGTAGAGACTGAGGCGTCACAGTTGGTGGAAGGTACTCTTTCGATTTTGGGTTGTGTGGCTCGAGTTTTGTTTGATTCGGGTGTTCTCATTCGTTCATCTCATGATTGGTATTTTGTGTAACGACCCCGACAGAGGCGCTTTCTTCTTGCCAACCCTGCCCTCTCTCCACTTCATGGATTGAGGCAACAAGATTTACTTGCTGATTTTGCACCGGATACTCCGGTAGTGGATTGTTCACTATTCCCATATTGGGCTGGGATGCAAGAGCTTGCTGCTATTGTAGGCCATGTTGCGGTTGTTGTTGTTGACCTTGTTGCTGCCGTGGCAGTCTTCTTGCCTTCATGGAGGCCACTACTTTTCTCATCTCATCCCAGTCTATACCTCCCTGATCATTTAGATCATATGAAATTAAATTAACATTTTACATGATACATGGTCCACAAGATATAACAAAATAAACAACAGTAGTCCACAACTAGTATAAAGACAAGAAAGAAAAGTACAGCTACACGGGACATACCGCAGCTCTGACCTCTGGCACTAACGCTGGGCACCTGAACCACGCTAAGCCTCAGACGCACTCCCCTGAAGTCGTGCCTCGCCTGAAACATGGTAAAAACACGCAGGGGAATGAGTCTCAGAACAAGACTCAGTAGGGATCACCCGAAGCCTACCTTGCAAAACGAAAAACCGCTACGCTAGCAGCTAAGCGAGTACCTCGGAAGTAAATGCCCTGCACTACAACACTAGTCTCACGGCGTGAAAACCCACACACGTACACTACGGTGAAACAACTGAAACTCACTGGTCAACCCAACAAAAACTCGATGGTCGAAGCGACTGAGACTGATAGTCTGTCACTCCCCGACTCGACAAGAGTACCTCCCACTAGAAGCACAGTTGGTAGCATCCCCTGACGTCTTACACTGCACCGCAGGTGTCCGCCTAACACACTAGCGCCTAGCGGAGGCAAGGACACCACATAAGTAACCACAAAGCAAGTGACGAGCTGGGGTCACGCCCGTCGACGCGTGTCCAACTGCCCCCAACCATGTGTGCACACACAGACCATACGCACTAGGTCTGGCCTCTAACTAGTTTTCCCCTCAGTCGGACTTTGGCTGCTACACGTGGGGCCCGATGGAGACCAGTCTAAAAACCATCCTCAGGGTAACCCCTCCACCACTCTCTGATGGGCCAATACACGCATACCGAAGGCTACGACTAATGGAGGGTCACTGAAGGAGTAGACTCTCAAGCCATGAAAAATAATGTCACAGTCGGACCAGTACGGGGACCATCCCTCATACCCACGCCATCGCACGATGACTCTGGGCAGTGAAGAAACAGGACTGCAACCCACTCGGGGTAGTCCAAAGCCTGACGGACCAACCCTGGTCCGTCACAGGCTGTGGCAGACCAACCCTGGCACGTCATGGTAACCTGACGAACCAACTCAGGCGCGTCAGGCACTCGGTGTGAAATGAACTGTAACGCACCTACGCTGGTGCGTCACAGCACCTGACGGACCTAAATAGGTGCGTCAGAGCACGAGATGAAGCAAGCCGTAATGCACTCCTCCAGGGGCGTTACGGTCCCTAACAGACCAACTCGGGCGTGTTAGGTCACGGGACCAAGCTGACTGTAACGCACACCTATAGGGGTGTTACAGACCCTAACGGACCAGCTTAGGTGTGTTAGGTGGAAGGGTACATCAACCCTGATGCGCCTTCCTAGGGGCGTCACACACCCTGACGCCCCACTCTGGGTGCGTCAGGCATCTATGACCCCCAACGGTCAGAAAACAACGGTCAAAAATCAACGGTCGAATCGTCACTCTGACGGTCAACTCTAGGGGCGTCACACCCCTGTGGTGATCTATCGTGGGACCGTCAGGCCCACAGATGCCAAGCCAAATCTCAACGAATCAATTCCAAAATAGAAATCCTAACTGGGGTTTTGTCCAGATGCTTTAACGGATCATATTGGGTACCCGGTATGGATTCTTGTTCTTGCTCTTGCTCCTCTTACCCCTGTGCGGGCTCTTGCTCCCATTGCGGAAACACACGGTGGAATATCCATCCACTGTAGAGCACCATAGTTTGTGACGATTGTGCCTCTGTCGGGTTTTGGGTAGGCGGAAGATTGGTAGATGTGGAAGGGATGTCGGGAGTGACCGAAGTGGGAACCCTTATGAGGGGTCGCGTTGGCTGAAGGTTAGTGGAAGCTAGAGGGATAGGAGTGGGAGGGGGATTAGAAGGGGCAGATGGTGCCTAGGTGGTTGGAGGTGGTGTAGGATGGATAAGAAGGGGCCTAGGTGGAGGTGAGGGATTTGTGGAAGGAGGAGGGGTTTATTGTGGTGTGGGAGAAGGTGGAAGGCGAATAAGGAGAGGCCTGGCCGGCAAGGGGTTGGTAGTGGTTGTGGGAACCTGGTTGGTGGTACGTAAGAGGGGACGAGAAGGTTGAGGAAAAGGTGTTGGTTGTGGGGTTATTCTTAACAAATGTGGTGGTTGGTTTGGAGTTTGGTTTAAAGCCCTGACAGAGGCATTTTCTTCGTGCTACCCTTGCCCCCTCTCCACTTCATGGAAGGAGGTGACAGGGTTCAACTGTTGATTTGGTGGATGCTCTGATAGCGGATTGTGGACAATCCCCATGTCTGGTTGTGGTGCTAGAGCTTGTTGCTACTGTGGAGGTTGTTGAACTTGCTGTGTTAGCTGCTGAGCCTGTTACTGTCGAGGAGGTCTTCGTGCCTTTAAGGTTTCAATGAACCACCTTATCTCATCCCAATCAATACTGCCCTGATCATTCATATCATATGTATAGTCTTTGAAGTGAAAACAGTGATCTATGTTGTGACCGGGCTACCGATGGTAGACACAATACCAAGAAGTATCCACATTTTGCTATCAGATCGTCCTCTCCTTTGGCAACGTGAGTGCATTGGCAGCCATAAGGGCGTTGAATATATCTGGAAGGCTCTCGGGTAAAGGAGGGTACTGGGCTCTTTTGGGGCTTGTGGGTCTTCTTGGCTGCTGAGGATCATAATTGGAAGGAGGTGGCACTTGGTGGTATTCCTGGGGTACTTGGAGGTTTTGTGGCACAGCTTGGTTTTACGGAGGAGGCGGAGGCCGGAACGGTTGAGGAGGGTTGTTTATTTGGTGGGGGACTTGGTTAAAGAAAGAGGGTTGTTGTTGTGACGGTTGTTGTTGCGGGGGTCTTAGGTTGGAAGGGTTATGGAAAGGTCTAGGATTGCCAACCGCGCCCACTTGCTCATTCGTAACAGTGCCCTCAGTTGTGCCACCATTAGTATTGACGTTATTGTTCTTCCTCATCATTCTTGGCCTCGGTTCAAACATGCCCATGATGGGCGAATCCTTCATTTGAGTTTGGATGTACCGAGCCCTTTCATATAGTTCCTCCATAGTGTTAAGCTTGTTCATGGCCAAGGTGGAATCCACCCCTCCCAAGACCAAATTCAAACTTCCCTCCCTCTCCCACATCACTATACCCCCTCATTCTAGATCTGGAAATAATTCCCCCTCACCCCATCACCCTAGGCCGCCCCCCTCTCCAACCTCCCCACTCCACTTCTCTCTAGTGCACACCCATCCCAGCCCTTCCTCCCAACAACTCTAGCTCACCCCACCCCCACCACCTCTGCCCCCTCAGCCCTCCAAGAGGCCCTAGCCACGTCCTCCCCACTCCCAAACCATTAGCCACCATCCACTTGCATTGTAGCCCCCCCTTCTTGCATCATTGGCCATCACAAGGTGGCAGCTCTAGGGCAGGTCGCAGGCAGACAGCAAGGGTCCTGGGAACTGTAGCTTCTCTGACACTTCCCCAACTCATCTGGTGGTAAACCATATACCACTGGAAAGGTCATCTAGAGGGCTTTCCAAGCGTGGTGGTTTCATCTTCGTCCGAGCTCCGAGCTGTCCGCGAGAGTGATTCTTCCCTGACTGCGCAAGAGCTCTCAAGCAGTGAACCAGAGCCCTAAAAAAGTTACCCCCATGGTCACTCCCTGGAAGATCTAGGCGTGCAACTTGGCTAAGGGCATTATACCAGTCCTCTGTTGTCGCAAAGAAGCGGAGCGAAGTTCGGACCCCGGCATCAAGAGTTACGAATTTTCTTCCGAAGTCGTGCCAAGTTGGTTCCCCTATTCCTGAACGGACCCACCTCCACCCTTCTGGCCAATACGATCAGCCCTGACATCTTCTAAGGTTGCCGTCAGTCCCATCTAAAAGAAGACTTGTCCGCGGTCGTCACGGTATCAGCCCCACCTCCATCTGACTTCAGGACTATCCGTGGCGCCTCCATCTTCCAGCAGTAATACCCTGGGAGCGGCCAGCACCAGTACTGTCTGGCCATGTTCCAAGACCTGCACCAGCCAGCGACCATCTCAGGGTTAGTTCAAAAAAATCGAGTGTCTTCTTGGGACGAGTCAGAGAGTTTGGCTCTAGTCTCAGTCTGTTTGGAGTTCGGGAGTGGCCGTGGTGGCGCCCACTTCGTCTGACTGTCCAGCGATTCCAAGAATTGGTAGCACCAACGAGGAGCCTGGCGCATCAAGTTCTAGCTCCATCCCCTCCCCTCGCTTGGCCGGCTGAAGTCCCCTCCCTACGTGGAGGTAGTTTTGGATGTAAATCATTAACTCCCACCCTAAGAACCCCCTCCTGTGTGAGGTGTAGTGCTGTAACTATTTTAATTTCAGGTCAAGCGCCACCACCATGGCGTGCGGGTGCGTATCCACGCCTCCCCGCTCGCCCTCGTCTCCGATCGGGATCGGTGTTTTCACACCAGTCAGGTGAGTGACTAATACCCCTTGGCTGGTTACATGCTTTGCTATTTTAGAATAGTCTTGAATGCCCGTCGGATGGTGAGCTGAGTGCCCGAACTTGCACACCACTTCTAGTGTGCCCACCGCGGATTGTGAGTGAGTGCCACCCAAACCCACGCCCCCGGCGTGCCGGCCCATGGGCCTAGCCCATTGAATTAGGCCCATTTGCCTACTTAATTAACCCTATGACTCAGGACTTAGGTAAATGACTTTTATACCTAGGTACTGGACTCAAATAAAAGGAAAAATTACATAATTATGACTCAAGAAAATATGAAAATTACATGTCATGACTCAGAAAAATGTGGCAAATATTATGGAGTATAGCCGACGAGCAATGGGACCCTCGAAAAATTGAGGAGTGGTAGAAGATGTCCCCATCACCCCTCCCCTCCATCGTACTACCCTTTCACTCCCTCATCGTTGTCCCTCTCTTTCTCTCCATCTCCCACTCTCTTGCTAACTCGCTTGCACACGCACTGCGAGCACCGTAAGTGCCGTCCGCAGCCAACGACTGCGGCCCCCTACCTCTCTCACCCTCTGTCTAACACCCCCTCTCCCTCTCCCTTTCTCTTTAACACTCACACACCACACACATAGTGATGTGACACCACTAGAGATGCCCCCATCACATAGCACCACTCTTCACCTCCCTCTCTCCCTCTCTATAAAACATACGCGGCCACCGTCGCTCTCCCTCTCTTTCTTTCTCTCTCTATACCACCCTTGCATTGCCTGTTTGCACTACACACCACATACGCACATAGCAGGCCCTCCTTCTCCTCTCCATACACACTATATTGTCGTCGGCCTCCCCTTCTCCCTCATCTTTCTGCCTTTCTCTCCCACGCCGGCCGCTTCACCTTTCACCTCACCTGCTCCCGTCTGCAGTCACAAAGGATCCCACTGCCCACCCTCACCGGGCCACCAGCTCCACCTCTCACCCCAATTCGCCTCCTGCTCTCTCTCTAACCCTCTGCACACACCACTTGTAGTCCTCCATCTCTCAACACTCCCTTTTCTGCACATGCCTCACCATTGCACCCTTCTCCCCTCCTTATCTCCTCTCTTTACCACACACACACATGCCTCACGGTGGCATCGACTCCCCCTACCCGCGGGGTCGACCCCTCCCTCTGTTCCCTCACTCTCCCTCTTTCTCTCTAACTCACACCCCGCTCTCTCTCCACTTCTTCACCGACCCCCCTCCTTCCTCTCCGTTCCTCTATTCTCTCTCTCTATTGTTTTCTCTCTTCCACACACACATAGACATTCTCAATTTTAGTTTTTATTTTTTTCTCTCTTTTCCTCTTTTATTTTATTCCTACCTCCACCTTTCTCTAATTCTCTCTCTACATATCTCCTTACTTCTCTCTCCAAATTTCTCTCTCTAAAGTCCACTCACGACGGCATTTACTCCAAGTTGGGCGACTCTCCAAGGCCCAAAGGTGCAGACGATGACGATTTTGTCTCACCGGCTATATCCCCTCCCTACTTGTTTAATTTTCAGTTTGAGTTAGATTTCATTTCGAGTTTTGTACTTGGTATTTTCTTGAACTTCCATGCATTGTAATATTCTATTTTGGAGTATTAAGTAGTGGTTAGTGTCATTGTCTCTCTAGATGCTTGGCTCTCTCTCTCTCACGCTCTCTCTATCAGCCTCTTGGGTGGCGTCCCCAGTCCTTGGTGGCGGTAATTCGATATTATCGGGTTATCGGTACCCTGAACTCTAGGATGTTACATGGATGGCTGGCATGAGGCCTTGGAGAAGGTCAACCGCTTGTATGCCGGTCGGGGAGTCCTACTCCTTGAGCCAAATAGGTTTCGTCCTTAAGGGGATGACGAATGGCCTTGTACTCGCCTCCTCCCCCCTTGCCTCTCGATGATGTTTCTCCTGCCGTCTTCCTGTCACATAGTAGTGACTGCTTTCTTTTACACTTACAGGTGTGTGATGAGGTACTTTCCTGAACTGAGGGACGTGCTCTTCTGCCTGAAGATGGCGGTGGATGGGGTAGCAGACCTCATTCTCCAGTATGCGAACGTGACGATCACACCGGGGCGGCTTCCGTAATGGGTGGGCCTTGTTGCTCCAGTGCCCTCCGTCGGCCAGGGGTGGATCGACCAGTTCACGTTTCTGGTGTAGGCCTCTTGTCAACGGCATCCCTAGTTGGTCCGCTGCCTCGGATCAAAAGGGATGCTAGGTGTAGAGTTCGTCCCTCTTCTCTGGCATAGACGGCTTCCACTGTTGGTCCAGTTCCTCGGAACAAGCGGACTGAGGGAAGGTCATCTGTTACCGCCACGCGAAGCCGGGGGTGGGATCATGTCTCCACTACCTTATTTTCTTACGAGTCTGTAAGATGGTTCTTTGAAGCCATTCTGGTACTTTAGCAATTTTATATCTTGACTAAAGAATAAGGTCTCTTGTATTCATTGTGCCTTGACTAAAGAATGAAACTCTTTGGACTTGTTTTGAATGTGTACCTCTTTGCTGAGAGACGCTCGTGTAATGTGCTTCTGGTCGCTTTTCTATATACATGTCCTCGCAGCGCTTGCGCCTTCCCATAGGTGGACTAGCTTGTGGTCGTTGTTTGCAAGGAGACGAGTGTCTGCCTCTAAGGGACCCTTAGGTCGCCTTCTAATCTCTGATGGGAGCGATGCTCGCCTCTTAGAAATTTTAAGGTTACCTCCTCATTTTCAAGGGAAGCGGTACTCGCCTTTAGGGAACCTATTGGTTACCTTCTTGTTTTCAAGGGGAGTGGTGCTCGCGTTTAGGGAACCCGTAGGTTACCTCCTCGTTTTCAAAGGGAGCGGTACTCGTCTTTAGGAAACCCATAGGTTACCTCCTCATTTTCAAGGGGAGCGGTGCTCGCCTTTAGGGAGTCCTTAGACTACCTCATCATTTTCAAGGGGAGCGGTGCTCACCTTTAGGGAACCCGTAGGTTACCTCCTCGTTTTCAAGGAGAGCAGTGCTCGTCTTTAGGAAGCCCTTAGGCTACCTCCTCGGGGTACAAATGTGACTTGCCTTAATGAAGTACGGCTGGTGACGTTTCACTGAAAGAATTTCCTGAGGTTGACGGAGTTTCACGTCCTGGGTACCTCTGCCCCCCCAGCGTCACTAGCCTATACGCTCCCTTGCCGAGTGTTTCCGTTACCCTGTATGGGCCTTCCCAATTCGGATAGTCTCGTGGATTTCACCCGTTTATAAAAAAAATACTCCCTGGGCAATGCGACGCCAGTGTTCATCATACCCCATGATTTATAGTATGTTTCTGACCATCTGTCGTAGGGCTAGCGTCGAGCCCTTAGACACTATCCGTGCCCACTCTTACATCTTCAAGTTATAAATCAAGCTACTTTCACAAATAATATAAAGTTTGGCCGATAATGTAAAGTTCAAACAATAAGTTCACGATAGCAAATATCAAGGTAAGAATGCACCAAATATGAATTCATTTTGAGTCTACGAATGAATTAATGACAAGGCTATGTTACGGGAGGATTTTAGCAGCATAACGGAACAGTTATTGATTTCCATAGTTCATTAATGCCTCATTTAACAAGGTTTGGGTTCCCGATAATTCATAGATCATCTAGGAACAGAATATAATCAACCATTGGGTCAAACCTTGGGTTGAACAGCATGCAAGTAGAACGCGGTCATGTCTAAACCGTTTCTAGAAAGTAGCGGTTCGGTCAAGACCGCTATCAGGCTGGGTCGACGCATGAAGGAGAACAGGTTGCCGCATGAGTGTTGAAACCAGAATGCGGTCGCGCCAGGACCGCTATCATGAAGTAGCAGTCGCTCTATGGCCGCGTTCAGGTTCATTCATAGAAAAACACTGGTATGACATGTGCTTTCTAATCCATTGGGCTTTTAGGGTACAACCAGCTTGGCATCCTAGTGGAAATCCCAGGCTCGAGAGACTTACGGAGGCCTTGAAATATGATCACCTAGTCTGGTAGAAGGAATATCCAACGAAGAGGATCACAAGTCTAAGAGAGTGTTCCTATCACGTGCCAGTGTAACTAATAGCATCATACCAGGATATATGCTATGTACTTAAGAAAGACTAGAGATGAGAGTGAATCGTGTAAAAACAATGATCAAATCATCAAGGTAACAAGTCCCATAAATCATATGAAATATAACTTTAATACAAGATTATATAGTTTTAGCATAAAATTAACATAAGATTAAAATAAGTTTCTAAAATAGGTAGACCATGAAATCTATCATGATGTAGGCACAATATAACCAATAACAGGAATGTAATGAAATAACTAGGAATAAGACCTAAATACTTAGGCTTAACATATAATTATAAGGGCTGATCTGTGTTCTGTTTAGAGTTAACAGAAGGCAGAAGACAGAAAGCATAAGACGATCAGATGAGAACCGCCTCTTGGAGTAGTGGTCTATCTAGGACCACTTCTTGACAGTAGCGGTTCCAGAGGAACGGCCTTCTGGCTATAACGATAGAAGATTAAAGGAGCATGCAAGGCGTATGCTAGGGCAACTAATGCATGAAAACCTAAGGGATGGGAGGATTAAGTCATGCTAACATGTTTAGAATGAAGAAAATGCATGGGAAGACATAAATCATGTTAAAAATATTATCTTTAGTTAAAGGGTGTGGGGATAACATGCTATACTAAACATGCATGCGCAGTCTTAGAAAAACATGAAATACGCCATGTTTATGACTCAAATAAAATGTGAAAATTACATGACTAGACTCAGAAACACATGACTAACACAATGGCGCTTGCCGATGAACAATCCGAGCCCGAGAAAAATGTGGAGGAGTAAGGGATGCCCTCAGCACGGAGGCCCGTGGTGGTGAGGAAGGGCCAGGGGATGAGGAGGCTGGGGCCGAGGAACTGGCGTCAGGGCCGAGCACCGTCGACCGAGCAGTTGAGGAAGTTTTGTTGGCGGGGGATAATTTAGTCGATTTGATGGACATTTCTCCCGCCCTGGAAGCGGCTACTACGCACGCATCTGAGGACAATGGGTCACATGACCATGCTGCCGAGGCAGGTGCCTGAGGGGATATCTGCTGTACTTCCCTTTTTGCTGACTCTTTCTCTTCCTGCATTGAGGTGGTTGCCTCTTTTTGTAATCCTTTTGTCGTCTGAATAGAAGACTTTCTTCTTTTTCACAAGCCTTGGGATCTCTGGGGATCTATCACGTGTTATCTTTCCTTTACTCTCCTAGAGATATGATGCGACGTCTCGGGAGTTATCCTGAGAGGGCAGTCTTTTGGGATCCGTCGTTTCGGTTTCTCAGGGTATGGGGAGGCGGTAAGACTCCTCCCTGCTTCGGAAACCTTTGCCTCCCTCCTATAAATAGAGGGTCCTATTACTCTACCAGGGCATTCTCAGTTCGCTAGGTGACAAAGAGAGAAAGATCTTGTGAAATGTCATCGGAGCAGTCAGACATTTCCTCCGACGATTGGTCTCTACAGATTCCTCGCCAGCGCCTGCGTCTTCGGAGGGAGCCCTTGCCGGCGCCTTGGCGGCCATGGCCGGCGTCGGGGGAGAATGGAGGTGACACCCCCGAGCAACACAAGCTTGGGTATTTGGACGGCTGGCGGGAGGCCTTGGAGAAGGTCAACCGCCTGTATTCTGACTGGGGGATCCTGTACATCGAGACGGAGAAATTTTGTCCCTAGGGGGACGAAAACTCCCTTTGTAATCCTCTCTTTTGTATTTTAATAATATTCAATATTCCTTTTCTTAGTCTTTGTGAGGTGTGGCTGTTTTCCCATCATCTTCTTTGATCTGCAGGTGCGTGACGAGGCATTCCCCCTTTTCGGAGGGAACGTCTTTCTTTTTGTGGGCAGAGGTGATAGCAGGCGTGGAAGCCATCTTCCTTTTGCCAGCTTGCAGGCTCAGGTTGCTGGCTGGACGGCGTCGATGTCATCGCTCTTATGCCAACCGTTGATGATGGCCTGCGGGATAACCGGCCTCCTTTTGCCAGTTTGCAAACATGGCCAGTTGGCTGGCCGGTGCTGGCTTCGTTGCTCCACTACCCGCTGTCAACCGGAGGTGGTCATCCTGTCCTCTTTCTTGGTGCAGACCTCTTCGCCAGCGGCGTCCCTAGTTGGTCCGCTTACACAGAACAAATGGGATGTGAGATGTCTACCCATGAAGTTATCACGGTTGCTGGCAGATGACCTAATGATGATGGCATCGACGGGACGATGCTGGAGTTGCAATCTCTGGGGCTAGGATGCCGAAACGCCTGGGAGCAGAGGGGGTCAGGATCTACACCGACTCTCAATTGGTCGCTAGTTAGGTCAACAGAGACTACGCAGCTCGGGAACCACAACTGGTCAAATACCTTCATCTGGTAAAAGAGATATCCCAACTTTTCAAGAGTTTTCAGGTGACCCAGATAGCTCGAGAAGATAATTCCTGAGCGGATGCCCTCTCTCGCCTTGCATCTTCTATTAGTCTGAGGCAACCTGGTCGATCCTCCTTGAGGAGTCAGAATGACCTAGCATGGAAACCGAGCTTGTGGCCGTTGTACAGGCATCATCCGATGACTGGAGGACCTCGTACATGGCTTGGCTAAGCGATTCCCAGGAACCTACTGACCCACGGGAAGCATGTGCGATTTAAATCAAAACCTAATCTATGGAGATAGGAGAGGGGTGGGAAGTCTGTGGCCCTTCTAGAAGCTTGGTGGTCTGAAGGCCCTCCTCGCTCGACTCTATCCATGCGGTCAAGGGTGGCGCACCCTCAGTTCCCTCGGTGATGGCCGGCTCGGGCATTGACCCCACCTATGTAGGAACTGCCTTGACCACGCGATCTCCCGAGGCTGCCAGAGTTGGCGATCCTCCCCCCTCGGGAGCAGAAGCATCCTCAATACCTCCCCTATCGCTCGACGTTGAAGAAGAGGGAGAAGTTGAGCCTTGTTCGCCTGAGTTGTAATGTTGTCCGGGGTTAAAAATAAGTTGATCGAGGACCCGCTCCTGAGCGAGATTTGCTGCTCGCCTGAAGCCTTGTGCAAGACCCTTCCACAGTCTGCGCCGATAACCAGGCTCGTAGTAGGTAAAGGCGGTCTTCTTGAGGGCCTCACGATATTCCTCTGAGCCCAGATATCACTCAACTGCCTCCGACTCGGCCCTTGTTGCCTTCACCCCGAGCTCGGCCAACTTTGCCTCGACCTCAGTCAACTCTGCCTCGGCCTTGGCCTCGGCCCGACTTCCGCTCGAATGTGCATAGGCACAACCAAAAAAAAATTTGATACATCAGAGACCGATAGCTCGGTGTAGACGAGGTTCACAGCTTCAGACCGAGTCACTGACTCCACCAAGTGTGGAAACTGGCTTAGGTAGTGAGGCGAATGACCAAGTCTGCTCAGGCGTCGCAATATTCTTTTGAGCCCCAATATTGCTCGACTACCCTCGCCTCGGTCGTTACTACCCCTGCCTTGAGATCGGCCACCTCTGCCTCGATCTCGTCTAGTCTTATTTCGGTGCCTCTCCTCGCTCACCCTTCCACCAGGAGCCAACCCCAGAGCTTTTCCCGCTTGACTCACCATTGATAAAGCTTGCCGTGTGGCTCTGGCACTCCTCCTCCAGGAGTTTACTCTTCAGCTCGACCCTATATTAATTCTGAGATAGATGCTTAGACATCGACCGCACCTTCTCCTGGCTTGCCCGGTCCTATGAGCGGAATGAGGCCACTTCCCGCTGGAGAGCCCCAAGCTCAAAAGACAATTGTCCGATCTTTTGATCGGACTCAGCGAGAGCGCGGGCTCGAGCAGCCTCGCCACTCTCCACTTGGGAGTGGTAGAGAGCGTGACCCGAGAGAGACGATTTTTAGGCTGGTTACCGTAGGGCCCCTCACCTTTGCAGCCTGAGTCTGGGCTGGGGGGAAAACCAGCCAGAGGATCTGACCTAGAGCGCATGGTCTGTGTGTGCACACGTGGTTGAGGGTGTCAGACCCACACTGATGAGCACGACCCCAGCTGGTCCTTGTTTGTGGTGCTTGGTGCGTGTCTCAGTTTTCTCCCGGGGCGTGTAGGGAGACATGTTGTAAGATGTCAGTGGACACTTTCGTCCTTACTTATAGTGGGCAGGTACTCCCGTCACGTGACGTGAGATTCTCATGACTCGAGTTTCTATTTCCCATCTGCAAGACGTGATTTTGTGCATAGTTTCCAGGTGTTTTTTTGATGTGGAGGTCTAGGGTTACGGTAAGCATTACCGAGGGTTTTTCATAGATGGTGTAGGGTTCACAGCGGTGAGGTACCATGTTTCTGGATCGCGTGGTCTCAGGGTGGGTCTTCATCTGTGAGGACAGGCCCCCACGATAGAGGTGTCGTGATATTTCCCCCTGGTGCTGTGACCAGGGTGATTCGTAGTCTGGTGGTTCCCCGACCGAGGGATCGGGGTGTTGGTTTCTATCCCAGTAGGAGTAGTTGTAGAGCCATGGTTTCATCGGCTACTATGCTTAGAGATTTGTGTATGGTTGTTCCCTCCGTTGCTGTTGTTATTGTTGTTGTTTCTATTGCTACTCCTGCTGTTGTTGCTGCTTCCCTTTTTTGCCATTGTTCTCGGTTGGGGTTCCACGGGACCCCCTCTGAGTCAGTGGTAGGAGGCTCACCCCCTTCTTTTCTGGTGTGGTAGACCCCTCAGGAGGTTCGGAGCGCGTTCGCGAAGGTTCTTAACTGCCAGCTCGTCAGGCCGAGTGTTCACTCAATGTTGGGTACGTTTCCTTGCCTGTAGACTGTACTTTATTTGGACTAAACTCTATAGTCAGATTTGTTGGCCTAGAGAGATGGCGGACAAGAAGGGGGGTTGAATTGTCCCCTTGTCAAGATGGCGGATTTTAAAAACTTTCTTAACTAATTACAACTGAAGTAAAATTAACTACGTTGATTAACTAAAACTCAAGTGAGATTACAATGTTCTCTCAAACTTTTCGATCTCACACGGATAGTTAATGCAACTTATCAAGGAAATTAAGCTCAACACAGATAACGGAGGTAGCAGTGTGTGACAGTGTAGTGAATTAAAAACCTATATAATGGACCTGTGAACAGAGATAGAGGAACTGACAATCACACAGGCAATCACACAAGACACAAGGATTTTTAGGTGGTTCGGGACCACGACAGGCTCGCTACGTCCACCCCTCACCCAATCGGGTGAGGCTTCACTCCACGCTACGAAACGTAGCAACACGGGGACGAATCCCAACCACACACACGCTGCTTCCACAGTAATACACACACGGGGACACACCCCAACACGTTGCCACCGCAGCACACACACACACACAACGTCGGGGAACACGCCCCAGACAGTAAAACCACACAGAGACACCGCTCTGTCCATACACACAGTAATATTCTGAGTTTAACAAACAAAAAGGATATACAATGACCACAAGATATTGATCTAAGTTCACCTAAAATGAGTAGGAATGAAAGACTTAAGAATCTCCCTCAAATCTTCAATACAGTCCATAGATAGGATGGATGGTTGCACTGGAGACTTTTATCCACGGAGTGGAAGCCGGTCGAAACCATAGGTGCCACCGTCTGGAGGGAGAACCTCGCTGAGGACATCTTCCTAATCTTCCTTCTCCTACAGGGTATGTCACACCTCCTCCTTGTTCTTCTTCACTTGCAACAAAGGATAAAACAATAAGCTTCAAACTATAACCTTTGCTCAAATTGAAAAATAGACATGGAGAGGTTGTAGAAGTATCCTCTTAATGGGTGGAGAACCCCCAAACGTATTTTCCTTGAACTTTGATGGAGGTGGGAGATAGATCTTGAAAGAACTAAAGCCGACGAAGCTCTTCCACTGAGATTCGCCCACAACGAGCTTGTAAGCTTGAAGACGGATGGTGCTTTTGGTATTCCAGACCGGATCACTCGCCTTCTCCTCTTCTCTCGTTCTTCTTCTCCTTCTCTTCTTCACCTACAATAGATAGAGAATGCTAGCGCAAGGATCGTTTCATCGTGGGAGAGCCGCGGCTACTTATGCAAGAAGGAAAACCAACCACAAAAGACCTAAAAGCCCATGCCTAAACTGTAACGACCCAGAGCTCAGGGTACCAATAACCCGATACAAGTATCGAATTACCGCTACCAAGAACTGGGGACGCCAGTGGAGGGTTGACTCACAGAGGGTTGATATGCGTAGGGTTGACTTATGGAGGGTTGATATGCGGAGGGTTGACTCATTGAGGGCTAACATGCGGAGGGTTGACTCATGGAGGGCTGACACGTGGGAGCATAGGATTGGTTTGTGGAGGGCGAGGTGTAAGTGGATGGGGAAGTGTATGCGGGTGTGGAAGGTAGAGACTCAGGGTCAAGGAAACCTTAGATTTGTTGGCGAATGAAGCGGGCTCAGCTGTATAGTTGTTGCTAGGAGGTGATGTCGTTGAGGGCTAAGATGAGGCGGTATTCTGGCGTTGCATTAGATATCAACATCTTGATTTGCTCCAGCTCCGGAATGTGCCCCGGGACTTGCGCGGTCAAGCGATGCCAGCGGTCAGCAAAGGTGTAGAAATTCACGTTGGGCTTCATCATCTCATGGGCCAGATCCACAACAGAGAACTTGGGCTCAACCTGGTCTTGATATTGCTGAATAAACTTCTCTTGAACCATCTGAAAATTTACTATATACTCTTGTGGAAGAGAAAAGAACCAATCCCGAGTCGGGCCTTCCAATGACAGACCAAATAGATAGGCCATCAAGCGTTGGTCATGTCGGAATTGGGCTGACTCATAAATAAACTCCTTTAAGTGCACATAAGGGTCACTGACTCCACCATAACGGCGATATGTGGGGATTTGGGAAGATGGCGGAAGCTAAAGATCTTGAAATGCGAAGGGAACACTTAAGGAGGACTTAGGATCAATTCGGTGTTGAAGTTCATCAAGCTGGCACTGGGCTTGAGTAATCATCTCCTGAGTTGGGAAAGACCGAGAAGGATATGGGCCAACTTGGGCAAGAGATTGTGAATTTGGATCAGAATGATGATATTGGGTCAGATAAGAGGGTCCGGACTGAGAAGAATATGGGCCCATTCCGGGAGTGGAAGGATGTGTGGGCCTAGAAGAGACGTTGGCATATGGACCCATTGGGCCGGCCGCATAAGCAGAAGAATGAGGCCCGTTAAGATAGAATTCACTATTGAAAATCGGGCCAGCCGCATGGGAAGAAGAAGGAGGCCCATGAAGATAAGAAGGCCCATTATGAGAAGAAGGCCCATTAAAATGATTTGTGATGAGGCGTTGGGCCTGGGCCGAGTCCATTTGGCGAACAAGGCTTGATAGATGGGCCATGAGATTAGCATGTTCCTCAAATGGGTCAGAAGGACCACGGGAAGATGGGCCCGTGTGGGAAGAGGATTCCACGCGGGAATAAGAAGAAGATTGGGAATCATGATGATACAATGGGTTAGAACGATACTCCATGAGGGCAAATGGAGACTTAATACAAGGATATCAAAGAGAATACAGGTGGGGAAGCAAATGGCTTAATGGGCTTGAGGACAAGAGGGGACTGACCCACAAATGTAAAGACCAATGGATGACAGACCAAGGGACAACGGACTAGACAATGGACACACAAAATGGACTGACCTAAGTGGGCCTAAAAATAACAAATCATGTGGATGCAGGATGGATTTGAACCAATCAAGCAAGATATCCTTGGCGAAGATGGCTCAAACTAGGACTCTAAGCCGTCCTTGGACGGAGAAAATAGAGTTTGGGATGATCATGACTTTGTAACGAGAACACAGTCAGTCATACGACCGCCACCTGAAGAACGCAGTCAAGGGAGAACTGTGACCTGGAAAGGCACAGAAAAGCCAAAAGAGGTTGAGTCGATGCACCCATGGCATGGGTCGACGCACCTAGGAAGACAAGAAGAATACGATCTAGTCGACGACCGTGATCTGCTGATTGCGGTCAGCCGACAGACCATGACCAGACCAACAAGAAACAACCCAAAGGGGCTGAGTCGACGCGCAACAGGGTGGGGTAAACTCACAATGAAGACACAGATAACGCAGTCATCTGGTAGACCGCGATCTCATTATCACGGTCAACCGATAGATAGTGACCAGAGGGGTCAGCAGGGCTAAACTTGGCAAAAATTAGTCGACTGACATTGAGGATCGATCGATCGAACTTAGCTTTAAAATGAAAAATAACTCTGAATAGGTGGCAATCGAGGAAAATACCCTCCAAGGCTTAATGGGCTTTGAAGAATGATCAAGAATGGGCTCGAAATTCGCTGAAGGAAGAATCCAAAATAATGGCTAATTTGGGATATCATGAAAGATGAATAAGAGAAAAGACTCAACTTGTAGGCTAAAAATTGGTGTCAACACCCTAGCCTAGGCCGCTTCACTCTTCCCCACCTACACCAAGTGATCTGCAACCTCGGCCCCTAGCTAAGCCATAAACAGCCCTCCTTCCATAACACTTTCAAGAAGCATCTGGGAGGAGTAATGCTGGAATTCATATCTAACGGTTGGAGTCACCAGTGCTCGACATCGCTCATAGACAGAAGCTTGCAGGGTGAATCACTATTGCCGAGGGCCAGGACTCCTCCCAAGATGACTCGACCTCGAGACATCCCCCTCAGGGGTTCCCAAGCTCGAGGCTGCGGAGCTTGGCTCGATCGGTATTCCTGGATCGACCTCTTCCTCTCTACGCACTACATTAGGCTCGGCAAGGGTCCCCTCAATTGAAGCCAACACCTCTGGTGAAGGGATCGGTGATGTCGAGCAATGGGTGCCATCGGTTGAAGGCTTCTCAGTCGTGCGAGTAAGCTTTGCCTTCTTCCGCCTGCTCTACTCAGTGGTCATGGCCTTCATCGAGGCCAACATCAATTGTTCCTCGAGGTCTTTACGCTTGGGCCCCTGTCACTCTGGCTCCCCCTCGAAGAGAACCCGCTTGCCCTTATCTCTAGTAGAGGAGGGGCCTTCGACAACCAGAGGGGCATCTTGGGCAACCACCCTTGCTTGTTCATTGACTTTAATTTTCGTAGGCATTTGACAATCCCCGTTAGCACCACCAAAAGGCTCTGTCAACCAAAGGCAAAGTATCAGGAGAAGGCTTGGCAAAATGATACATGTAATTAAGCGTCTAGAATTGTAGCAACCCTGAAATTACGAACATAAAAATTTTGGGTGAGAGAGAGAGAGAACAGTGGTGGAGGGGGAAGAACGACAAGGGAGCTAGTGAGAAAGAGAGAGAGAGAGAGAGAGAGAGAGTGGGAAACAGAGGGACAACGGTGAGGGGGAGCACGGCGGAGGGTGCAGGTACACAGAGGGAGACAATGAGAAGTTGGGGGGTTCGCGGTAGCTACATGTGAGTCGGTGTGTACATGCATGCAACGAGAGAGGAGGCAGAGGAGAAGCAGGCGATACCGCAGGACGGAGAGGGAGCTCGCTCGGGGTCGACAGTGTGTGCGTGTATGCCTGTGTGTGCAGTGAAGAGAGAGAGAGTGAAAAAAAGAGAGGTAGGGAAGGGGGGATGGCGAGAAGGGAAACTGTGGCCGGTGCGAAGGTGGAGTGGAAGAGAGGGAGATGGGGTCGACACGGTGGTGGGTGTAGGTGACGGAGGGTGCAGGCGGAGGCCGATGGAGAGAGACAGCGGTGTGTGTTGAAGATGTGTGAATCCGACGTTAGGGGGAGTGAGAGGGGAATGCTGTCCGTGAGGTTGTGTAGGGTGCGTATGACTGTGAGATGGAGGAAGAGGGAGAGATGCGTAGGCTGGAGGTGGGTTGTGGAGGAGGTGAGAGGGAAAGGTGGAGTAGGCAGTGGCGAGAGGAGGGAGTCGCGAGCGAGGAGGGGGTCCATTTGCAGTCGTGGCGGAGTCGTGGGCGGCAGACGATTTAGGGGGAGAGAGGAGAGGCAGGGGGTGGTGTGTACAGAGGTGTGTCGACGGTCGGTGGGGAGTTGTGGCAGTCGACGGGGGCTGGCCGGCGCGGGGTCGCCATGGGTGAGGGAGATGGGAGTGCAGTGAGAGTGAGAGGGAGGGCGACGACGGCGGTGGTGGAGTGTGCCGGTGTGGGTGGTGCGGTGTTCGCAGGGGAGAGGGAGGTGGAGGGGCGGCTGGTGTTGCATGCATAGAGGGAGAGAGTGGGAGGTGTGGCGTGAGGCGGGCTGCGTGGGTGATGGGCGAATGGGATGGTTCATGGAGGTGGCCGACTGGGTGTGAGAAAGTGAGAAAGAGAGATGGAGAGAGATCGCGGGAAAAAGAGTGAAAGAAGGAGAGGGAGGCCGCCGGTGAGGGGGCTTTCGGTGGTGGTGCAGGGAGAGGGAGGTCGGCCGTGGGTGCGATGTGGGCGACCGGCGTGAGAGGTCGGCCGTGGGCGATGGGCGTGGGTGGAAGAGAGGGAGAGAGAGAGAGAGAGCATGTGTGTGTGTGAGAGAGAGAGAGAGAGAGAGAGAGAGAGAGAGGTTCGCGTGGGAGGGAGAGAGAGAAAGAGAGAGGGAGAGAGGTCCGCGTGGGAGGGAGAGAGAGAAAGAGCGCGAGTGAGAGAGAGGGGGAGAGAAGGAGAGAACCATGTGTGTGCGTTTTATCTCCCCCCGGTGACGTGAGGGTTAGGAATGGGTTGGGTTTTATAAGAAGACGGTTGGGCAATAATGGGAGGGAAACAGATCCTAAAAAAAGGGGAGAATGATTAACAGATTTTTGTTTGGTTGAGTCAATCGACTCATCAAGTCAATAAACTTAATAAATCAAATAAACCTCAGGAAGCTCAAACAGCTCAATAAACTTAATAAACCTAACATGATTCAATAAACTCAACCAATCGAAACTAATAAACCAATAAAAGACCTCTTCACTTTGTCTCAGACCTTTTCTGTCTGGGGAAGGTTTGGTGATCTTGTCATCTCCACGGGTCAGCGTCCATATGCTACCATGTCTTAGGCCTCACGTCCCTACTAGGTTGGTTAACTTTGACAGGATGTCGGGACAACAACTTCATCTACACATTCCACCCTTTTTTCAGACCTTTCGTCTGAGCGAGGTTGGTTGACTCTGACGCCTCATCGGGCTGACATTATTTTTAGCCCTAGGTCCAGGCCTCTCATATGTCTACATTCTAGTCAACCCTCGCCCAAAACCTTCTATTGGGGTAGGGCCCATTGACTTCGACGTTCCGTTGAGTTAACACCTCTCCTATGTGCTTCCCTTGGCATGGGCCTCATGCCTCTGCCAAGTTCGTTGAGTTTGACATGACGTCGAGTTAACACCCATTTCATATTCTACCCTTGGCTTAGGCCTCGCACCTCTGCCAAGTTTGTTGACTTTGACAGGACGTCGAGTCAACACTTATCCCATATTTTATCGTTGACTTAGGTCTCACGTCTCTGTCAAGTTCGCTGGCTTTGACATGACGTCGAGTCAACACATGTTCCATATTCTGCCATTGGCTTAGGCCTCATGTCTCTGCCAAGTTCGTTGGCTTCGACATGACCTCGAGTCAACACCTATCCCATACTCCGCCCTTGGCTTAGGCCTCACACCTTTGTCAAGTTCGTTGGCTTCAACATGACGTTGAGTCCGCACCTATCCTACATTATACCCTTAGCTTATGCCTCACGCCTTTGTCATGTTCGTTGGCTTCGACATGACGTCGAGTCAACGCTTATCTCATATTCTTCCCTTGGCTCAAGTCTCATGTCACTGCTGAGTTCGTTGACTTCGACATGACATCAAGTCAACACTTATCCCATATTCTGCCCTTGGCTTAGGCCTCACGTCTCCGCCAAGTTCGTTGACCTTGACATGATGTCAGATCAACACATATCCTATATTCTTTTCTTGGCTTAGACCTCATGTTTTTGCCAAGTTCGTTGGCTTCGACATCTTATCGGGTCAACACATATCCTATTTTTCTCCCTTGACTTAGGCCCCACGTCTTAGCCAAGTTGACTGACTTCAACTGTCTGTTAATTCAACAACCATATTCTACCCTGGCCCAGACCCTACATCGCTCCCAGGTTAGTTGGTTTCGAGATGACAACGGTGTCTATTTCTACCATTGTTCTGGACATACCGTCTAAGCAAGGTTTGTTGACTCCGACATCTCGTTGGGTCGACATCAATATTTCATCTTTGGTACGGACCTTCTGTCCTGTCAAGGAATAAAAAGACCCTCTCATTTTTGGCTCAAATCTTTTGTCTAACCAGTCAACAAAAAGACTCTTGTTACCTTGGAAGAGAAAATATATTGATCAAACATATTTGGTTGAAGGGACTTTCGTATAATTTATTTCATTATTGCAAAACTTTGTGTAGGCTCCTCTCCTTCATGCGCATACAGAGGCAACATTCTTAGAGCACCAACTCCTCCGGCGTGGACCTACAAGCTCTCGTGGCAGCAGTGGTGCACAATAGATGCCACGGCGGAGGTCGCGGCGGGTGTGCGGATCTTGTCCCACGTCGCCTGGCTCCTACAAGAGAACTCCTCTCTCCTCACCTCTTCATGCTCCGAACCCCACTCCCAGTCACTCTGTCCTCTCCCTTCTCACTCTCCCTCTATCTCGTTATCTCACTCTAACCTGCACAACCTCACACCTCTGCCGAATCACTCTCTCACTCTCTTTACAACACCTCCAACCGACGACGCTGGCAACCCCCCATTCTCTCTCTTTCCTGCCGTCGGCCAGCCCTGCTAAGCCAGCCACCTCTGCAGCGCAGCCACCGGCGAACCCATCTCCACTGCAACACCACAACCCACGTCCCTCCTCCCCAACTCTTTCTCTCTCTACCCCACGCATCCAACCACCGTGTCCCGCTGCTCCCCTCACCACGGTCCCTGTTCATCCCCGTTCTCCTGCACATACCAGCCACGCCCGCAGATCTCCCTCTGCTCCCGCCACCTGCTCCCCTTCTTCGTCAACCTCTTTCCCTCTCTTTTCTTCTCATCCCGGCAGGGCTTTCCCCCCTCTCTCTTCACTCCGCAGCCACCCTCCTCACACTGCGTCTCTCTCTCTCTCTCTCTAACTCCCACACGCACGTAACGTCCGCCTCCGACTCTCCCTTCTCTCTCCCTCTGCGTCTCACCCTGCACCACCGAGCCCCCTCTCCCACCTTCTCTCTAACCTACGCAGCCAGCCAAGCCCTCCGCCTCTCCTCTCACCCACTCTCTCTATCTAATCTCCACACCGCGGCGTCAACCTCACCTTCGACCGCTGGCGCTGTCACCAAACACTCCGCAGCCACCTTCTCCGCCCGCGTTCACATGACCTCTCTCTCTTTCACACCTGCAGCTTCCAACATACACTTCCCACCTCCGTCTCCCACTATACACTCGCCGTCGTAACCTCCCATGCCCCCTCTCTCTTCACTGTCCCTCACCCAGCCAACCGCAGAATGCGGCCTCCCGACACCCACCGCATGCATGCACGCCACCGCGTCCACTCCCGTCTGCAGCCCACGTCCCTGGCCACCTGCACTCTTCCCTCCTCTTCGCCGGAGCCCCTGCTCACGTGGCCACTCCCCCATGCACGTTTTCTCACGGTGGCATCTTCCCAAAGGTTGAGCGGCTCTCCGAGACTAGAAGGAGTGGGAAACTATATTTTTATATTTTCTGGATTATTTCTTCACCTAATTTTTATATTTTTAATTTAACTCGATTTTATTTAGAGTGGTAATTTTTATTTTATCTGTTTGTAAATATTTAATTTGTGAGTAATAAAATAAGTTCAGTATTATTTCCTCTCTCTAATATTTTACTATTTACCTTTTTACTATTTACTATTACCATGGCACTATTCATAGTAAAAAAATTACGAAATTATTACTAAAAATTGGGGTATTACACATGGGGACATGCGGCTAGACCCTAGCCACTCACCACAAAACACTGCGTAACAGTAACAAACAACAGTCGAAAATTCAAGGGATGCGCAGTTAGTCGTGGACCATGCAAGGGATGTGCGGTCACGGACAGGCCGCACATGCCCCACTACGCACCGAGCCAACGGCACCAGGTGACGAGCGGCCAGCCCACGGTCACACGAAGGGTCATGCCGCCAGACCCTGGCCGCACACCCCAGTGCACTGTGCAACGGTCACAAGTAATGGTCAAAATCTCGAGGGATGGGAGGTTGACATGGGGCCGCACATAGGGGACGTGTGGTCCCACGATAGGCCGCACAAGCCCACAGCGCTCTGAGCCATAGTGCGGTCCCCACAGGGCTGCACATGGGATGTGCGGGCCCTGGTTCGATTGTACAACCCACACTGACACGAAAACGGTGAACCCGTCAGATTTCGCCCATTCTGGCCCCATACAAGCCCCACGGAGGGGGAAGTGAAGGGAAAGGATCCCCCAAGCCCCCTAGCATGATTCTACACCCCCAAAACGTGGAATCGGGGCTTAAAATGACGGATCCGGCGGCCTCTCCCCAACGCATGCTCGACCCTTCACAGCGCGAAAGAACCCCCTCTTGGCCTCGCCTCGGCCTACAAACCACGGGAATAGAAAGGTGATAAGCTAGAAATAATCACCCTACCTTCGGTCTGCGTCAAGACACACCGATCCGAGTTCAATCCACAAAGAACGCCGCTAGAAACCTTGAGCTTTCATGCTTCCCACGCCCATCGCACACCCACGTGATAGCCTCGCCGTCACCCACGTCATCGCGCCGTCGCCCTGCGGCCGTCTGCAGCCGGAAGGGAGCTTGCCACGGTTAAATAGGAGAGAGAGAGAGGGAGAGGGGCGCGGTCATGGGGGGAAGAAGAAGAAGAAGAAAGAAAAAAAGAAAAAGAAATGAGATATTTATAGAAAATCTAAATTTTTCAAAAAATATCAAAAAATAGAAAATCACGTTTCTGCTATCCTCGGAACGCACCGATCGCAGCGGTACCACTCTCGCTTGGGTGAACGACTCGGTTCGCCCGCAGCGGAGTTCCGCAGGATTTGCCGAAAACCGGGTCGGGAATCGGAAAAACGCGCGGAAAAAGCTGCGGAATGCCTCCGGGCCTCCGAAACAGCTCCGGATCGCATCGATCCGAATACGAAAGATATCCGAAACGCAATCGCGGACACAACGGAGTCGAACACTCCGAGAAAACAGATCCGGGACCCGAAAACAAGGATCCGAAAGTGTCCGAGACATCACAGCCCTCCCCCCTTAAACAAATTTCGTCCTCGAAATTTAAGAACGAGGTACAAGAACAGGGGAAAGACTCATGCAAACAAATAAGGATGCAACTGCTGCACCTCATCCTCACGCTCCCAAGACGCCTCCTGAAAATTCTAAAATATGAGACATTTAGCTTTTTACCTTTCAGTAATTCATAAGGGATTTTCTTATGGACAGGTCTTACCAAGGCTCTGTTAAGAGTGTAACAAGCTGTATTGGCTGCCTCTGCCCAAAAGCTTCTGGGTAGCTGACTCTCCACCAACATAGTTCTAGCCATCTCGATTATTGTGTGATTTCTTCTCTCCACAATACCATTCTGCTGTGGAGTCCTGGGAGAAGAGAATTTGTGAGTCAGTCCCTCTTTATTACAGAAATCAGTAAATAAGGAGTTCTCAAACTCTCCTCCATGGTCAGATTGAATTATCTAAATAGTGTGAGACCCACAAGGTGGCATGACTTTTCGCTCAGTTTTCCACAGACGGCACCAAGAAGTGTAGAGACAGAAATTTGGTTTCTATGCCATGTACCACCTTCTCTATTTATTTATTGGAAAAATTGTTTGGCATCCGTAGAAGCCTGTAAACACCAGAAGCCAAAGAGACGTCAGAAGGAGTCATGGGTGTTATCCTAGGGGACAACCCTCTGATGCTTAAGTTAGTAACGGTTTAAGTAAAGGATAGAGAAGAGCAGAGGGGAGAGAGGAGGATTGAGGTCACTGTAGTTGATCTGAGAGACGAGTAGGCCCTCTGGATGAATGCTCACCGCTCCCAGTGGGCTCTCAGAGAGTGCTCGCTAGGTGGTAAGATCGTGTGGGAGGGGATTTCTCTCTCAGGGAATGTGAGTGCGCATAACCTCTCTGTTGCAGTATCAGGGTGAGTGCCTCTATTCTCTGTGTAAGACTTTTGGTAGAAGTTCCACCATGTGCTTCACTTCTCTATCGAGGTCCCTTTTATAGGGGGTTATCTGGGAGCTGGAGGCCTATCCCTTAACAGGGAAGGGCACAATTAGTGGAGTAACACCTCCTGCGATTGTGGCGGGAGTTTTCCATTGAGGGGCAAGTACCCCAGGGTCAGTTGATCCCTGAGCGAGTCTTACGGTGCTCATGGTGCGTGCTCGCCTCTTATGGGATAGGAGCCAACGTCGTGGGGGGTAACGGTCGGTCGTAGGAGGTTCCTCCAGTAGTCAGTGGGCCTGGGCCGCAGCCTCCTTAGTGCTGTCGAATCTGATGTCGAGTCATATTGGGCCATGTTTCATGGGCTGTAGTGGTTACAAACTCTCATACGCGTCAGCAGGGCTTGGGCCAACTTGGGCTTACAGCAGATGGGCCCATCATGGGCTGGGCCATATTTACCCTCCTCAGGTATCAAATTAAAGCAATTCGAACCGATCATGGAAGAGAATTTGACAACCACGACTTTGATGAAATTTGCAGGAAGCAAGGGTTTACACATAATTTTTTAACACCTCGAACCCCTCAACAAAATGGAGCCATGGAACGAAGAAATAGGAAGCTCATGGAGATGGTGAGAATGATGCTTGCTAAAAATAGTCTATCAAGATATTTTTGGGCCGAGACAATCAACACGGCATATTACATCATTAATCGAGCCATGGTAAGATCAATTTTTATACTCATGGATTTTCTCAGTAATCTTGTCCATCAGAGATGTATGCTCCACAGTTTCTGACATTTTCCTCTCGAATGCTTGAAAGGAAGTACAAAATCGACAATCAACAGAAAGCATGTTTTCTAAATAATGCTCGAATGGCAGTACAAAATCCATAACTAAGAGACCAGAGGCTATCTATAGGACTAGAAAAAAAGCAGAAAAAGGAAAGAGGATAAATCACTACAATGCATGCTCCTTTTCTTCCGAGTAAGACCGCAAGAATAGCAAGGAATTGCACAATGTCGTAGAAAAAAGGAAGAATGAGGGAAAAACAAATCAAACAAAAGCATCTGAAAGAAACTAGGCGCTTAGGACAGCTATAAAAATTCTAACGCCATTCCGTCGAGCCTATCAGCAATAGCCGAGAATTGAAAAGCAAAAGAACTGGCACCAACCTTCGCAATCGCAAGATCCAAACACCAGAACGGAAATAGAAATTGTAGATCGTATTCTAAATGGAAATCTAGAAGATAAAACGACAAAGGCAAAAACGAATTCCTGCATTGCAGAGATAACAGATCAACCAAAGAGCACAAGAACAGAAGAAAACGGAGAAACAGGAAGAAAAATGCAGGCAGATACAAGACAGAGCCGCAACGACGGGGGACAAAGAACGACCCCTCTCCATCGCATCTGCACATAAATCCCGACCAAAACGCCAAATGATAAAGGAAACAAACGGATCAACAACATCAACAAACCTCTACTACCAAAACGCCTACTGAGAACGAAACAAACGCATCAACAACATCAACAAATCTCTACTACCAAAAGACCTGCTGAGAACGAAACAAACGCATCAACAAATCTCTATCAAAGCACCTAAACTAAAAGGGAGAACAGCTACATCAAGAACATAAACAGATCTCCACCAAAACATCTACTGAGATCGAAAGCAGATGCATCGAGGTCCTCAACAAATCTCCACCAAAACATCTATCGAGTACCATTACAGAAACGGATCAACAGTGCTCACCCCAACGCAGTAGATCACGGGGCAGATTCCCCCCTTCCTCCCTTCCTTCCCTCCTATCGATGCAGAGGAAGCCTAGCCTTGCGCTGCCCTGGGTCACCTGAAAAACTGGAACCAACGGAATCCACCGGCGGGAGAACGCAGAAGCGAAAGCGGAGGAGGCGGGCCGCGATTTATATAGCCTCTGACGCGGGCGACTTCACGGCCCGGCTCGCTCCATGTCAGCACCTGACGGTTGCGCCTCGGGGCGCGCCGTTAATGTGGGCGGGGTAACGGCACGGGGACGCCGTGAAACGTGTTAGCCGAATTTAAACGTGGGGGAGGAAGTGACGTCATTGGCCATACCATTCTTCTAAAGTTGCCGTTATGTCCCTGGGAAACCGAACAGGAACTTCCTTTTCTCGTCCGTAACGCCGTTATTATGACGGTCACAACCTGCCTGGGCGGTCATGCTGTGGCAGGGGAGGGAGTGTCATGTCAAGGAATGAAGTCAGGTTTATATGAGATCCCCTTCATGGGAATGGCTAAGTCTGCCTCTATCTTAAGTCCAATTTTTTCTTTTTCTCCGTTTTTTTTACAGCCTATTTGACTTAGCACCTCTGGTGCTCTGTGCCTAGAAAATACGAGCTAGTGCCACTCGAACGCCATCCTTGATTAGTAACTTACCTCGAGCGGAGACTAGTTGTGGAATGGCCCCTGACATTAATTTGTCTTTATCCAATAAGTGCTTCGATGCGCTCTCGAACCGCTCTGTATTCATGGGTAGGATGACATAACCTAGCATGGTATTCACAGAAGAGGGGATGCCCCCTATCCGTCCTTGTGAGCGGTTTTGGAGGAGCATGTGGTATTATGCATCCTTCCCTTACCAACATGTCAAAAATCCATTTTGTATCCTCTCGATGGAAGAAATATTCACCAGACGTTTGCCAACTAGGGTTCCCTTTAAAGGGTCTGATTTAATTTGACCCTACTTCTTTTGCCTCAAATTCAAAAAGTGTTGATGCAGCTGAAGCATGAGTTACTTTGGACAAAGACTATGGTGGAGCCGATGGATGGGGATGTGGAGGATCAACTAGATAATTCTTGATCTGGATCGCCCCTAACTGTATTAATCCTTCCACTTCATCTTTAAAGACATAGTAGTCCTCGATGGCGTGGCCTGCCATGCGGTGATATAAACAATAGCTAAGCCCTATAATTCTACCTTCCTTAGCCGACTTTAAGGGCTCTGGTAGAATCATGAGTTCTCGTGCCATGCACAGCTCAAACAGTTCTCCGGTATGCTCTTTGATGAAAGAGGATGGTGTTTTCATCCGCTGCACTAGAGGGGTGCCGCGGGTGATTCACCCTGGTATCTTTGTGGGCCTCACTCGAGCCAACTTTTTCTCAGGGCTAGCTATTTGAAGGAGAGAAGTCGACAGCATTTGCCTTCTTCTTATTGACATAGCGGTCCATAAAGGGCCTGGCCTCAACAGCCAGTGCCTTGTCCATTATCGCCGAAGAATCGACATTTGCTGACATCCCGTAATTAGTTTGGTTAATTGATGATGATGCAAGATGCATGAACAGGGAATCTCGCTCTCGCAACCACACTTGTAGAAGGGACTTCAATGCTTGATTCTCCCACTACAGACCCTCCAAAATGATGCATTTAGTATCAAATCAGGGAACATTTCTGAGGCTTATGTAGCTTTCCCCATGAATATCATGAGGGTTATCCACCATGTCATCCTGGTGAGGCACCTCTTGTCGAGATGATGTCCCAGCAGGGTGGTTCTCTTGGGTCGAAGGACCCTCTGCCTTGAGGCGTGTCATAGGACCATCCTTGTTGACCAAGTGAACCCATTGACCTAGACCCTCCGGCATTGTGAATTTCTCAGTTACAGAAGAGTTGCCACTCTGAACATCTATAGTGCCTTCAAGAATCTGCATCATTCCTTTCTTGTGGGGATATGCATTCGAACGGGTAGGTGCCTGTTTACACGCGTAAATAAATATGCGATTTGGGCGGAGGGAAATAAATACTGGAAATTGGGTACTAGAACTAGGTGGTATTAGGTACCGAAAGCTGGATACTGGAAGGTGGATATTAGAGCTGGGTACAGGAGGCCTGCCTGAATAAGGCATGTTGACCTGACTGGTTGGAGACTGGAAGCTAGAGGGCAACCCATAGGGCGTTGTTGACCTGAAGGTTTGGAAACTGGAAGCTAGGGGCCAACTCGCAAGAGTGTATTGGCCGATGTTACTGGAGGGTAAAGGCTAGAGGCCGGCCCATAAGGGTGTGTCAGCCCATGTCGTTAGAAGCTGGGGCCAACCCGTGAGGGTGTGTTGGCCGATATAGTTGGAGACTAGAAGTCAGAGACCAACCCGTGAGGCTGTATTGACCTATATCGCTGGAGACTGGAAGCCGGAGGCCGACCCGTGAGGGTGTACTGGCCTGTGATGTTGGGGTCTGGAAGCTAGAGGCTGACCCGAGAGGGTGTGTTGGCCTATGTTGCTGGGGACTGGGAGCTAGAGACCAACCCGTGAGGGCATGTTGGCCCATGTTGCTGGGGACTAGAGGCCAACCCGTGAGGGTGTGTTGACCTATACTGCTGAATACTGGAAGCTGAAGACCGACCTGTGAGGGTGTGTTGGCCTATGTGGTTGAGGCTACTGGGGTGATTTTGGAGTGTGTCGGCTGTAGACCGAATGGTGGTGTCCCAACTGTTGACATGTTGTTAGCCGAAAATGTGATTCACATTCGCTTGGGAAACTGGAGCTGGGCTGGCCAGGTGGCCTCGGAAGGCATGGTGACTAGGAATTATGACTAGAACAGGAACTGGAATTTAAAGTTGGGTCTGGGACTAGGACTGGTATTGGAACTGGAATTGCAACTGGAGCTGGGGACTGGAACTGGAGCTGGCCGACTAGCCTTCAAAGGCGTTGTTGTCGGGATACTAGGACTGGTGCTGGAAGTGGAGCTGGAACTGGACTGGGCGGCTGGCCTTCGAAGGCGCTGTAGCCAGGATACTGAGACTGGAGCTGGGCCAACCGAATGGCCCTGGGAGGCATCACAGTCGAAAGTTAGGATTGGGGACTGGAGCTGGCAACCTGACTTGTGACGGGATTGCAGCTAATATGCTGGAACTGGCGACTGGCACTGGAATTGAGTGGCTGGCCTGTGGAGGCGTTGTGGCCACGATGTTGGAACTGGTGACTGGTACTGGGATTGGGTGACTAGCCTGTAAAGGTGTTGAAGCCACGATACTGGAACTGGTGACTGGTACTGGGGTCAGGTGGCTAGCCTGTGAAGGCGTTGAAGTCACGATACTAGGACTGGAAGCTGGTATTGGAACTGGGTGGCTGGCCTGTAGAGGTATTGAAGCCGCGGTCCTGGGATTGAGAGCTGGTACTGGAACTGGCATGGCTAGCCTATAAAGGCATTGAAGCCACGGTGTCGGGACTGGGAGCTAGTACTGGGACTAGGGTGGTGGCCTATAGAGGCATTGAAGACACGGTGCTGGGATTGAGAGCTGGTACTGGAACTGGCGTGGCTGGCCTATAAAGGCATTGAAGCCATAGTGCTGGAACCGGTTGGCCAACTGTTGAGGTGTGTAGCCGAATGTTGGAGTTGGAATTGGCGATGGTCGACCCTCAGGGGTGTAGTGGCCACTGTTGTTATCAAGTGGTGCTGAGGTCGCCATCGACGAGATGTCACGGTTGACGGCTTTCATCAGTGACGAGTAGAGAGGGAGAGAGTTTTTTTTATTTTCTCCTTACCAGCTCTACAGCCCTTGTGGGTTTTTGCAAGAGCTGGCCCCCTTTAGCTTTTTCCAGTACGCCCTTGCACGTTTTCATATCGAGGGGTCACCTGATTTTACCTGAGGCACCCTTCTGGGTTTTCACCTCAGCTGAGTTGATGGCAATTTTTGCCCCCAGTCGCCTCCTCGTAGAGGAGGGAAATGACTGGGTCCACCGGGGTATCTCTATTTTTAACCCCATTTTGATTGACTCTTCTTTTTTTTATTATTCTGGGGATCGTTGTCCATAGCATGGTGCTATTAAGGGACATAACCTAGAGTTTGTGTTGTTGATGGCTTGCATCCGCTGTAGCCATAGTTGTGGCTTCGACTGGTTGTTGGGTAGCATGGAGTTTGACTGGTGAGCCTTAGTGGCGTGTTGCCCAAATCACGATTGGGATCTTGGAACTGGTCTGCCTTTGTGGCATATTGCTGGAGTTATCACTGGGTCCATGGTAACTCGACTAGGATAGGCTGGTGACTGAGAATTATGGGTTGATGGGTTCTCATGATAGATGCATCCAAGGTTGTTATGGTGTAAAGGGAAATCGAGGTGGCGTGTAGGCTGGGATTTCCTGGAATGAGTGACTGGAACAGTGCATGAGTTGCTGGTGTTTATCGACCGACCTTAGTTGTGTAAGGCCAGAGAAGGTGTGAGCCAATCGGAGATGTGTACGGGTAACTGGGAAGTGTAAGATTGATGAGCTGGAGAGGTGTATTAATCAGGGATTAATATAGGCCGACCAAAGAGAAGAGTGGCCTCGAGAACTGGTGTAGGCCGGATGTGACAGTATGTGGCCAACAGGGAGGTGCAAGGTTCACAACTGGAGTAGGGCATTAGTTGAGGACTGGTATAGGCCAACTGACGGGGAGTATGATTGTTGGAAAATGAGTGACTGGTTTCCCCAGATGGAGGAGGAGAGAGTTTTTCGTTCTCTTTACCAACTCTGCCGCCCTTTCGGGTTTTCGCCAGAGCTGGCCGCCTTTTAAATTTTTCGACGTGCCCTTACGGGTTTTCACATCGACGGGTTACCCAATTTTGCCTAAGGTGCTCTTGCGAGTTTTCACCTCAATCGGGTTGCTAGTCTTTTTGCCCCCAATCTCCTCCCAGAGAGAGAGGACGACTGAGTCTGCCGGGGTATCTCCATTTTTAACCCCCAATTTTTGTTTTTTTTTTGTTACCTGGGAGCCTCTCGGCTATTTGGTGACTGGCGCTGGGTGTCCTTAGCTTGCTGCTGTCGAAGGGCACTACTGGCAGGATCATTGTCATTGATCCGTTGTGTTGATGCTAGAGTTGCTTCTTGGGGCTTGGCTAATTGCCGAGCAATCCGGAGCTTCACGTAGACCTTCAAGCTTGCTGGACTGTGTAGCTTGTATTGGAGCTTGAGCAAACTGACTCTGGTGATGCAATGGTTGGGGTTCTAGGTTGTGGTGCCAATAGGCCAAGAGTGAATATAGGCCAGCTGAAGAGGCATATTGGCCAAAAATTATGTTGTGTCACTGGGTTTTGATGATAGCAAACACTATCAGTCAAACATTGTGGTTCATTGTGCATTAATGTGCATTTGATGTATAACACACTATGAGTCAATGTCAATGTGTGCTTGGTGCATGATACTCTATGTGTGTTGCATGGTATGTGTTTCACAATTGTGTATAAAGTCTTCATGCAGCTCAGCATGCAAGTCCAGGTCTGTGCATTCAAGTCCATTCGATATTAATGTTAGTCTGGCATCATTGAAGAAGGTCTGTGCAAGTGTCTAGGTTAGCATATAGGTTTTCCTTTCATGTCGATGTTAATAGTCACAAAGTCATGATTAGAACACTTAAGTCTGTGCATATTTTAACGTCCATGTATATCTCGTGTTAAGGCCAGACAATAAAGCCTGTGCACATTCTAAAGTTTGTGCATATTTTGGTCTTGCTTGAAAACATAGTCCACGCAAGTTTTTGTGGAGCCTCTCTTAAGTCCGTGCATGTTTTTATTCCTGCACGTAAAGTCTGTGCACTTGTCTGTTTGAGGTCCGTGCATTTCACTTCATTGTCGGTGCTTGGTTAAAGTCCGTGCAGTTTTTTCTTACCTTGGCACACACTAAGTCCGTGCACGTTTTGGTATAAACTCCAAGTCCGTGCATGTTTTGGTGTGAACACCCATAAAGTTACCCCGTAGCGACCCACAGCCCGGTCGTCCTGTCCAGCGCCTGGGTCGGTCTGGGTCGTGCAGGTCGGGCCGACACGGACCAGGTTGTCAAACCCTAGTTGGGACTAGGATGTCTCTCTCCTGTCCCTATGTGTGGTACTGGAGGTGAGTGTCACTGAGTGAGTATGTGTCTGTGTCCCTTGGGGTCTGGCTGGGGACCTATTTATATGGGCTGCCATAGTACCGACCATTTTTCAGATGAAAAAATGACGTAGATCGTATAGTAACATCTCATTGATCATGGAGGTTGCCCGTTGCGTGCTCGCTCGTTCCTGAAAAGGAGGGTTAATGATGAGGATCTCGACTATGTGGGTTTGACTCGATCCTCGTCGGGAATCAACCTTGTGATGGATGATGGTGGGGACAATGTTCTTTCATTGGGGAGTTTTGTGATGTCTGGATCTCACACGTGTAGTAATTCTGCTTGTAGACTGGCAGAGTTTTCTTGGACCTCTGGGCCGCATCGAATTAGTGAGAGACTAGTGGGGTGAACCGTCACGGGCTCGACCAAATTGGGCCATAATGAGCCTGACATTATTGGGTTGCACTGTGCCGAGCAAATATTTCCCTCCTCAGTGCTAATTAATAAATATATTATTTAATTATCATTAAATAATTAATTATTACTGAAGAGGGTAAATTCGGTTGCACCCAATTACGGCCCAATAATAGCAGGCCCATGCCAGAATACTCTTAATGGCATGCCGAGGAGGTCCCCGATACGTGCGGCCCACCAAAGTGTGGCCCAGCCCAAGTTAACATCAGATTCTACAGCGGATAACCACTACGGCCCGAGCGCCGTTATCGTCGGAGGACTCTCCGATGATTGACCATTGCTCCTATGACCCCATAATGGGTGAGCACACCCCATGAGCGCCGTAAGACTCACCCCGGGGCCAGCCGATGCCGGGGTGATCGCCCTCCAACGAGAAACTCCAGCCACCATAGCGAGAAAGCGTTACTCCACTTCTTACGCCCTTCCCTATCAAGGAGGAGGCTCATACCTCTTAGACAACCACCTATAAAAGGGAGATCGATAGAGAAGAGAGAGTTGGTGGTTTATTCTGCCAAACTACTACGCAAGAGGATAGAGCTACTAACCCTGCTACACAGAGAGAAGAAGGGGGCGACAGCCCTCACTCAGAGAAAGGTTCCTTCTGGTGACCTTACCATCCAGCGAGCACTCACCGAGTGAGCGCCGGGACCGATGTGGATGCACTTACTTATCTTTCGATTAGGAGATATTCATTTGTTCGTTTAATGGGCTTTGTTTGGTTTGTTAAGTGCGTGGGCGTGCCAGTTGTGGCGCCCCCTTCCCGCGATCCCGTATCGTATCCGGGGACGTCACACCGGATGGACGGAAGTCTTGTGAGGTGAAATATTTGCAAGGCATTTAAAGGCCAAACCATCATGTATTCTAAGAAAAATACAATCATACCATTTCCATAAGCTTAAACACTCATAATTTACATCACCTTGTTCCCCGGGTGGTTCACCACCACTCTCCTCACTACTCGGACCGTGTCTGACCCTCTCGCGAGCCACAGCTCACCGATCCGTCACTACGAGTCCCGAGTGGAGTCCGCAACGCGCGTGAGTGTTTGCCTTGTCAATTAGACGATTGTGGTCATTGCTTGCTGGCTTAGGTCCCAGTGTCTCGACTGGGTTCGTCCCGCGTCATTCCTCTTTCTCCTTCTTCTTGTTAGCTCTCTGTTGCTCTCTCTCTTTCTCTTTTCTATCAGAATCACCACTCTCTCTCTTTCACTTCCTCTTCTTTGTCTCACTACTGGTATCTCTTTTCTTCTCTCGAACTGCCTCTTTCTCACCGGCTCTCTGGCTCTCTGGTATCCTCTCTTTTTCTTCTGCTCTATTATTATCTGCACCTCCTCTTCTCAGATGTCTCCTTTTTCGTCTCTTTACTCAATTATATATCTTGATTGCAAGAAAAAGGGTCTTATATATTCCTTTAGTCTGGGACCCACGAGCTCACGCCCTAGGCGAGTGGATGGAGCACTTCTACTAATTGCTTCCAGAAGACTCTCACCCACGTGTCCAAAACTGAGTGCTGTAGCTTTCCTCATGGCAGTCTCTTCAGGGATGGTCTGTCTTGGATCACGTGCCCTCCTTAAAAGTTCACGATCACTTGATCTCAGTCCTTTGGAAGAGTCTCTGTCTGGTAAACAATAGTCATTAAGTCAAACACCTTATAGACAGATATCAGATGTGCACGGTCTTGGTAAGGCATCAGCCAAAAGTGCATGAACTCAGAGAGTGCATGTACAGTACTTTGCAAGGACTTAGGTATTGCACGAACGGTGGTTCGGTGTAAAGGAAAAGGATGCACGGACTTAGAGTGTGCATAAGAGAGTATATGCATGGACTTAGCCTCGCACACGAATGGAATGTGCACAGACCTTAAAACAGTAGGCTTGTAGTTCTTTAAGAAACATGCAAGGACTTCATGTGCTCAAAATAAAGACATGCATGGACTTGGTGCTCAAGCCAAAGACATGCACCGACTTGGTGTTCAAGCCAAAGATATGCACGGACTTGGTGTTCAACCCAAAAACATGCACGGACTTGGTGGTCAAACCAAAACTTGCACGGACTCGAAAATCACAAAAAGTAAAACATGCACAGACTTATGGTTTTGCACAGAACTAAAATATGCACCGACTTTGTCAGCATATAAACATGCACGAACTTTATTTGTGTTTGCACAGACTTCAATTGTTCAAGATGCAAACTTGCACAGACTTTACTTTTCAAAAGGGTGCATGGACTCTAAGATGTACATGGACTTTATATGCATGAAACAATCATGCACGAACTTTGTTTGGTTGGAAAGAAAAGGTGCACGGAATTTAGTTTGAGGAAAGTGCACAGACTTCATGTTCAATGGAACAAACGTGCACAAACTTGGTATGTACTAAGACTCAAAAGAACATGCACGGGCTTTAAGTGAGAAGTGCAAAGTGTGCACGGACTTGTTATTAATAAATATACGAAAAAATAGTCTAAACTAATAGTACGGCATATCCAAACCTCGGTCTGTCAAAATTCGAGTCCGTACCCGCTAGTAGACAAGAGCACCACCCACTAGAAGAATGACCGGATGCATCCCCTAACGTGTTACACCACGTCACAAGTGTCTAGCTACAACACCCCAGGCGGAGACAAGGACACACTCAGTAACTAGTACCACAAACAAGGACTAGTTGGGGTCGTGCTCGCCAGCATCATCCGACACCCCCAACCTCATGTGCACACTTGGACCATATGCCCTAGGCCTGTCCTCTAGCTGGTTATTCCCCCGAAGCCCGGACTCGACTGCGCATGGGGGCCCTACGGTAACCAGCCTAACAACAGTCTCTCTCGAGCAAGCCGCACCACCACTCCCGAGTGGGCCAGCATACGCGTGCCATGGAAGCTACGACTAGTGGACGTGTCACCAGAGGTAAGAACTGACTCACAAAAAACACAAAACGAAGTAAAACGGGACTGCAACCAACTCGGGCAGCCCAGGGAATGGCGGTCCTACACTGGGCCGCCAGAACAGTCAGGCGGACCCACACTATGCCACCACACCGACTCTAGCGATCCAATCTTTGGCCGCTAGAAGGCGAGTCACAATGGGCGTAGTGGTCTATCGTAAGGCCGCTATCCCAGACAAACGGTCCTACCTTGGACCGTGAGGCATCCTTAGCAGTCGCACCTACGGCCGCCACGAGGCACATGACTCCCAACGGTCAAAACAAGCGCCCCGAGGGTGCAACGGTCAGAGAACAGGGTTGGCGGTCGAAGAACAGTCGCTAACCCAAGGTTAGCGATTTATGGTGTGGCCGCTAACCGGAGTGTAGCGGTCCAATATTGGGCCGCCTAAGTTGCCGAAAAAATAGTGTCCCGAAGCGGTCCTACTATCAGCCGCTCGAGGCTTGTGGCGGTCTCTGGAACGACCGCTACACTCGCCCGAGAATGAGACTGGTGGGAAGAATCCCAAAACGCTGATCCACGCCCCGATCATCCCCCGATGATAGGAGAAACAAGGGGGAAGCTCCTCCAACCCCCCTAGCATGCATCTAAAGCCCCGATTCGGTCCGAAACCTCGTGAAACGACGAATCCGGCACTCAACCCTAATCATGACATTTTTTCTTCCCAGCTCAAAAACACCCCACTCGGCCTCTCCCCGGCCTACAAATCGCGGGAAATGTAAACAAGAACATGGGAATTCATCCTCCTACCACAATGTAGCACAAGCTCCGTCGGATCATGGCCAATTGCAAGAAGAAGCTTTTAAACCCTCGGTTCCCCCGCCTCTCACCACGAAGAGCATGCTCCCACGTCCGCCTCGTCGTCGCCGTCGCCGCCATGCCGTTGCCAGAGTGGAAGGGGCCGCATCTCGATCTTTCAGGGAGGAAGGATGTCGCAGTTGGGGAGGGCGCTCCAACGGGAAGAAAGGAGGAAGAAGAAGAAAAGAAAAAGGGAAAGAAAAAGGGGAAATGGGGTTGGTATTTCTTTTATTTGGCTACTGCTATTCATTTTCTTCTTTTTTTTCTTTTCTTCTCTGACGGTAAAAGAGCACTCGATCAGAACCTAAGATCGATAGAAGCAGAAGTTAGGAAAAATTAGGAATATTTTTTTTAGTGTCAATAGGAGGCCACCCTAACTGGTGGGAAGAGAGGAATTTTCTCATTATCGACTCTACCGCCCTTGCGGGTTTTCGCCAGAGCCGACCCCCTTTAGCTTTTTTCGACATGCCCTTGCAAGTTTTCACGTCGAGGGTTTTCCCAATTTTGTCTGAGGCACCCATTCGGGTCGTCACCTTAGTCGGGTTGTTGGCCTTTTTGTGCCCAGTCGTCTCCTTGCGATGGGGACGACTAGGTCCACCGGGATATCTCTATTTTTAACCCCATTTTTTATTGTTATTTTTTTGCTTACCTGAGAGCCTAACGGCTGGGCTGTGGCTGGTGCAGAGGCATTCTTGCTCCTATTATCGCAAGGACGAAGGTGGGAGGCTGGCTCCCGAACATGCGTGACAGTGGTTCTGAGAGGGCTTAGCTGGCCCTGTTGCTTGACTGTGAAGAGGATCTGGAAGCAGTGGCTGGTTCGGCCCTTCGCGAGAGAGAATCGGTTCCACTAGTTGTAGTTGGGGTGTGCGCCTTAGTCTGGGTAGCACTTGAATTCATGTTCTGCTGCATAATACAACTTTATGTGCTTGCTGTTGAGAGGTGGGAAGGGTTTGTAACCCTTGTGGTAAACGACCGTGTAGGCCCTACCCTTATAGGCGTCGCGAATGAAGTATGGGCCTCGCCAATTCCGCTGAAGCTTGCCACTGGAGCGACCTGCCATGACTTCCTTTTCCTTGATCATGACGAGGTCACATTGCTTGAAGGCTTGTTGCTTGATGAGCTTGTCATAGACTCGTGCCATGCGGGCCTGGTATACTTGTAAGTGCTTATAGGATTTGAGCCATTTGCCTTCCAGACTAGCAAGCTCTTCTAGCCTTCTCTGATATTCACTTTTATCAGGACTGGCCAAGCCGGTGTGCACCGCCACACGGTACGATGCTAACTGGATTTCAATAGGGATGACGGCTTCCCCCTCGTAAATGAGGGAGAACGGCGAACATCCCATAGGGGTTTTGTAGATGGTCTGGTAGGCCCATAATGCCTCGAAGATCTTTTTGATGGGTTGATAGACCAGGATTCAGAGGGGGGGTGAATGAATCCCCTTTAAAAATTTATGGCCGAATAAACCTTTTTTGCCACACTTAAATCTGAATGATGAATTCTAAAGTCTTAGCACAAATGTGTCCCTCAGGCACACACACACAAACACTTAGCAATAATTATGAGTTCGAACAGAAATCACCCACAAACTTAATGCTAATGAAGAGCGCACAAACAACCAGTGAATGGGGTAGAAGATATGGATGAACACACCACAAGCAACCCACTACACAATAGATTTTTAAGGTGGTTCGGTCAACCAGACCTACGTCCACCCCTCACCCCAAGCCGGAGTGAGGCTTCCCTGAGATGGAGGGTTGGCTACTTATTTATTCAAGTACTTACCTATACCGGGCCACGCAAGTCACACAAGTCAAGTCAAGCACGAGAGAGAGAGAGAGAGATTGTGGAACGTCATAATCAAGATAGTCATGCACTCCGGTGTAATGCCACATCGTAATCATTTAACTCCCATGGGCACAAGAACTTTTGGGTGCTCCTCCCAAGACTATATTGGGCCCTATATGCGCAAGTATTGGTTGTGTGATTTGACATCCACTATAGTTTTAGTAGCCAATAGAATTCTAAGGAAAATAGATCATTGTAGGATAATAAGGTAGATTAACAGAATTTAGAATTCAAGGCCGATATCATGTGTAGAGATGACTTAGCTAAAAATTTCGAGACATTTCATAAAATTGGGTAATTGGCGTCCAACATGGAGGTCGCAGAATAGAATTGGCATCCATAGTAATGGGCGCTCATTCTGAAAAGATAGTAAGGCATGAGTAAATAGCGTCCACTAAAAGGGGTGCTATTAACAATTGGCGTCTGCTACAGCGGGCGCAGATTACCAGAAGGTGACAATTTCTCAAAAATGTCATAAACAGTATTATTTGAGGGCTAGATCGTCATGTTTCTTTAGAGGGACATGACAATGACACGGTGTAATGAGTTTTTAGGGTACAACCTACTTGACTACCTTGAGGGAATCCAAGGCTAGCGGAGACTGACAGAGATCTCTAAGATGAAATCACCAGTCTGAGGAACGGAATGTCCAACGGAGGGCTCAATCATCCCGGAGAGTTGAGGGTACATGGTGTAAAACGGAACAGGGACCTCATCCACGGAATGGGATGAGAGTGCCAGCGATACCCTACGGTAGGGGTTGAAACCACGGTAACCAGTCGATCAGAGAAATCGCGTCCGTTCTGATAGGCGCTAATGCAAATAGCGTCTGTCATAACAGGCGCATATTGAATAATCCTTTGCAATTTAACATAATCAGCGCCTTCTAGGAAGACGCTGATTACCAATTTCTTGTAACTTGTTTTACAGGTTTTCGAAAACACATTTCAAGGCATGGGTAATATTTCAAAAATGTAACTAAATAACGTTCACATGGATAGGCGTTAATAGTAAATGGCGTTAGCATGAACAGGCGCAGATATCTTTAGATTTAACAGGAATTAATCTGTGTTGGTGATACAGTTAAATATTGCAGGGTTTTGGCATCCTGTCTTCAGGGCGCACATAATAAATAGCGACTGACGTATCAAGCGCTATTTTTTTTCTGTAAATAATTCGCGTAAAGACCTCAGGTATTAGCGTCCTGTTTCCCAGGCGTAGAAACGAATGGGCGTCCCACATGGTGGGCGCAGATTCTAGGAATTTTATTATCATGAATAAAGCATGCCAAAACTCATGAACAATTAGCGTCCGTAGGATTCGGCGCTTATTAAAATCATGGCCACGCCTGTGGATGCTATCCACTCTAATATAAGAACTGAAAAATGATGACTACAGAACTAACAACATGATGGACATAATGCCCTTAGTCAGAAGCGGACCTTGATGTAGCAAGACTGGAAGATGCTTGAGGATGTTGTGTGTTCCATGACATCAATTGAGCCTCAACTCTACCTGGCATTCGTTACTCAGCTATGCATCAGGTCAATAGTTATGGACCGAGTGATAGAAGCTCAGCGAGATGACCCTCAGTTGCAAGGTATGATTGGTAAGACTGGAATTGCCCGAGATGAAGATGGTGTGGTCAGATTTCAGCATAGAATTTATGTGCCTGATGTGATTGAATTGAAGAATGAAGTGATGGAAGAAGCTCATAGATCGAAGTTCTCCATTCATCCTGGTGGTAACAAGATGTATCAAGATTTGAAGCGGTCCTTTTGGTGGCCCGGCATGAAGAAGGATGTAGCGGAATTTGTGTCTAAATATTTGGTTTGTCAGTAGGTTAAGGTTGAAAACCAAAGACCGTCTGGGTTAATGCAAAGGATCGAGATACCACAATGGAAATTGGAGGATATCACCATGGATTTTGTTACATGCTTGCCTCGATCGTCGAAGGGCAATGATTCTATCAGGGATTGTGGATCGATTCTTGAAGACTGCACAATTTTTGGCCATGAAGAAGAAGTAATATGTGGATAGCTTGGCACGTCTTTATATTGAGAACATCATCAAATTGCATGGAGTTTCGAAGTTTATTATCTCAGATCAGGATCCTCGCTTCATGTCGAGACTTTGGCAAGGATTGCAGAATGTTTTTGGGTCTCAGCTGAAGCTCAGCTCGGCATATCACCCCCAGACAGATGGTCAGTCTGAAAGGACCATTCGCACTCTGGAGGATATGTTGAGAGCCTGTATTCTTGATTGGAGAGGATATTGGGAGCGACATCTACCGTTGGTAGAATTTGCCTACAATAATAGTTATCATGCAAGTTTAGGTATGGCTCCATTTGAGACTTTGTATGGGAGGCCATGTAGATCTCCTCTATGTTGGGAAGAGGTTGGTGACAAGTAGTTGATAGGGCCCGAAGTGGTGCAAGGAACATTTGAGAAGATCCAGCAAATTCAGCAAAGATTGAAAGCAGCCCAAGATCGGCAGAAGAGCTATGCAGATTACAGAAGGAAGGATCTGGACTTTGTAGCAGGTGAGCATGTTTTCCTCAAGGTGTCACCAATTAAGGGAGTGTCAAGATTCGACAAGCGAGGGAAGTTGCAGCCAAGATTCCTTGGACCTTTCGAGATTCTGGACAAGGTATGGAACATGACATATCGGTTGGCTTTACCTCCATCAATGGTGACCATTCATCCGATGTTCCACGTATCCATGCTCCATAAGTGTGTCCATGATCCGTCACACATTATCAGCTATGAAGGTTTGGAGTTCCAACCGGATCTGTCATTTGAGGAGCAACCAGTCAAGATTTTAGATCGTAAGGAGCAAGTTCTCAGATCAAAATCTATTCCTTTGGTGAAGGTCCTATGGAGGAATGTGTCTCATGAGGAGGCTTCGTGGGAGCTCGAAGATGAGATGAAGAAGAAGTACACTAACCCTTCAGGGGCCTCATCAGCCTCTTGGGTGGCGTCTCCAGTTCTTGGTGGCGGTAATTCGGTCCTCGTATCGAGTTATCGGTGCCCTGAACTCTGGGATGTTACATTGGGACTCCCACGTTCGTGGGCGGCCAGCACGCCAAGGGTGTGGGTTAATGGGTGGCACTCGCAACTCTCTCCGCGACGGGCTACATGCTTGAGTGGAATGGAGATCGGGCACTCACTCACCGTCCGACGAGCAATAAGATATGATACAAGACAAGCAAACGGAATGCCAGGAAGGGTAACCAGGCTCTCACCTAATCGGTTTGAAGAAATCAATCCCGGTCAGAGACGAGGGCGGGCGGGGAAGCGTGGGAACGTCACCCGCACACTGTGTCGGGGAAACTTGACCTGCGATATTCAGTTACAACACTACACCTCACGCAGGAGGTTTGGCTAAGGGGTGGGGAATTGAATATTACAACCGAAATTCACCTCCACGTAGGGAGGGGCTTTCAGCCAGCCAGGCACGGGGTGGGGAAATGTGTAGGAAGCTGGTTCTGCCTGAACTAGACTCACCGGATAGCAAGTTGATACTGATGAAGCCACGGACTCCTTTGGGCATTGAAAGATGCGGGGCCAGTGCCGAACTGTCCAGGGGCGAGGTTTGAGCTCACAGCAGGAGTTGAAGGTCGCCCGGGGTCTGATCGGGGCCGCTGTAGGTCCGAGTTGACGGACCAGTCTAACTCTATTCTGACTGGGCCTGCAGGATAGGAACCGGATGTCGGGGATGCTGCGGACTCCACGGAGCTCTGAAGGAGGTTAGACTGGTGATGAGGTGTTTGGGGATGAGGTAGGAGTTCTCTGTAGAAGCCTCTGATCATCCGGAGTCCGAGCAAGGTCGCTGCAGGTCGAACTTCGAGGGCCGACCTAGTTCTGCTCAGTCTGGTCAATAGGACAGCACTGAGGGGTCGGGATCACCACGGGCTCCACCGAGTGTTTCTGGAGGCGAGGCTAGAGTCAACGTGAGCATGGACGAGTCTGCTTCATGATGTCAAAGACGGGGACCCCAAATGAGGTCGATGGTGGTCGCAATGAATAGAAAGGTGCGGAGGGGTCCAACCTGAGCCTGGTGAGGATAGTCTGTGTGCGCCGGGGACAACGGCCAGACCGAGGTGCTCCAGTGTCAAACGACCTCCTCCTTCCTGGATCTGAAAAGGGACTCATGGAGGATCGCCTCGGTCGAAGGGTGCACCAGGAAGCCTGAAGGACAAGCCGTGGGAGCTTCTGCAACTCGCCTCAGGTCATCTACCAAAGACAGATTGCGCAGCTTGATGAGAATTGCTCCTTTGGGCAGCTCCGATGTCGGTTGAAGGTGTTCGGACTCCTGTTGTGAAGCTGGCTCAGAGTAGGTTCCAGTGATTCTAGGCTGGTCACCAGGAGCTGCTCAGAGAAGGTGGGGGTGACTCTGCAATAGGGCTTCGATTCTATTCCTACTGTTGGACTGGGTAGTCGTGGAAGATAAGGAAGGATAAATATTTTTTCCCAAACCATCGAACCACCCCCCTCTCTCTCATTTCCTCTCTCTCCCTCACCCTCTCTCTCACTCATGATCACCCTCTCCCCCTCTCTTGGTGGCGCGGCCAGTTTGAGTCCTGGATGGAGGCGTGGGAGGCGTCATCGGAAAGCTCGCGACGCGTGGGGCGCGGTGTCACTGATGGGGTGACGAACCGTGGAGCGTGGAGGCGAGTGCGTGCGAGGGAAGGTGCGGCTCCCCTCGGTCCACTCGGCGCGTAAACGGCGGTTTCGTCACGCAATAGGTAGGGGGAAGGATTCCTCGTCGCCTTAGGATCGCTCCCGTACCACATGCCCATTGTCTTATGTTTTCTTAGATTTTGGAGCAAAAATCCATGAACATTGTATTTGTATTTTAATTCCTAAAAATCATAGCATGGCCATCATTTTTTATGTTTTCGATGGATTGAATGGTATGGAATGGGTTGTGGCAAGGCAGGAACATGTTAGGTTTTGTATTCCCATCGATTTGGATCGATTAGGAGGGGATTCCCTAGAGTTTCCCCCGTTTTCAGTTCTCTGGTAGTTAAACGGTCCTACCAGAGACTGTCCTAAAGTCGATGTCTTATTCTAGACCATTTTAACCCATTGAACGGCCCATTATGGGTGCGTGTAAAAATTGGAGCGGCTGACCCTCGACTGCTTAAGACTTTCAAATAGTAAGGCGGTGTAAATGGAATGGCCCAATATAGACCATGCATTCCATTGGACGGCATGTCGTGAGACCACCCATGTGATCGTTCACTTGCATGGCTCGGACCTCAACCGCGCTTTGCATAGTAGTGGGAGTTGTGCGGCTTCATAGAAGACTGCTTATAGTCACTGAGCGGCCAGTTGTTAGACCGCTTAAGCACCGGAGTGGCCCTTTCTTGACCATTTAATTCCTACACAATTCAAATGTTATCCTATTCATTTAGTTATGTTTTAATATTACATATTCGCCATGTTTAAACTATTTTACAAACTATGACTCACTCTTATATCCCAATAGAATTTCTTTCTCTTTCCTTGTGAAGGAACCACTAGTCGTAGCCCGACGACCTAGTGTCGGCCCACCTGGGAGTGGTGGCGGGGCAGTTCCCAAGAGACGATTGTTAGGCTAGTTCCCATGGGCTCCCTTGCTTGGTAGTAGCGTCCTACTGGGGGAGAAAATTAGCTAGAGACCTGGCTCGAGGCATAGAGCCTGTCTGTGCACACGTGGTCAGGGGCTAGGACGGGCACTGACGACTGCTACCCTGACTAGTTCTTATTTTCGGGTACCGTTACATGTCTCACTTACCACGTTCCAAGTTTGTGTAGATACTTGAGACGCAGTGTAAGCCATCAGTGGATGCAGTTGATTTCTCTTTCTAGTGGTCCTTCTCTCTCCTGTCACTTGGAAATGCTGAAGTTTATTCTATTAGTAGATTTAGTTACTCTCGTGTTTAAATTAATTGGCATCATAGTTAGCTGTTCTTAAACTGTTTAGATAGTTTTACATTCGGCTTGTTGGTCTTGGGAGGCACCATCATAAATTATGTCGGTTTCCGCTTCGACGTGTTCCCGGCATTTGTAAGGAGCATCCTCATATGACGTTTCATTTACAAGCATTGAAGACTGTGGTCTATTTGGTGGAGTGAACAGATGAATGACTTCTTCAGGTACTTCCTGGTAATCATCATACACGGCCTCCATGGGGGCTAGGCCGACCTCCTGCCACGCCTGGGCTTGCTCCATCCCCGATCGTGAATCTTGGTCACCTTCCGATGCCTCTCTAGGGGTTTGGTATAGGATTGACACAGTGTATATCCCCCTTTCTTGGACATCCGCCACATGGGGACATGGAGGGATCACCTCGTATCTTCCCATCTTGAGCTCACCCCTTTCAATCAGGCCCTGAGCAATGTCTTTGAAGTAACAACAGTCTTCAATAGGATGGCTCCGTATCCGATGGTAGGGATAGAAGAGAGGATCACTGCTTCTTCGGGCATCCTGGGGCCTTTTGGACTCTGGGAGGGAAAGCTTGCGGTAGTGGCAAGCCCACTCGAAGATCCTTCTAGTATTGTCCCTCGGGAAAGAGTAGGGCCTCTGCATCCTTTCCCATAATGTAAGGCCTTGGTTTGCCGACCGGCTAGTCGATGAGGCAGCAGCTTCTCTGTCTCCCCCGCTTAGATGCACGTGAGCTCTGGGACCGATGCTTAAAGACTGGCTGGTACACAGGCCCTACCGGGAAGCGAGGCTCCTGATCAGGTCAGACAAAATGGAGGTTGTTTCTGCCAATCATACCTTCAGCATCTCGATCTCTTGCTACTAGTGGTAGAGGGCGAGCATAATAGAATCGTATTGCGTGAGGTCCATGGTATGACCCATATTGTTGTTCGCCGCCTCCGTGCCAGATTGGAATGGAAGTGTTCCTTCGGCACGTCTGCCTAGAGCTGGCCCTTGGTCAAAGGGCGGAACCATCTCTATGTCTCTATACAGAGGCGGGTTCCAGAGGAAAATCTCTTCATCTTGCAGGTTGACATTCTGGGGCAGAAGACAAGCCTGGCCTTCAACTCCCTAAGCGTTGGCCTCCTCTAAGGGATTACCACTTGCTGATGCCGAGGCTGAGATGACATCAACCTCGTAGAATTCTTCGGCTGAGAAGCCTAGTCCTGGATGCCGAGTGATCTACAACAGGCTCCGATCCATGTTCGGCGGGTGCCATATTTCTCTAAACATCTTCTTTTTGCTCACCGATTGGCAGAGGGGAATCCCCTGTCTCCTAGCCATTTCGGCAATGCGGGGCGCCATATAATGGAGCCCCGCAATTGGGACTATAGGGTCGCATAGTTCTTTAGGGAGTTTGCAGTCATCATCTCCCTTGATAGGTCGCTCCCTTGCTGTGTAGAAGACTGTAGGCTTCCCGTCAGGGTTGGTTTTCAAAGGCTCGACTGTGTGACAGTCGGCCTATGCTATGGGCTTGAAGATGCCTGGCGGTACCCTGACATCCTCGAGCAAGTCTTCAAGGTGTGGCGCCCCGCAGTATAGAACCCACCATGAACACGTAAGCCACATGAAAACTAGGCTCAGTCAATATGGCCAAACCTGACATAGGAAATCTATAAACCTCGTATTATGTGAATCTATTCTTGGGTGACCACCACCCTCACAAGGCCGAAATGGCCCAAATTTCATGGGTTTATGTGAATAAAATAGTAATTTCATGTTCCAGGGCAACTCGTGGGACTCGAACGGGTTGGAAAGCCCTCATCTCGGTCGACCTAGGCCTCAGGTCGGTTGACCTGGGCTGTTGGTCAGTCGACCTACCCAACCAGGGTCGATCGGCAGGCCAAAAAAGGGTAATGTCGACCCTCCTACTAAACGTGGTCAGGAAAGTCACCCCAACCAGTAGGGACGTGGTCGGTCATCTGAGCGCGTCAACCCTGAATGCGGTCAGTTTGACCACCATGTTCAGACTTGTCGACTTAGCCCCAAATATACTTAGACGTGGTTTCTAGGTACACAGCGGTGAATAACCCGAAGCTAGATGCTATCGGAAGACTGAACGCATTCTCGCTTCCAATTCGGGCAAGGGTGAACTACTCTAAAACCCATCCTACTCGACATAAACAAGGGGCAAACCATGTTAGGTGCTCTGATACAATGTGTTAGGTGCACTGATACCCATTGTTGTAAGCTCAAATACCAAGAGTTAGGTGCGCAGCGAGGATCTAGGGGGGGTGAATAGATCCCCTATGAAAGTTTATGCCCTATTAAAAACTCTATATCAATAGAGATAAGGACCACCAGATAAAGATAGACAAAGTAGTAATCTAATGTGCTCACAGAACCAAATCTATCAATCAATGCATTGAGCTCATAAAGTAACCTGTGAAAGGAGGAAGGAGACAAGGAGCAATCTCACAAGCAAACAATGCGGGACAGAGGTTTTTAGGTGGTTCGGTCTGCAACCCACAGACCTACATCCACCCCTCACTCACCCAGAGTGAGGCTTCCGTTGACAAACAGCTTGAACGGCTGATCCACAGCTTTGAGGAATAAATCCCTACAACAGCTGAGTAACAAAGGTTGCTTAACCTGTTGAGTAACACAGCTTGCTTAACCGACTGAGCAACACAGCTTGCTATCAAGAGGAACAGATCCTCTCACATGCTGAGCCTCATAGCTTGCTCCGCTGACTAACATCTTGCTTGAAGGAAACAAAGAACAATGATGAACAAAACAAAGGCATTGAACTGAAACAACACAATGAAAAATAGTCAATGAGAAACTAGTAATGTAGCTTTGTATGAAAGCACTTTGACTGTAATGCAGAACACGGCTTGGGTACTCTTCCTCTTCCTCTCAACACTCTTTCTTTTTCTCTCTAAACTCCAGCAGCTCCCTCTCCGAATCTTCTCTCCTTTCTCTTCCTCTCTTTCCTTCTCTTTTCTTCTCTCCTTGCTCTTCACACTGCACTTACGAGCTCATGGCTCTCACTCTTTTTCTTCTTCTTTCTCCTCACTGATGCATCCCTTCTTCATAGCCTTCCTCTTGCCTAGCGAGTGACACAACAGTACCGCACCGAGTGACTAATCAGAGTAACGCTCGTCAGCGTCAGTCCAAGCCTCTGATCATGTGTGCACACACTGACCCATCGCCTTGAGCTAGGTCTCTAGCTAGTTTTCCCTCCCAGTAGGACACTACCGACTAGCCTTTAACAAATGCTGACTATTCTAGAGAGACGAGCTTAGGAAGAAAAGCAGCTAACCTGTTGTTTGTGATAGTGGAGATAATTTTATAAAAGTAATTGTAGAGACTAATTGGCCTATAATCAGCTATGTCCAAGGCGTTAGTCTTCTTTGGTATAAGAGTAATAATGGATGCTGTAACAATCCTGGGAAGAGGCTGCTGATCAATGAAAAACTCTTTAACTGCACTGACTACCAAATTAGCTATAATGTGCCAAGACTGCTGAAAGAAAACTCCCGTGAACCCATCTGGACCAGGAGCACTATCCACACTTTTCTCCCCTCGCCACATGTAATTTCTCTTGTACTCCCTTTACTTTAATATATATAAGAAAGTTGTTGCCCCTAAAAGTAGTGCATGTCTTGTGAAATCTTTGACCGAGTGTGACTCACCAGATCTGCAACTGTCAGCAAATAAACCCTTTGTACGATTTTCCTATTGCAAAAATTGGATCACGCTCCTAGTGCTTGCTTTACTTGGACTTTTCCCAGGTGCCACACAAGCACTTCTTTGCCTCCACACCATTAAGGGGGCACACTTTTCGCCTACTCCCCAGGGTGGATCTACGAAAAGAGGAGTAACTGCTCCTAGGAGGGGTTGTGCACGTCTCTTCGGAGTCCACTCGCGTCTCTTTGGGGGAAGGAGCAATCAAGACGGGGGCGCTGATGTGGGGTAAGGCATCGCCTCATCTTCTGCCTATAAAAGGCCTTGAAAAGTGGCTTGGGCCTACACCTCATTGCATTGCGTAACCCGCCCTCTCTGCCCCTCCCTCCACCTTCTCCTTCATCTTCTATTCTTGCAGTGGAGGAGCCATGGAGTCTGCTGATGAAGATGAAGATCTCAGGGCTCACCGGACTGGTTGGGCAAACTCAGCATAGCAGAATGGAAGACGACTAGGTGGACAACATAGCAGAAGGGAAGACAGCTCACGGGTCTTTCCTCCTGATCACCTGTGCTGCCGCCCATGCAGGGAGAGGGGAGGGGGGCCCAGGCGCACCTCCAATCGCATTCTTCCCTCTGGGAGAGAGAGACATGAGGGTCGCTCTGGGCTTGTATAGAAGAGGCTTCCTCCTCGTCTGCCTTCCCTCCCTCTTCCTTGCAATTGAGGGGCTCCACCCTTATTCTTTTTTATCTTTTTTTCTCTCTCTTCTATTCTTTTGCTCCTCATCTTTTCTTTGTTTTTGTTTCTTCTTGCCCACACCCCCTTTCCAGAGGGGAGGCATTCCAACACTTCTTTTCTGCTAGGGCTCTCCAAGTAATCTGCTCGACTCAGGGCACAACTAGGTCAGCAGCTTCATTTCTCGAGCCAATTTCCACACTTGGTGGAGTCAGTGGCTTGGTTTGAGGCTACTCGCCCTGCCTGTGCCGAGCTACCCCCTTTCCATTGTAAAGGCTTTTGGGTTTATCAATATCTCATTGTAAAGGCTACTGCCTCTTTGATGCACGAATAAGGATGCAATAAAATAAAATTTTTTATTCTAATTGACTTTTGTACTTATTCTTACATGCTTGTGTGTTGCGCATGGTTGTTGTGAACTTAAAAATAGAACTTGCGTAGCGTTGTGGCATTCCAAGTCCACGGGATCAGTTCCCCTTCCATGGTTGCCAACCGGTAGGCCCCTTTCCTAAGCATCTCGACCACTCGGTAAGGGCCTTCTCAATTAGGGGCCAGCTTCCCCACCATCTCTAGTGGTCAAGAGGCTTCAGCCTTTCTCAGGACTAGGTCACCCGGTAGGAACTGTCGATTCTGAACCTGGGCATTGTAATAACGGGCCATGCGATGCTGGTACTCTGTCACTCAGATTCTTGCAACCTCAGCACTTCATCGGCCAATTTAAGGTTTTCCAACAATTTTTTATCGTTGAGCTTGGGCTGAAAGTTGATAACCCGAAGAGATGTGCTACCAATTTCTAATGGAATAATTGCCTCAGTACCATACACCAATGGAAATAGAGTTTCGCTTGTGGAGGCCCTTGGAGTGGTGCGGTACCACCAAAGTACACTAGGCAATTCCTCGAGCCAATTTCCCTTAACTTTATCGAGCTTGGTCTTGATGTCTTTAAGAAGACTCTTATTAGCATTCTCGACTAGACCGTTGGCCTGTGGGTGGGCCACTGAGATAAAGTGATTGCGAATATGTAGGTCAGCATACTTATTCTTAAAATAAGCACAATTGAACTGTCAGCCGTTATCACTTACTATCACTCGGGGGATGCCAAAGCGACATATGATTGATCACCACACGAAACTCTAGATTACCCCTTTCGTTTTCTTTGTGGTGGCTTCAGCCTCGATCCACTTGGAGAAATAGTCGATGGCGACAATAAGAAATTTCTTCTGAGCTTGGGCCACTAGGAAAGGACCCAGGATGTCAATCCCCCACCGAGCGAAAGGATAAGGCTCGGTAAGTGTTACCAGTGTTGAAGCCGGCTGATAGATCAAATGGTCGAATCGCTGACAATGATCACACTCTCGAGCATAGGCCGAGTAGTCGTGCTATAAAGTCGGCCACCAATACCCTTGTCACATCAAGATCCTTGCGATCGACCTCCCTCCTTGATGTGCACCATAGATCCCCTCGTGAATTTCCTTGATTACTCACCGGGCCTCCCGAGGTTCAAGGCACTTAAGGAGGGGTCCTGCGAAGGACCGTCAATAAAGTGATTCATCGAGCAAAACAAATTATCGAGCTCGATACTTGAGTTGCCTGGCTTCCCACGGGTCAGTAGGTTTCTGAGCGTCACTCAACCAAGCTACGTAAGGTGCTCTCCAGTCATCAAGTAATTTTTGCACGGTGGCTATGAACCCGGTATCCACGCTGGGTCACTCTAGCTCCTCAAGGAGGACCAACCGAGTTCCATCCGAGATGATGGAGGAGGCAAGGAGAGAGAGCGCGTCCGCTCGAGAATTTTCCTCCCTAGATATCCAGATCACCTGAAAGCTCTCAAATAGCTGAGCTATCTCCTTTACCAGCTGGAGATACTTAACCATCAGTGGTTCCCGAGATTCATAGTCCCCGTTGACCTAGCTGGTGACTAACTGGGAATCGGTGTAGATCCTAACCCATTCTGCTCCCAAGCGTTTCTGCATTCGAGCCCCAGAAATTAGGGCCTCATACTCAGAGGCATAATTGGATATCGTGAATTTGAACTTCAAGGCATACTGCAACTCCACTCCTTCCAGAGAGCTAAGGAGAACTCCTGCGCCACTGCCAGTAGAGCTCGATGACCTGTCCACAAAAAGTTCCCAGGCCGGGCCAGCCGTCGGCGGGGGTGTCTCATCCAGCGGAGCTGCATTCTCTGCGATGAAGTCTGTGAGCACCTGGCCTTTTATGATGATGCGAGGGCAGAAGGAGATGTCATAGGCCCTAAGCATGATCTCCCATTTGACAAGGCGCCCTGAAGCCTTGGGGTGGGCCAGAATTTTCTTTAGTGGAAGGCCGGAGGCATTTAGCCGAGGTTACCAATGATAGCATGAGCTTCTTGGTCGTGGGGTACCTCTTTTCGTCGTCAAGGAGCACTTTGCTGATGTAGTACACCGGCCTCTAGGTTCCTCGGTCATCTCAGACTAGGACCAAGCTAATAGTAGAAGGTGTTGCTGAGAGATAGAGATACAGTGTTTCTCCCAATACGAGCATCGATAGTGTAGATTGATAATCCCGCCCCGAACAAAGTAATAGACATGTAAGCATGTAATAACATGAAAAGCGGAAGGGGTGATGATTGACAATTTTAGTTTTTAAAAGGTTTAATCATAATTTGAAGTAATTTTTAAAAAAAATAAGAAAAATCAAAAATTTGAAATATCTCACGCCACTCCCACTCTTTCCTCACTCTCTCAACTTCTCTCTCTCTCCTCTCTCTCTCCCTCACACGTTCTCTCTCCACTCTCCCCCTTTCACTCGGTTCGTGGTCCAAACGGACCTCGATCGATGCATGGGAGGTACCGACAGGATGGGCTCGACGCGAGGATCACCCCGGTACTCTTCATCCCTAGGATCATGGAGCATGGAGACGCATGTGAGCGGAAGGACGGCGTGGCCCCCGTCACCCGATTTGCATCGATTCACGATCTTCGCCGCGCAAGAGGTAGGGGAACGGACTCCTCCTCTTGCCAGGAATCCATTGATGCCTCATGCGTCACCATCCGTCGCCATCTTCATCATTTTTTGTGCAAAATCTATTTTGGGTAATTTTGGGCTAAATTCTCGATTTATGTTTCTCTCTCGATTTCTGGTCCAGACGGCCACTGATCGAAGCAAGGGAGGAACCGTTGGATTGGTCGCGTCGCGAGGATCACGTTGACGCCCATCTTCCCTCAATCAGCGGAGCGTGGAGTCGAGCCGGGCCGGGAGGCGCTGCGTCGCCCTCTCATCGGATCGGCATCGAATCATCATTTTCGTCGTAATCTAGGTAGGGGGATGGATTCCTTACCTCGTTAGGACACCGCCGGTACCACTTGCGCCGTGATCCGACAGCCTTTGCCTCATTTTTTGTGCATGTTCCTGTTTAGTTCATTTTTAATCCTGCAATGCTTAAAATCATCTCCGTGGGCATCATCTTTTAATTCTAGTGGCATGCGTAGGCTCAGAATGTTGGTATGCTGTGGTAGGATGGTTTGGTTTAGTGTTCCCCTGCGTCCCCAATCGATTTCGGTCGATCGGGAGGGAGTTTCCGTTCCGACCTCTAGAGTCTCGAAACCCAGGTGACATAACGCACCTACCCTAGTGCATTATAGTCATTTGGTGCTCCTGTAGAGGTGCGTTATATCATGCGTGAACTGTGAGTTTTCTGTAGATTTTTGAGTTCGAGTGCCTTTAACATGCCTCGTCTTGTGCGTTAGAGCCCCTATCTGTTGAGTTGAAGGCCTATTGCCTTTAACGCCCCTATCCCTGCGCGTTACATTCGTATGACACCCCTGGTTAGGTGCGTTATATACCGTGTTTAACTGTGGATTCTGATCGCTCTAGTGGGCATAACGGCCCATGGGAGGTGCGTTATGTTCATATAACGCCCCACCCTTGGTGCGTTATAGCCCTTACCAGTTGTGTTGTGTGCCTGTTGACTTTAACGCCCCTGCTCCCGTGCATTATAGTCCTATAGCGTGCGTGCCCTGGTGCATTATAGTCCTGTTTAACTGTGGATTTGTATGAGTTCTGTCAAGCATAGCGGTCCTGCGTTGATCCGTTATGGTATGTAACGGGGTGGTCTTAGTCTGTTATATACTTGGAGATTTCAGCAGCGAGGGGCCCAAAGAAGTAACCCTGGAGAAAAGGCTTTGATGCTTAAGTCAGCAAGTGAATAGAACTTTATGTGAAGGATGATAAGAGAAGGAGGTAGGGAGGGGGCACGAGACTACTTTTCACCGGTATGAGTGACTAGAGTTGGCTCAGAATGGCCTCCTCTTCTGGAGGGATTTTCTGGGTTTATATAGCTATTCATTTTTCCTGCTGGGGAGGAGAATAGACGTAGGGAGCATTTCCTTCGGGTCGAGGGCTCTTACCCTTCCCTTATCCACCAAGATACCCGGGCGGTTATAAGCGTCAGGCTCTTCATCTCCTTAGGCAGTCAGGCGGACAGTTGATTCGCGCATGCTTGATAGCTCGGCCACCCTTTTGGCTCTTCCTGACCGAGCGGGGTGCCGAGTGGTTGGTGGCCGAGCTAAGTTATCACCCGGCTCCCGAGCCAGGTACTTGAGGCTTCTGAGCTAAGTGGGCCTTGTGAGGCTATCACTTGGCGGGCCATGTACTTGAAGCTTTTGAGCTAAATGGGCCAAACATCTTATTGGGCTATAGATTTTTCACTCTCCACTTGCCCCCTACTCCCGAGCCAAAAGTAGGCTCGGAGAGTAGAGGCATTTGGTGACAAGGGTGGGAATTATGCCTTTTGAGTTATCCCGATCACGCTTTTTGGATCCGCAGAGGCGGTCATCCTAGCGTGTGGGGGCTTGTGGACGTGTAAAATTTCACGTCTGTGAAGCTCCTCAAGCAAGCTGAGAGCAAACGACTACCGCGGGTGATGTCGGGGTTCGCCTCGGCCCCCAGCGAACAGAAGAGTTTCAAGAGGCAGTGAAGAAGCTTCGTCTTCGAGGACACCTTACGCCTGACAGGGCGCATCAAACCCCGGGAGTCACGCTTCCCCAAATCACACACTATCGTGGTTTCACCTCACACTATGGCAGCAAAGAGCACACCCAGGGGATTCGAGGGTCTCGAGTCCCCGAACGATATCAACAACTGCAGGTCACGGCCCCCACATTAATGCACGCCCGGGCGGACGAATCAAACCCTTGATCAGAAAGGGGAATATCTTCAGGGTCCTCCACCATGAAGGGCCTGACGAGCCCAAAATGCCCCTAAGACAATTGGACCACAACTCCAGGCGATACGGTGGCCACCTCACTGAACTGATCCGGCGATGCACTCGATCCGGTGGCACGTTTGGAGCGCTCGATCCGGTGGCAACTTATGCACCCAGTGACGCGATCGATCTGGTGGAACGTTTGGAGCGCTCGATCCGGTGGCAACTTATGCACCCGGTGACACGATCGATCCGGTGGCACATTTGGAGCGCTCGATCTGGCAGCAACTTATTCACTCGGTGACGCACTTGATCCGGTGGCACATTTGGAGCGCTCGATCTAGTGGCAACTTATGCACTTGGTGACGCGCTCGATACGGTGGCACATTTGGGCACTCGACCCGGTGGTAATATAATACCCTGATTTATTTATTGAATTTTTAGTTATTATTAAATAAAAATTTATCTAAACCCACCCACCCCCTCTCTCTCCTCTCGTCGATCTCTCTCTCTCCATCCATCTCTCTCTCTCTCTCATTTTCACTCTCTCTCCTCTCCACTCCCATTTCGCCAGTTTGCTGTCCAAACGGGCGCTGGTCGACGCGTGGGAGGTACCGACGGAAAGGTCTCGTCGCGAGGATCGCGTCGGTACCATTCTTTCCGCGGATCGTAGAGCGTGGAGACGCGTGCGAGCAAGAAGATCGTGTGGCCCCCGTCGCCCGTTCGGCACCGATTCGTGATTTTCACCGCGCAAAAGGTAGGGGATCGGACTCCTCATCTCACTAGGAATCCATTGACACCCTCTGCGTCGCCATCTGTCATCATTTACCTCATTTTCTATGCATTTCTTCTTTTGGGAGATTTTAGATTTTATTCTCAGTTTACGTGCCTCTCTCATTTCGTGGTCTAGACGACTGCTGATCGAGGCCAGAGAGGTACCGTTGGAACGCTCGCGTCGCGAGGATCGCGCTGACGTCCTCAATTTCTCTGTTCGCGTGACGTGGAATCGAGTCGGGTCGCGAGACATCGTTCCTCTCTCACACTCGTTCGCGTTCAAATTGTCATTTCTGCCGTCGCCCAGGTAGGGGGATGGAATCTCTATCGCGCTAGGACATCGCCGGTACCATCTGCGTCGTGGTCCGACACCCCTTGCATTGAAATCTGTGCATTTCTCTGTTTAATGCATTTAGTTTATTTATTATGGAATTTATTGTTTAATTGTTAATTTAATTCAATTGGGCATTGTATTTCAATTCTAGTGGCATGCTTAGGCCCGGGTGATTGGTTCGGGTTGGTTTGTTAAGCAGGTTTTGAATTTCATCACGTCCCCCGTCGATTTCGATCGACCGAGCGGGGTTTCCAAATCTGGTTTCCAGAGTCACGGAACCCAGGTGACATAACGCGCCTCACCTGGTGCATTATGTCCATTTAACGGGTCCTTGCATGTCCGTTATATCAATAGTGTCCTGTGTTTTCTGAGAATTCTGGTGTTCAGGTGACCTTAACGAGCCCCAGGTGGAGTATTATAGTCCTTCGTTTTGGGTTCAAGGCCCGTTGAGTTTAACGGCCCTACCCCTGTGCATCGTACAGTGTATGGCGTGCCCTTCGTGGTACGTTATACTCCAGATTTCCTATAAAGTCAGTCGTTCTAGAAGGCATAGCGGCCTACGAGAGGCGCGTTATGTAGTGCATAACGCCTTCTTGTCGGTCCTTTATAGTTCCTGAGCCTTGCGTTGTGTGCGTGCTGACTTTAACGCCCATGTGCCGGTGCGTTGTAGTCCTATAGCGCCCCTGTTGAGGTGCGTTATAGTCTGAGTTTTCTGAGAAGTATCTGTGTTTTGTGAAGCATAGCGGCCATGAGCTGGTCCGCCATGGTACATAACGGCACCGATCCAGTCCGTTATATAGCTGGAGATTTCAAAGAGTGCATGTGTAATTTCTATTCAACTCATGTTTTATGTGAGCCATGTTTAAACTATTTTATACAGCAGGTAGATTATTTCCTTTAACCATAACCTCACAACTAGGGTAGTGATGCATGATATCAGACTTGTTTCCAAGAGGTATAGATATGACTAAATCTTACCATTCGGGCTCCTTAGAAAATGCAGCAATAAATTTCTTGAAAATAAATGAAAGAGTTGCTCCGATATCAAATAAAACTTTAGCAGTCTTAGAGTAGACAGTTAGTGTGCCTTCCACAATTCCACCTTCAGTTGGTTCCGTCTCTTGGAGAGCTTGCAGATGGCCTTGTTTCTTTGCCGAACGCTTCTCATCCTTAGTATCTTGCTCATTCATCAACGGGCAATCCGGGATTCGATGTGCTCGGCTTCCACATCAGAGACAAGCTCCTAGCTTCCTCTAGCATTCCTAGGTCTTGTGGTCGGCCTTATCACAATATTTACACACTTCCTTAGAAGGTGTAATGACGGTGGAGAATGGCTTGTCGTTCTTCTGAAATCACTTTTCTTTGGAGGACTCCCCTCCATTGTAGGACCGTTTCTTATTAAATGTCGATTTGAAATTTCCTGGGCTTGTGACGGGCTCCTTCTTGTCCCTGCCTCGAATCCTTTCAGAGAATTCGGTGGCGTCTTCTAGCAATTGGGCACGTCGAACCACTTCCGAATAGACTTAGGTGTCCATCGACGCAAGTTGGGTGATGTATTGGGGCCAAAGCCCATTAAGGAACCTTTTTGCCTTCATCTTCTCGGTACACACCAAGTGGGGTGCATATTGGGATAGCGTCGAGAATTGGACCTCATACTCGGCCACTTTCAATGCCTGTTGTTTTAATGTGGCAAATTTCGTGGCCTTCTTTTCTTGAATGCGGTCGAAAAAATATTTGTCGTTAAAATGTTCAACGAATTCCACCCATGTGACGTGGTCCTCGAGCAATGTCTCTTCTACAGACTCCCACTAGCATCGAGCATCCCGCTCTAATTAGAATGTGGCCAGTATAACCCTTTCTTCATCCGTGCATTGCATCACACGAAAAATTCTTCCAATTTCTTTTAGCTAGTTTTTGGCATCCTCGGGGTCAGTCGAGCCCGTGAACCTTGGTGGGTTCATATTGCGGAAATCCCTATGGAGGTTACCAGCTCCACGGTGAGCACTGCCTTGCGCTACTTGCTGTAGCGCCTACGTAAGTCCTTGCACAGTGCGCTGCATCTCGCGCCATTGTGCTCTTTCAGCGGCCATGATCCTACAAGAGAGTTTAAGTATAATAAATATCAGGTTTAATTGCAAGGTAGGGTACCATTATAGAGATTGACCCATGACTCTACCCATCTCACCAGGTATAAGGTGTAAACCTATCCTTGGACTTGGGTTCCCTAGAAAATTGAAATTCTAAGCTCTGATACCACGAAGTCTATCACGCCCCGGGCGCGGAAGGGACTCGGTACGCATGACGGGCTATTATCGATCATGTCAATCAAATCAATAATTTTTTTTTGACATAAAGATAGAGTGCGAAAAAGACTAGATAAATAATAACTAAAATTTTACTTGGAATTTTCCAAGAGCGCCCAACTTCCACCCGAACATTCCTTCGAAGCCAGCCAAGGTATCCCCAGAGGTGGAGAAGAGAGCTGCGGTTCTCCTGGAAAATCACCGACTGACGGGTGAGCTGGTGATTCCAGCTAATATCGAACAGTGCCTCTCTGAGCGGCTGCTGTCGACGGCTAAGGGCCTCAAAAAATAGCTTCTCCCTTCATTTAAGAAAGTGTTCTTCTTTTCATGACCATGTCCTCTTTTGTCCAGATGCGAGGCACCCGGTTGAGGAGGGAGCACCATTGACCGAGCTAGAGGTGATTGACGTGGACGACGCGCCAGCCGCCGTCGAGTCACGGGCTCCCGAGGGTATTTCCCGAGCCCGAGGCAAAGGCAAATGGGTAGCCCGGGAAGGGGCTTCCGAGCGGTAGGGGACCAAGTGCAAGGACCCTGTGGAGAAGATGCTATGGGCTTCTATGAAGGGTCAGTCCGCTGAGAAGAGGTGGGCCAAGAAGGCCGTGGCCGTCCGCTCAGTCGAGGATGGTGATTGCTCGACTCTCCCCTCTACCGAGCTAGAAGGGGCCGAGCCTACTTGGATAGCTCGCCCTTCTGCCGAGCGAGAGGCGGCCGATGAGGCTGCAGCAGGGGCGGGCGATTCTCGGGTGGTGATTGCTAATGCTGGAGCGTCGGGTGAAGCTGGAGGAGCACAAGGTGGAGGCATCGGGGACGAGCCGGTCAGGGCCAGAGGGTCGGGAGGAGACGCGACTCCATCCCAGTCGGCCGAGGCAGGAGAGACACGGTGTGGGGCGGCCTAGTCTGACCCAACAGACGGGGCTCCCGAGGGGGTGTTGCTCGAAGGGGGAGCCCCCATTCTGGCCGCTTTGGAGAGGACTGGCCCTCCTCCCGACGTCCGGGGCCCCCTGTACCAATGATGCCATAACATTGCCTCGGGACTGGTGCGAGGAGGACTTAGGCAGAAATCTCCATCTGTGGTCCTCGAGATGATCATGGAGGGTTGTTTGTTGCTGGCCCAAATAGGGGCTGACATAGCCGACGCCTACACTCAGGCAGAGTCAGAGTGATCAAATCTTGCTTGGGCCATCAGCACATCCAATCAAAAGATCGCTCGGCTCACTGTCCATCTCGAGGTGCTTCGGTAGGGGGTCACTTTGCTCCAAAAATGGGCGAAGTCGAGCCAGGCAGATGCCCAGGCATCAGTTGACCAGCTGGCTCAGGTGCGTAGTTCGCTCGAGTTGAAGAGTAGGCTCCTGGAGTAGGAGCACGCGACTCAGGTCGAGCGTGACAGGCAATGGGAGTTCGAGCGAGCGGAGCTCAAGGGCCGAGCTGAGGAGGCCGAGTGAGTTCAGGCGGAGGTTGAGGCTACGCATGTCGAGGCAGAGAAGAGGTCGACCGAGCTTGTGGGTAGGGTGGAGTCGGCCGAGGTAGAGGCGCTCGAATGGTACAAAAGCTCGGAGGACTACCAGGCCGATCTCCAAAAGGCTGCCTTCCCTTATTACCAGTCGGGCTTCCGTCGAAGCATCCTTAGGAGCCATGACCTTCTTGAGTTGTTCCTCCATGCTAGCAAGCTTTTGGAGGAGAAGAGTGTTGGTGTCAGACTCGGCCGAGCCAGATTGGTAGGGAACAGGTTGGGCATAGGCCTTCTCAAAAATTGAGGAGGTGGAGGATACTATGGCCTAGCCACGGAATGGCCCGCCGGTTGGACTGGCATAACCATAATAGGGGTGTGTGGACGGGATGGAATCTTCTGTGAGACCGCCTGGTCATGGGAAGTGTTAGTTTGAAGGCCACCCGCAGCCTGAGGGGGATTCAAAGAAGAAGAAGGGATGGACTTCCCTTTGAGAGTGGCCTGGACCGCTTGGCATTGAGTATCATCCAGTTGTGATAAGGCATTGATGAGATCATTCAAATTGAAAGACGGGGAAGCCTCCCCGGGTGTGGATTGAGTGACAGGTTGGGCTTGAGAGGAAGGCTCAACCGCTCGAGTGGTGGTGTCTACTACATAGACTTGAGGGTATTGAGAATGAGTGGGAGTATATTTTCCCTCATACTGACTGAAGCCTTGAGGAGGGACCTCATATTGAATAAGTCCTTGAGGAAGGACCTCATGGAATTGGTCAAATTGACCCTTCTCATAATCATCATATGAATACTCATGGTTGGCCATGTTGACAATTCTACCTGAACGAAGCTTCATGATTATTATAAGGAATTATTTCAAACAGATAAAGTATGGCTAGCAAACAAGCATTGAAGTAAGTTGTCAACCAAGTTATCAAACAAGTTATGATGCTTACGTAAGGTTTTAGTGTTCTTTAAGGTTAAGCAAAGGTGAATTTTTAATGAAATGACTATCCCTTTCCTCAATGTAGGTCCTAGTTCCAATTTAAGTGTAATCTCCGGTTCAACTAGGTTCTTTCTCTCTCTTCACCAACGCATGGGTTAGCTAAACTCCGGGATGCTTCAAAGGTACAACCAGCCTAGCTTCCGTAAGGGAATCCTCGGGTGCGAGGACTTATGGAGGTCTTGGTTAAGAAATTTCTAATCCAAAGAGACGGAGTGCTCAATAGAGGGTCCTTCCTTTCCCAAGAGAGTGTAGGGGATCCTGAATGTGTAGAGAGAGGAGGTCTCTCAACCCAAATGCACTAGAATGCAAGCTAATGTAGGTAGAATCAATAGAAATATGAATGTACACAATAATCAAACCACACAAGCCAAAGTAAAAGAAATGAAATCAATTCTGTGATAATAGGAAGAAATGGCGGCCACACAGTGGTCGCTGTATCAAAGAATAGCGATTGCATAATAGCCACTGATTATGAAACCAGCATCTCTTTACAGAGGCACTAAATCTAGTGAACAGTATTTTAAAGATAAATTGCGCCTGTGGATGAGGCGCTAAATCGGGGGTTGGTGCCTCTGCAGAGGGGCGCTAATTGCTATGAACAGTAAATGACTGCAGTAATAGAGTGAGCAGTAACCGCCAGGAATAAGCACCTTAGGGTTAGGCGCTGAATCTGTGAATAGCGCCTCTGTGGATCCTCTATTCGACTCCACCATGTCTTCTTATGATCTTCCCCGGTCCCATGAGGAATCTCTCCCTCAAGGATGACCCTAGGATCCGCCTAGGGTCTTCCCACTCTAGTCTAGAGAAGGGTCCGTCCCTTCTCCATCCTCCATTCCCATGGATGGCGGTCAGCCCCCCCTTTCAACTCCATCCGCTAGCAATCCCACCAGTCACATTTTGTAGATGATGGCCCAGTTGGATCCGGCCCAACTTCAGGCCCTTTATCAGACCTTGCAGAGGTCAAGTGCCCCATCTTCCACGATTTCACAGGGTCTATCCACTACCTATGTCTCCCAGTCTAGGGTTGATGGGCCCGAGGCTCCACCTATTCGTATCGACCTTACCCCGGTCCAGCCCAGGATCCTCCGATTCTCTAATCTGGAAGCGGGCCAGTCCTCTGGCTCGATCCCTCAAATCCTTGATAAAGGGAAGGCCACTCTTCCCTCATCTACCCAGATTGATCCTTACAGAGTTGTTATGTCGGCCTCACAAGTTCTTGTTGGCCCGACCAATTTTGCTCACCCACAACAAGGGGCGGCGCATGCTTACTCCAATTCGGGTCATCCTTCAGCCCAATATCCTTCTTATGGGCCTCCCCCTCTGTCTTTTGGGCCTATTCCTCCTTTTGTTCACCCTTTGGCTCCTCGCCTTGAACTCACTCCTTTCACTCCACCTACCCCATCTCGGGAATAGGAGCTCCTTGACAAATGGGCCGCCATGTAGCAACAACTCGACTTTCTTCAAAAGTGGGTCGACCCACAATCCTTGGCCGACGTTCATGTTCCTAGCTTTCATAACATCCAATTCTCTCCTCAATCAGAGCTCCCGACATACCGCAAGTATGACAGGAATAGTAACCCTTATGTTCATGTGAGGGATTTCATGTACGAATCGACACAATTCCAGTATGATGATCGCATCATGGCATATTTATTTCACCGATCACTAGATGGAGTGGCATTGGAGTGGTTCTATGCTTTACCACTGGAAGATGCCGAGAGTTTCAAGGTTGTTATAGAGAAATTCATCCAGAGATTTCAGGACCGAGTCGGCCCAGAATATTTATTTACAGATATTGTTGCTGAGAAAAAGAAAGTCAATGAGGATTTTGCCACTTATGCTGATAGATGGAGGCAGATGGCTGCCCATGTGCCTGGTCATATTCTGGAGGAGGAAAAGATCAAGTTGCTCATCTCCAATGCCACACCTACCTTCCGCAACATATTGGCCATGAATGATATTGCTAACATGCACCAATGATACGGTCAGGCGAGATTTATTCAAACCCAATTCAAGGACTCCCTCATCCATTCTCTTTTTGAGGCCTAAAAGCACAAATACAATAGAAAACCTCAGGGGCCTATCACTGAAGGAGTCTGGACCAATGAGCAAGTGTAGGCCGTTACTTTCCCTTTCCCCAACCACTCTGCTCCTCTCCGCTTTCCACGAACCCCACGCACCCCTCAAATCTCCATGCCACCAAATACTCAACCCGCTTGATCTAGCCGAGTTTTGATACTGTGGAGGAGCGTTCGGTTGGCGTTCTCTACCAACCCGTTAGCCTGGGGATGCCCCACCGAAGTATAGTGGTTCCAAATCCCCAGCTTCGAGCACTTCTCCTGGAAGGCGGTGCTCGCGAACTGTCTGCCGTTGTTGGTTGTGAGAACCCTTGGGATCCCGAAGCGATAGTTGATGCTCCATAGTACGAACTTCCAAGCTACCTCACCGGTGATCTTCCCCAATGGTTAAGCTTCGATCCATTTGGTGAAGTAGTCTATGGCAACTATGAGGAATTTCTTCCTCCCTTGTGCCTCAAGGAAGGGGCCCAATATGTCCACCCCCCACTAGGCAAATGGGTGAGGCTCCATTAGGGCGTGTAGTTGTGTAGCAGGTTGGTGGTGTAGGTGAGAGAATTCTGACACTGAGGGAACCTTCGAACATAGCCGAGGAAATCTTACTACAAGGTGGGCCACTAGTAGCCTTGCTAGATTTGTGTCCGTACGAGTGCTCGCCGCCCTACGTGGCTCCCGTAGAGTCCTTCGTAGATTTCTCGGATGGCCGGGTCAGCTTCCGTAGGGAACATGCACTTCAACAGTTGAGCTGAGAGAGAGCAGTGATATAGTCTGCCATTCACCACTGTAAAGTGGGCAGCTCTTGCTTGTGTGCGTCGAGCCTCAACGCAATTGCCTGGGAGCTATTGTCGAAGGAGGAAATCCAAGAGGGGATCCATCCAGGAGGGCTCGTAGTTGATGGCATTTACCCAGGGTGTTGGCTCGTCTATGCTTGGTGTCGATAATTCTTCTATCAGGACCGACCTCGAGTTGGAGACCACGGTGGCTGACGCCAGGTGAGACAGGGCGTCTGCTCGGACGTTCTCCTATCGTGGGATGTGGACCATCTCAAAATGAGAGAATTCCTCTGCCGCAGCCTTGGCTCACTCCAAGTATTTAACCATGGAGGGTTCGCGTGCTTTGAATTCTCCCTTTACTTGGTTGGCGACGAGCATGGAGTCATTGTATGCTTGCACGCTGGTCACCCCTCAGTGTTTTGCCATGTGCAGTCCTGAGAGGAGTGCCTCATATTCAGCTATGTTGTTTGTGGTCGGGAAGTTGAATCGTAAGGCGTATTGAAGTTCTAGCTCTTCTGGTGAAAGTAGGACCAACCCTACTCCGCTACCCGTGGCGCAGGATGATCCGTCGATGTACAGCTCCCACGTAGGCCCGAAAGATTGCTTAAGTTAGTCTTCCACGGGTATGATGCATTCAGCGACGAAGTCGGTGAGCGCCTGAGCTTTGATCGCAGTCCTTGGTCAGAATTTGATGTCGAATTCACCACAAGGAAAGTCAAATTTTCCAATGTTCACACTCCATCACAAATCCATTGGAAAGACATCCCAAAGTTATGTTTCGACGTAATTCTAATAGAATACCGACCCAATATGGATGTCAGAAATTTTAGGTTGCTAATTTCCGACGTATTTTTATTCCGTCTCAAATTCATCAGAAATTTCTGATCCATAAAAGGCAAGTGCATGGTGCCGCTTTGAGGAAGATATGGCCATGAGAGGGGGTGCCCGAAGCACACTATATTCTGACATCTCTCCCGTAGTTATATCTGACCCCTCACTCCGGTCACGACACACCCACCACGCCAACAAGAACCCCCGCCGCGCTCAAACAAAAGGATGGCATGCCCAGTGGGACATCTCCCGCCTTCCTTCTTTCTACTGAAGAGAAAGCCTGTGCCAGCCCTGAAGTCCTGGTGCCCTTTTCCTGTCCTTGTAGGAGCGGTAGAAGAAGAGCACCCGCTCGCACTTCCCAGCACCTTCCAGTTTGCCCTCCAATTGTCGGATCGTGCCCGATGACTGTCAGCGGCCATCACCCTTGCTCGTCCGATGCATCAACAACTATGGCGGTCGTCACCTACGGTCCCATCGTCATTGCCACCCATGCGCTGGTAGGCTACTTGGTGGTGCTTATTGCTTTTGACAGCTTCGCCCCAGTCATCAGATCACCCAACTTCTTGGGTGCGGTCCTCGTGGCGGCTCCACCGCCACCCTCAGCTCCCATCTTTGTTGGCGCCGTCAACGCACCACACCCACCACCAGTCTCAGTGGCTAGACCGAGTGTCAAACTCGGGTCTCCCATTGTCAGCCCCCGTAGGGGTTCTGGACCAACTCCTGCCTAGGCAAACACCAGCCCCTAGGCCCAGTTTCGACCAGCTCCCGATGCAAGCTTCGCATCCCGAGTCTCGGTCCCTACCTCTGCAGTTCGCTCGGGCTTCCAGCCCCGGGCCTCGGTTGAGTCGGCATCTGTCATGGGTTTCCACTCTAAGGTGCCCAGCTCCTTAACACCTCACTCGGGCCATCAGCCCCGAGCCTCAGCCGGGCCAGCTCCTCGTACGGGTCTCCCGACCTGGGGACAGGGCTCCCCAGTACCTCGTTCAGGCCTTCTGACCCACATTTCTAAAGTGAAGCCGCCTCACCCGGGGCATCAATCCCTGGTTCGAGGCTACTCAACATCCAGACCGGGCATGCAACCTCGGAGTCTCTCGCAGGCGACGCCTGGCGTGAGTGATCCACGTCAGGTTCTGCATCCCTCGGCTCCATCGTGGGGGCATGTTCCCTGCAACTTGACAACACTGACTCCCAGTACGGGTCTGCCTCTATGGGACGTGTCGGCCCCGGTATGGACCAAAGGCCCTGTGCCCCACGTTCCAGTCCTGCCAGTTCACGGTTTAGGCTCAAGGCCTCGGGTCGTCGGCATCCCGGTACCCCTTACAATGCCAACTCCGAGTACAAGCACGTCATCACGGGTAGCCGCAACACTATTGTCAGCTCAGGTGAGGGCTTACACTCAAGCCACCTAGTCGCCGGCCTCCACTATAGACTTTGGGTCTTGGGGACAGATTCTATTGTTGCCAGTTGATTGCCTTGTGCCACTGGCAGTCATGGGTTGAGTTTTCTCGGTCTACCACCTCGGAGCAGAGTCATCTTCGGCTCCCCAGAAGAAGCATCGTCGTGATCGTAAAGGCAGATGCGAATAGGCATGCGACAAATGAGATCTTGAATCTTGTATTGCAGAATCGGCGAAGCATCATCCTGACTCGGCCCATTATCTCCATGGGGACTAGACCCAAGGGACACCAAAGGCAGCGTGCACCCACTCTGTGGGGTGGAAATAGGAGGTGAAGTGGTAGTAATTGGAATAGGTAGTGGAGGTGAAGGCTTAGAAGATGTAGATGCCTGAGGCGGTGGAAGGATAGCTATGATGACTGGCTCAGGTGAAGGTGATGGTGAAAGCGGAGCTTGCTCAGGCTCGAGCGGCAAGAAAGATGGAGGAGAGGGCGGAGATGGTAGAGGCAATGGAGATGCAGGTGATGGTGGTGATGTGGGCAATGGATGTAATGTTGGTGGTGGAGACGGTGGAGAGGATGAAGGCGAAGCTGAAGGCCATGGGGCCCAACGTCGGCGTATTGATACGACACGTCAAGCTACGTTGCGAGTGGAAGTGGCGACAGAAGTGGAGGAAGCACTAGCCTGAGTAGAGGCTTGGGTTTATGGACGTGATGGAGATAGGGTAGGAGGTAGTGAAGGTAATAGGATAGGTGGAGATGGAGATGGCAATGAGGTAGACAATGGAGCGGGTGCAGCGCCACATGAGAGATCACAGGGGTGCCCCTGGCCTTGTAGAGACAGAGACGGCTGCCTAGGCGGCGCTTGCTACTGCTGCTTACTATGAAGATGTAGAATGACCTTGCGAATGGTGGTCCAATCGATCCTTTCTGATCTTCCAGATCATGAACAAACTCCTAGAACTCGAGACAATCCTCGACCAAATGCCCATGCTGGCGGTGATATTTATAGAACTGAAGCATATCCCCGACCGTGGGTCGGCAAGGCACAACCGGAGGGAGCTGTAGCGCATGAGTGGCCATCAAAGCCCTGAAAATATCAGTAAAGTACTTCAACAACGTAGGAGGAGGAGCTCGCTTCGAGCAGGGTGAATGCCGAGGGGTATGAGAAGGTGGAGACGGCTATAGAGGTTGTGTAGGCAATGGAGTGTGACTAGTGGTGAAGGGATTTAGTGAAGGCATATGTGGAGCAGTATGAGGGGATATATAGATGGCATCCACCTGCTTGGGATGTGGTGTTTCCTTGACTAGGGGTGGAGGCGGATGTAGGTATGAGGAGGTGGGAGGCTGACTCATGGAAGGTTTATATGCGAAGGGTTGACTCGTGGAAAGATATGTGGCGGAAGGCTGACACATGGTGGGCTGACTCATGGGAGCGCAAGGTTGGCGTGTGGAAGGTGAGGTGTAAGTGGATGTGGAGGGTGGAGGTAACTCAGGGTCAAGGAAATCTTGAAATTGTTGACGAATGAAGCGGGCTCGGCTATAGAGTTACTGCCAAGAGGTAATGTCATTAAGGGCTAAGATGAACTGATACTCAGGCATTACATTAGATATCAACATCTTGATCAGCTCCGGCTCCAGAATGTGCCCTAGGACCTGTACGGTAAGGTGATGCCAGCGGTCAGCAAATGTGCAGAAATCCTCGTCGGGGTTCATCATTTCATTGGCCAGATCCACAACAGAGGGCTTGGACCCAACCTGATCCTGATACTGCCGAATGAACTTGTCTTGCACGGTTTGAAAATTCACAATATGATCTTACGACAATGAAAAGAACCAATCCCGAGCTGGGCCTTCCAATGATAGACCAAATAGATAGGCCATCAGGTACTGGTCATGTCGAAACTGGGCCGACTCATAAAGAAACTTCTTCAAGTGGACATACGGGTCACCAGCTCCACCATAGTGGTGATATGCAGGAATTTGTGAAGATGGCGGAAGCCGGAGATTTTGAAATATGAATGGAACACAGGGGGATTTGGGATCGATCTGACGTTAGAGTTCATCAAGCTAGCGTTGAGCTTCAGCGATCATCTCTGGGGTAGGGAGAGATCGAGAATAATGTGGGTCAGCCTGAGCAAGAGGTTGTGAATTTGAACTAGGATGATGATAGTGGGCCAGATGAGTGGATCCAGACTGAGAAGAAGGAGGGCCCATTCCAACAGTGGAAGGGTACATGGGCCTAGAAGGAACATAAGCATGAGGACCCATTGAGCTGGCAGCATAAGCAAAAGAGGAATGAGACCCATTATGAGAATAAGGGCTATTAAAAGAAGAGAGCCCATTAAGGGAATGAGGCCCATTAGAAGGATAAGGCACATTAAAAGAATAGGGCCCATTGAGAGGAGAGGGCCCATGAAGGTGATTTGCAATGAGTTTTTGGACTTGGGCTGGGTCCATTTGACGAACAAGGGTGAAAACATGGGCCATAAGGTCAGCTTTACCCTCGGATGGGTCAGAGGGGCCACGGGAAGATGGGCCCACATGGGAAGAGAATTCCACACAGGAATAAGAAGAAGAATGGGAAGAAGGATGATACACAGGGTTGGAATGATGCTCCATGAGGGCAAATGGAGACTTAATACAAGGAGGGAAGCAAGGGCTTAATGGGTTTGAGAACAAGAGGGGGCTAACCCACTAATGCAAAGACTGAGGGACAATGGGCATATGACAATGGAATAGACAATGGACACACAAAATGGGTTAATATAAATGGGCCTAACAACAAAAGAACATGTGGATGCAACACAAAACACCACTAATGGGCCTGGACAGGCCTAAATAGCATAGGCAATGTAATGTGGGAGTTTTCACCCAAGTCAAACAAGTTGATATGATGGGAAATATTTTAGAAGTTTTAATAGACCTTTTAATGATTTGAATTAGGAATAATTCCCTCAAGATAGGAAACCTATAGGGAATAAGGTCCAAACTTTGGGTTTGACTAAGGTTAACTCCCTCACACGTGTGCAAATGCAAACCGAAAGGGTGGAAAGGTACAACCGGCCCGGCGTCCGTGTGGGAATCCACGGCTCACGGGGACTTACGGAGGTCCCGGATAAGATCACCTAGTCGACTCCAAGGAATATGGAGGAGAGAGGATCACTTACCAATGTAGGTATGCAACTCTGATATGTAATGCATGATCCTATGCACACCGAAGTGCATGTAAAATTCTAACATACAACTGAAAAATCAAGGCAAGATTAAACTGTGCAAACACAATGATATGGATGAAAATAATATATGGAAATCAAGACAATTTGAAGGACAACAAGATAAATTCAAAAAAAGACACAATCAGATCCCAGAAGACATTAAATCCCCAGTGAACAATGCCCCTGTGAGTCTATGCGCAAATTTCTAGCATAAAATATAAAAATCAAGACAAGATTAAAATATGCGAACACCACAGAATGAATGCAAATGATATATGACAATGAAGACAATACAAAGGAGATAAGATGGGAGCAAAAAACACACAATCTGACCTCGGGAAGCCAGTTAAATCATCAACCAAAAATGAACCTGTGAGTCTGTCCTTGGTCTGCCTGTAGACTTTATGCATAAAACTCAAAAATCAAAGCAAGATTAAATTATGAAAATATGCCCAGATAAATGCAAATGATATAAGAAAGTGAAGACAATATAAAGGACTACAGGATGAGACCACAAAAAGCACAATCGGACCCCGGGAGGTCAATTAAATCATTACAGAATAAGGTGCCGTGAGCCTATCCACAGGTCTGCCAGAATCAAAAGGAGGTCACCTGATGACCGCCTTCTACCAGAAGGAGGTCATTGGATGATCGCCTTCTGACCCAAGAACTAGAAATTGATCTATTTAGATGGAAAACACTAGGGATGCAAGCTTAACAAGTAACACGCGCATCCAACACTCCTAGGAAGGCAAGAAAAATGCGATGTGCACTAGGCGTCCCACCATGATCACTAAAAAACTAAGGTTGTAGATGTTTATATCTACCCCACCCCGAACTACAAACATGCATAGGCATGAAAGGCAAACAAAGGGGTCTGAGGGTGTTCAGAGGAAGGGAGAAGTTCTCTAGGTTCCCTCCATCGTGTTGGAGGAAGAGAGGATTGTCCCTCTCGTTCGTAAGTTGCTGGGTGCAGCTTACTGGGTTTCCCTTTGCAGGTTGCAAAGGAAGGGAGGTAGGTCCTCCAGTTGATTTTCTACTTCTGGTGATCAGAAGTTCGAGGAGGGTGTTCCTCGGGGGAAAGCTATTTGATAGCATTCTGTTGGCAGACTGAGTCTGCAGCGATCTTGTTGCTTCGTGCAAGGAAGCCTTACTCCGTGGAGTAATGGGTGGACGTAGATTGCGGGTAGCAATCGAACCACCAAAAAATCCTCCGTCTCACTTGTGGTTTGTTATCTCTGATCATTTACTGGAGTTTTAAACACTAATCACTTGATTTATCATTTCTCAGATCATCCTCTTGCTCTTCATCGTTGTTTCTTACTGGCTATGGTGGTTGAACTGCTTAAGAATTTTAAATTAAGGTGATCTATTCAACCCCTCCCCTTCTAGCTCACCTTCTGCATAGTCTATCAATACTGGATCAGATGTAGAGTACAAGATTATGTGATGGCAGAGATTTGGGTTTGGCTGGAATTGGCTTCTACTAGCGTAGCGGCTGGCATGCCACGTGCCGGCTGGTATCGACAGGAGACTGAAGCGAGTGATGCAGAGGAAGGCTGAGAGGTGTCGAGCCATCGGCTTGGAACCATGGGTTGACTACCGATTGATGCGGGAAGAATCTGCAGCCTACTGGAGAGTAGGTAAAAATCACCCTGACTGGTGGGGAAGAGAAGCTTTCCCGTTATCGGCCCCAGCGCCCTTTTAGATTTTCACCGGAGCCGACCCCCTTTAGCTTTTTCTAACGCACCCTTGCGGGTTTTCACATCGAGGGGTTTCCCAATTTTGCCTGAAGCACCCTTGCAATTTTTGCCTCAGTCGGGTTGTGGGCCTTCTTGCCCCCGATCGCCTCCTCATAGAGGGGAACGACTGGGTCCGCCAGGACATCTCTATTTTTAGCCCCATTTTGTTATATTTTTTTGTGTTTCACTTACTTGAGAGCCTGGCAGCTAGGCTATAGTTGATGCGGCGGTGCCCCCGCTCTTGTCGTTGAGAAGACAAAGGCAAGAGACTGGCTTCTGAGGGCATCTAACGATGACTCTGGGAGGGGCCTGGTTGGCCCCCCAGCTTGACTGGAGAAGAGGACTGGGAAGAGTGCCTGGTTCGGCCTTCTTGGAGAGAAGACTAGTTTCGAGGGCTGAGACTGGGAGCGTATGCCCTATCCGGTGTGGTGCGCGAACTCGTGTTCTAGTGCGTGGTACAGCTTTATGTGCTTGCCATTGAGAGGTGGGAAGGGTTGGTGGCCCTTGTGGTCTATGACCATGTAGGCCCCACCCTCGTAGGCGTCACAGATGATGTAGGGGCCTCGCCAATTCGGCTAAAGTTTACCACTGGAACGGCCTGCCATGACTTCTCTTTCCTTGATCATGATGAGGTCACCTTGCTTGAAGGCTCGTTTAAGGGCCGCTTCCTTCCCATTGCCATCCTAATGGATTCCGATCACCAGAGATGATGGGGAACAGTCCCAGAACGTATGGAAACTTAGAAAATTGCTGGAAACTGAGGAAAAATGGCTTCCAAACTCAGAGCGCTGGGGAATGATCAAGAAATGCGCTCAAAATCAGATCAGGGGAATGCTCCAAGAACAACGGGTAATTCGAGACATCACGGAAGTGAACAAGAGAAATAACTCAACTTGCAGGCTAAAAACGGGTGTCAACACACGTGGTTGGAATGTGTCGGCACTCAGTGAGTAACACTCTCGACCTCACTATTGGTAAGTACACGACACTCAGTAAGTTGTGCCAGTGGAGTACTGCTCCGAAGAAGATCTAACTCACTCACGCACCTGAAACTATGGAATGGCACAGCCCAGTACAGGTAAGCCACCTAAGGCCGGTAACGGGAGCCAGCAAATGTCGGCCTTCTACAGTCACATGGGAATAGACCTTCGCTATCCGTAATCCATATAAGAAAGAGATTCCATACAATACATAAGTCCCACAGGGATGGCCCATAATAATTACATAGAAACCCTAGATCATACAAAATCATGCGGTAACTCTTTCGCGAAACCATGACGAACACGGATACCTCGGGACAAGAAACGGCGAAGCACGGCACCTCGGGGCACATGGGAGCTGGGCGGCCACATCACTACTTTTGGGCGGGGACATCATGGGCCACCTAGCCTGGGCACTTGTGGGCTGGGTGGCATTCAAACTGGCCACCCAAAGGGACAGAAGGTTGGGCGGCCACAATAGTGGCTGCCTCCTGTCCCTAGGCTACCAGGGCACCAGCCGCCCAGCAGATTTGGGCGGCCACCCAAACCATGGGCTACAGAGAGAGGGGAATGGGGAGCAGGGTGGCCAGGGTCCTGGCTGCCTACAGTCTGGGCATCAAGACCCTTGGCCGCCCAACAGACCTGGGCAGCCAGGCCTTTGGCCACCCAGATCTGGGGTACATAGCCACTCCCATGGCCACACAGAGTTCTATCCCACTCCCCATTTGCCACGGGACAAAGGGGAAAATAGGGATAATCCATCCCCGGGAATTCCTACATCTGGGAAATCATATTAAACCGTAGATTGGGGCCTAGATCGGCCAAAATCGTCACTCATTCCTGAACATGAGCATCCCCCCCAAACAAGTACTGCAGCCACTCTCGACCTCGTCGGGACACTGAATCACGAGGGGAAACATGCAAGACTGCTAGGAATCCGTCCCCCTACCTTTTCAAAGCTTTAACCGTCGAAAATCTCTCAAAAATGTCAATCCTCAATGCAGTCGACTCCTATGACCGCGATCACTCCTGCCTCACCGTTCATTGCCGCTCTGTGCCTTTGACCTTGCCACACGCCTCTACCGGCACTCCACCGCACGCCCTCTCATCGTCATCGACTACCAGAGGTGTGAAAGGGAGAGGGAAAGAGAGACGGGAGAGTGAGGGAGAGGAGAGACATGAGAGAGAGATGAGAGATAAGTCATATTGAGTACCCGTGAGAGGTTCAGCTTTCTCTTGTTGATCTGCGGCCAGCTGGGTAGACTGGGGATTGGAAGTAGAAGCATAATTTCTCTGGAATAATCGCCCACTCCGTAGGGTAAGATTTTATGTTGGCACGGCCTCTGACGACGGCAGAGTAGGGTGAGCGGGGGTGACGGGTTGTGGCGGAAGGATAATGGGCGAAGAGGTGGGTGCGGTGATGATAGGTGTAGATGGGGTTGTAATGACAATGGGTGAGGGATTGGTGGTAGGTGTGTTGGTGATGATGGACGTTGGTGTGGGAGGAGGGTTAGATGGAAGGGTAATGGTGATAGCGGTAGGGGTGATAAGTAGTGGGCGCGGTAGAGGCGCGGGTGAGGGTGTTGGCGTAGGTGTGGAAGGGATGGCGAACGGGTGGATGAGCGGTGTAGCGGATGGAGGAGGGGTTTGGCGTATGGGCGTGGAGATGGCAGAGGTGGAGGGGTAGTTGTGGTGGAAGGCAGAGACTTGATGGGTCGTGCTGTCGTTGTCAAAGGATCATCTGGCGTTGGGAGCCGGAGGCTGAACTACGTTTACCTGAGCCGGTGCCAGCGGCTGAGGTTGCGGAGCGGGTGGATGGCTCGGCATTGGGTTCTGATGGATCCCCAAGTCCTGAACCTGCTGTGGTTGCTACTGCGGCAGCTACTGTGGCTGCGGTGCTTGCTGCTGCACTTCCTGCCTCAGCGGCTGCCTTCTTTTCTCTCTCAACTCAATAATGGCCTTATGCATCTCGGCTCAATCAATCCTTTGTCCTTCGTGTAAATCATATACCAGATCTCAAAATTGAAAACATCCTTCGATGGTGTGGCCCGGCTGCCTGTGGAACACACAATATTTTGTCTGATCAACTATTGTATTCCAACTGGGCCGTTCCGGAGGAAGTTGGATGGCATTCGCTGACATGAGAGCCGAGAATATATCGGCAAGAGTTTCTGGAAAAGGAGGATATTGGGCTCTCTTCGAAACCGGGCGCCTGCTGTTGTTGTTGTAGCCGTTAGGGGGAGGGACATTGTGGTATTGCGGTGGTGGTGGAGGCTGTTGTGGAGCAGAATAGGTGTTTTGTGGAGCAGTGAAGGTGATTGGTGGGTTTGACGGAGTGGAATAAGTGGACAGAGGGTTTTACGGAGTGGTGAAGGCGAGTGGAGGACGGTTCGGTGGAGCGGACTGGGTGTTGTGGGGATTTTAGGGAAAGCGGATTTGGTTATTAACGGGAGGAAAGGTAACGGCTTAAACTTGTTCATTCGTTTGGACTCCCTCAGTGACCGGCCCTTGTGGCTTTCTGTTGTACTTGGGCTTTTGGGCCTCAAATAAGGAGTGGATGGGAGAGTCCTTAAATTGCGTTTGAATGAACCGTGCCCGACTGTATAGCTGATGCATGTTGGATATGTCATTCATAGCCAGTATATTTTAGAAGGTCGGAGTAGCATTAGAAATTAACCATTTGACCTTCTCTTCCTCCAGAATATGGTCGGGCCCCTCTGATATTATATGAAAGTTGGCTAGGACACGAAGTCTTGCATTGAGGAAATGGTTTATTTGTTAGCAAGAGGGTAATGCTAACGTAAAAAAAAAGATTTTTACGCCGATTCGAGCGTAAGGCTCGTAGCGGCGATATTATATGAGAGTCGGCTAGGACACGAAGTCTTGTGCCGACGAAATGGTTTATTCATTAGCAAGAAGGTAATGTTAACGCAAAGAAAGGACTTTTGTGCCGATTCTAGCATAAGGCTCGTAGTGGCGATATTATATGAAAGTCGGCTAGGACACGGAGTCTTGCACCGAGGAAGTGGTTTCTTCATTAGCAAGAAGGTAATGCTAACGTAAAGAAAGAATTTTTACGCCGATTTGAGCGTAAGGCTCGTAATGGCAATATTATGTGAAAGTCAGCTAGGATACAAAGTCTTGCACAGAAGAAGTGGTTTATTCGTTTTCAAGAAGGTAATGCTAGCACAAAGAAAGAATTTTTGCGCCGATTTGAGTGTAAGGCTCGTAATGGCGATATTATGTAAGGCGCCACCTGGCGGGGCCATACGGGGCGCTCGAAGGGGTCCCGAAACTAGTGTATACTAGGGATGCTTTTGGAATTACAGATTGATGACCTCGAGGTTAGTCCGAGTTGGTTGGATATTTTATAGGGCTCGACCAGGGTGGAGTGCCACTCGGCCAAGGTGAACTTCGGTCATTCTGTGGATGTCGGTAGGGGTGTATGGTATAATTTCAAGTGTTTTCCATTAAGAGAGGAGAACTAGACTACCCCCTTGTGATCTACAACGACGTAAGCACCCCTTTCATAGACTCGACAGACGATATACGGTCTGACCCAGTTTTCAACCAATTTTCCCTTGGGGTTGGAGGCCATTACTTCCTTTCTTTTGACCATCACTAGGCCATCCTTCTTAAATTCTCGACCTATGACCAGCTTGTCAAAAGCATGGGCCATGCGAGCTTGGTAGAGTTGTATATTTTGTTGTGCCAGGAGACGCTTTCCTTTGAGCTCGACGAGCTCCTCCAGTCTTCTCTATATATTGGTTTGCTCGTTGCTGACCAGCTCGTGCTAAATGGCGACTAGCAGTGATGGGACCTCTAGCTCAATTGGCACTACGACTTCTGACCCATATACTAGGGAGAAGGGAGAACAGCCAGTTGGGGTTTTATAGACTATACGATAAGCCCAAAGTGCTTCGTACATCCTCTCTTCCTAATCCTTTTTATTAGATTTAACAGTCTTCGCCAGCAAGGTGCATAGCGTTTTATTGAAGGATTCTACAAGTCCATTGGCTCGAGGGTTGTAGGGGGAGGATGTCCTCCAGTCAATCTTGTATTTATCATCCAGTAGGTAGACCTTATTGTTCCTGAAATGACTGCCGTTGTCAGATATAATCCTGCTGGGGACCCTGAACCAGAATATTATATTCTACCAAATGAATCTAGCGAGCTCCCTCGTCACTTCTCTTAGCGCTGCCGCTTCCGCCCATCTGGAGAAGTAATCTGTAGCTGCTAGAATTAGGGACTTGCAGCAATTTTCTTTAGTCAATTTTCTTTAGTTTTAAGATCCTAAGTGATACCTGGATACAGATATAGACAACTATGCACACCAAGATATCCACATTTCACTTTTTAAAAAAAAAAAACAGAAAGCAAGAATGCAAGTAGGGGATACGGAAAAACTCGTCACTATTCTGGTCTCATCACAATACCACATGTGGCTCATGGAAAAAGAAAAGAAAACAACATGCTCCTGAGCTCCTCCCCCACATTGAGCCAAGGAACACGCCATAGATTATTCTGCTACAGGAGACAATGTTCCACTCGAGCATCTCATCGAACAATTGTTGGGCGTCCATATCGCCACACTTGGCACTTGGCAGAGGTGTCGATGAGGGAGCTGGCGACAAAGACATCCAATCCAAAGGCCGTCCTAACGGCAAGGGAGGGGACAGTGGTGCTGAGGTGGGTGTTGGAGAGTGCAGACATGACTTGGTAGTGGAAGGGAAGATGCAGTAGTTGGGGCGGCTGCCGTAGCGGAGCAAGTCAAGGAAGGCACGGATGTCGAGGCAGGGGGGCTCGTTCTGGGCAAAGGAGGGGATGAGGCAGGACCAGGTGGTGGCTGCATGGCAGGGGCATTCGTCGAACAGACAGTGGGCAAGGTGAAGGAGCTGGCATTTGGAGTAGAAGGTGATGAGATGGTTGGCAAGGATGGGGGCAGCAGTGATGCCGGACTTGAGGGCGTGGGCGTGGAGCTGCTGGCCACTGGGGATGGAGTGGGCAGAGGTGAGGATGGCAAAGGCATAGCAGAGGGGGCAGGGGTCAGCAAGGAGCTAGTAGCGGGTGTGCCACAGGACGGCGAAGGCCAGAGTCTGCATCGGTCGGCGGGGCCTGGGGATTCAGACAGCGGCAGACCAAATCTGGGAACAGGAAGTGCAGGCCGGCCGGAAGGGAGCTGGAGAAGGCGGCGATCTTCCTTCCAACATGTGGCGTAGGAGAATGAGCTTTCCAGTAGGGCACTATGTGAATAGAGTTTGGTGTGTCGCATTTCCAGGGTCAAACTTGGGCGGGCCAAAGGCTGACCCAACTTCAGCCCAAATTCAAATGACTTGGCCTGAGTTCAACCCTAACCCGATTTCACTAATTTGGGTCGGCCTTTTGCTCCAAAATTGGGTTGGGTTGGGCTGCGAGCCTGCCCGCCCAACTTGCACCCCTACAAATATGGACTACTCAGTATTTTACCAGGAGAACACAGTTCCACAAAATCAGTCTATGTGCTCCTACCAAAATGTCAACATATTGTGGGTGCATATGTGCATTTGTATCCCATGTATGTAATGTATGTATATAGACATGCTTGTAGGATGATGCCAGCACTGTAGAATCACTTCCCTTCCCCCCCTCCACCCCGCTCTTTTTGAAGGCATGCACTGTAGAATCGCATTGCCCCCCCCCCCCCAAACAAAAAAAAGCCCCCATTTTTTAATTGGCGGTTGTTTTAAGAGGTTGTTTTTTGGGGGGGGGGGGTTGGGGGGAGTCTGGTCCGCATAGAGCAATGTGAGAGAGAAGGTGGTCCCCCCTATAAAATTCCATTTTTACTTCTTTTGGCCCCACTTTGACTCAGTGTGATCGTAGAAGAGAAACGATACAAGGCTTAGACTGGTTGACCGGTTGCTTACGCACGTGGACCAAGAAGGTTGACGTGTGTGACTTTGTGCAATATCGAGGCTCTGTCGTCGAATCCTTTCATGCATGGGTACACCGATCAACCTTGGACGAGACTGGGACTGGAGAATGGTTGTGGGGCCCTTGGGTTGGGAGGAGGGCACAACCCTCAACGGAGTTCGCCCTCCCAAGGGCGCGGTCGCGCCCGAGGCAAACTCCCCCCTGGGTGAGCCGTGGCCCCGGGGGGTGGCCCCGAGGGTCTTCCGATGTCGCTTGAAGTTGTCCTTTGAAGGACGGGGTGCTCCGAGATGCTGGGATTGGCCCGTAGGGGCTTGTCATCGTCGTGTTGTCGCTGTCGCTGGCAAGGTGTTTGGGGAAATTCCCGACACACCTTAGGTTATCGATCGGCTTGGGTCGGTGACTGACGGGTCTTAGATTTGTCCTTGGGCTGAGGGTAGGGGCTCTCAGGAGTCGGGAGAAGGCACTTCGAACATGTGGGCCTGGCCTTCGTGGCGTATGCCGCATTGTAAGGCGGGCAACCCCGGGTTTGCCTGGGAGCTGAAGATAAATGGCTCATCGCCGCGTGCCTGAGGGTCAAGGGTGGCCCCGACTTGCCAAAGGGTTGTCATAGGATATGGTTGGAGTGCTGGAGCCACAGGTTGGCCCTCGATTTGTTGTAGAATAGCTGGGATATGCACGCCCGCAAGGTGTTTGAGGGAATTTCTGACACATGTGTATGGACCGCATACGGGTGCTATGGGCTTCTAAAGCCTGTGGTTGACCAAGATAAGTCTTCTTTTGACATCAGAGGGTTAGAGGGAGGCATCTTGGGGGTAGAACCCGACCTCATTGTTGGGTGCCATGTGCCGTGTCCTGTCCTCAGGGCACCCTCGGGTTGGCCCAGGTAGCTGTGTTGAACGCGGGTAAACCTACAAACTGAGTGATCGGGAGCGGACCCGATCAATTGTTGATGTCACCATAGGTCACGGCTAGCTGGATAGAACCCTTGGTTGGGCCCGGTGACTAGGGCAGTGCCCTGTGCTCGGGGGTGATCAATGGTTGTTATGTCATGCCGCCTGGCCTGGTGACTCATCTCGATTCCCGAGACTGACTTGACTGGTAGAGCACCTTTGGCGTTGTGCCATTGTGCTCTTTTTAGGGAGTGTTTCCCTATACTTAATTCTAAATTAATTTAGAGAGAATAAGCGGATGCCAACACCTGCCAAGTAGGAGGCCCAAGGAGGAGCTTGGGGAGTTGTCAGCTGTCGCCACCCAGAAGACTTTAAGGTCTTAGTATTTGTCTGAGTATTTGCATTGTGTTTGAGGGTTCTTTTGTAGTAGGAATTAAACAATGTTAATTAGTTTAAGTCTGAGTGTGATATTGGGAGAATGTGAGCCCTCGAGGTAAAAATTTTAGAGATATTATTATATATTTTTACACAAATCCCTAGGCGACCAAGGTGCTTGTCGCCTAGGATCTCCAGGTAGCTAGATAGCTTGCCGCCCAGTCGACCAAGGCGGCCAGGGTACTGGCCACCCAGACCTCAAGGCGACCAGACTCCTGACTGCCCAGTTCCCAAGGCGACCAGAACCTTGGCCGCCCAGCTCCCCTTGAAGTGGTCATCGACCTGGCTGCCTCCTGATAACTGCCCGTCAACTCCACTATCTGCCCACTCCAGGCACGTACTCAGCAGTCATTCCCACTCGAGGGTCAAGACACATGTAGTCTCACACGTCCTCACCTCTGAATTAATCAAAAATCAGTTTGACTCTATCTTTGAAGGTTTTAGAGGGAGAAAAAATCCCCCACATACAAAAACCGGTTCCAAACAATCTCAAGGGTTTTTTTGGACATTTGGTGGGGGAGAGATTTCAAGAGGTTGGTAGTTGGGTGAGCCCAGGAGGCTGTGCGAGCTCGGAGAGCCCTTCCTCACCTTTGTCCCATCAAAGAACTTCATCCACGGGAGAGAGCCTACGTCTGCGGCGGGAGGAGGCAAAACTTGTTGGAGGCGGCCATCGACATGGCCACCCACCACCTCCGAACGGCCACGTGCTTGGTCACTTTCTATTGGTCAACAGGTGTTTACGCGCGCAGGGGAATTCCCTTCTTACTCTCTCCCTCGCGGCGGGGACGCACACTCGCCTTTTACGAAAGGCCAAGATGGGTCGACTTGGCATGCGGGGATTTCGGGGTATTGAAAGTAAGGTGGAAAGAACGATAGGAACGTACTGGAGGGAGTGGCATATGGTTAATCGTTCTGGAAGACTGGAACAAGGATGGCTGGATGGAATGCAAGCGTGCCAGTCGATTTCTCAATGATCACCTGTGGAACCAAATATTTAACTGGGGATGTACCGTTAGGGCACGGCACATGAGCACAGAACGTTGTGCGTCACGTGAAGAGAAGGAGGTTCTGCAGGTATGAGTGTAGACGATTGTGTGGGCTCGTGTACTGGACGTCTTCCCACCGACTACAAGCGATCGGTGTTTATTTTACATCGGGCGGAGCTCGAACACCTTTGTTTCTACTGTAGAAGAAAGAGTTAGGGACCCTGAGAGCCGCGACGCTAGGAGGGCTTCGTCCGTTCAACAGCGACAGGGCAACAGCAACACAACAGGGATAACCGGGGGTAGAGAGACTGGTTCCGGCGAGGAGGGGGATCCGCTCCTTGACTGGATCACATGACTTATATGCCATGAAAGGCATTTATATGGGGGCATGAAAGTCCAATTACAAGTACTTGCTAGCTGTGGGACAATTTCGTCATTCGGGACGGTCCCCGGGTGTGGACGTGTAAAATTACACGCCCTTATGTCCCCGCCGGTCCAGCAGTAACAACGGTTTCGACCGAAGAGACCCTGGAGGACACGGCCCGTCCGGACCCTCCGAATAGACGGCATGCTACTGTGGACCAGTCAGTTCTCGAGGTAATATATCATAGATACCATCTAGTAATGCATTAGGGGACTACGGGTCAAGATACTTACCTGACTTACCTGCCTGGCGAGAAGCAATGCGGTGCGATGGCGTGATGGCGTTTATGATTATGACTATGAATGGGTTAGCCATCAATTAATTAAATTCATAGAAATAAGCATGAGGCATTACTGAGATATTAATCATACAAAAATATGGAGCAGGATATAGCATTTCAAATCATCACAACACCACAAACGGTCATATCTAAGACCGCAAAGGAACGCCTCATAGTTTAGCGACAGATCGCTAACCGAGGGCGGTTCACATTCTCCAATGCGGGTGACCGAGATGATAAACGGTCCATAAAAAGACCACTTGAAGTAGCCTAACGGTCTGGCGATAGACCGCATGGCTCTCAGAGAATTCAAACAACAAACCGGCTACTCCTCATTCCCTCCTCCACACTCATTTTGCTCAAACACCCAGAAACGCAATCGAGTGCTCCAATGACCCCGACCGAACATTCCCCTCTCCGGCGACTACCGCTACTGGTGACCACCGGGCCATACACTCATATGAGAATGGTGAAGAAAAGGGTTGTCTGGCGATTCCAATGCGGCTTGGAGGAAGAAGACGTGGCGGCGGCGAGCCCACCGGAGGGAGAGACCTCGTCGGCCCAACCGATGGTGGAGGCAGTTCCTACGGTCGTGGAGGGAGCTACAGACGCTCCTGGGGATGAGGAGGAAGAACAAACGGCAGAGGAAACACCAGAAAAGGTGTCTGGCCGACGATCATCTGAGGTAGGCTGAAAAACCCCAAAATCCCATTTTTAAAATTTTCAATGCGTGCATGTGGGTAGATTTAGGAGGTGAATGGGTCTGGGGACCCATTGAGATGATGTATGGGCTATTTGGGCCATTCCCATGACCTGGGGGAATGGTTTAGAATTGGCCATGGCAGTGAATGCCATGCGGTCCTTCTAGTGACCGTATGGCCATCAAGTGGTCTTTGGGAAGATCATTTGGGATTTTTGGGAAGAAAATGATGATGATTATTATTATTATTATTTTTGATGCAATAATGCAATGCAATGAATGGTTTGTGTTTTATTATGTCTGACTAAATGCTCTAAATGTGTGCAGGGGAAACGACGGACACGGATCTCCTAGCTGCAGGTCTGAGAAGTGTACCAGGCACTGTCGGACTGCTAGAGAGAGAGACTAGCGACGATGGGTTTGCAGAATTCCTAGGGATGGAGGTGATGCGGATTAACACGGCCCTACTATACGCATTGCATGAGAGATGGGACACAATCAGCCGAGCATTCCTTTTCCCATAGGGACACATGATCCCCACGGTCGACGACGTGGCGACGATCACGGGCCTTCGAGTCCACAAAGCGTCAGTGACGGGGACCACGTATTGATGTGACACAACCTCGAACCTACTAGCAAGCACAATTTGCAACGTAAACGGGCCGTAATTGGCGGCCGGCTCACCCGACACTCACCCATAGAGAAACAACGACCTTTAAAAAGACACTATTAGAAAACAATGCCTCTATGAAAGGAGTTAATTGAAGGGATTATCTAAATAAATTTTCATAAAATCAAAAATATCAGGAAATGACGCCTCCACCAAAGGGTGTGTTTTAATGAAAGGACGACCCTCAAAACGTCATTATTCAATAAATGACGCATTTGACTAAGGCGTTAATTATAAAAAATGCACAAAAACTCCCTATTAAGCAAATATTGAAGTCCAATTCTAATTATCACAAAGTAATATGAAATTTAACCAACATAGCATCAAATTTGGTGTGGCTACACCGCATGGGCGGCCGGGCCCGTGCCTGCGTGCGGGCGCCCGCCTGGCGAGAGTCGCCTGTAGCGCCCGCCATATGGCGGGCCCGTGCGCCCCCCACGCGATGTCGGCACTGCCAGGGGGCACATGCCACGCGGTGTCAGCGCCGCCTTGCAGTGCCAGCTACGTGACGCGCCCGCACACGTGGGGGCCCACCTACGACGCCCGCGGTTGTGGGCGGCACCCGCGGTTGTGGGCGGGCGCACTGGGCACCCTGTGCGCCCAACGACTTTTTTTTTTTGCTCGGGAACTAAGGATGCCTAGCATCCCATTCCCTTCAGATAGTCCTGAACAAAGATGTCCAGCATCCCGTTCTAATTTTAATAATTGAAGATCATGAAAGTTACCCTTAAACATGATTCTATGTGGAGAAATTGCATCGATCAGAGCGCAAATCTGGCTATGATACCACTGTATGGATTCGGTCAGCCTGGTTCAAGTAACGCAACGGATAATAAAATTTTTAACCCGAACCCAGACTTTGTTGAATCCTAGAACCGTGCTCTAATCATTGCAATAAAATTTCCCAACCCCTAACTGCGGGTTGTAGATCTTTACCTTGCGCGAAACGACGTTGTCCGCAACGCCCGATGCTGATTTCCATGAACCCTGAGCCGCACAGATGTACGGTCTCTAGAGTTGATCTACACGGATCCTCCCTCAGTGACGACGTCCTCCCGTCCTTCCCCAGCCCACACAAGCCGCGGATCCTCCAAAATCCCTTCTTCTTCCCTAAGTTTTTCCCTCTTGAAAGAGAGAGAGAGAGAGAGAGCAAGAGGGAGGAGAGGAGAGGAGAGGAGAGAAGCTGTTCTTCTCTCCTTTAATGCTTGGCTAAAAGAACTTCCTACGTAGGATGCACATTTATAATGGTTGGGCACTTTTCAAAAGAGCCATTAAGAACCAATATTGCATATGTATCCTTACATATTATTGCACATATATATTAATCCCTTCTTATATTCCTTTCCAAAAAGAATTGACGGCTTTTAATATATACCTCTGTATAATAATATCCCGTCACCCGAGAATCCATTGTGTGTGATCCTCTAGGCCCATAGTTACTCTAGTTTAAGGCCCATTAACTTCTAATTCTCAATTAGAAGTAGATTAAACTTATTATTCGCTTCTACTAGAGCCGAATAATAGTTTAATTTATTCCGAACCTTTGATCACCCCCTTGAAAAGATTTTTGAATGGATGAATGAAAATTAGAATATTTGCCAAGAGCCTTTCCTGCTTCTTCCTCCCCTCCCCTCTAGGGTGCAACGCCCTCTATCTCTCCCTCTCCCTTCAGCTGGGTATGACGCTCAGATCTGCCTTCTGCCCCCTCTTCCTGTGTGGTGCTACTGGAGATCCCCATTCTAGGATGTCCATCTTGGTTCGTGGGAGCTTCATCCACCTCCGTTTGCTGCGAGGAAGTCACAAGAACCCTGTTGGTCTGGTTACATTTCCTCTATCTACCTGCAGGGCAGAGCCTAAGAGATCTGGTTGGTCCGACCCCTTCCTCATCTTATTTCATTCTTAAAATTGGTCTGTGTTTTCCCCCACATGTCCCCTCCCTCCAGTACAAAAATCACACCAAAACACCACTTGTAGCCGAAGTTCCCTTCATAGCCCTTTTTCCTTGTGCAGACTGCACCTGTGTAAACCTGTTGGATAGAGTGCGACCACAGTCCACATCTCACCCCCAAAACCTTCTCCAAATGCCCTGAAACTTTGAACATTTCTTCCCCACATCCTAACCCATCCCCCATAATTTTCTTTATTATATTTTTCTAAGTCCATTTACACCACGCCCCATCGCCTCATTTCTCAGGTTTGCTGTCTGCCTGTGCAGACCTGCAAAACTGAGCCATGCCCAAACTGTTCCCCTCTCCTAAAACTTCCACTACGCATGACCCCTTCACCACACCCCAATCTTCCCACGACCCTCATCAGTCCTCCAAAGAAAACCCCACCCCAAAAGCGGCCTGGAAACCCCGGTACTACCCTCATCTTCCTCTCATTGTCCTGCTGCCAGCAGACAAACCAGAACGCGCAGGGGTCCATTCCAAAATTTGCCCCAGCTTCCACGGTGCTTGGTTGCAGCTCATCTTCCACGGGCATCCCTGGGACATCCCCACCAGTGCCCACACCAAGTTTTGTATTTAGTGGATGACCATAAGGCCACACTCCAGGCCCCTCTTCTTGCTGGTCGCCTGCACCTGTGCAGATCGGCCTGCGGTCTGCCCTCTGATCGTGTCTACGTCAGAGGTCCACAACAGTGCCGTCAGCTTCCATCTTCTTCCAGGAGGATCGTCATACATTGCAACGCGCCATCATAAGCATTGCTCCATTCTCGATACCCGTGACGCACCTTCCTCATTACTGGACATAGATCGGTCCGTGGTTGCCATGCTTCACCGACCCGCGACCCGTCAACCCAGTCACACCTACCAAGATTTGCTTGCTGTAGCCTTTTACCTCTATGCGAGGAGTGGGCATTTGAGTTTGGTTCAATGCTTGTCTAATTTTGTTTTACCGGGTAGTCGTGTGTCTTGGCCGGGAGTCTTCCCCACACCCTCAGCATGGAGGTACGCATCTACTTCCCCTCTTGTTGCACTTGTGATGTGACACCACCTTGGGGGTGATAGTCACAAGACCGAAGACCCCTCAGACCTAGCAAGCAAGTAATGCACGGACCGGTGACTTAGAGCTCCCCCCCCTGACTGTGGCGTTTCCCCCGTGTGAAGTCGCGGCTCCCCTTCTTCCTCTGGTTGCAAATGGGGGATCGACGGCGGCGGCGTAGTGATCGTGGCGGTGGCTTTCTTGCGGCTTGGGACGTGGAGTTCGAGGGTTTAAAAGCTTGATTTCAAGATCGACGGTGATCCGATTACTTTCGGCCTTCTCTGAGGTAGGGGGACGAATCCCTACGCTCTTTACTGCTTTCCCTGCGATTTGTAGGCCAAGGAGAGGTCGAGAGGGAAGTTTTTAAGCCGGGTAGGGTAAATTCCATGATTTGGGGTTGAGTGCCAGATCTCTCATTCCGTGGAGTTTTTGACCGATCTAAGGGTGTAGATGCATGCTAGGAGGGTTGGGGATGAATTTCCCTTTGTTTCCCCATCATCGGGCGGTGATCGGGGCGTAGATCGTGGTTTTTGGGTGTTTTCCGCCAGATTTGCACTGGGGAGAGCCTTGCGGCCCTTCCAGGGACCGCTTGGATCCCTTGGCAGTCTCCAGGAGACCGCTTGACGGCACTGTATTGTCGATAGGCCTTAGTGGTCTGCCCAAGACCATTAGGCTTGGTGAGGCAGTCACGCGATAGACTGCTAGCCTCGGATTAGCAGTCGTCGGGCGACCGTTTCTCCTGTTTTGACCGTTGCGCCCTCGGGGTGCATGTTTTCTACTGTTGGGAGCCACATGTTGGGTAACGGTCAGGGCACGATGATTTCTTGTTGCCTTGCAGTCATGGTTTGACCGTTTGGCTGGCTTAGTGGTCCAGCGATAGACCGCTAGGCTCTTTCGTGGCCCATCCCCTTGCGGTCATGGCTTGACCGCTTAGTTGGGCTAGCAGTCTGGTGATAGACCGCTAGGCTCAACTATGACTCGTCTCGTGCGGTCATGGCTTGACCTTTTGGCTTGGCCTTGGGGTCCCAGAGGAGATCGCTAGGCTCGCCTTGCGGTCCATAGAGGACCGCTAGGCTGAGGGGCAGTCTTGAGTGGACCGCCGCTCTGTTGCCCTTCGATTGATGATTTTTGGGAGTCGAGTTTCACCTCCAGTGACCTGTCCACTAGTCGTAACTTTCCTGCGCACGCCGGTGCGGACCCACTTGGGTGTGGTGAAAAGCGTGACCTGAGTGAGATGGTTGTTAAGCTGGTTACCATAGGGCCCCCACGTGCAGCCGAGTCTAGGCTTCGGGGGAAGAACCAGTTAGAGGGCTTGACCTGGGGCACATGGTCTTTGTGTACACACGTGGTTGGGGGCATTGGACCCACGCTGACGAGCAGGACCCCAACTAGTCTTTGTTTGTAGTACTTGTCGCGTGTCTCAGTTTCCGCTTGGGGTGAGTAGGGAGACACTTGGGACGCGGTGTAAGACGTCAGGGGATGCATCCGGTCATTCTTCTAGTGGGTTGAGCTCCTTGCTCCTGGTAGGTACAGACTTGTGTTTCGTTGAATCAAGGTTGGTTTGTACGGTACAGCTAGTGTAGATAGCTTTTCCGTTTAATTATTGGAACTTCCCAGTGATCCCCAATTTTCATCCAAACATACCTCCAAAGTCAGCTACGATTTCTCCAAAGGTGGAGAAGAATGCTGCCCTCCTTCAGGAGAACCGCCGATCCACTGCCGAGTTGATGACCGCGGCCAATATCGAGGAGTATCCTTCCTGGATGGTGAAGCCTCTAGGTAAGGGCTTCAGGGCCTTGTGTTGATGTTGGGTCAAATTAGCCAGCTTCTTTTTTGATAGTACTCTTTTGTCTGCTCAGACTCTAGGTGAGTGGCTGATGAAGAGACGTCATCGGCTGAGGTGGTGATCCTCGACGAGGAGGAGACGCCTGCTCCTAGCGGACCTTAAGCGTCTGGGAGTTCTTCCCGTGCCCAGGACAAGGGCAAGCAGCTTGCTCGGGATGGATCTTCCGAGCGTCGTGGGGCCAAGCATAAGGACCCCATGGAAAAGATGTTGCGGTCTTTGATGAAGGCCAAGATTGCTGAGAGGAAGAGGGTGAGAAAGGCAGCGGCTGCTCACCCCATCGAAGAGGGCCCGCAACTGGCTCTCTCGACTGTCGAATCAGAGGGGGCCATCGCGACAGGAGGAGTCACGGCCGAGGTGGATGCATTCCAGGCAGGGGTGGCCGACGCTGGGGCGCCTACAGAGGCTGATGGGGCGCAGGATGGCGGAGCTCGATTCGAGCCGGTCGAGGCCGAGGGGTCATGCGGTGAGGCAACCCCACCCCAGCCGACCGAGGGTGTGGATGCGCAACGTGAGGCGGTCCACTCCGAGCCAACCGGTGAGGCCCTAGAAGTGGTGGTACTCGGGGAGGATGCCGTAATCCCGGTCATCCCAGAGAGGACCTTCCCTCCCGCAGTGGGACCCTTTGCCGTACGGGTCTCCCTGTATCGTAGATGCCATTTTGCGTCGTCGGAGGCGATTCAAGGAGACCTTGAACGCAGCTCCCCTTCCGTGGTTCTCGAATGAGCCATGGAGGGCGGCTTGATTGTGGCCCAGCTGGGGGCAGAGATGGCCGATTTGTACGCTCGGTTAGAGTTAGAGAGGGAATCTCTGTCCTGGGCTCGTGGGGTGTCCGACCGAAAGATCGAACGCTTGACTGTCGACCTTAAAGACCTCTGATGGGAGGCCACTTCACTCAAGGCGCAAGTAGAGTTGAGCCGGAAAGAGGCTCGGGAGGCAACCGAGTAGTTGACTCACACCCGCTATATGGTGGGGCAGAAAGATTGGCTTCGGGACGCAGAGCGTAAAGTTTAGGCCGAGCGTGACGAGCAATGGAAGGCCGAGCGTGAAGAGCTTGAGGGCTGGGTCCGAGAGCCCGAGCGGCAGCGGGCGGAGGCCGAAGTCGCGCGAGCCGAAGCTGAACTGTAGCGCTCGTGATTTCGTGGATCTTTAGCGGGCCGAGTCTAGAATTTATTCCGATGATTTCAGGCGATTTTTACAGATTTTTGGGCTATTTTTGGGTATTTATGTGAATTAGTTAAAGTATAAAAGTAATTAATTTGGGTATTTTAACAATTTTAGTTCCAAGGAGGATGAGGGGCAAAAATAATGCGACCGTGGTGTCGGGGTGACTGTCTCGTTGAGCCTTTGATTTTCACTCGTCTCGGAGCCGGTAATACCCGTCTTGCACCGTCTTTGGAGGGGCTAGAGAGAGAATAAGGAGAGAGAAAGTAGAGAGAGAAAGAGAGAAAGGTGGGATAAATAAATAAAAATAAAGAAGTGAGAATAGTTAATCTGTGCATGGGTGTGAGAGAGAAGGTGAGAGAGAGAGAAGACGGAGGGGTGAGAGAAAGAGAGAGGGTGAGAGTTAGAGAGAGAAAGGGAGAAGAGTGCGAGAAGAGAGAGAGGCAGAAACGGTAGAGAGAGAGAGACACGCGGAGGGGCGTCGCGACGGGAGGTGGATAGGAGAGGGAAGCTGGTAGGTGTGTGGGATGCTCGCACGTGAATAAGTCTAAGGGTGGCTGCAGAGGGAGGTCACGGGCGAAGGTTCACGGTGTGTGCCACTCTGCGTGTGGGTTAGAGGGAAAGATAGGGAGAGGCATGCAGGCGACGCGGTGGTTGGGTTGGTGTGTAAGTAGGCGGACACGGCCACGGCGAGTTGCAGAGAGAAGAACAGCTGTGGACAGTGTTATGGTCGGATGGAAGAGACAGGGGAGACGCATGTGTTCACGGTAGAGAGAGGAGGAAGGAGAGACAGCAAGTGGAGGGGAGGTGCTGGGTGGCAGCCAGTGGGAGGGTGGTGTTGTGAAAGAGCAGAGGAAGAAGGTGTTGCAGCAGGTAGTATAGAAGAAAGGGGGGGGTCGACGGTGTGTTAACGAGAGAGGGAGGAAGGGAGAGGGAGTTGGGGTTGTTCGGTGGAGAGGGCTGGCGGAGGGCTTGGCTGGCTGCGTAGGTTAGAGAGAAGGTGGGAGAGAAAGAGTGGCAGCAGCGGTGGGGGGGTCGTGCGGCTAGAGAGAGAGGGAGAGGTTGACGGAGGCTGCGGTGGGGCATCGTGTGCAGGGACAGAGGGAGAGGGTCAACCGGTGCGTGTGTGTGTGTGTGTGGGAAGATGAGATGGGGGGAGAAGTGTGCTGAGAGGGAGGGGACTGGTACGTGAGGGCAAGTGCGTGTGTGCATGGGGAGATCCTACCGTGGGGGAAGGTGGATGAGGCGCAACGGTGGTCGTGGTTCATGCAGGCAAGGGAGACGGCCGTGGTTAGAGAGAGGGAGGTGCAGATGGGACAGTAGGGAGAAGCCGTGATGGTTGCCGTGGCTGGGTTGTGATGCCGGTGGCGAGGAGAAGTGGGTGGTGGAGGAGCATGCAGGGTTGAGATAGAGTGCGAGCGGTGAGGTCGTGCATGCTGGCGGAGGGTGAGAGGAGATGGGGTGCGAAGAAGAGAGAGGGTGAGAGGCTAGCAGGAGGCTCGCGACGGAGAGAAGGGTGCCGCAGTGGGAGCAGGGAGATGGAGAGAGGGGGAAGAAGGGCCGCTGGGAAGGGAGAGGGAGAGAGAGCGAGCGTGGGGGAGAGAAGAGAGAGGGGGAGGTTGTTAGAGAGATAAGGAGAGATTTTTTGTCAATTTTTGGCCTTTTGTGTCTTAAGTTATTACTCTGATTGACACGACTATATCGTTGTCACATTCTGAGCAATGTGTTCTACTGCTATTGGTTCGAGACGTGATGGAGATACCCGTGTCTGGCCATTCAAGGTCGAAGATTTCAAAGCCCACATTCTTGCAGAAGGAGAAGAGAAGGAGAGTGTGAGAGAGGAGGGCGAGGTGAGGGAGAGCAAGCTCCCTCCATTCTTTTCTTCTGATGTGTTTCCTTTCTCTCTTCTTTCCGATTTTCATGTTTCCCCTGATGTAGTGCTTCTCTTCAAGTGGAAATAAAAATAATGCAGGGCTTTCACCCTGAGATCCTCTTTGTCTGCAATGGGTTCTTAGACTTCCTGATAGCATGCATGCATATATGTATGATATATTCGCCCAACTACGTTGCTCCCTCTTTCTGGATCCCCGTGCTCCTGTCTACATATATATACATGTTGTGTGCCTTGCACATGTTTATGTTTTTGATGATAACTAAATCTTATGTCTACGTACATATGATTTTTGATGATAGTGTGCATTCATGATCATTGTCATATGATGTTAATGTTATGTTTTGGATGATAAGCTTTCAATGGGCTTCCTAAGGAATAGGGGAGCATCAACAAAAATAGGAGTGCATATTTAGGCTCTGGGGAGCATATGAATCCCCAGGAGAGCATCTGTATGCTTGCTATGTGCTCAATTCATTGATACAAAACTTGATGATCTTTCATGTATAACTCTCTTGAAGTATTGAGATTGTTTGGTCTTTCAAGGTTCATACTTTGGTTGAATGAATGGATTTTTGCACCTGAACTTTAGTATCTTTTACAATAAGTCTTTGAGTTTCATGTTTTGAATCATATAACCTTCCTGTTTTGAAGTGTGAATTGGTTCTTGCTTTGACTGAACATTGAGAAGATTGATCAAATCACTCATGTGGATTACGGTTCCTAGTTACTCACATGTAAAGCACATTTTTCATGTGCCACATGTACGTACTTCATGCATTTATCATTTAGATTATTGAGTTAAAGTTTTAATCATTTTTCTCATAGTTTTGTAGGTTAAGATCCTTTGTATAAACCCTCCAAGATCAAAGGGGTTTGATCACACTGATTAATTTGGGCATCCAAGGATCTTAGGGACTGAACTCTGCTCAAATTGGCATGTCTATAGAGGTCGGTCGACCGAACTGCGGAGTTCAGTTGACCGAACTTCCCAGAGCTGGTGTCTTTTAGCTCTACAGAAGTTTGATTGACCGACCCCAACTTTTGGTCTACCGATTAAGGTGAACCTTCTTACGAACTCAGTCTGAAACCCACTAAACATGATCCATTTGGGGTCTAAACTTACGCATTTGTCCCTGGGTTCTTGTTAGACCTATTGGAGGTCATTTTAGAGGATTCTAGAAGGGTTTCTTGGCCTTTTACAGCTCTTTGCTTATATATATATACATGACCTATGAATTTGGGGCTTTCATCTCTAAGTGGTAACATTTGGACCTGCATCTATACATATGTCATCAAGAACGTCAACAGTGTGCAGAAAGATCATAATTAAATAGTCTATTTTACATATGTCTTAGTGCCTTTTTGCAAAATAAGAATAATTCTTTTGCACGTCGTTGGTACTCTAGGATGTATGTGAAAACCTAAGTATAAACTAATAAATTTAACAATAGTTTAGAGGCGAGAAACCTATGTTACTATAGAATGGGATTGCAATGTCGGGTAATAATACGCCATATTTGATGTTTTCGGATTCGAAAACTCCCGGTATATCCGCACAAGAAACCGGTCCAGTTACGTTCTATCGGGCACACCGCTACCGGGCTCCCCACTCCGGCAGCCGCGCCCATGACGTGGTCCCCCCCCCGGGCCACCCCCAGGCCAGCGTGGCGTTCTCGTAATTTGCGCCCAGAAGCGTGCCCTGTTTCCGCGGTCGCTATCGATGTCACGGCGGGGTTCAAAACAACACATGCCGGTGTTTCTATCTCTTGTTTTTTTCCTTTTATTTTTTATTCCCCTCCCTATTTTTTTTTTCACCTCGCCCGAAGTCCACCACTAGTGTTTACTTAATAATCTCGTCGCAGAAAGCACAGCATCTCTCTCTCTCTCTAGCTCTCTCTCTCTACAGCTTCGATTTCCCCTTCCATCTTTTCGCCGTCGTCTTTCCTCGCTCGCCTCACCTTTTTCCTCCTGCATTTGCGCCCAAGCTCCTCGTCGTCATTGTGCTCCGAGCTCAGAGAGAAAGGCGGCAGGCGTCTCCTCCCGGTAGCGGCGGTGCTCCTCGCTTCTGCTGCTGCTGCTGGTGGTGGTGGTGGTGCTGCTGCTGCAGCTGCGCTTCCAGGGAGATCGAATTCTTGCTCGGGCTCCAGTGGCACCGGCGTCACGGGGCGGGAGCTGTGGAGGTTCAGGGAATTCGTGGCGCGGTGATGCGGAGAGATGGTGCGGCGGATCGCTGCGGGGGCTGAGGTGCCCGTTGGCAGTGGCGCTGTGTGCCTGCGGGAGGGCGACGCGGCGGCATTCGGGTGCGGTGGTTTTGGAGGATGGTGCGCGACGGGGGCGGGTGAATGAACGGGTTCCGGTTCGAGAATGGGTGATGCAAGGGCTGTGTCCGGGGCAGGAGGGGTTGCTTGCTGATGCGTCTGAGTGAGAAGATGTCGGTGGATCATGCGAGGACGGGCCATGTCGAGAGGGATATCGAGCAGGTAATTTGTCTGGTTTTGTGGTAGGCGCTCGGATTTTTGTTTTCTGGATGTGTAGCTTTGGTGCTTCCTAGGGAACTGACATCGTAGGAAAGGAAGGAAAACTGAACAAGTCTTATTTTATTTATGAATGCAAAGAGAAACAGCAAAAATCTCGGCTTAAAAAAGGGCGTCATGAACTCCATCTTGTCATTTTTGTGGACAACATTGAGGTTTTGGTACTCTTGCAAGTTTTGTCTTCCGGTGGTGTCTTTTTTGCGTGCGGTTGACTTTTTACTTCTCTCAACTAGCTCTCTACTTGACGAAGACATTGATGTTCGATGACTGTTGCAAGTATGCCAAGTCATGTCATAAATGCCAGCAACATGCTGTGATCCCAAGAAGACCCCCAATACATTTGCATCCGATGGCCCCTAGTTGGCCTTTTGCCCAATGGGGCACAGACGTTGTGGGCCCATTACCCGCGTCTTCGACAGGATGCAAACACATTCTAGCGACGATAGATTACTTTTCCTGATGGGTGGAGGCTGTGGCTCTAAGAGAAGTGACAGGAGAAATCGTGGTCAGATTTGTCTATCGGAATATCATTTTTCGATTCAGCGTGTCCGATCGAATTATCTCAGATAACAAAAGTCACTTCTGGAATCAGAAGGTCTACAAATTGGCCAATAAATTCAAAATTTATTAGAGGATGTCCACTCTGTATAGCCCACAAGCAAACGGGTTAGCGAAAGCCTTCAATAAAATACTATGCACACTTCTTGCCAAGACGGTCAGCTCTAGTAAGAAGGATTGGGAAGATAGAATGTATGAAGCACTGTGGGTGTACCATACCGCGTACAAAACCCCCACGGGTTGCTCGCTGTTCTCACTGGTGTATGGCTTGGAAACAGTCGTCCCGATAGAACTAGAGGTACCCTCATTGCGAGTGGCGATCTAGCATGAATTGATTAAAGATGGGCAATCCAATATAGAAAGAAGACTGGAGGAGCTCTCCGATCTAGAAGGTCAGTGGCTCAAAGCCCAGCAGAACATATAGGTCTACCAGGCCCATATGACATGCGCCTTCGATAAGCTCATCACAGAGCGAGAATTCAAGAAGGGAGACCTAGTTATGGTCAAGCAGAAAGAAGTCATGGCGGCTAGTCCCAAAGACAAGCTAAATGAAAATTGGCTAGGGCCTTACGTGGTCTAGAAAGTCTATGAAGGTGGTGCTTATGTCATCGTCAACCATCGGGGTTGAAGTTCAATTTTCACCCCTCAATGGGAAACACCTGAAGATATACCATGCGTCGCTCCCCCAGTTCAGCGATTAACCGAAACCAATACCCTGCAATGAACAAGACTGCATCTTGGAACTCTTTACATGAACCACCTTAACTCAGCGCCTAAGGCCTTTCTGGGGTCTCAGCCGAGCGATCTGACCTAGACCTTTCGTCTGAGTCAGAGAAACCTAAAATTTCTCACGTCGGTGCAATCCCAGCATCGATGAACCACTTGACTCGGTGCCTAAGGCCTTCCCGGGGTCTCAGCTGAGCGATTCGACCTAGACCTTTCGTCTAAGTCAGAGAAACTTAAAATTTCTTACGTCGGTACAATCTCAGCATCGATGAACCACCTAACTCAGTGCCTAAGGCCTTTCCGGGGTCTCAGTCACGTGATTCGATCTAGACCTTTTGTCTAAGTCAAAGAAACCTAAAATTTCTTGTGTTGGTGTAATCCCAGCATCGATGAACCACTTAACTCGGTGCCTCAGGCCTTTTCGGGGTCTCCGCCGAGTAATCCGACCTAGACCTTTCATCTGAGTCAGAGAAACCTGAAAATTCTTGCGTCTCGCGAGACCTGATAAGCCTCCTCTAGGGTCGTCACGTGGCGGCGAAACAACTCGTACTGGTAATGCGGCCAATTTAATTTGGTGTGTCAACTGCATCATCAAATAATATGAGGTAATACTCACATAAAAATAAAATCTCAAACTTGTGAGTAGTGAAAATACGTTATTTTCACTATTCATAAGAGGATAATTTTTTTTTACGTAACTCTCGTACCAATTCACCTGATGGTGTGACCAACACAATAAAAAAGTTTGACATGATAATCACTCAAATAATTTTTTTAAAAATAAATGTTACAAGTGTAACACACCTATGTGCAATTAACATGGGTGTTGCACATAACATTACTCACTTTGGGCGTGTTTGGTATTTGAGGAGGGTAAGATCGTCCCGGCCCATATGAGGCCCAGTACGACAATCATGCTTCAGTTGAGGTCTCTACAACCTGCATAACGGGTCTCTGACGACATTGGTCCGTAACGAGTAGCCTAGGACGAATCAACCTCGAATTCGCTAGTGCATATGGGGCTTCGACCTAGGCGCAACGGCCGCCGGATGGCCCTCCGGCGACCGAGCGTTACCCCTTACGACATCGGACTCGACTCCACTAAGGGCGAACACATCCTACGAGTGCCGTAAGATTCGCCAGAGAACCGTCCGACTCTGGAGGAATGGGTCCTCAATGGAAAACTCCCCCTAATCTTGGAGAGGCGTTACTCCACGACTTGCACCCTTCCCTGTTAAGGGACCAGCCCTCACTACCAGGACAACCCCCAATAAATGACACTTCAACGAACAAGCAGAGGGGACGGTGAATCTTACCAAGACAGACACACTCAGCTTCTGACTAGAGAAAAGAGAGGCCGACTTGCTGCACAAAGAGAGAGAGCCTCTGCCAAGCTCTGGCTGCCCTCCGAGTACCCTTACCACCTAGGGAGCACTCTCCGAGCACTCGCTAGTCATGGCGAGATTCCTCTCAGGAAGCAGACCGATCCTCCAAGCTTGCTGCACCACTCTGCAACTCTCTCTCTCTCTCTCTCTCTCTCTCTCTCTATTTTTTGCTTCTCCGTCTTCCGAGCGCTGACTTAAGTATCGAAGGGTTGTCCCCTGGGGTAACGTCTGGGACTCCTTCTAACGCCCTTTCACTACCAGAAAAAGTGAGATTTCAGACGGCCCGTTTCCGTCTGAAATCCGTCACAAATTCCGTCAGAAAACCCATTTGTAACGGATTTTCAACGGAATATGACCGTCACATATTCTTGGTTATAAATTTTAGACAGATAGAATTTCCGTCAGAAATTTCGTGTGAAATTTCTCGCGAAATATTTGCGTCGGAAATTCCGTCTGAAATAAACCGTTCGAATGACCATTTGAAGATCTGTGTGAAATTTCACATGCCCAAATTTTCGTGAGTATTTTTGTAGGAAATTTGACACGCAATATTCCGTCAGAAAATTCGTCTGACATGTATCCATTACAAATTGTGTGAGAGAATCTGTGTGGATAATTGTGGGAAATCTAATTGATCCGGCTGGGAGGTTGGAGTACCATTCAAAATCGAGCCCCATCAGTGAGGCCCCAAAAAATTTCAATAGACTTGTCGGTAGCCAGATCACCCATGACGGTCATATAATAAGCGACATGCTCCTTCGGGGATCCCTTCCCGTTGAACTTGTCGAATTTTGGCAGTTTACTGATTCCAGGAGGGAGCCACTTTGTAGCATGATGTGGTGGGTATGGCACCCTATAGGCATCAAATGCGATGTAGTCGCCTTCACTTCGTTTAGCAAGCTTCAGCTCGATCATCCTCTCCACCATCATCTTATTCATGACGATTGGATCAACCGGCTCTGAATAGAAATGTGTCGGCTACAGATAGGGGGCAACCAAGGTGGTCTCCTGCGGAGGAGGACGTAGCAATGCAGGCGTCTGGTGCACCTGTGGCAGCACCGGCGGCATCAGTGGCTGTGATGGGCGTTGCTGAGTTGTCGCCAAGCTTGGCTCTTTCGACTGGGGCATGGTATAAAGTGGTGGGAAGTCACTCTGGTTGACGGCTCCCCGTGATGATTCAGCCTGCATCTCAGGCTGCTTGGAAGCTGATGTTTGCTCCATCTTCTACACGAGCTACTTTTTTAGGAATTCTATCTCCTGTCAGTATTTCTAAAGTAGCATCAGCACCGATGGGTCCATAGTTGCAGTGCTGGGGCATGGTATAAAGTGGTGGGAAGTCGCTCTGGTTGACGGCTCCCCGTGATGATTCAGCCTGCATCTCAGGCTACTTAGAAGCTGATGTTTGCTCCGTCTTCTACACGAGGTACTTTTTTAGGAATTCTATCTCCTGTCAGTATTTCTGAAGTAGCATCAGCACCAATGGGTCCATTTGCTCCTATCAGTGCTGGGGACAGCTTCTATTATTTCCCCTGGCACTCCTTCGGCAGGATGTCGAGCAAGATATCTTCTTCTTCTGTCGTTACTACATTGGCAATCAGAACGATGGCTTCATCGTATTGTTGGTAGGGGGCCAGGATTTGCTTTCCCTCAACTGTTGCTAGCATTTCTCTTGCGGCTTCCGCCCTTCGAGTATTCGGCCCTGGCCTCCCGGCCAATCAAGCCAGCTCCTGAGGCTCCTCAAGCAGTCTTCCATATCGGTCAGACAACCCAACTATATTGTAGGTGAAAATCTACATATTTTTCCTTTGTCTATGAACCCTCATCTTTGCATGCTCTGGGAAGGTGATTCTCTCAAACACGGAGACTCTTTTTCTTTCCTCCCAATGGGGAGTGGCTTCATCGGCTTCAACATCGAAGGCATCTTTGTATCCATTATCGTCGACTGACGATGTCATTCTTCTTTCTTCTTCTTCTTCTACTGTCGTTGATGGGCAGTGCTCTTCTTCAGCCACGACTGCTTGCAGTAGCCATTGTTTGCCCAGCAAGGGGTTGCCTAGACCCCTAAAATAACTTCTGACCATATTGGTCATCTCTTCTCACCCCCGTCCTTGATGTAGGACTGGGGATAGTTGTCGTCCTCCCACTAGAGGAGTGTAAGTGAGCGGGGCTCCTCCGATAGGTTGTCGAAATCTTCTTCCCACTGTGGGGATGTTGGCTTGTCAGGCGCAGGCCCTAAAGCTTGCACGGCGTGGGGGATGCACAACCGTCTCCTCTTTCCTTGGGGTTAAACCCCTCTTATTCTTCTTCTCTGCTCCAGCACATTTGGGGCGGTGGTGGACTGGTGCATCCTAGTGAGTAGGCTGGATCTTCTTGGGGACCCAGACTTGCTTGAATATCTTCGTCTTGGGGGCCAACTCCTTTCAACCATGATGGCCAACTTCTTCTTTCTCGGTTCTCCTTCCAGAGAGGACCTGGTAGGAATTGTAGGTGGGTACAGTAGGGATCGTCCGATCCGGGATTACTCGGGCATCGCATCCATCCAGGAAGACGCGAACTCCCTCGATCAGTACAGATTTGCCTGATGCAAAAAGATGCCCAGTAACGGCAGTAGCATTCTTCCGGAAGCTCCTATGCTGGCATCTCCCAGAGTTCTTGGTAGGAATGGGGTGAGCCCCGTGAGTAATATGGTGCACCATGCAACTGGTGACTTGGACTGGGCCCTTGAGTGGGCCTGCACAATGTCGAGCCTTCAGGGCCCTGACCTCTTTCATTGTCTTCTCCCCGGCAGGCTCCTGGGACATGATTTACAGCAGGTCTATGAAGGCTAACCCTAGAAAGTTGGGGAAGCCTACCGCTGGCTGGAATGAGCCGAAGACAGCGGGCACCACCAGGTACCCGTGCTTAGCATGGCCGACGACGATCGTGGGGCCAAAGGCGAGAGCGGCAAATCCCAGTGACGCCATTGTTTATCTAAAATAAATAAATAAATAATCAGTATTCTCGGGGGGAGCCCTTGAGGCATCCTCTCTTGGCCAAGAGATGAAGGGAGACAGAGGTCCCACTAGTCGTGCCAGACTTGTGGGGGATGAAATCTTATATGTTTGTGTTTTTTATTGATAATTAATTAATTAATTAATAGCTAATCAACTAATTATTATGTAGGCATTCCAGTCACCGAAGTGACAGATTTATTATGTGCTTTATCCGACTCGGTCAGTCAATTATGAGTTTTATGTCAGGACCTAGAGTCCATCATACCATAAAGGTTATGACGTTAATTTCATCTCTCCGAAAGAGAGAAAACCCTTGATTAATTGTCAAGATGAGGATGCCTTGAGGGGTGATACGGATGTATAAAGAATATAGAATAAATGTAAATGGGGATGCCATGTGATGAATTTATTAATTAGTCCATTCATGCAATATGCAACAAGCAACAAGTTTATTAATTGATTTATTCATGCAATATAAGGTGAGGATTTTCGAACATCGATACGTGATGGAGAACATAGGTCAGAAGATCATCATCATGCATAGCGAGAACTTTCAGTTGGGCATAGCCTAACCTTCTATTAATCGCCACTTGATATACCGAGGGGTCGATCGTACCAACACCCATTTAATTGGCAGTGCATGCTAATGCAAATATAAATCCATGATTTTGAGATGATCACTTAATATGATCAAGGACATTAAACCCTTTTTACTCATTTATCTGATGATTTTGTTGAAGCAATTAGGGTTTCACCATTGATTACTTATTATTGGAGTAATTAGGTTTGCACGTACTCTCGTACCACAGTTCATGAAAGTCAACACATCATAGGTCAACACAAAGTCAACAGTGTGCACATAAAGTCAATGCATTAGTTTATTCCATGCAATTAGGTGAATGCACTTTCTAACCTAAGGTTGACACTAGTTGCATTGCAGCAATCTAGGGCCGGTGCCAGCTGCACTTTGTGCCCGGCTAAGGTCGACACTAGTTGCACCATATGCATACCACGGTCGATGCTAGCTACACCTCATGCCCAGCTAAGGTTGACGCTAGTTGCATTGCATGCACACTAGGGTTGATGGTAGCTGCACTTCGTGCCCAGCTAAGGTCAACGCTAGTTGCCCCATAGGCATGCACACTAGGGTCGATGCTAGCCAACACTTCATGCCCATTTGAGGATGATGCTAGCAGTGTGTATAGGGAGTAAAGGCAATTCAAAGGGTTTATTTAATGGGTTTGAAACCCTAGAGAGAAAGTGATTTGGTGAATGTTCGTGAGTCAGTGGCGGCATCAGTGACTTAGCGTGATCGTATGGTGAATTGGTGGCGTCGCCACTAACTCAAGGTGTTTAAAAGGCGAGTTGGTGACGGTGCCACCGATTCACAGCTCCTGCGTTTTATTTAGATTAAGGGGGATTTGAGGGTATTCCTGAGGTGTTCTTGAGAAAATTTTATTAGAATTCACAAAGTTTTGGACATTAATGAAGAGATGACTTAGCGCCGATCTTTTCTTTATTATTATTCTTTTAATTTTATTAACCCATGGGCGGCCCTCATTGTGGACGTCTTGGGAGCCATAGAGTTGGAGAGTGTTGTTCTTGCTTGAGTGAGGTTCTAGCCACTTGAATCCTCTAGATAGGACAATGGGGAGAAGGAGGGCCTGTCCCGACATTGTGCCCGATCCCTCTTCCTCAAGTGAAGAGCAAGAGAAATTGCAAGCTATGGGGAGCTCCTCTTCTTCGGCTACAGCATCTGTAGAGTTGGAAGAGAGTGGAGAGGGTAGAAGTGAGGAAGGTGAGGCAATCCCCGACGAGGGGCCAGCAGATGGTGATGATGGAGATGAAGGTGAAGAAAGTGAGGGTTCGGATGATGGTGAGCCCGACCAGGGGAAGAGAGGGCAGCAAGGGAAGGTAAGCTTCATGCCTCTACTTTGTAATCATTAGATCTATATGTGAATGTGTGTTTAGTGGAGGAATGGAGATCAGGGAATGGGTTTATGGGGGATAGACTAGTGGGCGGCCAGGGTCCTGGTCGTCCAAAGGCCTGGGCGGCCAGGGCACTAGACGCCCATGGATGGGCTTGGGCGGACAAGGCTTTGGCTGCCCAGGGAGGTGGGCGACCATGCCTTTGGCCGCCCTGCTTCTACGGCTGTAAAGTTTTGAAGAAAAGAAAAGAAGGTGGAATGGTTTAGAAGATCTAATGAATTCTTTGTGTTTTCTTTCTATTGTGTGCAGGGTCCACGAAGGATGAGAGCCCGAGTTACTTGGGACTTGGTGTGGGCTTGGTATCATGGCTTACCTCCTGGGCAACGGGAGAGAGCGGATCGAATGGGTTTTGGCCCTTTCTTTAGGATCTGACCTTTCCCGATGGACGCCACCTTCTTCATAGTAGTACGGGAGAGATGGGTGGATAGCTGCAGAGCATTTGTGATGTCGTGGGGACATATGATCCCACCCTCGAAGATGTGGCTTTCTTGACAGGATTGCCAGTGGGAGGGATCCCGGTGCTTGGTTGAGAGCTGAAGGATTATCGAGAGGAGATAGAAGACTTGCTTGGGCCACAGCTAGCTCGATCTAGGGGACCAGTGACCACTCTTCTGCCTGGGAAGATTAGCGCCATGATGGGACTCACGAGAATGGCACGCGGGCCACTAGAGGACCTGGACGCGTACTTGGGGCGAGTGAGATAGAGGTTCAGAGCTCAAGGGAGAAGCAAGCAATAGGGACTAAGGCTTTTCCTCTTATACTCCTTTGGGAGGCTACTGTTTGCTACTACCTCAAACAAGGTGAATCTGAAGTATCTCTTACTGGTACAGGACCTAGAGCAGGGACCCCAATTTGCATGGGGAAGAGTGATGTTGGCGTACCTCTTCGCCCACTTAGACCCAATGCACCCAGGTTCAAGGAACCTGGGTGGTTTCACGCCCTTCTTATAGGTACAAGTCTACCCCTTCTAGGCATGTTAATTCAAAATTGAGTGATTAATTGATTAATTATTTTCTTTTCTTGTCAGGTTTGGGGGTACACTCGGTTCCCTCTAGGTCACGGCACGATCCCGTGAGCCTAAAGAAGAAACAAAAGGGAGGAGGAACGAAGGGAAGTACTCAAACCAAGTGCTCAACAAACTCAGGTAACAAAAATGTCATATATATATATATATCATTGTCAAATGAGTACAAGGTGTGAGGGTGGAGGAGTACAAAATCTCTCTCTAACTCTCGCCTCCACCCTCCTCTCTCTGTCTCTCTCTCTCTGCTCCCCTACCACCCCGACGGCGAGCTCATGGTGGGGGCATCGACCCCCGTGCTGCACTCGGAGCTGAGCTCCGCACCTCCTCCTTCGGCCGCTGGTGTAAAGAGGAGCCTGTCATATAAGTCGGGCTGGCAAAGGCGCTCGAGTGCCCCGCCGCTCGGGCTCGCTCTCGACCACGCTGTAGTCGCTCCTCCGTCGCCCGTAGCCTCTCCTGGACTACGACCAGCTGTGCCCTAACAGCGATGAGCTCGGCTCTCTCTCGCTCTCGCTCCTCGCGCCCCCTGGCGCGCTCTCTGCGCTCTATCTCGAGGTGGATGCGGAGGTCCTGAACATCCCTGGGCAGCTCCTCCCACTGTCCCGCCACCGCTATAAGGCGCGCCACCTCCTCCTCCAACTCTGCGACCCGCTGGTCACGGATGGCAAGCTCGGCCCCAGCCAAGGTGGCCCGGGTACTCGCGTCCTGTAACTCCGCCTCCTGCATTCAATTAGTCAACTATCAGTTTCGAGTTTCATTTCAAAATATACATAATTGAAATTAATGCTGTTGACTCACCCGTGCCGCGTGGTCGCGCTCTGTCTCCTGCTGGCTCAGCGCCTGCTCGAGCTCAGTGATCCGCTCGCCGCGGGAGGTGACCTCGGAGCGCGCTGCTGATAGCTGTCTCCTCGCCTCAGTCAACTCCGCTGCCTGCATCATATCACATCGTTATTGATCTTTGGGAAAAGAAAGAATACATGAATATTATGCACAAAACAAAACTCACCAGCGCATGGTGGTCATGGCGCTCCCTCGCTACACAGGCAAATGATGCCTGTAGCTCCTCAGTCTGATAGAAGGAAAGAAAGATATAAGTTTTTATAAACATGTAAGTGGCATAATTGAATTTAAGTTTAGAGGCTTACCTGTGTGGCGAGCTCGCGCTCCGCCTCCTCTGCTCGAGCAACTACACCTGCGAGCTGCTCCTCTAATCCCTCGGTCCCGGTGCTCGGTCCCCTCGAGCTCGAAGCACCACCGGTACCCCTCAACACTGCTCCCTACTGGGCACGCTGCATCCAAAGAAAGATCATCAGTGACTAATCATCAATAAGTTAGGAATTCACATGCATTTAATTTAACCACTCACCAGGGTCTCCAAATCAGCTCGTGTGGCCGCCAACTAGGCCTCTAAGCTGCGTAAATGGACCTGTGCATCCATCGCCACTAGGTCCCGCGCATCCTGCATTCATCACATAATTAGTTGCATAAATAAACACACATCGTATAGGAAAAGAAATGCATTTTCATTTGCTCACCCCTAAGACCCTCATCTGGGGCCTGCTGCCGTAGACCTCCCAGTCATACCCAATGACAGCAAGAGTGAAATGATCAAGTTTGGAACTGCGGTTTAGGTGCTGAAGAGAGTTGGAGATAAGAGCAATGGCAGTTCTACCATAAATTTTAAGCCCCTTGGATTGGAAAGATGACCAAATAAAAGAAGTGCATTCACTGGTAGTGAATAAATGGTTAGAATCTTCCTCAACTGGATTACTGCAGCAGTAGCACTTGGAATCGAGAGAGATGCCAGTTGCTTTAACAGTGTCATCAGTAGGAATGCAATGGTGCATAATTTTCCATAAATGAATGGAGATTTTTGGAGGCAGCCAGTTGGACCAAAGATTTGTCCATTTTGTGTTGTTCTAGTTCTGAGCAGAAAGGGCAACTTTACAAACTGAAGACACTGTGCATTCTCCTGACGAAGATAGGCTCCATATCTCCTTATCACTGTCATGAGATAATTTGACATTGTTGATAGTAGTCCTGATATCTGGTGGGAGAAATCTATCTAGAAGCGTACATTGTTCATTAATGGGCTGAGTGTAGAACTCTTTGACTGAGATGTTAGAATTCAGAGTGAATTTAGCAGGGATATAAGAAGCCATGGGTTGGTTGGCAAACCAAACATCATGCCAGAAACTGGTTTTAGTACCATCACCTAGTATAATTCTTTTGTGCTGGATAATTAATTCTTTTGCTCGTAGCCCGCTTTTCCTTGCAAATCCTTTCATATTCCTGAATTGGACAGCAGATAGATGGTAGCCACGGATATATTTTGATTTGAAGAATTCTGCCCACAGAGAATCAGAATGAATTGCTTTCCAAAGCATCTTGGCTCTCATAGCAATCTTCATTTGCCAAAGAGACATAACACCAAGACCACCTTGGGACACCGGCTTGCAAATGGTAGACTGGGATTTCCAATGTCTCAAACTCCAGGCCATTTCTCAGACCTTGTAGGGGGCAGGTGCCCCATCTCCTACGATTACTTAAGGTCTGTCCACTGCTTCTATTGCTCACCCTAGAGTTGATGGGCCCGGGGCTTCACCCATTCCTATTGACCTTATCCCAGTCCACCTGAGGATCCTTCACTTTTCTAATCTAGAGGCGGCCTAGTCCTTTGGTTCATCCCATCAAGGTCTTGACAAAGGGAAGATTGTCCTTCCCTCATCCACCCAGACTGATTCCTATAGGTCTATTCCATCGGTGCCACAAGTTCTTGTTTGCCCGGTTGATTTTACATGCCCTCAACTAGGGGTGGCCTAGGTCCACTCTAGTTTGGGTCATCCTTTGGCCCAATATCATTCTTATGGGCCTACCCCTCCTTCTGTCTATCCTTCAGCTCCTCGTCTTGAGCCTACTCCTTTCACTCCACCTACTCTATCTCAAGAGTAGGAACTACTCGATAAATTTGCCACCATCCAACAACAACGCAACTTCCTTCAAAAGTGGGTTGGGCCCACAATCTTTGGCAGACGTTCTAGTTCCTACTTTGCACAACATCCAGTTCCCTCCTCAATCTGAGCTCCCCACATACCGCAAGGCCTGATTATCCCCAATTTCGAGCTAAGACCCTGGGTGTGCTATGAATAGACCCTAGAGGCTCAGCTTGAAGGGGGGGAGATCAAGGATCGATGACGAAGCTCTATCGAATTGTCAAGCGATCCTAGCACAAGGGGGAGGCCTTCCACATCCCTATAGGCCTCCGGTTCAAGGGAGTAGTCCATTTGTTGCATCATCTATAGTCAGTCCCGTCATTCTTTTCATCGTTGCATGCACGCTTTCTCGTCATTATCACTTGCTTCTTTTCACTCTCATTGTCATTTCCACCACCCACCCACATTTTTTACGCCCCTAAGGGTTTAAAAACCTCCATGTGAACCCCCATTCATGTTAGTCAGTTTTTGTTTTGTCATTTCTATCATATACTACACCGTATAGATCTAATCTGGGTTTTATCTTGTTGGTCGCACGTTGTCTTGCAGGTCAGCAGCCATCTAGCATGAGGCCCACTCTTTCTGGCCAGTCGGAAAGAGTGGAGGTTGAAGTCCCACGATTTTGGAGGTAGGCAGAGTGGAGCGGTTGATTGTCATCCGCCCAAGACGTTGAGCAGCTTCTTAGGGGCAGCCCATCCTCGTCCTGCAGCTGATCTAGAACTGTACCACTGCTAGTGTGCTTCGTCCAACATTCCATTCCAGCGCTGGTAGGAGGCCTACAGGGAGCCGCACAACTTTTAGGCAGTTCGTCGTCGGCCGCTCATCCTTTCAGCGCTAAGCAATGGCGAGTGTCTCTCCTCCTTTCTCAAGATACGACGCGTCCATCACATCTGGGGCCTTGAGTTGTGATCACACAAGTTCTGTCTTCACCTTACTCTCTTGGTTTCATCGATTCTTTCGTGCTTCCCTAGTCGTGGGGAGTGAAAGGTGGTCTCATTTCATTGCTGGTGCTTTTGAAAAGGAAAAGCCATTTTTCTAATTTATCAACTTTCTGGCGAGCACGGTGGGACGCCTAGTGCCCATCGTGCTGGTGGTTGCTGACCCCCCCTCTCCATTCTTTTGCATTGTTCGTCCCCGTCCTTGTCAGGTGGTCACAAGTTGTTGGCTGGCGTTTGACGGTTCTGTTCCCCGGCTATTGTGCGGTCCTATAAGGGCCGCCTGAGTATTAGTATGGATCGAGATCGACCGCCCTTCATCATCCCCGGCCGCACTCGCTGTGCGACCCTGTTGTCTCCTGCGGCCAGCCAGCATCCACGCTTCACTTCTACGGCCAACAGTTGGCCGCCCATCTTCCTGGCACAGGTACATACCCCCATTTGTGTTGTTCGACCTGCGATTATGTCAGGGTCGCTCCAGGACATGCCCAACTTTTGACAGGCTGCCCACCGAAGTACGTTCACCAGTGGCTCAGTTACTGGATTAGTATTGCCCCCTCGTTTCATCTTTATTCTGCACTTATCATCACCCCTTGCTGTTGGACAGTTCACCACGAACCGCCTATCCCCCTGGGCGGTCTTCATTAGACCGCATATCTGTGCTATAGTGCACCCGAGCCTTGATTATATTGCCCCCCCCCCCCCCCCCCCCCCCCCCCCCCCCCCCCCCCCCCCCCCCCCCCCCCCCCCCCCCGCCGCGGCCCTAGAATGCCAGGCACTCGTTAGGGATGGCTGGCGACGTTGTGCAGGCGCAGGTGGCTGGCGAGCAAAGAAGGTGGCAGCAAACTGAAACAAGGGTTCTTGAAACAGCTACTGGCGGTGCCCGGGTGGCGAGAGTAGAGAGCTCAGAACGGCAGGCATTCACAGGTGGAGTCGATGTTGGTGTGGATGCTGGCGTGGGTGCGGAAGCACTATGCTTCGACAGGGGGTCTGGGTGCTTAGGCCGTTGGCATGCTCAGAGTGTTGGCGATGTCGATGGGATGGGCACTACATGTAGGTTGCATGGCGAGGTGCCATGCTCATCGTCTGGTCAACGTGCTTGCCACGTTGAGGATATCGTCGTGCCCGGGAGGTGATGGTGCTCGGAGAGAGGTGGAGCAACGTGCTGCCTGCTGAAGCTCTACGTAAAGCTGTGAGGGGCTAGCCGTGCGGCCGGGCTCAGACGACGTGGGTGGGAACTATCGTGCTCAGATGAGGGAACTGGTTGGCGGGGGTGGGGTACCAAACAGGGTTATGATGCCCCTGTTTCGCATCTGCCGTTGGAGCAAGGTGGAGGCCCGCGTGCCGGATCGAGTCTGCTGAGATGGGGAGGTAAGTGGGATGGCGAAGAGTCCACTCGGGGGCTTGGGGAGGCCGCCGGTGGGTTCACTAGAGTGCTGAGTTCTAAGATGGGAAGGCAGGGAAGCAGAGCGATGGTGGTTGGGGAGGATGGCGACGACGGTACCGGGGTAGGAAGACGTGCATGGTTGGGGATTCTCACCCGTCTCCCTCACAGAGACGATGCAACCATGAGCTTCTCACTTCTGATGCTGTTGTGAGAGTGGCTGTAGGAAAGAGAAAGGGAAGGGCACGCGAAGGGTGGGGCTGGGTTCTCACATGGGAACAGAGGAGAGTCGCACGGGTGGGGGGGGTGGTAGCCAGTACTTGCATGGCGATGGTGGGGGCTAGGTTCTCAGATGGGGCAAGGTGCTTGGTGGTAGGGATGGGGAAGAGTGACGGGCTTGGAGGCACGACTCATGTTTGCAAGTGAGGTGGGTGAAGGGAGGAGTGGAGAGACAGGTGGACTTGCATGGGTGGGAAGGGGTCCATGGTGGAGCAGGGAAGGTAGAAGGGGTAGACGATGAAACTGTAGCAGTGGGAGAGGGAAGGGTTGGGGTGGCATCTCACGACTGGGAAACTTGGGCTTCTCACCCATGGCGTTTCTCACTCCATCTCATTCTCGGAGAAGAGAACATAAGCAAGGCATCACACCCGACTAGAGATTCTTTCCAAAAATTTTAATCAACTTCATTACTCTCTTAAAGAGAGACTACATGACCCTTTTTATAGACTCTACAAATAAAATCAAAAGATAGCTCATTAATATCTAACACCTACTTTCTACTCATCATAACTCTCTTGGGAAGACTAAAAGGCATAAAATAAAAAAAAGACCCCTAGCCGCCCCCACCTCAACCTTCCACACCCCCAGCAACTTCTAGCTCCCTTCCCACTGCTTCCCCCACATCTCCATCTCTCATGTTCATCCACAGCTACCCGGAGGTTCCCACGTTGTCATCCTCGACCTCACCTTGAAGAACCCTCAGTTCTTCTACCTGCAGATCCCAGACTGAATTGGAGGCCCAGATTGCAGGCACCATCTCGCCTCCCTACTGCATGACTCAGTGCAAACTCCCTTCTGTGGAGTTGTTCTGCTTCGAGCCGACTTCGCTCCAGAAGTGGTCCGCCCTGATTCGACCTCGGCACTGATCGCGTCTCCCATGCTCGTTCGGCTACGCCAGATTCGAGTAAGAATTTGAGGTCCAATTGGCAGAGGCTGCACTGACTTCCATGGAACGATTCATCCAAAACTCTCTTCTGAGAGTGGGTTCTTCTCTGAGTCATCTGCGTCCCAGAGGTGGTTTCACCCCATTCCAATGTCAGCACAGTCCGTGGTGTCCGATCTCCTATTTCTGCACAAAGCTGGTGCGAACCAGTCCGCCCACAGTGTACAGCAGGCTTGTCGATCATGCCACACCTTCCCATGTTGGTTTTCTGGCCGAGCCTTCTTCATCAGAGTCGGACCTCTTGACGTCCTGAAACCATCCCAGGTTGTTTCATCACATTCTGCATTCGGTATTGCTCATTCCCCCTCACGCAACCCGACTGTGTCTGGATGTTTGCCTAGAAACTAGAGCCCCGCCAAAGTGCCAACCACGCCAAACTCGGTGCTCCGTTGGTGCTCGTATTTTGAGGTTACATAGATCTGTCTGTCTGTCATCTGACCCCACTGGTCTTGCATCGTTCGGAGTCCGGTGGAGAGCGCACCGCACTCTGCACGCCGACTGCGCAGATCAATCCGATAGGATAGATTTGAACAGGTCCCCTTCCACGGCCTACCCCACCCTCCAAGACCTCAGAACGACACCAGACTTTCAAGAGTGCATCTACACTTCTCAAGCTTCATCTGGGTGAAAGCGGAGTCCTCTTCAGACCCGTGAGTGTAGCGTAACACTCAGATTGCTTCAGTTCTGTCCAGCAGGTTAGATATTGGGCAGCAGGCCCATCTCCCCTTCCCCGTGTTCCCCCCTCCTGCCTGAGGGTAGTGCTGTACCGCGTGCCTCTTCCCGAGTTCCCCCTCCCTGCGTGGAGGTTATTCCGTTTGCTTGTCCTAGCAGGGTCGACCAGAAGCTCCACTGACGCAGTGTGTTTGCCGGGTGCACACGGTCCTCGGCGCGTCCTCGTCTCTGATCAGTGCTGGTCTCTTCAGACTTGGCAAGGTATCGATCTGACCCTTGCTTGATGGGGACATCTACTACCACTCCTCATTGTCCGAGGGACCCGTTGCTCGTCAGCTATGCTCCATGATGCTCGCCACATTTTTCTGAGTCGTCACATATAATTTTCATATTTTCTTGAGTCATGATTATGTAGTTTTTCTTTTTATTTGAGTCATGTACCTAGGTTTTTACGTCAGTATATTCTTGTTACATGAAAGGCCATTATACACTCTTGATTGATTGTTCTCTCAAACTCTATATCTTATATCTTCATAATCTTGTCTTGTTACTGGCGTTACTTTGATTTATTCACGTATTTTATCGTATTACATTTATTTTTCTTTTCTAGAGCTAAAATGTTAATCACTTAAACATTACCTTCATGTTGATACGAAGATACGTACTGAGTAAGTGTGCTCATACCCTACTTTTTCAATCCTTTCAGGACATTCTAGCGGGTCATATTCAGATTATTCAAGTGATGGATCCGAGAGCGAATAAAGAAGGAGAGAAGCCATAGCTAGTTCTAGTCAAGTGTCAATTATGTAAATTTTTATTTATTGAGTCCAATTAGTCAAAGAGTCAACATTATGTACTTTTGATTATTATTCAATAAAAGTCAAGATTTTGTCTAAATTATTGTGCATTCATTTTATGTATGGATGTGATTGCGCTTTGACTATATTACTCGCTTGTGGCGTTCTAGCCGACTGTTCATGGTTCCCGAATATCTTCCACTGTACATAGATCTCGGGGCGTGACATCATATCTTTCGGGCCGCTAATTTACCCCTCTCCACTTGGCCCCCCTACTCTCGAGCCAAGAGATAGGCTCAGAGAGTAGAGTGTATGTGGGCTGCATCTGTGGCTCGAACGGGGATTGGCTATTGCGTGCTATCCCTGCTTTGAGGTTTAGGGGCCATTAATACGGCTATCCTAGCATATGGGGGCTCGAGCGTGATGATGATATATCTGCGTTGGTTCGGGGGCGCCCTTCTTGGAGTCCAAAACATCGCGTTGATTCTTCTCGGGGCCGCTTGGGCTCTATAAATAGCTTATGTGCTTGCGTTCCACGTTTCCTTCATTTAAGGCTTTTCCTTCCTTTGTCGCCTCCACGGGTTCACGACGGGGCTCATGCGCCGGGCGGACAATCAGAGTGAGCAAGAGATAGTAGAAGCTTTTGTGGAGTTAGCAGAGATCACTGCAGAGGTGATTCGTCGGCTTCCTCCTCCTGCCAGTTCTTCAAATTCCAACATTCTTTCTTCTCCTTCCCATTCTTCCATGGCGGAGCACAATGTCAAAGCCGAAATCCAGGAATTCGAGCAAGGGGCGGTAGGTTCAGAGCCTGCGCTTGGCCATAGTCTTCGTAGCGAGTTGATTGAACCAGAGGTGAAGGAGCTTGAGATCTGCTTCAATCTTCCGTGGCGGTACTTCTTCTCTCCAGCCAAATCCCATGAGTCAAATCTGGACACCCGTTCGGGCCTTTTCTGTACCTTCCTTCTGGCCTAGAAGTGCGGCTTCCGTCTCCCCCTTCACCCCTTCGTTGTTAGTCTGCTGAGATTTTATCAGCTGGCTCCTGTCTAATTGGTCCCCAACTCCTACACCTTCATTTTTTCTTTCATCGCTCTTTGCCGCTCATGCGGCCTCACCACATCTCTCAACCTCTTTCATGCTTTCTTTGATTTGAAAGAGCACGCCCATGTCGGGAAGGGTTTCTTAACAGCCTAGGGTTGCCTCCACACCCATCCACCCCATTTCCCCTGCCATCTACCCCCATTTCCCATCACCTACCACCACTCTGCACAGGTCAGTTCGTAGGTAGCAGTTGAGGCCCAAGTTGTAGAGGCTTCCATATCTTCATCTCGTATCTTTTGGTGGTGTATCATATACTGCTAGAAATATATTCGAAGCGGCTTCGCAGGAGAGTGGTTTCACATCCGTCCGAGCTCCGAGCTGACTGGGAGAGCCATTCTCCCACGACTGCGCAAAACTACTTTGGCAGAGAACCTGAGCCCAAGAGAAGAAGTGACCACGGCCGCACCTGTGCACATTTGGGCGTGATTTTTGGCTGAGGCATCCTTCTCCAAGTTCTCTACCAGCACCAATAAGAAGGGAACCATTCAGACTCCAGAGCACTATGTTCCAGCATTTCTCCCCGGAGTGCGTAGGTCAGTCCAACAGAGCCAGCTTCAGACCACTCTCTACCTCTCTCTACCTCATCTCTGGCTCCGACCTCCTTTGGCAGCCTTGTTGGTCTTTGTTCGAAGAGGACTCACCCATGGTCGCAACGACATCAGCCTTGCCTTCATCGGACGTCCGAAGAGCTCGTGGCAGTGATTTTCTTAGGCCCCTATGGTTCTGAGAACTGTGGCAGTCTTCGTCTATAGACTAGAGCCCGAGTGCAGGAGCCCCCACGCCCAGTCCTCGATAGTTCCTGGAGCGGTGTTTGGCTGAAGACTCCTCCTCCGGGTCCCCTGCCATCTCCAAGAAGCAGAGTGATTTTTGGACCCTGGAGTCAAGAGTTCCAAATTTTCTCCCCAGGGCGCGCTGGATCAGCTCCCTCTGGGACTGATCTGACACCCTATTACTGTTTGTGGCCTCACCGTCTGCTTTGACCTCTGTCGGTGCCCCCGTGGGTCTCCATGCGAATAGGATTCGACCACGAATAGAGAGGCTCCAGTCTCACCCTCTTTGGAGCACTGGAGCGATCGTGACAGCCTCTCCTTCCAGCAGTAGTGACCCACAAACTGTCAGATTCAGAGTCGAGCAGTCCTAATCCTGACCGTACCCCAGTCGTCATCATGGACAATAAAATCCCTTGAAATTCTGATGTCCTCCTGGGCCAACCCAAGAGATTTTGGCACTGGTTTCATCCACAACAGAGTTCGGGAGAGCCCGTGGCAGCGCCGACAGTGACTGCCTATCAAGCCGTTCCAGAATGCTGGTAGAACTGTCGTGCTTCTTCCATTAGGCTTATAGCTTAGTTTTCTTCCCCACCCCACCTAGCCGATTTATACCCCCTCCTATGTGCCCCTGTGGTTTTGATGATAGCAAACACTGTAAGTCACCATGTGTTTGAATGAAAGATTGAATGTTTGACAGAACTTGCATTTGTTTATGCATCTGGTCTTTGCACTGTGCATTAATGGGGATCGTTTGCTATGCATTGATGTTTGTGCATTAATGTTGTTATCATAATCATTTGCATGATATATGATTTTTCATGATAAGATGTTCTGAGAAATAGGTTATATGTATGAAAAATTGTTCCGAAATCTCCGAACCCGATCTCCCGAGATTTTTTCGAGATCTCTCCTAAATCTCTTCTCTCCGACCCCCCCGATGCGAAGCCGAGATTCGGTATGGTAAACCATTATTCCTGCAACGGAGAAGTGATAAACTGCAGGTCTGCATTATGTGGAAGGCAAGTTAGTTTGATGGTTGAAGGGTCCTAGTTTTCTTCCCGGATGATTCAATATGTAGTGAAGTTCTTCAACTGACGTGGTCAGTGTTAATGACAAGGTTCTCAACTAGTCTGCGTTGGAGGATGGATTTGGAATGAAGGTTGCTGCCACTAATTCGAGATGTTGGCGTCAACTTACCGTCATTCCTCTCCCTCTCTGGAGTGTGGAGTCATTCCATGGTAGTGTAGCATCATTTGGTGTTTTGAAGGAGGTAGACACAGACACTAAGACATGGAATAACCTTGAGTTTGCTCGGGTATTTCTAGAAGTGCCGCAATGCTCTGAAGTTCCCAAGTCTTTGAAGTTTCCTTGTGATGGTTTAGAGTGTCGTATCAGTGTGTGTTGGTTTAGAGTGTTGTATCAATGTGTGTTCAGAAGATTTGTCCTTACCCAGATCGGGGAAGATGGATTGGTCGTCCAAAGAGGTCGTGGAAGCACACAAATCTTATTGGCAGAGTAGGGATTCACAGGAGAATGGTGAAGGGAGGGAGAAGACTGAAGTTGTGTTTGATAACTCTTAATTGGGCTATTATGTCCTAAGTGGTCAGAATAATCCAAATAATAGCGTTTGATAAAACACTTAACTCTATCTCTTAATTATCTCTAAATAGACGGTTATGGACTGAATTGTTAAGCTAACTGTTGGACCCTAAACAACCATTTTCTTTTTATAAATTGAATGCACGTGGACATGCTTCAGTAAAGAAAAGAAAGACGGACAGCGGTTCATACTTGTACAAGGGGATGAAGTTCTTCTTTATTGCTGCGCTAGATAAAGAATAACAATGAAAAAAAGAAGGGCGCAGCAGCAACCCTTGCACCTGCGCCAAAATTCAAAACAAAGAGGTGAGTTGAAGCAAAAGAAAAGAAAGGAGAAGGTAGGAGGACAGCAGTCTTTTGTTCTCCACGCCAACAAAGAAGAATAAGAGGAGAGAAGACTTACCTGCTGAACAAGGAAGGAGGAGGCTGAGGTCCACCTTGTTCCCTGCACCAGCAAGATTAGATGAAGGGAAGCCACAACACTTTGCCCTCTCCCTGCACTGAAGAAAAAGAAGAATAAGACTAAGAAGAAGAGCCACAACCCCTTGGTTCTTCTCTCGCGATGGAAGGAGAGGAGGGAAGGGAGAGAGGAAGGGCATCACTGCAAAGGTGTCAACAATAGTCTTTGATGGACTCATGTTGTTGACTCCAACAAAAAAAGAGACATAAAAGGAAAAAAGAAAACACACACACACACACACACACACACACACACACACACACACACACACACACACACACACACACACACACACACAAGGGAGGTGATGTTCCCATCACCTACCCCCGGATGGTACCGGGGCATTTCGAGGATCGTGAAAGTATCTATATATATTTTTTCCATATTTTTTTAAAAAAATAGGTTTTCTATAAATACCCCCTATTTTCTTTTCTTTCACCCTTCTTCTTCCTCCTTCTTCTTCTTCCTCCCATGAGAAGCACACCCTACTCTTTCTCTCTCCTCTCCCGGTGCGATCGCGATGGTGCTTCCCTGCAGCTGCAGACGGCATGGAGGCGACGGCGCGGCAACGGCGGTGGCGGCGAGGCGATCACGACGGTGTGTGGCTCATGGGATTTCGAGAAGGAACGAGGGTTTCAAAGCGTTCTTCGTAGATCGACGACGATCCGGTGCGTTTCGGGTGACCCCGATGTAGGGTGACGGATCCCTAGCTCCGGAGCTTCCTTTCCCACGATTTATAGGCCGAGAGAGGGTCGTTTGAGCTCAAGGAAGGAAATCCATGCTTTGGGGTTTTGAGTGCCGATCTAGTGGTTTTTCACGTTAATCGTGGGTTTGAGGGCACCAATGGGTGCCTAGCATCATGGGGACAAGTTCCCCTATCATTTCCCCCTCAACCGGGATGGTTTGGGGGTGGAAATGGGATTTTCTGGCGAAGTTTGCCGTTCCTGGGTCGGCGGGTTGTACACGGTCCTAACAGAGACCATGTACACCCTTGCACAGCCTGTGATGGACCGTTTACGGGTCCAGGGCTGTCGGTGGGGTACGTGGCCAGTCGTTGGATAGTTTTACCCCTGGGCAGCCCATTGGTCGACCGTGTACCTCGTGGAGCTAGCATGACTCCCGAGGCATTTCTGACCATTACTTTTTGACCATTGCATAGTGTTGGGTCCACGCGGTCCAGGGTTGGCCATTTGGTCCCTTGCACGGTCCTAGTTGGACCGTTTATATTTTGTGCCGTTGGGTGACTGGACGGCCCTATGGGGACCGTTCAGATACTCAAGCGGCCTGTCGTTTGACTATTGGCATTTTGAACGGCCTGAATACAACCGTGTGTTTCTCGCTCAGTCTAGAAGTTGGACGGCCCATGGGTGGCTGTTCACTGTCTGAGCGGTCCCAAGAGGGACCGTGTGTGTTCCCCACGGTCCGAGTTTGACTATGTAAGTCTGAGGTGGAGCGACCCTTTAGCGACCGTTCCATGGCTTAGGGTGATTTAGGATGGACCGTTCCATTCCTTGAAGCAGTCTATTGAGCATCCGTTTAATTAGGAATGGCCCGTGATGGACCGTTTACTATGTGTGGTTTATCGGTGGTTCTTTCCTTGCCAATTTGAGTCTCGAGTGGGTGGATCTCGATCCACGTGTTGACCTATGATCTGATTGATACTGGTCATCCTATGGGGGCCATGTGTTAGGGTGTCGTGGGGTCCCGAGAGGCATATACTCAGCTTGTGTCACCGTGAGTCGGTGTCGGTATGAGGAGCGATCCTTGTACTTGTTCAGTTCAGACGTCATTTTTCGTGACTAGAGAGTCTGCTCTTCCAGTGACCTATCCACCAATTGTAGGGATCAACCCGATCTTGGTGGACATCAGAGTGGGAAGCAACATTCCAATCTCGTCCCCTTCGGCAGATCACATGCTAGGAGGTCGTCATGACTTTCGAGCGTACTTTTTATCCATCCTTCATCAGGTCACAGAGGCAACGCAAGTTTTTGGAGTTGACCCAGGGTGACATGTCGGTGATGTAGTACCGGTCCAGGTTCATTGAGTTGGGCCATTATGCATCTCACATCATGGCGGATGAGGAAGTGAAGACTGAGCAGTTTGTTGGAGGTCTGAGGCCAGAGCTAAGGCACCCCCTTCTTGCATCGGGTCTGGCTAACCTGGATGCAACTTGCAAGGCCGCAGCATCACTGGAGAGAGATTTGTAGAAGGTTCAAGGGCAGGGCAGTGCGGGTCAGACATAGACGGGTCTTAGTCAGTCGATGGCCATGCAGTAGCAGAGAACTGTCCAGCTCTCAATGGGTGGTTCAGGGGTGTCTCCGTTCATAGCGTCCGCGGCAGATTCATCATCCTTTGGTTCGAAGCTCAAGAAGTTGCTCAAGGACGTCGGGTTCGGTAAGAGACGCCAGATTCGTAAGGAGTCGAGACAGCAGTCGGTGAGCAGTGTTCAGCAGCTTGCCACTTATCAGCGCCAGGGTTCGGTGAGTGGTTCTCGGGGCAGGTAGTCTTGGTGCCGCGATTCTCATCTGGGAAGGTAGTGTTCGGTGCCAGTGATCTGCTTTAGGTGGGACCAGTCGGGGCATATGGCACGTGACTGTCCTCAAAGACCACGTTAACCACACGAGTTCCAACAGCAGCAGCAGTTTCAACCCCAACAGACATCATCTCAGCCGCAGCAGTACCAGCCATGGTGTAGTTTCCTGAGTTCACTCGGTCAGCCACTGTAGGGAGGCAGAGATCTCGAGGCAGAGTGACCCACTTGACCAGAGCGGAAGCTGAGGCATCGCAGTTGGTGGAAGGTACTCTTTCAATTTTGGGTTGTGCGGCTCGAGTTTTTTTTGATTCGGGTGCTTCTCATTCGTTCATATCTGAGGATTTTGCTCATAGTGTGGAGGACCCGGTAGCCGAGGTGTCTTGTGATATGGTAGTGGAGTTACCTACCAATGATTTCTTACACATCCTGTATTGCTTTGAGAAGGTGCCTGTGTGGGTGGAAGGGTGGAACTTGTCAGCCAGGCTCTACGTGTTACCTCTTCAGGACTTTGATGTGATTTTGGGCATGGATTGGCTCGAGGCCCATCATCCTTTGGTGGATTACGGCTCGAAGAAGGTCTACTTCTGGAAGCTTCGTGGACCCACCTTCTATTTCTAATGTATCCGATCTTCCTCTTCCCGCTTGCTTATTTCGGCTATTAGGGCTCGTCGATTGCTTGACGCGGGTTGCCAGGGTTTTCTCGCTTCTATCATTTTGGTCGATCGACAGTGTCCGGATGTAGAGGACATTCCGGTTGCGTGTGAGTTTCCCGATGTCTTTCTCGAGGAGCTACCAGGGTTGCCACCGCGGCGAGAGATTGATTTCATGATCGAGGTGGTACCGGGTACGCTACCTATGTCGAAGGCCCCTTATCGTATGGCGCCTACAGAGCTGCGAGAGTTGAAGGCGCAGTTGCAGGAGCTACTTGCAAAGGGGTACATTCATCCTAGTTTTTTCCCGTGGGGTGCATTGGTGTTGTTCGTGAAGAAGAAGGGTGGTAGTTTGAGGCTGTGCATCGACTACCGTCAGTTGAACCCGGCGACTGTTAAGAACAAGTATCTGTTGCCTTGGATTGACGACTTATTTGATCAGCTTCACTCGGCCCAAGTGTTTTCGAGGATTGATTTGAGATCGGGCTACTACTAGTTGCGGATTCGAGATTCTGATGTGGAAAATACGGCGTTTCGTTCGAGGTATGGGCATTATGAGTTTTTGGTGATGCCATTTGGGCTCACCAATGCCCTCGCGACATTTATGGATTTGATGCATAGGGTGTTCCGTAAGTACTTGGACCAGTTCCTGGTCATGTTTGTGGACGACATCCTTGTGTATTCGCGGTCTGTTGAGGAGCATGTGCATCATTAGAGGATTGTGTTGCAGACCCTGCGCGATCACCAGTTGTATGTCAAGATCAGCAAGTGCGAGCTCTGGCTCCGAGAGGTGCACTTTCTGGGGCACGTGATTTCTGGTGATGGTGTTTCTGTGGACCCGGCAAAAGTCGAGGTAATGGTGTAGTGGCCGAGGTCGAGTTCAGTCACGGAGATTCAGAGCTTTTTGGGACTTGCGGGCTATTATAGGAGATTTATTCAATATTTTACTCATATTGCAGCCCCGATGACCAGGCTTATGCAGAAGGATGTACCGTTTGTCTAGACGAAGGAGTGTGAGCAGAGTTTGAAGACAAGCAAGGCCGCAGCAGGTGGCACCTCAGCAAGAGTAGTTCCAGCAACCCCAACAACCTCCACAGTAGTAGGGGGGGGGGCGAGGATGAAACAAAGGACAAGCAATGACTTCTCCTCTCCCCTCCCCCAGTGGGGCGGTGGTCCAGTGGTCAGGAGGTAGCCCGTCACCATGCGACCTCCTTTCTTATACGCCGACAGCCCCATCGCCCTCCATTCTTCTATGTCGAAGTAGCATAAATGCCCTAACAACCACCAAAGTCTTCATCTTCAGAGTCGCCTTCCATGCTTCGTCTAAGGACAATCACTAAGAAGAGGACGATCGCTTCACAAAAAAGGGAGGAAGATGCAAAGATTATAAGGGATGCCTTAAGCAGCGTGAAGAGGAGGAGGCACCCTTTAAGACCTTTTATAGGCTGAAGGGGGAGAACCCTACCTTAATTGATCCTCCCCTTGAAAAGATGCATGAGGCAGGCCTCCTTCCCTAGGAGCAGTTATGCTACCTCCCTCTCAGACCCTCCCGTGATAATATGTGAAATGGCAAGCCATTCATAGCGTGGAAAAATGAAAAGGCACCAGTTTAGCACCAACAACTTGACCGATCGACACGCAAGACTGATTTTTCGACTACAAATCATACAAGATCTCCAATTTTCTGGCAACCACAGATACAATAAATCATGCTCGATCAAAGACGATCAGGAGTAGTCCATTACGTTTTAAACACTCTTACCATTATATAGAAAGAAAATCATTACACAGCCAAGTCCAGATCGAAATTGCAAAAAAGAGGAAAGAAACCAGCAAGGCAAGTACAACTTTCTCCAATCTATGGGGATAAGGGAACTTTGAGATGCTCAGGACCCCTCTTGAAGCTCGGTAGGTGAAGGACCCTTGACGCTTGGCGATTTGGCCCCGGTATCCTCAGTGACGACTGGCTCAGGCACTGACCCCATGCATATGGGAACTGTCTCTACTGCGTGCCCTCCCGAGGCCCCGAGAGTTGGTGATTCCCTGTCCACAGAAGCAGAACCATCTTCATTCCCCCCTTCTTCGCTCGACGTTGATGAAGGAGAATTCGAGCCATCCTCATCTGAGTCATAACGCTACCTAGGGGTGAAGAAAACATCATCGAGGACCTACGCCTAAGCCAGACTGGCTACTCGCCTGAAGGCTTAGGCAAAACCCTTCCGCAGGCCCCGCCGGTTGCCCGGCTCATAATAGGTGAAGGCGATCTGCTTCAGGGCTTTGCGGTACTCTTTCGAGCTCGGATAGCGCACGACTGGCTCCACCCCTGCTCCTACTGCCTCCTCCTCGAGGTTGACCACCCTCACCTTGGCCTCGGTCAGCCACACCTTGGCTTCAACCTATGCCACTTTGGTCTCCTTCACGGCCTGCTCAACCTCCTCGAGTTGGCCTTTGATGTCACGCCCCGAGCGCAGAAGATAACTCGGAAGTGGCGTGACGATGTCTACAACTATCAAGTCAATCAGAGCGTAGTGCATTCAACACATACAGTTCCTTCCTGACATCAATCAAATCGATTTCCATTTCAGCAAGTTCATCACATGATTTCTTCAAACAATCATTTTTAGTTTCGAGATAAGCAATTCTATCAGACATGGTTATATCATTCACAAGTGAATTAACTTTTCTTTTTAATTGCTTATTCTTTTTTCTAACATCATCAACTTTATCTAACAATTCACCATAAGCATCTTCCTAATCAGCAAGAGTGTAATTTTCGAAGAGAGATGTTACCTCATCATCATCTTCTTCTTTATCGTAGTCCTTGGCCATCAGGCATACTTGACTTCCTTCTCCTTCACTCTCTAAGGTGCAGCTGAGATTGCCCTCATCCTCATCTCTCCAAGTACTTATCATAACTTTTCCTTTCATGTTTTTCTTCTTGGCTTTTTCTTTCAATTTTTGGAGCTTCGGGCAGTCTATCTTCATGTGGCCTGCTTTCCTGCAATGATAGCAGACAGTTGTGTCAATCTTTTTGGGAGGATTGGTTTTATACTTTGTCTGTCTTCTGCCACTCGACTGTCCTCTTCCAAGGTATCTTCCTTCTTTTATCAAAAACCTTTTGAACTGTCAAGTTAGCATTGCGAGCTGATCACCTTCAATTTCAGACCCTGAGGAGCTGTGTTCGCTGGATGACCCACTGTGGCTGGAGTTGGCCTTCAATGCAATAGGTCTCTTCTTCTTCTCTAGCTCATCTGTCTTTGGTAGATTCATCTCATATGTCATGAGTGAACCAATTAATTCATCGACCTTGGTGGTCTTCAAATCTCTAGACTCCTCAACAACAGTCACTTTTGTCTGCCAGATTGGAGTTAAGGAACGTAGAATCTTTCTCACCAGCTCATATTCAGAGTATACTTTACCAAGATTTCTGAGACCATTGGTGACAATCATGAGGCGAGCATACATCTCTGTGATGGTCTCATTCGGCTTCATCCTAAATCCCTCATACTCTAAAACTAGCATGTTGGCTTTGTCTCTCTCACTTGGGATATCCCTTCGTATATAACTTCCAATTTATCCCACATCTCCTTAGCTGTTGAACAGGATGAGATCTTGGAGAACTTAGTGGGATGAAGGGCACACTGAATAGCGTTGATAGCGCTCCAGTTGAGTGTTGACTTTCGGATCTCCTCTCGTGTCCATAATTCCTCGTCCTCAGACAGTTGGAAGGGGCCTCTGCTGACAACTTTCCAAATCTCATAATCCTTTGCTCTCAAGAAAACTTGCATACGGTTCTTCCAATATGCATAGTTTGAACCATAAAAGTATGGAGGCTTGGTCGTAGATTGTCCTTCAACTATCATTCCCCTAGCATCCATGATGTCTATCTCTTCAGGATGTTAGTCCCTGCAAAAGAGTTAGTCCCTGATACCACGTGTTAGAGATCTAGAGGGGGGGTGAATAGATCAATCCTCAGATAATTGTCAATTAATAGAACTTAAAAATGCGTAAATTAAAATGCAAGGCAACTACCACCAATTTAGAAAGAATGCACAGAAGATCAGAGAAGGACAGATGAATTAATCTGTTTATTTAAATGTGAAGATAGGAACAGGAAGGGAGCAAACACACAAGGACCACCAAAAAAGATAATTTTAGGTAACATCAGAATCTCATATATATATCTGCATGAATATCTGTGTACAAAAAGGCAAGGAGGTGGTATATAATGATCTCTCTAGCTCTCACCACCACTCTCCTCTGGTTGCTTGCTGCTCTCCACCTCACCCCTGTCCCTGGGAGGAACCCGTGGGGGCCTCATCGATGCCTGAGAAGCTATCGACCTCCCGGCCTGGGCCCACTCGCCTGCCTCGTTCCTCTGCTGAGTAGAGGAACCCACTAAGTAACTTGAGCCAAAAAAGGTGTTGGGTCACCCCTCGACCCGTGCTCGCTCTCGGCCCCACTGGTATCGCTCCTCTGCTGCTCTGGCTCGCTCCTCAATAGTAGCGAGTCGAAGTCTCAGCTCAGATATCTCTCGCTCTCACTCGAGCCACTCCTCTCTCTCTCTACGCCACTCCTCCCTCTCTCTAGTCAGCTCTCTCCTCTCTACCTCGAGGAGGATCCGTAGCTCTATCACATCTCGAGACAGTGTGTCCATCTCTCGGTGCCTCCTCTCGGCCTCCTCCAGCTCTGCAACCCGCTGGTCGCGGGTTGCAAGCTCAGTGCCGGCTAGCACAGCCCGAGTAAGAGCATCTTGTAACTTTGTAGCCTGCATCATTCAGCATGTCTTATAAGCATCATAGTATAAAATATAAAAAGAAAGAAAGAGAAAGCATGCATGTTACTCACCTTTGTCTCTTGACACCTCCTCATCTCCTCCTCTAGCTCCATGATCTGGCGATCGCGGATCTCTCATTCAGCCCCGGCCCGAGCAGACCTAGTAAGAGCCACCTACAACTCTGCCACCTACCATGTTTAGCACATTATCAGCCTCGTGTTCCAATTCTATCTTTTGAGATAAGCTTGAAATAAGCGTGCTTACCTGCTCAACCAGGTCGCGCTCTGCTGCCTCAGCCCACGCTACCACTGCAGCTAGTCTCTCCTCGAGCATGGTACTCTCAGTAGTCGGGTCTCTTGAGCTGGAGGAGCCTCCTGTCCCTCCTACTGCTGCTCTCTGCTAGGCACGCTACATTTATTGAGATTGTCAGTGGTTGAACAGTGAACTTCAGAGATCATTCATAGCATATAGATAGTGCATACTCATCAGAGTCTCCAGATCTGCTTGTGTGGTTGCCAGCTGGGCCTCCAGGCTGAGGAGACGGGCATGTTGGTCATCGCTGCCGCATCATGCGCATCCTGCATAAGCCATTCATTAGTTGCATATCTTAGAAGCATATAAATTAAATTTAGAAAGCATTAATGTCACGCCCCGAGATATGTAGTGAAAATAATCGAGAATGTGAACAGTCGGCATGATAAGCCTCTTGCAATCAAGAATAATCAGAGTGCAAGAACAATCACACCAAATGTAGCAACTTGAAAATTTTTATATGTATTTATATGTAAAAAATAATAATGAAAGATGATAATGATTATGAGATCTGGAAGGTCGTGAGTAAAGGTCCATTTGATTTACCTCCAGATGAAGAGTTCTAGACTAAGGAGCATATCCGTAAGTCCACTTTGAATTGGGGTGCCATTAATGCCATACAATGTGCACTCCATCCCACGGAATTCTCTAGAGTGTCTTCTTGTACAACTGCTAAGGAGATGTGGGACAGGTTAGAGATCATATATGAAGGAACATCTCAGGTTAGAGAAACAAAGGCTAATATGTTAGTCTCTGAGTACGAGGCTTTCAAAATGAAGCCTGAAGAGTCAGTTTCTGAAATGTATACCCGTCTGAATGTCATCACCAATAGCCTGAGGAGCCTAGGAAAGACCTACAGTGAGCATGAGCTGGTAAGGAAGATTCTAAGGTCCCTGACACCCGTTTGGCACACCAAGGCCACCGTAGTTGAGGAGTCTGGGGACCTAGCTAAAACCACTGTAGATGAACTCATCGGTTCTCTCATGACATATGAGCTGAACCTTAAGAAGGTAGATGAAATTGAGAAGAGGAGAAAACCTCTTGCTCTGAAAGCCAACTCTAGCAAAGTGTCATCCAGTGAGTACAGTTGCACTAGTTCCGAGGACGATCATGATGAGTTTGCTATGATCACGAGAAAATTTAAGAAATTCTTGAGAAAAGAAGGGACATGGCTGAGAAGGAAGTACTTCTCTGGAAAAAGATAGCCCAAACACAAGTCTGAACCTCCAAAGAAAGCTAATGCCATTGTTTGTTATAATTGCAGGAAAGCAGGACATCTCAAGAAAGACTGTCTTGAACTCAAAGAGAAGCAGCCTAGGTGGAAGAAGAAGAAAGAAAAAGCTATGGTCAGCACCTGGAGTGATGAAGAAGAAGAAAGTCAAAGCAGCTCCTTTGACAATGAGAAAGAAGAAAGGATTTGCCTGATGGCAAAAAATGATGATGAGGTAATTGTAGACATATTTTCCTCTCCTTCACTCCTTTCCCTTCTTTCAAATTAAGATATGGAATAGTAAAAAAACAAACTAAGGGCTAAGGAGAAAGTGCAAAGGAAAATCGTGATCGCCACCAAGACATGAAATGCCAAAAGGAGAGGGCACCACGTACCTTGGAAAAGGGGAGACGAATGAGGACACTCGCCAAGGTGCAGCGCTGGAATAGGGATGAACACGGTCTAATGGAATCTACCCAAGTAGGTACATGGCTACTCGACAGGCCACGTGAAGCGCTGAGAGGAACGTGGGACAAAGGACGGGTTGGTGCTTACACGGTCCGTCGTAGGCTGCTGAAAGTTCTGGAACAGTCGGCTGAGGACCACACACATATGCAGACGGATAGATGTAGACCACGTAGAATGTCTAGACACCGAGATGTGGAACGTATTCCTCCACCCCTTCCAACCGGCCAGAGGGGATGGGCCTCGTGCTTATACTTCTGTTGACCTACAAAACAACCAATGAACAAGAAAATGGAACCCAAATCAACCCACAGACTTGCAATATCTATAAAAGAAATGGAAGACTTGGCGCTACCTGTGGGTAGCGCCTTCTGCTTCAGATCGGCGGACTTCGATCGGCCGTGGCTGCTCTGATTTCCATCACCATTCCAAGCGTGAGTGAGCTCCTCACCATCTGCATTTACTAAGCAGTAAGCGTTACCTGGATAAGCCTCTTTAACAACAAACGGCTCTTCCCAGTTTGGTTGTAATTTGGACCTGGGACCTGCAGACTGAATGAATTTGCGTTTCAAAATCATATCACCTTGTTGAAATTTACGTTCTATTACCTTCTTTTAAAACTACCGCGAAACTATCTTTTGATAAACGGATACATGATCGGCCGCATTCATCCTCTTCTCGTCTAAGAGTTCCAACTGGACGAGCAACGCCTCTCGACATTCGTCGAGATTAAGTTCATTATCAAGTTGTACCCTTAGGGAAGGGATCAGAATCTCGTATGGGAGCACTGCCTCCATCCCGTAAGTGAGAGCATAGGGGGTTTGCCCTGTAGGAGTACGGACGGAGGTGCGGTAAGCCCATAGAGCTTCCACTAACCTTTGCGGCCAATCAGAGAATTTGTGAGATTCACACGTTTTCTTTATGATTTTGAGAAGGGTTTTATTAGTGACCTCGACTTGACCATTGCCATGTGGGTAATATAGAGATGAATGATGCAATACAATATTAAACTTCTTACATAGGTCCTGGAGCTCTTGAGAGACGAACTGGGGCCCGTTGTCAGTGATGATACTGCTTGGCACTCCGAACCGCGATATGATGTTCTTCATGATGAAGCGGCACACCGTGGTGGCTTTGATCTCCGCGTATGCTTCGGCTTTGGCCCACTTGGTGAAGTACTCAGTGGCGGTAAGGATGAAAGATTTTTGCTTGGTCTAAGAGTTAGGATCACTGAGCGGGCCGACAACGTCGAAAGCCCACATGGAGAATGGCCAAGGAGCAAAAAGAGGATGAAGAGATGAAGCTGGAGCGTGAATTTTGTCAGTGTGGAGTTGGCAGTTAAGACACCTCCGAACATAGAGGGAGAAATCTTCCTCTAGAGTGGGCCAGTAGTAGCCCTGCCTAAGGATCTTTTTCGCTAGAGCCTGGCCATTAACATGACCTCCACACTCACTAGAATGGGCAGCTTCGACTACCATCCAAGCTTCATCATCATCTAGGCATCTCATGAGCATTCCACTAGTAGCACGCCTGTACAATTCTCCTATAATGATAGTGTATTTTGAGGCGGCTCTTCTTATAGACTTACGCTGCTCGACGCTTGCCCCATCTGGGAATGATCCGTCTCTGCAATACAACTCGATCTCATGATACCAGGGTAATTCTTCTTCTTCCAGGATCTCTTCCAATTCTGTCAAAGATACTTTCTTCAATTCTTCCTTCTCAGCCCTCACCTCCACAGTTTTCCTAAGATTATGATACCAAGGATCTTGAAGAGAGGGTACGTCCAGTCTCTGAACGACAATAGTCTCAGTGCTCCGACTGAGAGGGAAAGATAGAGAGGAAGCGAGTGATGCAAGAGCATCAGTCTGTGCCTTGGAGCGTCTGGGAGTTACACGGTCAGTCGTTCGACCGTGTAACCCACTGGGCGGCCAGAGGCTGACCATCCAACTCCGGAGTTTTCACTGTTGGGTTTCTGACCGTTGCACAGTGCTGAGATTACACGGCCAGGTCCTGGCCATGCAGTCTCTGAACGGTCTAGCTCTAGCCGTTTAGTTTCTGTGCTGTTGGGCAATGGAACGGCCTAGAGGGGTCCGTTCTTGTCCTTAAACGGCGCGTTGTGGACCGTTCAGTATTGAGCGGCTAAGATCTGGCCGTTCTGTGTTTTTGACCGTTGGGCTATTGAACAGCCTGTATGGGACCGTTCATTACCCTACGCGGCCAGGGGCTGGCCGTGCCCTTTTTGAACGGCCAAGTTTGAGCTGTTTAGTTTCCTGTCTGGCCCAATGATGACACGGTCCCATGTTGACCGTTCACCACTTGGGACTGCCCGGCGCTGGCCGTGTAGCTTTTGAATGGCCCATAATAGACCGTCCATTATCTGAAGCTTAACCGGTGGTTTCTTCCATGCCAATTCGAGCCCCAGGTGAGTGGACCTCGATCCACGTGCTGACCTGTGATCTGACCGATGCTAGGCATCATGTGGGGGACATGTGTGGGGCACCATGGGGGTCCCAGGAGGTGACATTTTTGGCTTGCGTCACCATGATTCGGTATCATACGAGGAGTGATCCTTGTACTTGTCTATTTTCGAAGTCATTTTCCGTGACTTGAGAGTCTGTTCTTCCGGTGACCCATCCACTAGTCGCAACTTCCACGGCACGCGTGTGTCGGCCCACCGGGAGCACTAGTGTGGCGTACCCAAGAGAGACGGTGAGTAGGCTGGTTACCATAGGGCCTCCGCACACAGCCGAGTCCGAGCTCGGGGGGAATTACCAGGTAGAGGATAGGCCTAGGGCGTATGGTTTGAGGGTGCACATGAGGCTGAGGGTTTCGGACCCGCGCTGACGAGCGCGACCTCAGCTAGTTCTTGTTTATGGTACTTCTGGTTACTGAGTGTGTCTTTGTCTCGCGCCCGGGACGTTGTAGCTAGACACTTGTGACGCGGTGTAAGACGTCAGGGAATGCATCCGGTCGTTCTTCTAGTGGGAGGTGCTCCTGTCGACCGGCAGGTACGGACTCGAGTTTTGATGGACAGAGGTTCGATTGCACGGTAGGGCTAGCTCAGACAATTTTTTTTACATTTATTTACTACAACTTGTTGGTTCTACCGTACTCCTGTTAGGTAGCGTTACTTTCGTACTGCTTGTGTTTCCTGCCTTATTTTTCATGCGAGGTTGGGGTCCGTGAGATCCTTATTGAGCCTATGAAATGAGACTCACCCCTATGATTTTCAAGTGAGGCTGGGCCTTCAGGTGGCGCGACAGGTGTTCAGCGAGGATCTAGTAGCCGAGGTTAGTGTCAGTTGCCAGAGCCGGGGTATGCTCCGTGTACTTGTACTTTTCCTTTTATACTTGTACCTTTCTTTCAGTTGACTGTACTTTTATTTATCCATAAAATTTTCAGTACCCAGATCCACCATCCTCCCCTCGGTCAAACCAAGTTCTTAGGCAGATCCCAATCTGCCTAGTCTGTTCTGAGCCAGAGAAGTCCACCTGTTATAAATTCAACCACGGCAAATATAGAGATGGGAAAATTCCTGTAACAATAGGTGTTTGTAGATCTTCGAAGGAGCTTTGCAACGGCACCAGTCTCGCGTCGATCCGACATCAGGTCTGATCGCAGTAGTTATTTTTGTCGGGTCGCGCAGCCCTGAAACTGCAAAATAGGTCCGTGGATAGCAAGCAACCACGTCCCCCAGTCGGGCTACCTCACCTTCCACAAGGTGATCCAACATGTCCCCCTCCTTGGGATTGTCCCTCTAGGAGGCCCCTTTGCAGTGGTACCCCTCCCAGCCCGATCGACCCTCCGACCAGGACGTGGACCTCACGTTTGTTGGCACGCGCTGCAGTTGGAGCTGCCCCACAATACTGCCCGTCAACCCGAGCCCGCCACTCCCAGGTCCCACGTGTAGCTCTTTACCTCCCTGCGTGGAGTGGACAATAAATTCATTTCTGTAACTATTGGTTATTTGCTGTACCGGTAGTACGAGTCTCAGCTGGGGTCGTCTTCCCCACGCCCGAAGCGTGAAGGTACATTCGCCTCCCTTTGTCTAATTTGCTTATTTCGTATATTTTTGTATGCCACTACTTGAGTGTTAGGATCTAGCTCGTTATATCATTTCAATCACCGCTGTGAGAGAGTGAGTGTGACCTATCTCGTGATTCGATCTGAGCACGAAAGAGTCGAGTACCCTTGACTCGTTGTCAGTTTCGCTACCGCGCACATCCGCACGCTTCCCTCGCGTGGGACGATCACGAGCTTGCCTAGAGTCTTAGGTCCTGCATCAAATTGGTGTCGAGTCCGCGTCGTCATCCCGCATCACCAGGTCAACTATGATCCAGACATGTAAGCTATCCCAGCCACTAGCTTTGCTCTAGGTCAGTTACATCCTGGCCACTCCTCTTACAAGTGCGGTCACATTCCGATCTTTTTATGTGCTTCGGTCAAAGCGTGGAATTGCATCCTGATGTAGGGGCATATCTGCAATTCCAACATGCCATCATCCAAGCACACCCATGTCGGCACGCTGGCATTCTAAAGGAGGGTCGACCCAGGCAGAATTTGTATCCTTGCATAGTCAATTCAACACCAGTCATGTTGTGTTCAGGGCCGATACTTCCCAGAATATAATCCCGCTCAGGATAACGTTGTGTGTGCAGTCAAGTTCTTTCTGAAGCAATGACCCGGGGACCATCACTTATGATGAGGTTGTCTTGTGGCTTGCATATGTGATAAGAAGAACTCATGTATCTTTGTAATGCGTTTCACGACTTTTATCAATGAAATGTGGATGGTTATGTGCATCTTATTCCCACTTTCATGGATCCAATTATCGATGCGTGAGTTGTCTCATCTGCAAATGCATAATTATACCACTCACATCATGGCCTTTTATGGCACCCTTCCCGATATATGTTGTTTTGATGATATCTGACTATGACTCATTGATGAGTCTTATTTGCATTTGATGATGTCAACACTCTTACATTTTAGGTCATTGTAAGAAAAGAATAAGAAATCAAGAATGGCACCGAAATGAGGCAGATCTAATCAGGGGTCAGTGCATAAAAATCAAGGCAATTGGGGACACAAAAATCAAGGCAAATGATATTTATGAATGGCACAAAAAATAAGATAATTGGATGCATAAAAATCAAGGCAGGTGATCACTTTAATAGGTGGACAAAAATCAAGGCAACAGGTTGCACAGAAGTTCAAGAACAAAGGTTGGTGCAACGGCTATTGCTCATACGTGAAGGTCGATGCATGTTTGCAAGTCTGCACATGAAGGTCGATGCATGTTTGCAGGACTACACATGAAGGTCGATGCATGTTTGCAAGTCTGCACATGAAGGTCGATGCATGTTTGAAAGACTGAAGACTAAGGTCGATGCACATGCTGAAGACTGAAGACTAATGTCGATGCCCATGCCGAAGACTGAAGACTAACATCGATGCACATGTTGAAGACTGAAGACCAAGGTCGGCAAGCATTTGCATTGCTATTCAACAGGTCTGTGCACATGTACAACTAAGGTCAGTGCATGCTTGAGTACAACAAAACAAGGTCAGTGCACATTTTGTATTTTGCATAACAAGGTCTGTGGACATTTACATGTTGGTCAAGTAGGTCGATGCACATTTACATTTATGCCTAGCATGGTCGGTGCACATTTGCACCATTGCATGCAAGGTCTGTTCACATTTACATAACCAAGTCTGTGCACATTTGCATTATAGCATTATCAGGTCGATGCACATTCTTCTTGTTGCACCACAAGGTCGATCCATATTTTTCCATCACTAACACAAGGTCAGTGCATGTCTGCTTATAAGCATAGAAGGTCGATGCAAGTTTTGCCATCACTGCCACAAGGTCAGTGCATGTCTGCATATAGGCAAACAAGGTCGATGCATGTTTTGCCATCACTGCCACAAGGTCAGTGCATGTCTGCATATAAGCATACAAGGTTGATGCATGTTTTGCCATCACTGCCATAAGGTCAGTGTATGTATGCATATAAGCATAAAAGGTCAGTGCACTTTTACCTCTTTCATATATAAGGTCAATGCATGTTTTAAGTCCGTGCACATATAGGTATAAACTTGCCTAGGGTCTGTGCACATTTGGATTTCAGGTCTACGCACATATATAAGTCCATTCACATTCAGGACTAAGCCTGTCCAAGGTCTGTGCATATTTAGGGTCTGTGCACATATAGAGACCAAGGTCATTGCACATGCACATTGTTTGATGAAATGCCTTAGTGAGTGGCTCCCAAAGGCATTTTTAGCAAACTTGCAGCTTTTTTAGTAAAGGATTGAGAGAGCTAAAATAGGAATCGCAAATGCCCAAAAACACGTCTTCTGTGGTCTGAAAAGGTCTCTTTGCTCAGTCAACCATCATGGTCATCATTGGCTTACTATAGGGAGTTTTCCTCCCGAGCTATCTGGACTACCTCAAAACTCTTGAATAGTTGGGCCAACCCTCTAACCATTTGGAGGTACTTGATCATTGGCACTTCCCGAGCCTCGTAGTCACCGTCGACCTGACTGGCGACCAGTTGGGAGTCGGTGTGGATTCTGACTCGCTCGGCCCCCAGCCGACGTGCCATCCTGGCCCCCGAAATGAGGGCCTCGTACTCGGAGGCATTATTGGACACTGGGAAATTGAACTTCAAAGCGTACTGCAGCTCAGCCCCTTCGGGGGATTTGAGGAGGACACCGGTGTCGCTTCTGGCCGAGTTGGAAGAACCATTGACGAATAGGTCCCAAGTGGGTCCGTGCGCATGCAGAAGTGTTTCCTCGGTCGAGACGGTGCTCTCTGCGATGAACTCTATGAGGGCTTCTCCCTTGATGGCCGAGTGGGGGTGGTAAGAGATATCGTAGGCCCCGAGCATGATGGCCTACTTGACGAGGCGTCCCGAAGCTTTAGGGTGAAAGAGGATCTTCTTTAGGGGTTTGTCAGTTAACACGATGATGGAATGCCCTTGGAAATAAGGTCGGAGGCACTTAGCTGGGGTCACCAACGCTAGCACGAGTTTCTCGGTTGTGAGGTACCTTCTTTTGGCATCGTTGAGGACCTTGCTGGTGTAGTAGATCGGCCTCTCAACTCTCGCATCGTCTCAGACTAGGACCAAGCTTACTGTGGAAGGGGTCGCCGAGAGGTAGAGGTGTAATGCTTCGCCCGGGACTGGCTTGGATAACACTGTGGGCAAGGACAGGAAGTCCTTGAGTTCTGCAAATGCCTTATAACATTCCTCATCCCAAGCGAATGTGGCAGACGTCATTTTGGGCCCCCTCAACAATTTGAAGAAGGGCAGGCATCGTTCAGCCACCCGGGACAGGAATCGATTGAGCGCAGCGATGCGCCCGGCAAGGCACTAGACATCCTTGATGCAGGTGGGTGGCTGCATGTTCAATATGGCTTGAACCTTGTCGAGGTTGGCCTGAATCCAGCGCTGAGTTACCAGGAAACCTTAGAATTTCTCGAACTTGACTCCAAAGGCACATTTAGCGGGGTTGAGCTTCATTTTTTACTTTAGGAGAGTGTCGAAGTTCTCGACTAGGTCGGCGAAATGATCTTCGGCCTTTGGCATTTTGATGAGCATGTCGTCGATGTTGGCCTCGACATTCTGACCAAGTTGTCTCTCGAAGATGTGGTTGACCAACCTTTGATATTTTGCCCCAGCGTTCTTTAACCTGAATGGCATCCGAGTGTAGTAGTGTACGCCGAGGTAGGTGATAAAGGCGGTCTTCTCAATATCCTCTAGGTCCATCCTGATCTAGTGGTAGCCAGAGTAGGCATCTAGGAAACTGAGTAGCTCGTTGCCAGAGGTTGCGTCGACAGGCTGGTCAATCCTCGGCAGTGGGTAGCAGTCCTTTGGAGTGGCCTTGTTAAGGTCAGTGAAGTCCACGCACATTCGCCATTTTCCCGAAGCTTTTGGCACATTCGAGAGATCCAATCTCCAGAAAAGCCTAAGAGAGGATTGGGGAACAAGCAGGGTTTTCCAGAGAGTAAGCCTTTGCGCCGCCGTCCTTCCCAAGTCCATTCGCCCATCTGAAGAAGCTCAGAGTTGGGGAAGAAGTGGGCCGTTTTGATACTTTATTTCTCCTGAGAAGTCTAGGTGTGTTCTGGTGATTTCCCCGGTCATTCCCCATTGTTCCTCGTTAGCGTAATGTAACCAGAGGGGCGATGATATGAGCCCATCTCCCTCTCACTATCCCTCTACCTCTTCTTCCTCTGTAGTTCTTCTATAATTGGGGTATGCCCGTCAGTATAATCATTGGGCGGTCTCCGTGCGACAACGCCGGACTGCACCAAATGTGTGTGATATCTAATTCTCTTTTCTACTATTTCGACTAATGGGATGAACGATATTTAGTGCAGCAATGTCTCTATATATATGTTTCCTCTCCCTTCTTCAAATCCATATGTTTGATTGTCCCCTGTGCGTGATTGTCGGGTTTCATTTTGTGACACCGGATACGCCCTGGGATATCCCCAAAGGGCTACAGTGACACCCCCCTCCCTGGGGTTTACTGCCATTAGGATACTCGTATGAGGCTTTCACTACACTCATCATGGGTTTGAAGCTAGAGGCACATGTATATGTCCTTTTGGACGATTCCCCGGACTGGCTTCTTTATTATCCCCCTATTCCTAATCATGAACTGGAGGAGAATGCGACCGTCCCCATGAAATATCTTATGGCACCATCGTCTTATTATCTATTGCATATTAATTGTGTGAAGAGTTGCCCCACACTAACTTGCTAACCCTCGCACCAACCTGTTGATGCTCATGTCAATCTGCTAACATCTTAACCAGCTAACCTTCTTCCTTATATGTAATTGACCATGGTCAGTCCCGTGGCCGGGTGTGTTATGTATATGTGTTACATGTGAGTGTTTTCTCAAGGAATTCACTGACTTGGGAGGGGGGAACAATCCCCATCAACGCTTTCAGATCACCATGAGGTCTAAAGGGACATGTCCCTCAATGACATGCATCTCTGCAGACCGCTGGAGGGTGAACAACAAAAGGGTTTATAGCCCAATATTAAACCCACTATCCCTAATGGAATTAGTGGTGGCCATGGGTTGTGTGCCCCTCGTAGGCTAGCCCTCGGGGTTTCCTTCCATATCGGCCATCCCTTTAGATCGTGCTTTGACCACGGGTTGTGTGACCCTCGTAAGCTAGCCCTCGGGGTTTCCTCCCTAATTGGTCATCTCGTCTGATCAAGTTTCAACCCACAGAAGAATGGTGCCCCTCGTAGGCTAGCCCTCAGGGTTTCTTATCCGTTCGAGTCTGCCGACTGTCGTTGTGCCACTTGGCTTTAAGGAGCTTACTTCGTTACGTGAGTATGCCTCCGCTTCTCCCCCGCAATCCTCCGGGCATGGGGAGATGTTGCCCAATTTTCGCCAGGTTTTAATTAATGAATTGCCATCATAATTCGGGCTTAATAAGAACATCCCAGAGCTCAGGGCACCGATAACCCGACACGAGTACCGAGTTACCGTTATCGATGGCTGGGGACGCCCAGAAGTTCTACTGTGTCTGATCTTCAGTTCGTTAGTAAAGGAGTGCATTCAAGTTGTTCAAGGCTTTTACATGTGTTAATTCTGAATCATTGTTTAGTCAATGTTTTAATTGGGCAAAATTTTATAAGGGGATTCATTCAACCCACCCTTCTGAATCCATCACTTCGCACCCAACAACCTCATCATCATCTTCCTTTTCTCCATCTCTCTTGGCCATCAAGCATAGCCGGTCTTCATCTTCACTGTCAGAGGAGCTACTCTGACTTCCTTCTTCCTCGTCGCTCCAGGTGCTTACCATGACTTTTCCTTTCTTGTTTTTCCACTTTGGCTATTTTACCTTCTACAGCTCAGGACAATCTGCCTTCAGATGTCCTGCTTTCCTGCAATTGTAGCATACAACACTGTCAGATTTCTTGGTTGTATCAGATTTATACTTTGACTACTTTTTCCCAGAAAAGTACTTTCTCCTTAACACATTTCCTTCCTTTCTCAGGAACTTCTTAAATTTCCTAGTTAACATAGCAAGTTCATATGGGTTTTCATCTGAGCTAGAAGAGCTATGTTCACTCGATGACCCTTTACTACTAGAAGTTGCTTTAAGAGCTAGGGGTTTCTTCTTCTTCTCAGACTCATCGACGCTCTCGAGGTTCAACTCATATGTCATGAGAGAACCGATGAGTTCATTTACAGATGTGGTAGCTAGGTTCCTGGACTGCTCCATAATAGTGGCCTTAGTGTGCCAAATAGGTGTCAGTGACCTAAGAATTTTTCTAACCAGCTCATACTCACTGTAAATTTTACCTAGACTTCTCAACCTATTCGTGAGTACCATAAGACAAGCATACATCTAAGAAATGGACTCATCAAGTTTCATCTTGAAAGTCTCATACTCAGAGACTAGCATATTTGCCTTAGTCTCCCTAACCTGAGATGTCCCTTCATATATCACCTTCAGCTTGTCCCACGTGTCGTTGGCTATGGGACAAGAGGAAACTCTAGAGAATTAGGTGGGATGAAGAGCACACTACATAGCATTTACAGCACTCCAGTTCAGGGTGGACCTACGGATTTGCTCTCTGGTCCAGACATCCTCATCCTCAGGTAATTCAAACGGACCTTTACTAACAACCTTCCAGATTTCATAGTCCTTGGCCTGAAGGAAGACTTGCATACGATTCTTCCAGTAAGCATAATTGGATCCATCAAAGAAAGGTGGCTTACTGGTGGAATGATCCTCAGCGGTTAAACATCTAGCATCCATTTTCTAAACTCTCCAGGATGTAAAGGCCTAAGGGAGAGTCGGGCTCTGATACCAAGTGATGTGTATGAAGATGGATGAACACAGATCTAGAGGGAGGGGTGAATAGATCTACCCCAAATTTAAAATTGAAACTCTATAGTAGATAAAATAAATGCGAAAATAGAAGAACTCCTAAGGACAGAACTGCCAACACAGTATGAAATAACTATCAGGAAATTAGATAAGAAATGGCAGTCAAGAACTAAGAGCTCCAAATAGAAAGATCAATTAATTCAATATGGTACCTGGCGGAGGGTTGATCAGAGATCTCCTCACGCAAGGGTCAGTTTTTCAGATAGGCGTAACCTATCCTCTTGACAGAGCCTTTTTTATACCACTGAAAAATTGATCACAATGCAAGAACAAGATGAAAGAATTTTAGAGCAATTCTCAGTAACGACAATGTAGAACGAGCTATCATAATTCAAATTCACGAATCAGTCAGACATCCAGATTTGGTACTCGGTGGAGATTCGATCAGAGATCTCCTCACGCAAGAGGTGGAGTTCCAGATAAGCGTAACCTATCTTTCCAGCCATGTCTTTTTATATACCTACTGGATCACTTAGGCATATCTATCGGATGAATGTATTAGACAGATTAAGCACATGCTAACAATAAGCGATCCTATCCATTCATGTAATCGTAGAGCAAAAGAGAAATGCAATCAGATAGAAGATAATTCGATTTTTAGGTGGTTCAATCTCAAGCTTGAGATATGTCCACCCCTTACTCAACTGAGTAAGGCTTTCGCTGCCAAGCAGCTTGAATCTACTGATCCACAGCTTTGGGGATAAAATTCCTACAACCTGCTGAGCTTCACAGCTTGCTGCCTGAGATTCACACCTCACTTGCTGAGCACCACAACTTGCTCTGCTGATACACAGCTTACAAAGAGTTTAAAAGAGAAAACTAACGAAGGAAGAAAAATGATAGCTCCATTGGAGCGATCTGACTCTAGATCTGATCTAGAAGTCAGGACAGAACTGAATCTCTCAATCTCTCTTCCCTTTCTCAGACCTACTCATGGCACTATGTTTTCTTCTTCCTCTCAGCAACTGGCTTTTTCACTCCTCGGACCCTTCTCACTCTCTTGCTCTCTTTTCTTTTCTCCTCTTCTGCTGATCTGCTCTGATCATCTTCTTTTTCTTGATTGATGTACTTTGAGCTCGAGCGCAAGATGCCTTTTATAGAGCCTAATTCCTATGGTCCCAAGAACAGCCAATCTGGGCGTGTGGAAAGCACGTTCCCACACTTTTCTTAAGTCCACATGTCAAAGGCAGAGGATAAGATGATCCACATGGTAGGACTTCAGAATAGCTTCTCACCTTGGATCACGTGCCATTCATCAGCTTGCTTAAGCCCCACGTAAGATTGATGCAGTCAGCCTTTATGTAACCCAGGTGTTCGACCAACGATCTGGGTTGTCAAAATAAAGTAGAGAGGCATTAGTCATGAAGGAAAATATAATCATTAGCATAATTTCAATCTTAAGTGTTTCAATAGATTTAGTCATGTCAAGTGATTGCACATATTTTTGCAGAAGCATCAATGCAGAAATAAGATGCAATAGCTTGTGAAACTAACCCATGCAATATATTTAAACAGAAGCATTGACCTTTAATTGTAACACAGGTAGACCCTAATGAAGGTGCATCGACCTGTCTTTATAGTGAACATACAAGGTGCATCGACCTTGATGGTGATGACTTCTAATGCACTGACCTTATGTTGTAGAGGTTAATAGACTAGCATTGACCTTTCCAAAACATGCATCGACCTTAGCTATAGTTGTTAGGTCACTAGCATCGACCATATTGCATGAGTTGTGAATAAGGTACATGAGGTGCATCGACCTGAATAGTGTTGTGATCAATGTGCATCGACCTGAAAAGTGTTGTGATCAATGTGTATCAACCTGAATAGTGTTGTGATCAATGTGCATGGACCTAAAAAGTGTTGTGATCAATGTGCATTGACCTGAATAGTGTTGTGATCAATGTGCATCGACCTGACTATGCATTCTGTGTATAAGGTGCATCGACCTTTTAGGTGAACAATGCATATGTGCATCGACCTTCTAGGCTCAGCGGCATATATGCATTGACTTGGTAAGTCAATAAAGTAGAGGATGCATCGACCTTATAACTCAACAATTATGCAAATGCACTGACCTTCTAGACTAAGTGTTAACATGTGCACCGACCTATCTATTTCAAAGTATGAATGTGCATCGACCTTTTAGTGCACCAGAATGAACATGCATCGACCTGTGAATGACTATAGACTCAATCTAACTTAAAAGAAAATACAAGATACTAAATGACTGTGACTAGCATCAAAACACAAACTATTGTCAGCATCAAAACATCTCATCAAATCCAGAGGAGACACAACACACAGTTCCCTACTGCAACATACACTGCTTCAGCAGTGGAAAGAGCAACAGTGTGTTACTTCTTAGATGCCCTAGACACTAGACAACCACCTAGATATTGACAATACCCACTAGTGCTCTTTCTATCTATCCTACACCATGACCCTATAGACATCAAATGAGGCGGAGTCACCATCGCTCCTCTCTGCCAGCTTCATTTCTATCATCTACTCAACCATGAGCTTGTTCATCACTGCCGGGTCAACCGGACTTGGATAGAAGTGGGCTTGTTGCATGTGTGGTGTTGTCAACATGGCCGCATGGGGCGTGGCAGGAGCCCCTTGGAATTGGAGGATTGGAGGTTGCGGCATAGCCATAATTTGTTGTTACAAGGAGGAATGCCCCTAGTGTGGTTGTGCACCGACAGTGGAGCAATTGCCTGTGGGGAGACTTCAAATGTCTGGCTGCTGCCACATGCTATCCCAGGGGGACTTCAAGCTGCCCGAGCGTAGAGGTGCGAGCATCTCTCTCACTCAGCTGCTTCTTCAACGCTTCAATTTCTTGTCGATAGCTTTGCAACAACATCAACAAGGCCGGATCATTGGTAGAAGGGCTAGGAAGGCTTCCCCGCTCCTCAGATGGTGTCTCTTCGGATGAGGTGGATGGCATTCCACTCTCATCTTCAGTTGTGATCACATTGGCGGTTAGGGCAGCTGGCATCTCCTCTGGATTTGTCATCCCTACGAGGGTCTGCAATGCCTCACTAGCGGCCTTTCCTCTTCTTGTGACAGGACCGGGCCTCTCGGCAATCCGGGCAACTTCTTCGGGTTCTTCGGGCAGGGCCCCATAATGGCTGGTCGCTCCGACCACATTGCAAGTGTAAACTTGTATATTTTTACTTTTTCTCCTTGCACGTCTATTCGGCTGACCAAGGAAGGTCAATCTTTCGAACACCGAGACTCTCGATGCGTCTTCTTCATGGCAGGGACGCCCATAGCATCCCGACTCTGCATCTTCTATTTCCACTAGGTTGACTGGACACTCTTGACCCTCTTTTGTGGTGGTGATGGCTTGTAGCAGCCGTTGCCTCCCTGAGGAGGTATTACCTGCCCCATAGATATATCTGCACATGGCCCAGGTGATGTCTTCTTCTTCATAGTCAGTGTAGTCCACAGATGGCGGTACCCTTGCTTGTGCTGGGGGCCCATAAGCGAGCCGATCCCTCTTGGCGGTCTTGCTGTGATTCTTAGCACGTAAAAAGGTCTTCTCCTGTTGTTCATTGCCTTGGATAGGTAATTTGCGAGATGCCTCTGCCGGCATCTCACTGTTCTTCACCCTTCCCTGCCTGGGCTTGTCGGCTCCAGCGGGTCCCAGTAGAGTTGATGATGGGACCCGAGTGGGTTTTGGTACCCAGATCTGCTTGATCATGGGTGGCCTGGGGGCCGGTTCATTCTTCGGCTGACGGGCCACTCCAGTATTCTTCTTCTCTATTCTCTTGAGCACTTGGAAAGAGTTGCGCACCGGGACATTCAGCACAATTCGGTTAGGGATCACGTCAGCCCTCTGACCATTGAGGTGGACCCGGATGCCTCCGACTAGGACCGACTTGCCAGTGTTGGAGATTCAGCCCCTAGGGGCAGTAGTAGCAGCATTCCTTTGGCTCCTCCTTCGACGGGAAGCCGTGCTCAAGCACGGCAGGCACGACGAGGTGTCCACCTATTTATGCGCTCGCAAGGAGGCCCAGAAGATTCGGCCGGCACTGCAGATGAAGCTGCCGCCAGTGGCCGGGGATGATTTCAAGAAGACATTGAGGGATCTCTGTGGTATCGGGGGCGAACGCCTCGACATAATTAACTATCCGTTCCCGGCAGAGGAGGAGGGCACTCTGGCCAGGAGCTGGCGCTCAGAGGTCGACTCCGCCCGTCCATATCGTGCTTTCGTGCGGGCTGAGGAGCGGAAGCCCGAGAATTATAAGGACACGACCTGGATGTACGTCCTCCTTCGGGTGCACGGGCTAAAGATCGAGGATTCTGGCAGGGCCATTCTGAGTAAGCCACTACATCTGGCTTATGGCTATGCTGACGGTTGGGGGATGGATTCCTTCAACCTATACTGCCACCTTGCGGCCAGGAAGCATGCTGATTTGGCCGCCCTGACCGACCGATGCCAGAAGATTGGCGATGTATGCTGGCTAGTTAGGGAGGCAGCCCGTCGAGATCAGGTGCCGTCACTGACCTATTGGCCAGTGTCTCTTCGCCTCTACAACGGACCGCACGGTGCGCATTGTCGCTTCCGCACACCGAATTTCCTCTTTGTTTTTGACGACTGTCGTCGAGTGCCGAACATCGACTAACTTTTGCCCTTCTCCTGTTCGCTTTTCCTTGCAGACCACCCGGATGGCAACCAACTGGCAACGTACCGGAATGTGCTTCGGCAAGCAGAGAAACCAGCATATTTCGGGGAGGCGCCAGCGGCTCCAACCACCACCCCTCTGCCTCCCCCTGCTAGAAGGTCCCGGGGGCGGTCGCCGGTGAAGAGGGCGATAGGCGAGGCAAAGGTGGCCGGGCGGCGGGAAGCCAAACGTCGGAAGACCCAAGCTGCCGAGCCTTCGAGGGCCATTCCCGTGCCGCCCCCGATCCTGTCATTCGAAGAATTCGAGGCGGGACGGGTCGAGCCGAGCCGACCAACCGGTGAGATTTCTTCCGTCATTCTTGTCCCTAAAGCAGGTGCATATATTTTTTGGTTGGGGATGCTCATGTCCGTGTGCCCTCGTGTTGTCCAGCTAGGGAGGAGCTTCCGGCTTCGCCAGTACGGACCGCGGGTGACTCCTGGGTCGGGACCAGACCGCCGTCGAGCCCCGGTCGTCCGTCCGGAGTTGCTGAGAAGTCTCCAGCAGCGTCACCGGTGGGGAGAGAGCTTTCCGCCATCCGGGAGACGGAACGACGGGAGGCGGAGCGGAGGAGATCCGAGGTGGCCCGGGCGACTTCCACTCCCTCTCCTCCGTTGCTCCCTTCCTTTGCGGCATTTGCTTCGCCTCGGGCTGAGCCGAGCCACTCTGCCGGTAAGACCTTGTGGACGCACTTTTATTAAATTAAATTTGATTGTTCGTTTGTTGGTTTTTTGTTTGTTTGTTTAGTTAGTTAAGTGCGTGGGCGTGCCAGTCACCGAGGTGACGATTTATTCGGGCTCCGCGGAGCCCGTGTTAAGAGAACAATTTTCATAATCTCTAATAGTTAGTCTCCACTAATTTTTTCTCACTCTAAAAGATTATGAAAAAAAGTTACAATTCATTGGGGTACCAAACGCAACCTAAAACTACTTCCAACTGGAAGCCATGCCAAGCACAATATAAAAGAAGCCATAATTAGCAAATACATATGTAGCAACTGCATTAATGACAAACTGAGAACTAGTGCAACTTTCTAGAGAGATATTTCAGATACCCAAACAACCTAACAATAAAAACTTTCCAACTAGAAGCAAACTCGAGAGAACTTCATGCTATTGAACGTTACATTGCTAAAAGAAACCATAAATTACCTCAGATGAGACTCCATGAAAACTTGCCGCTAATGAGCAAGCGACCTCGATGCTCCCTGTCGTACGCCTCCATTTTCTCCCTGGCTGTTAAAATAAATAAGAGTAGGGGTTTATGTGTTATTGTCCTCATCTTGTACTCTGGGTATTAATACCCTTCTTTCAATTAATGAAATTAATCCTTTCCCAAAAGTCATCATGGCATCAGAGCCAGATTAGGGCTCCAGCTGCCCCATCACGTTCCTCTTTCTGCCCGCAGCAACCCGCCGGACGCGCGGCTCTTGCGTGAAGCAGCACCGGCTCCCTCCTCCGCCAACAACTCGTCGGACGCACCTCCTCCGCCAGCAACCGGCCGGACGCGCGGCTCTTGCGCGCGAGGTGGCGGTGTCTCACCGGGGAGCCATCCGGTGGTTCGATTGTGGGTCGCTACCGCAATGGCCTCTCTTCTCCCAGAACGGGATGCCAACAGATGAGATCTGTGCGTCGCTGGAGTAGCGTTCCAGACAGGGGTGCCAACAGCCACAACCTGTTGTGGTTGTCATCCCGTTAGGGGAGAGCGTCTTGTCGTCAACTATGGTCAGTGTGTAGAGGACCTCATCTAGTTTCTATATCCTTATGCAATGACAACTCTCAGCTCTCTGGCGACGTTCTAGTTTTCTATATTCCATCATCTACTTCTTGTCCGATATGGGGGACTCCTCGTCTTCGTCAACCAGACAGGCTCCTATCTCTAATCACATTTTGACAATTTCTGTAAAGCTGAATGGTGCGAACTATCATCAGTGGTCGAGAGCCCTTCGGTTCTTATTAATGTCTATGAAAAAGTTACGTCATATTGAGGAAGATGCTCCAGATAAATCAGATTTGAAGGCATGTGAAGCTTGGCAAGCGGATGATGGAACTGTTATTTCGGTGATTGGAAATAGTTCTGAGTCACACATCTTCAATAATGTTCTTTTCTTAGATACTGCAAAAGAAATGTGGGAGTCTTTGAAGCGAACCTACTCTGGTGAAACCAATGTCTCACACATCTATAATCTTTATTCCAAACTATTTGCAATCAAACAAGATGGGAGACACATAGCACAATATTTCTCAGAAGTGCAGGGACTGTGGAATGAACTTCAACTATATCACCCTTCTACCACAGATGCAGCGAAAATACAAAAACAACGTGATGAATTCATTATCTTACCGGCTGGTTGGCTTGGTTCGGCCTGGCCAACCTTAAACCCCTTGAATGATGGGATGGGAGGTGGTGGAGGAACGATCTTTGCAGGCTGGGCAGCCTCCGCTTTCTGGCGCTTGGCCTCCCACCATCCGGCGGTCTTCGCCTCGCCCAAGGCCTTCTTCACAGGCGACTTCACCCGGGGCCTCTTCGCAGGACGGGGTAACGGGATCGTGGTCGGGGCCACTGGCGCCTCCTCAAAATAGGCCGACTTCTCCGCTTGCCGGAGGAGATTGCGGTACGTCACCAGCTGGGTGCTGTCTGGGTGGTCTGTGACGGAAAGAAAACAAAGGGAGCAAGGAGTTAGTTACCATTCAGCGCTCGATAATGACCAGCAGGAGTAAAAGATGTAATGCATATGTGCAGTAGTACATACCATGGGCACCGGTATAAAGTCGAAGCGTAATTGGCCAGTATCTCAGGGAGGGCGCTTGGTGCCGACGGGCTGCCTCCCGGACTAGCCAACACACGTCCCCGATCGTCCGGCACCAGTCTGCGAGGGCGGCCAGGTCTGCATGCTTCTTGGCTGATAGGTGGCAATATAGATTGAAGTGATCCATCCCCCATCCTTCGGCGTAGTGATAGGCCACATGCAATTGCTGCCCCAAGATGGCCGCCGACCAAGCTTCGATTGTTAGCCCGTGCACCCACAAGAGGACATAGAGCCAAGTGGTATCCGCGTAATTCTGCAGCTTACGCTCATCCCTCCTCTCGAAGCTGCGGTAGGGGCAAATCAAGTCCTTCTCGACCTGCCAGCTAGTTGCAGGGGTGCCCTCCTCTTCCGCTGACAGCGGATAATTGATCAACTCTAGGCGGTCTGAGCAGATGTGGTAAAGGTCTCGCAGAGTCTTCTTGAAGTCATCCTTCGCCACCGAAGGCAGCTTGGCCTGTGGCGCCGGTCTGCTCACTCGGGCCGCCTTACAAGCAATCACATAGCCGGCCACATCCTTACTTTTGCCATGCCATAGGCGCAGGAGGTGCTCTGGCTCGACATCAAGGACGGGCGTGGGCTACCGGCTTAGGAATCTTCTCTCCACCCCGTCCCAACAATCGGTCTTGTGAGACCGATAGAAGGCCGTCCAGGCATTCCACCACTTCACATATTTGGGGGTCACCCGCGGAATGTGACCGAGAGCGGGCACTCTAAAGCTGGTAGCATCCATCCGGTGGAAGAAGTCCCACCAGGGCCTCGCTTGTTCTGCAACTGAGCTCCCTCGTAGACTCCATGCGGCAAGGCCAAACTGGGCACTATGCACCGAGATGTGTTGATCATATCTGAAGTTACGGCCAAACCGAAAGGGGTAATACAGTTCCAGCAGTAGGGTCTCCCCCTTTCGGAATGCCAGCACGCTGGGGCAAATAGATAGAGCCCAGTCTCTGAGTTTGGGCTCCAGCAGCGGACAAGTGACGTTTGCCTGGCTAATGGGGTGCACATATTTTTCAACCTGGTCATCCTTGCACTCCCGTTTGTTATTTACCAGGCCTAGAGCACCTTCAACTCAGTGGTTTAAAAATTCTAACAAGCATCTCATTGGCTAAAATTTTTTTATTTGGTCAATCAATTCACCCCTCTCCCCTAGATTGCCACCATTTGGGACACAACAACTAGAAATGTAATTCACATTAGCCTGGGAAGCTGGGGCCGAGCCTGCCGGGGAAAGCATTACGGCCTGGAGCTGGGACTGGGACAGGGACTGGAGGTGTGAACTGGGTCTAGGACTGAAACTTGTCATTGGGACTAGGATTGCAACTGGTGATGGGGACTAGAGCCTGAGCAGGCTGGGTGATCATTGGAGGCATTGTAACTGGGATACTGGGACTGGAAACTAGGGTTGGAGTTGAGTGGCTGGCCTGTGGTAGCATTGTAGTCATGGTACTAGGACTGGAAGTTGGGACTGTAACTGGGTGGCTAGCCTGTGGAGGCATTGTAGCCAAAAATTGGGACTGGAAGTTGGGGCTGGGTGGCTAGCCTATGGAGGTGTTTTAGTCGAAAATTGGAAGTGGAAGCTGGGACTAGAACTGGGTGGCTAGCCTATGGAGGCGTTGTAGCCAGAAACTGGGACTGGAAGCTGGGGCTGGGTGGCTAGCCTGTGGAGGCATTGTAGCTGAAAACTAGGAGTGAAAGCTGGGACTCGAACTTGGTGGCTAGCCTATGGAGACATTATAGTCAGAAACTGGGACTGAAAGTTGGGACTGGAACTGGGTGGCTAGCTTGTGGAGGCATCGTAGCCGAGGTACTGGGACTGGAACTGGGTGGCTAGCCTGTGGAGGCGTTGTAGCCAAAAACTGGGACTAGAAGCTGGGGCTGGGACTGGGTGGCTAGCCTATGGAGGTGTTGTAGCCGGAAGCTGGGACTGGAACTGGGTGGCTAGCTTGTGGAGGCATTGTAGCCGAAAATGGGGACTGGAACTTGGTGGCTAGCCTGTGGAGGCGTCGTAGCCGGAATGATGGGGCTGGAGCTGGGCAGCTGGCTTGTGAAGGTGCTGTAGCCAGAATGCTGGAGCTGAGAACTGAGTGGCTGGCCTTTGAAGTCGTTGTAGCTGAGATGCTAGGACTGCTATTGAGGCCAGTCGACTGGCCTGTGAAGGCGTTGTAGCTGGAAGCTGGAACTGGAGACTGAAGCTAACCGACTGGCCTGTGAAGGCATTGTAGCTGGAAGCTAGAGCTAGAGACTGGAGCTGGCCAGTTGGACTGTAAAGGCATTGTAGGCAGAATACTGGGATAGGTCGGCTGACCATTGAGGTGTGTAGCTGAATGTTGGAGCTGGAGGCTGGAACTGGAGCTGGCCGGCTAGCTACTGATGCGTAGCAACTGGAAGGCTGGAGCTGGTCGGCTGACCTTTGAGGTGTGTAGCTGAATACTGGAGCTGGAATTGGCGATGGCCAACCCTCGAGGGTGTAGTGGCCACCATTATTGTAGAATGATGCTGAGGTCGCCGTCGGTGGGATGTTGCAGTTGACGGCTTTCATCAGTGGGGAGTAGAGAGGGAGAGAATATTTTTTGCGTTTAATAAGAGTCTCTGCACCCTGCTAGCCAAGACCGTCAACTCTAGCAAGAGGGACTGGGAAGGGAAGATGTAAGAAGCGTTATGGGCTTACCGTACAGCCCATAAAACCCCAACCGACTGATCACCATTCCCACTGGTATACAGGTCAGAGGCAGTGGTACTGATAGAGCTGGAAGTGCCGTCACTGCGTGTTGCTATACACCACGGCTTGACAAAAGGCGAACAGACAAATATAGAAAGAAGATTAGAAGAGCTCGCCGAGCCTGAAGGAAGACGTCTCCGAGCGTAGCAAAATATTCAACTATACCAAGCTCGCATGGCCCAGCTTTCGACAAGTTAGTCAAAGGGTGAGAATTCAAGAAAGGCAACCTTGTGATGGTCAAAAGAAGAGAATTAATGGCCTCCAATCCCAAGGGAAAGTTGGTTGAAAATTGGGTTAGACCGTATGTCGTCCACCAGGTCTATGAAGGTGGTGCCTACATTCTTGTAGACCATAAAGGAGTAGTTCAGTTTTCCCCTATCAATGGGAAGCACCGAAAGCTGTATCATGCAGCTCTACCAGCATTCGAAACGTGATCGGGACCTATTTGGCCTAGGGCACCCCGCCCCGACCAAGCTCTCTGGAATATTCACCCTATTCAAATCAATTCCGAGGCCATTGCCTCGCAATTGCAAAAGCCCGCCCAGTATACACAAATCCCCAGGACTCTTTAAGAACCCCTCATGGTCCCACTAGGCTATCATTTTTCACATTATCGCCATTACGGACCTTACGTCCAAATCGACGCATAAATCTTCCTTGCATTAGCATTGCTTTCTTGCCAATGAATACACTCTTCTCCGGTGCAAGGCTTTATGCCCTAACCGATAGATTCACATTATCGCCATTACGGATCTTACGTCTGAATCGACACATAAATCTTTCGTTGCATGGGCATTACTTTCTTGCTAATGAATACACTCTTCTTCGGTGCAAGGCTTTATACCCTAGCCGATATATTCACATTATCACCATTACGGAACTTACGTCCAAACCGGCGCATAAATCTTTGCTTACATTGGCATTGCTTTCTTGCTAATGAATACACTCTTCTGTGGTGCAAGGCTTTATGCCCTAGCTGATATACCCACATTATCACCATCGTGGACCTTACATCCGAATCGGCACAAAAATCTTTCCTTGCATTGGCATTGCTTTCTTGCCAATGAATACACTCTTCTTCGGTGCATGGCTTTATGCCCTAGCAGATATACCCACATTATCGCCATCACAGACCTTACGTTCGAATCGGCACATAAATCTTTCCTTGCATTGGCATTGCATTCTTGTCAATGAATACACTCTGTTTCGGTGCAAGGCTTTATGCCCTCGCCGATATATTCACATTATCGCCCTCTCGGACCTTACGTCTGAATCAGCGCATAAATCATTCATTGCATTGGCATTACTATCTTGCTGATGAATACATTCTTCTTCGGTGCAAGGCTTTATGCCCTAGCCGATATATCCACATTAACCCCATCCGGGGGGTTTAGGCGGAGGATATTTCTATTTTAAGAAATCACTTTTTTTTAGAATGGAGGGGGTTTACGCAGACTGGCTTGAGGGGGTCAGGCGGGTCCGCGTAAACACCCCCCAGGGGGGTCCAGGCTAGTCCGCCTGAACCCTCCTCGGGGGGTTTAGGGGGGTTTGACCGGGGATTTTAGCTGGGTTTGACTGGGGTTTTGACTGAGGATTGACTGTGGGTTTGACTGAAAATTTGACCAAGGATTTGATGGGGATTTGACTGGGGGTTTAACTGGGATTTGACTGGGAATTTGACTGAGGATTTGACTGGGGATTCGGGTTACCAAAAGACAGGAATGCCCTTGTTATAAAAAGGAATTTTCTTCCGAGGGCTCCGCCCCCAGAGACCCCCGCAAGGGGCGCTACCCCCTTGACCGCGTGCTAGGGCGCACGATGGTGGTGCAAGACGCGATGGATTGTTGGGAGTCCTGAGTTGGGATCCAGCTTGCTGTAGAGTGGCTGGAACATACGCGCCCACCAAGTGCTCGGGGAAGGTCCCGACAGGCACATGTGTGGCCGTATAAGGGTGCTATGAGCTCCTGAAGCTTGTGGTTGGCCCAGATGGGTCTCCCTTTGACTTCAGAGTGTTGGAGAGAGGTGACTTGGAGGTAGACCCTGGCCTCACTACTGGGTGCCACATGGCATGGCTTGTAGTCAGGACGCCCCTGGGTAGGCTCGGGTAGCTATGTTGAACGTGGGTAAACCCACAAACTGAGTGATCGGGGGTGAGCTCCATCAATTGCTGATGTTGCCACGGGTCACGGCTAGCTCATTAGGACCCTTGGTTGGGCCTGGTAACTAGGGCATCGACATGATGATGCCATTTGTCTGGTGATTGGGGCGACCCTCGCTCCTCAGCGAAGAGCCGTATGATGCGGCAGGCTGTTCTGAGTCCCGGGTTAACTTGGTTGTTAAGGTGTCGGTGGTGTAATACCGTGACTAGGGTATTCGGGGATGATCCCCGAATCTTTAGAGAGTGTCGTCCTGTACAACAGGTTGTCCCGACCCTTGGACCCGACTGGGTTGTCAGAGAAATTGGCTAGTATAGTGCCCTTTGCTCAGGAACGATCCCCGCTTCTTATGGTGCGTCGTTTTACCCGACGAAGTATCTCGATTTTTGAGCTCAACTCAACTGGTAGAGCACCTTTGGCATTATGTCATTTTGCTCTATTTAGGAAGTGATTTTCTATGCTTAATCCTTAATTAATTAAAGAAAATAAGCAGGTGCCAACAAAGAACCATGTAGAAGCTTGCAAGAATGCAATGTGTTGAATTAAGAATTCAAATTGGTTTCAACAGGCACGCCAATGAACTTAATGAAGTGGAGTTTTGTCAACATCAAAAGGGGGGAGATTGTTGAGATTCCCCAGTTGATTTTGATGACAACAAAACGTCGAAATGCCTAATGGTCGTGTGCCCTGCAAAATTGCTTAAAAGCAAACACAAGAAGGAAAATTAAGGCCATTCTCCGATTTGTCCTCAAGTGACAGCTAAAAGATTGGAAGCCAAGGTTTGAAGTGGCTTAACAAGAAGGAGTGGTACCAAGACCAGACTCAGACGAATAAGAAAAAAAAAGTAAAAGAGACGAGGACTAGAAGTCTCTCACTCAGGTGCTGAGACCCTGATCACACAAATGGTTCACAGAAGAAGCGGAAACTTAAGGGGAGGAGTGAGGACTAAAGTCTCGAAAGCAGTGGGAGAACGGGCAGATGCCCAGAGCAGTTGAGGTGGAAGAAGTCGGGTCGGACTCGAGATCAGAAGGGATCATGAGGAGAAATTGATAGATGGATAATGGTGGATCCGGAGGGTCTGCAGGCGAAGGAGAAGAATCATGATGGGTAGAAAAATCTGGAGGCTCCAGAGGAAGAAAATGAGGAGGGACGTAGTGCTCGGGGAAGAGGTGCAGAAAAAGGTGATTGAATATGAGGAGAAGACCAAAGGACGCGATGTCTTGGAGGAGTGGGAAGATAAATCGGAGGAGGGGGAAGAAGTCCAGAGTTTTCGGCAGAAGAAAATGCCGAAGGTGCAGTACCCGGGCAAAAGAGATGATGAACTCAAAAATTTCGGGGATGGAGGCAAATTAAGAAAGATAGAATGGAGAAGATCTGGAGGTTCCGGGGGAGGACGACACCACGGGCCGCGTGGCCCAAGGAGAATGGGTGAGAAATCCGGAGGTCTCAGAGGAGAAAAATTGAAGAGGGCGAGATACCCTACAGAAAGAGATAAGTCCGGAGGTTCAAGAGGAATAGAAAGGTGCCACGGGACGCGATGCCCAGGGAAAAGAGAAAACTTCGGAGGTTTTGAAAATCATGGAGAATGAATAGGGACGTGATGCCCCTGATGGAGAGATGGAAGATCTGGCAGCTCCGGGGAAATAGAGTGGCAAGGGACGCGATGCCCTGGGAGAATCAGTGAAAAATCCAGAAACGCCAAAAGACGGGGAAAGTATGGGTTTGGAAACCTAAGAGAGAAGGAATGCAGATGCATGAGATGCATTAGATATGATAGATGCATGGGATGCACAGAATGCATGAGATGCAAAAGATGCAAGGAGTGCAAGGAAGGAAGTCTCCTTCTTACCTCGTGAGTGGCCCATAAGGAGAGATTAAATGAGAGGACGAATGAAGTAGAAACAATGGTGAGTGGGTCGGTGGAAAGCCCTTGAAAAAGCCCGCCCCTCCATGGTAAAGAAAGTGCCCAACCAAATGGCTTAAAGGATGGAATCACTGCCCGAGTGCTCTCATCAACAGTAGAATGTGTTATAGTAATGCATGAAGAGAACCCCTTAGGAAGTTGTATAATAACGGAGCGAGGGATAATGAGAGCGTCAAAAGAATATCGACCAATGAGTAAAGTGAATTTAATCATGGCATTGGGCTGACATGGCATCAACTCATAAGAATTCTTCATAGGGAGCATCATTGGAGACCTTTCAATAATGCCTGACACAAGAATATGGACCGGCAAACGGCAAATGAACTCTTGAACTTTTAACCTTAAACTCGAAAGGTCAGGAGTTACCGATCTGTTGACAAGCACGTGGCCTAAGACAAAGGCCTACAGGACCAGACACACAAGCCTAGAAAAAGGTCTAAACAGACACAAACACAGACCCTATAGCTCATACAACTGGATCGCCGTGCATGGTCCCCTAAACACAACCGCATACACGACTAGAGCGTCGTGCACACCACAACAAGTTGGTCCTGGCCAAAGCCAAACACAGACCAACTCAGCGGGATGCTAATCTTGGACGGAAACAAGGACAGGCTGACTCAGAATGGGACACGGACTCCGAGAAGTACGAGAGTCATGCGTCACGTGACGGAAGCACCTCCTCACTAGAAGAACAGCCAGCTACGTCTGCTGACTCGAGGTACATGCTGAACCAGAACAATAACTACAGTACCGAGTGACTAGTCAGGGTCACGTCTATCGGCGCAAGTCCTAACGCCCCTGACCACGTGTACATACACTGGCTCGTTGCTTAGAGCCAGGCCTCTTGCTAGTATTCCCCTCTGTAGGTCGCTACGGTTGGACCGGGGCCCACAGAACTAGCTTAAAAATCGTATCTCGGGAATTGTCACGCCACCACTCCCAGGTGGGCCGACATGCCATAACGCGTCATCAGGCTATGACTAGTGGAGGCTCACTAGACACAGACTCTAAAACATGAGTGCTGGAGTACAGACAGGCAAGAAAGCGCTATCGTACGTACTACGAAGCACCAAGGCAGTACACCAACAACTGACAGACTCAAGACAGGGCAACTAGACCTAAAACTACAACAATCCCTGAGTCTCACGACTCGAAGTCAAGATCATAGCATAAAGCGGAACGAGCCGCCAATCAGTCTAATCCTAAGCCAGAGGAAATGACACAGCTGAAGCAAATGACTCACGGAGACATGAGGGTGCACCAAGAACCCTCAGCACACCTAGACATGCAAACCGAGGTAAGACAATACCTCTAGGCATCCAGAACCACTGTCTCAGGCTAGATAGAACTGTCGAGACACACATAAGGTCACCTGTCAACGACTGGGTCACACCGGGTTGACCAGAACCCGACAATGACACATAGATACGACACCATACACAAACACTCTTGGCCATCTCATTATGGTCATAACCCTCATAGGATGCCAACAGACATCCACGAGTCATGGGCAAACCACAAGGTCAAGCCAAGACAAGCAAAAACTGAAACCACGGGAACGACACTCCGGGCTTAAGCTATCCATCGCTCGACTACTAGGCAAATCTAACAGTCCAAGATTAGGTCGTTAAGGAACTGTAGCAGTCAAGAAGTAGAGCGCACTAAGTCAATCTTGAATCGACCTATCTAGTCAGACCGCCCGACAGACTCACGGACACTAGCAGTCCAAGCCAAAACCGCTAGAGACACCGCCCTAATCAACCTAAACATCTGGCGCTAGTCAAATGGGCCACACACATGGACAGACGGATGCGGGAAAGACCATCACGGCCAACTGACAATACAATGAACCCATACACATTTTCTTGGCAGCACTCTCTCTGATTTATATTACCACCTCCAAAACCACTTCCCCCTTTTTTGTCCCCTTTTTTGTCCTGGTTTTATCATGGATTTATGTACTGAAAGATGTTCTCTTTCTTTACCTTTGTGCTCGTGACTTGGGAAGATGCAACCTGGTGCTTGTGTAGGAGCGATGTGAGCCAGATTGCCCTCCAGAAGACGCTGGACTACGCCTGCGGGGCTGGAGCCGACTGTAACCCCATCCTCCAGAACGCGGCCTGCTACTCGCCCAACACGGTGCTCGCCCACTGCTCCTACGCCGCCAACAGCTACTTCCAGAGGAAGGGACAGGCGGCGGGCACCTGCGACTTCTCCGGCACCGCCACGGTCACCGCCACCGACCCAAGTAAGCGGCTAGCTCCGCCACCCTTGCGTTTGCCATTCTTCGATCCGGAGAAAACCCACGAAAGATTGAATCTTTTCTGTTAATTTGCAGGCTATTCCGGCTGCAGCTACCCATCCAGCGCCAGGTATGCTGTGCTCTGTTTCCTCTTTATTTTCTTCTTCTTCTTCTTTGTGTTGATGTTTCCTTTTTTGTTACTCTCTTCTTCCGGTATTGCATTTTTCACTATTATTTCCGGAGGAAACCCATGCTGCCTGTGTGACTGTGCCTCGCCTCCCCCTCGTTCTTGGTCTGCTGTTGGATTTTTCTTTCAGGGGATCATCTTATGCTGAGCTTTTGATCTCCATTTTCTTCATCACCCATCGAATCCCTTTGTCCCATTAATAGGAAGGCTTTTTGAAACATTCCCACAGTGTGGAGTAATCAAATGGGTCTGCATCCGTTTTGCATGTTTGTGTTTGCTTTGCCTCTCTCTCTGGTCTTACAAAACTCTACTTTTGGAGGTTCTGTTGTGAGTTGTGACATCGTTCTCACAGGTGACGAAACCCTTCCTCTACTCCTGCAACTTCTTTCCTCTTCTTGTTTCTTTTACAGTACTGCAGGAACAGCCACCACCACACCAACCTCTAGCACGCCGACTGGCGGCACGACTACGCCGGGGACACCCTCCACCTTCACCCCCAACAACGGCGTCCTGGGCAGCCTCGGCCCCTCCGGCACCAGCATATCCACCGACGGAAGCGCCGCTGCCGGCCCCAACCTCAACGCGGGGACCGCCTCCCTCTCCCTGCACGTCACCATCCTCTGCGGCCTGGTCCTGTTCAGCCTCGGCTGGTAAGAAAAAAAACAGAGTTAAAAAGTGAAAAAAAGGAGGAGAAAGAGACGCCAATGGGGTTGGTGGGGTTGGTCAAGGTTCACCCACCAGTGAGTGCTCCACTGCTAAGGCAGCGGTCTGTGGGGAGAGAGGGCCTGCTGCTGCTGGAGGAAGAAGACACCATCATAGCTGCTAGTTTGTTCTCTTTCTACCCTTCTTTTCTCTCTCTCTCTCTCTCTCTCTCTCTCTCTTCAGATTTGTTGTCCTTGGGGTAGTGGGAGTGAAGAGGAGCTCTGATTCCTCGTGTTGGGTGGGGCTATTAAGTCTGAATATAGCCACTTTCAAGACCATTTAACTATAAAGTTTAAAAAATCATTAAATTTAAACCAATATTTTTCATGTGTTGGGCAATCATAGAACTCCATAAAGGAAAATTCCTCTTTTAAATTTACTCTGATAAATGAACTTAGCAACAGATAGAAATTATCACAAGAGTTCAAGGCATTCAAGGAATTCGGAGTAAGCAACCAGACACGTAGAAGTAGATGACGGATCTTCCGAAATACCACGGAGGTTCATATTTCAATACATCTCAGACCAATATGGAACACAACAAATGATAAGCATGATACAACAGCTGATGCACATGGAATGCACTCGGGTAGAGAGTGGAGGTGGGCAGTGAACTACTCCCCCTTAGGATGTGCAATGACATACAAATGAGCCTAGAAGACATGCAGCCAAATGCATGAAGGAGACCGGTGAAGGCTTGTGTGAAATCTCCCCCTTGATGAGAGACTTATAGGAATGTTTCCAGAGGAGACATGGTAGGTGATGTTCGTCAAAGGTGAGCACAATTCAAACTGTCGGAGAGCATTGATAGGCTGAATAGAGACAGATGGACTACGACGTCGACACAGGCACATCAAAGGGTCGACGTATACTACTTAGATAGAATGTAGATTCAAGAAGAAAACAACTATTGTGTCGACTCACCAAGGTCTGTGCATCGACACACAATGCGGACAAAACAACATGTTTTTTATTATATTTAAATGAGCATGAATCATGGCAGATCCCCCCCTTTTTGACAGAAAAACACAGCTGTAACTATGAATATCAAGAAGACAGACTCTCATGTTCCTTTTCAAAAGATCCATTGTCCATGAAGCACACAAATGAGTTATGCAATAGCAAGTGTAAGAGGTTTAACACAACATGGACCTCAAAATATGTCAAACAGTGGATGCAAGGATGCAGACTTGACTTTCACATCTGATACCAGGAAGCTCCCCCTTAAATTGTGTATGGACCTCAAAATGCCTATGTGATACTCATCAAAGGAATATGTAGCCTAGGACTTATGTGGACATATGATGCGATAGAGATGCAGTACATGCTAAGAAGAATGGGAGATTTCTCAAATTTTCCTTTAGCATGAAATGCATGAAAGTGAATGAGACCACAAAAGAATGCTCAATATTCACGACACATGCAGCCTCAAGATGTATGCAATGCATTCTAAACTGAAGTGTAAATGCTTAAGCTCCCCCTTAATGCAGTACATACGAAGGCTAGGACAAGCAATTGACAATGCAAGTGTTCTCAAGATCAAGGAATTGAATATGTAATGTAGCCATGACGCACAACATGAAGAGCATGTTAGCAATGTTAAACCAAGATTCATATGCCACTCGGAGTGAGACATGATCAAGTAGAGTCATAGAGTTAACAATATATCAGCACTAGGTTCAACATCACATCAATTTCATTAGTATGATAGATCTTTCACGAGAGGAATTGCTGAAATATCTTATTTCTGGTACAAGGCAGAGGTATTGATCCGAAGACCCAACTCACGCATAGTGAGAGTTCCAGGCAGGCTTTACCTGCCTTTCTGCACGTCACCATTCGATATACCAGAAACTTAGGTTAAATGACAATCATGTAATCCAATTCAGATGTTCATCTAAAACCATGGGGGATTTCATCATTTCAGGGAGACAGTTTCATGCTTGTAGGGTTTATTGGAAGCTAAGAAGCCATTAGAGCAAGGACTACAAAGAAAACTTTAACATCCAGAATTAACAAAAGTTGAAGATCTTATTTGCAAACCTATGCCTTGAGCTTTTATTACCTGCTAATCCGTTGTTCAGCTCCAAGGCACCCTGCACCCAAAATTCTCATTTTGAATTTTTAGGTACCCAAGTTTTCTTGGGTCCTTGATGATTAGCATCACTTCCGGCATGTGACCTTCTTTTCTTTGGAGCGATCAAATCATCAGTTCTCATCCAATGGGAGTCATCGTACACATGTCCATGTTTACCACAATAAAAATAGCACACACTTGATTTGACATTTTATCTATGTGCATGTGCATTAAACCTTTGTCAGTAAGCATGGATGCCACCATGTTGATCATGAGAGTGACTCTTACCTTTCAGACGCCAACAGTCCTTGACTGTGTGGCCAATTTTTTCACAATGGAAGCAGCAAGGAGGAGTTTTTCTTCTAGCGGCCTTAGAATGCGTCGACCTGTCCTGAGGGGTGCGTCGACGCAGTGAATCATCTCTAGGCTTCTGAACGGGAGTGTGCTGAGCATGCTTCCTCCCGGCGCAGACCTTTCCCTTGCCAGTGCTTTCTGCATTGTTTTTCACATTGTTCCTTTTGCTTTTGCCTACTCTTAATTCATCCTTTTTCAATATAAGGCAATCATGCTCAACATGATCATGCATACCACAATAGAAACAATGAACATTCATTTTATGAGAAGCATGGTATTTAACATGTGATTTTCTATCATGCATGTGAGAGCCAACAAAATCATTTTTCTATTTATGCTTGAGAGCCTTCTTTTTCTGATTACCATTCTGTCTTTGGTTTTTCTGAGTTGCATGCGGTTTTGTGGAACTACTAGAGATGCTGGCTTCATTTGAACCAGAGACAAGAAAGGTGTACACCTTGCTTCCGAAGGACTTTTTGTTCACGGGGTTGTAGCCCAATCCTTTTCTCTGAAGATTCACTCTTATTCCCAAGAGTCTGTCCAAGCTTTCTTTACCCTGCACAAACTTAGATAGAGAGTCATTTAAATCTTTGACATCAATTTCTAAAGAAGATATTTTCAGCTCAGGATCAGGGAGGTCCACCTCGCATGCAGCAAGTTGCTCATTGAGCATGGCATTCACACTTTTGTAATTTTCAACTTCTTTCTCTAACGCATGCATTCTTTCAGAACAATTATCAAGAACATTCTTACCTCTTTCAAAACTAGCCTATTTTTCAAGCAGCATGTCATGTTGTTCTTTCAATGTTTTATTTTCTTCAATCAACCTCTCGTCATGGATTAGCCCATCAAACATTGTTTGATCACTGGGCATAGACTTAAGTTCGTTTTGAAGTTATATGGCAATCTCTTCCAACTTAGAGACTTCAGCTTGCAAAGGTCCTTTTTCATCTCTTAAGGAGCCAATATTTTCTTTATGCAAGTCTAAATCATTCGTTAGAGTCTCAGTTAACTCGTTGAATGTAGAATAATTTTTGCAAAATGAGATCTCATCATGAGAGTTTTTTTTGAGTTCTTTTCTTAATTTTTTATTTTGGGATTTTATTTTCTTATATTGCTTGGCTAGCTCATCATATTCATCCATAAGCTCTTCAAATGTAAAATCTTCAAAGTCAGAGCTTACATGAGATGAGAATGGATTACTTGGTTGATCTGGATTGTCGTACATTAGGCATTCATGTCTTTTTCTTTCTTCATGTATCCTGGCCATTCTGTTTAGGATCTCCTTGGTAGAGCTGTAGCTTGAAACAAAAGGGAATTTCTTAACATCTACTGCAGATTCAGTCAGACTAAATGCGACAAGATTATCAACATTTTTGGTCCTTTGTGTAGCAGACCATTCAGAGGTGTCTGATGGTAGCTTGTGAGAACCATGATATATGAGATTCCATAGCTTTTGTCACACCCCGAGCTCTTAATACAACGGAAGGAATCTCAGGAACGTGGATAGTCGGCATGGTAAGCCTCTCGCGAGCAAGAAATCAGAGCACAAGACAATCACACAAAAGTAATTGCATAAGTAATTGTTCAAAACTTCAACTTTATTTCATAATAACAATAATCAAAGATACATAAGATCCAAGACTTTCGACATCCTCATATCATAAGACTCAAGAAAATAGAAAATTATAATATGACTTGACTAGACACTAAGCAACTAGGGCTTGTCAAAGAGAGGAAAATCTTGAGGTTCCAAAAGGAGGGGATAGAAAGGGGTGCGATGCCCAGGAAGGATAGGAGAATGAGATGAAGAATTCATAGGCTCTGGAAGAAGAGGGTAGGAAGGGACGCATGCCTTGGGCAAATAGATGGATTAAATAGAGAGAAATCGGGAGGTTTTGAAAGACGAGAGAGATGAGGGTCTAGAAACCTGGGAGAGAAAAATGAATGCAAATGCAAATGTAATGAAGGCAAGGAATGCAAAGAATGTAAGGATGAGGACCTCCTTCTCACCCAATAGGTGGCCCATAAGAAGAAGTTAATGATCAATAAAAGAAATGATGGAATGGAGTAGGGAGCGAATGGATCGGTGGAAGGCCCCTCAACATGAAAATCCTCACCCCTCAAGAGCTAATGACGTGCCTAGGCAGATGGCTCAATTGGTAGAATTGGTGCCCATAAGCTCTCAATTGATGAAGTTTTAATAACCATGGAATCCCATGCACATTCCAAAGTAAATGACAGCTCTCTTGGCAAATAATCATGGTGAAAATTTTACAGTTTCACCTGTGATGTGGGAACCTCAGCATGAAATAGTTTCTTCAAAGATAACTCCCGTGGCAGGTAAGCAATGTCAACACATGGAAGTCGGACCTTCGACATCGGAAGCTTCATAAAAAGTACGTTGCCCATGGCTCGTGCTTCTTTAAAAGTGTTTGGTAACATGGGCACTTGCCCCTTGCATGGAAGTAGAGATGGGGTAGACATGGCATTGAAGACTACTAGCAAGGGATGTCGTGACCCACCCTTGCACATGAACTTCATCATCCCCTTGGTAGTAGAGTGTGTCATTATAATGCTGGAGGAGAACCCCTTCTCTTGACTAGGTACTTGGAGCTTCAAAAGTATCCTTACCAATGAGCGGTGTGACCTTAACAATCTAGCCTTTGGCCGACATGGCATCAATTTATAAGAATTTTGCTTGGTGAGCATCGGCGGAGACTTTTTTAAACTTGCCCGGTATGAGAATAAGAATGGGCATCCGGCAAATAAAATCTTGAATCTTGAACGGCATGGCCGTAACCAAATTCTTCTTGTCCAACTCTTGAGAATCATCTTTTGCACATGTATTTTTAGAATCACACCCACTTCGAGGGGTGGTAGAGGAAGGTGAGATAGAAGCAGTAGGCTCAGTGGATAATGAAGGTTCAATTGAAAGCGTTGTTGAAAGGGTAGGTGGAGGCTTAAACAAGGTGAGCTTCACCTCTTGCTCGAAAGCAGATGGGTTTGGCTCGAGTGCAAAAATAGGTGAACCCTGCTCAAGCTCATCCATGGGTTTGGGAGAAGGGTCAAGTGAAGCATTGGGTATGATTGCCTTTGGGATTCTAGGGATAGTGGAGGGTTTAGGCAGTGGCGATGGGAGGCTAATTGGTTGAGAAATGGAAGATTTAGTGGAAGGCTCGGTGGAGGCTGATGGCATGACGGTTGGAGGTATAACAGTTGGAGGGTGGATGATGGTGGGCTTAGTCAACATTTTACATACCTAGACTACCCCTGATAATTAAACAAAAGACCAAGCCTATCCTAAACAACACATATGGGCCCAAACTAGGAACTAAGGCCCATTTAACATAAAACAAGGGATATTGGGCTTAAGGCCACATGACTCAATAAAAAAAATTACACAAACAAGACTCATAACACAGATAAAATGAGATATTTACTGTCGGGCTTCCTCAAAGATGGGCGGACGACTCGAGCCATGAGGAGCAGCGTGTGATGTCCTCATCATCAGAATGACGATGCTCTGGAGGAGCCAAGAGGACCCCCGTCTCTGCCTCCACCACCTTTGATGGATTATGGAATGTTCATGCAAGGTTTGGTTCAAGCTATGCAAACCCAAGATCAGACACAGGCGGCACTTCAAGCGCAACTCCAAACTCTGGTAGCATTACCCCAGGAGCAGATTTTTGGAGCGGTGACCATGATGGAGAGATTTTGGTGGATGACTTCACCCTCTTTTAAGGGGGAGAGTCAGCCAATCATGGTTGAAAATTGGCTCTGTGAGATTGAAAAGATTTTTCAGGTCATCTGGTGTGCAAATGAGGATAATACAAGTCTGGTGTTGTGCATGCTACAAGAGAGAGCAGACGTATGGTGGCCATCTATGCTAAGGAATCAACCTAATAGAATAGAGCATGATATTTCTTGGGAAGAATTTAGGCGCCTATTCACGATAAAGTACATACTGGAACATGTGCAAGAAAAGATAGAGCAAGATTTTCTGGCCCTAACTCAAGGCTCAATGACCATACTCAAGTATGAGGCTAAGTTCGCGGAATTATCAAAGTTTGCACTGCACATTATTACTGATGAAGAAGGAAGGTAAAGAAGTTTGTGGCGGGACTACGACCGTCACTTCGGACCCATCTAATTGCATTGGATCTTGCTACGATGGAGGCGGCTCTTAGCGTGACATGTCATCAAGAGAGTGACATGGAATTATATCAAGAGGAGAGGAGGACATTGACAAAGAGACCATCAGCACCATTTCACCAGTATGTCAAAGACAAAATGGTGATGAAGAATCCGTCGCAATCGTTCATGACAGGGAAGACCACACCACTAGCAAGGGGCAATGACAAACCATAATGTAAACACTGTGGCAAGCGACATGGCGGGGAAGTATGTTGGATCGCCACTAGCAAGTGTCTCCATTGTGGTGAGAAGGGCCACATGATCTGAGACTATCTGAAGATGATACAACATGTAGCAGCTCGGCCAGTAGTAGCAGCAACAGCTCTAGTAGCTGCAGACCAGCAGTAGCGGGACCCATTGGGAGACCCCGAGTGCCAGCCTAGGTGTTTACACTAGCTAGAGAGGATGTTGATCAAGTAGAGGACCTCACAGAAAGTACTATCTTTATCAATGGTATTTATGCTAGAGTATTGTTTGACACCAGTGTGACACATACTTTCATTTCTGAGAGGTTTACTCGTCAATTGCTTGAGGAATTTGGAATTGAGTCTTTAGACCTAGACGTGCCCCTAGGCAGGTGCCTAAGCGCTTAGGCACTCGAGGACCCCAAGCTCGCCTTGGTCGCCTTGACAACTATGGTGCGAACTTTAATTATTATGAGATGTGTTTGCGTTGATTCCGTTGTTTTCTTGTGTTTTTACGCGCTTGTGTTTTTCCTGAAGTGTGTTCGGCAATTCTCGAGAGCATCCTATATGTCGGCAGTGGAGCTGCCTGCGGGGATTATGTGCTTGTCCCTCCTCATTTCTTGATGTGTAGGTGCCGATAAGGCCATATAGAGTCGGGTGGGTGGAATCACCAGCTGGGCAAATATGTGGTGTTGTAGGGATGGTGTTAGTCTCCCGATGTGTTTTGATATTAAGACCTACGCGTGTGAGTGGATTGTCAGGCGAGGAAGGGAGGTTGTGTTCCAGAATTGAAGAGTGTGAGCTCCTTCACCTCTATTTCTGGATTCAGCCCATTTCAATTGAAGGTCGTGTTATAGCAAATGTTGAGTTTCTTCCCCTGTTCTTACGGTATGATCGATGCAGAGTTGCGCAACAGAAGTGTGGTAGGTTAGGATCGAATTAGTGGTGGCGAATGGCATGTGTTTCATTAGTGAGTGCTAGAGATTTTATAGTCAACCGCGAAGAGTTGATTTCAAATGAAAGGCTGTGTTGGCCATGTGAGTGGCCTCGATTGTCGTGTGTCGATGGCAATATCGTGCTATGTGGCGCTAGCAGAATTGAGAATTAGGGGCTTAACGGTGAGAGTTCTTGAACGAGGATAATTATTACGCTAGTCTTTTCGGCGAATTGTGTCGTGTGGGTTAGAGTAGAGTCACTTAGTGATTGGAATTAGGGCAAGTTGAGGCCATTTGGACCGGTCATATGGCACAGGTGTGTGTTGCTCAGAGTTGAGCCAGTGATTTGACCGAACTTGGTCGGCATGGATGTTACAAGGGTGGACCCGAGGAATGAAAGGTGTTGGTATTGAGAGGAGACCCTGTGAGGATGCCATGGTGAGTAGTCGAGGGAGCTACTTGAGTCGTTTAAGCGCCCTGATGATATGTGGTTTAGTGTGCCGGTTGTTCATGATGTGCTATGTGTGTATTTTGATGACAACAAAACTTCGGGGAGATTGATGTGCTATGTGTGTATCTTGATGACAACAAAATTTCGAGGAGATTGATGTGCTATGTGTGTGTTTTGATGACAACAAAACTTCATATATGCTTAAGGGAGTCAAAAAACATTTACTGTCCAACCTCTCCTTAACCCTCCTTGAGTTCAATCTAGTCTAGGTTCCAAGAAGTTCACAATATCAGTATTTACTCTGGGTCATCTCATCTAAGCCTAATAGTCATTAAAAGAAGGCAAATTTGATATGTTGGCTACTGCACCGCTAAGTGCTCGATGCATTGCTGCTATGATCAGTAAAAGGCTTTGACAAGCCAGCTAGGCCAGCATCAGCAATGCCAACAGCTCAAGCTTGCAATAGGAGCTACAACACGTATTAAGCAGAAATGGGAGTGCAAGTAAGGAGCTTTGGACGTAACCACAATCGATCCTTTGACACCATCGTCGAGGTCGATGCTGAAACCCCGGTATAGGCCTTACGCCTATGCTGCTACCCCATGTCGATGAATAAACCACAATCGATCCTTTGACACCATCGTCGAGGTCGATGCTGAAACCCCGGTATAGGCCTTACGCCTATGCTGCTAAAGCCTAGCCTTCCTTTTGCTTCGGCATTCACCCCATGCCGACGAGCAAGTTACCATCAATCCTTTAACATTATTGTTAAAATTGATGCTTAAACCCTTCGGTATGAGCCTTACGCCTATACCGCTAAAACCATTCCCTTTGCTTCGGTGTTTACCCAACGCCGACGGATAAACCCCATCGATCTTGTGATATAAAGATCAAAGCTTGAATACTAAGCCTTGGCTTTGTGCCTATGTTTCCCTTGTTCCGGCATCCGCAGCCGCTTAAACAAATTCCCTCTATCACGCCCACATTTTGGGTTTACGAGGTACTCACAGTGCGGTGGAGCGATCCCCTCATCCCTTCCATGAAGGGGTGAGCACTCTCCTGTATTTACGCATAGTGTCCCTCGAAAAACAGCAAAGTCTTTGCCACTCTCAGGCATATACATAAACGCGCATGCAAAACAAGAAGCAACAATAACCAAGAAACCATGCAAAGAAAAAACAAGTGCTACAGCAAAAAGGGAGTTTTGATTTTACTATGACAAAAAGTACAAGGAAGCATCCCTAAAAAGAACAAAGTTACATAAGAGGAACTAGGGTTGGCGAAAGATATCCTCAAAGTCTAGAAGCCCGACATATGGGCTGCCACCTGCTCTTGAAGACGGGTCTCCTCCCCCTAAAGCCGAGCTAATTCAATATGCAATGAAGCCATTTGGCCCTCCATCACGGCAATCTCCTCAGCACTTTGCCCGTGCGCTTCCTCTATGAGCCGCAACTCTTCTCAAGCAGAAGCAAGCTCCGCCTGCAACTCTTCTATCTGGCTCCGCAGAAATGTGGCGCGCTCGGATGTAGATGCAAATAGGGCGCGGCGCTCTTGAGGGGATAACTCCAGAGGTTCCAGAGCCGCCTGGCATTCAGCTCTCTGCATTTTCAAGGCAGCCAGTCGATCACCGCTGACGTGCCCCAAGAAGTCTCGACAGTTCACAAATTTTAGCAACAGAAGCACCTGCTAAGTCCATATTTCCAAGGGGCATCCTAACACTTGAAGGCCAATCAACAGGCGCTCCGCGATCTCCCGAAGCTAAGGGCAAGATAGCGTCGGTTGAGATACAACTGTCTGTAGACGCCTAATTTCGGACATCCCGCGGATCCCCAATGGACCTTCGTGCTAATGACGCTTTATTGTGGTACTTGTTTTACCGATGTTTTGAGTTCTAAAGCCCAGCCCGTAGCCTTAAAACTATTGGGCCTCATCCACTTAAGGGGCCCAAGGAGCATGGTCTGGGCGTCCAAAGACTTGGTCGCCCCCCAGTCCTGAGCGGCCAGGGAGATGGCCGCCCTCCTGTGCTGGGTGGCCAGACACCTCACCCAGGCATTAAAAAAGTGAATAGGCCCTATAGTCCTTAGGCTCCACAGGATGCAGGACTTGCACAGCTCCCCCAGCGTCTTTTAAATCAAGCAAAGTGCTGCCGGGCACAAAGATAGCTTTATACCCCAAGCCATCTGACAGGCCAGGTAAATGGCCTCTAGGCGAATAACTGTTTCATCTCCCTGAGGGAGAGCAAAAGAATAGAGCCAATATGTCAAGAAAGCTGTACAGTGTGTCACAGCATCAATGCCTACTGGATTCAGCCCACTTTGATATGCCTGACAATGGGAGGATGGCAACCTTGCTTTAAATCTGGCTCTTTTTGCCTGCTGAATAGCAACTGGAACCACGGATGGGTAGTCGGTGTGCTTTAAGTTACCCCAGAAGAAGTACTGGATCCACAGGCCCATCCGAACCTTCTTCCAGTTTCCTTTCTTCCTGCTCTGAGATGAGGAAGCTCTGGACGAATCTTCATTGTAGGACAAGCATAATGTCCTATATACCTTCATCAAGTAACGATACGATAGGCCAATGAAGTATCGACCCTCACTGTTGGACTCATCCTTCAGATAGTCAACAAGGCAGATTTCTTCATATGGCTTGCCATCAATGGGTAGGCGGCTAAGCTGTGACAAGCTCCACAAATCTAGCAAGGTGTCACATTTGGCTATATAAAAGGTGTTGAATTCAGAGTTGAAGACCTCAATCATGCCGCAACACAAACCCTTCGAAATGGGGTACCAGAACGGAGAGGCGTAAACATTGTTGAAGACTCCCGCTCTGATCAAAATTGGGGCATATTCTTTTAAGACATAGTCCATAAATTCCACTGCCCCTGTGCGAAAGGAGTGTGCATCTATAACCTTCAAATCTACGAACTAGCCAGCAACAAGCTGATATTTGAAGTGGACTGTCAGGCAATTTAGCATAAAGGGTTCTTCCTGATATCCCCACTTTATCGACGCCAGAAAAAGGCCATAACCCAGAACTTCTTTTTGCACACGCCCCACGGTATTATCCCACCTGGCCGGGGTAAACTCAGGAGCCTGAGTCAGTATATTCTGAGCAGGCAGTAGCTCGGCAACCCCCAGAATAGCCTTCCATTGGCGAGGTTCTCCTAGAAGATAGATGGCTTCATGGCGATGAACCACTCCTCTCAGGCTATCTTGCTCCACAAGAATAGCCTGCTTGGCTCTCCGGGCCATCATGACATCTCTCCTCCCAGAAATAGTGAGGTGACAGATGAAGGGCAGAAGGTGCTTATCTTTCAGAAGATCCTGACGATATCTTTCACTGCGGTGATAGCAAAAAGTCCCAACTGCAACTGAAAGAAGTGAAGGGCCTACAGAATCAGTCTCAGAGTCTGAAGACTCATGAAGAACTGCTATCTTGTCACGACCCATATCTAGCTCGTGAATGTTCACCCAAGTCACTTTTGGGTTGAATGGATTAGCCTCGGGAGAATGAGAAGATGAGCCCAAAGCAGAAGCTATCTGGTCTATTACAAACATTCCAGAGAGGTTAATGTCATTTTGGGCATCCCAACTGTAGGTTTGGTCAGCCCCTGAGGTGTTAAGGTTGTGGTTTGTTATGGTAGTTGGATGCCTTGATTGAGAGAGTGCTCAGGTGAACCTAGAATTTTCTTTCCTAGTGAGCTGCTGTTGGTCAAGCTTGATCTTTCTCATTATGTTTGTGGCATTGTTTCCTGGTGAGCTTTGGAAGTGCTATCTCTGTGAAGCCTTAGTCTTGTGTCAGCTCTTGTGTGGACTATGTTAGTTCTGAACCTAATTTGCTTTTGTTTCGATGGTGGCGTGGTTTTGGACCCAGATTAAGGATTTGGGGGGCATTGTGCACCATGTTCAATGTGTCATGTTTGGCGACTGTTGTGCTATGAAGGATCAGTGATTGTTTTGGGATTGTAGGATAAGCTGAGGCACGCATCCTTTGTGATTTGTGCTAAAGCAGGTGCTCTTCATGCTTTGCACTATGGCGACTTGTGATCGGCGGTTAGCAGGATCAGTACTCAAGGCATGGTACATTATAGTTTCATGTATTGTGATGGCACCGAGGGGTGTACTAAGATGCTGATGCTGAGTTGTTCGACATGCCTGTGTGCATTGTGTTGAGTGCGCAGTGAAAGCATGTGGGCCCATGACCCACAGGTCCAGGATCGTAGGGTTGGAAGATTCTGACCGGCCGAGGGGAATGTTTCCTCAGTATGAGATTGTCTTGGATATGTATGCATTGATGCTGTTAGTTGCCGTGCCATTGCTTGAGGCACTATGGTTGTTGGCATTGGCAATTTTGAGAATTGGGGAAATATGTCAACGGATATGCTAGTTGAGTACCCTTTCTTTTTCTGCATTCTTTGGAAGTTATGCTCTCGGGATGTGATCGTGGTCCGAGAGATGTATTTTCTAAGAATGTTGTGGGTCCTTACTGGCAACCTGCTAGCGGCTAGTACATTTTAGCTATGTGGTTAGTTGTACTTCTACCTTGATGTGACCCAATTCGTGGTTGTGTCCTGTGATTCTGTGTTAAGAACGGAGCCAGGGCTTGGCAGGTGTTGTTGAGGTTGTGTGGGGTGGTGCTTGTGGTCAGCATGGGAGGAGTTCCCTGTGTGTCTGAGTTTGGTTTTGTGTGTACTGTGATCTTGCTGGTTGATTTTGCTGTACTCTCCTGAGAGGGTAGAGTTGGCATGAAAGTCGAGTCAGATGTGTTGTTTGAGTGAGGACCGACTTGAATGTGTTTGCGGTCTAGTGCTGTCATTGGCATTCTGTGTGCCAATTTCGATTGTTGTTATGGCACGAAAGTTGATGGTAGGAGTAATCAGCTGAGATGTTTATCTTCCTTGTGGGAGCTGATGCTTGTCTTGTCTCCCGAGTATGAGTTTTATCGGTGGCTATTTCATGGCTTGGGTGGTGTCTCCTCGATATGTGAGACGATAGCGATGTTGCCACAATTTGGAGGTGCCAGACTTGTGTTCCTTTGTGTGTCGTGCTCATTCTGTGGATCGATGTGCTTTGAGATCCAGAGCAGAAATGCATTAGAAATTACATAAACAATCATTTGAAATCTCCAGGTATATAACAAACCAGGACCACCCCGTTACATACCATAACGGACTGGGGCAGGACCACTATAGTCAACAGAACTCATGAAAATTCACAGTCAACTGGGACTATAACGCACTCGGGCAGGCGCGCTATAAGACTATAATGAGCGGGGGTAGGGGCGTTAAAGTCAGCAAGCACACAACATGACCGACAAGGGCTATAACGAACCAAGGTTGGTGCGTTATAGTAACGCGCCTCCCATGGCCCGTTATGCTCACCAGAACGATTAGAATCCACTGATTAAACAGGGAATATAACGCACCTAAGCAGGGGTGTTGTAGGGATATAACGCATAGGGACAGGGGTGCTAAAGGCAACAGACACCCAACACTGCAGACAGGGGCTATAACGCACCAGAACAGGGGCGTTAAAGGCACCTGAACTTAAAAATCCACAAAAAATCCACAGTTTCATGCATGATATAATGCACCCATACCATGGCGTAAAGAACTATAACGGACCTAGGCGAGACCGCCACAAGGGGAAATAACTTACCTATACAGGCGCGCCAAATGACCATAACGCACCGGAGCAGGCGTGTTAAATCGCCTGGGTTTCAAGATTCTAGAGTTCGGAACCGAACCCCCTCTTGATCGACCGAAATCGATGGGGGACACGGGGAAATGCAATTCTAAACTACCCTACCTTACCATAACAACATTCAATACCTAAACATGCCACTAGAATTAAGAGATGATGCCCATGGAGATGATTTCATGAAATTAAGGCTAAATAATACTAACATGGAATTATGCATAAAAAATGAGGAAAAGGACGTCGGACCACGACGCATGTGGTACCGACAGTGTCCTAACGAGGCAAGGAGTCCATCCCCCTACCTGGATTATGACGAAAACAGCGACTCGATGCCGATACGATGAGAGGGCGACGCGGCGTCTCTCGGCCAAACTCGGCTCCACGCTCTACGGATCAAGAAAAGATGGGCGTCAATGTGATCCTCGCGACGCGACCAATCCAACGGTACCTTCCTCGCTTCGATCAGCGATCGTCTGGACCAGAAATCGAGAGAGGAGCAAAATTTGAGATATTAGCCCAAAATTTCACAAAATAGGGTTTTACACAGAAAATGATAAAAATGGCGACAGATGGCGACGCATGTGGCGTCAAAGTTTCCTAGCGAGACGAGGAATCCGTTCCCCTACCTCTTGCGTGGCGAAGACCGCGAATCGGTGCAGATTGGGTGACGGGGGCCATGCCGTCCTTCCACTCGCACACACCTCCACGCTCCGCAACCCAAGCGATGAAGGGTACCGACGCGATCTTCGCATCGAGGTCATCCCGTCGGTACCTCCCACGCATTGACCCGATGCCGAATGGGCCGCGAACCGAGTGAAACGGGGAGAGAAGAGAGAGAGCATGTGAGGGAGAGAGAGAGAATCGAGAGGAAGAGAGAGAGTGAGATGTGATCGTGGGGAGAGAGAGGTGGCGGTTCCAAATTGATCGCTATTGTCCAGTAGCGGTTATGGCTAGACCGCTTTAATGTTTCTATGATCTGCTTCCTGTTAACTCCAAACAGATTGCAGATTAAGCCTTATAAACATATGCTAAGCCTAAGTAATCAGGTCATATTCCTAGTTATGACCCTGGATTCATGATTTTGGTTATATTGTGCATCAACCATGATAGATTTCATGCTCTACATGTTTTATAAACTTACTTTAATCTTAAGTTAATTTCATGCGAAAACCATATAGTCTTGTATTAAAGTTATTTTCATGTGGTTATGGAACTTGTTACATGGATGATTTGATCACTGTTTCTACACGATTCACTCTCATCTCTTCAGTCTTTCTTAAGTACATAGCACGTATCCCGATACAATGCTATTAGTTACACTTGCATCTGATAGGCACACTCTATTAGACTTGTGATCCTCTCCGTTGGATGTTTTTTCCACCGGACTAGGTGATCATGTTTTAAGCTTTCCGTAAGTCTCGGCGAGCCTAGGATTTCCACTAGGACGCCTAGCTGGTTGTACCCTAAAAGTCCAATGGACTAGAAAGCACTTGTGTCAACGGTGTTTTCTGTACTCTGGACCAAGTCACAGTTCTCAAGTGTCCGCTACCTCCAAGTAGCGATTCTGGCATGACCGCGTTCTGCCAGATCAATCCTGCGTCGACCTGTGCTTCTTCATGCGTCGACTCCACATGATAGCGGTCTCGACTTGACCGCTACTATCAAGAAATGGTCCAGACATGACCGTGTTCTCCCAGATTGTGTCTAACGCATGGTTTGACCAATAGGGTTAACTCTACTATGTTCCTAGATGGTCTATTGATTATCTGAAGCCCAAATCTTAATTAATAAGTTAATAATGAATTATGAAAATTAATGAATGTACCGTTATACTGTCAGATTCCTTCCGTAACGTGACCTTGATTTTAATTCATCCTTGAACTCTCATGTTCTGAATTGGTGCATTCTTACCTTGATCTTGTTATCATGAACTATAGTTTGAACTTGATATTATCGGCCTACATTATTATTTCTCGTAGAAGTAGCTTGATTTATAACTTGAAGATATAAGAGAGGGCTCGGACAGTGTCCAAGGGCTCGATGCTAGCCCCCTCGGTATATAGCCGGAAACATGCTGTAAATCATAGGATATGATAAACACTGGCGTCGCATTACACCAGGAGTATTTTTTTTATAAACAGGTGAAAATCACGAGCCTCATCATTAAATTATACATTATTGTTACATGACTTTCTAGTGTATAGCCTTTATGGTTATGAAAAGTACATTCTTGTTACATGCTAGTACATTCTCGTTACATGAAAGGCCACTTTTTATTCTTGCTTGATCATACTCTTATTTTACATGAACATTCATATCTCTATACATATTCTTATGCTTTATGGTTATTTTGGTTTATTCACATGTTTTATCACCTTTTCCTTTACCTTACATTCTAGAGCTAAATTGTTAATGACTTAAACTTGCTCATTTTCTCCTAGGATTTTTGAACCATAAAAAAGTGGGACATGTATTTAACCAGGCCAATGACACTTAGCATGGTAAGGGGGCACAATAGTAGAGTGATTCATCGAAACATTTATCCTTAGCATGAGATTATTCTTAACATACACCCTCGCATTTTAACTATATCATATGGACAATGTTGATGCATAACTGCCCACAAAGGGGGGCAGTATGCGTCCGTTCATGAACGGATGACACGTCCGTTCGCGAATAGATTTTGCATGCGATTAGAGCATGCATGAATGGATGAACTGATGCCTTTTCCAAAATGCTTATAAAAGAGCATGCAGAGGAAACCCGAAATGCAACGCACGTGAGAATGCTCTCTTTCATGCACACATGCACTTCTTCTCTAGTTCTCTCTCTACACTTTTGTAATGAACACGAGTGTTCTCTTCAATACTACTTTGAAGGCTCATCACCGACAAGGCTAGGATTTAGAGCGTGCTTTTTTGGGACGACTCTGGCAGCCATCTTTGTGGGACCTCTGAGTTTTGAGACTACGAACTCCATGTATTATTCACCCCATTGTGTGCCCTACAATAATTTTATATCATTGATATCAGTGGTTACGTTCTTCTCCCAGGCATGACTTCGGATGATCTCCTAGCGCAAAACATTGCTTGAATTGCTGCAATAGAAGACGACCAAGGGGAGCCTGAGGAGATCTCGATAGATGACAACGGTGATAGTGAAATAAGCCGCAATCCCGCCTCCACGTGGGAGTCCGTGGCACTGGCTAGGCCGCCGCGACGTGTCAGCAATGCAAGAGCTTACCATGCTTTTGGAAGAGATACACTTCAATTCACCAGGGAGGACTCGGCTGTGGATCCCATTGATGGCTCACAACATGAAATGCACCGTCAAGATAATGCGCCAGAATCTTAGAGTCCAGTACATGTTGTAAGTGCAACTACATCACGTGCGGCATACAACATTGGCCCAGACCCCATAGACAACGTAATAGTCCTTCCACGTGTGCCTGCAAGCGTAACACCTGTGCAGCCTCCGGCAAGACAAATGAAGTGACGTCGGCATGTGCCTCGACGACTACGTCCACATTGGGCTCCACGTACATACTACTGAGGTTCGCAGGGTGGAGCAACAACGCGAAGGTAGTGGTTTCACAGAGCCCACGCTATGCGCCGCAACGTCGTACACCAAAATGCCATGTTGGGCGTTCGTTGCCCTCATCCGCGACGTGTCCACTGTCGTCTCGCGATGACATTTCGACAATATACTCATTTTTTGACTCTGTTAATGGACAATAGTCTAGAGATTGTTATTAGAGGATACCTAGGATAACTTTTTTTAATTATATTTGTGTCCTTGGTCCGTAGGTTATAAAATAATTTATATATATGAAATAAATCTTAGTTTGCAAAATGACCTTATTTCTTCTATGTTTTGCACATATGCAAAAATATTTTTAAAACAATATTTATAAAAATGGGCCTATCACTTTTGGATGTCTTTGTAATCATCGAACCAGTGGCTCTATCATTTGGTCCGGTGGCCCAGTCACCCCCCTTGATTCGGTGGCCTGCCCACCACCTTGATCCAATGGCCCGATCATCCCCTTTGACCCGGTGGCCTACCCACCACCTTAATCTGGTGGCTCTGCTTTCCAATCCTTTTCAAGAAGTTCGGATGAACATGTGCACGCTAATGGGGACGAGAGTGAGTGATCATGGAGCGAGCTTTTTAGTTTATGTTGAGTCAATATCCTAGATAGTCGTTGAGTTCTGTCAGTGAAAAGCCTCTGTAATTTTATTTCTTTTGATTATTGTACGAAGTTAGAAGTCCACAAGATGTCGGTTGTAATGAATACTTTTCTTTGTTATTATCAATAAAGTATGGGTTATTTGTACTTTTAGTTGTTGGCCTTGTGGTGTAGTCTCTTGTGGAAATGAATGCTCTGATTGACATGAATGATATAAACTGCTACGTTCCGATTTTCCGCATCAGGGCATGACACGGGCGATCTACCTGGTGCGTGACTGGTCACGTAGAGGTCGGGAGGTGAAGGCCCGAGCTACCAGCGATGAGGCCTACCTGAAGGCCTATGCCCAGAGGTACGGAGGCTAGGTCTTCTGTGGCGTCCGACGACCGGTATGACTCTCTAAACTCATGCTTTATTTTAATTAATTATTATACTCTATTTCACTGAATATAGCTAAGTTGTACTCTATATCACCGAGACGTCTTTTGAAGTATCGGCTCAGTTTTTGAAAAGAACTCTGAAGTTAAGCATGCTTAATGGGGAGTAGTACTGGGATGGTTGACCTTCCCAGGAAGTACCCCATTCTGGAGTTGATCATTATTAAGAGGGAAAAAATCGTGAGGCCGATAGGCCAAAGCAGACAATATCTCGACAGTATAGAGTACGTGGCGTGACAGAATAGTATCAGAGCTATACCCTAGTTGGAAGTGTGGGAACTAAGTGCCATGTAAGGCAAAATGTTACGTTATGGGAGCCACCTCTTGAACCCGCAATGGGACAAAGCGCTACATAGCGGCAGCCACCTCTTGAGCTTGTAGGGGCCACCTCTAGAGTTCTACCTACCTGGGGGTTTGATTGCGTGATTCCATGCTATATGTGCCTAGCGACGAGGACGTCGCCTATATAAGATGGGCTGATTGTAACACCCTCAAATATAGCTAAGTTGTACTCTATATCACTGTGACGTCTTTTGAAGTATCAGCTCAGTTCTTGAAAAAGAACTCTGAAGTTAAGCGTGCTTAATGGAGAGTAATATTGGGATGGGTGACCTCCCGGAAAGTCCCTCATTCTGGAGCCGATCACCCTTAGAAAGGGACAAAATCGTGAGGCCGGTAGGTCAAAGCGGACAATACCTCGACGGTATAGAGTACGGGACATGACAGAATGGTATCAGAGCTATACCCCAGCCAGAAGTGTGGGAGTTAAGTGCCATGCAGGGCAAAGTGCTACGCTATGGGAGCCACCTCTTGAACCCGCAATGGGACAAAGTGCTACATAGTTGGAGCTTTCCCGCTCTTGGGTGGCCTCTCAAGATCCAAGCGGTATCAGGTTTGCCCGATATCTAGGTTCTAGGTCGTTACAGATGGTTTCAGAGCGGTGTTGTGGTGGTCTATAGAAATGTAGAATAAATGCAGTGTTTACTAGTCCAGAAGTCCCGTACACTCAATAGCTAGCTTAGGTTATTTTGTATTCTATCTAAATTATTTCTTTTGTATGTTTAAGTTCCGTATGGCGCAGCGAGAGGAGGTTCATCCCCCGATGGAGCAAGCAGCTAGGGCTCAAATCGAGCATGGCGACATACTACCCTTGCCCGTGGCTATAGTTCCAGAGGCACCAGGACCAGTTGAATTCTTCTTGTGGTCATCTCAATTTCTGGCTTTGTGGCAGGAGGGATTTCCAGTTGCCATTTATTGGGCCAGATTTTGAGAGCTGAGTAGATTTACACCACTTGTTATAGCGAATCAAGTGATGCTGACCCAGTAAGTCATCGCAGGGTTGAGGTCAGAGATCCATCGTACTCTTATGATGGCAGGTGTGAGTAACTTGGAAACAACATTTCAAACTGTGATGATCTTGGAGATCAATTTTTTGAGGGTTCAGGAGCAGGCCCAGATGGCACAACTTCATCAAGGTGACCTACAGTAACTTCCAGTGCAACAAGTGGTGTTACCTAGACCCCCTTCACCTGCTCTTAGGCAACCTCGGAGAGAGAATCGAAGGTAGAGGATTAGGCAGATGAGGAATCTTCGGCGCCATCAAAATAGGCGGCAAGCACAGAGGCAGGCTTCGACTGAGAGTGTACTTCAACCCGTGGATCAGTCACCACAGCAAAGGCTAGTAGTTTAGGGAGATCAGTGTCAGAGATGTAGTGGTCCCCACCTCAGTCAGGTTTGCCCAAAAATTGTTGCAATCAGGAGTTGTTTTGCATGTGCTCAAGTGGGCCATATCCCGAGTCAATGTTTGTTATGCAGGTGCTATAGATGTGGTCAGGCGGGACACTATCATCGTGAGTGTCCTCAACCATCTCTTTAGCGTGGCTTGGAGGTATTGCGGGCGTAATGCATTTTGTCGCATAAGCATGGGTGTTCATTCCAGAAGGTTTGGATATGGTTTTTATTTGATTTCATTTAGTTTGTGTTTTTAGGCGTATGTTAAGGTTTTTGCCTTAACTGCGGTAGATCGTCTCTAATGCTGAGAGATATTGTAGGTACACTCGGGCAAGGTTTTTGCCGTGTGGTTATCCTGGGGTGTTGCCTCAGTAACTGCACTGATTTTTGATATGGTAAGCATGGTTTTGAGTTAATGATTGATGTTTGAAATGCATCTCTTTTGAATTTTGTGGTATTCTATTTTATTTAATCTGTGCCTATGAGTCTCCGTGAGTGTGGTGTCCAGTATCAGAGTGGCGCAGCGGTAGCGTGGTAGGCTTAAAATGCTAGGACTCAGATTAGATATTTCGAAGTATTTGAGTTTCGCTTTTGGTTTGGTAGTGCCTTTAGTAGAGCTGTGTGGAGTTTGTGCGAGGTGGCGTGTAGGCTAAGATTTGCTGGAATGAATGATTGGAATGGTGCATGAGTTATCGGTGCATGCGGGCCGACCACGGTGGCCTGTGGTCAGAGAAGGTGTGAGCCAACCGGGGATGTGTATGGCTAACTGGGAAGTGTAAGATTAATGAGCCGTGGAGGTGTATTGGCTGGGGACTGGTACGGGCCCACCATGGATGTGTGGCCCAGGGGACTGGCGGGGGCCGAACGTGATGGTATATGGCCAACAGGGAAGTGCAAGATTTACAAGCTGGAACAGGGAATTGGCCGAGAACTGGTATGGGCCAACTAGAAATGTATGTGGTTACTGGAAAGTTGGTGACTGGTTTCCCCAGATGGAGGAGGAGAGAGTTTTTTGTTCTCTTTACCAGTTCCATCGCCCTTTCGGGTTTTCACCAGAGCTGGCCCCCTTTTACTTTTTTCGATGCGCCCGTATGGTTTTCATATCGAGGGGTTACCCAATTTTTCTTGAGGTGCTCTTGCGAGCTTTCACCTCAATCGGGTTGCTAGCCTTTTTGCCCCCAGCTGTCTCCTTGAGAAAGAGGACGACTGAGTCTGCCAGAGTATCTCTATTTTTAACCCCCTTTTTGTTGTTATTTTTTTTATTTTGGTTACTTGGAAGCCTCTTGGCTATTCAGTGACTGGCGTTGGGTGTCCTTAGCTTGCTGCTGTCGAAGGACACTATTGGCGGGATCATTGTCGTTGATCCATTGTGCTGATGCTGGAGTTGCTTACTGGGGCTTGGCTAATTGCTGAGCAATCTAGAGCTTTACGTAGACCTTCAAGCTAGCTGGTCTGTGTAGCTTTTAACTGGAACTTGTACTGGAGCTTGAGCGGACCGACTCTGGTGATGCAATGGCTGGGGTTCTGGGTTGTGGTGGCGACAGGCCAAGAGTGGACGTAGGCCAACCAAAGAGGCATATTGGCCAAAGGTTAGGGGTTTGACCAACCGGGAAGGTGTATTGGTCAGGAACTGTGTGATGTGTAGGCCAACCATTGTGGTGTTTCGGTCAAAGATCAAGTGTTGGATTGACTGTGGAGGTGTTTAGTCAAGGATATGTGTAGGTCGACTGTGAAGAAAGACGACCAAGGTGGAGGCTTGACTAGCCATGACGGCATATGGGTCAAGGGGGTAGCGGCCAACGGGTAGGTGTGAGACTGGGAGGAAATAGGTAGGTTGACTGTGATGGTGGATTGACCCGAATGCTGGGAGGTGATCAACCATGATGGTGCATTGGTCAAGGATGGGGTGTAGGCCAACCGTCGTGGTGTGATGACCAAAAGAGGGTATGTTGACCCACTATTGTGGTAGACCGGTCAGGGATTTAGGGTAAAGTGGTTAGCTATTCCTAGTGAGGAAGAGAGATTTTTTTTTCTCTTTACCAGCTCCACCGCCCTTTCAGACTTTCGACAGAGCTAGCCCCATTTTACTATTTTTGGTGTGCCCTTATGGGTTTTCACACCGAGGGATAACCCAAATTTTCCTTAGACGCCCTTGGTCAATGAAGTTCGAAATGTCATCTTCGAGCTCGAGCACCTCGACTTCTTCATCTTGTTTCCCTTGGACCTCGCCAGGAGCCTCTAATTCAGCTGGCGGTGGCTATATGAATCGTTCTGTCAGCAGGCCCTTTATGGTTGTGTTTTTAGCAGATGTGTTAACAACTTCAACCTCTACTGGCGTATTGGCAGCCTTGGAGGATTGACAATTATTTCTTGTTGAGCTAGAGGGATAGCATTACAACTTCGTGGCATATGAAGATGACTCTGCCTCATCACCTCCTTGAATCTCCCCGTTTTCAGTAGAGGTGGCCCGTTCTTTTCTAGTAATGGGCATTTCCTGATCAGTTTCAATAAAAACTTCCTTGATCGGTATAACAGGTGGTGATACTTCTGCCCAGGGGGAGCAATAGGAGAAGGATAGCCCTACTTCCTTGATATCTTCAGCTTCGGTGCTGCTGGCCGTGTCGAATTTGGCTTGGAGAGCTGTTTCTTCAGGGTAGACCTACTCCTAACACCTGCAAGGAATTATTGCTTCTGATTCTGAATCTCTTGATTGAGCCGACCCAGCATGTTTAGCTTCTGTCGGGTATTCATCAAATGTTACCCCCAGTGAGCTGCCTCCTGTTGGGAAGAAAGTGGAGATGGTGTCCACTTCATAGCGCCCACTATAATAATATTCTGCAAGGGTGAAGCCCAACCCTGGATGTTGGGAAACACGTCTCAACACTTTGTCCAGGCTAGCGGGATACCAAAGCCTTTGGAATGCTTCCTTCTCCTTGCGAGGCTGGCCGGAGGGGATATGCTACTTCCGGAACATCTTAGCCATCCGATTTGTTGTGAACGTCAGCCCCTGAACGGGGACTATTTCTTCAGGGAGATCACAATCGATGTCTTCCTGTGCAGGGTGTTCTTCAACCGTGTAGAACGAGCTGCCGGGGCCTTCAGACTGTGCCACCTCCCATGTTTTGAAAGGCTCGATAGTGATATGATCAAGGCCGAATATTGGCTTGGTAAGACCCTCTGGGATTTTGATATGGCCGTGAGGCTGATCGACCTCGGCTTCATCGACTTCAGGGTAGGTGGCAGGAGGTGCTACTCTGCCTATGCCCCCTGTGCTTGCAATATGTGAAACAGTCTTGGGATTGACATATCCCAGTGGCGGTGGTGGGAACTAGTCATTGTCAGAGGTGCTTTTTGATGCCCTGGTGGGGGTCTTGGCTTTGGAGGTCTTCTGTGACTACTCCGCATATAGAGAAACGTCAAGTAGATGACACTCGAACACTTCAAATAGGTGGAGGTCAGCAAATATCCCCTCCCCCTTCCCTTCTTGGTTGTATTTGATACACTGATGTAGTGTAGAGGGTACCATCATATTTTCATGCAGCTAGGGGCGGCCGAGCAGTGCCTTGTATGAGGTGCTAGAGTTAATAACATGAAACCGCACCCTCGTAGTAAAATCTGCCATAGTGAGTGTAAATTCTGCCACTCCCAGCGGCACTTCAAACTTTTGGTTGAAGCACGCGGCTTAATGGGAACCTGTCAACGGTCTTCTATCAACGGTCATGCAATCATGCCCTGTTTGATGTTCGCTGTAAGGTCGTTAGGAGTGACTTCCTTGAGACGGCGACCGTCGAGAAAGTTCAAAGTCAGTTGATTACCGTTGACGATACGGGATTTGTCAATGGCGATCTAAACGCCGGGCAAATGACGAATACGCGGACAGGCGAGACGCAAGCGATTATAAGCAATACCGGGAAACAAGTCCGCCTTGGCTATCAATTCTTTGATTTGATCGTCGGCGATACGGTTGAGCTTGTGCAAGGTTGCGACCATCAAAGGCTTGGACATTGCAAGAACAGATATGATAATGTCGCGAATTATGGCGGATTTGATTTCGTTCCGGCGACTAATCCATTCGAGCAATTGAATTATGATACGATAACGAACACGACAAAGAAGGTTCGGGAAGATCAGGAAATGAGAATAAACTATCCAAATGGAATTCAAGTCTAATGGGCAGCGGAACCGTAGGCGGATATTACGTTCCTTGGGTACCTCCGTCGCATAGCGAGACGATCACGCGCGAAACGGAGACTTCAAGCCGTTCGGGCGGGGGGAATATCCCTCAAGCTCAAGTCGGAATTCCTGTCGCTGCCGTTCTAGGACAAAAGCGCGTCACCGATGCGAATACAATATGGACCGGCAATCTCCGTCCACTTGTTCAAACGACAACGGCAGTTCAGGAAACTAAAGAAGATCAAGGCGGCGGACTTATTGTAACTACAACAACGACAACGACGACAACCTCCGTCATTGGTTATCTTGTCGATATCCATATGGGAATTTGCCTTGGTCCTAACGTGCATTTGCTCGCTATGTACGTCGATAATATTTTGATTTGGAGTGGCGATATAGGACCGGCACGAACAGTTATTGATATTGGAGCGAACGACACATTCCTTTCTGGCGCTGAATGCGTGTTCAGCGGTGGCGCTTATGATCAAGCCCCGGAACCGCTGATTTCGGTTCCCGATTACCCCGGCTATGTGGGCACGGCTACACTTCTTTTGCGAAATGTTCGCGCTGATTTGCCTATGGGTGCGCTTTCGTTTGAAGTTTATCGCACTCCTAACCCGCTTAGCCTGTCAGCGGCGAATAACGTTTCAGGTCATGACTTGAACACGATTTCAGCCCTTACTGAAGTCATTACAAATCCTTGGGGCTGGGGCGGACTGGATATCTCTAATGTGGATACGGTTAAGCTTTCTACTTTGGCAGCAACGCTGAAGACGGAAGGCAATTTTTGTTCGATTAAAGTTGGCGATGATATCAGCGTTGCGGCAGTATTAAAGGCGCTTCAATCTCAAGCTGGAATGGTTATATTTCAGCATCCCGAGACTGCACTGATTACCGGCAATCTCATTCGCGATAACGTTGCATTTACCGATGTAAATCATAGATTTGGTGCATCGAATATTATTGACGTTCAGAATTACGGAAAATCTTGGTGGCCCGATACAGTTGAACAGGGGCGCGGAACTTACCTTGAACGCGCGAATAATTATGAAGAAACGCCGGTATTCGTTCAGAATACCGCAAGCCTGTCGCAAAGCGGTCGCGGTCGAAAGACAGCGGACATTCAATATCCTTACTGTCATAATGTGAATTTGGCGCTATCACTTATCTCGCGAGACTTAGCATTCGTATCCGCGCCATTTTTCAGCTACTCGATTACGACAAATCGAGACGGAGCAACTATGCTACCCGGCGAACTTGCTTTTATTGATTGGAAAGATTTCAATCTGTTGAATGTTCCTATGACGATTATGCGCGTCAGGAAACAGCCAATTGATAATAATACCGTTACACTTCAGCTTCAGCAAGCGAAGTTCCCGAATTCTAAATCTATCTATGGTGCTGGCGGTTCGGGCGCTGTCGTTGACTTTGATACAAAGCCGAAAAAGCCGACAGGTGTTGATTTCATTACCGCACCATATTTCTTCGCCCGTTCAGCTTTCGGGCTTACGGCGGCTCAAATATCACCGACTGTCTATCCTGTTGTTCTCCCGCGTCCGGCGAACGATCTTCAGTTTAGTTTTTCTGCCTTGGTCGAAAATCTGCCGGGAGCGGCTGGGGATACGACAATTATCGGTGACGGCCTTTACCCCACATACGCGAAACTTGTTTCAGCCATTGATATCTATGACGGGTATTCGGATGGAACGCTTTCGAGTATTACGCTGGGTAATGTGATCAATCCGACGAATTTGCAACTCGATATCGGATTGACGGGCGTTCAGAATGGGCAGCGGTTTGTTATCATTGATAGTGAAATTCTGTCGTTCGAAAGCGTCACTGATAACGGTGACGGAACCTATACGCTTAATGATTGCTATAGGTGCTTGCTCGATACGGTGCCGGCGTCTCACGCGGTTAATGCGAATGTCTATATCGTCGGCAATAACTTCAATTACATCGGAAGGGGAATGCCCTACCCGCTTGGATTTACGCCGGCTTTCGTCATTACTTCGAATGGCCTGACGGCTCGCGGGCTGAAGGCTGACGGCCTGTCGTCAACGGCGTGGTCGGTCGCGGCCAATCGAACGCTTTCGCCCCCTAGACCGCATAACACGAAAGTAGCTGGCGCTCGCACGTCAACGCCTATCGCGGTTACAGAAGGGGCAAGCTTGACAGTTTCATGGCTTACCAGAAACCGGACTAGCTCAACTGTGAAGCTGCAAACAGATGCTGCCGAAACGGCTGAAGGCGATCAGAAGCACCGCGTTTTCCATCGCTCCGCTGGGGGAACCTTGACCGATCTTAGCGGCTTGGTGAGCGGGAACAGTGCGACATTCACAATGCCGAATGTGACGAACGGTGACGGGACGATTTACGTTCAGGCCGAAATAACGCTTGGTGCGACTGTCTATAAGTCAATCCAGCAAGATCGCGTCCCGGTAACTGTTAGCTAAGCAAAAGCCCCGGAATTCCGCCGCTTCGCTTGCCCGCAACTGGCGGAAGGCTGTCAGCAAGGAATTCAATTCCGGGGCTTGTGATCAACGCATATAGTCGCGAATTGTTCCGCTGTCAATATGCTTCGGTATACGGCTGACGTTCGCTATTGTCAGAATTCACTTGCACAACGTCAGCTAGGGTAATCGTCGGCAACCTGTTAAGGTCGCTGTCATACTTCGTCAGCGTATCCTTGCTGCCGACACTCCCTAGAACCTTCGCGTGAGCGATGCAATTCAGGGCTTTGTTGAGCGATAGGGCTTCGCGGACCTTCCAGCGCTGACCGTCGCGGCATCGAACATAATACATCATGGTTTCACGCTCCGGTTATTCAGCCGCGCTTTCGAGCGACGAAATGATATCGTCCAGTGCGGCACTTTCAAGATAGCTGATGGCGTTTTGTGCGGCATCGCCACGTTCGGACAATTGCAGCCCTTCCGGCATGTTGTCGAAAGCGTCTTGTTCTTCCGACAAGATTTCTTCGATTTCGCCGTTGATCCCTTCAAGCTGTCTAATGAGCTTGCGGATACGGTTGCGACGGTCATTGTTCATGGTCGTTTCTCCGGTTCGATCAACGGCGCATTAGCGCGCCGTTGCTTTCATATGTTCGTTGATTTCTTTCGCGAACCGCGACTTTACGCGATTTTCGGCTTTCCACTGGCGGTTAGACAGAAAGGCATCGACTTCGCTACCGTCAGCCATCTTGCGAACGCTGCGAACGTAATAGCTAGGGCGACCATCGATTTCAGTAAGAATAAGCTTGTATTCCTTGCCATCAACATTGGTGCGGTGCGAAGCGATGAACATTTTCGTATTCCCTTGCTGTTGTTGAATACGTTGTCGCATTATTTGCGTTGGTCGTCAACGGTTATTTTCGCGGAAATGCAATTATTTTATTTTCTTGACTTCGCCCCATGATCATTTAGAACAAAGGGATACTCCCACCCGCTGGATAATAGAATCAAGGGGAAGGCAGTTGTTTAAAATTTTCCTCAGGTGAACAGAGATCTTGATTGGAAACCAGTTAGACCACAACCGGGCCAATGGGGTGTAGGTCTGAAGACTGTTACTGCAACAAATGAATTTATAAGTAGAAGCAACACTACACTTCCTAGATGGAGATAGACTCCAAATCTCCACATCCTGCTCCAAGCTGAGAGTTACATTCCTTAGGGCATTGCTGATTTTGGAAGGAAAGAAACTGTCTTGTAATGCCAAATCTTCATTAGTAGGATGCAATAAAAAATCTTAGACAGTCACAGTTGAGTTGGGAATATGATTAGCAGGTACCAATTCAGCCAGAGTGATATTGCCAAACCATTTGTCAACCCAGAACTTTGTGTGGTTGCCATCACCAACAATAACCCTTTTATGCTAGATAATGATGTTTTTAGCCTTAGTCCAACTCCTTGTAGCCAGACCTTTCATGTTGTTAAATTGGACATTAGCTAATTGTCTATCTCAGATATACTTGGCTCTGAAAAATACTGCCCACAAAGAGTTAGAATGTAAAGCCTGCCACAACATCTTAACCCTCAAAGCTAATTCCATATGTCTGAGAGACATGATTCCAAGACCACCATGTGAAATCGGCTTGCAAAGAGCCTGCCAAGACCTCCAATGCTTTTTATTACCATGGGTTGAAGACCCCCAAAAGAAATTAGCAAAAGCCTGCTCAAGCACTTGATGTGTGCCAATGTGTAGAGGAGATGAAGTCAAGTAGTAAATTGGCAGTGAAGTCAGGACATGTTTGATTAGAACTAACCTGGCGCCCTGAGTTAGCAAACTTGATTTCCAACTAGTGATGCGCTTTTGAATGGAGTTGATAATGCCTGCATAGTGGATTTTCTTGCATCTGCCATGCACCAGTGGGAAGCCTAAGTATTTGTGTGGGAAGGAATGTCTGGCAAACCCTGTTAAGTCTTGAATCCTCCTAGCAACATTATTGTTGCTCCTAGAATGCATAAAGAATCCACTTTTGGCAACATTAATCTGCTGGCCTGAGGCTCTTTTGTAAGTTCTGAGAACTTTAAACAGATTCTTGATTGAAATAATACTTGCTTTGCTGAATATCAGAGTATCATCAGCAAAAAGAAGGTGTGAAATATTTGGGCATCTTCTGGGACCAGAAAACCATTCCACCCGGCCACTGAGGTAGGCATCATTCAAGGATCTGCTTAATGCTTCTTCAGCAACAATGAATAACGAGGGGGAAATAAGATCACCTTGTCGAACCCCTCTAGAAGATTTAAAAAAATCAACAGATTCCCCATTCAGGAGTATAGAAAACCAACAATTATTCACCATTTTTTCAACAAGTAAGATAAATTGATTGCTGAAACCAAATTTGTGTAATAGAGAGAAAAGAAAATCCCATTCTAGGCCATCATATGCCTTGGCCATATCAAGTTTAAACATAACATTAGACCCCCTAGTTTTCATGACTGGCATGCCCACGCACTCAATAAAACCAATAAAACTAATAAATAAATGTTTTAAAATAAAAAGTGCGTCCACAAGTCCGGCACGCCCGGTGGGACCAGTCCACCCTTCATCTCTTTGCCGAAATTAAGGGCCCTACGGCCCCCTCCTTGTAATACTAATTGCGCTATTTTTGCAAATGTAGGGAAATCGCACTGCGACACCGAGGATGGCGACCACCTTCAGTTCCCAGCCGGTTGAGAGCCACGTCAAGGGTGGGTACCTCACCGTCCCCCTCAGCTTTGGGAGCTTCCCTCCCATGTTTGGCTTCCTCAACTTCCTTGGGGTAGCCTTCGTCAACATATTGAACGTGGAAGTGTCCGACAAGCCCCAGACCAACGCTCCCATCCAGGGAGCCACTAAAGCCGCTGCTGGCCTAGCCCCGGCCAAGAACAACAACTACGTCCCAGCCAAGACACTGAGCTACAACGTGCACCACATGCACCTGGCTGTCAGTCCACCTCACCAGGGATCAGCATCTCACCGGAGGAGGCTCCGAAGGAATAATGCTGGCGCCACCCTGGGGCGCCGAATCTCCAGCTCTGAAAAATCCATGACCGTTGGGAGTGTCCGAGTCCACCTTGATGGACGGAGGTCTGAAGTTATTCTAGACCACATCGTATTGACTATTCCAGTTCGTAACTCTATCCAGGGGCTGGAGAAGATGAAAGAGAAAGTGATGCCTGCCGTCCCGACTGCAGCACCAAAGGACACGTTGGTTCACAAACCGACCAAGCTCAAACAAGTCTGGATTCCCAAGGAGGCCTAGACCACTGCACCCGCCTAGGCAGGGCCCAACTGTATCCGCTCAAGAAGGGCCCGACGAGGTGAAAGGGTCGAAGTGGCGACCCCAGTCTACCAGCCGGCATCTGCTACCCTGGCGCTGCCAGAAAATGCCCGTCGCCAGCACCGCAGGCGCCGACACCAAGCCACCAACCTAGAGCCCGCGGCTTACACCCCTGTTGCTGTCCCCAGCATGCGATCACCGGTTGCTCTCCTTGACCAGGAGTGGGAAGGGATTGAGCAAGCCATGAGAAACTACCTGCGAGGCCCAGGAAGCACTCCCTTGGGTTGCCAGAGACTACTGGGGGCAGTGGCCTCCTCCTTCCAAGAAGAAGAAGAAGCCCGACCTGTACCCAGCGCAGAATCGAGGAACCACTTTGAGGAGCTATGTCAGTCCCCTTCGTGGGGGGAAGCGTAGCGCCAAAGATCGATCTTTGATAGACTACTGTTCCCAGGCAGGCCGTCAAGGAAGATGACAAGAAGAAAAAATAACTAGAGAGTTTACACTTGCAGCATGGTAGGGGTGTTCGGCCGATATGGGGCTCTACCCACTGACCCCGAAGAGGTAGCCAGACTCACCGCAAGACTCGGTCCTCTCACCAGAAGAGGGAGAGCAGCGAGCGAAGTAGCACAGATGGGTGATGAAGAGACTTCCCATGAAGAACCTCCTATGGCCCTAGCTGCCAATGTTATCACCCTTACACACCCTCACACCACCCTTTTTCCCTTCCGAGTCTTCGAGCTCGTGGGAGGCGGGCTGGGGTTCGGGTTGCGTCGGTTCCTTTCCGGTACTCGGATCCCGGGTCGTTACAAACACTCTCGGCCCAGATGGTATGTGCATGACAATCAGTAAGCTAAGTCAGTGGAATACTGCTCGAAAGAAGGTCCATCTCACGCACACCTGAAACTACGAAGTGGCACAGCCTGGTACAGGTAAACTGCCTAAGGTGGGTAACGGGAACCAGTGAACGTCGGCCTACTAAACTTGCTCAAGAACAGGCCTCTGCTATTGATAACCCACGCGAGGGAGGACACTCCCTAAAACACATAAATCCTACAACGGTGGCCCATGATAATTACACAGAAATCTCGGATCATCGAGAATCATGTGGACACCGCTTCCGCGGAACCACGTCACATACGGACACCTCGGGGCAAGAAATGACAAAGCACAACACCCAGGGTAGGAAGGGACTGGGCGGTCAACCTCCTGGCTGCCCAGTGGCCTGGGCGGCCACATCATTGGCCGCCCAACATAGGGCCACCCTGTGTAGTGGGTGGCCATCTTCTTAGCCGTCTAGCAAGCCTCGCCTGGGCGGCCACCACCTTGGTCGCCCAGTCCAGGGCACATCAGGGACATCAGGGTCTAGGCAGCTAGGGTGCTGGTAGCCCAGCAGACCAGGGCAGCCAGACCTTTGGCCGCCCTGGCACAGTGCAGGGCAGCCAACAGTCTGGCCGCCTGCAGGCTGGAACAGAGGGGGAAAATAGAGAGGGCAAGGCAGCTAGGGTCCTGGCCGCTCAACAACCTGGGCGGCTAGACCTCTGGCCACCTAGCTGACCTAGGTGACTAGGATTCTGGCAGCCCAACACTGGGGCACATGGCCACTCCCGTGGCCGTCCACTGCTAGGTTTGTGGAAATGAACTCAACGCGGAGTTCGATCCCATGCCCCATTTGCCTCGACGCAAAGGGGAAAACAAGGAGAATCCATCCTTGGACATTCCTACATTTGGAAAATCATGATTAACCCACAAATCGAGGCCTAGATCGGCCGAAACCACGGCTCATCCTAAACATGAATATTTTCTCCCAAATAAATAGTGCACCCACTCTCGACCTCGTCGAAGCATGGAATCGCGAGGTGAAACATGCGAGAGTGCTAGGGATCCGTCCCCCTACCTTTTCGAAGCTTTAACCCATCAAAAACCCGTGAAAATGATGTTCCTCCACATGGTCGACTCCCACAGCCATGATCACCTAGCTACACGCCACGCCCCTCGGCTTCGTCCTCGCCACACGCCACTGCCATCGCTGCCGCTGCTCCACCGCACGTTCCTCCATCACCATTGTTGGCCGTCGGAGGTGAGAAAGGGAGAGGGAAAGAGAGACAGGAGTGTGAGGGAGAGGAGAGACGCGAGAGAGTGAGATGAGAGAACAGAGGGAGAGAACTAACTGTTGAAATAAGAGGAAATAAATTATATTTTAATTAATAAATTAACCATCATCGGGTGGGATGTGAGGTGGAAATGTCGTTGAAAGAGATGCGTAACACTTTTTTTTTATTACCACATTATAGACTCAAGCGCCCTTTCGGGTTTTCACCGGAGCCAGCCCCCTCTTACTTTTGCCCACGCGTCTTTCTGGATTTTCACGTGGCGGGATACCCAATTTTGCATGTGGCACCTCTTCGGATTTTCGTCGCAGCTGGGTTATAGTCCTTTTTGCCTTTGTCCAGAATGTCTGAACAAGTCTGGTGGGACACCTCTATTTTAAGCCTCATTTTTTTTAAATATGTAACTTTTGAGTTCGCATGTCACCTTTTGATCATGCAAAAGTGTTCATCGTTGACGTGGAGATTAACATCACTCGCAAATGAAGATGAGGCTTCATCATCTGCCCAGATGGAAGGTCCGGATTGACATTGACATGCAGCGGCTTAGGTGCGAAACCGTTTGTCGAAAAGTGTGAGTTTCATCGTTGATGTGGGGATTAACATCAACGCAAAGGAAGATAAGGTTTCATCATCCATCTAGACGGAAGGTCCAGATTGATGTTGGTATGCAGCAGCTTAGGCACGAAGTCGTTCATCAAAAAGTATGAGTTTCATCATTGATATGGGGATTAACATCAATGCAAAGGAAGATAAGGTTTCATTATCTACCCAGACGGAAAGTCCAAATTGACGTTGGTATGTAGCAGCTTAGGCGCGAAGCCGTTCGCCGAAAAGTATGAGTTTCATCATTGATGTGGGGATTAACATCAGCGCAAAGGAAGATAAGGCTTCATCATCTACCCAGATGGAAGGTCCGGATTGACGTTGGCATGTAGCAACTTAGGCGCGAAACTGTTTGCCAAAAAGTGTAAGTTTCAACGTTGATGTGGGGATTAACATCAACGCAAAGGAAGATAAGGTTTCATCATCCATCCAGATGGAAAGTCCGGATTGATGTTGGTATGCAGCACCTTAGGCGTAAAGCCATTCGCCAAAAAGTGTGAGTTTCATCATTGATGTGGGGATTAACATCAACGCAAAGGAAGATAAGGTTTCATCATCTACCCAAACGGAAGGTTCAGATTGACGTTGGTATGCAGCAGCTTAGGCGCAAAGCCGTTCGCCAAAAAGTATGAGTTTTATCGTTGATGTTGGGATTAACATCAACGCAAAGAAAGATAAGATTTCATCATCTACCCAGACGGAAGGTCCGGATTGATGTTGGTATGGTGATAAAATGTCACTCGTCACAGTTTCATCATTTTTTCTTTTTTTCTTTTTTTTTAATCATTCACCACCCCTTCAAGGGGTAATGGCGCAGCATGATAGAGCTTTAGATGCTTCCCATTGAGAGGTAAGAATTGCACTTCCCCATGATGATTGACAACCACATAGGCTCCGCCCTCGTAGACCCTTTGCACCACATATGGACCCATCCAGTTAGCAGTAAGTTTACCTTTCGGGTTGGAAGCCATGACTTCCTTTTTCTTGACCATGACTAGGTCACCCTTCTTGAATTCTCGCCCTTAATGAAGACCACTTAAGATTAGTTAAGCAAAACTTAGATTTAATATGTATCAAATTTAATCACCAGTTGAACACCCAGTGGATTCAAGTTTCGTTGATTGTGGCTTAATGAAACAACTTCAACTTAGCAAATCGTGTGTGAAGATTAAATGTGCATAGCAGACTAATTTAATTTAGTGTGTGTGATAGTGTTAATGGAACCTGTGAATGGAGATAGAAGAGATGGACAATCACACAGGCATTCAGACAATGACACAGCGATTTTTAAGGTGGTTCGGATCCACAACCGAGATCCCTACATCCACCTCTCACCAAAACCTAGTGAGGCTTACTACACTACACATGCAGCAACACACATGGGGACAAGTCCCTAACAACACGCTGATACACAACTTAACCGAGGATGAACACCCTCCCCCTACACACACGCTACTTTTACAGCAACACACGGGGACGAACCCCAAATCACACACACGCTGCTGAAATACAACAACACATAGGGACGAACCCCAAACCAAACACACACACACAGTGCTAAACAGCAAAAACCTGGACACACTCAGATGTGCACACTGCATAGTCCGACCACACACTTCAATTGTCTCAGTTTATACAAGTATATCCAATCAGATCAACATCAAATAACACATGATTTTCATATCAACTAGTAGAAAATTCATCAAATAAAATTCCCCTTTAGATAGCTCCGCCCGATGGTCAAACAGCCGTGAGGATGACTGGATGATGATCTACGCAGCACAATCCATCTTGATCATAATCCGGATGAAGAAATTAGCTCCAAACTTGGAAGAATCCTTCTTCCAAGAGTAGGGGGTGAGCTCCTCCTCTTTCCTTCTTCTCTTCCAAGCCTCTTCTCCTCTTTTCTTGGATGAATTGATGATTTTTTCCCAATTTTGTAATTAAAGAGTATATAAAGAATATGGGGGTCAAAAGACCTTTATATCCCTTCTAGAATTTTCTCAAAGCCTTCTCACATGTTAGGGAACAAGTTGGGGGCAACATGGACATTTTACTTGGCTTGGATGAGGTCCCACGTGAGTGCCACGTCAGATTCAAACTTGCTCACGTGAAGACACAATTGCATTTGGTCGACCGGACCATCGGTCCACCGGTCTTCATGCATCGGTCGACCTAAACCTGTAACAGTTCCAGTCTTTGAGTTCTAGGAAATTCAGTCGATCGGTCCAAAGTCGTCATTCAACCGACTCGACTCTACCTTTGATTCAGCAAGTCTGCTGCCTCCTGCTAGTCCAGGTCAACCAGTCCATCTCCCAAGTCAACCGGTACACCTATAAAACACATAAATAACCCAAAATCAACATGTATTCAATCCAAAAAGTCCAACATATCTTAGATATAAATATTTGACATTTTGGGACTTCTTTTGAACTTGTTAAGCACTCAGAGAAGGGTTAGACAATAACTCACTCAATGAATCAAAAATTGTGAAATGAAAACTCATCCATTCATTGTATAGAGTGAGATTGAGATTGTGATGAATCATGCCTTGTCCCTTGATTGCTTTCCTAGGGACATAGGTAATATCGTACTCCATTAGTAGGAGAGCCCATTTTCCCAATCAGTCTGAGAGGATGAGCTGTCTGAGGAGGTACTTAAGGGGGTCATGCTTAGATATGAGCTCGACTCGATGGGACAGGAGGTAATGTCGCAGCTTCTTGACGGCAAATACCAATGCCAACCAGACTTTATTCATGGGGGAGTAGCGGTACTCAGCACTGATCAGTTTCTGGCTGAGGTAATAGAGCAGCTGCTCTTTGCCATCCTCATTGATTTGCGCCAATAGAGCCCCCAACGAAGCATCCATGGCGACGATGTACAGTATGAGGGGCTTATCTTTGACTGGTGCCCTCAGGACCGGGGGAGTGAGGAGGTACTCCTTGATTTTCTCGAAAGCTGCCTAGCATTTCGAGTCCCATATAAATGGGGTATCTTTCTTCATAAGCTTGCTGAAAGGCGCACATTAGCCGGAGAGATTAGAGATGAACCTTCGAATGTAGGACAGTCTTTCTTGGAAGGACCTGAGCTTGGTGAGGTTCGTGGGTGATGGAAGCTCCCGGATCGCTTTGATCTTACTGGGGTCCACCTCAATTCCTCGGTACCAGATGATGAAATCGAGAAACTTGCCGCTAGATACGCTAAAGGCACATTTCATAGGGTTCATCTTGAGCCTATATTGCCGGAGTTGGTTGAAGACCTGGCGTAAATCATGTAGATGGTTTTCGCGCCTCTTGGTTTTGACGATAAGGTCATCAACATAGCATTCGACGATGTTGTGTAGCATCTCGTCGAATATTTTGGTCATGCCCCTCTGGTAAGTAGCACCGACATTCTTCAACCCGAAGGGCATGCACTTATAGTTGAAGACCCCTTTGGGGGATCTAAAGGTAGTGTGGTTCTTGTCCTTGAGGGACATCTAGATCTGGTTATAACCGGACAACCCATCCATGAAAGATAAGGTTTCATGGCTAGTGGTCATATAGACCATTGCTTCTATGATCATGACTGAAAAGTCATCCTCCGGACATGCTTTGTTGAGGTCCCAGAAGTCGACACAAATGCGGACTTGACCACTTTTCTTCTTGACTGGGATGATGTTAGCGAGCTAGATCGGGTAGATACATGGCTCGATGAAGTTGACCTCCACCATCTTGTTGACTTTGGATAAAACTTGGAGTTCTAACTCATGGCGCATGTGCCACTGTAACTATTTGACTGGAGTGGCTGAGGGAGAAATGGCTAGCTCGTGCTCCACTATGGAGGGGTCAAGCCCTAACATCTCCTTATATGTCCAGGTGAAGCAGTCTTTGTACTCGAGCAGGAGTTGCTTGTAATCCTACCTTTCTTCTTCAGTGAGGAGAGCGCTAACGAATGTTGACTAGTGGGCACTGATAAGTGTCCATTTTCTATGAATAATTCATCGCATATACACCATTTTATGTGCATATAATTTCGTAATTATGCATGTTCTATAGTTAACCTCAACTTCGCATTTAAATTGGAGGTTTGATGATCATTGCCAGCGTTCTGAGTTTGTTCTTCCCTGCTTCTTCTTATTAGCTCCTCTAATTTCGAGGATGAAATTTCTTAAAAGATGGGAGGATGTAATACTCTGAAATCTTTCGGATCTATTCGAAGAGCTTTCGGATTGCTTTTGTGGGTCTTGAGTTGTGTTTTACGATCCACGTGGATTTTTCTTTCGTACAAGTTACGGAATCCAGTGGTGAGTTCATCGACTCGAGGACGCTACAATTGTGTTGTGCTTTTTTTGAGGATCATTTAAACTATTTTTTCATATTTTTCTGAATTAGAGAATTTTCTAGAGAAAAATCAGATTTTTTGGAAATTAGGAAAATTCCTAATTTCTTTTCTTTTTAACCTTTCTCTCTCCTTCCTCTCTCCTCACCGTCGTTCATTCTCTCCCTATCATTCTCTCTCCTCTCTTCTCCTCTCTCCGTGGGGCACGTGGCCGTGGCGAGATGGGTGAGGCAAGAACATCGTGGAGTGATCATGGAGCGTGCTGGCGTGGAGGATGGAGCATGGCATTGGCGTGATCCCTCGGTGAATTCAAAGCCAGTGTGGTTTGGTCGTCATGTCATTTTTGATGCGGTTTAGTCACTTCGGCATGCGAGAACTTCGGTGGATGTAGGGAGATGAATCACCAGCTTCTCTTCTGCATTCCCTCGTGATTTAGAGCCAAACGGTGCGTGTATGAGTGGGTTTTATCGTGTTTGGGTGAAAGCATGCTTCGGGGAGTGTGAGACGAGTTCACCTTTCCCGGCGATGGTTTCTTGCTAGATTAGTATCATTGGAACCCCTGGCATGTTTGCATTCCATTTCCGCCGGTTTCATGTCGATTGGTTGCCATTTGGGACCGGTACGAGCCCGAAAACCCAAGTGATTTGTTTTGGGTCGATTCAGTGGAATCACCCATTTCTTGCCGTTTATGCGTCAATTTGACCCCTTCCGGACTGTGGAAGGCATATATCACCATTAGGATTGTTTTCCCTTCGTTTTAGGGTGAACAGGGCGTGGAAAGGCTGGGTTTCGGCCAATCCTCTATTTTTCCCGCCGTAACGCCTTAGCAGTCCTTTTAGAGACTGTTTTCGTTTCTCACGTAGTCCAGTATGCGACCGTTTGTCTGATGTTAGTTCAGGTCTTCACGGTCATGCGATAGACCATTTTCCCTAGCTAGCAGCCCATTGTTGGACCGTTAAGCACTGTCAACGGCCCATTAGGTGACCGCTAGATAGTATTGATTAGTCGATTTGGCTAAGTGATCTTACGGTAGACCGTATGGCTTGCTTTAGCGGCCCATTAGTAGACCGCTAAGCATCATTGAATTTGGTCAATGGTTTTAGGTCGATTCGGGCTAGCTGTCTAGCTTTGACCATTTGTAGTCGTTAGCGGCCCTTTTATAGACCGCTAAGCACCATTTGACTTCAGTCATTGTTTCATAGTCGGTTCGACTTTTGTCCTTAGCGACCCATTAGTAGACCGCTAAGTTTTGTAGCGGTTATATTATCTGGTGCACATAGGGCCATGCATTCTTCATACCATAGTTATATTTCTCCTTGGTAAGTGATCCTCTCGCCTCTATATTCCTTGGGGTTGACTACATGATCTTATCCGGGACCTCCGGAAGTCCCCGTGAGCCGTGGATTCCCACACGGATGCCAGGCCAGTTATACCTTTCCACCCCTTAGGCTTGCATTTGCATACGTGTGAGGGAGTTAACCTTAGTCAACTCAAAGTCTGGACCTTATTCCTATAGGATTCCTATCCCGAGGGAATTATTCTTAATTTAAATCATTAAACGGCCTATTAAAACTTCTAAAATATTTCTCATCATATTAACTTGTTTGACTTGGGTGAAAACTCTCACATTCCATTGTTTGTGTTGTTTGGGTCATTTTGTGTTGCATTCCTTCATCATCCACATATTTTTTGTTGTTAGGCCCATTTAATTCAGTCCATTTTGTGTGTCCATTGTCTTGTCTATTGTCCTAGGTCTATTTTCCCTTGATCTTTGCATTAGTGGGTCGGCCCCCTCTTATTCTCAAGCCCATTAAGCCCTTGCTTTCTCACTTGTATTCTCCTTGATATCTTTGTATAAAATCTCCATTTGCCCTCATGGAGCATCATCATCCTATGTATCATTCTTCTTTCCAATCTTCTTCCTATTCTTGCGTAGAATCCTCTTCCTACGTGGGTCCATCTTCCCGTGGCTCCCCGGACCCTTCCGAGGGACAAGCCAATCTTATGGCCCATGTTTCTGCCCCTGTTCGTCAGATGGACCCGGCCCAGGCCCAAAAAATTATTACAAATCATCTTAATGGGCCTTCTTCTGATAATGGGCCTTCTTATCTTCATGGGCCTCCTCCTTCGCATTCTTATGATGCTGGCCCAATTTCTAATGACCAACTTCCTCTTAATGGACCTCGTTCCCCTTCTCCTTATGCTGCTAGCCTAATGGGTCCTCATGCTTATGCCCATGTTCAATCCAGGCCCACATATCCTTCCACTCCTAGAATGGGCTTTCCTCCTTCTTCTCAGCCCGGATCCTCTCATTCAGCCCACTACAATTATCCTGATCCACATTCACAATCTCTTGCTCAGGCTGGCCCGTATTCCTCTCGATCTCTCCCTACCCCAGAGATGATTGCTCAGACCCAATGCCAGCTTGATGAACTTCAATGTTGGATCAATCCCAAATCCTCTTTAAGTGTTCCTTTCGCATTTCAAGATATTCGACTTCCTCCATCTTCGCAAAATCTGGCATATCATTGTTATGGTGGAGTCAGTGATCCCTTTGTGCACTTGAAGGAGTTTTTGTATGAGTTGGCCCAATTTCGACATGACCAACTCTTGATGGCCTACTTGTTCGGTCTATCTTTGGAAGGCCCAACTCAGGATTGGTTCTTTTCCCTCCTGCAAGATCAGGTTATGAATTTTCAAGCCGTCCAAGAGAAGTTTCTTGAACAATATCAAGACCAGGTTGGGCCCAAGTATGCTATGGTGGATCTGACCCATGAGAAGATGAAGCATGCCGTCGATGTCAGAACCATCGCGCTGCTCAATGAGTTGAAGCAGTATCATTTGAGGTAGGCTAGTTCCACCCTGGCAATGAGAGCCCAACCTGTCCCACTAAGAGTCCCTTGAGCTTGGCATGCATTAAGGGTGGCAATCCTTGGCCAAATCTATCTCACCCATATGACGGTGCCTCTCCTAGGGTCGTACCCTGGGTATGCTCCAGTCTTTTAAGGAAGAAGTGGAAGAAATCTTGGGGATAAGCCTAGCATAGGGATAGAAGCTTTTAGGGCTCGAATCCCTCCCATGATGACCCAGTCGAAGATTCAGTCTATTGTGTCGAGACTTTGTGTCCATCATCGAACCTTTATCCACTCTAGGCACGCATACAACTGGGCTTATAACGTCCCACGAAAAAATTGTACTGCCACTCTTGCCATGCCTAGTTTGATCTTTCATTTTTCTTGGAGCAATTTGATGTTGCACTTTGTGCTTTGATTGATGTTGGTGACTTTTGCCTTGGTTCATGCTCCTTTTCTTTGATTGATTTATCTTTTCTTGTTTCTTTTCCTGTGGAATCAGGTCATAACGAACTTCCCCGATTTAAGACCTCCTCTCGTTGGGGTGTCTAGATTGGTCATCTCCCCCTTATTCACCCCTTGCCCCTACACCTGGCCGAAAAGAGAAGAGTAGGGACCTTTACTTCCCCTGGGTATGGCCAAAGGAGAGACGGTGTCGGATAGGAGAAGGAAAACCCGACCAAAGTTGCCGTGTAGTGTGTGATTGCCGTGCTCGAGGTCCTCCTTCATGATTAAGGGGAGGGACATCTTGCCATCGGGTTGTCACCAGCCTGACTCTAAGGGTAAAAGCGCTTAAGATACAACCCATTCCATGCCTAAGATAGCTCCTCACCTTCCGCGTTGACTAGATGATGTGCATTCCCTGGATAAGCCTCTCTAATGACGAATGGTCCTTCCTAGTTTGGTTGTAGCTTAGACCTAGGACCTCCATACCTAATGAATTTACATTTCAAAACTATATCACCTACTTGAAATTTTTGTTCAATTACCTTCTTTTGAAAATAACGCGACATTCTCTTTTGATAAACAGACACATGATCGGCCGCATTCAGCCTCTTCTCATCCAAGAGTTCTAGCTGGACGAGCAACGCCTCCTGACGTTCATTGAGATTAAGTTCCTGATCAAGCTACACCCTTAGGGAAGGGATCGAAATCTCATATGGGAGCATCACCTCCATCCCGTAAGTGAGTGCATAGGGGGTTTGCCCCGTAGGAGTACGGACGGAGGTGCCGTAAGCCCATAGAGCTTCCACTAACCTTTTAGGCCAATCAAAAAATTTGTGAGATTCACATATTTTTTTTATGATTTTAAGAAGGGTTTTATTAGTGGGTTCAGCTTGACCATTGCCATAAGGATAATATAGAGATGAATGATGTAATACAATATTGAACTTCTTACAGAGGTCCTGGAGCTCTTGCGAGATGAACTAGGGCCCATTGTCGGTGACGATGCTGCTAGTTCGCTGGCCATCCTGCCAGATGAATCCCTTGGTATACTAGAGATAGGCAGACACCAAGTTCCCAGTATGATAGAGGATCCAGATGAATAAGAATACAAAGTTGCGGCCACAGAAGTAGCCGGCTCATCTGACTGGAGGGAGTCCCTAATGCAATGGTTTAAATACCAACAATTGCCCAAGTAAAGAGAAGAAATTATTAGTCTGATAAGAATAAAAGACTCCTATGAAGTCAAAAATGGGACCTTGCTCCAGATTATGGCAAATGACAAAAGAAAGGTACTGCACCTGAAGCTATACCAATTTTTGGTTCCACTGGGATCAGATATCCATTACTTCGGTGCAATCCTAGTACCGATGATACCGTTAACTTGGCATCCATGACTTTTTCATCTTAGTCAGGTGGTATGGCTTAGACCTTCTATTTGACCTAGATAAACCTAATGTCAATGATACAACTATACTTGGTGCCTACTTCTCCATTAGGACCAATCCATACATTGTAATGGCCTAGACCTTCTGTCTAAGCCAGATAAACTCAATTCCTTGTGTTGACATAAGCCCAATGTCAGTGATACTACTATGATTGGTGCCCGATTCTCTATTTGGACCAATCGTTACTGCCTAATGGCCTAGACCTTTTGTCTAAGCTAGATAAACTCAACTTCTTGCGTTGACATAAGCCCAATGTCAATGATACCACCATAGTTGGTCCCTGATTCTCCGTCGAGACCAATCCACACATCCTAATGGCCTAGACCTTCCGTCTAAGCTAGATCAACTTGATTCCTTGTGATGACATAAGCCCAATGTCAAGGATACTACTACAATTAGTATCTAACTCTCTGTAAGGACCAATCACCCTGACCTAATGGCATAGACCTTCTGTCTAAGCTAGATGTACCTGATTCCTTGTGTTGACACAAGCCCCATGTCAACGATACCACCATGATTGGTACCTGGCTCTTTATCAGGACCAATTAGTACAACCTGATGGCCTAGACCTTCAGTCTAAGGCCAGACAAACCAGACCCCAATCCTTTGCATTGGTACAATCCCAGTACTAATGATACCACTAACTCGGCGCTCATGGCATTTTTGGTCTTAGCCGAGGGGTATGACCTAAACCCTTCGTCTAAGTTAGAGAAATCTGATATCCTTTGCATTGGTACAATCCCAGTACCGATGATACCATTAACTCGGTGACCATAGCCTTTCTGGTCATAGTCGAGGAGTATGGCATAGACCTTTCATCTAAGTTAGAGAAACCTGATATCCTTTGCATTGGTACAACCCCAGTACCGATGATGCCATTAACTCGGCGTCCATGGTCTTTTTGGTCTTAGCTGAGGGGTATGACCCAGACCTTCTGTCTAAGTCAGAGAAACTTGATATCCTTTACATTGGTACAATCCCAGTACCGATGATATCATTGACTCGGCACCCATGGCCTTTTTGGTTCTAGCTAAAAGGTATGACCTAGACCTTCCGTCTAAGTCAGAGAAACTCGATATCCTTATAGAATAGGATGCCCCCACAAGACCATAGATTTGTCGACTCCCTCCACAGTGTGGATGACGGAAGAAGAAAGGGGATATCTTAAAGAGGGCTTTGCACTCTTATAAATTCACAAGAAATGTGTGAAACCTGCGAATAGAAGGGATGGATCACTGCAAATCACCTGTAGCAGCCACACGTAGGGCCAGTGATTACTTTGAACGATGCGCCTGGCAGAGAGGAGGTGGTGAGGGACATGAAATTCGAAGAGGGATAGAGAGTAGGGGCCGTACTTCATCCTCCTCTCCAAGCTTGTGGATGGAAAGGAGGGTTTTGTGACGGAAAGGAGGTTGACGTGAGATAGATGAAGACAACATTAATCGTTGTTCAATAGGTAGGTGAGAGGCATAAAATCCAGAGGACAGTCGGGGTGGGCGTCCTCTCCTCTAAGCTTGCAGATGGAAGCTGTCGTTTCATGACAAAAAGGAGGGTTTTGCTAGGTCAAAGAATTGAAGACTCTGTTGAGCAATGCGCAGGAGGTAGGTGATCGAGGGGCATAAAAATTAGAGAGAAGGAAACTGGTGAAGGGTAGACCTCTTTATCCGACATTGCAAACATAGGAAGGAGGCTTTCGCGAGAGGAAGAAGTATTTCGTGAGGTAGACGAAGGTTGTCTCAAGGGAGACGAAGGCTGCAGCCTATAGCGAATGCGACGTTCTGTCAAGTGGGTGGAACGTAAAGTGGAGAGAAATGGGTAAAAAGACACGGAGGATTAGCCTGACCCACCACGACAGGTGGGATAGATTAATCCGGCTTAACTCTGATTATATCTAATTTAATTGGATTTGATCGGTTTTTACTCTGCCAAAGTAAATTGGGTTGAGTTGGCACTAAAATCTACTTATTCCTGGGTTAAATGCGAAACAATGCGTGGCAAACAGATCTTGCCAGGGAAGTACCGGAGATTACATACTAAAAGCATGAATCCCACACAAATCGTACGTACAGAGACAAACTTAGGAGCTAGAACAACGAAGACACGCCAGCCACAGCCCACGTGTTTCATCAATTTGTGCAACGTTTAAAACGTACTTGTTGCTTGTGCATAAAAACTCTCCCCAAACATTTTGGATTGACTCATCCTACACATAATATCATCGGTCACACAGCAGGACGGACTCTGATGCATGGCAACACATTATTATTAGGGTTAATTGGGCGCCGGAACCATCGAACTGCAAATCTTAACGTGACGAGTGGAGACGGTTGCACTATTTGACACATCTTATTTTAATCTGTTTTGAAAATGAGATTATTTTAACATGCTTCTCACGTGTGCATATATATCTGATCTAAATTTTGTCACATGGATCATGACAACAAATGATGCAGAGCCCACGACTTCGATTCGTAACTAGATGACTCTGATAACATATTATAATTATTGGGTTGGATCATTCAACTCAAAATCTCAAAGACGTTGAGTCGGGAGACCGAATAAATAGAGAGGCCTCCCTCCACTATTTTAAACACATTTCATTGTAATTTTGTTAATTAAATTATCAAGAGGTTATCGCGTTTGATGAGAGAGAATTGGGAGGGAATTCTCCCTCACATAGAAATGGCTAACTGAGCCCGGGCACTATGTTCGACCCTTTGGGGTTGAACACGATCTCTCCACTTGAAAAATAAAGAGGGTCTTAGAGAATATAATTAAAAGAATCTTTCGGTCAGTGTTATATAGCCCATTTCGCCTTATTGCACCTATGCCTCTATAGGCATTGTCTTACTTGAATTACCCTACATAAGGTCGTAGGATTATGTTTCCAATGTCTTAAGGTGAAATATATATGAAAACATTTCAAATTATACAACGTTCATATATAGGAGTATGGAAATGGAGAAATTCGTAGCCCATTGCAGTTAAGGTCCAAAGCTCATTAGGGTATATTCGGCCCAATAAGTGACAGTCTAACTCAACACACAAGGTTCACTCACCAGAAGCCCGAGCGATAGGGCCAAGAAAGTGTCATCCAACCCCCACTTAGTCGGCCGAGCGAAGGACTCCCCTAGATCGGGAGAAATCCTGACTCTCCACCTACCCGAATCATCGGAAAGTTGCCGAGAGAACTCTCTGAGAAGGGCATTGAGGTCGGGAAAATATATGGCTGTCTCGACCCCCTAGAAGGGATAGCCCTCGTCCAGAGGTAGATGCGCTCATGGCATGACACCCGCTTAACTCGGGGAAAGTCAATCCCAGCTTAACACTTATCCAGCATAACTGAAGGTGGATCTCCTACGAGAGCATGGGAGCAGAGAATGTAGAAAGATTAAGAGAAGGGTAGAAATCCTATAATGATAATAATACGTACAGAAGACGTAACTCTCCTCACTCAAATGATCTCTTTGTAATCTCCATGGATTAGCTAAAGGAGTTCGCAACTACTTAATCTCAGGGATCCCCCTCCTGCACGAGAGGTAAGTAAAAATTCCGAGCCACTCAATTGGTGAAGAGCGGTCCCTAACTCTTAATTTTCTTGTTATCTCTTACTCTTCGCACTTGTCCGCATTGACTTAATCATCAAAAAATCTTATCTAGAATCTCAATCTCAGGTCTTCCTGATCTTTTCTTCCTCTTTCGCAAGTTTGCTCTTAAGGTGGGTTGGAGCGATCTCATCGGTGGACTTATTTTCACCGAATCAGACGATCTATGATCTAATTGTGAAATATTACCTCTTCAGAGTATATCATAGCTACGTGAGATTATAGGACTGTATTTAACTCTTAAAAGTCAAATGAAACAGATGGACCTTACGGTGGACGAAGAGGTGGTGAGACTGATGAGGTGGGGTCTCCGGCCGCACTCGGTGGCCACGGTTTCTTGTGTTGCTGTGGAAAATGTTGAATCATGCTGTCCCTGTTGATGATAGAATTCAAAACCGTGGTATCCATTTAGCCTCTTGCTGTAATTGCTATTCAGTCCCTTCTTCCTCTGAAGATTTAGATCATCTATTCATTAATAGTGAATTAGCCTCCTTTCTGTGGAACAAATTTGGCTCACTCATGGCCAAGGTGGGGTATGTTTCTTCTTCAAATACCCCTAAGTTGGGGTGTATTCTTTATGGCTTCTATGTCCCCAGGTGGGGTATGTTTCTTCTTCAAATACCCCTAAGCCGGGGTGTATTCTTTATGACTTCTATGTCCCTGGAGTGGAGTATGTCTCTTCTTCCAATGCCCCTAAGTCAGGGTGTATTCATTTATTTCTGATGCTCTCAAGGTGGGATGTAACTTCTTCAAATGCCCCTAAGCTGGGGCGTATTCTTTTTGCTTCTTATACCCCTGGGCTGGGGTGAATTCTTTTGCTTCATGTGCCCCAGAGCGGGATGTAGCTTCTTACCTCTTATGCCCCCCCCCCATGACGGGGTGTATTTCTTTCTCTGCATGCCCCCATGCCAGGGTGTGTTTCTTTCTTTGCGTGCCCCCATACCGGGGTGCATTTCTTTCACATGCTCTGAGACGGGGATGTATTTTACTTCTACTGCCCCCATGGTGGGGTGTATTGCTGCTTCTGATGCCCCCCCCTAAGGCGGGGTGTGTTTCTTTCTTCTTATGCCCCCAAGGCGGGGTGAATTCTACCCCTTTTTTGTGCCCCCAAGGTGGGGCATAACTTTGCTTCTTATGCTCCCAAGGCGGGGTGTAATTCTCAGCTTCATATGTCCCCAGGGCGGGAGTATGTTTTGCTTCTTGTGCCCTCGAGGTGGGGTGAATTTCTCTTCAGATACCCCTGAGTCGGGGTGTATTCTTGTTTTACGTGCCCCCAGGTTGGGGTGAAGTTTCTTGCTTCTTATGCTCCCATGGCAGGGTAGATTCTTCCTCAAATACCCCTGAGTCGGGGTGTACCCTTTGTCTCATATGTCCCCCGAGTCGGAGTGTGTTTTGCTTCTTGTGCACCCCGGGCGGAGTGTGTTTCTTTCTTTGTATGCCCTCAGTCCGGAGTGTGTTTCTTCATTTGTGTGCCCCCAGGTCGGGGTGAGTTCTTCTACTTCTTGCACCCCTCAGGGCGGGGTGCATTCCTCTTCGTATGCCCCCAGCACGGGGGGTATCTTTTGCTTCTTATGCCCCCAGAGCGGGGTAGATTCTGCTTCTTCCACCCCTCCAGGCAGGGCGATCTCTCTTCGTATGTCCCCAGAGCGGGGCAGGGTCTTTGCTTCTTATGCCCCTTGGAGGGGGTATGTTTTGCTTCTCGTGCCCCCAAGGAGGGGTGTATTGATGCTTCTGATGCCCCCAAGGTAGGGTGTAACTCTTACGTCTTATGCCCCGAGGCCGGGGTGGGTTCTGCCTCTTTTACCCCCTCATGGTGGGGCGTGTTTACTTCTTATGCCCTCAACGGCGACGTGGACTCTTTTCTTCTTATGTCCCCATGGAGGGGTGTGCTTCTTCATTGGCCCCCAGAGTGGGGTATATTTCTCTTCATGTGCCCCAGCACGGGGTGGTTTCTGTCTCTTCTACCCCCCAAGGCAGGGCGTATTTCTCTTTATATGTCCCCCCGGAGTGAGGTGTAGTTTATTTCTCTGTATGCCCCCGGGCCGTAATAATTACAGAAGCAAGAAAGGCTTCACAACCTTGTAAGATGAGTTTGCAGCCGTGAAGAGAAGAAATAAGAACAGGATGCTTCCTGTATTTGATGCCAAGAGAATTTTGGAAGGTCGGGCTAGTAGAAAGAAAATCGCCTTTGGCGACAGTCATTGTCGGCATAGTGTTCACATAACCAATCTGTACCTAAGATGCCATCGTAACCTTCCATGTCGAGGCATACGAGGGTTGTAGGAAGATTATGACCTCCTATAGTTACCTCACTATTAGGATAGTGACTTTTGAGTCCGATTACAGAACCTAAAGGTAATCGCTATGTCCAAAGGCAAAGGAATAGGTGAAACTGATAAAGTTTTAGCAAAAACAATGGATATAAAAGAATTTGAAGCTTCAGTATCAAATAAAACAACGGCTGGATATGAATAGATATGGATTGTACCTTCGATCTGACCATCTTCCTTTGGGTCTGCATCTTCCATCACGACATTTAAACGAGTCTGCCGCCTACGTCCACCATCGTTTTTGGAGGGTTGTTCCTTCATATGGGGTAATCGGGCATGCGATGCTCATTGCTGCCACAACGAAGACAAACGCCGAGACTCTTCCAGCATTCTTCGGCCGAATGACCGAACTTCTCGCAGAAGGTGTAAGCCGCCATGACTTTCTTTTCTTCCGCTTCTTTTACCCGCTTGTTCTTGCTGTTCCCGTTGCCATTACGAGACTTCTTCTTGTTGTCGCGGGACTTATAGGTTCCCGTGATGCTGAATTTTTCTTCTTTCTGTCCTCTCTTGTGCTTTCGGCTAGATTTTTCTCCTTGCCCTTGAACTTCTCAACCTCCTCGAGGGTCCTTTTACATAAATGGGCCCTATACACCAACTCTGTATAAGTTCGGATATTTTGGGGCCCAAGTTGCTTGACAAAGACGTGTCTCAATCAGTCCATAAATCGATTGGCCCTTAGGCACCCCGTACTAACAAGATGTGGAGCATACGATGCCAGTCTGGAGAATTGTAGCTCATATCAAGTTACAGTCATCATACTTCGCTTAAGGGAGGCAAATTCGACAGTCTTTTTCTCCCAGACGTGCTCCGAGAAATACTTTTCACAGAAGAGTTCGAGGAACTCCTCGCAGGTAAGTTATGCATTGTGAAGATGAGCTGAGGTGGCCTTTCACCATGTACGAGCGTCCTTGTTTAATTAAAAAGTGGCAAGTAGGACCTTCTCTTGGTCCGTGCATTACATAACATTAAATGTCCTGTCCATTTCATGTATCCAATTCTCTGCCTCATCAGGCTTGGATGATCCCGAGAACCGTGGAGGGTTCATACTCCGGTAATTTCGGTGATGATCACTCGCACCAGCTCGCGCGCCTGCTTGCGCTACCGTTTACAGGGCCTGGGTGAGACCCTGGACAGTTTGTTGCATGGCCTCCCAGTTCGCACGGTGCCGACCATTTGGAAAGTGGGGGGTTCTTGAGAAAATAAACACTTTGTCATTTTCTTTGGAATTTATAGAGCCCACTCTGGTTGTATAGCCTTGGCGGAGGAGGGATTTGAAGTCCCTTGATCTCTGGAGGGGGTAGTTTATAGGGTTGCTCCCCTCTAAAAATAATGTTGTGATTGGCGGGTGACTGGCGCCCCCATTTTCGGCCTGACCGGGTTGCATGGGTAGTGGTCGTGGCTTCGGCTTGGCTTACCCCAGCTACGTGTGTAAAGTATATTTCCTCCTCATTTTCCTCACCGGGCAGGTTGAAGAGGGTAGAGAGAGTATTGCAGGGGAGTAGTGTCTCCTTCTTGCACCTGTAGGCTCTTTTTTTCTTCTTTTGCTTTTTCTTTGATGGTGCTTACCCCCAGAATAGACTATCATCCTTTTCCGCTGCTTTATCGGTTTCTGCTTTTTGTTCCAGGGAGAGATGTTCTAATTCTTCCCACGGGACATGGTCCCTTATCAGTAAGGGCTGTGGCTTGGGCTGTTCATATCCATCTATCCCATTTATGTAGGCTTGAAGCTATCGGACCTCCAGACTGATTTCTTTGACCACCGGCAATGGGGTCTGTCTCCTCCTATTGTGAGTGAGTATTCTGATTACTGCAGGCGGGCTGGTCCAGATTAGCACTAGCGCTGGAGGAGTAGGTCATGGCATGATGCCATGGATATGTGCCCCCCACCTTTGGGTGAGACACGACCTTCTTCTTGTTCTTTGAAGGGACCTACTGCCATCCTTGTTGCTCTTTCAAAGGTGTCAAGAAGCATGCCTCGTGAGTGTGCCGAGTGCTAGCTTCTGCGACTTCTTTAGGCAATGCTTGATATAGAGAAATTATGTTGGTTGCAGCCCTCCTCAGAGGCGCTTCTTGGGGTTGCAGAGGGTTAACTTTGTACTCCCCTAGTTCTATTTCCTCTTTCTTGATCATGCCTTTAATGACATCCTTGAACACATAGCAGTCTTCAATTGGGTGCCCAGCATCTGATGGTAAGGGTAGAATCTTGGACTGTCTCTTCTCTTCAGGTCCTGCAGCCTTTTTGAATTAGGCAGGGTGACCTTATTGTACTGGGTGACCCAGTCAAATAAAGCCTTAGTATTCTCCTTTGGGAAAGAATAGGCCTTCTTCATTTTGTCCCTAAGTGAGGGACCTTCCTTCTTGTCCTCTACTCTGGCGGGCTACGGTGCAGCTGCCTTCTTGCCCTTATCTCTTTGCTGTTCAAATGCCCTGATATCAAGAGTGTTTGCTTCTTTAGGCGCTGGGCGCCACTCTACCGCCATTGCCTTCTATGCGGTGGTAGCGGTTGATGTAGGGGCAAGCCTGGCCAGAAAGGCTTCAATCTCGGCCACCACATTGTTCAAGTAGTCAAACGACCAAATTTTCATGCCAATCATCCTTTCTAGTACCTCCCTCCTGAGGTGTCAGGCCCCGAGCCTTTATTTACAGTGGAAGACTCGCTCGGGGAGACGTGAACAGTCGGCATGGTAAGTCTCTCGCAAGTAAGCATGATCAGAGCGCGAAACAATCACACATAAGATGTAATTGCACAAGTATTTCAGCTTCACACAGAGAGAAAACACTCTCCAACAGCTGACTAATAGCTTGTAGGCGCATACAGCGCAAACTCACAGAATTGAGCATCACTTAGTCTGTCTTCCTACAAATAGGTAGGGACCAATATAGAAATCTAAGTTTAACAAAGAAACTGGAAAAGAAGTTGACTAATAGACAGAGTGTATCGATTAAAGTGGATTAGGAATGCTCTGTCTGTAGACTGGATGACGCTCTGGGCGGCTTCCAGATTGTGGTCTCTTCAGCACGAACTCAAGGAGATGCAGGAGGAGCCTTCCAGCAACGACGCAGATGACTTGATACGAGATCTTCTCTATTGGCTGGGCTTCAGACTAAGAAGGAATATGCCCCGGTGCTTCTCACTTGAAGGAAGGGATGATGAGTTGTCTGTGGATCTCCTACACTGCTCTATCTCCTGCAACCTGTTCTACACCCTCTAGAGAGCATGAGGCTTCGAAAGCTTCTTGCTCAAGCTATCTTCTGTGGGCTATTCTGCTCCTAGACGTCGCTCTCCCACATTCTCTTGCTTCTACGTCCGTTTTTCTTGTCTTTTCTCCCGTGCACACAAAGAGCATGAGCAGAAATGGAATAATATCTGCAATGGGGACCACTTTTGGAAGATGCCACTGCCACCAAATGATTCCTTCTAAAAAGCAATCTTCCAAAAGGACCTTTCTCAAATGAACCGGATCTAAATCATTGCTTGCGGATCCTGTATATGGGTCAATATCAAAAAAAGATCCAAACCGTACATTCTTCATGGTGTCGACACACTTCAAGAGAAGTGTCGACACTTCTCGCTGGAATACTGGAGGAACGGTTAAATTCTTCTCTGTAGTGTCAACACTGTCTTATCTACAGTTCGACACTTGTATCATCATCACGAACAGATGCTAGCCTTTTGATCCGTAGTGTCGGCACATGGCCTTCTTGGTGTCGAGGCATGAACCCCAGACAGAAACGATAGTCTATCACAATTGAACTATGGTGTCGACACTGTCAGTTTGAAGTGTCGACACTCTAAGAATTTCAGAACCCAAATAGAACCATGAATCTTCTACGTTTGTTCTGTATTGTCGACGCTCTTAGCTGGTGAGGTCGACACTTTGAGCTTACTAACCTATCTTAAGAACACTTTGTCATTTGGATTAGAAAAAGAACAAAGACTTAAACTAAGACGTTCAATAATGTTTCATGGTTTGTTATCATCAAAATCTGGGGACATAACATTCTCCCCCTTTTTGATGATGACAACCATGAGTCATTATTACAAGATCATTGCATGACATTCCATTATGTAGATAGTGAAAGAGGAATTTTGTCATTAAAAGAAACTTTTGGCACAAAGTGTTTAACAAGAAGAACTAAACACAGAGTTTCATATAGATCAACAGATCAAAAAAAAAGGAACTTCATACAAGTGTGTATGTAATGCTATGTATATGCAGTTCATTGATTGTCAGAATGATCTCTAATGAACACACACACACTCTCTCTCTAATTCTTTCATTTGTTTTAGCATGCCCAACTGGCAGTGACAGTGGGGATGGCAGATGGGGCGTCTTCCAGTTCCCAGGCTCCTCCTCCGGAGGTTACCTCTCTCCAGGAGTAGCTGGCCGGCATGGTGGCCCGCACTGAGGAGGCCGAGCGCGACCTCACGGCTTGGGTGAGTGTTTGCTTGCCTCGAACCTTCATTACACATTTCCTCTCTTTTACTGATTTTGAGAGATGATTGATCCTTGGTAGGTAGTGGAGATCTAGGATGCTCTGGCCCGGGTAGTTCAAGCTGAGGAGGAGGGCAACATCCGTGTGGCCATGGTGGTGGAGCTAGAGGCAGAGTTGCAGCATCGTGACGTAGAGGAGCTACCCTGAAACATCATAGAGCTGAGGGTTACCCTCCAAGTGGTGAGGAGGGAGGTAGAGAGAGAGAGAGAGAGAGAGAGAGAGAGAGAGGAGAGGAGGGCTCTAGAGGCCTAGATGATGGAACTTTGGTTGGGCCTTCGAGTCATAGAGCAGAGGCTGAAAGACAGCGTGAAGCGCTACTAGCAGGTGAAGGAGTGTGGGGCGCTACTCCATCAGTCTGGCTCCTTCTCCATAGGTAGCTTTCTAGTCTCCTCAGCCGAGGAGCAACGTCGTACCACCGAGGTTGGTCAGGCACTGTAGGGGCGAGTACTGCCTCGTAGAGCTCCAGGAGACCCCCTAGGGATCCTCATCTTAGGGGAGAGGAGAGGAGCGATCAGAGGGACGACTAGGAGGGCGGTGGTGAGAGTTAGAGAGTTACTTGTACACCCACCCCCTTACTTATGATGTACATGATAGTTTATATAAATATATGAATGGAATGATTTATTTTCCTGTCACTAGTTTGTTCCTTATGTGTTCCTTCTTCTCCGTGCCTCTTCTTCTTCTATTCCCATGTGATATGTTTGACAAGATCCCGCCCTGAAATGGGAAATCATGTCTCGTCGTGGCCGTTCCTTTCATCGAAATCAACAATGATAGCTTTTGGGCCCTTTTCCAGTGCGACATTTCAAACTTCCTACATTTTTTTTTTGTGTTTTTGTGTTTTGTTTTTTTAAAGGAGCCAGAAAGCTCTCTATCTTTCTTCCCCCCCTTTTTTTGGGGTGGAAGCGTCTAGGCGCGAGGATACATTCTATTCTTTGAATTCAAATTTAAACCACCGAGAGCTGTAGGGCGGCCTTCTTCTTCCTCACTTTGCCCGCCACTGACCCTTCTTCTTGCCAAAATTCACTCACTTTTCTTCTTCCTCCCCCATCCTTGATCTATGGAATGTGGCGGGCTGAGACGTTATAGAGGGAGAATGGGGCGAGTAGTTCCTCACCTAACGAGGATCGTGCAGGAGCACGAAGAGGCGGCCATGGAGGAGGAAGGGCCTCCGTTGGCTATTAATGGGCCGAAGAGGCCCGGTGGCATGGAGGGAAGTGAGCATGACCTGGTAGGCCCCTCGAACTTCCATGTCCTAATTTTATTTTGGTTTTGTAACGGCCCGAGTAGAAGGGGGGAGAGGGTTCGGTGAGTGTGGTACTTGAATGATGAATGTGTCTTCGACAGGTGCCACGTATTTTTTTGTTATTTTTTAATGTATTTTTTGTTTTATTTTTTTTGCTGATGTGGGTCCCCTTTTTTGTGATGTGCAGGGTGTGGTGAGGACCCTGGGCTTGGCCGATGAGTGGGAAAGTGCGGATGAGCCGAACCGCATCGAGAAAAAGACCCGAGGCAAGGCGAAGCTCGTAGACTGGTGCACACGCTTCCCTACCTAGTTCCAGGACTGGTAGTAGGGTGCCATGCCTGTGCAAGATAGTGTCGACTACCTGCGGCACTACAGGGAGACCCACGCAAGGCGTTTCCAGTTCGAGAGACCAGCGGAGGTAAGTATAAAATGAGCACCACACATTTTTTTCTCTTTTTTTTGAATGTATGCATATCTAGATGCTTATGAGTGTAAGATGACGCCATCATTGCCGACCTACGGGCCCAGCTAGCGGATGCTAGGCAGCAGCTGGCTGTCACTCGACAGGAGCTGGACATCCCGATAAGTTTATGCAATGCATTTTTTTTGGTGGAGTCCTAAGTTTTAGTCATTGACTGTTATTTGTTCTTTTGTTTCAGTGCGCCTAGCAGGCAGCGACAGTGGAGATGGCTGGTGGTGCTTCCTCCAGCTCTCAGGCTCCTCCACTGGAGGTCACCTTCCTTCGGGAGCAACTTGCCAGTGCAGTGGCTCATGCCGGGAAGGCAGAGTGCAAAATCATGATTCGGGTGAACGCTTGCCTTGCTTGGGTGTTAACTATTCACCGCTCTTTCACTAACTTTGTGAAATGTTTTGGCTCTGGTAGGCGTTGGAGGTTCAGTGTGCGCTGGCTCGCGCGGTTCGGGCCGAGGAGGAGTGTGACGCCTAGGCAGCCACCGTAGCGGAGCTGCGACATTACAATGCGGAGGGACTACCTCGAGACATTTTGGAGCTGAAGGTCTTCCTCTAGGTGGCGAGGAGAGAGGCGGAGAGGGAGAGCAGAGAGGGAGAAGGAGAGAGAGGGAAGGAGAACAGAGTGATGACGTGATTGGGACGAGAGAAAGGCCAAAGAGGCCCAGATGACAGAGCTCCAGGTAGGCCTTCGGGTTGAGGAGTAGAGGCTGAAAGACAGTGAGGAGCGCCACCAGAGGGCACGAGAGCTCGGGGGGCGCCTTCATCAATCTGGATACCTCTCTGTGGGTAGCTTCTTTGCCACTCCAATCGAGCAGCAACGAGTCGTCAGGGACAAGTGGGCATTGCGGGGCGAAGCGAGTACTGCCTCGTAGAGCTCGAGGAGGCCCCTTAGGGACCCTCGCCTTAGGGGAGAGGAGAGGGATGGCCAGAGGGACGAGTGGGAAGGTGGTGGCAAGAGTTAGAGAGTTAGTACACCCGCCCCCTCTCTTATGATGTTCATGATAGTTTATATACATTTATGAATGGAATGATTTGGTTTGCTGCCACTCGTTTGTTCTATTGTGCGTTCCTTCTCCCTTACGTTTCTTCTCTACCACGATGTTCCCATGTGACATGTTTTGACAAGGCGCTATCCCAAAATAGGGGATCGTGCCTCGTCATGGCCATTCTTTTCAACGGGAATCATCCATCGAAATTAGCAATGACAGCTTTTAGCCCCCCCTTACTGCGTATGGCATTTCAAACTTCCTACAGATGTGACCTTTTTTTAAAATTTTTTATTTTTAACTCTTTGTTGTTTTCTCTTTCTCTATTTTTTCATATTCAAAATTATTTACAATATGACAAGTCACCCCTAAACTATGTAGGGAGTGAGTTGTCAAGTCACACTATCGAATCAATTACCCTGTGCAAGTGGCGAAGTGACACATGAGACTGCAAGGAAGGCTCCCTATCATGGGGACTATTGCTAGAGGTAATGGTGACAATTCTGGCTCGGACCTCTTTCACTCCTATAAATACCTCCCTGCTTCATTCTCCCTAGGGGCAGTGGAAGCCAACTCGATGAGTGTAAGTTTCTAAGGAGAAGGAGGAGCGCAGAGTTCTTAAGTCTCAAAATGGAGGGCGAATCTTCCCAATCCTCGAAGAGAAGTAGATCCAGTAGTAGCTCCAGGAGGCTCTCTGACCTCGAAGGGCACTTGAGTGAGAGGACCCAATCACAACTTGTGAGTGGACCCTGCTTCACTTCTTCGCTCGCACTTCCCCTTTCTTTTAACAACGCACTCCTTTCTCACTTCTTGTGTATGCGCAGAGTGTGAGGAGATCTCACATTTCATGGGAGATAGTGGTGGCCGCATATCGGGGTCTTTCAGACTTCCAAAAGGCCCGACTAGACGTGATGGGGTTTGGGGGCTTTCTCCGAATCGAGCCAATCAAACTCAACCTCACCCTCATCCAAGCATTGCGCGAAAGGTGGGATATTTTTTTATTTTGTTTGTTTATTTTGAGATTTATTTAGTCGTGTCACTCACCGGAGTGACGATTCTATTGTGCGCTCGATCTGACTTGGCCAGTCGATTATGGGATTCAGGTCTAGACCGGAAGTCCGCCATACCATAAAGGTTATGATGTTAATTACGCCCTTCCAAGGAAGGACAACCCTTAATTAGTCGCCAAAGTAGAAGGGTCCTAGGGGCAGAACCAAATATGACTGTCATGCTTATTCTTTTTGCAGGATAACAGGCGTATGCATACAGTTGCACAATTGTAGTTTATTATAGTTTATTGACCAGATTCCTTATACAAGGCAGAGAACCCAGGTCCTAGGACCACCATCACGCATGGTGAGGGCCTCTGGCCAGGCATAACCTGACTTTTAGCGACACACCATTTGATATACCAAGGAGGACAGGTGGGGGATCTTAGATTTCTTTAATCATCATGCAAATGGTTACAAAGGAAACTAAACATCATTCTCTACAAAAATTAGATGGGTATGAATGGAATAACTCAGATCCATGGCATTAATTAACATGATCATTCGGTGACTACATCTGCATAATCAATCGTTAAAAAAAATGTATGTACGGAACAAATCCGGCAGTATATCCCCCTCACCTTGGCCTATGCCAAGTGAGAATAGGAAACCATCCACGCAGAGCCAGGACAGAATCCACAAAAGACCGAAGCATATCGATGCCTGGGTATCGTGAGGTTGGACCATCGACCTGAGATAACATTCATTCACCACAGCATTTAATATTATTATTCCCAGAAGGAGGTCAACAGAGGACATGCAGTGGCAGACCTCCTTAGATTCCAAGGGGTTTGAACAAGGTTCAACATAACAGAGCTCGGAATCCATTTTGGTAGCATCTCCCCTTGTTTTGGATCATGCCCAGAGAGGTATAGGACATCCATCCACAGAGTGCCGAGATGGAAGCCAAACAAAGACGGGCACTCCTCAACCTGGGATCCCCAGAAAGGATCGAGATGCGATGGGCAGTGTCCACTTGTCATGGTATTCATTGATATTCCCTGGAGAGAACCATCAGAGAACATGTAGTGGCAGAACTCTGTGGACCTATAGGGCTAGCAGAAACATAATGATTGATAGAATGTAGGGGCAGAACCCTGTTAATTTAGCTCCCATAGCTTCAAGCGGAGAACCATGACTGCACCTCAGGAGTTGGGGCTGCTGAGGCTATGATGTCTAGATTCCAGGTTCGCTAGGGGTTGCTGGGAGGTCAAGCGTTTCTATGGATTTAAGGGATTGTAGGATCTAGAATGGGGGTGTGATGGGAATCGACGGCTGAGTAAAGTGGCATAAGGCAGTCGGCGCGTCTGAACTCGGCATGGGGGGCTTTGGTACGGTGGCAAACCGACGCCGCAGGGGGCTCGACGCGATGGCACTGGTAGAGGGATATCGGCCTAGTGGAGAATTGACACCGGACATCATATCGGCGCGTCTGTTTCGGCGTGAGGTAGACTTGGGCATCTTAACCAATGGCTATAAAGAATTTGGTTACCGATTTGACCAAAGGGGATAAGTTAGATGGGACTAATTATGACATGTGACATACAAAAATCCAATACCTCCTAAATGAGCAAGAGTTGCTCAACCATTTAACAATGACCATGTCTCCTCCCGATGGGGGAAACACTGCCAGCATTGTCAAGACCAAGATGGTTATAAATAATGCTTTAACAAAGATCATAGTGCACGCTTCACTATGCTTAACAGTTAGGGTGATCTTATCGTCAAATTTGAGAAGTGCCAAACTGCTATGGACATGTGAGATCAATTAAAATTTAGTTTCAGTGGAACCTCAACCATAAGATTAAGAGCTCTTATTAAGTTTGAGACCTACTAGAGGGACCCGTATTAGACCATGACTAAGCACCTTAGGGTATTGGCTAGCGTGATTTGCGACTTGAATGCACCAAGAAATGATCTCATAGATGAACAATAGGTGCAGGCCATGATCAGATCCCTGCCAGATTCTTGGACTCATATGGAGTAAATTCTCACTCACAATGAGCAGCATTAACTGATATTTCTCATCATGTGGCGTTGGAGGCAGAGCGTGAGGTGGTTGTCTATGCCACTGCTATAATTGCTAGGGAAGGCAGACACCAGGGCAAGAATGGTCCAGGGAAGGGCTTCAAATGGATGAAATCTCACAATGCATCTAGTTCAAAGGCAGGGCGGACATCGAAGCATCGTAGGGGTAAGCACGGTGGGAAGAGAGATAAGATCAAAGCCAAGTGCTATAATTGCACAAATTTGAGACATTTTGCTCATGAATGCATTGAGTCAAAGAAGATATCCCAAATCCCTAGCTCTCTATATGTGTATGTTTGTTCACATATATTAGTTGGTAGAATATATCCTGAATTGATTGTGGATTCAGGAGCGACCAAGCACATAACAAAGGATCGAACTGGATACATGGATTATTGTCGAGTCTTAGCAGGCATGCAAAGAGTATATATAAGCAACATTTCTAGTGAAGAGGTCCTTAGAGTTGGTATGTAGCAACTCAAGTTAAAGATTGGATGGATGTTGACACTCCGCGACGTACTCTATGCACTAGGGGTTCAACATAATGTGCTACCAGTTCCATTACTATTAGCACTACGTTTTTCTCTTATATATGCTAGCAGTAGACTTGATATTTATTTAGATAATGTTTTGTATGGGCATGGGTTATTTGTTAATGGTTTATTTAAACTGAGTTTAGATATGTAAGAAAGGGGAAAGGGCATCATGGCCTTAAAGCATGCATCAATTCCTCTTCAGTAGAAAGAAGAAGGATAGGAGACATCCCATTGGGTGTGCCACTCTTTGTGCACATGCAGAATGAAAATAATAATAATAATAATATTTTTTTTTTTGGTTGATGCAGATGTGCTAGTCAAATTTCGACGACCAGTCGCAGAATGGAAACACGTGGTGTCGGGATGAGGCATAGTGCGTGTGTGATCCAAAGTGTGGGTATGCGTTTATAACTATCGGGCTAGTGCATAGTGACTTCGATTGTGAAGATTTAGTGTGGTTGTTAGTTTTTCTCCTTTTCCTTTCCTGTTAAGGTGTTTGTGTTAGCATCTTTATCGCATGTACTACTAGACTATTGTAAGGAACTTTTATGTTCTAATAGTTGGGCTATTGTGATATTGAGAAATGGAGTTAACTGATGGGGAATGATTTTTCTTTCACTATTTATTATTCTCTTTATTTATGTAATTCTTCAACCAATTTCTATTTTGTTGGATTTTTCTCACTGTGACATCTCTCCTAAATCTGAAGAGAGTTGGAAACTGAACCGGATTCTAAGGTGGGGTGTTACAGTTTCACTGTGATTATGGTGTTTCTTTGGCTTTTTTTTGCTATTTGGGGAGGAATGTTGTATCACGAAAGGGGTTCAGGCCAGCCTATCCAATTGCAATGGATTAGGTTGGTGTTTTTGTCCCTCCTGATTTATCAGATGAGGGTCTATTCCTAGACCTCATTCTGCTATTTAGGTAGAGGCTAGTCTTAGTGCATTGCCTCGATCCCCTTCAATGGGTTATCGCCCCCCTGTGGGCAACATTAACTGTATAGGTCCCTTCTGCAATATCCCAGGTGGGTCCCAACTATCTCGGCCAATTCAGACCGATTTGTCCAAGCTACACACTTTCCATTTACTCGTTTCACATCCTCACTTGCTGTTCGATGCATAAGGTTTCCAGGGAAACGAGCATCTACCTTCCTCACCCATGTCGATGGGCTATGGAGACTCTGGCTCAATCCCAAATCCATTGTTAACCACTCTAATTTACTGTTCTTCTACTATTCCTTTTACCCAATCTTAGCTCATTGAGAAGCTACTGTTCGTTGCATAAAAAATCACCCTGGCTTCCATGCCAGCCATACATGCACTACTCTGTTTGTGTGAATGCCCAGTGAGATGCTGCTCAAAGAACCCCACACACGCACGGAGGCACCATCTCCTCTCTGCATAATGGTGGCGGAAGACCCCTTTGCATCTTCCACATCCTACATGCATGTTTCTCACCTATATTATAGCTATGCAACCCATGGCTTACGGTATACCAATCTTCAGAACCATCACAGTTCCAAGTCTCCATTTGGGGCACGGGTTTGCTAAGCATTTTAGCGTGACCTGTAACCTCATGCACAGGAGCAACAATACATATCCTCTAATTTTCCTAAAATTTTCAAATGCATGGACCTGCCTTTGGGGGAAGGGATACAACACAGTTCCATACCATTTAGATTTTGGTTTTCTAACCACCCTTACATCCCCAGGGAATTGCCTCTTCATGGCATGGTCTCTGGAGGATTTTCCTCTAAGGGTTTGACATTAACGGCCATAAAGCCAACAACAAGTAATGCACACAATGCAATTGGAAATGAGACGATTCCCAGGTTAGTGGAGCCCCCCTTGTAGGCTAGTCCTTGGGGTTCACCCTGCCCAATCTAGATTATGGGGTCACCATTCTTGGCCCACCCTAATTTTAGGGGCCATCTCGGAACGGCTCACCCATGTCTCTGAACGGGGGGTTCTTCATACCGGTCGAGTAAGTGCTCTATCCCTTGCTCATATTTAGGTGTCTTGTTCTTTCAATATTAGCTCATAGCTCTGCTGGCCCATGTGAGTGAGTGCTTTGTCCCGCAAGCTCCATTGCTTCGAGTGACCGCCGTGGGAGAGAGTGTGACCCGTGCACTCGGCACCCAGTCGGCCCCATTGAATTGGGCCTGCATATCCTTGGGAAGAACTTTGGCCTTGCTGGCCCTCTACCAGCAAGGGTCTAGCCCTCACAACCTTGACTCGGCATCGCCTTGTTACCCCTGGTTTTGGGTGAGTGTCAGGTGAGTGGCCGTCGATATCGGTCCTATTCTCTTGCAAACTGTGCATGCTTGTTTAGGTCCCAGGTGCACCGGTCTTGTGGCTATCACCCCCAAGGTGGTGTCACATCAATCTACCTCTAAAGCCTTGTAATCGATGACAATACCTTCATGGCTAGGTGTTAGTGAAGGAAGGTCACTCTCGACTGAAATTATCAGTATTTCAATACCATCAACTCCCTCTGGGATGCTGGCTTCTTCCACAGTCAGAGCGGAAGGGACCGTTGGGGCTGAATGAAAGAATAAATTAACAAAGGGCCGGTTCATGGCTAAATGGAATAGATCAGAAGAAGTATACCTATTGAAGAGGATGGCTACTCTTGCGTCGCCTCAAACTCTTCAAAAGAAGGAACCACCGGCAGTGGGCCACTAGGTGCTGCCACCTCCTGCGTCTCTTGCTTAGAAACTTCTGCTCAGGCCCTCTTAGCCCGAGAGATAGCTTCTTTCACATGAGATCTCTTATGTTTTCGAGACCCCCGGGAAGGCAGTGGTGCAATGGTCAGAGCTGCAACTGGGGCATCAAAGTAATTAGGCTTCTGCGCCTTGGAGATCAACCTTTGATATTCCAAAGTTGTCTTGGAATGAGGAAAGTCAGCAGAAGAAGTATGGGTACCCAATAATCATTCGGGGAACATGTATATGTGCCGAATGAAGAAATGAATAGAAGACGAAGAATAAGCAGAGCATAATAGAACTTGCCTGGTGGGCCGGAATATAATGGAGAGAGTGACCAGTAATACAAAGGCGGTTCCTTCTTCCTAGATGCACCCTCCCGGACCAGCCAGCAAACATCGCCTAAAGTGGCGCATCATTCGGCCAGAAGAGCCAAGTCTTCATGGCCATGAGCCGACAGACTATAATATAAACTAAGGTGGTCGATCCCCCATCTGTCGGCATATTGGAAGGCAGTAAACAATGGCCTCTCCAATATCATCTCGACCTTGTTAGTTAAGGAAAGGTCATGAATGCATAATAAAGTAAACAGCCAGGAGGTCTAAGCATATAAAGTTGGGCACTGGTCCTCCTTCTGTAAAAGTCTTGTAGGGGCACAAATGGTCGGTCTCCGAATGCCACGAAGCAGGATAGACAATGGGTTCCTCGACTGGCAATGGAAACTACTGTAAAGATATCCTCCCACTGTCAACCCAGCAGGCGGGTTCAATGAAATATAATTCTAGTTGGCTCACATGATCTGTGATAGACACAGATCTCTGGATGTAGTTTTTAGTTAAGAGCAAATAAGCAGATCAAGTGACATGAGATCCTTGAGTATTGAGCAAATAGTGGATGAAAAAACGATAACATGATCCACCATTGAATGCTAATAGTGTATCCAAAATGATAACATATGTCAAAATGTCAGCATAGGCCACTATTGATAGTAATTCTAAAAAAGGCAACTGTTATGCACTAATGATGGCTCCAAAGATGCATGGACTGCTGTTATCTAATGGTGGCTTTGAAAATGATAGCACAGGTCACCATTGTTTGCCAATGATAGCACCAAAAATGAAAACATACGGCTTTAGTGAACACTAATGGTGGCTTTAAGAAATAATAGTATAAGCTAATTAAATAGCCAAGTTAGCCATTGCTGTGCACAGAATGCAGTCCGAGAATGTTAGTCAACAATGACAGGGTGGATCACTGTTAGTGTGAGAAGCAATCATTAGATGCAGATAGCGGCTTAGAAGACGCCATCATTGGGTGCCAACAGTTGCCTAACCCTAATGGCAGGACCTAAACTGCAATTGTGATCTTAGGAGTGCATTGAGAGAATTTCAAATTTTATAATGCATTCCATTTGTGTTACCTTTGCAAAATCTAGATGGGCCTGACTGGCTGAAGTATTCCCTCACTGAATGAGGTCCCTTTTACAAGCCCCTGGATAAACTCATGGCAAATGAGACTGTGCCATGTGTCATCACCTGATGGCTGCTAGCATACAACCCCAATTAACATGTTAATTGGTGATTTGCCATCGGTATAACAATGCCCTATTGGTCTACATGTTTGCTACATGTTGCACGTTGATTGTCTTTACCAGAAGGAGACACCTCATCAATGCCACCATAGTCATCCAATGGCAGCCCTTTGTGCCACCTACAATCGCCCCCCCCCCCCCTCCTTTTCACCATTGACTGTCAATAGTGGCTCCCTACCCTACCGTTGGGTACCAATAGTGGGAGGCCACTATTGGGTACTTGCTCTTCCTCTCTTTCCAATCTTCTTAAAATTGTTACATGACCCATTGGTGATGGAGGGTTCCTCTCCCCTTTAGAGGACCCACCATTGCATCTTCTAAATGAACATGGTGAGGGGCCTCTCTCCCTTTCTTTTCTATCTTTTCTTCTTCTTCTTTACAATTTCCTATGCACAATTGCTTTTGGAAAATACATAATGTCTTTACATCTGGGGAAGCAACATTTACTGTCTTTTACAATATCACTAAATCATCTAGCTAGATATTTTGCTGTTTTTAGGCTGAGTTTGTAGCTTTAAAATTAAAATTTTTTAGGCCGAGCCTGTTTTGGCTTGTCAGGCTTGACAATTGTACCTGTGCTTGTCAAGAATCGAAATTGTGCCTGTGCTTGTCAAGTATCGAAACCAGCCAAGCTTGAACAACTACATTAGATACTCGATTGAGTTCAAGCCGAGTTGAAACTCAGTTACGGCCGTCTGATGACCTCGAGGTGAGTGTAGAAGCCCGAGGGCAGTCTTTAAGGGGTTCTGACAACTCACGGGCCGTAGCTCTAGAGGAGTTCTGAAGGGACGGATGTTGGCCATGAAAGGCCATAGATGTTCACCCTTCAGACGGGTTCCCTCAAAAGCCATGCCACAGGGAGGCAGACTTCTAAGAGCCCTGGGTGATTAGTACGTAGGGAAAGAAACTGATGAAGTAGAACACTATATTCATAAAAGTCTTTCTTTTTATTCATTCACAAGAGAAGGGGGAGACGGAATACAGGAGGGGGATCTTGCCCCTAACAAAGGAAATACAGCAGAAAAGAAGAAATGGATACAACCGGTGGGAGGGGAGCAGAGCACAATCTCCTTCCCCAAGCTCACCTCTCTTCTCTCACACTCTCTCTCCTTTTTCTTCACTTCGTAGACGTAGGTATGGGGGATCTTTCTTTTCCTTCAGGTGTCAGAGACGAACGCCTTCAGAGAAAACCTCCAGCCTCTCTCCTTTCATTGTCTTCGGCTTGCCTTTTTATAGAGCTACTGGAGAAGGATTCCCGCCATCTCCTCCTCGTTCGCAGGGACGTCGATAGTTGACTTGTTGCGTTGGCTTCCATTGGTTCACAAAATACACTGGCATTCGTCCGAACAAGATGTTCGTAGATTTGGTGGGAGATCTACTGCTACTGCCACCGTTGGTGTCTTCCTTTGTCGTTGCTGCCATTGCACTGTCGAACAGAGGTGGAGACAAGGCTTCGCAGCATTGAATGCCCTGTTCTTTCGCCTCTGCTCACGGGACTGATGCTAAAATAGGGCATCGGTTCATGGATGGGATGGCTTCGGGTTAAACCGGCATAGCCAGGGGGCAGGTAGGTTAAGGCCACATACACTTAGCACGTCGGTTTAGGTGCTCAAGGGGGCACGCTGGTTCAGCAAGGGAAGGAGGGGCGTGTCAGTTTAAGATCCCTTGGAGGGGCGCGCCGATTTAAGTGTAGGATTGGTAAGGCTACGCCGATTAAGGCCACATACATTTAGCGTGTCAGTTTAGGTGCTCAAGGGGGCACGCTGGTTCAGCAAGGGAAGGAGGGGCGCGCTGGTTTAAGATCCCTTGGAGGGGCGTGTCAGTTTAAGTGCATGATGGGAAAGGCCACACCGGTATAAGTATCAAGGGGTTTGGCCTTGGCTTCACGGCAATGCGGACGGATGCTTGCCCTCCCGTGCTACTTTTGCTTTAATGCGCCGCCTCCGGGGTATTCATTTCGACACCTCTGAGTCCCGGTTTAAGACTTTGAGTGATTTTCGGTGCGTGCCAAACCCGTGTTTGAATTCTTGGGTTTTTCCTAATTCGGCTTTCGGCACCACTGATTGGGGAGCCGAGGCCATCTCTTCCGCTCGAGGGGCTTCCTTGTTGTGTGGCAGAGCACCAGGTACATATTCGTCCTGCTTGGAGGAGGTATGGGGTTTATTCAGCCTTTCCGTCTTCAACTTGCTCTAAGGTGTCGAGACGTACCTTCCAATTCATCCTTCTACTCCTTCAAGACATTACGTCCTTTGTAATTTTCCTTCTTTTAAATTGCCTTTTTCCCTACCTCTTCCAAGGGCACCCCGTCCCTCCACATTTTATTCCTCCGGAACCTTCGAATTTTTCCTATCATGATTCTCCTCCTTTACCTCTAGACTCTCCGGATCATCCGCCTCTCTCGATCGACCACTTTCTTCTACTGATTCCTTCTGATCTCGGGTCCAACCCGATTTCTCCTACCTCAACTGCTTTGGACATTTGCCCATTCTCCCACTGTTTTCGAGACTTTAGTCCTCACCACTCCTCTTAATTTTCCCTTTTTTTCTATAAATTATTCCATGTGATCAGGGTCTATGTACCTTAGTGAGGGAGTTCTAACCCTCACCTCTTTTCCTTTCCTCCCTATTCATCTGATTCCAATCGAGACACTGCTCCTTCTTGTTAAGCCACTTCTAACCCTTGCCTATTATAATCTTATCTACCAAATGAGGACTGCAAATCCCATGTTTATCAACATCACCTCTGGCGGCTGATTCTATGACAAAGGTCGCAAGGTGACATATTTGCGTAAGTATGCTTTTTCATTATCTTCAGTCATTCTTCTACGCACGATTTTCAACTCAAAGTGCTTTTTTACATAATCAAGAGTGGTATTCTAGGCCTTTATCCTAGGTCTTTATTTCGGTCAATGTCAAAAAGAGTCTTTAGGCTTACTTTTGCAGCATCCTTTGGTTATGAGAATCTCGTGCTAGGAGTTCGACATTTTCTCCCTGCTCATTAAGGGCAACCCTTGGCTGGACACCACACACACTTCATGGCATCCTTATCTGTCTCCCTTGGTAAATATCGTTGCTACTTGGGCCATGCTCGAGGGCACGAGGTTTGTTTCTCTTCTCTACTCGGCCGAAATATAGGGGTAGAGATATTCTGGGCAAGACAACTAACCCAAGCACACCCCGATAAGAGGAAGTCTCAAATAGGGGCAGTCAATTATGACCTTATTCTCAATTTTGAGCTTCAATTGTGATATCTATCAAAGTCCAAAGGACAGAAGCACAAAGTGAAAAATCAAATGAAAAAAATCAAAATAAAATTCAATGAATTTGGCATGGCAAGAGGGCAGTACAATTTTCCCGCGGGACGTCATGAGCCCTGTCGTATGCGTGCCTAAAAGAGAATTTAAGGTTCGATGATATGACAAAAAGGCCTAGTGCAGCAGACCGAGTCTCTAGGGGTTGTGCTATGGAAAGGAGTTAAACCCGACATCTTCTTAACTTATATCAGGCTTATCCCCAATTTTACTTTTCTTCTACCTCTAAGACCGAGTGTTTCTCGGGTATGGAATTAGTAGGGACACTGTTAAGCAAGGGCAGCCAGTTATAGGGCGCCACCTTTAATGCACGCCCTCCTTTGGGCAGTTCTTAGCGAGAGGGGAAGGAACAATAACTCCTAGCCAGCGGTTTGAATCATCTTTAGTGCTGTAATTAGTAATGTATAAATCTAAAATAAGGGCAGCGCGCCGAGCGCCGTCAGGACGGGCACCGAGCCCGCGAGGTTCAGGGCGCGGTGCGTCTCCTCGGTGCCGTAATAGCCGGGCGGATGGTCCGGACCGACGACCGCATGGCCGAGCGCGCCGGCGCTCAGGCTGATGGCGCCGGCCGGCGGCTGGCCCAGCCGGCCGTAGCCGTCGAGGCTCCGCCAGGGCGCCAGGACCGTCGCATCCGGCATGTCCCCGCCGGTGCCGAGATCGGACAGCCGCCGCAGCATCTGGACGAAGAGCCCCGAGAGCGCGAGGTTCGACCAGGAGGCATTGGCGCTGGTATGGACCAGCACGACGAAGCCCTTGCCGCGCGGTGCCGCCGTCACGAGCGGCGTGCCGTCGGTCAGGCGCGCCCAGGTCCGGGCCGAGAGATCGGCCGAGGGTTCGGCCAGGACCTGTCGGTCGACGGTCACGTCCTCGGGCACCGCCAGACCCGCGAAGGGCGAGGCTGCCGGGAACGGCGCCAGATGCGCCGGCGTCTCCCAGGACATGGCGCCGCCGATCGACCGGCCGCCTTCGCGCAGGGTCACGGGCAGCAGCCCGTCGCCGCCGGAGGCCGCCAGCGCCGGCCCGGCGAAGCGCAGCAGCACGCCACCCGCCTCGACCCAGGCTTCGATCGCCTGGCGCTGGGCGGGCGGACCGGCATCGCCGTCGCTCAGGACCACCGGAGGGTAGAGAGAGAGAGGAGGAGACGGGCAGTTGCTAGTAGAAGGGGGAAGAGGTGTTCATGGGGAGGTTAGAGAGAGTGGGAAACATCGAGAGAGGGGTAGCCGGAGGGATGGGCCGTGGGCTGTCGGAGGGAGAGGGCTACGAGATGGAAGGTTAGAGAGAGAGAAGGTGAGTGGCGGTGGTGGGTGCCTGGGAGCAGAGGGGAGTGAGAGGGGGAGCGCAGGGTACGATAGAGGCTAGCAGGTATGTGGGTGGTGGAGGCTACCAGAGGTGAGGTCCCAGTGCACAACATGTATGGGCTAGAGAGAGAGGAGGGGTTGGGAGCGGTAGACATAGATGGTGGCGGAGAGGAGGGGCATTGGCTGGTGGGTTCGCGTGTGAGGGTGCAGTGGGATTGAGGGTGTGAGAGGGGTGAGAGGTTGCGATGGCTGCTGTGAAGTGGGAGGTGGCCAGCGTTCACGTGAGAGAGGGAGTGAGGGTAAGGAAGAGTGGGGCGACTTGGGGAGGGGCTCGACGACGGCGGTGAGGCGACGGGGAGGAGGTGAGAGGGGGAGGGTGGTATGCAGGGGTGTGATGAGGAAGGGAGGTTGCATTGGGAGGTGACCGATGACGGGGGAGTTGGCCAGAGGGAGGGCTTCGCGATGAGAGGAGGTGGAGGGACGAGAGAGACAGAGAGACCCTGGGTGGGGAGGTTGCCTCCCTTGGGGTGTTGAGGAAGAGAGAGAGGGTGAGAGAGGGTTCGTAGGAGAGGGTTCGCAGGAGGCTAGGTGATTAATGCAAGAAGGTGGAGGTCGAGGTGGGGGGTGGCCGTGTGAGAGAGGGAGTAGGAAATAGAGGGGCTCCCTGTCAGAGGATGAGGGGGGTCCAATCTCTGAAGGGGGAGGCTGCATGATGGCTTCATTCAAGGCAGAGGCCGCATCTATAGTAGAGGCCAACAAAGTCCTAGTAGGGGAGGCATCAACTGCTGGAGCACCCATTGAGGCAAGATTATTAGTGTCCCCAACGTCGCCAATAGTAGGCCCGAAGGGGGCAGAAGATGTTACAGTTGCTCCCACACCCACAACAGAGGTTGGGGTTTCACGGAAGATGATCGGTGGTGAGAACTCCTTCCCTCCAGCAGCAGAGAGTTGGAGGGGCACCGTCAAGGAAGGCACAGCAACAGAGGCAATGCCAGCATTAGGGTGGAGGGACTGCTCAGCGTCAGCAGCTTCGGTGGTGGCGTTCAGCACAGCGCCCAGGGGGGCTGCCTCGACGTAGCCAGTAGTGCCCAGAGGTGATGCCTCAATGCAGCTAGTAGCGCCGAGAGGAGATGCCTCGACGCAGCTGATGGGAGGGTCCTACAAGTCTCCAGGGGGGAGTGTAGCAAGGTAGAGATGGATGCTGTGGGGTTCAGGGAAGAATGTACTAGTGCATTGGCCCCATAGCGAGGATGAGGGTCATGGACAGGGTGACAAAGGCCGTGGGAGACCATAGCAGAGCTCAAGCCACCAAGAACAAGAGCCTTGGGGGCCTGCGGCGTAGCAGGGGCTGTTGGAGCTATTGCTTGAGGCGGTCCAGTAGAAGGGCCTCATCCTTGGCCAGGATCGCGTGACGCACCGCCATCCCGATGGAGACGACCGAGGGCGGATCCAGAGAAACATGCAGGCCGGGTACGGTCCGGCTTGCGACATCGATTATGAGCGTCACCCATGGCCGGCCGATTGGCGCGCGCGAGACCTCGTCGACGAGGATCACATCGGCTGGCGAGTGATCGATCTGCCATACCGCATTGGGTTTGCTGATCGTCAGGCCCCCCGGGCGCATCGTCACCGCCTCGGCGGCTGAAGGGCCATGCCGGCGCCCCATCATTTCGCGCCGGCCGACCCGCTGCAATCGGCGCTCGATCGCCGAGGCCGAAGGCGCCGCGTGGCCGGCCGCGGCGCAACGGCGGCCGATTTGCCGACGAAGTTCGGCTTTCGACGGCGCCTGGCGATCGAGGAACACCTGTTCGATGGTCGCATCGATGATGTCGACGATGGCGGCTGGCAGCCGCGGACGTCCCCGCTTCCAGCCGCCCACGCCCGCTACGACGCTTTCTGCGGTCTCACCGGCAGCGTAACGGGCAAGCAACCGATAGATGGTCGCCGGGTGGACACTCAGCCGCATTGCCGCGGCGTCGACGTCAGCGCGGCTGCGATCGGACTTGTCCAGAAGCGCGCGCAGTTCGCGCTGCCGGGCGACGGCCAATTCCCAACGGCGATCGTCGCCAGCAAGTCTTGTGTTGGGCTCGAACGCCTTCGCCATCGCTCACAGCTCCCCTGGTCGAATTCGCCAAGAGCTCCAACAACGACGAAGCGGAGGCTACTTAACGGCCTATCCGTACGTCTCAAACTCCTCTGAAGTTATCACTGTTTTTGTTAGAGGGGAACTCAAACTCCAGTCTTATCCAAGACGCAAGGTCCTCGACGCGCTCTAGTAGCGTAGATACCATATAGTAAAATGCAGAACACGACTGGGATCGGATTACCAAGAAGATCGGGGCAGTGGGTGCCCTGCACTCTTATTCATTTCATTTTTCTTTTCCTTTTTTCTTCCTTTTCTATTTTCCCTTCTCTCTTTTTTTATATCTTTTTCCTCTCCTCCCTTTTTCTTTTCTTTTCTTGGAACTTGCACTCAATGGTTAGTACCGTGAAGTAAGATTATTTTTACAAGAAATGAATTTACATTTGAACATCCATCACGATAATCTACAATAGTAAGAAAGAACATAGAAAGGGGGGTCCATGTGCCAAAACTCACGGTGGTAACTTTTACTTTTACCATCGTGAGTTACCTTTTTACCACTCTCCTTCCTATAAATACGCAGTGCTAGTTGCTTGATTTGCAAAGAAGCTGGAGGTGAGCTAGGGAATGAAGGTTAAGATTTTGGAGATGGAGGGGGAGATTTCCCGTTCTGCGAAAAGGAGCAGGCCTAACAACGACGTCGGACGGCTGACCGACATCGAGGGTTACCTAAGCGAGAGGATCCAGGCCAGGAAGGTGAGTAACAATTCTGTTCTTTTCCTTTACACGGATTCCTTCTCATTTTTTGGTTTTTCTTTTCCAGCCGTATCCTCTCTTTCCGGGCCCAAGGAGGTTCTCCAGACTACCATGGCTTTCAAAGCTTATTGCCAACATCACCATCGATATGAGGGCCGTCATCTCTAAACGGCACTTACAAGGGCTTGTGATTCACGCCAAGCATTACGACAAGATTCGCGTGGATTGGGCGGCCATGGGCGCACTGGTGGAGGTTTGGCATCCTCAAACCCACACTTTCATTTTTCCTTCATTCGAGGCGACCATTCTTCTCGAGGAAGCAGAACTCCTGCTCGGTCTGAAGCAACTTAGGAAAGCCGGCAAGATGAAGATCCTGCCTATGCCAAAGAAGGTAACCTCCGAGGATGTTCTTGGAAGTTTCATGCCTGTAGGAGCTATTAAGGGCGTCCAGACTCAAAGGGGGATCAATCTCCAAAAGCTCGCAGAGTGGGTGATGAAAGCACTGGGGGAAATGACAGGCGATGATCGCTTGGAGTACATTATGAAAGGGTTCACGATTTGCCTAGCCGGGGCTCTTTTCTTTCCCTGTACGGACAACATGGTGGAGGAAGATCAACTGGGCGCGATCTGTGGACTTTGGGAGGGCAAACGAGTAGGTCCAGCTATTCTCGCCTACCTCTATAGCGGTCTTTCAGCCTCCAGCATGGGCCGGCCTCCTTATGGGTGCATGCTTCTTCTCAACTGCTAGATTGATCTTCAAATTCGACCGTTGCGAGGAGGCGCGAACTACTTCCAGAATCTTTCAACAAAGCCCGCTCTACTACACAATTGACGCATTGGGCTTTGGTGGGAATGTAATGAACCGCGTCCCTCGACTGAAGACACGCGGAGACTGGTGCACTCACTTCAACACCATGATACAGGACATGTTTACTCATGCGCCGGCCTGTTTGCTCCCTCGCGAGCTGCTCACAAGATCGTCGCCTGCTACAGAACTCCGACTCATTGGTGCAGCTGAGTTTGTCCTTTACAACGCACACTGATGTTATCCTCAAATGGGTCTCCCTTGCCATTCGTTTCCTACACTCTCCGACCCTCCTTTGATTAAGAAAAGGGAGCTGGCCACAGAAGGTGATGCTGAGGAGGTGAAGGTGATTAAAGCATTGTGGAAGGCAAGCGTCCCTCGGAAGGTGACGGTGCAGATAGAGGAAGACCCGGAGTTGCAGGGCGCGTATGTAACTGAGCTAGGGAAGTTGAGGCCCCTAGTGCCCAACCTTTGATGTAACTCCTTTTGTCCTGAATGAAAATGAGCTTTTGAAGCTTTGGCGTGTGATTTTTATTATTCTCACGTTATCCCTCCTTCTCACTTTGTGAAATGGTCGACTCTGACCAGCAGCGGAGATTTGAAGTGCCCTGACCTAGACTGTGAAGGTCGAGGAGAAACATGCTGCTCAGATGACAGGGTGCGATGCTCGAACGGAAGGGCTGAAGGAGCGGTGGCATCACGGGGGATCATCCCGAAACGCGCTGGAGCTGAGGGTTTCTTCCTCCGCACTACGGGGTGAGACAGACCGCGAGAGGGTGGAAGAGAGGAAGGAGGAATGACATCGGGACCGGGATGAAAGGAGGGCGCTAGAGACCCACATGGTGGAGCTTTGGTCGACCCTCAGCGTCGCGAAGCGGAGGCCAGAGGATGACGAAGAGTGTTACCAGGGGGGAGAAGAGGGTGTGGTGAGATTTGGTGACTTGGTGACTTGTGTGTACACCTGCCCCTCTGCCCGTGGTGTTCATGGCAGCCTTTTATAGACGCATGGATGGAACGGCCTATCTCGGTGTGACTTTTCTGCCTTTCGCACGTTCCTTCTTTTCTACGCATCTTTTCCCCAACGATGTCCCCACGTAACCCGTCTGGCGTAATCAGATCCGGAAATAACGGATCGTGTCCTAGACTTTTCCTCAATGATGCCCTCATGTGTCCTGTCTGGTGTAATCAGATCCTGAAACAACTGATCGTGTCCTAGACTTGTCATGCACGCACCTTTTCCTCAATGATGCCCTCATGTGCCCTGTCTGGCGTAATCAGATCCTGAAATAACGGATCGTGTCCTCGACTTGCCGTGCATTCCTTCCGGGGGAATCTATCACAAGCGTGGGGTGCAGAGCTGCGCCATAACCTCACCTACCTCGAGTCAATGACGAGGTAACACATGGAGGTAAAAATGGACGGCTTGTTACGAATGCCTCTGCTAGGGATTGTGGCGGTAACTCCGGATCAGACCTCTTCCAATCCTATAAATAGCCTCTTGTGGTCCTTAGGGAAGACTCGAAGTAGTGGAGGCTGGTTAGAAGAGTGAAACTTTACGTAGGAGAGGAGAGGATTTCCCAATCTTGGGATGGAGGGTGAGCCTAGTTTTAGGATGGAAGGTGAGTCTCGAAAAGGAGTAGATCTAGTGGTAGTTCCAGGAGACTCTCCGACTTCGAAGGGCATCCTAGCGAGAGGACTCAATCACAGCTTGTAAACAAGCGTGCTTACTTCTCTTTTCCTCTTCGAACATGTTTCCTCATTTCTTCTCTCTCTTTTCCTTTCACTCCTATTCTTTCATGCGGTCTCCTCTTACTTCTTGTATGTGCAGAGCCTGATGAGATCGCTCATCTCATGGGAACTAGTGGTGGCCGCATATCGGGGCCTCCCCGACTTCCAGAAGGCTCGACTGGATGCTATGGGCTTCGGCGCCTTCCTACGTGTCGAACCAATTAAGCTCGACCTCGCCCTCATCCACACACTGCGTGAGAGATGGGACCCAGAGAGTCGGGCCTTCCTGATGCCCTGGGGACACATGGTGCCCAGTTTGGAAGATATCGCTCGCATCACCGGCCTCAGAGTGGACGGTGAGGCAGTGACTGGGGTCACCTACCCCGATTACCGAGAGAGCGCTCAAAAGCTGCTGGGGTTGGAACTAAAGGACCAAAGGAACAGATCGGTAGCCAGGACCTCTATCATGGAGGCATTGGGGCTTAGGGACATCCATCCACATCACAACGAGTCTTTAGAGGAGTTCACGGAGAGAGCTGAAAGAGGGTCCCGCGCTGCGTACTGCGTGGATGCCAGCAATTGGGAGAAGTCAAACATGGACTTGAGAAGGTTCCTCTTCTTCTTGTTGGGGAGGTTGCTGCTAGGTTCTAAGGGAGATGACATCCATTGCCGCTTCTTGGAGTTCTTAGTTGACCTAGAGAGATTATTTTATTGCATGTCCTTTTGGTTTGAATTATGTGCAAAGGGGGTTTGGTTTTGTTATCATATTTTTCATATTTTACTTTTATCATAGCATACAGCTTGTCATCTTTCATAAACAAATAGGTCACCTAAATTGATGATAAATCGACAGATAGAAGGTGTTACATAGTACTTTCTTATCTTGGTTAAATGGTCTCTTTTGAGTTGAGCTGTGAATGCATTGGAGATGGAGTTGGAAATAACAGCTCCATTTCTGATAAGAAAATTTGAAATCAGAAATGGAGATTGAAACTTCCAGTAATGTTTTCCAGTTTTTAACTGGAAATGATTTTGAAAATGGATGTATCTGAATTCTGTGAACAATATATTAAACCTCTTAAATTTATAAAGGGGTTGGCCATTGAAGACTGTCCCTTTATGGTTAAGGGATGGCCAGGAGACTGCCATGGAGGCCTGCTCTTTATGAACAAGGCAGACTTGGCCCTTTGTTAATGGGCCACTGGCTCACACATGGAATTATGGAAAGAGCTGCCCAATTTATCGGGAAGGAAGTCAAGCAGGAACTGTGAGAGACCAGGAGGGCTTTCAACCCATAAACTAAGAAGACATGGTAAGATGCTTCTGATAATATTAATAAATAGAGTAAGCAGAAAATGTGAGAGAACAAGAGGGGCTTGCAACCCAGAAACTAAGAAGACACAACAATTTGCTTCTTAGGAAGAAAATGAGATCAAATGAATGTAACAGTCATATCTCAACATCCAGTTACTCAGCAACTTAATGGTTGCTATCATAAGAGAATAATTATAGAGACAAACGTGCAACCGTTGGCTCACTATGGTTTGATTCATCTGCTGCTCATAGATATCAGGAGCAGAATATAAGTGCCTAGATTGGTTTATTGCAACCCAAAAAAGTCTCATTTCAAGGTTACTAGAACCAATGCCAAGAAGGGTAAGAATTCCTTTGCTCTGATATTTTTGCAGGTTATTGGTGGTTTGGTTATAGTCATAATGCTTCCTTTGGTGTCACCTACCACACAATCTACCTCTTATGTGTTTACTCATTTTCAAACATCACCTGAGTCAACTGGGATAAGGAGCAAATTAAGGATATGCCGCCATCCTTCCTATTCTCATCAGTCAATACTCCCTCCATGGATACGATGCTGCAACACACTTGACAGAGGAAACCAAAGGTGCAGACCAGAATAGTCCAATTCTGATACTTTCCAGTACTGGGATCATATCAGCATTTGGGTGGGCATACATCTTAGCCCTCACTTTCAGCATTCAGGTACTCACCCATAACACTTGGGTATCCACTCTCCTCAGACTACCACATTCTACTGATTGTACTGTGTTCGTGGAATAATTTTGAGTATTTGTATGATGTAACCAATGACACTGCAGGAGCATATGTGCCTGGATAGATTCTATATTATGCATTCCATGGAAGATACCATAACTCTACTGGTGCCATCTTTCTGCTATCTGTTATATGAGGATCATTCTTTTTTGGTGACTTGTGGAGGGTGAGTAGGTGGGGGAAGGCTGACTCATGGAGGGTGCATAAGGGGTATAAGTGGATGGCGATGTGTATGTGGACGTGGAAGGTGGAGGGGACTCAGGGTCAAGGGAATTATGGAATTGTTAACGAATGAAGCGGGCTCAACTATATAGTTGTTGCCAGGAAGTAATGTCATTTAGGGCCAAAATGAAGCGGTACTCGGGCGTCGCATTTGAAATAAGCATCTTGATTTGCTCCAGTTCCAGAATATGCCCCTGGACTTGCGCAGAAAGACGATGCCAGTGGTCGGCAAAAGTAGAAAATTTCTCGTTAGGCTTCATCTTCTCATGGGACAAATCCAGAATGAAAAATCTGGGCCCAACTTGGTCCTGATACTGCTGAATGAACTTGTCTTGAACAATCTGAAAGTTCACAACCTGATGTTGCGATAATGAAAAGAACCAATCCTAAGTCGGGCCTTCTAAAGACAGATCAAATAGATAAGTCATCAGGCATTGATCATGCCAAAATTGGGCTGACTCATAAATAAACTCCTTCAAGTGCACAAAGGGGTCATCGGTTCCACCATAATGACGATAAGTAGGGATTTGTGAAGGTGGCAGAAGCCAGAGGTTTTGGAATGCGAATGAGACACTCAAAAGAGGGTTTGGGATTAATCCAACATTGAAGTTCATCCTGCTGGCATTGAGTTTGAGAGATCATCTCCTAGGTTGGGAGAGATCGAGAATAATGCAGGCTAGCTTGCACAAAAGGTTGTGAATTTAGACCCGGACTATGATAATGGGCCGGATAAGAGGATCCAAGTTGAAAAGAAGACGGGCCCATTCCAGGAGTAGAAAAATACATGGGCTTGGAAGGAACATTAGCATAAGGAGCTATTGGGCCGACAATATGGGCAGAAGAAGGAGAAGGCCCGTTAAGGTGATTTGCAATCAAATTTTGGGCCTGAATCAGGTCCATTTGTCGAACAAGGCATGACATGTGGGCCATAAGATTGGCTTGATCTTCAGACAGATCAGAGGGACCATGGGAAGAAGGGCCCACATAGGAGGAAGATTCCACATGGGAGTAAGAGGAAGATTGGGAAGGAGGTGATGGATACAAAGAATTAAAATGGCACTCCATGAGAGAAAATGAAGACTTAATACATGAAACTTCAAGGGAAGATAGCCAAGGAAGTAAGGGCATGGAGATTGAGGAAGAGGGGTGGACCACAGGGGAGAAGGTGGTCCTCTGATGACCACTACTATCAGGTAGCGGTCAAGGGGTGACCGCTACTAGACCCTGAGAACCAACAGACAGACAGAGAGATTTATGCAGAAAAACTAATGCAATGTTCCAAAAGTGGAATGATGAAATGAAGATCAAAACAGATGGGATGAACCTAGTGATGACTAAATAATACACAAGACGTGGAAAACAACCCTAAGATTGCAAAACAATTAGGTACATTAAGAATAACATGCAAGGGATCTCACCAAAGCAACCAAGTTGGAATGTTCATCAATTTATCGTGACAGTTTGCTCACCCTCATTACCCCTTTTTGAAGATAATTTTCAATATCTACTATTCTATGTCTCTTCAGATCATTAGTCTGAAACATCCAAGCAAATGTTTTTAGTTACCTCACTTAAACTCTTAAGAGATAGGGTTGACACTTCTAAATCTGTGAACTTATTGTATCTGGGATCTCTTGATCTTTCAATCTATCGGTCTTTTTGACCTTTCTTTGATGATGTCAAAGGGGGAGAGACTTTAGAGGTTTTAGAGGAGGTTTGGTTTTGATGGTAGTTTTGGAAGTCTTGGTGAATGTTTTGGTGAATGTCTATCTGTCATCCTTGTCCTAATTGGTATCATTTATTGTCCTAATTGGCATCATTTTTGTCGATTGGTATCAGGGTATCATGTCCGTCGTCCAGACTTCTTTTACGGCATCCTCGGTCTAGTTGGTGAGCTTCCCCCTCGACGGCGTGCCCTAGGTTGACTCCCGCCGGCGTGCCCTTTGCCGATCATGGTGGACCTAGGGAGGCCTTCAGTGCCCCCCTTGATGTCGGCCATCTCTTCTGCACTACCTGCCCAACCTTCTTCCTTGATCAAGTCGGATCGTCTCGAAAGGACTTTTGCAGAGGTATTGGCATCGTCCATGTCTCCTCCGATTATTCCTGGCTCGGTGCACGCTCCTGCCTCCACGGATAGCGCGGAGCCTACAATGTTCTTCTCAAAGGAGGAGGTCTCCCAAAGCTTGCTCCTATTCTCCTTTGCGATTGTTGCTCGGACCCCACGTGGAAGACCTCCTTTTCCAGAGATCAGGAGCCACTTATCCAACAGATGCAAATTTATAGAGGATTTCTTGATCAGTGCCCTTGATCCTCGTCATCTTCTTCTTAGGTTTTGCAACTATGAGGACTACTTGCAACTTCTCCTCCGGGATTCCATGTATGTTCAAGGCAGGCTCTTCAGGTTCTTTAAGTGGACTATGGAGTTTTCACCAAATGCTGATTCGCCGATTCTTCCCATCTGGATTGCTTTCCCCGGGCTACCTATCAACTTCTTCCTGGAGCCCATGCTTCACTCTATTACCGGCACTATTGGTCGAGTCTTGAAGATTGATCCATCCACTCTCAACCTATCGAATACCACTGCGGCGCCGGTCTGCGTTGAATTAGATATTTCTAAACCACATCCTCCTCGGCTCTGGATTGGCATTCCAGGAGGCGGGGCCTGGCAGGATGTTTGTTTTCCGGAGTTGCCAGCCTTTTGTTCTTCTTGTGCCCAGATTGGTCACTCTGTTTCTGACTGTAAATTGCTGGGAAGACAGCCTATTTCGACTGAAGCTCCCTCACGCCCTGTACCAAAACAATGCTGGCAAACGGTTGCGGTGAAAGTGGCAGTGGTTAATACAGGAAATGCGTAGGAGGAAGCCTCAGTCCCGTCTTGTGCTAAAGATAAGGCTACCCCTCTTATTTTGGGCAGTCCACTAGACCCACTAAGCTCAACGGTCCTTGAGTCGCGAGACTCGAGGTCAAGACCGCTTTTATTTTTGGTAAAGATCCGATAATGCACAGGTCTCACATTTGGCCCATCTAAACCCATTGGAATTGGGCCATTTAGGCCTCATGAGGGTGGCAGTCGCCCGAGGATTAATTCTCGAGGTTCGAGGATTCATGGGTTCTCCATATTGGGTTTTAACCATGTGATTGTGACATGGTTCCCATGTGGCTTGCATGCCTGTGGTGAGTCTTTCACCATGTGAGTTCGGTGACCTTGGAGGGGCATATCCACTTGAGTTCCATGATCACAGTTGGGTGGTTTATGTGAGTTAGTGGACCGGTGTCTGCTAGTGCGGGCATGTTGTTCAAGGGTGGTTCCTCAACACCCCTTAGCATCGTATTGTGGGTCTCGGTGGTTCACGTGTGTGTACAGGCCTTTCTTGAGATTCCTATGAAACATGGCTGACCTTGTTTTGAGGTAGATTCCCATGGGATCGCAGATGTGAGATCTTGGTCAGACTCTGTGAGACCGTGGAGGCCAATCGTGTTAAACCGGGCAGGACCGCCCTGTTTGTATGACACTCCTTCTCAGATGTAGGATTACCTGAGCGTTTGTACCTTGGTTGGGATAAGAGTATGCTACTGATGGACGCAGTGGCGTGTACCCCGTGTCTGGTAACTAGACACGGCCATGCTGATGGGCGCAGAGGTGTGGATCCCAACCAGTCTGAGAGTGTGGTGTGTGTGAGTGATCTCCTATACTCCTCCAAAGACTGGTGTGTGAGTAGTGTGTGCGCATATGAGGCCTTGGCACAGTATGAGACATCAGTGGATGCATCTGGCCATGTTGTGTATGCTGACTAGTGGACCCTATGCCTGTGAAGGTTGAGTTACCAATAATGTTATCATGGCCCTTCCAGTTGACGGGTGTGTGTGATGCCCTGTGTGTGGGTAGGGTTCTTCCACTAGCCTTAGCTAGGGACCAAGGTTGCTAGTGTGTGGTTGTCCTCCCGGGGGTGGAGGTTGTGTGCGTGTGGCCGTGTGGCCCTACCAGGGTTTTTCGTCAGGTTGTTACTACCGTGTCGTCGTGAGGCTTTTCCTTGGTAGTAGGTTGGCGGATTAGCTAGGGGTCAACGATCCCGGCTAGAAGTTGAGGTTCCCTGGTTGGGAACTGGGCAACTGTAGAGTTTCAGGTTTCCTTAGCTAGTCGTTCTTACCATCCCGACCGTTGTTGTTGTTGCGGTTATTTTATTATTATTATTATGTCATTGTTGTTGTTGTTACGTTTACTGCTGTTTACCACTTCTGTTTGGGGTGGGGATCCACGGGACCCCTACTGAGAAAGTGAGACAATGCCAGCTCCCAACTTTTTAGGTTTTGCGCTCTCCTGGAGGTGGAGCCACCCAGGTCAGAGGACCAACAGTTTGCCAGCTTGCCCGTACTGGGGTTGTGCCTCGTAGCAGAGTACGTTTCCTTTTCGTTGACTGTACTTGTGCACTAGACTTTGTAGATTTATTTAATTGTTATAAAATGTAAATTTTCTTTCTGTTAGTTAAATTATTAAAGTGGCTCTGAAGGCGCTCCGCGCTCTTCGAGACTGACCTCATGGCATCCGCATCCAGCCTCGCCCCTGGGCGACCGCGACGAGGGCGTGATGCCGCGCGTCGGCTTCAACTGGCGCCCGGACCACAGCCTGACCGTCAGCGGCGGCATCGGTCTGTTCTCGGGCGGCACGCCGAACGTGTGGCTGTCCAACAGCTTCACCAACACCGGCCTGCTGATCGGCAGCGCCAGCTACAGCTGCCCCGGCAACAGCTGTAACCTCGCGGCGCTGTCGGGCGTCGACGGCCTGCATGTGAACTCGACCATCACCGCGGCCAACACGGCCTCGGCGAATCTGGGCACGGGCATCACCAACGTGATCGACCCGAACTTCCAGCCGCCATCGGTCTGGAAGGCCTCGCTGTCCGTGGTGAAGCTGTTCGACCTGCCGTACGTTGGAGCCGATTGGCGCGTCCACGGCGACCTGCTGTACCAGGAGGTCAAGAACGGCGTGACCTGGGTGGACCTCAACGCCGCCGCGCACCGCCTGGGTGTCGCGCCGGACGGCCGTCCGACCTACGCCAACAGCCGCTTCAACAACACCAGCGTGGCCGCCTACGACCTGGAGATGACCAACACCCACGACGGCCACGGCCTGATCTGGGCGCTGGGCTTCGGCAAGGAATGGCATGATGGCTGGCTTAACGGCTTCGACTTCGACCTGACCTACACCCGCCAGCATGTGACCGAGACCAACCCGGGCACCAGCTCGGTGGCCCTGTCGAACTACAGCCAGTGGGCGATCACCGACCGCAACAGCCCCGAACAGGCGATCTCGAACTACCAGATCAAGTACGAGACCAAGCTGCAGCTGAACTATAGCCACGCCTTCTTCGGCGACTACAAGACGACCATCCGCCTCTTCGGCCAGCGCCGTGCGGGCCTGCCGTTCAGCTACACCTTCGCTGACGCCAGCACGACCAGCACGCCCAACGTCGGTGAGCAGATGTTCGGTGAAACCCAGGCGGTGGCCACCCGCAACACCCAGCTGCTGTACGTTCCGGCGGTCGACTCCAGCGGCAACGTGACGGCGACGTCGGACTCCCGCGTCACATACAACCCGTCCACGTTCGGTCCGAACACCATCGCGGCGTTCAACCAGTATCTGCACGACACCGGCCTGATCAAATACGCCGGCCAGATCGCGCCGCGGAACGTGTTCAAGTCGCGTGACGTGACCACGATCGACGTGCGCCTGGAACAGGAACTGCCGGCGTTCGTCCCGCAGCACGCCCGGTTCAAGGCCTATATGGACATCATCAACCTGGGCAATCTGCTCAACAAGCACTGGGGCGTGCTGGAACAGTACTCGTTCCCGGGCGTGGTCTCGCCGATCGTGGCGCGGAACTGCCAGGCCAATGCGCCGACGGCGACGAGCTGTGTGGCCGGCGTGGGCAATTTCTACCAGTACGATCACCACAGTTTAAAAGTTGACCTATCCTTGGACTTGGGTTTTTCCTAGGAATTTGAAATCCTAGGCTCTGTGGAAGGCTTCCTCATAACACTCGGGCTCACCACTGTCAATCAACAATAAATAATGCAAAGAAGGAGAATATCTATCTGGTGCTTTACTCTCTCTGGACAATTGCCTCACCTTAGGTTGGAGAGTCTGAGGTTCTACCTGGGGTTCCACATTCTCTTTCTGAGGTTTTTGAATTTCTTTCACAGGGATATCATCAAGTTCAACAAATCCAGGATCAGTTGCACTGTTCCTCTGAGTCAACAAGTCCTTGTACATCACCTTTTCATTGAACACCACATCCTTATGCCTAAGGATCTTTCGGTTTTCTGGATCTCAAAACCGATAGCCATATTCACTGCCACCATACTTAATGAAGCGATCTAGCTCAATATGGATATATCATGAGATAGAACCAAAAGTACGCAAATAAGATAGGCTTACCTCTTTCCCAGTCCACACCTCCTCTGGAATCCCGCAGTTAATGGCCACTGATGGTCCTTTATTGATCAGGTACCCCGTTGTGCTGACTGCATCTGCCCAAAACTGCTTTGGCAATCTAGCATGTATCTTCATGCTTCTGGCACGTTCCAGAATTGTCATGTTCATGCACTCAGCCACCCTATTCTGATGAGGATTTCCAGGAATTGTCTTTGCTTTTTGATTCCTCGCTTGGCGCAGAACTCTTCGAATCTGCTGTCATAGTATTCACCCCCATTGTCTGAGCTTCAGGCCTGTTTCATTCTCAACTTGGGCCAACCGTTTCTTTAACACATTGAACACATCTGATTTTTGTTTCAAGAAATAAGTCTAGACCTTTGTACTTGCATCATGAATAAAGGTCACAAAATATAATGAGCCACCAAGAGAAGGAACTGAAGCCTTACCCCATACATCGGTATGCACTAGTGTTGAACCCGAAAAATGTTCATAATTTCTGGTAATTACATTAAAAAATCAGAAATTAAGAAAATCGGTCATCACCGTCATACCGAATGCTCACCGGCATTTCATGAAACACCTTTTGAGCGATACAAAGTTATGCACACTTGCTCAAGAAAATCAAACTTTATGCTCATAAATAAAAGAAGGGTGAGCAGTCACTTAGGCTCACCATTGGCCTGGAAGGTGACCGGAACTCACCCTGGAGCAAACCAGTCAAGATGAGCATTTGCTTATGCTTACCATTGGCTTGGATGGTGACCAGAACTCACCCTGGCCACCAGAAGGTGGTGACCACACCCCCTGTCCCGAAGGTCCCCCCGGGTCTGTTCCCACCGGGGGAGCCCCCCCCCCTCTCCTACTGCCACCGGGGGAGGTCCCCTGGGCCTACTGCCAACGGGGGAGACCCCCCCTGCTGCTGCCACCGGGGGGAGTCCCCCCCTCTCCTGCTGCACCGGGAGAGGTTCCCCCCCGAGTCTGCTCCCACCGGGGGGAGTCCCCCTCTCTCCTGCTCCACCGGGGGAGGTCCCCCGGGCCTGCTGCTGCCTCCGGGGCAGGTTCCCCCCCGACCTGCCTGCTGCTGCCACCGGGGGAGACCCCCCCGCTCTAAAGGGAGCACCTCGCGAGGGCGACCAGGTGACTTTTGTGGGTTTGTAGACTTGCCTTTTAAATACTTTGTGGCGCTTCATTGTTGACCCCTCTTTTCTTTGGTTTCCAGGTTCTTCTGTCAGCAAAATTATACGCACACTCTCCCCCACACATGATGTGGCGGTCCCAGGGTCAGAGCGCGACATGAAAGATGGAGAGTTGCAAGATGATGACTACAATCCCGTGTCTAGTGCTTCACCCCCATCTTCCTGTGGAGGTCATCATAACCCTATTGATTTTGGTATGACTATTTTGGGGCGTCATACCATCTAAGTCTTCCTTTTGTTGGCTTGCCTACCCTTCCCTTTTTTATCCTTCTCAATCATGGCTTCCTTTCTTCTTTTCCTCTTTCGTCAGGAGCTCATGAGGATAGGGTCACTGCCGTGTCTCATGGGCAGGACCCAGGGTCGACTGTCGCCCCACCTTCTTCGGGTAAGGTTGTACCTCATTCTTCCCTTAATTGGTTTTGTGGAAGGCATCCTGACAATCTCACTTCGGGTAAGGATGTACCTCATTCTCCCCTTAATTGGTTTTGTGGAAGGCGTCTCTATCAATCTCAGTGTAGGAGTTCACTACACTGCTTGATTCCAGGATGAATATGCCCGACTATACTGCCAACCCTTCTGCTGATAGGGAGATGGTAGCCAGGTATTCCCAAGCTCTCCTTGACGAGATTTATAAAGAGTAGGGTCCGCCCACAGAGGGACAGAGGCATGATGTTGGAGCTCTATCACCCTCACCACTAGTGGGAGGTGAGCATGTATCTCATACGATAGGTAATTGCATCCCATGCTGAACGTGAAATCGTTCCTCATTTCATTGACTCTGCGGCATAAGTTTATCACCTGAGTATCTTCTGTAGTTGGTAACTCTCATGCTCAAGACTCCTTGAAGTCTTTAGAGGGGACAAGCAGAGGTGTTGCGCCCTTGAATTCAGAGGATGCCGCCTTGGATGCCAATGCTCAGGGTGAGGGGACAGCATTGGGGCATGACGGTGAGGGTACTTCTGTCATGAAGGAGAGCCCAGACTTGACCCCCATAGAGGGAAATCCCGAAGGTTCTCCTTGTGCCTCAGGAGACACAGTCTGTCTTTCCGATGAGGAGGAGACTGGCCAGCGAGGTATTTTATTTCTTCGTACCAGTATCATATATATTGAGACAACTTGTGAGCTGACCTTAATTCTTTTCTGCACAGGACATTCAAGGGGCTGAGTTTGCCTCATTGAACAGATATGAAGAGGCCCTAGATTCCACGGCATTAGGTATCTCCACCCCTTTTCTTTTTTCAGATTATTGATTGCTTCAATCATGCCAGCAGCTAATCATTACTCTTCTTACGATTTTTACACCCAATAGGGGGAGTAGAGCACTAGAGCCCCGGGAGGAAATTCAGGATGCTTCAACCTCTGGTGACTCCCCGGTTATGAGGGCAGAAACTTCTAAGTCCTCCCAGCTAGATAAGCCTTCGGAGGCCCCTTCAAGTGAGTTTAACCTAGAGAAAGGTTAACCCGCTATCAAAGCGAGAGGTCAAGAGGGGGATATCTCCCTCTTAGGGGGCTCCTCACTTGTTTGAGAGGTACAACTCTTCGACCGTTAAGTCAAGTCAGAGTTAAGAGAGAGAGAGAGAGAGAGAGAGAGAGATATGAATGGAGACATGTAAGAACTTTCCTTAGTTGTGCTTTTGTGGTTGGACATTGATCTTCTTACCATAAAAGTCCCCCCTTATCCGATAAATGTGATCTCTCATATGAGACTAAAATAGTGTCTAGCACTCAAGTGAGCACTCGGATCGGGCTGGGCGGTGGAATGGGTGTGATCGTCGGCCCATGGGAGCTGGCGATTGGACTTCGGCCCAGAGCCTCATCGCGTGGCGTTCACTCTCACAGAGGTTCCGGAGACCGCAATTGTTTGCGGACAAGCACACTTTCTGTTCGGTTCGGGTCGAACCTCGGATCTCAATGATCCGTTTAGGAAAAAATAAAAAGGCGGGGCACTTTCCCCCCCTTCCCTTGACCTTCTTTTTTCTCTCGCAACTTGTTTTCACCCTTCTGTTTTTTTTTTTTACCGTTTCACTAACCTGCACGGCTACACTACACAAACACGCAAGGGACGGTGGGGGAGAAGGAGGCGTCTCTGCTCGAAAGGTGGGAGCTTTGATGGGGAAGCCGCAGGTGGTGAAGAAGAGGGTCCATGCCGTCCGTCGCGCCCCCGACGGCAGCGCCTTCGAGAAATGGTTGGCCTTCCTTCCCCCCAACTATCCGTTTTATTATTATTTCTTATTTTACTATTGGAGGTTGTCTTCCTCTTGGATTCCTTCTTTTCTCTTCTCCGCTCTTTTCTCGACCCATCATAACAGTGGTGCGTTTTAGTTGTTCTTATGATGTGAAGTTGAGCACTTGGGTTGGCATTTTTGTAGTGATGGGTGTGGTGTCTCCGTTGCGATCGCCCTTCTCGACATGCACGAGAACGAGTGTGGTGGGAAGGTTAATAAGAAGTCTAGGGGCGATAACAAGGAGTTGGACCTTCACGACCAGCCGAGGTCTCCCTTCTGCTTCTTCATGTAAACCCATCTCTTTGTTTTCAATGTCTCTCAGATTCTGCACTGTTTATTCGTTTTGCTTATGATGGACGGGTGGGTTTTTCAGTTTCTGTCGCATTCCGCGCGCAGGGCATGGGTTCTTCTAGTTGATCGGAGTTTCTTCGCTTTGCTTACGACGGATAGGTGGGTGGGTGGGTTTCTGAAGATCACAATAGTTTAATCTTCTTACACACACATACAACCCCTTCAGAATCGCAGGTTCCGTCAGGAGGTGGGTTATTCTCTGGTATCCATGTAGATTGTGACATAATAAATGCGTGCGCGACAGTTTTATCCTTCTTGATGAAAATGGAAAATGGGGTATGAACACAGTTCCCTTCCTCAAGTTCAGATTTTTCATTTAGTTCATCAAAAACAACATGAGGTGATTCCTCAACAGTTTGAGTTTTCAGATTTAGGCAATAATACTCCTTTCTTCTCTTGCATCAATATCTAGATTCAAATGAGAAAAATCCTCTATAAGATAGGTCATACCATTCTTGAGGCTTGCTAGAGTTGCCAGTGGTTTCCTGCTGAGCGCATCGGCTACAGCATTTGCTTTGCCTAGGTGATATTGGATAGAGAAGTCAAAGTTCTTAAGGTACTCTTGCCATCTCCTCTGCCTCATATTTAACTCATTTTGGGTGAATAGGTACTTCAGACTTTTGTGATATGAAAATATGGTGAACTTCTCCCCATAAAGGTAATGCCGCCATATCTTCAAGGCGAAAATGACAACATCGAGCGCCAAATCATGCACTGGATAATTTTCCTCATGACGTTTCAATTGCCTAGAGGCGTAACAAATCACATTGTCGTACTGTATGAGGATAGAACCAAGGCCAATGCCAAATGCATCTGTGTAGACTTCAAAGTCACCACCTTCGATAGGTAGTGCCTATATCGGGGTAGTGGTAAGATGTTCCTTGAGAGTTAGAAAACTCTCTTCCCAGTCCTTCAACCATATAAAGGGATTCTCTTTTTTTGTGAGTCGGGTTAAAGGGACGATGATCTTGGAGAAATCTTTGATGAAATGCCTATAGACCGATAAAACTTCTAACTTTAGAGAGAGTCATTGGTCGGCTCCAATTCTTGACAGCTTCGACTTTAGAAGGATCCACAATAATACCTTCCTTAGAAATAATATGACCAAGGAAAGAGATTTCCTTTAGCTAAAATTCACACTTGTTAAGCTTTGCATAAAGTTGATGTTCCCTTAGTGTTTGCAAAGCTATTCTTAAGTGTTCTTCATGTTCTTCCTTAGTCTTGGAATATATTAAGATATCATCAATAAAGATAACCACAAATCGGTTCAGACAAGGTCTGAAAATATTATTCATAAGTTGCATGAAAGTTGTTGGGGCATTGGTTAACCTGAACGGCATCACCACGAACTCATACTGTTCATATCTGCTTTGGAATCCAGCCATGTAAAGATCTTCATCTTTAATTCAGAGCTGATGATAACCTGATCTGAGGTCGATTTTAGAGAAATACTCTACTCTAGAGATTTGATTAAATAGCTCATTGATACACAGCAGTGGATATTTATTCTTGATGGTGAGTTGATTTAATTTCTGATAGTCGATGCATAGCCTCAGGGATCCATCTTTCTTTCTGACAAATAGAACCGGCGCACCCCAAGGGGATGTGCTGGGTCGAATGAAGCCCGTCTCTAATAACTCCTAAAGTTACCTCTTTAACTCCTTGAGTTCTGTGGGGGACATCTTATAGGGAGCTATTGAAACAGGTGCTACTCCAGGGATAAGTTTGATGGAGAAGTTTACTTTCCTTTCGGACAGCAAACCGGGTAATTCAGAAGGAAAGACATCGATAAATTCTCAGACAATAGGATTTTTTTTAGGATGATTTCTTTGGACTTGGTAAAAATCACAAAAGCAAGAAAAGTCTCACAGCCTTGTGAGATAAGTTTGCAGGCAAGGGTGTTCAGAGGAAGGGAGAAGTTCTCCAGGTTCCCTCCATCGTGTTGGAGGAAGAGAGGATTGTCCCTCTGGTTTGTAAGTTGCTGGGTGCAGCTTACTGGGTATCCCTTTGCAGGTTGCAAAGGAAGGGAGGTAGGTCCTCTAGCGGGTTTTCTACTTCTGGTCGCCAGAAGTTCGAGGAGGGTGTTCCTAGTGGGCAAGCTGTTTGACAGCATTCTATTGGCAGATTGAGTCTGCGGTGATCTTGTTGCATTGTGCAAGGAAGCCTTACTCTGTGGAGTAAGGGGTGGACGTAGATGGCGGGTAACAATTGAACCACCTAAAAAATCCTCCGTCTCACTCGTGGTTTGTCTTCTCTGATCATTTACTGGAATGTTTGTGTTGTAAACCTTATTTTGATTATGGGCAACAACCTTGTTTTGATGATGGCTAACACATTTCTATGTTCAGAGAACATCTGCCTTAACTATGTAGAGTCTGAGCTACTCTTCAGCAAGTCCATGCATGGTCCGTGCACGCTATCATAAAGTCCGTGCATATTCCACCTAAAGTCCGTGCATATTTTGGATTTAGACTAATGGCTGTTGGGTTACTTCTTAAGTCTGTGCATGTTTTGCATCTAAAGTCCGTGCAGTTTTTCGATGTGCATTGTAAAGTCCATGCATGTCCTTTACAGAGTCCGTGCATGCTTTGGACTTAGTCTAATTACTGTCAGGTTGCATCTAACGTTCGTGCATGTACAGTCTCTACATAGAAGTCCATGCACATGGCATCCACTGCATGGCAAGTCTGTGCATGTCCTGTTGAAGTCTGTGGAGGTATTAAACAGGTCCGTGCATGTTGTTCTTCCAAGTTCGTGGATGAACAGTCCACTGCAGAGCAAGTCTGTGCAATGTAAAGTCCATGCATGTCTCATACAAACCCCGTGCACATTCTATTTAGAAGGAAGGCAGAGTCCGAGCATGAACAGTCATGTCTTCATTAAGTCCTTGCAAGTCTTCATATAGTCCGTGTATGTCAAACCCCGTGCACGTTTTGGACTTAGTCTATTTGTTGATTGGGCTGCATCTCAAGTGCTTCCACGTCTTCATATAGTCCGTGCATGTCAAACCCCGTGCACATTTTGGACTTAGTCTATTGCTGGTTGGGTTGCATCCCAAGTCCTTGCACGTCTTCACATGGTCGGTGCAAGCCAAACCCCATGCATGTTTTATTTTTAAAACAAAGTCCATGCACGCCTTCATATAGTCCGTGGAAGCCAAACCCCACGCATGTTTTATTTTTAAACACAAAGTCCTTGCACATCTTCACAGAGTCCGTGGAAGCCAAACCTCGTACATATTTTTCTTTGTGCATCTTTTCCTTGCAGCAGCATAGCAAGTCCGTGCACGTTTCCTCTTGGAAGGAAATTACATCCGTGCACGTTTTGACTGTTGTGTCTCTATGGTTTTGATGATGTCAATATTCATAAGTCATTCTTTGATATATCTGTTAATGACTTTTGATAATGACTTTTGATATATGCTGTTAATGTCCTGCTATTCGTGCTTCGTGCATATTGTCAACTAATGTATTTGCTGCATATTGATTAAGTCAATGCTTCAGTCAGTGCATGTGTGCTGCATTTGCATAGCCTATTACAGTCTGTGTCTGTGTTGCATCTATTTAATGATTTGAGTTTTCTGTGCACCTGGGCACATCTGTAGTCCGTGCACACTTGCACGTAGGCAAGGACTAGTCCACACATCTTTACATTTTTTTAAGCACTTAGACTTGAGGTTTTATGGTGTTGAGGTTTCATACCTCGTGCACACAAGTTGAGTTTCTTCGTGCTTCATGCATATTGTCAAAGTCCAAACAGGTTCTCAAGTCCGAACACTTCATACCTCGAGCATGTTTTTCTCGGAGTATACCCCGTGCAGGTGTCTCACCACAAAACATAACCCGTGCATATTTTTCCTCTTTGCATACCTCGAGCAGAACACTATAGCACCTCCTGGAGATTTATCCATATTATGGTTCATGCAGTTTTTTATTTGACGAGGTGTTGTTTCACCAAGTCCATACTTCGTGCCGTTTTAACCTCGTGCAGGTTTCAGTTCATAAAGTCCATGATTGTCCATATGAACCTTGAGTATGCACCATGTTCATAACTCGTGCAGGACTTTTTGTTGACGAGGTCATGGTTCGTGCTGATTCTTCACTTTCGTACCTCGTGTTATTTTTGTCACTCATACTTCGAGTATGAACAGTGCTCATACTTCGTGCAGCTGTCTCATTTTCCATACATCGAGCCGTTTTGTTAAAAACTTACATCATGCATTTTTCAGCCTACCCCGTGTCGGTTTTCTATGTTCATACCCCGTGCAGTTTCTAAACAGTTCATACCTCATGCAATTTTTGCCCTGACGTAGTCATACCCCGTGCAGGTTTAGTCTGTTGTATTCATACCTCATGCACCTTTTTGTCTTGGCAACCACGTGCATGTTTTTCTTGGTAGAACATACCCCATGCATATTTCCTATGTCAGAACAAGAGGTTTTAGAAAGTCATACCTCGTGCACCCTTTCTATTCTTCGTGCACATTCTGGTTGAGTTGTAGAATACCCCGTGCACACTTCTCAGAAAAACACTACCTCGGGGACATTTTAAGTTGAACTAAGCATACCCCTTGCACATCTCCTAATCCAGCCTTGAACAGTTAGCCCGTGCTTGTTCTCACACTCTCTACCTCTCATCTACCCCGTGCATATTTTGTGTGGTTGCTGAACTGTCTTCGTGTAGTGTTTGTATCTTCTGCAACCTATACCTCGTGCTTATTTACATTGCACTTAACATGCCACTCCAAATACTGTCTAAGTGTTTGATGAAATGTCAGGTACCTCCTGACCCGTTGGAAGAAATATACCCCAATGATGAGGACACGTGATCCGAGGTTTCATCCCTCTGACACGTGTGACAGACGTGCAAGTGTATCTGGAAGGCCCCAAGGGCGTGGAGCATGCCGTCCACACTCCCGGTGACCTACTGTAGCTCCTATAAATATCACTAGTCATCGTCCAAGACCAGGTGGAGAAGTAGGAAAGAAAAAGAGAGCTGTTGTAGAAGAGAAGGGCGTACCTGAAGAAAAGAACTGAGGAGAGGTGCTACTGTGAAGAACTGTGAGTCAGTTAAAGAGATAGAAGAAATGAGTGAGAGAGAGGCAGAGAAGACAAGAGAGTCGAAGGAAGAACAAGAAGGGAGAGAGATCGAGTGAAGAAGAAGAAGAAGTTGAAGATCCGTCCATCTGGAAGTTGGATCAATTCCAATCAAGATCTGCTCATTTAAGAGCTACATTTTGTGTTTATTTCCTCCAGCTTTCAGTCGCTGTAGCTTTGGTTTTTGTGTTTTGTTCATTTGTTTTCACTTTGTGGTTTATTGTTCCGATCCTCTGGATTGAGGTCGGGATTCCTCCTGGGCTTGCAGGAGAAGAGAGACCGTGCGTCTCTGGTCTGCAGGTGACTTTGTGTCCCTGTGTGTTCCCTCCAGGTTGGCTGAAGAGAGACTTCTGTCTCTGGGTTGCAAGTGACCGTGTGTCACTTGTGGGTTCCCTCTAGTCTCAGAGGTAGGGAGTCTCTGACTCCGAGTTTGCAGGTAGTGGTTGCTACTTGTGGTTGGTCCCTCCTTGGTGGAGGAAGAGGGGAGTTTGTTCCCTTGGTCAAGCTGTGTATCAGCGTTTGTTGCAGACTGAGTCTGCGGTGCTAGCTTATGCTAGTGGAAGCCACATTCCGGTTTGGAGTGTGGGGTGGATATAGGTCTTGGTGACCGAACCACCTAAAAATCTCCTGGTGTAGTGGTTTGCTTGCTTGATCTGTCTTTCTGCTAGATGAATGTCTCGGTGTGGTTCTGCCTGCATGTCTCTCATATCTTGAACTAGCTGGGGTCACGCTCATCAGCGTGAGTCCAACCGCCCCCAACCACGTGTGCACACACTGACCATGCATCCTAGGTCAAGTCTCTGACAGATTTTTCCCTCAGTCAGACTCTGGCTGCAAGTTGTGGGGCCCTCCACTAACCAGTCTAAAAAATCGTCTCTTGGGGTAGCCTCACCACCACTCCCGGGTGGGACCACACGCGTGTCGGAAGGCTACGACTAGTGGAGGGTCGCTGAAGGAGTAGACTCTCTAGTCAATGGAAAATGGCGTCTGAACTGGACAAGTACAAGGACCACTCCTCGTACCAACATCGACTCACGGTGACACAAGACGAGAACACCACCTCCCGGGATCCCACGGCACCCTAACGCATGGCCCCCACATGATGCCCCGTATCAGTCAGGCCACGGGTCAGCACATGAATCGAGATCCACTCATCCGGGACTCGAATCGACAAGCAACAGACTTCCGGTTGGACAACACACAGGAAGCGGTCCACTCTGGATTGTTCCCGGGTAAACGGTCGGTCGATGGACTGCCTCAGGGACTGAAAACGGCCCTCTCCAAATCGTCGAACGATCAAGGGCGGTCACCAATGTACCGTCCCTCAACAGACAGACACGGTCTGTCTTGGACCGTGTAAGACACAAGCGGTCCCTCCTGGGGCCGCCTCAGAGGGTAAACGGTCTCCCATGGGACCGTCGTACCTCTGGACTGGACGGGAACACAAATGGTCATCATCAGGCCATTCAAGATCTAAATGGTCCAACGATAGGCTGCTTGAGGAACTAAGCGATCCCCCTTGGCGTCGCTAAGCCACCCAACGGCATGGAAAGCAAAAGGTCATCTCGTGACCGTTGGAAACTCAAACGGTCCAACGATAGACTGCGTAAAAGTACTAAATGGCCATATTATGACCGCTAAGTGCCAAAACTGTGCAACGGTCAAAACTCAACGATTAGAAATGCCTCGGGAGTCATGCTAGCTCCACGAGGTAAACGGTCAGTCTCTAGGCCACTGTAGGGTCAAACGGTCCAATGATAGACCGCGTACCCCACCGACACTCCTTGGTCGGTAGGCGGTCGACCTCTAGGCCGCGCAGCCATAGAAACGGTTCCTGTTAGGACTGTTTCTATTCCGACAACCCGAGAACGGCGAACCACCGTGGTATTTGCCATTCCACACCCACCCCCGGGTGATGGGGAAACAAGGGGGAAACCCTTCTAGGCATCTAATGGTGCCTTCAATCCATCAAATCGCGTGGTAAAGTGCTAGATCAGGTGTTCAAATCCCAAAGCATGATTTTCCCTTCCACGGCTCAAATGACCCTCTCTCGGCCTCACCTCGGCCTAGAAATCATGGGAAAGGTGGGAAATGAGCTAGGGATCCGTCACCCTACCTCGAGGTCGCTTGAAACGCGACAGATCGCCGCCAATCCACGAAGAACGCCTTAAAACCCTTGATCTCTCACGAGCTCCCACAAACCAGGCAAGCCGCCGCAATCACCTTACCGTCGATTATTTTACTTTGTGTAATAGGCTTCTAGGGGAATATATCATGATTCGATAGACCCCCTGGAGCTAGGAGTAAACAAAGGGTGGTAGAACAAGAAATCAGTAAATAGGGGGTTGTTCCCCTCCCCGGTGATGGGCTTATATTTGCAATCGAGGAACGACCGACATAATCAGATGGAACCCCCTTTGTTTGAAGAAAATGGTGATAGAGGTCCATCACTCATCACAAGGCAAAGCTCAGATCAGGCAATCCCAGTCGATGGACACGATTCATACCTTTCACTGAGAAGGGGAACTCAATAGGAGACAATGGTTCGTGAGGACAAACTATCAAACACAGAGAGGGACATATATACAGTAACCTTCGAAGGAGGAGATGAATTACCGTAGCGATAATTATTAGAGCTCGCTAACACCACTACAACTCACCAAAAGGAATGAAAGGGTGTCTAGCGATTCTGCTTTGTTCGTTTGCTATCAGATACAACACCCACATCCACAAATTCATTTCGATTACACACATCAGCGATATCACTGGTGAAGAAGTAGAGCCCCAAGGAGGGGGTTTATTGTCGCCCTCATCGGGCGTGGCCGTAGGCCATTACCGCAAAACCAACATGACTCCTCCCCCCTGAGCGGTCCTGGGATTCGGAGTAACTATGGCCCAATGAGCCAGAGATAGGGGAAAAAGGAGGAATCCCTTCTTTTATTCCAATAGAACAAAAAAATGAAAAGATAATACAATGATTGAGGGGGAGGGAGCAGAAAATCAGAAACCCCTAGCTTCCTACACACCTTGCACTCTTCTGCTCTGGTTCCCCCTTTCTTCTTTTTTTTTCTCTTTGCACTTTCTCTTCACCTCACACCGTTCGCCCAGACCTTGCTCTGCTCTGGAGTATCTTTGCGTATCTCTTCTCTCCGCTCGCTCTGGGTGTGTGTGTTCGCTCTCTACTTTGCTTGTCTCTTCTTGTATTCTTCCGCTCTGTTCTCTCTCTCTCTATTTTTTTTCTCTCCTCTTCTATCTCTTTTGATCGAGGGTGAATGCCTATTCTTTATAAATGAATTGAGAGCAGGGGAGTCGGGGGCGACAACACTGAATCGCTGGCCCGCCACACAGGTGCGCCACCGACTCGTCCGCCCGCCTTTGCCATGGATGCCATCGACTAAGCCATGAAGGGGGGGCACCACCGACTCAATGCACCAACGGGCGTACAAGCGCCGCCGACTCGCAGGATAAATGCCACCAAATCATCATCCAAGGCGCCACCGACTCAATGACGGGTATTTTCATAATTTTGACATTTTGCCCCAAAATCGACCTGGTGGGAGCTTGTTGTCCAGAGTAGCCCTGGAATTGATGTAGTGGCCCCGGAATATGCTTCAAAGCCCTGATTTGGGGTTTCCAGTGATTTCTGGCACGTGCCGAACCTGTACCGACTTTCTCAGGTTTTGCCCTAATTTGACCTTCGGCACTGTGATTTGTGCTGCCAGGCTTGCTTTAGAGCCACATGGGGCTTCTTCATTGCTAGGAGACGGAGAGAGAGATCTTGTGAAATGTCGTCAGAGCAGTCGGGCACTTCTTCGGACGATGGGTCTCTGCAGATTCCTCGCCAGTGTCTACGCCATCGGAGGGAGCCCTTGCCGGTGCCCTAGCGGCCGTGGCCGATGCCAGGGTAGAACGGAGGTGACACCCCCGAGCATTACAAGCTTGGGTATCTGGACGGCTAGCGGGAGGCCTTGGAGAAGGTCAACCGCCTATATTCCTACAAGTGGATCCTATACATCGAGTCGGAGAAATTTCATCCCTAGGGGGACGAAAACTCCCTTTGTAATCCTCCCCTTTGTATTTGAATAATATCCCTTTTTCTCAGTCTTTGTGATGTGTGGCTCTTTTCCCATAATCTTCTTTGATCTGTAGGTGTGTGACGAGGCGTTCCCCCTTGCCGGAGGGAACGTCTTTCTTCTTGTGGGCAGAGGTGATAGTAGACGTGGAAGCCATCTTCCTTTTGCCAGCTTGTGGGCTGGGGTTGTCGGCTGGACGGCGTCGGCTTCACCGCTCTTCTGCCAACAGTTGACAATGGCCTGTGGGATAACCGGCCTCCTCTTGCCAATTTGCAGGCATGGCCAGTTGGCTGGCCGGTGTTGGCTTCGTTGCTCCACTGCCCCCCATCAATCAGGGGCGGACGGGTCATCTGGTCTTCTTTCCTACTGCAGACCTCTTTGCCAGCGGCATCCCTAGTTGGTCCACTTCTGCGGAACAAAAGGGATGCGGGGTGTCTACTCATGGAGTTACCATGGTTGCTGGTAGATGACCTAACGATGATGGCGTCGATGGGACAAGAAGCTAGAGTTGCACGTCACTGTGGTTGGGCAAATATTATTTTTCATACTCTTGTATGTTGGCCGTGTGAGAGTGACTCGCCAGTCTTTGGTAGCTTGTATTTTGACTAAAGAAATAAAATTCTCTAGGTTGAGTTTATGTTAACATGTACCTCTTGATGGGAGACCTCCACGTGGTGTCTTTAGTTTGCATGTGTATACTCGTCTTTTTGAATCCACGCTCAAAGCTGTGTCTTCCCAAAGGGTTTTCAATCATTGCCATCATTTTTAAGGGGGCAAGAGTGCCTGCCTCTAGGGAACCTGTGGGTTACCTTCTTATTTTCAAGGGGAGCGGTGCTTGTCTCTAGGGAACCCTTAGGTTACCTTCTCGTTTTCAATAGGAGCAGTGCTCGCCTCTAGGGAACCGTACGTTACCTTCTTATTTTCAAGGGGAACGGTGCTCATCTCGCCTCTAGAGAACCCTTAGGTTACCCTTGGGCTATCTTCTCATTTTCAAGAGGAGCGATGCTCGCCTCTAGGGAACCCTTAGGTTACCTCCTCGTTTTCAAGGGAGCCGTGCTCGCCTCTAGGGAACCCTTAGGTTATCTCCTTATTTTCAAGGGAGCCATGTTCGCCTCTAAGGATCCCTTAGGTTACCTTCTCATTTTCAAGGGGAGTGGTGCTCGCCTCTAGGGAACCCTTAGGTTACCTCCTCATTTTCAAGGATAACGGTACATTAATTAAGTTCCATAACTTAATCTTCACTTATTAAACATGTGTTGAGACTCCAGATAATCCTATGATCATCAAGGAATTCAAGAAAATCATCCCCAAGGGTTAAACCTAGTGTAAGACAAAATCAAGGATCAAGCGGTCATTTACTCGACCATTTAATGAACTCAAGCGGTCGAGTCTGGACCATTAGGCAGAGCTATGCGGTCGAGTTAGGACCGTTTGTGACGAGTCACAACAAGAGCAAGAAAAGCTTGACTCAGAGAGGTATGCGGTCATGGGTTGACCGTTTGATGGGAAAAAATCGGTCATGATTACGACCGTTAGGCAAGCCTTAGCAGTCGCCATGAAGACCGTTTGGAACTCAGAAACCAAAAAATATCAATGGTGTATGTGCTTTCTAGTCAAATTGGGCTTTAAGGGTACAACCAGCTCGGCATCCTAGTGGGAATCCCAGGCTCACAGAGACTTACAGAGGCTTTGAAATAAGATCACTTAGTCCGGTAGAAAGAATATCTAACGGAGAGGATCACAAGGCCAAGATAATGTGCTTAAGTGCAAAGTGTAACTAATGACATTATACCAGAATATGTGCCATGTATTTAAGAAAATGACTTATAGATAAGGAAGGATCGTGATAACTAGCGATCAAATCAATCGGACAGGTCTACTTACTATTTGAACATGAATTTAATACAAAGGTACATGGTTTTGGCATGAAATTAATATAAGTTCAAAATAAACATTTAAATCGTGCAAGATATGCAAACTACCAAGTATGGTTCATAATATAACCAATATCACAAATATGAAGTCAATACTAGGAATACGCCTTATTTACCTAGGTTTACCACATAATTAATAAGGTTAATCTGTAATCTATTTAGAGTTAATAGGAAGCAGATTACAAGAAGTGGTTAGCGGTCATGGAAGGACCACATGCGAAGGTCTAGAGATTTATCGTAGGACCGCTAAGCAGATTTGGTTGTCTTACAGAGACCGTTTGGCTCCTGTAACATGTAGAAATAGGTTCGGCATGCAAGGCCTATTCTAAAAAAATATATGCATGGAAACATGCTAGAAAGGAATATAGATCATGCTGGAGGGGAAATAACGTCCTGGAGATGCATGGGTTGCATAAATTAGGCTAAGATTAGTATCTTTGTACTTAAGGTTAGGGACTATGTATACTAAATAACCTAAGTGTGCGGTGATAACAAATCATTAAATACAACATGTACAATGCATGAAATCTCATGAAGTAAGAGGACTTTTATTCCTAACTCATTGTTCTAGCCATCCATGAGATAACCTACTTTTCATTAGCTTCCTAGGCTTTTGGATTTCTGACTGGAAGTAGCCCCTAGTTCCTACGCATCCAAAACCAAACTAGTAACTTCTTGTCCCTCTAACTTCTTATCCCCTTCTCCTAATGCCACGAGATTTGGAGGGTAAGAAGAAGATACTAAGGTGAACAAATAATTCTAAAGAACTCATATCTAATTACCTCGTTTGATGTTATTGGGCAGGACCAAAAGTGGGGAGGATGTCAAACAATTCTTTAACTCTTAGAAACTCCGCTCACAGTCCTCAGACCATATGAACTTTACTCTATTCCTTGTTAATCTCATCAAAGGCACAGTAGTCGAAGCAAAATCTTTAATGAATTTCTGATAATATCCAGCCAACCCTAGGAAACTCCTAATTTTAGTGGGAGACTTTAGAGCCTCCCATTCCAACATATCTTGGACTTTTGTTGGGTCAACAGCTACACTATTACTAGATATTACGTGGCCAAGAAGTTGAACCTCCTTGAGACAGAAGTCACACATGCTAAACTTTGCATATAGCTTGTGCGCCCGAAGAGTCTCCAAAATAATCTTTAAGTGTTCCCTATGAGACACTTCATCTAGGGAATAAATTAGCACATCATTAATAATTACAACAATTAAGCTATCTAAATAGGGCTTAAACACTCGATTCATTAGGTCAATAAATGCTGTCAGGGCATTCATTTGACCAAAGGGTAAAACCAAGAATTCATAGTGCCCATATCGAGCTCGAAAAGTTATCTTCAAAGTATCCTCCTTGTTGGTCCCCGGGTAGGCGAGTAGACAAGAAGGGGGGTTGAATTGTCCCCCACGATCGATGGTAAATTAAAAACCAACTAAGCGAAATTAACAACTATGAACTTGATTGAAAGAATTAAACTAAGCAATGTAAACTTAGTTCTCTCTGTCTCACTGTTCACACTCGATCAAGATAAACAAATTAAGTTATAGAGCACAACCACACAATAAACCACAACACAAGGGTTTTTAAGGTGGTTCGGGACCACGACGGGCTCCCTAGGTCCACCCCTTACCGAACCGATGAGGCTTCACTAGGGGATAAATCCCCAAAATGGAGACAACACTCGAATCACACGCAGGACGATGCCTGCACACACATGGGGATAAATCCCCACGAGGAGAACTCTCCTCACGCTGTAGAGACAGCAGCAACGGGGACGAACCCCAGATGCTCTGGATCGAAAGTCTAGTAGTACACCCACACACGCTAAGTCTAGCAGCACACACAAACACCCTGCAACTAACGCAGTATAACGAACCACCCGACCACACGTAGGCGATCAAACATGACTGTATACACAGACGGTCACACACACAAATATCTCTAGTTCAGAAAAAAAACACAAATACTCAAGATATGCTCAACCCAAGGTAAAGAACATGAAACACATCACAAAGAACAAATAGAAGATATAGAAATGATTCTCCTTTGTCTTCAATGGCCAAAAGACGATGTTCTTTGAAGCACAAGTCGAAGAGAAGATGGATGTAGTCGATGTGAACGTCCTCTTGCTCCTCACAGCATTCCGCTCCCTTTCCTCTTTATCACGAGCTCCAAAAAGCCTTTGATGGAGATGAAAACCCTTCCTCAAGAGCTCCTTAGTTCCTTTGCCCCTTTTCTTCACCTACAAGATAGAACATGAAAACATTAGGGCTCTTCTATCACAAATTCGTAGCTCATGTGCTTCCCTATGCGCAGCCAGATATGTCGCTACCTCTATATCCTTTCCATGTTGTAATCGGAGCAAATACTCGGGTCAATATCCAATACGGCTATCGATTGTTTGCTCAAGAATTTTTGCTCGGCATAGCCCCAGCAGTCGATTTTGCATAACCGGTAAATGCCCGTCTGGGAATTCCACCATTTTATATAATCCACAGTTACTCGTGGAACCCGCCCAGGCATCAGCACCCTGAATATGGAACTGTCCACCCGGTGAAAGAAATCCCACCAAGTCTGGGCGTGCTCAGCAGTCATGCTACCCCGAAGACTCCACACTGGCAGGGCAAACTGTGCATTATATACAAGGATGTGCTGGTCATAACCGAAGTTCCACCCAAAGTGGAAGGGATAATATGGCTCTAGCAATAGGGTATCCCCTTTTCTAAAAACAAGCACACTCGGGTGAATAGACAACACCCAGTCACGAAGCTCAGGCTCTAACAATGGGCGGACCACCGTCCGTTGGCTAATCGGGTGGGCGTACTTTTCCACCTGGTCATCTCGACATTCCCTCTTGTTGTTCACCAGGGCACTAGAGTGGGTAGCCAGAGTCCAAAAACAAATGGTGCCCGACGTGTCATGGGGAACTGTTGTAAGCCTACCCCGTATGTTATATAGCTATAAAGTCGTCGAGCTCAGCTCCACGTTAGAAAATTCTAGCCTGCGAGGGAATAGCCCCCAAGACTGGATAGTGCGTGGAGCGTACTCTGAAAATAGGGAGCAAACCCAAGCATTGAAGAAATGCATCGGGCCAATGAATCGGGCCTAGCATGGGAATTGGTGCACACTGACATCCCCGATCGTCTTGTATATCAAGCATAGTGCAGTTGGGCACAAGGATAGCTTAATCTCCCACACCATTTGGTAGGCAGGATAGATCGCATTTGGATGAACAACGGTCTCATCCCTATATGGCAATGTGAAGGAACAGAGCCAGTAGGTCAGAAAGGCTACACAATGTGTCATTGGGTCGACACCCGTAGGGTTGGGACCACTCCGACATCCCTTTGAAGTTGGGACTTTCACCTCAGTTCTGCTCTTGCTGTGCTGCTTTCAGACTACAGCGGCACCGACATAAGGGAAATCTTCATACTTCTTCTGCCCGTTGAAGAAATACTTCAGCCACAAGCTCATGCGGACCCTTTTGCTGTTACCACTAGGAGGCTGCTTCCCACCGTGCGACGACTGGTACAATTCCTGGTATGCCTTCATAAGATATCGGTAAGAATTGCCTAGGGCATAAATGACATCCCCATCTGTCTCATCCTTAATCAAATCACGGAGGCATACTTCCTCGTATGGCTCCCCGTCAATGGGCAAGCCACTCAACTGGTGAAGGCTTTAGAGGTCCAGCAAGGTTTCACCCTTCGCAGTATAGAAAGTGTTTAGCTGAGCATTGAAGACCTCTATCATCCCATAGCAGAGGCCTTTAGAAATTGGATAGCTATACCGGGAAGCATAAATACAGTGGTATACGCCAGGCTTCAGTGAGCAGAGTCTGAATGCATCAACCTCAAAGTCAATTAGGCTGTTACCAAGAATAACTTAAGAACTCCAAAAGCAAAATTCTATGATCAGCAGCAGCAACAAGATCATCTATTCAACGGTAGATCAATGAAGCAAAAATAGTGTTTCAAGAAGAAAAGTTCAACAACCCATTAGCGGCTCGAGGCACGTGACTAGAATTATGATAACATGTGAATTCGAGTTCAGTCACTGGCACGTGATCCCAGGAAGGGCAAGTGAGTGACACGTGAATCCAGGAAGTAATGATGGCACGTGATCCGAGGTGAATGCCTAGCACTTGGGAGATTGTTAACAGAAGAATCTTCCACATGGTTACATCTTAGAGACTCGTCACCTTTTCATCTGACACGTGGATCAACACATTCTAGAAGCGCTCCTTGGTGGGAAGTGTTCCCTCCACACTTCTAGGAGGAATTTTGTGGGACCACAAAAGCCAGGCCCGATTGGATATAAGGCCATACACGTACGGGATTAAGGGATGATAAGAGAATGATTAAAGAAGAAGATTCATGAGGTGAGTAAGAGCAAAAGATAAGGAGAAGAGCTCAAGAGAAACTGAGTGAGAGCCACCAAAAATAGAGTATCAGAGAAAGGAGGTGTTCGCAAGTAGAGAGAGAGTACGTGAGAAATGAAGTGCGTCCAGAGAACAAATTGCAGATCTATCTGTGTTTCGACTCGTGGATCAGATCCAGAGTCATTTTGCTCTTCAGAGCTACATTATTTTGTTTTACTCTTTTGTTACTTTCATTACTACTTTTAGCAAGTTGTGTTGCTCAGTGTTGTAGAGAATTGTTTTCTCTGGTCAGCAAGCTGTGTTGCTCTGCGGTGAGGATTGGTTCCTCAGACAGCAAGTTGTGAGGCTCAGCCGGTTAAGCAAGCTGTGAGGCTCAGTGGTTTGGGGTTAGTTCCCCAAAGCTGTAGATCAACGGTCTGTAGGGATTCATTGCCCGAAGCTGTGGATCAGCAGTTAAGCTGTGTATCAGCGAAAATCCTCACTCGGGTTTGAGTGACAGGTGGATGTAGATCTGTAGAGGAAGATCGAACCATCTAAAAATCCAGTTTGCCTTGGTTTGAATTTGTGTGGTTGGTCCATATCTTCTACCTCCTTCATAGGATCGATTGTCTACTTTGTTGAGCACAACATGTTCGATATTAGTTTTGCTTGATTAGTCGATTCTGAGAAAAGAACTCTATTCTTCATTGAAATAGACTATACAGGCATAGTGCTTGTCCATGTGCTTAGTAGAATCACAGGTGGTGTGTGCGCCTTAATATTTCAGTTCCTTACCGTGAAATCTATTCTCCACTAGTCTGGTATCTGAGTGCCCATCGTTACTTCTATTTTAGGGAGTTAATTGGTAAGTGTGTTCTGCACTTCTACCCTGCAGTTCAGTTGCTTATTGAATTCTAGTATAGTTTAAATTTAGTGGGCAAGAGTTTTTATTGATCATAGTTTTTATAAGGGATCTATTCACAGGAGTCATGTCTTGGGTTCGCCAGTTGGTGGCTTCTAAGCTTCCAAGAGGGGGAAATAATCTTCTCCTTCTCAAGAGACGGACGTACGCTCGCCTTCAAAATTGCCAAGGGCAGCTTCCGAGCTTCCAAAAGGTGAGCAGCCACACTCCCCTCAAAAATCATGGTGGCTACTCAGCTTCCAAGAGGAGGCAATAATCCTCTCCTCTTTAGGAAACGGACATACGCTTACCTCCAAAATCATCAAGAGTGGCTTCCAAACTTCCAAGAGGAGACAATAATCCTCTCCTCTTTAGGAGGCAGATGTACGTTTACCTTCAAAATCATCAAGGGTGGTTTCCGAGTCTCCAAGAGATGAGTAGTAATCCTCTCCTTTCAGGAGAAGGGCGAGCACTCCCCTTGGAAACCATGGTGGCTACTCGGCCTTCAAGAGGCGAGCAATAACCCTCTCCTTCTCAAGGGATGGATGTACGCTCACCTCCAAAATCACCAAGGAAAGCTCCCGAGCTTCCAAGGGGTGAGCAGCCACCCTCCCCTCAAAAATCATAATGACTATTTAGCCCCCTTGAGGCGAGCAATGATCCTCTCCTCATTAGGGGAAGGAGGCACTCTCCCCTCAAGAACTCATGTGGCCATCCAACCCAGAGAAATGAGCAAACGACGTAATCTAATCTACGAGGAAGACAAACACTTCTTCTAAGGATGTTGAGAATGGCCGTACGAAAGCTACCTAGAAGAATGTCGTCTTGTCCCTAAAGCACAGGCCTAACCTAGCCGCGAACAACCCCTGGAGAGGTTGCCTACCGTGACAAAGCACTCAATGCAGAAGCAGGGACTAAGAGCAAGCACACGCAAGACAAAATAGAGAAAGAAGGAAATTCCTTTTATTTATAATGGAAAGTACAGGGGGCGTCAATCATCATCTTCAAAATTGTATGAGCGATTGGAGGGCCCCAACAATCTCTCATCATCTCGAAAGCGAGGGGCTACCAGTGCCAGCACGGCCCTCATGCCATCACGATGGCCATCGTACCTACCCCACAGGAAATCCCCTTCGTCCTGGTCTTGCTCAACAGGTGTCGTCGGAGGAGGATCAGACCCTGCTGGGGTGCCGGAAGAAGGGCCAGGACCCTTGGGGGGCTTGCTCTCCTGCCATATTGAAGAGGGATTCAACTCCGTTGTAGTGCTGGAATCCTTAGGGGACTCCCTCTCCGGTCCTGTCGGAGGGAGATCAGACCCCTCGAGGTAGCGACAGGGGGACAGGGATCCTTTGGGGGCTCAGCCCCCACGAAAGAGCCAGGGACCTGTTGAGACATAGCTGTGAGAAAGCAAAGATGGACAGGAAGTAAGAAGTAAAGCGTGCTTCAACAGACCCTTGCGTACATACTATTTATAGATGTGTCATCCTCCCTAAGGAACAACGGCGAGTTGCTTCCCTCCAACAACGTTCAACCTTCCTCAAGGAACCCAAGCGTCGCAAGGAAGTCTGGGCCCATTCATGGCAAGCAGATAAAGGCAAAATCACCTTTTGCAAAGGATGTCACTCTGTTCCCCTTTTCTTTTCTGATGTATTCCTCACTCCTTGTTTGCTGATGGCAAAGGGGGAGAGTTTGTGGTATTTTGAGGTTGAGGGAGAGATTAGTCAAAGGGGGAGAGAGAATGGTAGTCTAATTAAGGGGAAGGAGTTGCACGTTAGTTGAGTCACTCATTCAGGGGGAGAGTTTCAGCATATATGTACTCATCTGCATTATCTAACTGTACGTAATGTCTCATCAAAATACATCATTTCATTTTAGGTTGTTACCATCATCAAAAAGGGGGAGAATGTTGGGTCTCCTGTGTGTTGAATGTGTTTTGATTGATTGGCAATAGTGGAGGTGACCAAGTTGACTGGAGTTGACTTTGGTAACCTTATCTTGACCATTATAATATTATGTATTTTGATGAATCTTTATACGTCAGATCATTACATAGATCATGTTTGCACCTTTATGCTAAAATACATCATTTCATCAAACAGTTTATATCCATGAGTCTTCACATTCATTTTAGTCATGTAGTCGGTGTATATTGTCATTCGGACAGAATCATGTCGGTGCATGTTTATACATTAGCTATTTTAAGGTCGGTGCACATCTACATTGGGCTTGCAGCTAGTCAGTGCAAGTTTAGTCATAGTCTGTGCACATTGTACATAATTGCATACACAGTCCAGGCATACGCTCACAAGGTCAGTGCATATTTCCGTTCAGCATCTCATAGGTCTAAGTATGCTTTAGCCTTTATGAAAAACAAGGTCTATGCATGTTCATGTGAAAACCGCATGCATAGTCGGTGCATGATTTGTCTCTGATAGAATAAGGTCTGTACAGAGTAAGGGGTTAAAGGTTCTAAGTCAGTGCATCTTTTGTCTCGCACACTTAAGGTCGGTGTAAGTTTTACTTTGTGCTTACAGAGTCTGTGCATATTTGCCTTGTGCTAAAACAAGGTCGGTGCACATTCTTCGTAAGGCAAAACCAAGTCTGTGCATAGTTGATTCATGCATAACCAAGTCCGTGCATTCTTGCACAATCCATGAGTAAGGTCAGTGCACATCTCATTTATGCACACTGAAGGTCTGTGCATATCTTGCTGAATGCATTACAGGGTCAGTGCACATTTCCTTATGTACTCTTAGGTCTGAGCATGGTTTGCCTTATGCATGGCCAAGTCCGTGCAGTTCATGGTAGCACAGCAATGTAGGTCAGTGCATGCTTTACTCTTGCACATGCAAGGTCCGTGCACATTAGGCCTATGGCACTAGGGTCTGTGCATCTTTTGCATTATGAACACATGAAGTCAGTGCACCTCTCAGCCCTATAGCCATATAAAGTCTGTGCATATTTTTCACGTCTGAGCATACTTGCCATAAAACACTATAGAGTCTAACCAAGTTTGCCTTGTGGATAGCTTATGTCCATGCACATTTGTTCTAATGCTCTATCAAGTCTGTGCAATTCTTATATTTGTTTGACTGTCTTATGCCATCTAAGTGTTCGACATATTGATAGGAACTTTACTTAAAAGGCTCCAGAGAACCAGGAGAGATATGTTTGTGAACTTTAAGGAGGGTACGTGATTCGAGATAGAAAGTAAGTTGATGCTCGTGACACGTGGAAAGTCATCAGCTCAGATGATGCCACGTGGCCAGTAGAGATCAAATCTGGATGAAATGTTGAGCGAAAAATGTGGTTTCCATGTGCTCGGCATCTGCTGCCTATAAATAGAAGAAGATTCACAGAGTGAAAAGGTTGATCGTAACAGAGAGAACAGGAGGAAGCTCCAGCCAGACAGTGCAAGTGCGATCCATCTGAGTTAGAGCTAGCAAGACATGAGAGAGCTGTGAGAGCTTTGTGAGAAGAGGATTTGATAGTTTGTTTTCGGTCTCTTGGTTCAGAACCAGAGCTGATTCTCTCTTTGCTAAGAGCTACATTTGTGTTTCGATTTTCTATTTTCTTTCATTCGTTTGAAATCTTATTTTCAAGCGGTGTGTCAGCGGGAAGTTTAAGCTATAAACCTCAGCGGCAGAGGAGGACTCCTCTGGTAGCATAAGCTGTAAGGCTCAGCAGTTGTAGGGAAGCTTTCCCAGAAGCTGTGGATCAGCGGTCTTGAAGCTGTGAATCAGCAGTCAAGCTACACTTGATTTAAGTGTGGGGTGGACGTAGATCTCTGCAGGAGATCGAACCACCTAAAAACTCCTGTCTCTGGTGTGATTGTGTTCTGGCTTGTGTCCATTATAGTTTTCTCCTTACTTCTTGTTAGATGGATGTGTAGGACCGATTGAGAATTGATTTACTCCAATCGCTCAATTCTATCTGTCTATTAGATTTTCCTGACTGTCACACAGCAGCTCCTTCTAATTCCGCACTAGTTTAGCTGCTGTAGAAATTTTTAAATAGGTGATTGATCTATTCACCCCCCCTCTAGATCCACATCACGTGGTATCAGAGCTTAACTCTTCTGCAGGGACTAACATCTTGAAGAGATAGTTATCATGGATGCTAGAGGGATGACAGCAAAAGGACATTCCACGACCAAGCCTCCGTACTTCAACGGGTCCAACTATGCTTATTGGAAGAATCACATGCAAGTGTTTCTAAGGGCCAAGGATTACGAGATCTGGAGAGTTGTCAATAAGGGACCATTTGACCTCCCTAGGGATGAAGAATTGTGGACTAAAGAGTAAATTCAAAAATCAACCTTGAATTGGGGTGCTATCAATGCAATTCAATACGCCCTTCATCCCACGGAGTTCTCCAGGATCTCATCATGTGCTACAACTAAGGAGATGTGAGATAAGCTGGAGGTGATATACGAAGGGACTTCCCAAGTCAGGGAGACTAAAGCCAACATGCTAGTCTCTGAATTTGAGGCGTTTAAGATGAAGTCGAGTGAGACTATTACAGAAATGTATGCTCGTCTTACGATCATCACCAACGGTCTCAGAAGTCTCGGCAAGATCTACTCTGATTATGAGATAGTGAGAAAGATTCTACGCTCGTTAACTCCTATTTGGCACACCAAGGCTACAGTTATTGAGGAGTCTAGAGACCTAAGAAACACCAAGGTAGATGAGCTGATTGGTTCACTCATGACATATGAGATGAACTTGCCAAAGGCAGAGGAGCTGGAGAGAAGGAAGAAACCCATTGCATTGAAGGCAGCATCTAGCAGTAAGGGAACATCTAGTGAAAGTAGCTCTTCTGGAACAGAAATTGAGAATGATCAGTTTGCCCTGTTGACTCGTCAGTTTAAAAGATTCTTGAGGAAAGAAGGAAGGCAATTCAGAAGGAAAAATACGACTGGCAGAAGACACTCAAGGTATAAACCTAATTCTGCCAAAAAGAATGATAATATTATTTGTTATCATTGCAGGAGATCTGGCCACCTAAAGGCAGATTGTCCAGAAATACAAAAGGAGAAGCCAAAAATGAAGAACTATAAAGGAAAGGCCATGATCAGTACTTAGAGTGACGAGGATGAGGGCAATCATAGCTGCACCTCTGAAAGTGAAGAGGAAAGAAGCCAAATCTGTTTAATGGCCAAGAGTAGTGAGAATGATGAGGATGATCAGGTAACTTCTCCCTTTGAGAATTACACTATTCATGACTGGGAGGATGCATATGCTGAGCTTCTTGATAAGTTTGATGATGTTAAAAAGGAAAATAGGCATTTAAAAAGGAAAGTTAACTCTCTCATGAATGATACTACATTGTCTGATAAAATTGCCTATCTTCAAGCTGAAAATGATGTTTTAAAGAAATCTTGTGCTGAATCTGATGATATAAAAAAGGTCTTGATTGATGCTAGAGAAGAAAATGAAACTCTGAAAAATATCATTGATAATTTGAAACTTAGATTGTAGAACTTTGAAGATGAAATGAAAATTGTGAATGCAGCACGAGCGAATGCTATGGCCTTCCCTTCTCTTCTCTCCTCTCTGACTCCCTCTCTCTTATGCATACGGAAGATAATAAAGTTGTGCCCTTGGAAAGAGGCTGCACTCTATCCATAGAACGTGAGATCATTACATTCCACATCGTCTTGACTACGTCTTCGGAGGGTCGTCACTGTAATCTTTGGGCATGATAAGGTTGCCTCTCTTGAAGGCTCGCTGTTTGACGAGCTTTTCGTAGGCTCGCACCATACAGGCCTGGTATACTTGTAGGTGTTGGTAGGCTTGGAGCCGCTTGCCCTCCAGATTGGCGAGCTGTTCTAGCCTCCTCTACTATTCATCTTCATCTGGGTCGATCAAGCTAGTGTGGACCACCACGCGGCAAGAGGCTAACTGGATCTCAAGGGGGATGACGGCTTCAGCCCCATAAACGAGGGAAAATGGTGAGCACCCCATAGGGGACTTGTAAATCGTTCGGTAGGCCCACAGCGCCTCGAACACCTTCTCACCCTAGTCACGCTTCCGGTGGCTAAAAATTTTAGCCAGAAGCTTACAGATGGTTTTGTTGAAGGCTTCAGCCAAACCATTGGCCTGAGGATTATAGACCGAAGAGTTCCTCCAGTTAATGTGGAACTTGGCCGCTAGTTGATATACGACTCTATTCTTGAATGGCGTTCCATTATCAGACATTATGCAACTGGGGGTACCAAATCGGTAGATGATGTTGTGCCAAATGAGCCTGGCTACCACTTCGCCGGTGACCTCCTGTAGGGAAAGGGCCTTAGCATAGCGAGAGAAGCAGTTGGTGACAGCCAGAATGTACTTATGGCCCTTGAAAGATGACGGGAAGGGCCCTGCGATGTCCATACCCCACTCGGCGAATGGCCAGGTGGGGGTTGTGGGACACAGCGGATTGGGAGGTCTCCTGGGTACTGGGAAAAAGGCTTGGCATTGATGACATGTACGGGCATACCGGGTGGAGTCCGCGTACATGGTCAGCCAATAGAAGTCTTTGAGCTTGATATTATGCTTCATTCTATCCCCGGCCTGGTGAGCACCACATAATCCCAAATGGACTTCACGCATGATGACTCAGGCTTTAGCTGGGGAGACACATCTCAGAAGAATCGACTTGTCCTTCTCGTGGACAAGTCTATATAAAGAGTTGCTGATCAACTCATATGACGTTGCTCGGTGGAGTAGCTGAACCCTATTGGAAACATAATGTTTTGATGATGTCTCACTATAAGTCATTAGCCAATCAATTTAAAAACTCATGAAACATCCTTGATTGGCCAGGTATGAAGAAGCTGAAAAAAAGCACGAACAAGTCTAAGGCTGTGTCGACGGAGTCGCTTAGTTACGTCAACGCAATCAAGCGAAGCTCAAAAAGATAAAGAAAAAGGCGACGGCTCACAAGGCTGAAAAATAACGCTTAAGGGTGACAAATAGATAACCAAGGGCGTTAAATGGCTTACAAGGCTGAAAAATAGTTAGTGGAGCTAAATTCACCAATTTCAACAAAAGATTAAGGAACTATGGCTTAAAGAAGGAGATAAAAGCACTTCTGTTTTCCATGAGGTGGCATCAGCCAAGAAACGAGCTTTGAGAATTGAGCATCTAAAATCAGGAGACAGAATGATAGAAGACAGTAAGGAAATTCAGGAGTTCATCAATTTCTTCAAAAATCTCTCTGAGGAGGAATCATACTCGAGGCCAAGCTTGCTACAAGGGATACTGCCAACATTGTAAAACAATGAAGCTGAGTGGATAGTTTCTCCTTTCCAAGAAGTTAAACAAGCTATTTTCAGTATGAATGCTGATAAATCACCAGACCCGCATGGTTTCTCTATGGGATTTTACCAACACTTCTGGAGTATATCAAGGATGATCTGATGCTGGTGATAAAGGAATTTGAAGAGAGACCCCTCGGCATTAGATGTTTCAATTCCATTTATCTAGTTTTAATTCCTAAAAAGGGCTGCACGCTTCCCACGGTAGGATCCCCGAGGTGGGTTTGACCTTCGAGCTCTCCTCGGCACTTCACAACTCAGTCCGCACACAGGTGCAGCTGGGGTGGGGGTCGAGTTAATCTGGAGCCAAGGTGAGTTTGACCTCATAAATCCAAAAAAAAACCTAAAAAGAAGGGGCTGAATAAGTCACTGATTTCAAACCAATTAATCTTCTTAATGGCTGTAATAAGATTATCACAAAAATGATAACAAGCAGGCTGGAGAAGGCGATTGAGCAACTGGTGGGAAAGAACCGATCAGCTTTTATTAAAGGAAGATTCATTCTTGATAAATATATGGCAGCTTATAAGGCTCTTCATTATCAAAGAACTAAAAGCAAAGAAGGATTGATTTTGAATGTAGACTTCCAGAAGGCATATGATAGGGTGAGTTGGGATTGTATCTAAAAAGTCCATGTCTGATTGGTTTCAAGTCTAAGTGGAACAGCTTGCTTATGAGCTGCATTACAACTGCACGATTTTTCATTCTCATAAAGGGAGAACCTTGTGGTTATTTGTGGCAGTTTTAGAGGTTTGGGACACGGATATCCCATCTCCCCTCTCATTTTAGTGGGGCAGATCCTCAGTTCCATCTGGAACAGAGCAGCACATGTTGGTCTAGTAGATGGTTTTGTCATTGGAAGAGAAGCTTTCACATCTACAATTTGCGGATGACACCCTACTCTTTACCTCAGGGAAGATACAAACATCAAGGAATATTCAGTTACTCTTTTTTTAAGCGATATTCAGTTACTCCTTATGCTCCTTGAGGCTGTGTCAAGGCTGAAAACTAATTTTGAGAAATCGGAAATTGTCGGAATCGGGCTCAGTCAGAAGAGATTAACTGAAATAGCTGAAATTCTCAGCTGTAAAAAATCCTCCTTTCCCATCTATCCAGGTCTTCCACTAAAAGATGGAGCTATTAGTGTGAGGGATTGGGACCAGGTTATCAAAAAGTTTGATGAAAAACTTGAGGGCTGGAAATCCAAGCTCCTGGCAGCAGGTGGCCGGTGGATCCTTCCCAAAACAATTGTAAAGCCCATGTGGCTCTTTTAAATTATATTACCTCCCCCGAATGGACATCCCCACGTCCACATTTAGGTCCCGATCTTCTCCCACACTACTCCGCTCCTCTGACCTCAACAAACATCTCTCGGTTAAATGTGAACCCATAGCTGCGAAGTGCCCCCTGCTCTCCACCCATGGCTTTAGATATATACAGACTTCTCTTCAACATAGAATGAATGTGTTTGGATTCAATCGGATGTAAATAAATACTGACTACTTGCGGTCTGTGGGGAAAGGCGTCCAATACATGACTCCCTACAATTGCCTACGCACTGGCACCTACGGAACCCCCCTTCTCTCCATGTGTTGCCCATTTCCCCAGCCCACGTGCCATGCCCGGGCGACACATCCCCAGTCAAACCTTGGTTCCATAGGTGATCGTTGAGAAATCGACTGGCACGCCTGCACCCCAGCTATGTTTCCCTAAAAATCAGGAGACTTCTCATGCCACTCTAACCTCCCTCAGCGTTTCGTAAAAGGCGAGTGCCTGGTACTGCCTTGAGGAGGATACGGCCATAGGAAGGGATACCCGAAGTACGCCAGGATCTGACATCTCCCTTATCGCCTTATCCCATCCCTCAGTTTGGTCACCGAATGCACACTACGCTTGGGGCCGGCCGATCCCGAGGGCACTACCCCCGAGGGCTCTGAACCCGTGACCCGACGAGCGTGAACAAAAGGATGGCACGCCCGGTGGGACATCTCCCACCTTCCTTCTTTTTACTGAAGAGAAAGCCTGTGCCAGCCCTGAAGTTCTGGTGCCCTTTTCCTGTTCTTGCAGGAGAGGCAGAAGAGGGCACTTGTTCGCACTTTCCAGCATCTTCCGGTTAACGCTTCAGGCGTCGGACCGCAATCGACGACCACTAATGGTTGTCGCCTCCACAACATCCAGCACTATAACAACCATGGCAGCCGTCACCTACGGTCCCATCATCATCACCACCCATGCGTGAGTGGGCTATTTGGCGGTGCCTATTGCTTTCGGTAGCTTCGCCCTAGTCGTCTGAGCACCCTACTTTCTGGGTGTGGTCCCCATGGCTGCTCCGTGGCTACCCCCTGCCTCCATGCACACCAGCGTAATTGACGTGCCACACCAGCTCCCAGCCTCAACAACTTGCTCGAGTGTTAGGATTGGGTCTTCCATGACCGACCCCCGTAGGGGCCCCGAACCAATTTCTGCCTAGGCAAGCGCTAGCCCTCAGGCCTAGTTTTGACCGACTTCTAATGTGGGCCTCCCACCCCAAGCTTCGATCTCCACTGTAGCAGTTTGTTCAGACCTTCAAGCCCAAGCTCCAGTTAAGCCAGCATCTGGCACGGGTCTCTACCCCAGGATGCCCGGCTCCCCAGCATTCCACTCGGGCGCTTAGTCCCGAGCTCCAGCCGAGCCAGTTCCCCGCATGGTGATGCACACAACCTGTCGTTGATAATGCCGTGCCACACAAATTTCAAAATTTATAATACCGCACTCACTCACTTAACTGATTTTCGGGATATGTTGCCTGGCCATTGAACCCGCAGAGGGGGGTTCGAATCCGGTGAAGTCTGGATGGGTTTTCACCCATTTTCAAGAAACATTCATACGCCAAAACATCTGGGGTGCTCCCATTGTCCACTAGTATCCTATCTATGTTACAATGGTTTATACTAGCTGAGATTACAAGGGCATCATCATGCGGGGTGGCTACCCCTTCCAGGTCTTGGTCGATGAAGACTAAGGCCTGCTGATTACTCACCGGTGAAGCCTTAGGGGGCTCGGAAGCCCGAGAGACTTGTTTGGCATGACACTTTCTTCCTTGGCTGTTGTCCCCTCTTGAGCGAATCCTCCTGAAATGACATTGATGTAGACCCCACAGGGGCGGTTGTCGATTTCTTCTGGAGGGACTCCGTGATCTTCTTGTTGCTCAGCCACGTATTGGGGAAGGTGACCTTGGTTGATAAGACTCTCATTCTCATCCTTGAGGTCCTAACAATCCCCAGTGTGGTGGTTGTGATCGTTGTGGAACTGGCAATGTTTGCGGCGACTACGACGTCGAGGGTCAGCCTTCATATGCTAGCGTCGGCGAAGGAGGCCTGAGTCCTTGATTTCTTGGTAAATCTCATAGACAGGAGTGGACAAGGGGGTATACCGCTCGAACTTCCAAAGAGGTTCTTTGCAGTCCCCATCTCAGTTTCTTCTTTTTCCTTGGCCTGAGTTCCTTGGCCTGAGGTTTGCTCAGACGGTCACTTTTTGTCTCCCCCTTGCCCCGAGCTTGAAGGGTCTCGGCAAGCATTGAGGACTTCTTCACACTCTGCATGACGTAGAGCCAGGGTCATCAGATCGACGAGAGAGGAGGGAGGGTGGAGCACCAGTTCTCACCGGAGGTTCTCGTCTTGGGTGCCTCCAGTTACTATGGTGATGGCTGAGGCGCCATTCAGGCGGGGGATGCGCAGGGCTTCCGATTTAAATCGATTAATGTAAGCCCCTAGCTTTTCTCCTTGTGCCTGCTTTAGGGCCAACAGCCCCGCTATCGACTTTGGAGGTCTGCTACTGACGAAGCTTTCCTTGAATAGTCTCCCAAACTGTCTAAAGTTGTTGATGCTGCCGAGGGCAAGTGTTCGAAACCACGCTTGGGCTCCCTGAATTAGGGTGGTCATGAAGGTGCGGCACTTGATAGCATCAGATGCCCTGTGCAATGTCATTAGAGCATCAAAACTATCATAATGATCGGTCGGGTCACCCTGGCCGTCATAGGACTTGAAGGCTGGGAGGGAGACTCTCGGGGAGACTTCGGCCTTCAAGATTTGATCGGAGAATGGGGATTGCTCCTCATCCTCTGGAGTGGAGCCTTTTTGCGGGGCGCGGAGGGTGCACTCTTTCTCAGTGAAACGTCATTCGAAGTACTGTAGGTGGAGGGACAACTCTGCTTGACATGTAACTGGGAGACTGTGAGTTCATCCCCAGTAGTTGCCTCGCCGCTCCTCAGCGGGAGCATCTGCTTCTGAGGGCTGCTGAGGCAGCCCAGGTTTCTCTATCCTTATAGATATGCACAGGTGTAATCTGTGCAGGTAAATGAGCTGTGAAGGGAAGTCTAGCCACAAAATGAATTTGGGCATGAAAATTTATGGGGACGTGGGGGACATGTTGAGGAAGAAATGCTCACAAGAGGTGGATGTGATCAGAGGAGGGGAAAGGGGTGGACCAAACCAATCTCTGAAGCTCTACCTAGTAGATAGACTCACAGGGTGCGCTAGATAGCAAGGGGAAACCATGGCTCCACGCAGTAGCACGAACTTGGACTAGGTTCTCTGGGATTTGAGGGACACCGAGGAGGTCACCTCCTAGCCACACGAGCAGCAACAAGCCTGAAGGAGATGCTTTGGGCATCACACCCAAGAGGAAGAGAGAGGGGGAGATGGAGGGAGTCGCACCCAAGGAGAGGGAGAGGGTTGGCCACGACCTTCTCACAAGCTTTTCTCAAAAAGTTTTCTTCATTCTATTTCCAAAATAAATTACATGGTATTATATATAAGGAGGGGAAAGAAAATCCTAATTTCTATAAAGGAATCCTAAAAAAGGGCATCTATTTGAATTTCCCTACATAATAGGAATGGGTGGGGGAGGGAATCTCCCTCTTTCCTAAAGAGTAGGAGAGGGGGGGCTACCATCTCCAAGGAGAAGAGGAGAGGGTGGGGCGCACCCAACTCTAACATTAATGGGTCTGGGCAGATGAGGGAAGGAGCGGCCCACAATGGGGCTCTTCCATTGGCGCCCAACCCAATTGGGCCCTGAGAGTGAACCAAAAGTGGCCCACTAGCCCTCACCGAGCCTACTGGATACAAAATAATGCTAAATAAGTCCAACTGGCCACAGCTTGGCCTACAAAAATCCAGAGTGATAAAAAATAGAAGACTCCAGCTCATGGGTAGCTCTCCATGTCGTCTCCCAGCCATAACGATGCCTGCAAGTCCCGAACAGTGTTGCGCGTCCTGTAATGTCGCTCTATCGTGTCGCGCCGATCCTGAGCTCGGGTGTCCTCACCAACTCTCCCTGAGCAGGAAGAACTCGACCCCATCGAGTAAGGGTCTCTATCACTCCGGTATAGCTCGAGCAAGTCTAGATCCATCCTCTCAAGCTCTGTCCCAGTGATCCATTTGTCCTTGGATGTGGGTCATCCTCTCCAACGTACCAAGTAGTGGTGATACTCGCCACTCCTAGTGGTAGTCACCTGCTCATCGAGTATAGGCTCTATCCACTCACGCTGCTGAGGTGACGGGGCTGGAAGTGGACTCTCAGGGGAGGGCTCATTCACAAGGGGTGGAGAAGGTCCAAACAACTCACTGGGGATCACTGTCGGGTCTCTATATGCAACTAAATATCAGACATTGAATGTAGTGCTGATACCATAGTCCTCCGACAAGTCTACAACATATGCATTAGACCCAACTCGCCTCAAAACTCTAAAGGGGCCAGCACCACGAGCTTGTAGTTTCTTCACGGCTATAGAAGGAAACCGTTCTCATCTAACCTAGATCATGACATGATCTCCCTCTAATGACTCCCTACCAGAATACGTGTCATATACTTAAGAAAAGACTCATAGATAAGAAGGGATCATGTAAACAGTGATCAAAACATTAATAAAACAAGCCTTTCTGTCATTTGAAATATGAATTTAATACAAGAGTATGATGTTTTTCACATGAAACTTACTTAAGTTAAAAATAATTTTTAAGTGGAGGTGAAATATGAAATCTACTAAGATGAATCTCTAACATAACCAGGTCTATGAATACAGTGCTTAAACAAGAATAAAACCTACTTAGCTAGGCTTATCATATAGTTAATAGGGTCAATCTGTAATCTGTTTAGAGTTAATAGGAAGCAAATTATAGGAAGCGGTTAGTGGTCATATGAAGGCTGCTTAGGGGGCTTAGCGGTCTATCGCTGGGCCGCTAAGGAAGAATGGAAGTCTCATGGAGACCATTTGGCTCTTGTAACAGACAATAATAAGGTATGGCATGCAAACCTATTTTAAAGGAAATAAATGCAAGAAAATAGGCTAGAAAGTGATGTAAAACATGCTATAGCAAAAATTATGTCATGGGAATACATGGGTTTCACGAATTAAGCTAAGATCATTATCTTTGTAATTAAGGTGAGGGACTATGCATGCAGAATGACCTAGATGTGTAGTGATAATAAATCATCAAATATGCTTGGTACACTATATGAAATCTCATGAAACAAGAGGACTTTTACTCCTAACATATTGTTCTAGCCATCAATAAGATAACCTACCTCTGAAAGTACTTCTATGGATCAAAGTTTTGATTGGAAGGAAGTCCTAGTTCCTACACGTCCTGTGCTAAACCAATAACTTCTTGTCCCTCGTTCTCCTTAATCCCTTGACCTAAAGTCATAAAATTTGGAAGGTAGGTAGAGGATAGTAAGAGAAAGAAAAGGTTCTAAAGATACTACTCGTACTAACCTTTTTTAGGACTTCTAATCTCTTGATCTTCACTGGACTCCTGCACTGTCAGACGTCTTATCTCTCCAACGCCTGGGTCTTCTAGCACGAAATTTGGAGAGGAGTTAGATAAAACTAAGGTGAACAAAATCTTCTAAAGAACCAACCTGAGATAACACCTCTTTACCGTCGAATTTTGCGAGCCAAAATAAGGGTTCGCGCATGTCGGAACTGAACCCTATTTATAAAGTTTACCTAGGGTTTGAGGATTAGATCAAACTTAGAGTCCTAATTTGGGGCAGGGCTAATCCCTAGAGTCTTATGGAGAGTCTCCCATGTCAGATAGCTTCGATCCATGGTGATTAGGTTGCCAAAGATGTAAGTTTTTCACGCTTCTCCATAGCTCGTTCACGGAAGATAGTTGTAGTCGTCTCAAGACCACCTCAGGGCAGTAGCGGTCGCGCGATGGACCGTCTTTAGCCATTTAGTCTGAATTTTTTAGATTTTCACATTTATCTATTAATTATCCCCTTTTTAGCCTATTTATCCAACTTAATTCTATAAATTACCCTAATTACGGTTGTAGTAATGGGCTTGGGCCCTAAAGAGATAATTCCTTTGATCAATACTCCCTCATAAATCTCAACTTATGTCTTATATGAGTACTAAATTTATTATTTATCTTTTAACTCTTAACTATAGTTATTGATGCCTAGCTATCACAATGAATAGAGATTGTAGGAATAGGCTTACTCAGCAGAGGAAGCTCAATCACTAGGTTCTTCAGCTAATCTGCCCCTCTACCGGTCATCTCTAGAGCTATAAGCTCATATTCCATAATGGATCGAGGTAAAATAGTTTATTTCGTAGAGTTCCAAATCACTGCCCTTCCACCTAGCATGAAAATAAAGCCAGTGGTGTCCTTACCTTAGCCATTTCATGTCATCCAACTGACATCATTATATCCCTCAAGTACAACAGGAAATCTTTCATAATGCAATGCATATGATAAGGTACCTTTCAAGTACTTGCATATTCGCTCAAATATATGTCAATAAATTTTGCTAGGACATTGTGTATATCTATTATGTCTATTCGTAGCAAAAGAAATATCAAGTTTATTACAATTAGATAAATACATCAAACTACCATTGAGTTGTGAGTATCTATATTGATTAAAATTATCGCAATTACTTTTCTTTAGAACGACACTAAGATCTAAAATAGCACTAATAGATTTGGAATCAAAAAAACCAAACATTGTTAATACTTTCTCAATATAATGAGCTTACAATATGAAGAGGCGAGATCTTGTGTCAAGCCATTGACCGTCGGATCTCAAATGATTGTGGGGGCAGCCACCCAACAAAGAACTATGCAAACAATGGGGAAGAAGCGATCAAGGGTCCCGAGATTGTGATCTCAGAAAAAATCCTCTAATGCTTAAGTCAGTGATGATAAGAGCCAAGTGTGAGAAGGAGACAGGAGAGATGAAGGACACGAGACTGCTCCTCACTAGTGAAGTGGCTAGAGTCGACTTACCTTTCCGGAGAGCATTCCTGGATTTATATAGCTGCTCGTTTCCTTTCGAGGGCAGGGGAAGCGAGAGAGCCTAGGGGGCATTACCTCCTGGGTGAGGGCTCTTCACCGTTTGAGGACTCTTACCTTTCTCTTATCTCCTATCTCTTATCTCCTAAACTTTCTATAGTCAATTACGCTCGGTCACCCTTTGGGCTTTCCCCGCGCATAGGAGGTACGATTATTCAGACTCCTGAGCCAGGAAATCACGTGGGCTGTGTTGGACCGAATGAGTTGGGCCTCCTGATGAGTGAGCCCGATAGAGGGCTGTCACTCGTTGGACTATGCAGGTCTTGTTGCGCCATATTGGGCCGCATATTTTCGGGCCGCTAATCTACCCCTCTCTACTTACCCCAATACTCCCAAGCCAGGAGACGGGCTCGGAGAGTAGAGTACATGTACAGATCGAGATCGTGGCTCGGATGGGGGATTGGCCATTATGAGCTGTCCCTACTTCGGTTCCTAGGGACCATTAATGTGGCTACCCTAGCATACGGGGGCTCGATGATAATGATGATGTACTATGCATCGATTCGAGGGCACTAGCTGACAGGGCTCCTCACGATGACGATTCGGGAGCGGGACGAGGCCCGACAGGCCTTAGCCCTTTTGGTGAGTTTTGCTTAACTGATGCATTACTATTATGCTAGAATGCGACTGACTTGGAGTTTTGATTTCAGCGGGGGGAGGAGGCCCAGCGACAGGGGGCCAACGCTCCGTCTTCCTCTACCGTACAGACTCCTGCCGACCGGGCAGAGCGAGAGGCAGAGTTCCGATGGATGGTCGATCGGGCCAAGGTGGTCGAGGCAGCGCTCGCCGAGCGGGTACATCTTACACTTCCCTTTGTGAATTATGTTTTTATATTAAAATGTAGTTGACTAATGGTGAATGCATGTGTGCAGGTGACAGAGCTGACTGCCGCCATAGGCAAGGGCGACCAGTTGCGAGAGGAGCTCGTACTGGCGCAGGATGAGGTCGCCCGTCTGCGTGAGGAGCTGGCGCAGAGTTACACTCTGAGAGAGGAGGTGACTGGCCTGTGTGGGGAGCTAGGGCAGAGCGTCCACTTGTGGGAGTCGGCAGAGTGAGGGTAGGCTGAGGTGCAGGAGGACGTAGCCCGTCTGTGGGAGCGGTTAGCACAGGCCAGACCGTCAGACTCGGTGGAGATGGCGGTCCTCTGAGCAGAGGTGGAGCGACACCAGACCATGACCTCGGAGCTAGAGCGTTATCGACAGGAGGCGTTCGAGCTACGCGGTGAGGTGCGGGCCTACAAAGAGATGAGCCACTCCCATAGCGGGATGAGTGGTAGTTGTGCGGCCCCGAGTGGGAGTCAGGCTACTCACGGCTCCGTTGGGCACTTCCTCACGACTTCCTCTCAACGGCAGGGGAATGAGGAGGAGGATCGGTGCCGGCGATGAGAGAGGGAGGAGGCTGCGACCTCTACGATGGGCCCGCCATCGAAGAGGCAAGAGGGAGGGGGTGATAGCGACAGGCCAGAGGGGGCGGCCTGATTTTGCTTGGTACTCCGACACCTGTACATGATGCGATGTGATAGTGACCTAGCTTGTCTTTTTTCCCTTTTTTTGTTGATTTTCTTATGTGACGCATGTATGTATGAAAAGATGCAAATTTGGACCATGGACAACTTACGGGTGAGACACACAGGAGGGGCGAGGCACACCGACTTTACAAGAGCGACGATGTGAGAGGAGCGAGGTACGCCGACTTCGTGGGAGTGACGACGCGAGAGGAGAGACACGCCGACTCTACGAGAGAGATGACGCGAGAGGAGAGAGGCATGCCGACTTTACTAGAGAGACAATGCGAGAGGAGAGACACGCCGACTCTACGAGAGTGACGACGCAGGAGGAGAGACACGCCAACCCTACAAGAGAGACGTCGTGAGATGAGAGGGACACGCCGACTCTACGAGAGAGACGACGCGAGAGGAGAGAGGCACGCCGATTCTACAAGAGTGACGACGTGGGAGGAGAGAGACACTCCGACTCTACGAGAGCGACGACGCGGGACGAGAGAGACATGCCGACTCTACAAGAGCGACGATGTGGGATGAGAGAGACACGTCGACTCTATGAGGGTGACGACGCGGGAGGAGAGAGACACGCCGACTCTACGAGAGGGACGGTGCGGGAGGAGAGAGACACGTCGACCCTACGAGAGAGACGACGCGGGAGGAGAGAGACACGCCGACCCTACGAGAGAGACGACGCGAGAGGAGAGAGACATGCCGACCCTACGACAGAGACGACGCGAGAGGAGAGACATGTTTGTTCCGAGGAAGGAGGATGAGCTTCAAGCAACACAGCAAAGGAATGGGCGGCTGATCTTATGCCGTACAAGGTTTATGCGGCTATCTCTAGGCCGTATATATCAGTTGAGCGGCCCGTAACTGGCCGTAGGACATAATAATCATTCGACATGAATTGAGAGATGTGCGGCCAACAGAGAGCCGCTCAATAGGAAGGGCGGTCTATCGTTAGACCGCCCAACTCATCACGCAGAAAACCCGATCGGGACTCTCTTGGAGAGTCCCAATTCGAGGTGTTCTACCTCAACTTGACCCAAATCCTATCCAAACCTGTTCTAAGATTATTTCAACTCAATCCTAGTGGGTTTAGACCTCTAGAACAAGGATCTATATAAGGAAGAGGGTGCCAAATTCGTGACTCACTATTTTCCTATTTTTCTAGCCCTCTAAGTTATTGTTTCTCTTGTCAAGACATCATGAAAAGGGCCCTAGGAATGAGTGAGCTACGAGGGGCCGAAGCCGGCCAGGAAGGAACGTGAGGTGCTTCAGCGGCTGGCTGCAATTTCCCGTCAACTGAGTTCTAGTCCTTCAAGAGAGGTGTGTTTGTAAATTTATTTAAATTTCACTTTGCTTTCTTCTTGACATTGTCTTTTCTCTTTTTCTCTCTCTTCCCTCTTCCCCTTTTCCTTTTTCCTTTCCAGCTCCTCCCTGGCCCTAGGCGCTACTCCACCTTGAAGTGGATGGTCCTGATGATCCGAGCATTACCCTTGGGGGTGACCCACATTCTTATCTCCTGGCACCTACGCCCTCTCCTAGTTCTAGGCAACAACTACCCCAAACTATCCTTAGACTGGCATAGTATTTTAGCTTTGATAGAAGCCTGGCATCCTCAGATCCATACTTTCATGCTGGCATCTTTTGAGGCCACCATCTTGTTAGAAGAGGTGGAGACTTACTTTTCCTTTCCTAGGTCCAAAGTAGGGGAGGACTCCATATGCCATACTATTGCTCCCATAGGCCCTATTGCCATTCAAGGGGGGTTTATTCCGGACAGTAGGGAGGCTCGCACCTTCATAGACCCACGCCACATTCACCTCCTTCCCCTTAGTCAGTGGGTGGTAGAGCACTGTAGGAATAAGTGTGGGTGGGACGAGGCCATAGCCAAGGCTGCGTCCATCTATTTGTGTGGTGCCATCTTGTTCCCTTCAGCCGACCATACCTTAGACCTACCCCTTCTCAGCACTATTAGCAGCCTGTGGCAGGGTCTTTCCATTTCCTAGGCTATCCTGGCCTATCTCTATAAGGGCCTCAGCTCAGCAGCCTTAGGGGGTCCGTTGTTCGGCTCCATGATTCTCTTGGAATGTTGGATGGGAGTTAGGATGAAGTTCACCCCTCGAGAAGATACTAACACGGTTAGCCCCTTTAGGTTCCCTTCGCAAGTTGAGTGCAGGACATCTGACATGAAGACCAGGGACGACTGGCGTCAGTACCTCGGCAGACTACTCCTGGAACGATTCGTGATGCGCCCCAGCTTCCTTCTTGATACCGACATCAGACTGCCTAGAGGGTGGGGCTTAGACCTGCGGCTCGTGAGTGATGCGGTGCTGGCGATGTGCAGCCCGCACCGGTGCTATTTACAGATCGGGATGCCCAGGACTATCCTACCCCCCTATCCCACCTTCCCGCACTGCATGCGAGGAGGATCAGCACCGAGGAGGATGAGCAGATGGTCAGGAGCGCCCTGATCATGTGGGGAATCAGCAGGGTGCGGACTCTACCAGGGGAGGTGGCTGAGGTGGCGGAGACCTGCCAGGCTTATTAGGGCATTGAGAGAGATATGTCCTCGGGGGGATGCCCAGTGGAGGATAGAGTGATTGTACCCTTTTTCCATTTTCATGATGTCTAGAGTTTGAATTTGTGAATAAATGAGTTGATTGATCTGAGATAGAATTTGAGCTTGGCTCGTGACTTTGTGGATTATGGTTCTATCTTTGCCGTGTGATGATCATAATCTTTGAGCTTCATCCTCAACCTGTAACTACGCACATGGAAACAAGAAAACAAGTTAAATCTGTTTTAGGCTTAACCCCTTGCCTGTAACCGATGAACTCTTGATTTTTGGTCAAGGGAGTAAGCCTTATTAAAATAGGCAACTAGAAAAAAGGAGATATGCGATGCATGATATGAAAGGGATGGGGTGGTCTTGGAAACTGTAAGATTAAATGATTCGCCATCTTATTTTACCAGAGTATAATATAAATATCAATCTTGTTTTCCTTTTTAACTTTTAATGTGATATTGTCTAATATATTTACTGGAATATCATTGTGCAGTGCCAGAACCCAAAGATTTTGTGTATCCACTGGATAACTGTCCCCATGACTGGCTATTCTTGCATTGTGCAGCAGTGGTAAGCAGTTTATTTTGCGGTAGTATTCCATTAAACTGAAATTTTTTCCCATTAAACTGAACTTAACACTGTTTATTAAGCGACATTGATGCTGTTTCTCAACCTTTATTTAAATGATTTGGAACTGATGTATGGCTTATGGAATGTTATCCAGAAGGATTACAGGTTGAAACTTGATCAAAACAAAGTGCAAAAGGTTTCAACGGCCAAATTTACCTGTCAAGAAAAACTAATTTTGACATTGCATTATCGGGTTGGATATCAAAATCAGTTTATGATTAATCACAAAATACCGGCATCTGTAAGAACATCAATATGAGATAATTTCAGCTTATTAAACCTTGAAGAGAAGTGTCCAAAAGTTCACATGTTTGTGTGTGTGTGTATGTTTTGGCAGTTCTCGGTTCAGATGGAGAACATATAAATTCATCTCTATTCCACTCTTTCGATGGAAATTGTTGGGAATGTTTTTGGAACTTCAATGCAAATATATGATTGTCTCCAAAAGCTCACTCCTCTGGACCTGGAGTTCCCTTTTAACATAAGTTGGATATTTCAGTATTTTAAGTGTTTCTTTTGTTAAGTTGCCGATCAGGAAAAGCAACAACATTTAACTTTTGGTCTTTCTGTTTTCACTTGTCATTTGTATGTTCTGCAACTCTGATGCTTTTGGGTTCATTAGCCATGCTTGAATGCACTATTTACATTATTTCAGGTGCATCATGGTGGTGCCGGAACAACAGCTGCTGGTCTTAAAGCAGCAGTGAGTACACTTTTTACCTAAATTTGATCCTAATCTTATATTTAACCTTCCAGTTTACTACTTTTTCTTACTTTCACAATGTAGTGTCCGACAACAATTGTACCTTTCTTTGGGGACCAACCTTTCTGGGGAGAGCAGGTGCATGCTAGAGGAGTGGGCCCACCTCCCATCCCTGTTGATCAGTTCTCATTGCCAAAGCTAATTGAGGCAATAAACTTTATGCAGGAACCTAAGGTAATTATATATCTAGTAAACGTGATGATGCAGATCTTCCTTATTTTCTTTGAATCTGGTGTAGGCATGAGGACATGGTCCATATCATGATAAATTCTCTTTTCTCTCCTTGACATTGATGACATCTCATGGCCCCCACCATCCTTAATTTGTAAATGTTGTTTATCACTGCCACTAGTCATCAAGCGTGATTACTTATGACTAATGTTATCAGAATCGAACCGATGATTGAACCGGTCAACGAGCTGATTCGGTTTGAACCATTTAGATCGTTCAATCGAACCGGTTTGAACCGTGACGTCATCACCGTTAATCCCTGATGCATCCTGGAAAGCCCGGCTTCGGCCGGGCTTTTTTATTACCCGGTTCTGCGCATTGCCTGCGATATTTCCCTTGCCGATACGACCGACTCCACCAGCGCCACAGGTGAAATACGCGCTTCCTGCAAAGTGTTTTCTCACCTTGTCAAAGGCTTCATTGATGGAATATTATCGAAATGCTAGCGTTGTACTTCTCTTCGCTTTCTATCAAGTCTTTCAATCAGTTCACAATCAAGGAGCACTGAGATGAAATTCGAACGCACCTCCCCCAGCCTGATCAAGCGCCTCTTGTTGCAAACGGCTTTTGCCGCCGCCGCTTGCGCTTCCATTCCAGCATTTGCCGGCATCGACGTCGACATCAATGTCGGCCCGCCGCCGGCGCCACGTTATGAAGCCGTTCCCGCTGTGCCGGAAGGCTATATCTGGGCACCCGGTTATTGGGAATTCTTCCACGGCCAATACGTCTGGCGCCGCGGCCACTTGATGAAACATCGCCGAGGCTATCACTGGGTTCCCGAAACCTGGGACCGCCGTGGCGATCACCACCACTTCGAAGAAGGCCACTGGGACCGCGATCACCGCTGATTCCCCTTGACTCAATCGAGCCCGGCAGATGCCGGGCTTTTTTATCCGACCTTGAGCAAACCTCGTTGTGTTTGCTCCGCATGCATTGCGCGCTTGCGTACCATCTCGCCGAAGGCATCAAGTATCTTGTCCACGAAGGGGTTGCGATAAGCCAGCTCGGCATGGAATTCTTCGCGGTGCACCAGCATGGTGGCATTGGCTTCAAACACCAGCAAGCGGCCGTCTTCCTGCATGGTGAAATCGATTCCCCAAAAATCCAGTTCAATACTCTTCGCGATACGGCGCAAGGCTTGCATCGCGCTCCAGCCTAGCACCGCGGCAGGATGCTGCAGGAAGCGCAACTCTTCGTCGCGCTTCCATTGCTGCGCCAGCATGTCGGCGCTGCGGTAATGCACCAGCCAGCGGTCGGCGATCGCTAGATGATAGGGATAAGGTTTGCCGCCGATGAAGATGACACGGTATTTGCGCCAGTAGCCGTCGCTTGAGCGCGTGTCATGAAAGGCGCAGGCATGCGCCCCTGCGTTACAGCTCGCTTGTGCAAGCGCTTCTTCGTTTTCGTATAGCGCCAGGCCTTTGCCGCCGTGCGAGGCGCGTGGCCGCAGCAATACGGGCGTCGTCATGCCCTGATCACGCAGATGCTGCGCCAGTTCGCCGGCAGCAAGCGCCCGATCGAGTTGCAAGGCGCGTGGCACCCTCAGATTCGGAATGCCATGCAAGGTGCCGGCCATGGCTTCGCGCGAAGTCGCAGCGACCAGTTCGGGCAAATTAAACACAGGCTTGGAAGTCATGGCGAGCAGCCTTTGCACCGCTTGCTGTGAAGCGGCGCCGACGTCAGTGTCGCCAATGGCATTGAAGATGCAATCGAATTCCGGCAGCGCGGCGATTTGTTCTTCGCTCGCGTACTCCATGACCCAGCGTATCAGGGCTTGAAGAGAAAGGAGAGCAGAAGCACAATAAAGATCAAACTAATGTGGATGAAGCACAAGCAAAAAGAATGAAGAAGCTCCAGCCCAAGAAGAAGTCAAGCAACAGATTCATATTCAGAACCTTCCAAGACAATGGACGTTCCACTGAGATCACCCACAAGATAATGTGATAGGAGACGTGGAATAAGGAGTGAGGACAAGGGCTACACTTAGGGGAGTTCTTGAAACTGATTACATAGCCTTATTTTCACAGTTTGAACCTAAATCTATAGAAGAGGCTTTAAATGACAATTCTTAGATCTTGGCTATGTAGGAGGAATTGAACCACTTCTAAAGGAATAAGGTGCGGTTTCTTATGTCTAGACCTAAGAGTCACCCCGTGATAGGAACTAAGTGGGTTTTCAAGAACAGACTCAGTGATCAGAGGGTGATAATTAGAAATAAAGTCCGGCTAGTAGCCAAAGGCTATAACCAAAAGTTACGAATTGACTTTGATGATTCATTTGCACCTGTGGCTAGGCTAGAAGCTATATGCATATTACTTGTCTTTGCTTGCTTTAGAAATATTAAACTCTTCCAAATGGATGTTAAAAGTGCGTTCTTAAATGGCTTCGTGAAGGAAGACGTTTACGTTGAGCAGCCACCAGGATTTGAGGACGATAGTCATCCAGACCACATGTACAAGCTTGATAAAGCGTTATATGGTCTGAAACAATCCCCCCGAGCTTGAGGAAATACACGATGGAGTTGATCAAGAAGTTTAAGTTTGACACTGTGAAGCCACAGAAAACACCAATGTCCACTTCTGTCAGACTGATAAAGGACAAAGAAAAAGATAAGTCTGTTGACCAGAAACTTTTTAGAGGCATGATTGGTTCATTAGTTTACTTGATTGCTAGTAGACCTGACATTATGTTTAGTGTATGCATGTGTGCTAGGTTTCAAACTGATCCAAAATATTCACACATGCTACCAGTTAAGAGAATTTTAAGATATCTGCATGGCACTTTAGATCTAGGTCTTTGGTTTCCAGGTAGTGGTAATTTCAATTTGGTAGCATGTACGAATTCTGATTATGCTAGGTGTTTGGTGGATCGCAAAAGCACGAGTGGTTATTGTCAGTTTCTTGGGGGCTGCATGGTCTCATGGACCTCTAGGAAATAGAATACTATGGCGTTGTCAAATTCCAAGGCCGAATACATGGTTGTAGAAAGTTGTGCAGCCCAAGTGCTTTGGATCCTGCAGTAATTAGTTGATTTTAGAATTTCACTAAATAATACACCCATTCTTTGCGATAATACATCTACCAGTAACATTTCAAAAAAGCAAGTTTTGCACTCTCGCAAAAAACACATTGAAATTTGTCATCATTTTCTACGGGATCATGTAAATAAAGGTCATTTTGAGCTTATTCATGTACAAACTGACGATCAACTCGTGGATATTTTTACAAAACCTTTGAATGCTGTTAAATTTGCTAAAATAAGAAGAGAATTAAAAATTTACAGATTTAAGCACTAACATTTTATTTTTGTATTTGTGTCCTTTTAGTTTACTTTTATATCCTTGGGAAAGTAGGTTTGCAAGTGTAAGGCTTCATAAGCCAATTTGTCATTCCTTAAGGATCTTTGGGTTTTTATGTAAAGGTCCAGCAAAGGGGCCCCCACTCCAATTCTAACTGTTAGGCCATTTCCAAAAAATCCACAAAAATTCTAACTGTTACCCACGTCCTCCGCTTCCACCAGTAATTTTTCCATCACCCATAAAATTCCCTTACTCTCCGGTCAAAAATCATTTTCAGGCAGATCCCTGTCTATCCTGAGTGTCTGTAACCAGATCCAAAGAAAAACACGTAGTTTGCAGAGCCTCTTATTTCCAATCCTCTCCTTTGATGGCTCTGAAAAAAATATATGTTGTAGATCTGTGAGTCCTCTTTTCAACGGCGCCGGCCACGCCTCAATCCGTTTCCGGATCTGAGCACAATAATTCTTGCCGCCGAGGCGCGCAATTCTGTTCCATGTGCAGGCCAGAAAGAGCAGTCCGTGGGAAATTCTTGCAAAAATATCGAAACTCAATTTCAGTGATCGCCGCTCCCAAGATTCGATCAGGGATGTCCTGCCATCGTCCCAACCAAGCGGCGCCTTCAGAAGATCTCAGGTGGACGACGTCCCTTTGGAGGCCACTGCTTGCTGTCCAGCAAGTCGAACCGAGTCAAACCGAGTTGGAATAGTGCCAAGTCGGACCAGCAGCCCTTCTTCGGTCCGAACGCCATTCCAACTTGCTGCCCGTCAACCCAGGTTCGATCCTCCCAGGCCCACTTGTATCCTTTTACCTCCCTGCATGGAGTGGGTAATATAATTCATTACTATAATTAAGTTTTTATCATTGTACCGGGAGTTACCGTACTTGGCCGGGGTCGTCTTCCCCACACCCAGAGCGTAGAGGTATCATTTTTACTCCTTAACTCATTATTGTGCTTTCCTCGTATATATTTTATATGCTACTACTAGCATGTGATAGGTTAAATTAACTCGTTCAAACTCAATCATCGCTGCGAGCGAGAGAGCGAAACTCGTCCTGTGACCCGATCCAGACACGAGAGAGAGATTGACCACCCTAGCTCTTGTCGGTTTTTCAACCGCGCACGATCATACGCTTCCCTCGTTAGGGACAAACAGCGAGCTTGCTAGAGTCCAAGGTCGGTATTCAACTTGGAGTTGAGTTTGCGTGTCCTTCCCGCATCAAATTGGTATCAAAGCCGGTTTGAGTCTAGGGTAGCCATTTTCAAAAGAAAAAAAAGTGTTTTAAATTGCATTGCATCCCCAATACTCCAGTATATCAAAAGACGCTAATGGAAGGTTAGGTTACGTCTATCCGAAAGGTAACCCCTCGTGTCGAGTTGGACCTTTGGGTTGAAGCCTCCGTCACGTACTAAAAATTGGGTTAGAGTCTAGGTTTGTAGTCGAGTCTACATTCTGGCTTTGCATGTCATGTCTCGTTGTGTCAGCATGTCCATTGTCTAGTCCCCAAGTGTCCCGTAGGGGACACATTGGTGAACCCGAACCACCTAAAAATTCTAGTGTCTCCATTGTGGTTTGTTTCACCGCATACTCTACGAGTGGGTTTCATGGACAGTCAAGTTATCGTTAGCTTCACCAAGGTTTCCATTCCTTCAACCACGTGAATTTACAAGTGAGAACTTGCTCGATGAGATAGAGTGCTTGTTTGTTTAAGTTTGTGCAGTTAAAGTTTTCAGACAAGCAAAATAATTTGGTAATTAATTTTAATTAGCCAATCAATTCACCTCTCCCCTCTTGATTGCCACTCTTCGGGACTCAACAACAGGCCGTTTTAGCACCCAAAGGGGGGCACGCCTATTTAGGCACAAGGGGGGGTGCACCGATTTAGGCACCAAGTGGGGGGCGCGTCGGTTTAGGCACCAAGTGCGGGGCGTGCCGGTTTAGGCACCAAGTGAGAGCAGGCCACACCAGTTTAGGCCAATGAGCGCCTTGCCTCAGCTCTGAAGTAACTCAGATAGGCGCTTGGCCTCCAGTACTTCCTTAGGTTTAATGCACCGCCTTCGGGGTGTCCATTCTGAAGCCACTGGGCCTCAGTTTATGATTCCGAGTGATTTTTGGCACATTCCAAACCCATGCCAGATTGCTCGGGTTTCTCCCTGATTCAGCCTTCGGCACTATGAGTCGTGCCCTTAATCCCACTTCCTACCTGTGGAGAGTGTCTTCATTGAGTAAGAAACAACCTAAAGTATTTTCGCTTTCATTGTGCAGCTCTTCGGCCTTCAATGGACCTTTTTGGCGTGATGTGTGCCCCGACCAGGTTACTCGGGTTTGTGCTAATTCGGCTTTCGACATTGCCAATTGGGGATCTAGAGAGATCTTTTCTGCTCGAGAAGCTTCCTTATTAGGTGGCGGACCACTAGGTATATGTTTGTCCTTATCAGACCAAGTATGGGGTTTATTCGGCCTATCCACCTTCGACTTGCTCTCGGGTGCTGAGACATACATGCTGCATGATCCTCTTTTGACGTCCACAAATGCCCCCCACCCGCGGGTGGCATAAGCGAGGAACGAGTGCACAGGGCCTGTGGGTGTAGAGCACTTTAGGATAGTATTTTTCTTCTCGAGCCAGTAGACCGCTGGTTCAGTGCAAATTCACAGGAAAGCGCTCACTCCTTCAGTGAAGGGATGAGGGGAACACTTCACCGCGTAAGAACATGGACCGAGATGTCTAGCCCGAGTGGGGGGGGGGGGTTTATTCATCAGTACGGGATTAATACCGAAGCAAAAAGACAGAGTTTATACATTAACCTAGATGAAAGGTCTAAGCCGACTGGGTGAGGCGAATCCCTGATGATAGAAGTAATGTGGGTGTGCAGATGTATCTAGAAGGGGGGGTGAATGGATACATCAAATTTTAGCGAAAATTACCAAATAATGCTCTAAGTTAACAATGACAAAAATCGGAAGAAAGAACACTGTAAACACGATCCCACAGGGAGCACACATCAATATCTGACACCACTAGCCTAGGTAGTGATTATTCGAGCCAAATATTATGCAAAAAAATCAATCAAAGCACAATTGCAAAGATGTCAAGCAAGTGGATGCTTACGCTTGATTTTTATGTTGAACCTTGGTGAATTAAGTGATTTCAACAAAGTTGATATGATTCACTCAAAGATAGGAACCTAGTTTCAATATAGTTCACTTCAATGTCAACTAGGTAAACTCTCTCTCACCACATTTTAGGCCAACTAATCCCGGGGAACTTCAAGGTACAACTTGTCCGGTGTCCGTGAGGGAATCCACGGGTGCGGGGACTTATGGAGGTCTTGAAAAAGGAGATTCTAGTCCAATGAGATGGAGTGCTCAATTGGAGGGTCCTTCCAATTCCAAGAGGGGGTACGGTATCCTAGAAGGTGTAGGGAGAGGAGATCTCCTAAGCCAAGATGCCCTATATGCAGGTGCCATTGCAAAACAAAAAGAAAATTACACCGAATGATGCAAATGTAAATGGCAAATGCAAAACTGAACAAACAAAAATGCTAATTAATGTGAACAGTAATGCGATGCAAATGATGCAACAGAAATGCTAATTCATGTGAATAGTAATGTGATGCAAATGATGCATGCAAAACAGAACAAACAGAAACGCTAATTCATGTGAACAGCAATATGCAATTTTTTTTATGGAACAGTGAAATGCACAATGCTTTTTACAGTGAAATGCAAAATGATATAAACGTGATAAGCAGTAAGGAAATATGTGAAATGCAGGAAATGGGCACCTGGGAATGTGGGCCCCAATCCTAGAATTGGTGCCCTCGGCCCTTGGTGCTGATTTTTTTTATAGGAATAGTGAACAATGAAAACGTGAGATGATAACAAAGGTGCAGAAGACAAATCACCTAAGGAATGGGCGCCGTCCTTTGTGGGCGCTGATTTTTTTTTGAAATCGGCCAAAAGATTTAAATAATGTAGAATAGCCAATGAAAAATAGGGAAACACTCACAAACTCATGGCAATCAATAAGGATATGACATGCTCAAATTTTTTTTATAAGAAAAATGGGATTTCCATAGTCTAACTAATCAACGATCACATGTGGAGGGGGGTGTACAAGTGGTACACAAGGGATAAAACAATAGAAAAGTGCTACGTGGAGCACAGAGTAAGATGCACCGTGGATGCAAAGGAGGGGCACACACGGGTGCCAAGTGGAGAAGGGTAATGAAAGAAAAACAAAAGGAGTCCAACTATGATCACCAATTTGTAGATTATGAAAAATCCATTATTCATGAACTAAAAGGAAAAGAGAATAAGGGATAAGGTGAGCATACGCGAATGCTAGGAAGGAACGTGATCGCTAGAGACCACGGGCCTCAAAGAATATAAACAATAAATAAAGGAGGGATCGTGATATAAATACATTAAAAGCGGTGAGATGTGAGTTTTCACCTTCTCTTCCAGTCGGCTGGCCGATGAAGAGAGTTCCTCTTGATTTGATTACCCCTGTAAAAATCAACAAACACAACAAGAAAAGGATTGGATTGGAAATCCTGGTCCGCGTGATCGAGCCGCCGCCCAGGGTGTCCGGGTGCAGGTAGTCGGTGTGCGACAGGTCCAGGATGTTGTCGACGAACAGTTGATAGTGCCCCTGGCCGCAGAGGTAGCCGCTGCTGAACGCCGTCTCCGGCGCGTCGCCCAGGAACGCCAGGTCGCGCACCAGGGCCGGGTCGGCGGCGGCCGGATCGCCCATCCAGATCCAGATCGCCCGGTGCGCCTCGACGACGGGATAGGCCTTCACCCGCAGGCTGTTCGTCACCCGCCCGTGCGGATTGGCGACGCAGCCGCCGTCCGCGCCGAATGTCAGGCCATGGTAGGCGCAGGTGACCGCGTCGCCCTGCACGCGGCCGAGGCTCAAGGGGGCGAAGCGGTGCGGGCAGCGGTCGAACAGGGCCTTGGGGCCGCCATCCCCGCCCCGGAACAGCATCACCGGCTCGTCCAGCAGGGTGCGGGCCAGCGGTGTGTCGCTGCCCAGCTCGCTCGACCAGGCGGCCATGTACCAGCAGTTGCGCAGATAGGGGCTCACGGGGGGCGTCTCGCTCAGTTGAGGCGGCCGCGGTGGCGCGCCACCCGGTCTTCCAGCGCGGTGAGCGCGGCCTTCGGATAGAGCCGGCCGGCGCGGACCACGGCGCGGATCGCGTGCAGGTTCTCCACCCGCGCCAGCGGATCGGCGTCCAGCACCACCAGGTCCGCGTCCATGCCGGGCTCGACGGCGCCCATGCTGTCGGCGCGGCCCAGGTAGTCGGCGGGGTTGCTGGTGGTCATGCGCAGGATGTCCAGCGGGGCGAAGCCGGCCTTGGCCAGCTCGGCGAACTCCTCGCGCAGGGTCTGGCCGGGTCCGGCCAACATGCCGCCATCGGTGCCGGCCATCATCCGCACCCCGGCGTCGTGCAGCGCCTTGGCCAGCGCCAGCTCGCGCGGATAGAGCTCGGCATAGGTGCGCCGCGCCGCGTCCGACAGCTTGCCGAACCGCCGTGTCACCTGGCGCAGCTTGCGGACGTTGGCCGGCGGCATGAAGCGCAGGAACGGGTCGTCGAGATAGGCCGGGTCCTCGGCCAGGTGCTGGGTGCGCAGCCGCACCAGGGTCGGCACGTGCCAGGCGCCGTCGGCGGCGAACCGCTCGGCCAGGTCGGCGAACCGCGCCGCGTCGAAGCTCTCGGCCGCGCGCCCCAGGTGGGCGATGGAGGCTTCCGAGGCGAAGGCGGCCGGGTTGATCAGGATGGTCTGCAGCCGCCACATGATCAGCGGCTTGAGGACCCCCGCCCACCCCGGCGGCGGCCGCATGCGCGGCGGCTGGACGTCGGCCTTCAGCGCCTCTTCCCGCGCGGAACAGCCCAGCCAGATCGCCGGGCCCGGCCCCAGGTGCTCGATGGAGCGGAAGCCGCGTTGCGAGGCTTCGGCCGCGTCCACCCCATCCTGCAGGTGGCCGAGCAGCGGCAGGCCGACCTTGGCGGCCTCGTCCAGGGCGGCGCGGAAGGCGTCGGCGCCCATCATCCCGGCCTTGGCGAAGTCGACCTTTACTCTGATACCAATTTGATGCGGGACAAACAGCGAACTCAACACCAACTTGATGCGAACCAAGGACCAAGAGACACGAGCTCACGGACGTCCCTAAGCGAGGGAAGCATACGGATGTGCGCAGCTCAGAAATCGGCAGTGAGTCAAGGGTATTTGACTTTTCCACGTTCTCGGATCGAGTCACGGGATAGGTTCCACTCACTCACTCGCAGCGGCAATGAAATTTGAATGAGATAATATCCTAACAATCACTCATGCAGCGGTATACAAATATATACCAGGAAAGCAAATGCCAAAGTGGGGAGCAGACACGATACCTCCAAGCTCCGGACGTGGGGAAGATGACTCTGGCCAACACTCGTACTCCCGATGTATAGTAATTAAATAATTATAGCAGTGATTTTTATTGTCCACTCTACGCAGGGAGGTAAAGGGCTACACGTGGGACCCGAGAGTAACGAACTCGGGTTGACGGGCAGCAAGTTAGAAGGGCTTTTGGGCCGGAGGCAGGCTGCTAGTCTGACTCAACACTGTTCAAACTCAGTTCAGACCTGCTAGACAGCAAGTGAACTCAGTAGCTGGGATGGCGACTTCCGATCGACTTCTAGTTGAGGTAGTGGGCTAGGACGTCGGTGGGAGATCCCTCTTCGATCCCTGATGTCGGCGGTGGCTGAATCTGAGCTGGCGTATTTTTGCCAGAGGTAACTGGCGGACTGCTTCTGCTAGCCTGACTCGGGAGAGATCTGCATGCCTCCACAAAAATAATTTTTGTGCCCAGATCCAGAGGCGGATCGAGGCGAGATTGGCGCCGTTGGAAATAGGACTCAAATGGCTACAACATATATTAATTTCAAGACCATACAGCAATCGGATTGGAAATGAGAAACTCTATGGATTGTGGTTATTTCTAGCTCAGGATTCAGATCTAGCAGGACAGGATGGGATCTACCTGAAAAGAAATTTTGACTGGAGGGTAAGGGGTGGATCTGGGTGCTGGGAATTTTATGGGTGATAGGGTGGGAAGTGGGGATCATGAAGAAAGTTTTTGGTAATTTTTGGAGATGGATAAGGGGTCAGGAAAAATATAACAACAGACTACTATCTCACAGATCTACAAACTGACAGACTGTCAGGGGTGGAAACTAAATGACTGGGAAAAATATCAAACGAAGGCTGATTGGCCTGAAAATTTATCTGGAGGTGGGGGACAACAGGGGGAACAAACCCTCGAAATTGGCGATCGATCAGACAAGTGGATTGGGAGAACCAACCTAATCTTTAAGCTTCTGTCCTGGATCTCAAAATTCTTGACAGCAGGTTGAAGATTTGATTGTGGCAGTTCGAAGGCGGCACAAATGGAGGCTGCGGCGGTGGTGGCTGAGCTTCACACCTAGAGGTAGGGATAGAACTTTGAATCACTCCAAGAATATGGCTTCACACCATGGATTTCTGCTGTAATCTCTACTGCAAGGGGGAGAGGAGAGAGAGACGCCCAAGGCTCCAAGAACAATTCTTGGTTCCTCATGCATGACATTAATCCAATTTTCATCTTGCAAGGCATATGTAATACTTTTGGGTTCAAATTGTGAGACTAATGCAATGAGGTCTTCATTATGCACATCTTTATGAAATGACATGATCCTAAGGGGGTCATGCAAATTTCTTATAATATTTTACACAGGATGATCTTTTAGGGTACACACATTGGTAGAAGACTCACCAGGCAGCATTGAGTGTGCAGGAATTTCGGTTGACCGACTTGTCTCTTGCACTATTAATTGTTGTTAATAGTTTCCTACCTACTCTTCCTTGAACTCCAAGAATACATCATCATTTTCATCCATTTTCCTGTCAACAACATTCTTGTCAGATTCATTACTCATTTCAACGAACACCACATGGGGAGTTTCTTCACTGTTTGATTTTTCACATTAAAGACCCTATATGCTCTAGATGATTCAGAATATCCCAAAAATACTCCAATATCACTCTTGGCTTCAAATTTGCCCAATGCTAATTTGTCATTGTTGTGTATATAGCATTTTGAGCTAAAATGCTATGTCAAGTTGGGTTTTTTACCTTTCAGCATCTCATATGGGATTTTCTTACTCTTGGGCCTGATCATGGCCCAGTTGATTACGTAGCAAGCTGTGCTTGCAGCTTCAGCCCAAAACTTCCTTGGCAGCTTGCTTTCAACTAGCATTATCCTGGCAATCTCAACAATGGTCTGGTTCTTCCTTTCCACAATGCCATTTTGCTCTGGGGTCCTAGAAGAAGAGAATCTGTGAGTTAGCCCTTCTTTATTGTAGAATTCAGAGAATGCATAATTTTCAAATTCACCTCCATGGTCAGATAATATTGTAGAGATTGTGAATTTACCTTCTTGTTTAACTTTTCTTAAGAATCTGTGAAACTCAGGGAAGGTATCATTTTTATTTGCTAAGAAGAAGATCCATGTGTAACGACTAAAGTCATCAACCACCACATAGCCATATCTCTTGCCATTGATGCTGGCAGTCCTGGTTGGGTCGAATAAGTCCATATGCAGAAATTCAAAGGGCATGGTTGACAACGGCTCACTTTTAGATTTAAAAGATTTTTGAGCTTGCTTACCTATGGAGCATGCTTCACAAACTTGCTTGACCCTTTTACAAGCCAGTTTTGGCAAACCCTTAACCATTTCATGTTTGGATAGTTTATGTAATGTACCATAGCTCACATGACCCAATCGTCTGTGCCACAGCCAGGCCTCATTGGGCTGACTAGTAGACAAGCACATGTTTTCAGACATTGAAGAATCAAGGTCTACCATGTAGATGTTTTTTACTCTATGACCTACAAACATGACAGAGTCAGAATTTTACTCAAAGATTTTACATTCATTCGCATCAAACAATACCTTATGGCCTTTGTTACACAGTTGGCTGATGCTGAGCAAGTTATGCTCAAGACCTTCAACAAGCATCACATTTTCAATGAAATTGCAAGAGTTCCTACCTACGGTCCCTGTGCCAATGACCTTTTCTTTATCCTTGTCATTAGTAAATTTTTGACACAAAAATCAAAATTATCGAAAATTAGGAAAATTTCTTAATTTCTTTCTATTTATTTCTTCTTCACCATCTCTCCTCCCTCATTCTCACCTTCTCTTTCTCTCTCTCATTCTCTCTCCTCTCTAGGACTCTCGACACGGGACACGCACTGTTGCCGAGCTGGCCAAGGCGGGGACGTGATGGAGTGATCGGGATTCGTGATGGGGCGACGGATTGAGCGTGGCAAGGTGCGATCCCTCGGTGGATTCAAAGCCGACGTGGTTCATTGTTTTGGTGATTTTCGACGCGGTTTAGTCGCTTCGGCGCATGATTTCTTTGGTGAAGGTAGGGAGATAGACGCTCTACTCTTCCTCTACGTTCCCTCGCAGTTTTACGCCGAACGGTGAGCATACGAATGGGTTTTGGCCTGTTTTGGAAAAATCATGTTTTTGGGGAGTTCATAGGGTTCGCTGGAAAACAGTGACGGTTTTTAGATCGGTTGGCACCGTTCGACTCCCTGGAATGTCAGCGTTCCAGATCCGCTGATTTCGTGTCGATTGGTGGTCATTCGGGGCCGGTAGGAGCCTGGGAACCCCGGTGATTCCATTTAGGTCAATTGGGTAGAATTGCCCATTTCTCACCATTTATCAGTCGATTTGACCCCTGTCGGAGCCTGGAAGTTCGGCAATGTCATTATGGTTGTATCCCCTTCGTTTCGGAATGAACGGGGCATGGAAAGGCCTCGATCTGGTCGATCCCATGGTTCTCCCATTGTAACGCTTGAACGGTCGTTGCAGTAGCCGTTCTGTGTTCTACGCGGTCCAACGTGTGACCGTGTGGGGGTATGTAGGTTTAGGTCGTGCGGTCGCGCGACAGACCGTTTTGTGGGTTTTACGGCCCAGTAAGGACCGTTTAGACCCCTTGCACGGCTGTTGCGTAGCCGTGCTGTTTCCTTCGTTGCTTTGAACATCCCTCGCCTGGCTGTTACGTTGCCTTGGGCCATTTGAGTGGTCGGTCGATAGACCGTTCAGCTTGCCCATGGTGGTTCGTGGAGCGGTTCTCCCTTAACCGTTCCGTGTCTTGAGCGGTCCTTTGTTAGACCGTTCTGACCATTTGACCGAGTTACAGTAGTAAGTCGGTTGGTTTGGGCGGCCTCCCTTAGACCATCTAGCCCCCTTGAGCGGCCCATTGGGGACCGTGCAGTGGGGTATGTCCGTAGTTGCGTTGGTTGGCCTTGGTAGCCCAACCTTTGTCCGTCTGTCCGTGTAGCGGCTCTTTCTTGGGACGCTACAGTCTGTCTGTCTTAGGTCCGTGTCTTGGGGCAGTTTGTCTGGCGGTTCACTCTTGAATCGTTGAGTCTGTGTGGCGGGTCTATTATCGACCGCTTGGTGGTTTGTCTGGGCAAGTCAGTTCAGAGTTGACTGAGTCTAGTGGCCATAGCCTTGACGGCTACAGTCACCTCGTGGCCCTGTCTATGACCGCCAGAGTCTGGGTCTTTGTGTATGTACAGAGTGTCGTCTTCTGATGTTTTGGTTCTTAATTGTCATGGCTTGACCTTGTGATTTGCCCGCTGTCCCGTGGACGTCTTTTGATGTCCTATGAGGGCTATGACCATGAATATAAGGTAGCCAGGCGTGCCTTGGTTTCTGTGCTGTTGAGTCATCATTGTCAGGTTCTGGTCAACCCGGTGAGACCCAGTGGTTGACACATGATCTTGTGTGTGTCTCAACTATTTTGGATAGGTCGAGACAGTGGTTCTGGACGTCTTGAGGTACCGTCCTACCTCGATTTGCGTGTCCAGGTGCATTGAGGGTCTTGATGTTCCCTCAGGTCTCCGTGAGTCATTTCCACCGGGTTTGTCGTTTCCTCTGGCTTAGGATTAGAGCGATTAGTGGCTTGTTCCGTCGTTACGCGACGATCTTGACTCTGAGTCGTGAGACTCAAGGATCGTTGTGTTGGCAGGTCTAGTTGCCCTGTCCTGAGTCTGGTGGCAGTCTAGTATGCTACCTTGGTGCTTCATAGTACGTGCGGCAGTGCTTGCTTAGCCTGTCAGTACTTCAGCACTCGTGTTTCAGAGTCTCTGTGTCTAGTGAGCCTCCACTAGTCGTAGTATGGCGACCCGTTCCCGTGGTCGACCCACCTGGGAGTGGTGGCATGGCAGTTCCCGAGACACGATTTTTAGGCTAGTTTCTGTGGGCCCCTGCTTTACGGTAGCGTCCTGTTAGGGGGGAAAACTAGCTAGAGGTCTGGCTCTAGGCATGAGCTGGTGTGTGCACACATGGTCAGGGGCGTTTGGACGAATGCCGACAGGCGTGACCCTGACTAGTCACTCGTTACTGTAGTTCCTGGTTCCTTTCAACGCGTACCTCAGTCTTCATCGTTCTCGGCGTCCGTAGTGAGGTACCTGTGGTGCAGTGTAAGATGTCAGTGGACGCAGCTGGCTGTTCTTCTAGTGAGGAGGTGCTTCCATCACGTGACACGTGACTCTCACATTTCTCGCACGTCGTGACCTTCCCAGGTTAGCCCTCTCATGGTCTTGCCCGAGGTCAATGTTATGTTGTGAGCACAACATTCTTGTCGTGTATGTGTGGTTGCGTCTAGGAGAGCATGCACGACAATCGAGTCATGTGTGCTTTAGGGTCTATCTTGTCTGTCTAGGTCTTTTCTAGGGCTTTTTGCCTCTTTCTTGCAGGCCTTTGCTTGCCTGGTGTCTTGTCAATGGATTGGTGACTCCTGACTTCTTCAGCTCAGAGTTTACCCTTCTATTACCACCTGGAGTAGCCTAGGGAGCCGAGGTTAGTTCGGCAGCCGTGTTCACTCGGTACGGCTTCTCTTTCCCTCTCTCTACCTGTCTCTACTCCTTCCATTTCTGACTTTCTTTTACAGCTTTGTAGTTTTAGCTTTTCCTGCTTTACTACTCCTGTTGTTTTAGCTGTTGTTTCGTGTTACTGCGTTATTTTTCAGTGGGGATCCGCGTGGCCCCTACTGAGCCAGTGACACGAGGCTCACCCTTGTTTTTCAGGTGGGTTGTTCTGCTTCCGCGGTTCCTGGTGTGGCATGTTCGTAGTTGCCAGCAGTACCTACGTCGGGCTTTCCCCGACCTCAGCGTATGTCTTTCTCTTCTATCGACTGTACTTGCCTTTATCTTTGGTCTAGACTCTTGTATAATTGTTAAATTCAAATAGTTAATTAAAAAGTAATTTTATTTCTGTGACTTTAGTAAACCTGATTAAGGAAATTTAATTGCCTACTGATATATCTGCGACTTCAATGTACTACACGACAATCCTTTTTCCCTTCGGAGCTTTACAGCTCTTGGAAGGCTTCACCGGTTCCAAGTGGTATCGGGTCTACTTGGTAGTCCTATCGGGTATATCCGATATCCGGAGTCTGGGTCGTCACACGTGGTGTTTCACTCGTCTATAAAAAAAGTACACCTGGCACAATGTGACGCTAGTATTCATCGTACCCTATGATTTTAGCATGTTTTTAGCTCTCTACTGAGTAGGCTAGTGTCGAGCCCTTGGACACTGTCCGTGCTCACTCTTGCATCTTCAAGTTACAGATCAAGCTACTTCCACAAGATAACAATAATTTCGGCCAATGATTCAATTTTCAATAATAAGTTCATTACCAAGTAACCAAGGTATAGAATGTACCAAAGTTGATATGATATTTCAAAGAAGAATTAAAGGAACATTATGCTACGGCGGCATTTTGGTAGCATAATGGTATACTAATTAAATTCCATATCTAAACATTAACTTATTAAACATAGGTTGAGACTCCAGATAATCCTAAGACCATCTAGGAACTCAACAAATGAACCCCAAGGGTCAAACCTTGGGTTAGACAAAGTCAGGAACAATGTTGTTGTTCCCTGGACCGTTTTAAAAATCGGGCGATCAAGTCTGGACCGCACTCTGTCTGTATGTGTTGAATACACTACGCTCTGATTGACATGATCGTTATAGACGTCGTCACGCCACTTCCGGATAATCTTCCGCGCTCGGGGCGTGACATCTTCTCTCTGTCTCCTTTCACTTTGTCTTACTTGTTCTCCTTCTTTTTTTTCTCTTCCCTTCCCGATTGAGGGTGAATGCCTATTTTTATAGGTAGATTGGGGGTAGGGAGTCGGTTCCATCATCACCGACTCGTCGGCCCACCGCGCCAGGGGCACCACCAGATCGCCGGCCCGCCCTTTGTTGTTGCACCACCGAATCTCCTACGAAGGCGCCGCCGACTCAAGCGCAAGGAGCTCGATCGCCACCCAATCAACTGCCACGTTCAAGTGCCATCGACTAAAGAGGGGTATAGTGCCACTGATTTAGTGAGGGGCATTTTTATAATTTTGACATTTTGCCCCGAAATTGACCCGGTTAGGGCTTGTAGTCTAGAGTAGCCCCAGGGTTAATTTAGTGGCCCTGGAATATGCTTCAAATCCCTGATTCGGGGTTTCCGGTGATTTTTGACACATTCCGAACCCATATCGATTTTCTCAGGTTTTGCCCTGATTCGGTCTTCGGCACTGTGATTTGTGCTGCCATGCTTCCTTTAGAGCCACGTGGGGCTTCTTCATCGAGTCGTCTATCCCTCGAAGTATTTTCGCCTTGACTGGGCGTCTTTATGGCCATTTACGGACTGCTCCAAGATTCTGCGTATGTTTAGCGAACTTCTCAGGTTTTTCACTGATATCGCCTTCGACACTAGATATTGTGCTTTTGGGCTTGCTTTGCACTTGTATGAAGCGTCTTCATTGAGCGGGCACCCACTGTGAAAGTTTTCATCCCCACGGGACAACTTTCAGTCACTTACGGACCACTTCGGCATTTTGGGAACCCTGATCGGGTCATCCGGGTTTTTCGCTGATTTAGCCTTCGACTCCTTATTTTGAGGAACCAGGGGCATTTCTTCATCTCGGGAGTGCTTCTTTATCAGGTGGGGAATCACCTGGTACATTCTCGTCCTAGCTAGATGGAGTGTGGAGACATATCCGACACTATTGCTTCATTGTCGGTTCATTGGCTCTGACTGTTATCTGACCTTAGTGAGCTGTGGTAGATGTTTTACTCCGAGATAATGAAATGTGGAGTCCCCGGTACTTCTTGTGAGGTGACCTGAGGCTTCAGTGGTTCAAGTGAACCTGTCTTTGAGCTTTCTTCGGCTTTCTCACGTTCGGGGCGTGATTGCCGTATAGTAATATAATATTCCAGGTGTCAACAAATGCCCCCCAGCCACGGGAGTTGCGAGCAAGGGACATGCAGCGCGGGGCCTGCAGATGTGTTCATTTCACTAGGGCTATTAACATTGGGGCCCACTTGATTTGATGGTCGTGTGAAGGTGAGTCGGTGAACACCGATGGAATGTGGGTCGGTGCCAGAGTTTGACTGGCTGAGGCACCGCGTGATGGAAATAATGAATGAACTAGAGATCTAGAGAGGTGGCAGGGTATAACTGCAAACAATATGACATTTTGTTTCTTGCAATCCCGGGGAGGACATTTCCGTTATTTCCCCGTCATAAGGGCAGAACTACATAATTTAGTTACTCCCAGGACGTGAAAACTTACAAACACGACCCACGGAGGGGCAGAATTACAAAGATACTCGTTAGGGGCATAAACATAGGACCCGGGGACTAATCCCTCATGGGTTAAAACAAACGAACAAAGTCCTTGAGCCCTGAGTGCTTCGAGAGCCCTCTCCTCTGTATCTCCTCGTTCTTCTTCTAGACCCTTGGGGTCTATTTATAAAAGATAGGGCACCCACCTTGACAAAACCGTGAGGATTTGCCTTAATTCTGACAAAAAAATGGGTTTTGACCTTAATTCTGATAAGGTGGGGGTGCAAAAATCACTTTTTTTGTCAAGGTGGGGTGGCCTAACCCTTTTTTCTCCCCTCTTCTTCTTCTTTTTTTTTCTCTTTTTTGTTTTGGAACACGGGGACCCGGGGGGGTCAAATTGACCCTACTGGGTGCCAGCTGGGTGGACTGACCCCGCGGGGTTCAGTTTGACCCCGTTGGGGTCCAGTGGGGTGGGCTCAACCCCCGGGACCCTTGCGCGCAGGCTAGCGGTGTCAAATGGACCTGTGATGCCTCTTTTGCCCTCTCTCCATGTCTTTCCTCCCTTTCTCTGTCGCCCTGGATCGAGCAGAGTCGAGGAGAAAGGTCCATTTCTGCTCCATTTAAACGAAAGAGGAGGTGAGACCTGGCTTAAAATCACCATTGGCCAAGGAGGTGACCAGAACCCCCGGGGGGGTGAGAAAAATGGGGTGACCATACCTCGGGGGCTTGTTCGCCCTGGGGAGGTCCTTGATTCCTGCCATTGCGGTTCACCTCGGGGGGATTTCTTGTGTTTCACCCCGGACAGGTCCTCTCGCTCTGGTGTTGCATTGGGTCTGCTGGACAGGTGGTTGGCCACCATGGGGAAGGTGATCCTCGCTCTGCTGCAGATCTGTTGTCCCTGTTGGGAGGGATGAGGTGTCTGCTGTCCACCCCGGAGAGGTCCCTCCTCCTACTGCTTCACCCTGGCTGCTATATGGTCAGAGATAGAGGGAGGATTTGCCTCACTGCTGCAGGGTCTGAGCCACTGCTGTTTCATCACACAGGTAGGGGTGGAGGGTCTGCCTCGCTGCTGCAGATCCGCCCAGACCCTACTGCTGCTATGGTCCATCCCGTTGGGTTGCTGTTCACCTCGGACAGGCAGGCAAGGGAGGCTGTGTGCGAGTGGTCTTGGCCACCTTGGGCAGGAGATCTTCAGGCTTGCTGCTGCTGCCCACCTCTGCTACTGCTGTCCACCTCGGGCTGCTCGGTTGTTGCTGCTGTCCACCCCAGAGAGGTGGTGCTGCTGGAGGAGCAAAATTGTTGTGACATGAGGGGTCGAGTCACTCCCTTGAAGCCCCCACCCTCCCGGGATTTCTGGTCACCCCTTTCTACAGTGGCGGGCTTAAGCAATATCTCACTAGTTCAAAGAAAGTGCACGAACTTTATTCAAAGAAATTGCACGGACTTCATATGCAATAGACCAATTGTGCACATACTTAGTTCTGTCCAAAAGAAAAAGATGCACAGACTTTGGTTCGTTCAGTAGCTGTAAAACATGCACGGACTTTGGTTCGTTCCAAAGGAAAAAGATGCACAGACTTTAGAATTGCAAGGGGAAAAACGTCCAAGGACTTATGTGACCAACACATGCACGGACTTATGCTTTGAACAAAACTAAAACATGCACGTACTTGATGTTGTCAATACGAACTAAAGAACATGCTCAGACTTGTTATTTCAGCAAGACTAGAAACATGCACGGACTTTGCTTTCTGACCTTAACACATGATACGCATGGACTAAAAATATGAATAGAGTCAAGATGAGCTAGGACCTTGCATATGCATCAAATGAAACATGCACGAAGTTAGACAATGAGTATATGAACATAAAACCATTTCATGAAAACATTGTCCAAAGACATCTTTCAGATTAAATTCAGATTAGCCACAGATAGTCATGACAGAACAGTTATGATGATAGACAAAGCATGTTTGACTAATTGTTTGACTCATAGTGTGTTGACCTCATTAAAACCATAGGGATGTAACATCAGTTTCTTAGGCAAATGATTCATTAAAACTATACTCACGTCCTCTGATAGGCGAATCTTCTGAGTTATCACCTTCGGTTCCCTCTTCGGTGTACATAGCTCCTTTAGAAATTTCGCATATGTCGGTACATACTTGATAGCATTCAAAAGTGAAATATTGATATTCACTTGTTTAAATAATTCCAATAGTTCTTCTTGCTGAACTGGCTACTTTTTGCTGGCTTTTGACTTTAGTCCATTAGGGAAGGGGACCCTTGGCACATGTTCTTGGGGTTTCTCATCAACTTTTTCTTTTCTTTTATCAAGCTCCTTCCTCTGCCCCTCATCTTCTGGCTTTTTCTTCTCTTTCATGATCACGAGCTCCTCTTCCTTATCACTCTCTTCTTGGGCCGAACTACTACCAACTCCCCTAGCCTTATAAGGATTATCTAGCATCTTCCCACTCCTAAGAGTAGATATAGCCTTAGCATTCTCATATTGGGGACCTACAGGAGGGGGAGGCTGAGGTTGGTTTGGTTGAGGAAGAAGATGAACTCTTTGGGGAAAGCCTGGAGGTTGATTCTTGGGGTTTACCACTGGTTGCTTAGGAAGTTGACCTACCTCTCTCCTCATACTATTCGTGGCTAATTGTCCTATTTGACCTTCCAACTTAGCAATAGATTGTTGCTGAGAGAGAATCAGTTGTTGGAGTTGGTCAAATTTTTCATCAAAATTGGGATGAGGAGGCTGTGGAAGAGAAGGTTTGAAAGGAACTTGAGCTTGATTGAAATAGTTATGTTGATGATACTGGCCCTGAAATGACTGAGCTTGATGATACGGGGCCTGAGAATGCTGAAAGAGAGGTTGAGATTATTGATGTTGTTAAAAGGGTGCATATGAAAAGTTTAGACAAATGGTGCGGGGATTTCACCTTGGAGGAGACATTCTCCAAGTTGTTTGCTATATCGGCTGCACCTTTGGTCTCCGTGGCTCATAGTTCTTACATACAACTCTTAGGGGGAACATGAGTGTCCACTTTCAAGAGGAATCTTAGGGCAGAGGAGATGGATTAGCTGGAGGAACTCTTATTACTCCTCCTAGGTCATGCTCCGGTGCAAAGCAAAGTCGACAAGTGGTGGTGGAGATGGGAGAGGGTGGGATGCTTCGCAGTCAGGTCAACCTACTCATTCATCTCGGATGGGGGAATGTGCCACTGTTTTACATCACAGAATTGAACTCCCAAAAGTCCTCTGAAAGTGAAGCTGTTGATGTGGCAGATATTATATGGCCGGCTGCCCACATGTGATAGGATTGCCCCTTTCCGACTGGATATACCCACCATTTGCTCTTTATGTGGGGAGGTGGAGGAAAATTTAAACCATCTCTTCACAGGATGTTCTTTTACTAGGGAAGTTTGGACCAAGGTTGCCAAGAGGATTCACTATATTATTGTCCCGTATGAGAGCGTGCATCATCTGCTTGACAATCGGAACAGGAAATGGAACCTGAAGGGAGGCGAACTAACCTGGTGGCTCATCTTTCATGCTAGATTATGGGCTCTATGGGGGGAAAGGAATAACAAAATTTTCAGAAGTGAAGCAAGAATTGGGGATAGGATTGTCTTTTTATTTGTGAAGTGAGAGAATGTGCTGAACATTATTGTAAAGTGGAGTCACACAACTCGTCTTTTCCTTTGGTTGGGGGGGGATAGTGAGGGGTGCACTGCCTCGGTGTGGCATTTTTGTATAGGGATATTTTGGGAGCAGACTTAACTATACTTGTACATCCCACTCCTCTTTTCCATTTAATACAATTGTGGTACCATCCACTTAAAAAAAGCGACTCCTTGTGCTATCTGTCATCCTCATCTAACATCGTCATTTCTCCAGAGTATTTCGTCCTTCTATTTACTCTAGAATACTGTCCTTTGCTACTTCCCCCCGAAGCATTTAGCTGCCTTGCCTTGTGCCAATGTGTGGCCTGCAGATTAACACACACATTGTGCCAATATTCGTCCTTCTTACAGATTCTGTCCAGACATTTCTAATGATCCAGAAAAAACTCCGTTAATTTTTCTCCATCCTGAAAATATTGAGCCTCCTGTGTCTGCTGCTTGTTTTTAGTGGATAGGCTTATGGTCTGAAACTAGCCATGCCAAATCCGAAGCCTTCAACTGGGATGGTGGTATTGCCAATCAACAGAAGCAAGATGGGTCCTGTCTTACCCTTACTGTACATTCACTGCTTTTATATGTGATGTGGTACCTTCCACTTTCACAAAAAAAGGGTCCTGTCTGAAGTTGGACAGAGTAATCATATTATTGGGAGTGCAGATATCAATCCAAGTTGCCTCTTCAATAAAATTATTGAAGTCTTTCATTCTACCATCAAATCTGGTATCACCAGTACTGCTCAGTGGAGCATACTGCGTTTATGGTACTTGCAGACTTTCACGGGTGCCAGATGACTTTCCTGATAAATAAATAGAGAAGGTGGTACATGGCGTAGGATCCATTTTCTTGCCCACTACAAGTGTCAACAGTGTAACCTTCAAGTAGGTTAGTGAAACCCCAAATGTGTTCCAGGAGACTAGACGTAGGGAAGCCAAGAGTGCTAACCGAACCAGTATAAATCCCGATGTCTCTGTTCTTTGTTTGATCATACGTGTTTATTTTGCTTTGTGCTTACAAGTTTAGTTTTAATACACGATTATTTTTCAAAGGCACACCTATTCACCCCTATCTAGGGTGTGTTCAGCTACTAACAAGTGGTATCAAAATGTTGGTCTCCCTATTCTACAAGTTTAACCATCTAAGAGTAAGATCCTGAAAGTAGCCGATGGCAAGCTTAAGCAGCTGTGGATTCTAGGAAGCTTACTCTACCAATCGGCCTCCGCTATTAAACGGAGAGAACTATCCCTACTGAAAGATCAAGATGACCAACTATGTCAAGGGGGTAGATTACAAGCTTTGGCAGGTGATAGGGGAAGGTGAGTGTGTGATAACCAGACCCAAGGTAGAATGGGAACAACCAGAGTTTGACTTGGTCTCATTGAACACTAGGGCACTGAATATGATGTTTTGTGCACTAAGCCAAGAAGAATTCGACAAAGTCTATACGCGTGCTAGTGCTAAGAAAATCTGGGAGAAATTAGAAGTAGCTCATGAAAGAACATCTCAGGTAAAAGTGACTAAGATAAATCTATCGGTAATAAAATACGAGATGTTCAAGATTGAGAAAGATGAAACCATCAAGGAGATGGAGGCCAAGTTCACAGTGATAGTGAACAATCTCAAGGCCCTTGGGAACACCTGTGAGGATGGAGATCTTGTGGGAAAGATCTTAAGATCACTACCTGTCGAATGGACTCCAAAGGTAACAACTATCGAGAAAGCCCAAGATCTTAACACCTACTCTATGACACAACTATTTGGAAACCTCGCAACACATGAGCTAAAGTTGTGCATCCACAAAGAAGAATCAAAGAATAAGACATTAGATCTAAAAGCAAAAGAAGAAAAGTTGCCAAGCCTCGAAGCCAAGGTGGTAAGCTCATATGACAAAATAAATTCTACCTTCAGTGATGAAGACGAAGGATTGGCCATGTTGTCCAAGCGTATTCAAAGGATACTCAAGGACAAAAGAAGAGGATCCTCGTCAAGAAGAACTAATCCTAGAAAACTTAGATGTTACAACTGTGAAAGGACTAGACACATTAAAGCTGAGTGTCGAGTGGATGTCAAAAAGGACATCGAGACCAAATAAGCAACCAAAAAACTAGTCAAGCCCTCAAGCTCAACAAGGAAGAAACCAAAAGTCAAGACTATGACTGCTACATGGAGCGACGAGGATAAATCTGAAAAGACAGGAACCTCCAGCTCGGAAATAGAAGAGCCACAAGAAGTAGGTCTTATGGTTGACCATGATGATCTCGAGGTAAACTCTGACTGTAGAAATATTTAGGGGAATTTCTTAAACACAGCAGCCAAAGAAGATGCCTCTTTAAAACATGGCATCCCAACCAGATGCGTCTTCAATTAATTTAAAAATTAATCCCCTATGGATGCGTCTGCCATGATAGATGCATATTTTAAACATGTCAGTCTCCTAAGACGCGTTGTTTAGTCAAGATTCGGCGCCAACTCCACCATTTTATTTGATAATTTAGAAAGAAAATGTCTTGCTGACCAGATGCGGCTTTAAAAGTCAAGGTTAGGTGCCGAAACCGCTCACTTTCGACGCTTTCGGTGCCTCCCAGTGCCATGTTAAGTGGAATAAGTGGGCGCGTCGACCACCCTAGATGCGTGTAAAGAACGTGTCATAGGTAGTGGATGCCATTTCCTCAATGAAATTAATATTAAATTGAAGGACACGTTTGGTCAGTTGGACGTGTTCACATGAACGTGTCCCCTTGGCTGGACGCATTTTCTTCGATTTCCCCTATAAATAGAGGACCCCCTCCCATGAAATCGAGAGCTTCCAAATGCTTGACAAGGAGGGGAAACACTACCTAAATCGCTTCCGACCTCATGAGTGTTTAAGGGGAGGTTCTGCTGGATTTTTGGGTGCCCAAACGTGAAAGATAAGGCCATCTCTCCCCACCGCGCATCCACGTCATCCTCACGCTGTCGAAGGTCTCCTCGAAGCCCGCCATTGGTGCCCCAATAATACTTTTTCCCCTTTGTTCTTCGTTATTTTTACTCTATTAGTTGCATGCATCACCCTTTATTTCTATTGCAATCACATCTCTCTCCTTCAGAGGGATTTGCATCTGTGCATTTCTGCACAAAACGTCATTTCACCATAGCATTTTCCTACCCTTTGCATCCAAAAGGGGTTTAAACAACACCAACCAGGTGTGTATTTGTTCATGATTTTGTCATTTTCATCACAAGGAATTGATACTACACTGCTCATGTTCTAATCCATATTTGGTATCTGTTCATTTTCTTACAAGGGTAACCGAGAGAAAGCTCTCTTCATCGGCCGGTCGAGGGAAGAGGAAGAAGGAACCCACACAAATCTCCTGCTTCTAAGGTATATTCGCGATCACTTGTCCATTCATTTTTGAGGTCTTTGACCTATGGCGATCACACATCATGCCTCACACACGTACTCACGCGTGATCCTGGTTTCTTTCCGTTACTTTATGTTAGAACCTGCAGAGAGCAACTCTCACAGTCCCACATTTCACAAGCCTTTTACAGCCCCTTCTTTTCCCGTGACGTTTTTCACATCTTTTAGTGATCACAGTGGGATGCCTTTTGTTTTCTTTTGGTTCCCGTGTGTTTTCGACACCCATATGTGACCCTCCTTTCGGTGCCCGCACATGCCCCTCCTTATTGCGCCTTTATGCGCTACAGTTTTGCTCCCAACATCACTTTTATTTTCATCCCTCGTGCACCACGTGCACTCCCCATCGTCCCTTGTGATTCCTCGAGATATTTTTATGTTTCAGAAAGAAGAATGGGTTCATCAGGTCCCTGCGCTTCATGAGATTAGTCTAGGCGGCTTTACTTATCAAGTCAAGCGACCTAGACAACTTTCTCAGCCTACAATCCGGCATGGCCGAGTCTCACAGCACACCCCCGCCAGTGGATCGGCGCCGTTGGCAGGCCGTCCTCAACACCTCATGGCCGGACAACCCGCGCGGACTCCCCCACCACGACCCCATCAACGTCACCGCCCGCATCGTGTTCGTCGGCGACGGCGAGGTCAGGCTCGATGGGACGGCCGAACGATGGACCGGGCGCCACGTGTGCGTCGAGATCGAAGACCCGCGGCTGCAGGTTCGATACGTGTGGGTCGAGGCCGGAGACGTGCGGCGGCGCTAGATCAATCCCTTTCGCGGGTCCAGTTGATCTGACCGTCATCAAACGTGAGTCGGCCGACGTTTGCCCAACGCGCAGTCTTGGCTTCGCGCAACAGATTCTTGCGCCAGTGTCGCGCCTCGACGAAGTCCTTCACTTGGACGTCGAACGCGTAGCGGCGATCGGAATGCAACTTGTCCGGACCGAGGTAGCCCGCGGCGTACCTCGTGACCGTGTCCTCGGTGGGATCGTCACGCAGGTTGAAGAACACCCAGGCGCACCAGAACAGATCGTGCGCCATCAGATGGGTCGGCATGCCGTAGTCGTTCACGATCGGCAAGGGCTTCCCTGTTGCCTGGTCGACCAGCCGATAGACGCGGCTGTTGCCGTCGAAGTGCGCGGCGACGAAGACGTCGTGCGTGGTGACCCCGAAGTAGGGCCTCGCCAGGTCTCGCGTAGCGTGCGTCGCTGTCGCCAGAGCGCTCGGTGGTGTGATGCCCAGCGCAGCGGGGACTGAGATGCCACACGTGATGACCAGCTGGGCCGCCGTCAAGATCCCGACGCCGGCCACAACCGCCGAGGATGGCAGCGTGCGCCGCAACCGAACGCCCGCCGGCTCAGGACCGTCTCGGAACTTTCTCAACAACCACTGCGGCCAGTTGGGCACGAGCAGGGTCAGCAGCAACATGCTCTGCAAGGCGAAGATCGGGATCGGGAATGCGATCAGAATGCCGAAGTGAAGCCCGATGCCGACGAGAACAAGAGGAACGCGGGCACGCCGGAACCACATCAGGAAAATGAAGCTCAGTTCGTACACGATCGTCACCCAACTGGCGAGCTGCATGAGCGGCTCGACGTTGAGTAGCGGCGTCAGGTCGAACTGAGCGGCCGACAACGTCGACATCGGACGCCAAACCCCGAGACCCTCTCGCCAGTGCCAGGAACCCAGCTTCCAGATCACCGAGTCGGCGTAGGTCAGACCCAGCGCCAGATAGACCGGGACCAGGTAGGTGCCGATGGGCACGGTTGGCGCCGACTGGGCGGCGCCAGGACCACTTCGTCGGGCTTTGATGAGGCTGGCCACCGAGAGCGACTCGCTGGCGGGCAGAAAGATCAGCAGGAAATGGACCGTGATGAATGCCCACTCGGCGTGGTACCAGCCCAGGTGACCGCCCAGTACGTAGGTGAACGTCAGCCAGACCACGAAGGCGGCAACCCTGGTGAACAGGCCGATGAGGATCAGGAACTCCGCCGCGATGGCCGTCAGGAGCAACGGAGCCACCGGCCATGCGGCCGGCTTTAGCCACGGCACGGGATCGAAGATCATGTGGCGGTACTGGCCGAGCTCCCAGAGGAAGGCCAACGTGACCAGCGCGAAGCCAATCCGGAACAGGCTGAGGGCTGTGACCGGCACCGGCTCAGCGAGGTGCCGACGGAGCCGCTTCATGGGCCCATCATTGCGCAGGTGCTAGGACGCCCAGCGGCGCAGACCGCGAGAACGCTTCGACCCGGCGCGCTTCGCCTGCAGCCGCTTCACGGTGATGGGGTCGGCATCCATCGCGCGCTCGGTGTCGATGAGAACGTTGAGGCGCTGGTAGTACGTGGTCATCGAGATGTCGAGCTTGTCCCGGACGTACTGCTCCTTGCGACCTGAGTACTGCCACCACATCGCCTCGATCGTGAGCATGACGAGTTCGTCATCGGTCAGCTCTTCGCGTGGGCGGGACATGCCCTCGACCATACGACGGGTGTCAGACAGTCAGGCAGCTTCGTCCAGCGAGACCAATGCCGACGTGTCATCTGAAACCACTTCATGCGTGAAGCGGTACGTCCCCGAGCCACCGTCGGCGGCCACGGTTTCCAGAAACTCTTCGATGGTGGAGTCTGACAGCCACTTCGACCCGAGACGTTCGGCGGCACTGAGTTCAGGATTGACGCACATCCCCAAGATCACCAGCGAGCCTCCACGGGGAACCACGATGTTCGCGCAGTCACCAGCGGCAGCTACGTCTTGGAGGACGCGCGAGAGTAGGTCGTCCATCATCGCGACAACGACCGGCGTTGACCCATCCTCGCGGCGCGTCTCCAGACGCGACCGGAATCCGGGGTCAGCAAGCAACCCGAACACACGCTTGGTGAAGTCCGAGCGCGAAATAGTGTCAACCACGGCGCCACCTCTCCACGAACATCTCGCAGCCCTCATCAAGATGCTGATATCCCTGATGATACGCATCCTGCACATCATCAGCACAACCTATAAGGGTCAACTGAATCGGGTCGCCGATTCTTCCGCCCGCTCTCTTGCCGTGCTGATGGCAGTGGCAGTCGACATCGTGAGATGTGTCGACCTCGATCACAGTGACCCAACGTGAGCCCTGGCGTACCTGCAGAATCAGCGCGAAGCCAACCATCTCGTAGGTGACCACGCTGGTCACCGTGCGCATCTTGAGTTGGATCTCGCTCTGACTGTGATCACCCAACGCGGTAGTGATCTCTTCCTCGAGGAGTTCGCCCTTGTCGGGTCGCTTCCACACCGTCGCGGCTGCGAGCTCCTCTTCGAGTGGGGACATGTCGACAGCGCGCTGCTCGGCCTTCTGCCGAGCCTGCGGATGGATCCCCATGGGAGACAACTCTAGTGGCGATCCCGTACATCCCTGATTGGTTGTGCAACCTGTGCACATTCTTGCTCATTCAGGCCAATGTGGGCCGAATCTGGCCGAGTCAGAGTTACACTGGAATCCCAGCGAAAACTGGACATTTCCCGCCATCGCAGACCGATCGGATGACCCTCGTGGACGAGTTCAAATCCCCCCTCGCGCACAAAGCAATAGCAGCGAAAACCAGCCGGACGGCCGGAGCGCGTGCACAAAAATGCACAGCGAGACTGTCGGCGCCCGCTTCTAGGGTCGCCTCATGAGGGCCGTGGAGACGTTCACCAAGCGTGACGGATCGACCTCTCACCGCGTCCGGTTCCGCTTGGGCAAGCGCCAGACCTCTGAGACCTTCGCCAAGAGGGCCGAGGCCGAGCGGTTCGCGACCCTGATCGATCTGGTGGGCGCCCAAGGCGCGCTCGATCAGATCTACGTCGAGGACCAGGCCGCGGTCATGCCCACGCTCGACGAGTACGCCGCCACCCACATCGCCAGCCTGACGCGCATCACCGACGGCACCCGCACCTCCTACACGCGGATCTTCAAGCGCACATGGACGAAGGCCCTCGGGCCGATGCCCATCAACCACGTCACCCGCCACCACATCGCGGCCGTCATCAATGACGACCTGGTCAAGCGGCTGTCCGACAAGTCGATCGCGAACGCCCACGGCCTGCTCGCCGCCGTCATGAACGGCGCGATCCTCGACGGCCACATCGCGGTCTCGCCGTGCCACGGCATCAAGCTGCCCCGCAACACCGAGCACGAGCAGACCGAGATGCGATTCTTGACGATCGACGAGTACGACGCTCTCTGGTCGAAGGCGGATCCTCACTTCCAGCCGCTGCTCGACTTCCTAGCTGGAACCGGATGCCGTTGGGGTGAGGCCGAGGCCCTGCAGGTGAAGGCGTTCAACCTCGCCGCCGGCACCGTCACCATCACCCGGGCTGCGAAGTGGGACGCCAGCTCGAGTGTCCGGACGTTCGGGCCGCCCAAGTCGAAGGCGAGTCGACGCACGATCACCCTGCCCGCGGAACTGACCGAGGCGCTTCGGCCGGTGCTGGCCGGGAAGGGACGTGACGAACTGGCGTTCACCATGCCGAAGGGCGGCCAGTTGCGGCACGCCACGTTCCACGGACGGTATTGGCGCAAGGCCATCGAGGACTCTGAGCTCGAGCTGCCGTGGCCACGCATCCACGACCTTCGCCACTCCCACGCTGCGTGGCTGCTGTCGGCCGGCGTCCCCATCGTCGTCGTCCAGAAGCGGCTCGGGCACGAGAAAATCACGACCACGGTCGACACCTACGGGCACCTGCTGCCAGAGACGCAGGCCGCGGCCGCGTCCGCCGCGTCCCTGGTGTTCGCCGGCCGACAGAAGGCGATCGCGAGCTAGGGCATCCTGCTTTCCCGCCTATCCATCTCGGCGTTGATCCAAGCGCGCTCGACAGCGGTCAACTGCTCAAGCCTGTCGCGGACGGTGGCCACGTCAGTCCACAGTTGGTCGGCAAGGTCGTTCTCGTCCTGGCTCCACAGCAGCGCGTCGACGAGTGCCTCAACGGTGATCATCCGTTCCGCCGTCGCGGTTTCCACTCGCCGTTCCGTCGCGGACGGATCCTTCAGGTGCTCAAGCTCGTGCGTGAGAACGGCGCGGCGCTGACGCTGCAGCAGACCCTTGGCGATGTAGATCGTCTGCGTCTCGTGGTCTGTGAACCCGAGAAGGTCTCCGGGCATGTCGAGGAACGTCAGGGTGACGTCGGTCAGACGTCGAAGTTCTCGCCACGGATGGATCACTCGAGCGAGACTAAGAGTCCCCTCCGACATCGCGCGGACGGAACCGGGCCGCCAACCGAGTTCCCTCGGCATGACCGGTGTCAGAGAGCGCGGCGAGTAGAACCTCTTCATAGGAGCGACCCGCGAACTTGGCCACGGCCCTGATGTTCTCAGCGTCCGGCAGGCGCTTGATGCCCTTGCGCCAGTTGCCGATCGTGGTCGGCGCGACACCGATCTCCTTGGCAAGATCGCGATTCGAAACGTCGAATCGTTCGCGATCAAGCTCGGCCTGGATGATGTCCCAGAACAGGCCCATGTGGGACTCACCTCGCTAACAACGGTCGTGGTGGACACCATGTTGCATGGCGCCACGGTAGGTGTCACTCGCACTGGACACCGACGACACGCCGATTTCCGGAACTCGTGGGCACCAATCTGACACAGGATTTCTTGACAGATCGTTGCAGGTCAGGCCCCGCCTGCGAAAAAACAACCGTGTGATTCTGGACAGACGTGGGCACCTAATGGCAAAGTGATGTCCAGCAACACTGGACACTATGAACAGACAGGGACTATGGTGAAGCTACTTCAACGGGCACCACTGAGCGAGGTTTGGATGGAAGTCAGAGACGCAAAGAAGATCGCGAAGCTGATGGTCATCCAGGGCGTTTCCCAACGCACGCTTGCCGCTCGCGCCGGCTACAAGTCTCACGCCTACATGGGCCGGATCCTCCGAGGCGAAGTGAAGTCGCTAGATCCTGATGCCGCCGTCCGGATCGCCAAGTTTTTGGGGGTCGGCGTCGACGATCTTTTTTTGGTCAGACTGTCCAGCGACACTGGACGAAACGCACACCCAAAGGCTTCGTGACATGACTCGCCTGCACACTCTCGCCGAGGTCGCCGCAGATCTGCGCGCGTCCGAATGGTCGATCGCCGAACTGGTTCGCCAGAAGAAGGTCGAGTGCATCCGCGTGCAGGTGAAGGACGTCGAGAAGGACCGCGGGCCGATCCGCTTCACGGATGCGCAGGTCGAGCAGATCGTCCAGCTACTCACCGTGCCGGCCGAGCACACGCCGTCCCGTCGTCGGAAGCGGAGGGCGTCATGACCACCAAGACCACGCCCACCGGCATCCCTGTCGTCCGCTGCACCGAGTGCCGCCGGACTCACCCCGAATCCCGCTCCCACTGCATCGGCTGTGGAGTGGCGTCGATCTTCATCAGCGACGGACGGTGCCTGACCTGTCGCGATGGGGGGTGCGTGGCATGACCACCCTCGCCGCCTCGCCGGTCTGCGACGAGCAGCTCGACATCCTCACGGCGATCGCCGACATGGAGACCACACCCCTCGGCCGCCTGCACGCCGACGACTTCGAGCGGGCCTGTCGCTTGGTCGCTGATTCTGACGGAACGGTCAACCCGAACCACGTCAGCCACTACCTCCATGCGCGGTTCGGCGAGATCAAGCCGCAGTGGTTCTCAGCCATGTGGTCGGCGTCCTGCGGGCCGAAGGGGTTCATGGAAACCCTCCGCGACCAGACCGTCCCGATTGATCCCGCCCACAGCAGGGGCAACGGGAACAAGCGTCTGCCGCTGCGGCGGTTGCGCACCTAGACCGCCCGGTCGGCGCGCTGGACCCGAGATCAGGCGCGCTGGCCGGGACACCACAACTGAATCCGAAACCGACGATGCCGCCGCGGGCGCGAACCCAGTGCGACGGCATCGACAGACAAGAAGGAGTATCCCATGTTCGGTATCCGAACCGCCGTCACGAAGGGCGCCGTTCAGCGCGTCACTGCTGACGGTGTCGTGATCTACGCCGACGACAACAGCGTCGGCATCTTCCTGACCTTCGACCAGGTCGACGCTGCGAAGGCGGCGGCGGACGGCGAGCGTCAGGCGCAGGTCCGCGAGGGCCGTCGCAAGGCGGTGACCGCATGAGCGGCTACTTCGCCGGATTCCTTACCGGCCTCGGCTTGGGCCTCTCGCTCTTCGCCATCGCCCTGAGTCAGGTGACGTGCGGATGAGCGGCATCTGGCTCTACATCGTCATCGCGATCGTCATGTTCGTCGGCGGTTTCTCGCTGGCCACGGTCTGGTCCGGCGAGAAGGTTCGCAAGTTCCGCGAGCGCGCCGAGGACATGGAGTGGGCCGAACGCGACCGCATGTTCCAGCTGCACGTCGCCATCGACAAGGAGAAGGCGGCGCTCGAAGAGGACATCGTCTGCGCCGAACTCGACCTGATCATGGCCGACCATGCCGTGGCCAGCGCGCAGTTCCAGAACACGTTGGCGGCGTCATGAACGCCGACGAGAAGGGGACCGAGCGCACGGTCGCCGAGAAGCGCCGGTGGTCTGAGGCGCATGCGGGTCTGAAGAAGGTCAGCACGCCGAGTTGGCCACAGGCTCTGCGCGAGGCCCGCTGCCTGACCGATGACCAGATCGACGCGGCGCGCAAGGGCTGCGTGGACGTTCGGTGCCTGCACCACGGCGCGATGAACGTCGTCCGTCGCGAACGGGGGGCTGTGGCATGAGCGTCGAATACGTCGGCCATCCCATCGAGCGGTTCCAAGATCTGTTGCCGGGCGACATCGCAACCTTCGCCCACATGGGTAACGAATGGTCAGGAGAACTTTGGGTCCACCCGTTGGATGCCGGAAAGCCTGTCGGCGAGTACCTGATGCTGGGCGCGACCCGGGTGATCTTTGCCGGAAGCATCACGGCCGCCTCATCGACGACCTTTGTCAGCGCCTATCGCAGGACTCCGTTGCTCCCGACGGAAACGGGAGCCGTGATCGAAGCCAAGGATGAGCTCGGGCAGATCGTGATCGCCTGCCGTGCACGCGGAGAACAGACCCCTAATGGATGGCGGCCCGAGTGGTCATGTGTGTGGGCCGACGGATCCCACGGGTTCCTTAGCGGACGGTCGCTCACGTTGGTTCGCGTTCTCCATGACGCCGGAGCCGCATCATGACCCGCGTCGCCGAGGGCTTCGGCTGGTTGGTCTACGCCGCGCTGGCCGTGGCGGTCATGGTCCTGCCCGATCGCCTGGTGGACCCGTTCCTTGACGGTGTCGCCGGTCTCGGCCGACGTGTGGGCGGTGGTGGGCGATGAGCCGCCTGATGTCTGTCGCCTTCACTGAGCAGGCAGTCGTCGAACGACGCAAGACCGTCACCCGCCGCAAGGGATGGCTGTTCCTCAAGCCCGGCGACACCCTGACGCTCTGTCGAAAGGTCCAGGGCCGGCGGCGCGCCGATGGCACGGTCGAACCGCTCGTGAGGCTGGCTGACGTTGAAGTCATCAACGTCGATCGCGAGTCGTTGTCAGAGCTGCTCTGGGAAGACCCATGGGACGACGACCCGCATCTCGACCACGACTACGCCAAGTCCGAGGTGGCACTTGAAGGCTTCCCCGGCATGCCCGCATGGGATTTCGTCGATCAGTTCTTCATCAAGGCCCAGCGGATGTGCCCCAGCGACATCGTCACCCGCATCGAGTGGCGCTATCTCGACGAGGTGGCCGCATGACCACCTCCTTCATCACCATCCAGAACCCGGACCCGATCGGTCTGGCTGTGCTGGTCTCGGCCATCGTCACGCTGTTCGTCGCCGTCTGGCTCATGGACAAGTACGACGGCCGCAAGGAGCCGGAAACACCGGCTGCCAAGCGGTGCCAGGTCTGTGGCGCCCGGATCGTGGAGTTGCTCGGCGAGTGGCACCACGACGGCGACGCTCACCTCGTCGTCCGCGCCTTCCCGCACTTCCCCGAACCACTGACGGCTCGCAAGGCGGTCACCATCCCGCTGATCTGCGCCGGATGCGGCTGGACGATCGGTGCGAACCGTGACGGCGTGCTTATTAGGCGCGACCACGAGTGCATCGGTCGGTGGGTCGCATGAGCGGCGTCGTTGAACTGCGCGAGAAGCCGCGAACCGATCTGCTTGGCCTGAAGGCGTTCGTGATCGATGCGGACGCGACCCGGGCCGACCTGCTGGCCTTCGCCTCATGGGTCGAGAGCAACGGCGGCAAGGCGCCGTACATCGACGACAACGGGGTTCTCGTCGTCAGCGTCAACCCAGAACCTGATGAGCGCGACTACTACGCCTTCATCGAGCGGGATGCGCTCGTCGTGATCAACGTGTACGGCGAGTACCGCGAGTTCAGCGAGTACGGGTCAACGATGGCCGACCACTACGAGGTCGTTGGTGACGCGTCATGACTCTCCACACCTACCCCCACATCGAGCAGGGGTCCGAGGCCTGGCACGACCTTCGCCGCGGCATGCTCACAGCGTCCACGATCGGCCAACTGATCACGGTCCGTTCGCTCACAGCCATCGAGTTCGCATGTCCCGCGTGTGAGGCGCTGGCGAACTCAGCGTGCCGAAGCAAGAGGGCCGACGCTGAGATCAAGACCCTCCACCCTGAGCGCATCGCGGTCGCCAAGGAGTCGACGGCGCCACCGATCATCGAGGTCGCAAGCAACTCGGACACCCGGGCCCTCATCGCCCAACTCGCAGCCGAGCGCATCACGGGCTGGTCTGACGACAACTACGTCTCATGGGACATGCAGCGCGGCCACGACGACGAGCCGCGGGCGCGTGAGTTCTACGCCGAGCACCGAGCCCCCGTCACCGAGTGCGGGTTCATGGTCTTGGAGCACGGGCCATTCAGGATCGGCTTCTCTCCCGACGGTCTGGTCGGAGATGACGGACTCATCGAGGTCAAGTCGCGGTCTGCGAAGAAACAGGTCGCAGTTGTGCTGGCCGGCGGCGTTCCGGCCGAGCACATGGCGCAGATCCAAGGCCAGCTTGAAATATGCGGCCGGAGTTTCTGTGACTATGTGTCCTACCATGCGGCAACGGGCGCCATGCGTGTGTTTCGCGTTGCGCGCTCGCGCGAGTACGCGGATTGGCTCGTTCCGGCTGTAGAACTGTCGGAAGAGGAGGACGTTCCGGGCAACCGAGGCTTGGTTGTAGACAAAGATGAAATTGCACAGGATATGCCAAGAATTGGGGGAAAGCTCCCCCAAGTACCGACCGTAGTGGTGGAGGACCGACTCAAAGAAGGGATGTACAAAGAGGTGGAAGCCAGCCCGAAAGGACTCTATGGGGACCCTGATACCACCTGGAGGATGGCTCCACACGCTATCATCAACGGTTGAGAAGACAATGTTGAAATTAGAGGAATCTGGAAGGCCTCCCGCAATCCGTGGACCACCCGATAAGCGACCAACAGTGGGGAGCGAGGACGGCTAGGACCAGCACCCGAAGTGCTCGGGACACCGTACAACCAGCTTCCACCTCCTCGGTGGAAGACGTGGGGCTAACACGTAGGGTCCTCCTGCGAGGCACAATGACTCCAGAAAACAGAAGAAGGGGAAAAACCCTCACCAGGAAAAGAGAGAGTCGAAGAAGGAGCAGCTAACAATCGCAGCAGGCACTGGAAGGATAGGTTGGGGTCCCTGAAAGGCCCTGCGTCGGTCCTTCTAACTTTCGAAGGTGGGACGACCACTTCAAAACCACACGGAAGGAGAAAGGACGCCTGTCACCATCAGGGTACGTTTGCCGAACTCAAGCGACCATTCGCACCCGCTCTCCCAGACAAAGGTGGCCCACGTCATGATTACAGCGACACCGTCTGCCACCACCAGGGGTGCCTTACGCACCAAGCATATGATTGGGCCCACTGGCCCAAGCAATACGAGGACGCCATCCTCTGAATGCACCCTCTCGAACTCGTCTCTCAGATCCAAAAAAAGTGCTCGGCATCTGAGAGTGGCGGGCTAGTGAGGAGGGTAAAATCGGCTCGGCCCATGTAAGACCCATGTCCGCCAGGCCCAATTTGGCCCAAAGTCTACAACACACCTAACGGCCCTCGACAGTCGCAGCCTGTAACGGAAAGCCCGAGATAGATAACCCTCTGATTCGCCAGCGCACGAAGCAACCTAGATGCAACGGTTACTGGATGACCCTCCGGCGACGGAACGTTATCTCCCATGATGTCGGCCTCAACCCCACTAAGGGCGAGCACGCCTTACGGGCACCACAAGACTCGCCAGGAAACCACCCGACTGTGGAGGAATGGACCTTTAACGGAAAACTCCCCATGATCCCAGGAAGGCGTTATTCCACAACTTGCGCCCTTCCCTGCTAAGGGACAGGCTCTCGCCACCAGGACAACTCCTACAAATGGACCTTCAACGGACATTGAGAGACACACATAGAGATTCCCAAACAGAGACAGACACACCCCAACTGACAGAAATCTAGAGTGAGGAACAGGAGAATCGACCTTCTGCCATAAGGAGAGAGGCTTCGACTGTCCACCCCACGGAGTGGATTTCACGAGAAGGAGCACAGGCCGTCTTTCGAGCACTCTTACCACCCAGCGAGCACTCTCCGAGTGCTCACTGGATACGGTGAGTACTCCTTTGGAGGACAGACCGCCCCTCCAGGCCTATATAGACGATCTTCAGCTCTCTCCCTCTCGCTTTTTCTCCCTTACTCTCCATCTCCATAAGTGCTGACCTAAGGATCAGAGGGTTGTCCCCCTGGGGTAATGCCCAGGGCTCCTTCTAACGCCATTTTTCTCTTGTGTTTACAGGCTTCCATGGGTGCCGGATGATCTTCCCCAACAAATAAATTTAAAAGTGTAGAACGAGACCTAGGAACCAATTTTTTGCCTCTATGCTTTTTGGCTCTATTTGTAGGAACCCGATCAAAAAGCCAATGGCACCTCGTGGGAGCTACCACAACACCAGGTACAGGGGCCGAGGTTCTCACCAGGGCCCCAGTTCCCGTCGGGGGTCACAAGAAGCCTCATCCTCCACCCGACTGCATCAGGAAGTCACCGCTGATGAGCTCACCGAAATGCGTCAATAGCTCCAAGCCCTGGCAGACCTGTGTCAGGACCTCCTGAATAGGCCTACGGGACCCATGCGCATCCCATTGGAGTAGCCTCAGAACGGGAGGGCTCCGACCGTAGCAGATTCTCGCCTGGCGCGGGAAGCTTCCCACGCCTCTGCTGCTCAAGCTCGGCGATCGCGCAGTTCACATGCACCAAGGGTATGTAGCCCGCTGCACTGCAATCTAGAGATGGCCCAGTGGTTACAACGTATCAACGAAATCGAGGACAAGGTCTGGTACTTGGATGACATATTGCTTGCCGCCAAGACCCGCAGCCTTATCGACAACGATCTGGACTTCCACACCCCCTTTTCCAGGGAAATCATAAAAGCCCCATCCCACCAAAATTTCAACTGCCGTCGTTCCCTCCTTACGACGGCACCACCGACCCAGTCGACTAAATGCACAGCTTTAAGTCCAACCTGGTGTTTCACCGAGTCTCGAACGCTGTAAAATGCTTGGCATTCATCACTACTCTCCGGGTGAACACCCAGGCATGGTTTGAGTCCCTGTCGGCCAGGACCATCACCTCCTTCCAACAGCTAAAGAAGCTGTTTAAGGAGAACTTCATTGGCTGTCGAAAGGAAGCCAAGTCTGCGGTGAGCCTGCTCGCTATTAGGCAGGGACGTGAGGAGACCCTCTAAGACTATGTATCCTACTTCCAGGTAGAAGCTCTCTGTATACCCCGCCTCGACATCAGCATCACTACCACCGCCCTGACACAGGAAACCTGGGATTCCATCCTCCAACAGTCACTTGGAGTTGAGGCCCCAGCAACCCTGACGGACCTCCTCCCCTTGGCACAGAAGCATGCAAGGTGCGAGAAGAACAACCCGGCCCTCAGTCGCGCGGTCAGGACGGATCGACCCGACCGTAAGAGATCCACCGACTCACCTCGGGAAGGACAGAGTAAGCGGGAGTGACAGGACCAGGAACGCCGTGATCGCCCGAAAAATAAGGAGAGAGGTCAATACCAGCACTACACGCCCTTAACAGCTCTGCCCAACCAAATCCTCATGGAGATCCACGATGAACCTTTCCTCCAGTGGCCTCCTAAGATGAAGTCCAACCCGAGGACCCGGAGCAAGAGAAGGTACTGTCACTTCCATCGCGACCACGGGCATTACATGGCCTACTGCATCCAGCTCAAGGATGCCATCGAGGACCTCATCCGGCGAGGACTCCTCAATAAATTCATCGCCAAGGCTGCTGAGAAGCGACAACGTGAGCGGACTCCACCGCCCATCAAGAACCGACCCAATGCTAAGGAGATCATGGTGATCTCCGGAGGGCCGGCTTCGGCTAGTGATAGCTCCAGGAGACGCCATCGGTATGCATCAATAATCAACACTGTGGAGCAAGGTGACAGTAGCCATCAGGAAACTACTGCCCGGGAGCACCTCAAGGATCCAATCATCTTCTCAGACGAATACCTGGATGGTGTAACCACTCCCCATTCTGACGCCCTGGTGGTCTTGGCCACCATCAACCAATGTATCGTATGACTAATTTTAGTAGATAATGGAAGGGTCCCGATGTTTTTTCTTATGACTGCCAGGTACTTATGGGTGTGGATTAATCACAAATAGCACCACTATTCACACCCTAGTATGGCTTTTTCGGCACGACTGTCCTCCCGAAAGGACGTATATCGTTGCCAATCACATTCAGAACTGTGCCAAGGGGCGTAATGTTCCTAGCGGACTTCACCGTAGTCCACGGGATGACCGGATACAACGCTATCATAGGGCTAGGTATTCTTGGCACCCTCTATGGCATCCCCTCCTCCTATCATCAAAAGTTGAAGTTTCGCACTCCTCGCGGGTAGGGGTGAGCACGGTTTGGTTTGGTTTGAAGAGAATTTTTCTCAAACCAAACCGAACCAAATTAAGGCTTCAACCCGAATTAAACTAAACCACACTACTTTGTTGAAAGGATGCCATTTGTTAAATCAATGACTATGTATAAATACACCATTTTTAGAAATTAATTTTTTATTAGAAATTAATAATGAAATTGGTGACGGAGGTAGGTGACACAGATTTTGAAATTAGCGCCTCCTGTGGAGGACACCAATTTTTACAGAACCTTTGTTTTGAAGTAGAATCATGAAATTTTGGGAGAGACAATCACTCTTAGATGCATTTTCATGGCTCAATGGAGGAAAAATCTTTTATTTCATAAGAAAATGATCAAGTACATTATTAATGCGTCACTTTGGGCCTCAAATTCCTAAGTGCTATTACATATAGTTTCCATTGCTCTCGACACTCATCGATCCGCTCCTTAGGCCGGTGAAGTTTGCTGACCTATCATAATACCTTTATTGACTTTGTCTCTTCCTCATCGCCGCTTGTGCCCAATTCTCTCCTTCTGATTGGCGGGAGATGAGAAGCTTCTTCAAAAATATGGCGAGGAAGACCGAGTTGGGAAAGGCATCGGTGCAAGTTGTAGAGCACGAACTCTGTTACGCCAATTAGCTGGAGCTCCACCCCAAAAGAGAGCCGAGCACGAAGGTCTTGAGATATGAGAACCCTCAGTGCACATGTAACCATGTTTTGGGCCATAATTTTGAGATGTTTGCACCATTCCACCCGTTTCTTGAGTTTGGGTACGCGGTTGGTTACTCTCTCGCTCAGCCCCAGTGTGTCTATCATGTAGTGGAGGGGAGTCTTGTTGAACATCCTAGAGGCACTTTGGGCCACCTCGCAAGGATCGAACTTAAAGTGGAGGTCGACCCAACAAGTGAACAATAACATAGATGCATAAAGGGGCCTTCCCATGGAAGCCGAGGTTAGCCCGCTATAGAGGTAGGCTAGGACTGTCGGCCCAATCCTCTTGCCTTCCTAAATTCTCGAGATCGCGCTTAATTGTTCTTCTACTACAAAATCGTCCGTCGAGGGGAAGAGGAGTGCTCCCGTGTGGCAAACCATGAACATCTTCTTGACCTCTTCCAAGTCTTCCTTGTTATCTTGGGCTCACTCCAACGCCTTGATGGTCCACGCCGCAAGCTTCTTTAAGTTAATTCCTTTCACGGCATGGATTTGATCTATCATCTTTTGACTCATTATAATGCTCGCCAACACATCTTGAGCGCTTGATTGCCTTGGCATGACCGCCATGCTCTCCTCCTCTCCTTGTTTTAGTCTCCTTAGACCTAGGAGCATCTCCGCCTCTTCTAGGAGAATTGTGGCCTCGAAGGTTGGGAATAGGAAGGTGTGGCTGTGTGGGTGCCAAATTTCTATGAGGGCTCCTATGGCGGCCCAGTCAAGGTGTATGTCGCTGTAGTGTTTAGCATGTGTTACAAGGCCTACGAGGTGCCACTTGGAGAGGATGGACCTCATATTGAGAGTGATCTTGGATATTAAGAGGGTGAGCCATGGTATTCTTGAATATCTTCTAGGGCCTGGTATGAGAGGGTAGTCCTGAAAATTAAAGAAAAAAGAAAGAATCACTGGCACTACATCACTTGTGCGAAAGGACCTTTGAAAAGGTCAAGAAATTTAAGGGCAAAAGAGAAGAACCCAGTTGCAAACATGATAAAAGAGGGCAGAAAGAAGAGAACTTCAGCATCACAGGAACCTACGAGTCCCGCGATAACAATAAGAGGTCCCGCAATGGGAACGGGAATGACAAGAACAAAATTGTGAAAGAAGAGGAAAAGTAAGTCATGGTGGCTTGCACATTTTATGAGAAGTTTAGTCATTCGACCGAAGAGTGCTGGAAGTGTCTCAACACTTATCTTCGTTGTGACAGCTGGGAGCACCGTATGCCCGATTGCCCACTTATGAAGGAACAATCCTCCAAGAATGATGGTGGACGTAGGTGGTAGGATCATCTTAATACCGTAATGGAGGATGAAGCTACCAAGGAACGTGATATGATAGAAGGTACCATCTAAATTTATTCACATCCTTCCTTTGTTTTATTCGATATCAGTGCTTCACATTCTTTTATATCCACCGCTTTTGCTAAAACTTTACTGGTTTCACTTGTTCCTTTACCTTCAGACCTAGCTATTACTACACCTTTATGTTTTGGAACTGAACTCAAAACCCACTACCCTAATAGTGAGGTAACCATAGGAGGCCATAATCTTCCTGCAAACTTGGTATGCCTTGACATGGAAGGCTATGATGCAATCCTAGGTATAGATTGGCTATCCAAACACTATGCCGACATTAATTGTCGTCATAGGAGAATATCATTCTACAAATCGAACCTTCCAAAGCTTTCTTTCCTTGGCATCAAATATAGGAAACACCCTATCCTTATCTCATCTCTTCACGTTTGCAAACACATTTCATAAGGTTCTGAAGCCTTTGTTGCTCCCGTAGTTATCACTGAGTCCAAGGAACTTATTTTAGAAGAAATCCCTATTGTAAGAGAGTTTTCGGATGTCTTTCCATCTGAACTACCTAGTTTATCGCCCGAAAGGAAAGTAAACTTCTCCATTCAACTTATACCGAGAGTAGCACCCATTTCCAAAGCTCCCTACAAGATGTCCCCTACTAAGCTAAAGGAGTTAAAGAAGTAACTACAAGAACTACTTAGGAAGGGTTTCATTCGACCAAGCATATCCCCTTAGAGTGCGCTGATTCTATTTGTCAGGAAGAATGATGGATCTCTTAGGATGTGCATCAATTAACGATAATTAAACCAACTCACAATCAAAAATAAATACCTATTGTCACATATTGATGAATTGTTCAACCAGTTCTCTGGAGCTGAGTATTTCTCTAAAATATACCTAAGGTCTGGTTACCATCAGCTGAGGATTAAAGTTGAATACATTCCCAAGACTGCATTCTAAAGCATATATGGGCATTACAAGTTCGTGTTTATGCCATTTGGGCTAACCAACGCCTCTACAGCTTTCATGAAACTGATGAACAACGTCTTTGGGCCTTATCTAGACCGATTTGTGGTCATCTTTATAGACGATATTCTTACTTATTCCAAGACACAAGGTGAACCGTTGCATTCTCCAACTCTGGGACATTACAACCGTGTTGTGCTCTTTCCGAGGATCGCGGAGTTAATGTTTCTATATTTTTTTAAATTTCTAAAATTTTAAGCCAAAAACTATTTTCCAAAATTTCTATATATATAAATACTCTCTCTCTTCCTCACTCTCATTTCCACCCTCTCCCCTCTCAGGTTCTCTCTTTCTCCCCTCTCTTCTCTGGCAGCCGATGGAGTGAGGCGGGGGTGAGGTGGAGGCAACGCGGGCGAGGAGCGGCCGGGAATGGGCGAGGATAGAGGGGCGGTGGCCCGCGGTGGAGCTCATGGCAAGTTCGTGAACCGGTGGGGCTTAAATGGCTTTTTCTTGGCAGATCGGTGTCTTCAGTGCGTGAAATCTTCCATGGAGGTAGAGGGACGGATCCTTAACTCGCGCACTTCCTTTCCCGCGAGTTTTGTGAGCCGTGGTGAGCTGAGCGGGGTTATTTTCAAGTTTTTGGGAAAGAGCATGTTTTGGGGTGTGAGCCGAATCGAGCGTTTCGATCGCATTTTTGGGGTTTAAATGGGTCCTCTCGTGGCTAGAGAGGCTGGGGACTAGTTTCCCCTTGTTTTGTGTTTCACATGGGTGTAAATGGGGCATGGAATGGGGTTTTCTGTGTGGTTCACCGTTTTCACACTCGGAATGGGGTAGCGGTCTTTCCAGGAACCGCTACAGTGTAAGGCGGTCTCATGGAGATCGCTAGGGGTCCCCTTATGTCAGTTCGACCTTGTAGTCGCGCGATGGACCACAAGGTGGGCTCAGTGGTCTGGTGAAGACCGCTAGGCGACATCATGCGATCCGAGGGTGACCATTATTCCAGTTTGGAGTTGTTTTGAGGTCAGTGGGGTCGCGACCTTGCAACTGACCGCTAGGCGTAGCCTAGCGGTCAGGCAGAGGACTGCCACCTTGCTTGGCGGTCCAGGAGTGACCGCTTAGGGTTTGGTTTGCCTTCAGCCTTGCGGTCCTGGCTGGACAGCTAGGCTTAGCCTTGCGGTCAGGAGGAGACTACCAGGATCCCTAGCAGTCCAGAGAGTACCGCTAGGTGATTTTTTATGCTCGCCGTGTCCGTTTTGCATTGTGTTGGTCTCCGGTCAGTCCGGTTGAGACCCAATGACCGACCTATGACCCCGTGAGTGTCCCGGACGCCCCGTGGGGACCCTGATCATGTTTTTGGGTATCCGGAGGTACCGTATTTAGTCGATTAGTGTGCTCATGGGTTTGAGGGTCTGGGCGACCCTCTTGTGTTCTGAGCTTTCATGATTGCGTTAAATCGAGTCACTGTGAGTCAGCATGAGTACAGAGAGTCTTCCCCGTGCGGCGTAAGTTTCTGTGGAAAGTGGTTTCTGAGTGGGCTGTGTGTATGGCCTTGGACTGTGAGTCTAATTAACCAGCTTGGGGCTGGTAGTTTTTCATGTGTCCTGTGGATGAGAGATCCACTCAGCGGCTTGTGAGCTGCCTTGAGAATCTTTTGACTGTGGTTTTAGACCTACACCTTTGCATCAAATTGCATTCACAAGTATAGAATGACACTCCAGAAAGAACAATTACAGAATATTCTACTTTACAGGATGGTTAACTAGGGGTTGAAATGGCCTGAATTTTATATTTTTGTTTACCATCCCTATGTCTCTCTGAATATTCTAGTTTACAAGAAGGCCAATTAAGTTTTAGAATGGACTGACTTTTACAGTTGTGTTTACCACCACAGTCTCTCCCTCCCTCCCTCCCCCCTCCCTCTCACACATATGACATATGAAAAGACACAACATAGGCATCACATAGATGATGGATCAGCTGAAGGCCGAATACCTCATACAAGTTATCCTGGCATTGTGAGCTCTTAGTGTTTCACATGTCAGTGTCTCATTTCCTGATGTGCCAATCTTCAGTATTTGCACAATTGAACTTGAACCCTAATAAAGAAGAAAGTGGATGGCATCAAAATACCTGTCCTTTGACATCAATGAATTCAGTTCTTAAATTTGGGGACAGTGAAATAGTAAATAATATTTTCAAAAGTAACACAAAATAGGCATCCAATTCAAATGAAAATTCAAACATACTTACCTGTGCAAGTATTAGATCATTTCTGTTAAGCAAGACATGGCTGTTAGGCAATGCATATGCAGGAATCTGAAGTTTCAAAGGGTCTTCAAATTTAAATTGCTGCACTGCAGTCTGCCTAGCCAGATATACTTCCCTTGCACCTGGCAATTCAGAAGATATAAAATTCTCTGGCCAGCTCTCCCTGAAGGTGCAAAGTTATAGATTAACAAATATCTCCTCATCCTCAAGTAAAGATGAAATAAAACTTCAGAGTTAATCATTGTACTAAAACTTGAGGCATGTTTCCCTACGAACAGGAGAATACAATTACTTATACAGCAAGACATATTGGAGTTTTCATCAATCCACAATCTCTAGAATGAAGACCAAACAATCATAAAAAAACAGCTGTTAGTCTAATTATTCAAAAAGGATTGCCAACGCTTAACTACTATCACTAAAGCAAACAAAAGATACAACTAGAAAGCTAAAGCCTCTGATGCAGTAAACTATAGTACTTTTATTTTATGTACTGATTGTAATCCTATGGCATGACTTACTTGGCTAAAAAGAACTAACTACCAGTTTCCTCAATAAAAAGTATGGACAAGAATGACTACCAATCTTTTTTGTTATGAGTGATAAAATATCTTTCGAGTTCAGATAAGAAACGTAGAGTAGATACAGCTAGAGGATGGTAATTTCATGGGCATGCGCCCGTTATCAAGCGCATTGGTCAGCGCACGCACCACGTGCTCCTGCCCGACCAGCTCGGCGAACTTGCGCGGGCGCCACTTGCGGGCGAGTACTTGATAGGACATGGCTACCAACGTTGGGGCAAAGACCGATTGTGCCAAGTCGGGGCAGCCAAGTCAGTAACGGCGCGTCCGAAATGGCGGCGGCCCCGCCAGCCACACCCCGGCACCCGAATCATTCGCTACCGTTGCTTCCTTCCGGACCTGGCTAAAAGAGCCAAATACAAATTTAAATTTGGGAAAGAACTGAGAAAGGATTTTCAGTGTAGTCTAAATGAAAGAGGGAAAAAAAAACTTCATCTCCATAATGCCCTAGCGCCGCAGGGTCCATCCCCTCTCTGCTAATGCTTGGCGAACACGTGAAGCGGCTTCGCCAGTATCATTGAGTGGTGGGTAGCACCAGCTATCTGATATCTGCGCGTCCAAAATGGAAAGGGAAAAAAGAGAGAGCAAGTCAGCAGATTTATCCTGCAGTTCATTTAACATTCAATTGACAGTTGACGGTCAAAGATGTGATTGTGTGTGCATGTGCATGAGTTACAGCATACATCGTCTCTTCCTGTGAATGGCCGAACCATGCCTCTTTCACGCAGAGCCCTGTGGAAAGCAGAGAATTTCCACTTACAGCGTTCTGCTCCGATCACATACACGGGCTTCCTAAAAGTTTGCAAACATGTGCACACTTCTTACTGATAAGAATGAGGGAACCGTCGATCTAATTAAGGTTGTCATATGGTAATTACTCATTTTAGACATACCCAGTACTGCAAGCCTCGCTTATCATGCTAACTGAATCTGCAGTTATAACAAATGCATCGGCCCATGCAAGATGCCCCATATGCGGGTTCGGAGCTGAAAATGTTTGCAGACCATGTTTGAGTAAGCTATCTCAGACAAGTGGCTGAAACTATGATCCTTAACACAATCCAGACCTCAAGATAAAAGAAACTACATTTACCTTCACCATCCCAAATGTAGACCTTTGGATGATCACTAAATTGCCTCACTATAATGTTGGATACCTGTAAAAAATTGGAAACAAGAAGCAGGTCAAGGTTCAGAAAAACAAAATTCGACAAAGGGAAGCTTATAGCCAAGTAAATCTCCATTTGCTCGGTTAGATAAAACAGTCCTAGTATCTGTATTCAGAAGATCACAAGAGCTAAATATATTTGAGAAAGTATTGCAACCTTTTCGGGAGTTCGCCTAGAGAAAGAAATTCTCACACTTCCACAGCTTGCAAGCACATTTCGCAGGGCATCAGCCAACTGTTTGGCCAGGTCCACACCATATCGACAGTGACCTATCATGATTGTTTAGAATTCATTAGATAGGCAAACATTCAGAAACATTCGATAAATACTTTGGTAAATGACAAACTCAAGAATGAAAAAAGTTGATGGTAATGCTTTTTGTGCTGGATAAAAAAGGATTTGGAGTACATTCTAGCAAGATACAGGGAACGATGTTAGTATGCCAGCCTCAATCAAACTTTAAACTGAAATTATCACTTTCAGAGTATTCATGTAATGTCTGAAAAAGCATTTCCCGGACCTTTCCCTATAGTTAAAGATATGTGAAAAGAAAAGAAAATCTCTTTGGCATATTTGGCAAGATAAAACTAATTATGAACAAAGAGAATATCCAATATAATTGATGTAGGACTGCTCAACCAGAACATGCTCAACACAAATAGGACATCCTGACAGTCCTCTCCGCATGTGTAATACCTCGAAAAGCACGGGGAAGATAAAATTGAGCGTTGTGCGGTTATAGTAGTCGGCTTCCAGGTTGAGGTGGTTGTTGATCAACGTGGCTTCGAAACCCACATCCGTGCCCTCGCTCTTCTCCCATTTGAGTATCGGGGGGATTGCAGAGGCTACGTTCTGGCTGCTGGAAATAGTGCCGCTGCTGTTATAGATGACGCTACCCGTGGTCGTCGTGGTCTGCGTGGCGACATAAACGGGTACGCCGCTGTTCCCAACTTGCCCCCAGCTCCCTTTGATCTTGAGATAATTGATGACTTTCTGGTTGCGCATAAAATTCTCGTTGCTCACCACCCAGGCGACGCCTGCCGAAGGCAACAAGGCACGGCCATAAGCGCTGGTGAATTTCGAGTCGGCATCCGAACGGAGGGTGCCGGTGACCGTGTAGCGATCGGCGTACGAATAGGTGACCCGGCCAAAATAGGAGCTCACCCGTTCGAGTGCCGGATAGGCTTGAGGCGGCGCATTGCTGGGCGTTACATCATAGATGCTGCCGACATTGCCCGAACCAAGCCCGAGATACCAGGTGTTGGGATTGGAGGTAATGGCGCCGTCTATCGCGGTAGCATGCGTTTCATCATAATAGTTACGATAGGCGGTTTGACCGGCCAGGGCCGTGACATGGTGATCGCCCCACTCGCTGCTATAGGTTAGGGTATTTTCGATGATCCAGTTACGCGTCTCGAGCTGGGCCTCCGTAAGCGTATTGTGTGTGCTGCTCTGCGTAGAGGTTGCGTTATAGATCGGCGTAAAGTCCTGCTGCTCGTCCTGCTGATAGATACCGCCGGCCGTGCTATGCAAGGTAAAATGCTGGAGGAATTTGATGTCGATATAGGCATTGCCATTGACATGATACCCTTTGGTGGTGGCGTAGTTGTAATCCAGTACAGCCTGCGGGTTGACGACGACCTGACCCAGACCATAATATCCCGGATCGCCATACCTGCCGTTGGAGAAATGCACGGGCAGTACCGGCGGTGCCGTATAAAGATCACGCCAGATCCCGCCGGGCGCGTCATGCGATTTATTGTAAGCGCCGATTACCGTATAGCCTGCCTTTACAAAACGGGAGACTTCGACATCATTGCTGAACTTGGCGGTATAGCGCTGATAATCGTTGGTCTTGAGGATACCCTGCTGATCCAGATAGCCAAGCGAAAGATTATAGGTAGATTTTTCACTGCCGCCGCTGACGCCGATCTGATGATTGGTGATGAGGGCGTTGCGCAGTTCCTGGTCGAACCAGTTTGTACCGGTGCTGAACTGCGAAGAATCCAGGAAATTGGTGCCCCCGGTGAGCCGGGCCAGCTCGTTGAACATGATCGCATATTCATGTGCATCGGCCATCTTGGGGATATGATTGGCCACCTGCCAGCCTACGGTTCCGTTATAGTTGACGACGGCCTTGCCCTTTCCTTTCTTCGTCGTGATCAGCACAACGCCATTGGCGCCCCGGACCCCATAGATCGCCGAGCTGGATGCGTCAGGGGGGGCTTTGTAATATCCCAATTTTTCGGATCAAGATTTGTGGGTTTCGGATCACTTTCGGGGGTCCCGGAGAGTTTTTTGTGATTTATGCGTATTTTTTCCTGACGAGTCTTCGGAACCCGGTACAGGGTGAATTGTTGCGTTCTTCGACTCTGGGATGTTACCAGGGTGTTGAGAGTGTTTCGAAGATCGAGAAAATATTTTTCTTAATTTTTTATATTTTTCATAATTTATGGATTTCCATATAAATAAACCATTTTATTTTACTTTCCCCTCTTCTTCTTTTTCCCCTTCCCTTTCTTCTCATTGAGAACCCCCATTCCCATTCGACCATTGCCTCTCCCCCATGTGCGGATGTGGCCCTCTCCTCCTCTGGCTACAGACGGTAGATCGAGGAGGCGGCGTGGTGACTACGGTGGCGACGAGGCGAGTGCGGCGGTGGTGATTTCGTGGCGTGGGGCGTGGTGTTCGTGATCGACCAAGATTCAAAGATCGACGGCGATCTGGTAGATTTGAAGCTTCTCTGAGGTAGGGGGACAGATCCCTCCTCTTTGTATTCTCATTCTTGTGATTTCTAGGCCGAGAAGAGGTCGAGAGGGGCTTATTTTATGTCGGGTTGAGAAAATGCATGTTTTACGGTTGAGCGCCGGATCTAGTATTTCTCAGGGTTTTTGACCGATCTATGGGCATGGATTGATGCTAGGAGGGTAGGGGAAGAATTCCCCTTTATTTTCCCATCATCTGGAGGTGATTGGGGCGTGGATAAGATTTTTTCGTCATTTACGTCGGTTTCACGCTTGGGTTGGAGTTGCGGTCCTACCAGGAATCGCAACCCCCATTTGGCGGCCCGCAGGAGGCCGCCAAGCATTTTTGAATGTCGGTTGGGCTTAGCGGTCCACCTGGGACGGCCAAGCTCGGGTTGCGGTCTTGCGACTGACCGCTACCCCTGGGGTAGCGGTCAACCAATGACTGTTTCCCCGGTTTGGTCAGCGCACCTCGAGGTGCGGGGTTTTTTGACCGTTGGGGGACTCCTACCAGGTGGCGGTCAAGGTATGGCCGTTTCTTGGTGTATGCGGTCAGTAGATGACCGCCAAAGGGGGTAGTAGCCTTGCGATGGGCCGCCATTCAACCCCGTAGTTCGCCTGGTTGTGGCCATGGCATGGCTACCTTTCTGTGTTTGGGGGTCTCAGGAAGACCGCTAGGCTCATTTTGCGGTCCAAGGCTGGCCGCCATTTGGAGACACTGTCCTGGGAGGACCGCCACTCTATTTCATTTCGAGCGGTGGTTTTCGTGAGTTAGAGTCTTACCTCCAGTGGCCTATCCACTAGTCGTAACTTTCCTACGCACACATGTGCAGACACTTGGGAGTGGTGGAGAGCATGACTCAGAGAGACGGCTGTTAGGCTGGTTACCGCAGGGCCCATCCACCCAGCCTGAGAATTAGATAAATTTTTCTTGGATATTCTGATATGTCTAGGGCTTATAGAGTCTATAATCTCAAGACTCTATGTGTGGAAGGCGAGCCCGGCAACGTCATCGTCGAGGACGACCGCGATCTCGCCGACCTCGTCGAGTGGGCCCGCATCACCAAGGCCGGTGGGGCGAAGGCCTTCGTCCAGATCAACCACCCCGGGCGGCAGACCCCGCGGACCCTCACCCCTCACCCCGTCGCGCCCTCGGCGATCGCCTCGGCGAAACGCTTCGCGTTGATGCGCGCTTCGAGCAGGAGCAGCGCGAACATCGGCCGGTTGAAATTGAGCGACGCGGCGCGGCGGTAGCAGTTCTCGGCGAGTTCCGGCATCGCGTTCTGCGCGGCGAGATTCGCGAGCGCGAGCAGCGCGGCCTGGTTGTCGCCGAAGCGTTCGAAAATCTCCTTCACGCCCTCGTCGAAGCGTTTGGCCGAGCCCATCCGGCGGAAAAGCCACAACCGGTGGACGTACGGCGAGCTGCGGTCGGGAAACTCGCGGATGCGCTGTTCGGCGACGGAGAGCGCGCGGTCGTCCTTGCCGAGTTCCGTCTGGAAGCGCTGGAGCTGCGAGAGCAGCGCGTCGCGTTCGGCGCCCTGGAAGTTGCTGACGGCGTCGCCCAGCAGCCGCGTGCCGGAATCCGTGTGCCGGCCGTCGAAGAGCGCCTTCGCCTCGAGCAGCACGCCCTGCGCGCGTTTGTCGAGGTGCTCCTGCGTGACGACGCGCACGGCCTCGTCGCACCGGTTCGCGTAGTAGAGACAGGTCGCGAGGTGCATCGCGAGCATCTCGCGCGCTCCGGCGTCGAACCCTTCGTCGGCGAGCAGCTTCGCCGCGTCGTTGATCACCTCGTTGTCGCGCTCGCGCGATTCGAGCAGCTGGAAATAACGGTCGAGGTAGCCGCGCGCCTCGGGCGAGGAAGTCGCGAGGAAGGTCAGGCCGATCTTCAGCGTCGCGATCGCCTTGTCCGTCTCGCCGAGCGGCGATTGGAGCAGATGGGCGTAGAGGAAACGCGCCTTGAGGTTCGCCGGATCGCAGCGCACGGCGACCTGCACCGAACCGAAAGCGGCGCGCGCGTCGTTCGCGGCGAAACTCGTCGAGGCCGCCTCCAGAAAGCGCTCGGAAACCTTCTTCATGTGCTCGCCGTAAATGACGTCCTTGTCCGCCGGCCGGTCCTCGAGTTTCGCGAGCGTGGCCTTCACTTGGAAACGCAGCACGACGTCGCCGAGCTTCTGCGCCGGCCCGTAAGGCTCGCGGGCGTAACGCACGACCTCGGCGTCCGTTTTGCATTCCTTCAGGCCGCGCAGAAAGATCAGCTCCGGCGCCTTGTCGCGCACTTCGGCGAGCCGGATCTTGTGCGCGTCGAGCAGTTGTTTCGCCATGCGCGGATCGGCGACGATGGCGTCGAGCGTGCCCTGCGTGAGCGCGCGTTCCTCCGGGTCCTTGATTTCGCCGACGCGCACGAGCGCCAGCTCGACGAGCCGTTTCAGCGCCGCGCCGTCCTTCGCCTGCGAAAGCTCCGTCAGGTCCGGCAGCGTCACGTCCGTGACCGGTTTCGCCGGCCCGGGCGCATCCGACCCCATTCACACGGATCACATGCTCGATCGCGCCGATGCCGTCGATCTCGATCCGCACCACGTCGCCGGCCTTCAGCCATTGCGGCGGATCCATCGCCATGCCGACGCCGCCGGGCGTGCCGCTGTCCTGCGAAACGATCGTGGTTCCCGCAGTGATGCCGACGCCCACCAGCACGTCACCGACGCGCAGCGCGCCGCGGGTGAGGGTGGCCACGGTCAGCGTGGTGCCCGAAGCGCCCGCGCCGTTGTCGATTGTGCCGGTGCCTTCCACCGCGTTGGCGTTCGCCGTGGGCGCGCCGGTATCGCGATCGGCGTACACCGCGGCGCCCGCGGTCACGGCGCCGGCCACCGACGTCCAGAAGTCACCGTGGCTGAACAGGGTGACCGGGAAGCCGGCCTGCACGGCCAGCCGGGTCTGCCCTAGAAATTCCGTGATGACGGTTTGCAGTTCGTTGGCCACGAAGCCCGGCACGCCGCCGTTGACGTTGCTGCCGTATGCCAGCTTCGCGGAGTCCAGCCCCCACGCGAAATTGCCCACGATGACGGGCAGCGCGGCGTCGGCCTTGAGGGAACCGGGACCGGCCAGCACGACGGCGCGCGGGTTCATGGACGCGAAGGCGCCGACGACACCCGGGGGCGGCTGGTTGTTGACGAAGGTCTGGAAACCGTTGCGGGAGGTGGTCATGGGGGTAGTCCTATCGGCGGATGTTGGCGAGTGCGGGGAACAGTTCGCGGACGTCCACGGGCTTGACCGGGGCGACGTCCGCGGCGATGGCCGGCGGGAGGGCAGCGACGCGCGAATACAGCGCGGGGAGCGCGCCGGCCGGCACGTCGGCATGGGAAATCTTCAGATGGTCCAGTGCGAAACGGTAGACCGCTTCCGCACTGTCCAGCGCGACGTCGCCGCACTTGTCGGCGACCGCGGCGCGCGCGGCATACAGCGCGTGCACTTCGTTGCGGGCGGCCAGCGCGGCGTCCGCAGCGATCTTGTCGGCGTCGTCCTTCGACACCCAACCGGCCTTTTCGGCGCGCTCCGCGGCCAGCGCGGCGTCCACGGCCAGCTTGATGGCGGCGTCCTGCGCGGGCGCCGGGGCGGCGTCCTTGGCCATTTTCTTGTCCTTGGCCGCGCGCTGGTAGGCTTCGCGCTGTTCTTCGTCGGTCAGGGAGTCTTTGCCCAGCGACTTCATGGCGGCGTCACACGCGGCTTTCTTTTCGCCGTCATCCAGATCCGGGAATTCATCGGCGCCCAGTTCGGCGGCCAGCGCCGCGTCCATGGCCTGCAGCTGCTCGGGCTGCGCGGTCGCGCCGAACACGGCGCCAAGGGCGGCAATGAATCGCGGGTACTTGAGTTTCATGCGAACACCTTTTGCAGAATCAGCCACTACCACGTCGGGGCCCGCGCGGCCCACATCAACCAAGGCTACGTGATTTGCCCGAATGGGGCCAATCATTCGCCCGTCGTACCGAACGCCGTCCGGTGAGGTGCCAGATATCATAATCACGTCGTAACGATATGCGCAATCTCAATTACTTCAAAAAAATTAATGGATCCAACAAGTATAAAGTTTCTTCTACCTTGGAGGTTGGGTTATTTTTCTAGAGCGGATAAAGTCATGTTATTAGCTTGAATTTTCCTCTTCTTTTGTTTGTGCTCCTTTGACAAGGTTGTCTATACATACTTCGATTGTTCCCTCTAAGAATGGAAGTTTTGGCTTGTAATAGTGGGTTCTTATCCATTCCCTGGAGAACCTACATTTGAACTGCCCATTCACTAGACAGATCTAGGGAAATTCTGTAGGTCACAGGGATTGTGTCAGATTAATGACAAGGACTTGTTTCACAGATGGAACAAGGCTTCCAGAATATTTACAGATATTTGATCAAGGTAGAAAAAAGAGCAAGGAACACAGTGAGAAAGCTGGTAATAATGTTGGGGCTTTGGGGAATCAACTTGAGTGCAGATCACTCATCAAGAAAGTTGTAATATTTTGTATCCCTATAGAATAGGCCACTTCAAATCTTCTCATGGTTTGTGTGTCCTTGAACAGTCAATTTGTATGAAGCGTATAGCCTCCTGGGATCTTTTACCTGGCTGGGATTTTGTAAGGGAAGTTTCATAGTCCTGATTTTCATTTTTTTTTATCAGGAATGTGAAGTTAGCAGGCTGGGCTTTTGTAGAGGAGCTTTCATTCTACTAATTTTCATTTTTCTATCAATAATATGTGGTCCTACACAATACTAAAAAGCAAGGGAAATACTGACGTTCTTTATCCACAAAGGCAGAAAGTAAGAATGCTCAACTCAACTGAAGAACAGAATCTCAATGCTTAATGAGTGCAAAAACTAGCAATTGGATGAAAACATACCCCATATCCAATAATGAAGATATCCAAAGGACACAACTGCCTCCACAAGCCACTGAACAAGCCATCAGAGTATTAGGAAATATGGTATTAGACAAGCAACAGCATTGATCATCCTCATACCTAAATAGATGCAACTCACCTAGTTGCGAAAGCATTGTAATAGAAAAAATGCGTCATGAACTCCACAAGGAAAAGATTAAGGATCCATCTAAATCCATACCAAGTCACTTGTCGAATGCAATGCCTTTGAGGCAAATCTAGCTGCAAAAGCTTTGCCGAAGTTAATGAAAGACCAAAGAAAATTTCCAACATGAATCTACTTCTATTGAACATAATACAACAAAAAAAAAGACAATAGAAGGACATATCACTTCTGTTGCTAAAGTAAATGATGCTGTATAGTCAATTATGTTAAGCAAAACTCTCAACAGGAGTCCACAAGTGGCCATGTAATGCAGAGCAAGGCTTGTGACATTGGGCAATGGGTCGTATTTGTGCGCCACGTGATGGCGTTATTTTCATAGAAGATGATCAGAGACGTAGGATCATAGATGGCAGTATCAGTCAAAACCGATATGTTTCGGCAAAAACCGATACGTTTCAGCCGAAACATATCGATTTCGGCCCATACCGATACGAAATCGGACCTACTCACTGTAGCAGGTCTGGAACTTTTGATCTTGCGGGTGAGCCCCTGAGCGATGACGATGCGCGTCATTCAGGCACCGTTTCAGGCTTCAGGAGCCCGAGCTTGATGATCTGGTTTCCGACCGAACGCCGCCCTTCGACGAAGGCACCAACGCGCCCGTTCTCGTCATCCGACGCAAAGCTCGTGTCGTAGGTCTGGCAGGCTTGGTGGATGATCCAGTCCAGCGCACGGGCCACTTCAAACTCCGACGGACAAGGCGGCATCGGCCCCATGTCCTCGGTCCATGCTTCCTTCGCCAATCTCGCGTACTGCATGAGGGCCTGGATCGCTCTCACTTCACCACGCGTGTACTCGGCGGGATGCCAAATCTCGCGCTTTACGCGCCTTGGAGTTCTCACCTAGCGGCTCCATTAGGCTTGCCGCCATTCATGGCTTTCACGATGGACTCCGCAGCCTTGCCGCCCGTGGCAGCAACCTCGGCACCCTGAGCGAGCTCGGCTGCCATCTGCTGGGCTTCCATCTCCTCGGCCTGCTGAGCACGACGCTCGTCAACGGCTTCCTTCGGCTTGAACCACTTCTGTTTCCAACCCGCCGAGCGCATGGCGTCGCGTGTTGCCAATGAGAGGTCCGCGTTCTCGATGATGGAAGGATCGAGCTGCGCCGACGGAACGAGAATGCGGTCCCGGACATCGAGGAAGATTTCGGCCTCGTTCTGCTCCTGAAGCTCATCGAGCGGTGAGCGGAACTTGAACTTGAGCTCACGGCCTTGGAGGCTGCGCGGCATCTCTTCCATAGGGAAGGCGCCGTGCGACATGAGAAGGTTGAACACGCCCTCGCAGAGAGGGTTGTTGCGCTCCGACTGGATCGGCTTCACGATCGGGGACGATGCCCGGATGTGCTCCTGAATGCGGCGCCTGATTTCCGTGGCCGTCATCGCCTTGTCGGTCTCGGGGAGCTGGATCTTGTCCAGCATCCAACCCTGGCGGATGTCGGTCTTCAGGGCCTCGGCGATCTCCATGCCAATGGGGAAGCCGGACTTGTCCTTGTTGATCGGACGCAGGGCTTCGCCAAGCCGCTCGTCATATTCCTTATCAACCGTGGTCACGCCGCCCGGATAGAGAGCAATGTCGCTGCGGAGCACGTCATCGACTGCCAGCATGGCCGGATTGACGTACATCTCCCCCGCTTCACGCAATGTGCGCATGACGACCTGAAGCGT